>OX422216.1:359810604-361092389 GCA_949130495.1 Sambucus nigra | reverse complement strand
ATTCCTTGGTTGAAATTGGATGTCAAATCGTCCGAGCTCAACCGACCATTTAGTCAGTCTGCCCGACAAATTCGCTTTCTGCAGGACTGCTTTAAGGGGGTTTGATGTAAGGACGATGATATTGTGAGATTCAAAGTAATGCTTCAAATTTCTTGAAGCTACTATGAGTGAAAATGCGAGCTTATCTAGTGGTTGGTACTGCTGCTCGACGTCTAATAAGGTGTTTCTTGTGTAATAAACGGGGTGATGGATTCCTACTTTCTCGTACACTAGTGCAGAACTGACGACGTGGCTGGAAATAGCGAGATATAAGTACAAGGGATCTCTTTCTTGAGGTATGATGAGCAGGGGTGGTGAGATAAGGTAAGCTTTGAGCTCGTCCAATGCTTGCGAGCAATCTTGATTCCATTCTACTGTCTTGTTTCCCTTCAAGAGCTGAAAGAATAGTTTTCACTTCTTAGAGGACTTTGAGATGAAACGGTTCAAGGTAGTGATCATGCCGGTGAGCTTCTGTACGTCCCATATTGTGTGAGGGGGCTACACCCTGTTGATTGCATTGATCTAGTCCGAATTAGCCTCATTGCCTCTCTTACTGACCAAGTACCCAAGAAACTTTCCTGACTGGACACCGAAAGAACATTTTCTCGCATTGAGCTTCATTCGGTATTTCCTGAGGACTTCAAAGGTTCTTGATATGTCCGAGAGGTGGTCTTCTTTGTTCCTTCTCTTAACGAGCATATCATCGATGTAGACTTCCATGGTGTCTCCCATTTGGTCTTTGAACATCTTGGTGACCAACCGCTGGTAGGTTGCCTCTGCGTTTTTGAGCCCGAAGGGCATGACTTTGTAACAGTATAATCTGATGGTGGTGATGAATGTTGTCTTATCCTGGTCTGGTGCTTACAGAGGTATGTGATGATATCCCGAATATGAATCCAGAAAACTCATTCTTTCGTGAACTGCTGTGGCATCCACCAATTAGTCAATTTTTAGGAGAGGGAAACTGTCCTTAGGGAATTCCCAAGGTCAGTGAAGTCAATGCAGACTCTCCATTTCCCGTTACTCTTTGGAACTACTACCGAGTTGGATAACCATTTAGGGAATTGAACCTCCTGTATGGATCCTGAATCCAGTAATTTTTCAACTTCTTTTTCTATGGCTTTTGCCTTCTCGGGTGCAGTCCACCGTGCCTTCTGTGTGATAGGTTTGAAAGTGGGGTCGACATGCAACTGATGACAAACCACAGTGGAATCAATTCCAGCTAGCTCGTATGGTTCCCACGCGAAAATGTTTATGTTGCTTCTCAATAGAATCGTCAATTCCTTCTTTTCTTGATCTGTGAGAGAAGCTCCAATTAAGAATATCCTGTCCTTATCGCGACCACCAGCTGTAACTTCCTTGAGGTTTTCAATGACCCGCTCAGAGGGGAGGAGCCTGGTCTTTTCCACTCCGAGTCTTCCGTACCTTAACTGCTATTTTGAAGGTATCAGACCTTCTTGTTCCTCGACCTTCTCATTGGGCTTTTCGGCCTTCTTCTCTGGTCTTGGTCGGATGGTCGCTATGAAGCACCTTCTTGCCATCGCTTGATCGCCATGGATCTCCATATCTCCTCGCTCGGTTATATATTTGAGTTTCTGATTGGTAGGTCGAGGGGACTGCCTTCATCGCATGTAGCCATCCTCTGCCTAGGATAGCTTGGTATGGGGAGTCAATGTTAACTACCAGAAACTCAATCATCTTGGAGATACTTCCTGCCCTTTTTGGTAGCACAATCTTTCCCAATGGAATAGTCATTTTTCCAGCGAAGCCAACTAGAGGGACAGTGGCTTCCCACAGACGGCGCCAATTGTGGTGATAATTATATTCAACATAAATAAATAAGAAAAGAGCAATCACCAAGGAAAATAAAGAACATAAAATGCCAATCACACAACACAGTATGTACGTGGTTCAACAAGAATGCCTACGTCTACGGTGGTGCAGTCAGTATTATTTCTATGTACTCTAGGGAGCGTTTACAGAGAATACAATGCCTGCCTCTTGCCCCAGGCTTAGGGTTTATTATATACATGTTTATCTTCGAGGAGTGGGGGTGTTGGTCTCCCCCACGTCCATATTTCTCTCCTGGAATATCTCTATACGAGATTCTAGGAGAAGACTAAGTCATAACTGAATTAAGTTAAAGTACGAAGGGTTCGGACTTTGGGACATTTTTATTAGGCTACTCGTCTGGGCCCGTGATGGAAAATTCGGGTACCCACAGTTGCCATACCTCTTCCGGATGGAGGTTCGAGCACCGATTTATATTATATTAAGGAGGAGACTTCCCAGGAAGTGGTTGTTTCCTTATATTCGATTTCGGTGGTTAGGGAGTTCGCTGATGTATTCCAGGAAATTCCAAGCTTACCTCTGAGTCGTGAGATCGGGTTTGTCATTGATCTAGCACTTAGGACTAGGCCAATTACGCGAGCTACATACCGTATGGCTCCTTTGGAGATGGGGGAGTTGCGAGACCAAATCCAGCATCTTGTGGGCCAGCGTTTTATTCATCGGAGTACGTCACCTTGGGGAGCCCCTGTGTTATTTGTGAAGAAGAGGGATGGTTCTTTGCGGTTGTGTGTAGATTATCAAGAGTTGAATTAGGTGACAATCCATAATAAGTACCCGTTACCTCGTATCGTCGATTTATTTGATTAATTAATAGGGTCCCCTTACTTCTCAAAAATTGATTTGCATATGGGGTATCACCATATTCGTATTAGAGAGTAGGATGTCTCTAAGACTTCATTTTTGACCTGTTACGAATTCTGTGAGTTTTTAGTTAGGCCCTTTGGGTTAACCAATGCCCCTGCAGTGTTCATGGATATGATGAACATGGTATTTCGGGATTTCTTGGACTAATTTGTGGTTTTATTCATTGATGATATTCTGGTATATTCTCGGACAGAAGCCAAAAACGTGGAGCATTTGCGGTTGGTTCTGAAGACACAACGGGACCATAAATTTTACACTAAGTTCGAGAAGTATGGGTTTTAGTTGCGTGAAGTTCAACTTTTGTGTCATATGGTGTCTGAGAAGGGTATTTTCGTGGACCCATGTAAAGTTGTGGTGGTGAGGGGGTGGGGTCAGCCCATGACACAAACGCAGATCCGTAGTTTCTTGGGTTTAACGGGTTATTATCACCAGTTTATTAAGGGCTTTTCGAAGATTATCATGCCTTTGACGAATTTGACTCGGAAGGGGGTAAGTTTGTGTGGTATGATTCCCGTCAATTAACATTTGATGAGTTAAAGGACAAGTTGATGTAGACACCCATTCTCACGTTGTCTAAAGCGGGAGTGGAGTATTTAGTCTTTACGAATGCATATCTCCAGGGATTAGGGGGTGTGCTTCAATAAGAGGATAGGGCTATTGTTTATGCATCATGTAAGATAAAGCCCCATGAAAGGAATTATCCTACACATGATCTGGAGTTGGTTGCCATAGTCTTTGCATTGAGAATAGGGAGACATTATCTCCCGGGGGAGAAATTCAGTCTTTTCACGGATCACAAGTCACTGCAATATTTGTTTACCCAAAAATATCTAAATATGAGGCAACGTAGGTGGCTGGAATTTGTATAGGATTATCAATTTGATATCCAATATCATCCGGGAAAATATAATGTAGTAGTTGACGCATTGAGTCGTCGACCCACTAGACAATTAGCTGAAGAATGGAAGCCAAGTGGAAAAAACTTAGCTAGGATGATGCAAGGACAAAGCATGTATGGAAGTGTTAATAGTCACACCTGATATGGTGATATGGGAGGTGAAGGTTCAAGTTGAAGATAAGGAGTGAAAATACAACGTGCACAAATTGTAAATGAAGGAAGCGAAATCCGACTCTATTAGTTCTGAGCGTGGATTACGTTTCAACGAGAGATTAATAGTCCCCAATAATAGGGATTTGCAGCATGCTCTTTATGTTCGAGTCTCTCATATCGAAAGTTATGGTCCATTCACATCGAGATAAGATGTATCAGGACATGTGTCGATAATACTGGTGGGAAGGTATGAAAAGGGACATAACTGAGTTCGTCTCCTAATGCACCACATGTTAGTTAGTGAAAATGGACCACTAGCGACCTTCTGTAATGTTGCAGCCGTTAGAGATTCCAGTATGGAGATGGGAAAGCATCTCCATGGATTTTATCACAAGATTACCTTTTTCGTAGTGTAATCATGACTTTATTTGGGTTATAATGAATCGTTTAACTAAGTTGGAACACTTTTTACCCATGAGAATGGATGTGGTGACGACGTAGTATGCCTAGCTTTTTATTGTAGAGATTGTGTGATTGCATGGAGTGCCGATCAATATTTTATCCGACCGAGATAAAATCTTTGTCTCCCATTTTCAGTAGAGTTTCCAAGAATCAATGGGGACTGAATTGCGATTGATCATGACATACCATCCCCAAGATCGATGGGAAAACTGAGTGAGTAAATCAGATGTTGGAAGATATGCTCCGAATATGTATGTTGGATTTTAGAGGGTATTGGGAGCAATAACTGCCATTGCTAGAATTTTCTTATAATAATTCTTACCTGTTTACCATTGGTATGGATCATTACGAGGTGTTATACGATCACCCATGTCATTCACCCGCATGTTGGTTGGAAGCCGGGGATGATAAACTTCTTTGACCGGAGGTGATCCAAGACACTTTGGCAAAACTTGAGTTGAGTAAAAGCTGCATGTACATTGCGTAAGATCGACAGAAAAGTTATGCCGATGGGGATCGTAGACACACGGATTTGGAAGTGGGAGACCAAGTGTTGCTAAAGGTATCCCTGATGAAAGGTGTAGCGAGATTTGGGAAGAAAATTAAACTTGAACCGAGGTATGTAGGGCCTTTTCCAATAATTGAGATAATTGGTCATGTGGCCTACAGACTTGCTTTTCCATAGCGAATATAGAGAATTCGTGATGTGTTCCACGTTTAGTCCTTGAAAAAGTATCGAAGGAGTGAGAGGGTGTATTGGCATGTCCCATTAGAAGAAATTGAATTTTATCCTGATATCTCATATGAAGAACAACCGGTTGCCATTTTAGATCGTAGTGAGCATGGGCTGCGATCGAAAGTAGTGCCTTTAGTTTGAGTCCAATGGGAACACCACAACACTGATGAGTCAACGTGGGAACGAGAGGATGATAAATGAGCCAAGTATCCATACCTATTTCAATAATGTATACTTGAATTTTGAGGATGAAATTCCTCTATACGGGGGTAGTATTTAATACCCCTTACTTTTGTATATTTATTTTTATATTAAATTACCTTGTATGTGTGCGATTAATACAATTGAAATTTAAAAATATGAATTTAGAATGCATATTAATTTGGGTAGAATAGTTAATATTTATGCAAATGGTATATTTACTAGTTTGATAATGTAAATAAAATCATGTTGCATGCTATTACTTCGTATGTTTGTGTATTAGCGATGGGAATTAGTTATTTCTCAACCAGGTATATTTGTGTGAGTATATGAGTTGGGAGAGGACTTTATTATCAGAGTCTCGGATGACTAATTGGAGTGAGCAGTTGGTCCGTGATGGGCCGAGAAAGTAAAAATGTTTGCCCGACAGTTATATTTGGTTTCAGGGTCTTTTTGGCTCGTTGGACTTAAATAATGGTATACGAGTCATTTTAAGTGTGTATTATTAGTTAATATTATGATTTATTAGAGATTGGTTTACTAGACTTAAAAGGGAAGCTATCCAATCTCATTATAAAGCGATAAACCCATTTGAGAGAAAACCCTAGGGGGAGGGGGTGAGAGAGAGAGAGAGAGAAAGAGACAAAACAAAAGGAGGAAGAGAAGAGAAGTTTGGGGTTTTTAGCCAAATCCGTGAATATGAAGAGGATTCTTCTTATACAACTTTAAGGCAAGTGATTTAACTTGATAAATGAATATGGGTGTGCATTAATTCATTATTTGTTGGTGAACTAGTTGATTTTGAGCATTTATTGTTAAACCCTTGAAATTGTTGAGCAATCTTGCATTGACGTGTTTATATGGATTTGTTGGATGGGATCCTACATAGAATGGTTGTCATGTTTGATATGTGATTTAGATGGTGGAAATGGTTTTTCGAGATGTAGGAAAATCTCGTAGGAACAAAATCTGAATAGGTCGAATCGATTTGATTGTGGACCTCGGATCAGTTCATTTTAGCAACGAAATAATTCGTTTTTAAAAGCCAATGGTTCGTTTCGATCGTGAATTTTTTTAACTCTTCTATAATTCCTCTCCATTTGGGATTGGTTCTTGGGAACCCTCTATTATGATACGATAAACATGTTTATGAAACAAAATGTGGGTTCATGAGATGTTACGATGGTGGGGTTCCATCGAGACTATTACAGAGGTATATTTAGAAGTTTTTATGTTGCTTCCTTTCGTAAATTCTCTGAGGTGTGGGGATTCTTTTAGGGATAGTTAAGGGTTAATGAGTGAGAGGCCGTGTACCCTTAATTATGTTAAAGTGTATGATAATTCATATGTGTAATTGATGATAAAGGTTCAAGTGAGCAATTAAATCATAAAATGAATTGGAAATAATTCTAGGGATTATCGGTAAGTGTGATGAGTGATATCCACATAGCCAGGATTATATATATATATATATATATATATATATATATATATATATATATATATACAGACACATTCGGATATCATATGGTTTGTATATATGATGTGTGTATATATATATATATATATATCTTGGGTGTATGATATATATCATATGGTTATTAACCGTGACTAAACTTGTCACGGTCATGTCCCGTGACACGACCGTGACAATTCTAACAAACTTGTCACGGTCAATGACCGTGACATGTCCGTGACAAAAAAAGTTGCCTCGCCCCGAATTGTCACGGTCATTGACCTTGACAAGTTGAACTTGTCAAGGTCAATGACCGTGACAATTAGGCAGATTAGGTTTAGTGTATGTGGACATACCCCTATAGTGATATCATGGGAATTTGCGTGATGTGGGTAGCATTCATTTATTTATTATGTGGCATTTATCAGGGGTATGATATCTTAGGTATGATTCGTCTTATTTTTGGTGAGAAACTATGACCGCTTCCCCTACATTTGTGATTTGGTTTATACTAAATCGGTGTTAGAGTCCAACTGCTGGTAACCCAGGATGGTATGTGACTAATTCCCTGTAAGATGATAGCATTTTAAAGACTGCATCCATTGAGTTAAAGCTCTGAGCGATGGTTAGTATACATCAATTATGTGCGTTATGTATGTGTACTCTTTACCGATGATTTATCTCATATAATAGTGAGACTAATATTATACAACCTTGAAGATAATGTGTGATATGTTATGAAAATAACTAGTGAAAGTTATTGATTAATGAATTGCTATGTAATCATGAGGATGAGATTAAAATGATTACATTCTGGGTACACTAGATACGCGAGTGGGGTAATTGTGTTGACTTAAGGTTGAGTTATCCCTAGACGAGTTGGCTAGCTTGATTTAAGATTAAAATGCACACGTTTAGGTTCGCAATATAATTGAGGGGTAAGGTTGAGTCTCAAGAGAGCGTGGCACCACTTTATATTATGAAATAGTACATTCGTAATAATTATGGATTTTAATTCACTTGCTAAACTATTTTCAAACATTGGTCTCTGACCCATTTATATCCTCTCTCTTGCTCATATTTATTATATATAATAGGTGTTCCAGCACAAGGACGCCAATGTTGAGTCTTCCATTCCTGTGTATATGGAGTTGTAGCATGTGTGGATTGTTGTCGGACTTTTGTTGTAGCTACTTCTCATTTTTGGATATTTATTTAAGTATACAAAATTGTAATTCAGCTATTTACACAAGGGTCATAGTTTTGTGTATCTTATACATATCAGAGATTTGTTACATTATATAGTCTGTTGCCCGACAAATTATTTAGATATTTTATTTTGTTGTACATGTTGTATATATATGATCACTTGATGTTGTTGTATATGGTCTCAATTTTCTATATGTTTTGAAAAAGAAAAGAAAAAATTGGCATTCGTTTATTCTGATATTGGGTGGTTTGTTAATTTTAGTCAACTCGACAATTTATGATGAGAATGATCCACTTGAGATTGATGCTTTATCTTAGTATAGGGTTGGCCACCAGTTATTATTATAAGTGGTGTGTCACATAAAATTGACCAGGCCAAACCGGTTCAGTTAATGATCTTCAGATCGATTTGTTCATGAAGCAATGGATCAGTTTTGTTTTGCAACCATCGACTCCGTTCACATTCTTCAGTGTAGCAGACCAATTCGTTTATGAAGAAAGATATTCGGTTCACACGTTATATATTTTTAACTTTTCTTTAACTCCTTTCCAATTGGGCTTAGTGATTGAGAACCCTCTAATATGAAGTGATATGAATGTTTATGATGTAAGAAGCGGGATGATAATACTATACGATGGTAGGGAGACATCAGGATGATTATGGAAGTGTATTAGGGAGATTAATACTCCAGTTCCTTCATAAAGTTTTCCTAGGAGGAGGAGTTCAATTAAGATATGGGATATGGGCTAGTTGAGAGAAGTCGTGTGTCCTGAGTTATATCAAACTTATGGATTAATCAAATATGTAATTGATTATTAAATCTTAAGTCAGTGATTGAGTAATAAAGTGGATTGGGAATATGTGTGGGGAAGTATCGGCTAGTGTAATGAGTGTTATACACAGGTAGCCGGGTTTATTGATATATACATTCGGATATGAGATGGTATATATATATATATATATATATTGTGTGTGTATGATATATTATATGGAACATACAACTCTAGTGCTATCATGGGAAGTTGAGCGATGTGGGTGAATCCCCTGGCTAGTGAATACAGGGAGGGTATAGTCCCAGGTTGTAGCATCCAGTATTTATACAGTGTGGCTTTTATCATAGGTGAGACGCCTTGGGTATTGTTTGTCTGGCTTTCAGGTGAGGAACTATGGCTGTTTCCCATAGGTTTGTGCTTTATCTTACCAAATCGGTGTGAGAGTCCGACGAATGGTACCTAGGATGGTGTGAGCATCCCCTGAAAGATGGTAGGACATAGAAACTGCATCCAGTGAGCTAATGTTTTGAGGGATGGTTAGTATACATATAATGAGTGATATGTATGTGCACTTGTTAGTAAATGATTAATCATGTATAATAACAAGAGTAATATTATATAGGCTTCAAAGATTAATGTGTGAAATATTATGCTTATAACTAGTGAATGTTATTAGTATTGTATTGGTAAATGATCAATGAGAATGATATTAAAAGTGGTTATGTTGGTATGAACTAGATACGCTAGTGTGGTTTAATGCTTAAGAATGAGGTTGGGTCAATCATAGATATATTGGGTAGCTTAACTAAGATTTAAAATGCATACATTTAGGTGCGCGTTGTAGTTGAGGGTTGAGTATGAGTCTCAAGAGAGGGCGGAGCTATGTTAATTATGGAATTTCACATTCATAATTATTATGCATTTTAATTCACTTGCTAAAATATTTTTAGAACTGGGTGCTGACCCGTATCTATCTTTTTTTCCATTTGATGTATTTTTAGGTGTTTCACCATAAGGACGCCATGTTTGAGCTTCCATTCCAGAGTCTATGGAGTTGCAGCATACGTGGAATGTTGCAGGCTTTTTGATATAATCGAATCCCATTTTTGTTAATCTAGTTAAGGATCATGAGTGTTAATTGGGCGTGTGTTGCACAAGTGTTGTATTGATGTATATACTTTATATTTCAGACATTTGATATATTGTCTGGGTCTATTGACCGACAACTTATTCGTTTATTTTGGTTGTGATGTTATTGTTACATGTATACATTTTCATGTATTGTAGTTCCGGTTAAAGGATTTAAATGTGTTATATTATTGGAACTGTTGGCATCCGCTTTATTATAATTTGGGTGCTTAGTTGTATTTTCTGTCTATGCGATAGTGGTGCTAAGAATGAGCCATTTGGGATTCCTCTTTTATTTTAGTAGAGGGTTTGACACCCGTTATTTTAATAAGCGGGGTGTCATAGGTATTCCTATTTCACATGACTTGGTTAACCCAAGCTATTATAATTAAAAATTAATCTCATAAAATTGGTATTAATTGCAACTTAGGACCTTGGTCTTTGTCTATACAAATTAAGATTGACTTTGTGGGATATAGAAAGATCATTATATTTCAGTATTATCTTCATAACAAGGCTTTCACAATTTCATTGGTTCAATGCAGTCGCTGATAGCCACAAACAGTTATTATGGGAACCCAATACCTTCTAGTAGTTTCAAAATGCGAATTGTTTATATGAACCCAATTATGAGAATTTACAATCCAAGTTATATCATCATATTTTAAATTAGCGTGTTGTATCACTTAAGATGAAGGAACAAACATGTCATATCCCACATATAAAAAATCGTTGGATATCTATTTAGACTTTTTTTTTCATAGCGCATATATTCCATTCTTTTTAGTAGTGCACGACATTTATGTTATTTTATCAGCCCGTGGTTAGGATTAAATATATATCCTCAAATTTTGAATTGATCAATCATAATTAATACAATACCCTGTGTTATCTAATTCAATATCTTATGATATCTGACTGTTAAAACATCAACATTATGGACCTTCTTTTGATAAGAAAATATCAAATTTAACAGCTATTTCATTTGTACTAACCTTATATGTCTCTTATAACATTTTATACCTACTTTATTATATCAATTCTACGAACTAAAACATATTCTAATATTCTATAATCATATATACAACCTCCCACTCTTACATTATAGAAATGCAGATATGTACATAGTAATGTTTTGTTTATTAGTTTCCCACCCTTATATATGTTTTAAACAGGTAAAATTAACCAATGAGGTGTAACAAAATGATCCCATCATAGAATTTTAAGAAGATAAGGAGGATTTTATACATGAGGTAGAACTTGTGGAAATTAATGGGAGTCAAGCAATGTTTTAGAGCATCTGAGTCATATTTAGTTGTAACTATGTATTGTAACTCACTGGAATATGAATATTATTTGGTACAATCAAATATCTAATCTAATCCCATATATAATCATATAAATGGTGTTTCTTTTCGATACAATGAAACGTGGAAAAGGAGTATTCCCTATTAAGTGTCCATGGTTGGGTTTTGAAAGAGCGCTTGATATTATAATCGGAAGCCTTAAAGTTAATTTTGCCTCTCTCTTTTGATTCTTCTTTGTTCATTAAACAAGAGCCCTTTCATATGCCAATGCCTCTTTGTTCTTAATGTAACCGACCCCTCTATGTACTTCAATTATTAAACAATACTTAATGGGGGATTTAAAGTGATTCATTCCCACAAGCATAATGGTAGGAAAAAAGGGTTCACCCCATCTATAATCGTCCAACCTCTCCCTAAGAAAACTGTTTACTAGATTAATAACAAAATGTTATAAGTTGAGTAAACTCCGAATACACTCTTTAGGCAAAACTCTTTTTGATTTATAACACAAGATGTGTTTAAAAATGTTTCAGAATATGTAGTCAAAATTTTATAGTTGATTACCTTTGGTTTTAGAAATTAAAAACATCTACTAAGTATAACATGCAATACCAATCACAATAAAAATTAAGAACATTCAAAGTAATGAACACGTGTATTTAACATGGTAAAACCCTTAATCAAGGGAAATATCCAAGGTGCCCTCTACGACACAAACCAAAAATCCACCAAAATAAAGATTCAAGTTACAACACTTAAGAAAGAACACAAAGATCCTAAATCTATGTTCAGAGTTACACCTACATGAGCTACTCCACCCCAAAAGTTTCTTAACTAGAACTGATATTCTCTGGTTGCTTCTTTACTTTTTCCTTGATTTCCTTTTCTTTGATTTCTAATTCCAGCAACTCTTTCAATTTCCATGTTTCTCAAATATAACCACTGTGACTAAGTGTTTGTGTGTAAAAATGTGTTTGTGATGTGCACTACTTGCAGATTTATGCAACACACCATCTCAAAATATTTATATAGACAAATTCCTATAAATCAAGAGGTTATATATGACATGCAGATACTGATTCAAAGTATTTTTACAAGTAACTTCTTTCTCAAGATCAGATATGAAAAACAACCTTACTTTATAAACTAGCCAAGGTCCTATGTGTTTCTATTTATTTTTGTAGACATTTATTTCATAAACCGTGAAATATAAAACAAGAAACACAAACGTTCTAGAGATCTGATATAACCTTGAAATACATAAGTTTCTTTTTCAAAATTTCTTAAAACATAAAGGATCTACAATAAAAAATCCAAAAGAGAAAAAAATATAAATGTGTGATGTTTCTCTTTTAGAAAAACTCAAGTTTCAACAGTTAAACTCAAGATTCTCTTAGAGACGAGTTCTGAGAGAAACTAAGACTTAATGAGGTCTTCAATCGTTGAAAAAATCCAACGCCAAACTCACGTAAAACCTAAGTGGATCTAACTCTCAAGATTTAGGTTTTCTAGTGTATGAAACTATGAAGGTTTTAGTGTTTCGATAAAGGGAAAGAACTCAGAGGTTGAGCTACGAAGATTAGGGTTTCTCCTCTCTCCCTTCTCGTTTCTCTCTCTGTATCTCTCTATTTGGACGAAGGGCAAAAGTCTCAAATGGATGAGACTGGATGGGTTTATATAGATGCTGAGGAAGGATCTCGAACTACCAAGGCAATCCTATGGCCGAGATTAACTTTGACCTGTTGAATGCCAATCTAACGGTTCAATATAAGCGATGGGAATAACTGATAGTGGTTGGTTAAAAATGGTTGCTCATAGATTATTTCTAATAATATGCATTATCGTCGATAAGGTTTATCCAAGGGTTGAGATTTCATATAATGTATGTGTCTTAGGGAAAACACAAAATCATCCATTTAGGTGCCAACACGTGTTTGAATTGTTACTGGCTAAAAAATGCGTGTCAAGCATATTCTAAATTTCGCCGCTGAATTCTCTAGCGCTTTGAGATACTACCCAACACAACTTTTAATGAATAAAAACATTTTGCAAATTCCAACTTTTAACCCTAACACTTTTAAAAGCAAATTTTAATAATTCCAAAAATTATTTAAAATCTTTTAAAAAAGTTATAAAGGAATTAACTTGATTTGGAAATATAGTTAAAGTGGTTAAATCAACATATGCACATAGGAACTCAATAATATGTACTGTAGGTGTTCTATAGTGGTTATAAGGTATAATTAACTTCCCTTTAGGTTGATCTTGAGGATTCCTTGGACTGGATTTCTTCATTCTTATTTTGAACCTTTGAGAGATAGAGCAACTCGTAAAAACTAACCTACTTTGTCTCGATATCCAAACTAGTTGGAACTCATATATAATATAGACTCAATTAAGTCAACTATATAGTGTGTTCTCAATCTCCCCCTTTGGATATTAGAGACAAACTTCCCTTGAGTATTCTGAACTCGTGAGTGAAAAGTGAAAAATCGTAGTTGTCCTATACAAAAGATCTAACTACCCATTCCCATCCTAGAATCGAAAATAAGATGAAATAAAATACGTCACTCAACTGTAATACATACTAATACCCTAATAAATAAAACAAGCTATACAACGGGTCTGAAGAAACATCTCTAAAAGATTAAACACTTAAATTGCATATTAGTTGAGTTAGAATAGGAATAGATATAAATCACGGCAAAGATACTCAAGTTCTTCTGCCCCAATTTTTTTATATACACAATGGGATAAAAAAAATAGAGAAAAATAGGAATATGTAAAAAGGTTTCAATCACAATGCATATCATAAGCAAAGGAAGAATTAAGGGTCTCCTACATAAACTAGCGTTAGGAGGAGTCTTTTGTCATTTGAGAGACGTCCATGCCCTAAAACCCGAGAAACCAATTATTAGCGTGAAACTCCTGAAGTTATTGAAGAAGTGGAATCCCCAGATTTTAAATATATAAATCAATTAAAATCACAAATTAAAAAATAATTTCCTTTTTGAATAAAACACAATAGGGAAGATGCGGAAGCGTTGTAAAGGAGATGGTTCAACTTTTAAAAATTAACAACAACAAGTTTTAATAAATCCAAGTCCTAGAGTTTGCCTAATTCATAATTTTCAATTATCCAAAGTTAGGCGAAACCAATTTTAGCAAATGACTTGAATAAACCAAATTTACCCAATATTTAATTTAAGTCCCAAATTAAATGAGTGTCATAATTTTAACCAAATTTTATCTTGAATATATGCTAAGCATGCGTTCTAAATTTTGTGCAAGATAAAATAAAAAATGTCACACTACGCCGAGATGTACGAGAAAAAACCCAAGACGGGAAACAACCTCGGACGGCCCTAGCCACAAGTCCACTAGATATGGAATTACAATTACAAGACAGATAGACTTACAACGACTGACTCGATCCCTCTCAAGCCTCGACGCTTCTTCTCGTAGAAACCTCTTCCTAGCGAACAACCTCGGAACACCACCGCGGTCTCGGAATCCACCGATGGGACTTTATATGGTCACCGTCACCCAAGCATGGAGCCTTTCTCCGTGTGGGTAGAATCTCAACAAAAAGTCTTCTTTGTGATGGGGTGTAGAAGCAAACCCGAAACGTCTCTTCTTGAATTCGGTAGAGAAAACCGGTGCCAAAAACTCCAAGTAAAGATATGTATATAGAACTTGGATAAACACAACTATTGGGTGTAAACACTAGAGTGGTATATGAATTTTTCTTTGAAAAACAACACTCAAAACTTGAACATTTTCCTAAACTATTTTTGCTCTCAAACTCTCTCTAGGAGATAAACAAGGTTGGAAAAGTTAATTAGAAAAATGTGTTTCCCGTCCTTAATAAGTCTTGAAAAAGTTGGTTAAAAACCAAGTGGGGAAAGTGGGTGAAAACTGCCAAAAACTGCTCAAAACTATTCCCGCCCTGGTGTCTCGTTCGAACGAACTTGACTCTCGTTCGAATGAGACTTCTAACGAGCGACCAGCCTGGGCTCGTTAGAAACTCGTTAGATATCTCGTTAGAACGACCAAACTCGTTCGAACGACATATCGAACGACTGACCAGTTTAGGGTCGTTGGCAAACTCGTTCGAACGAAAACTGGTTCGAACGAAAAACTCGTTCGAACGAAACCTGGTTCGAACGAAAAAACTCGTTCGAACGACATTTCTAACGAACGACCAGAAAGTTTGTAAAATTCGATTTTGGCCCAGAAACTTTTATATACTTATTTTAAAGTTCTAATTGATTCTTTCTGAAAATAAAATGCAGTTTTTATTACACCTAACACCCAATAAATATTGTTCCAAGCTCCTATATAAATATAATTGCATTCATACCTTGGGAGCATGGAACCTTTAGATGATGACGTAGAAACGAGGCACGCAAACCGGCATTTTGATGAAGCTTTATATTCTTTTCCCTACGTCTTCAACACACACTTCATAGGCTTGAGAGTATTACAATAAATCACTAACCTATGAATAAATGTTTTTGTCCGGAATTGAGCCAAAACTATATATGGACTTAATTGGAGATTTGTGTCCTTACAAATCTCCCCCTTTGGCTATTCCGGGACAAAAACCAAACAAAAATCCTAAAGGGCCGTCAAGCTCACTAGACTCAAAACATAACCCGCCCAAACTTGACTCAACCCAAGGATCAAACACTTTGCCATTGAAAGATGCCGCTTTAGAATAATTCCTGCACACTTAAGCAAAATCATCAAATGCATAGGGAATATCAAAATATTAAATGCAATTAATTAATTACTCCCCCTAAATTAATTCTCCCTTTTAAACACATGACATACTTAGAAAGACGTCTCCCCCTAAGATAAATCTCCCCAAACTAAGATACGATAATAATAGGATTAGATACCATTTCTCCCCCTATCATCATTCTCCCCCTTTTTTGTTCAGGAATAGGCAAAGGATAAAGAACTAATAAACAACATGAGGAAGCTTAAAGTGATAAGACATGAAAGCATATGGACAATAAAAGCAGGGCAAAGACAAATATCATATATATAGATACCAACAATAGACCAATAGAGCACTTGCATATATATATAGATATAAACACACACATGACACAAAATACAATAAGTTTGCACACTCGTATGGCAAAAATGTGTCATATGGAAACGGAAGTGTAGGGGTGTGTACTATCAACAATTAAATTTAGACCCAAACACTTAAGAAACGTTCACGGAGTTCTCATTTGATTGCAAACTTCATCACAGTTAAATATAACCTCATGTGACAATATAAAGATTGAACTCAATGAACAAACATACACAATGAATACAAGCCTAGCATGATGATGATTCTACAAACCAAATAGAGTCATGACATTAAAGACAACTAGGATAAACGGACATTGTGCAAACCGTTGATATACCATCCAATTCTCCCTCAATGAGCATATATATTCTTTTGTTTTTGAATGAATATATCAAACAAACATAGGCCTTGGCAATTGCTTTCTTTTAAATGCCAAATATTCTGTTTTTAGGCCTTTGGATCACGTATTTCTTTTAGATCCAATCAACGGTGGCTTACTATTGCAAAGGATTTAATTCATCCTTTCAGAGCCCTTCCCCGTGCATATATTAATTTATCATGTTGTCATTTTTCACACAAATCTCACATGCAATGGATTTTGACATGCACTAGTCCTCCTAGGTCATAGATATGTAGATGACTAGATTGATAGGAGAACACCTCAAAAAGCTCAAATATAACATGTGACATTAAGATTTCAAAAGAGCTCGTGCATGTGTGAAAAGAGGCATATAGAAATAGAATCCATTTAAACAATACAAAATCCAACTACTCCATATAAAACATGGTAAAGAACATTTTAAGGATTGAAAATCTAAACCAAAAGTTCTAGCCACGTGGGAGCGTAAATGATGGGATTCAAACACAAATATATGCCACATAAGGTGTGTCAAACTAAAATACACACAAAACAAAATCTTTTTGAGTTTTTAACATTTTTAATCAAAAATAAAGATATATACTCAAAAGACTAAACAAAAATCATTTGTATTTTTCATTAAGCTTAAATGAAATAAATAAAAACACAAATGATAAAAAAAAATCTTTTTATATTTTTTCAGTTAAATCAAACACAAAATATAATACAAAAAGATAAACAAGTCATGATTTCTAGCATGTGATATGAAATAAGGCAATGACTAGAAAATGACTAAACAAGCATAAATTTAGCATATGAATATGGCATGAAGTAAAAACGCTAAAGTATGCAAACACTAACACATTTATCCTTTAGATTTAGCAAGGGAGGAAGCATGTGAAAGTAAATGAGAATCAAAATCCCTATTTTGTAAGGCAACCAAGTCGGATTTCCTAACCCAAATTAATGAAGAATTACTATCTTGGGGTGTTGGATCGTTAATAATCGTGGTTACTTTACTATGGGATTCTCTAGGAATTCGTTTAAGATCTAAACAGAATTTCCTAAGATGACCTTTTCGACCACAATGTGTACAAGTAAGAGCATGTCGAAAAGATTTTCTTAAGGAGTGATCTCTAAAATCTTTCCTAGACGATTCTCCTAAAACAGTGGTTTTGGCATTATAAGAAAATTCATTACAAGTATTGAAGCCTAAACCACAAGTGTCATTTTTAATTTGGACCGTTCCTAACATTTTATCTAGTTTTTCCGAACGACACTCCAAATCAAATTTGACATTACTAGAATCTTTTAATTTCTTTTCCAATTCTAAAATTTTAGATTCTAGTAAAACATTTCGCTCTTCAAAAACAAGAAGCTCCTTTTTCAAGGATTCCATTAAACCCCTAAGGCTATCTCTTTCGCCTTCTATATAGTTAAGCTTCTCTTGAAGAGTCCTCTCATGTGTCCTAAGGTCTCCTATTAAAGCATTTTCATCAACGACCTTGACACTCTCTCTTAAACTAGCTTCTAACTTCAAATTAGCTCTTTTCAATTTAATAGATTCTGTATAAAGTTCTTGAAAAGCATTTTGAAGTTCACTCATATCAACCTCATCTTCATTTTCACTCTCTCTTTCTTCTTCACTCTCACTATCATAAAAAATAAGAGAATCATGTATAATGACCTTGGAAGTGGCATGTGCTATTATTTCATCATTCGATGAGTTCTCACTATCACTCACATGTCTAGCCATAAAAGCCACAAAATTTTTCTTAGTGGGGGAATCGGGCTTCTCTTCCTTATCACTATCACTAAGGGTCGCATTATATGCAGTGGATCGTTTACCCTCTTTCCTTAGTTTAGTGGGGCACTCATAAGCCCTATGGCCATAACCTTCACAACCAAAACACTTATTAGACTCGTCCCTATCTAAATTGTCATTACTAGTTTTAGGGATCTTCTCGGCTTTAGAAACCTTCTCGCTTTTATCATGTTTAGAAGTATCAAATTTCTTAAAATCATTTTTAAAATTACCTTTGTTAATTTTAAGAAATTTTCTAAATTTGCGAGCAAACAAAGCCATATCTTCCGAGTCACTATCACTATCGCTCTCTACTACTTGTTTGACCTCTTTTCGGGCTTTTAAAGCAACGCCCTTTTTGATTTTCTTTTCATGTTTAGAGGGAAACATATCAAGTTCATAGGTTTGTAAATCACCTACAAGCTCTTCTAATTTCGTAGAGGCTAAAGTGGGTAAAGAATTTAAAACGGTCACCTTTGGAATAAATCTATCGGGTAGGGACCTTAAAATTTTCTTTACAACACGGTCGTCAGGTATTTTCTCTCCTAAGTTAAAAGATGAATTAACAATATCAGAAAGTCTAGCATAAAATTTATCAAAAGTTTCTAATTCATCCATTTTGATAGTTTCAAATTGAGTGGTGAGGTTTTGGAGTTTTGAAGCTTTAACGACACTAGTTCCTTCATGAGTTAATTGTAAAATATCCCAAGCTTCTTTAGCGGTCTCACACGTCATAATGCGTCGGAATTCATCCGGTGTGACAGCGCTAAACAAGGCATTTAAACCTCGGGAATTAAAGTTAGCAAGTTTAAACTCATTTTCAGTCCATCTATCGACGGGTTTAATAACTCGTTCATTTTCAACTAAATAAGTTGGTGGGGAGTACCCGTTAACAACAGACATCCAAACTCTCTCGTCGATAGATTTTATTGCCGATCTCATTCGCGCTTTCCAATACGCGTAGTTTGAACCATCGAAAATAGGAAATTTTGAAAATGGGGAAAAATCCATTTTAGCCAAAAATTAAAGGATCTTAACGAAATAATTTATCGTTTTTGGCTCTGATACCAATTTGAAGAAGTGGAATCCCCGGATTTTAAATATATAAATCAATTAAAATCATAAATTAAAAAATAATTTCCTTTTTGAATAAAACACAATAGGGAAGATGCGGAAGCGTTGTAAAGGAGATGGTTCAACTTTTAAAAATTAACAACAACAAGTTTTAATAAATCCAAGTCCTAGAGTTTGCCTAATTCATAATTTTCAATTATCCAAAGTTAGGCGAAACCAATTTTAGCAAATGACTTGAATAAACCAAATTTACCCAATATTTAATTTAAGTCCCAAATTAAATGAGTGTGATAATTTAAACCAAATTTTATCTTGAATATATGCTAAGCATGCGTTCTAAATTTTGTGCAAGATAAAATAAACAATGTCACACTACGCCGAGATGTACGAGGAAAAACCCAAGACGGGAAACAACCTCGGACGGCCCTAGCCACAAGTCCACTAGATATGGAATTACAATTACAAGACAGATAGACTTACAACGACTGACTCGATCCCTCTCAAGCCTCGACGCTTCTTCTCGTAGAAACCTCTTCCTAGCGAACAACCTCGAAACACCACCGCGGTCTCGGAATCCACCGATGGGACTTTATATGGTCACCGTCACCCAAGCATGGAGCCTTTCTCCGTGTGGGTAGAATCTCAACAAAAAGTCTTCTTTGTGATGGGGTGTAGAAGCAAACCCGAAACGTCTCTTCTTGAATTCGGTAGAGAAAATCGGTGCCAAAAACTCCAAGTAAAGATATGTATATAGAACTTGGATAAACACAACTATTGGGTGTAAACACTAGAGTGGTATATGAATTTTTCTTTGAAAAACAACACTCAAAACTTGAACATTTTCCTAAACTATTTTTGCTCTCAAACTCTCTCTAGGAGATAAACAAGGTTGGAAAAGTTAATTAGAAAAATGTGTTTCCCGTCCTTAATAAGTCTTGTAAAAGTTGGTTAAAAACCAAGTGGGGAAAGTGGGTGAAAACTGCCAAAAACTGCTCAAAACTATTCCCGCCCTGGCGTCTCGTTCGAACGAGACTTCTAACGAGCGACCAGCCTGGGCTCGTTAGAAACTCGTTAGATATCTCGTTAGAATGACCAAACTCGTTCGAACGACATATCGAACGACTGACCAGTTTAGGGTCGTTGGCAAACTCGTTCGAACGAAAACTGGTTCGAACGAAAAACTCGTTCGAACGAAACCTGGTTCGAACGAAAAAACTCGTTCGAACGACATTTCTAACGAATGACCAGAAAGTTTGTAAAATTCGATTTTGGCCCAGAAACTTTTATATACTTATTTTAAAGTTCTAATTGATTCTTTCTAAAAATAAAATGCAGTTTTTATTACACCTAACACCCAATAAATATTGTTCCAAGCTCCTATATAAATATAATTGCATTCATACCTTGGGAGCATGGAACCTTTAGATGATGACGTAGAAACGAGGCACGCAAACCGACATTTTGATGAAGCTTTATATTCTTTGCCGCTACGTCTTCAACACACACTTCATAGGCTTGAGAGTATTACAATAAATCACTAACCTATGAATAAATGTTTTTGTCCGGAATTAAGCCAAAACTATATATGGACTCAATTGGAAATTTGTGTCCTTACAGTTATGATAAATGTGACAGAGATTATGTGAGAACTATCATACCTATAGTTGTTCGCAGATACTCAAATCGTATGTTATCCAATAGTTTGGTAAAAATATCCACGAGCTGTTTTTGAGTGTTCAAATATTCAATATTGGGTTCTTTAGATTCTACAAGATCACAAATGAAGTGATGTCTAATTTTAATGTGCTTAGGTCGGGAGTGCTGTATTGGATTTTTTAAAATATATATGGCACTCTGGTCATCACAATACGGGGTTAATTGATTTTCCATGATACCATAATCTCTATGCATCTGTCTAATTCGTAATAGTTGTGAGCAACAACTACCTACTGCTATGTATTCTGATTTTGCACTAGATAAGGAAATACAATTTTATTTCTTACACGACCAACCTACTAGGTTATTTCCTACGTAGTAACAAGAACCAGACGTGCTTTTGTTATCGTCAGAACAACCTGCCCAATTGGCATCAGTGTACCCAACAATAGAACTAGTTGTGTCCTTTGTGTACCAAATACCAAATTTTAAAGGGCCCTTCACATATTAATAATTATCTTCACACTCAATAAGTGGGTTTCCTTAGGTCTACTTTGATATCAAGCACTTACACAAGCTACAAAGGAAATGTCAGGTCTAGAAGTAGTAAGATATAAGAGACTCCCTATCATACTTCGATATAGAGTAGGATCAACATTTTTCCCTTTATCATCCTTAGATAGTGTGTCCATCCCCGATCCTCGTGACGGGAGGGATGAAGAAGAGGGTGTATTCATGTCGAGCGGATCTTGGTCCCGCGCATCCCTCTTGGGAGTGCTTTGGCCGGCATCGGTGATGATGTGAAAAATGTAGAGAGATTAAGTCGCCAGTCTATTTTACTCAAAAAAGACAAAAGAAAAGGGAGCCATCCCGAAGGACGACAATAAGGACATAAATTTCCAATTGAGTCACTGTATTGTTTTAACTTAATTCTGTGAACAAACTGTGTTTGTAAAATGTCATAGGGAGATTTTATTTTTGATACGATCCCACTTGGTCTATGACGTATTGAAGAAATTGAAGACGTTGCGGCAAAGCTTCAAAGAATTAATCATGCCTAAGTTTAAATTGGTTTAAGTTTATTCGTCTTCAAGTTTATTTCATTCTGAGATGACACAGGTATGAATGCGTATAATTAATGGTGCTCAAAATAATTTTTATAAAAGATAAGGATGTAATTTTATAAGAAATAATATTTTAAAATGTTTTAAAAGTGTTTTAAATATTTTGAACTACGTTTTATTCTGATAAGCTCGAAAAAGAGTTTGACTTATTTGGATCTCTTTTGAAGAAATATTTTAAAGAAAAAGTCAAACTGACACGTGCGTTGTTCAATCGAGAAGCTAAATCGTTCGAGCGAGATAGCCATGTCGCGCGAACGATAGGTCGATCTCGTTCGAGCAACACTATTTTCGAGGCGGCGATGTTTTCTTATTTAAAGCATGGTTTTGTCAGAATTTACGTAAGGTGCAATCTCGAAAATAGTTTTCAATCAAGTACGAGTTTTGCCCATGTTTTTCTAAGGTTTCAAAGATTAAACACATCCTTAGAGTTTGCACAGATCGGAGTAATCATTACTATATATTTTTGTGATATTTCTGCACCAAGAAGGTTTGTTCTATACTTGAACATCTAGGTTTTATGGTGAAAAAAAGAAAAGGACTTCTTGTTCGACATCGTAGACGTATCAAAGCTATTCGGTGGACACCGAGACATACGTGGACGCGTGTGTTGTGGACATGTATTGTGGAAGAAGGACTTTCTGCGTGGGCACTGTGAGAGGAGTGGTTGAAGATTAGAAGAGCATGAAAACCCGTTGGGATCAAGTCGTTGAGTGATTCTTTTGTCTGTTCGTTGTGATTCCATATTCATACTGATTGTCTGGCTTGGGCCATCCGAGTTTTTTCCCGTCTTGGGTTTTTTCTCGTACATCCGGTGTTGCGAGTATTATTTACTTTATTTTACTTGCTTTAATCACTAGATGCATGTTTAGGATAAATCAAGATAAAATTGGTTTAAAGGAAAAATTGGGTTTTTCACAACTTGGTTTGGTGAACATAAAAAGTTGGATAGTTTTGGGTGAAAATTTGTTTGATTTGAAACACATGTAGTAGGACCACCCCCTTTTCAAATTGGTATCAAAGCTAGAAAACTTAATTTATTTGTTTTGTGATCCCATGTGTTTTCAAAGATGAATTTAGGAAATAATGAACTTTTTCGAACTCCTATTTTTGATGGCACTAATTACACCTATTGGAAGATGAGAATGAAAAGTGAATTAAAATCTATTAATGAGCGTGTGTGGCTAGAATTTGAGAAAGGTTGGACGCCCTCTGTCACTATTTTAGGTGAGGTCATTAACTTAAAGCCTGTCGAGTCATGGATCGAAACTGGACATAGACTTTCACAATATAATTATAAGGGTTTGCACGTTATTTCTTCACATGTCACACCGAAAGAATATAATAGAATTATGACTTGTGAAACATCAAAATAGGCTTGGGATATTTTGTCACTCACTCACGAGGGCACTAGCACGGTTAGGGCATCGAAACTTCAAAATCTTACTACAGAGTTTGAGACCATTAGGATGTTAGAGAGTGAGACTTTTGTCGAGTTTTATGCTAGGTTGTCCAATATTGTCAACTCGTCGTTTAACCTAGGTGAGAAAATTCCTGTCAACCATGTCATTAAGAAAATCCTTAGGTCATTGCCTAGTAGGTTTGATGCGAAAGTGACTATTTTAAACTCCTTGGGTAAGTTAGTGTCAACGAAACTAGAAGAGATTGTAGGTGACTTACAAACCTACGAAATCTAGGGGTGTTCAGAAAACCGAATGGACCGGCGGACCGAACCGAATCGGCATAATTTTTCCATTTTTTTAATTGGTTCAGTCCAGGTTTTTTTTACAGACCGGTCTAATCGATCTGGTCCTCAGTCTCCCTTAATAAATATTCAGTCTGGATTGACCCGGACCGGTTACTATAATATATATGCATTTAATTATATTTATACGTATATAATATATGCATTTAGTAGAAAGGGTACGCTGGTCCAAAAATAAGAAAGGAAGGAAACAAAAACCCTAATTAAATCTAAACAACAAAGACACACCGCCGTACAACAAAGAAATACACTAGATAAAAAGGAAAGGACTCTTTTTGCTTTACTCTCCATGTGGGATCTGTAAAGCAACACATTAGAAAGGAAAGACACACCTCCGCCGCATAGCAAAGCAGCACACCGGACCACCGCACAGCAGCACACACAGGACCGCCGCTTCTCCTCACCTCTCCTCTGCGCTACGTAGTGCCGCGTCGTGCTGTGCCATAGATTCTTCAGCCCCGCGTCGCTTCTCTTACCCCGTCGCGTCGTCGGTTCTCTTCTCTCGTTTGATCTGCGTCGCTATTGATGGTAAGATCAAATCAATTATTTTTTATAGCTTAAAAACATCCATTTTTTTTAGCTAAAAAACATTTGATGCTTAAAATCACATCAGTTATTTTTTATTTTCAAAATCTTATTTCAAAATCTTTTACTTTTGTTCATTATTTATTTCAAATCTTTCAAAAATCGAACTTCTAATAGACAACTAAGTTCTAAGAATAAACAAGGATTTGCTTTTGTTCATTATTTTTTGCAAAAAAGAAATTAATGTAAATAAATAGAAAATGAACTCCGCTGCTCAATCAGTGTGCGTGGAAACTTGTTTTTAGTTTTTTTTAATAATTAATATAAATGGATGAAACTGTATATATTCTCATTCATCATTCCCATTATTTTTTATGACATTTGAGCAGTTTTTTATGATAAAATTTGGGCAGTTTTTATTTTTAAAAAGATTATTTCAATAAGATTTGGACCGACAAGTTTGATCAGACCGACCATATAAAAAACCTAACCGACTAAGCCCGGAAAACCAGTTTAATTGGTCCGGTCTTGGTCCTTTTATTTTTAGGACCGGTATAATTGGTCTGGTCCTTAAATTCATTAAAAACCAGATCGAACCGGACCGCGAACACCCCTAATGAAATCTACTTGATTACCTCCAAGCAAATGTCTAGGAAAGAAAAGGGTATTGCTTTGAAAAGGAGGAAATTAAAGTTTTGGATTCTGATTCCGATTCTAATTTTGAGGATGTTACATTGTTGGCAAAGAAATTTAAAAAATTTATTAAGTTTCAAAAGCAATCGAAAGATGCCAAGAAGTTTGAAAAATTCAAGAGCAATAAAGTTGATCCCACTTCTAAGGATAAGTTTGAGAAGCCTAAGAGAGATGAGTCGGATAAGTGTTTTGGGTGTGAGGGGTACGGTCACAAAGTTAAGGACTATCCCACTAGACTTAAAAAAGAGGGAAAGCAACCCATTGTATATATTTCCACCTTATGTGATGGTGATCCGGAAGAGGGAGAGAGTTCCACCATTGAGCGTAACTTTGTTGCGTTTAAGGCATGTCATGTGAGCAACGACGATTCTCATGTGAATGACACTTCTGAGGAGGTTTTGAGTAAATCTGAAGTTAGTGAGGGAGAAGAAAGTGACGAAGAGGATGTAGATGTGAAAGAATTACAAGTTTCATTTAATTAGTTATATGCCGAGACGGTTAAGGTGAAAAAGGCAAATGCAAAATTGCAAGCTAAGTTGACGGAATGTACCATAGAAAATAATGATAGTTTGATTGAGGATCTTAGGGCACGAGAGAAGACTCTTTGGGAGAAATTAGAGTATGTCTAAGGTTAGAGAGATAATATCCGTGGTTTGATGGAGTCTTTGAAAAAGGTGATTTTAGAGTTTGAGGAGTCTAGGAATTTTCTCGAGGCTAGGATTCATGAGTTGGAAGAGAGATTGAGAGACTTGTCTAGAGTTAAGTTTGAATTGGAGGCTAGGTCGGAGAAGTTAGATAAGATCTTAGGCACCGTCGAAATTAAGGAAGATAGGGGAGGTATTATTTTTGATGATAGAGTCGTTCCCATTCCCCCCGCATGCGTGAGAAATACTAAGAAGGTTAGAAAAGCTCCACATCTAGGTAATCATTCCCACCGTCGCTACACTTGGATGTTTTGCGGAAGGAAAGGTCACCTTAGGCGTTATTGTTACGACCTTAGACAAGCTCCTAGGAAGTTTAGGAATCAAGTTTCCCCGGTTCCCCAAACCCCCATCCGTCATTTTACACCTACTTGGGTTAGGAAATCGGATTTAGCGGCTTTAGGAATAAACTTCATGATTTTTGTTTGGGTGCACTTGATTCCTCCCATGCTAAATCTAAAGGATGATAGTGTTGCCATGTTTTTCATATGCTAGTTTGCTTCATGATATATTCATTACTAGTATAATGACTTGTGTATTATTTTGTATTATAATTTTTATTTGATTGAGTCCTAACAAAAAATTCAAAAAGATTTTGTTTTTGAGAAATCTTTTGAAAAAACCAAAAAGATTTTGCTTTTATTTGAGTCAAAATATGTTTGAAAAGCCAAAAAGATTTTTGTTTTTTGTTTTTGTTTTTGAGTTTACATGTTTGATGTGGCATATTGGTGTGCTTGGACCCCCATCGTTTCATGTCCATGTGGCTAGGACATTTGGTCATTATTATCGATGCTTAGAATGATCTTAACCATTGTTTATATAGTGTTGTTTCAAAGTTGATATGCATTTTAGTTCGACTTTGTATATATGCCAACAATGCACACATGTACAAGTTTATATGGAAGTTTGACTTCTCTTGCATATTTGAATTTGGTGAGGCGTTCTTATCTCAATCTTGTCATCTATGCGTCAGTAAACTTAAGGATAAGTGTTCATGTAATATCCGTTTACCGTGAGGATTTGAATTGATCTAATTGAAAAAATGATGAGTGATTCACTGAAAAGGGCTGCGAGAGTTCAAAATCAACTCATCGTGATATCCAAATTTAAAAGAGCCCAAAAGAAAAGGCAATATGCCAAAAAAAAGGGCCAATATGATTTTCTCTAAGATGAGAATGCTAGAAACCTCAAAAGAACTTGAAAAAGTATGTTTACGAGGGAGTTTAGATGGAGAAAATTTAAACCAGGTTGCACAACTAATCCTAATGTTGAATTATTTCAATTTGATGCTATTGTTTGTAGAATTGTCAAAATTCTAGATTTGTGTTCATGTAGTGTGTTTAGTTCATTAAGCTCACACTTTTATTGTCATATGGCTATGATAAAGTTTGATGATTTATTGCTATCAATTAGAGCTTCTTGATCTTTTCAATTTATTTGAATTGTGAGTCATTTATTGTAGTTTCATGCACATACATTCCATGTCCTTGTTTGAGCACATCGGTACTATGTTTGCATGTAACTCGCATTGTTAGTTTTTACGCGTTTTTGTGTTTTGAGTAAAAATCTTACTGTTTTGCTACTGTCAGGCCCTTCCAGTGTGTTTTTCTGGAAATTTTTTCACTGGGAAAAAATATGTGATAGTTCTGGGAATCTGGGAAAATTTTGTCTGTCGTAAGAAGTCGTTCAAACGGCATCTCCATGTCGTGAAAATATTCATTCGAGCGACGTCCTCATCTCGTTTGAGCGACGTCCCTAGCTCGTTCGAACGACAGTCTGGCATTATGTGCTTCTTTGTGTTTGCAACACCGTGGTTATTATGGTATATTTTTTAGTACTGCTAGTATCTTTCTGGACTAACTGGTTTATATGCAGGTTATATTGTTTCAAAATTAATATTTTTCATATGATCCGATTATTACACTTGATTAGTTTGATACATTCTTTGTGTGATTCATTATTTACTCGCTACTGATTTGTCATATTTAGCTGGTTTTTTCATGATTATCTAGCGATTTATAATTGTTATATTCTCATGCTAAGATACTTGATTGATTCGTTTTATCTTTTCACCGGAATGTTTATTCGATACAAAAAGGGGGAGAGATGTATGTCATGTAGGGGGAGATTTGATTTGAGCATGGTTTTGATTACATAGCTTACAAACTGGTATCATTTTGTTGCTCAATTGTTTAACAAATGATTTTTCAGAGTTTATTCATATTGGTATTTATTATAAAATTTGTATCATTTGGATATATATATTTGTTTCATATGTTCTTCTATACTTCACTGGGTATTTGTTTTTCTATTTCATGTGTGTAGGTATGCTTCAGAGATTCGAGATTTCGAGTCTAAATCACATTCAGATAGTTCATGATTCCCGGTGCTACATATACTAGTTCGTGTCCTATATTTTTGAGTTTGGGTTTATGGGATGGGACTTAGGCGTCATATGGCTTGACGGCCCGGTTTAGGCGTTTCATTCGTTTAGTTTTGTCCCGGAATAGTCAAAGGGAGAGATTTGTAAGGACATAAATTTCCAATTGAGTGCCTGTATTTTTTTTGACTTAATTTCGTGAACAAAACTGTGTTTGTAATATGTCATAGGCATATTTTATTTTTTTCACAATCCCAATTGGTCTATGACGTATTAAAGAAATTGAAGATGTTGCGGCAAAGCTTCAAAGAATTAATAATGATGAAGTTTAAATAGGCGCAAGTTTATTTGCCTTCAATAGTATTGCAATCCGAGATCACACATGTATGAATGCGTATAATTAATGGTGATCAGAATAATTTTTGTAAAAGATAAGGATGTAGTTTTGTAAGAAAAAATATTTTAAAATGTTTTAAAAGTCTTTTAAATGTTTTAGACTACGTTTTATTCGGATAAGCTCGAAAAAGAGTTTGACTTATTTAGATCTCTTTTGAACAAACGTTTTAAAGAAAAAGTCAAACTGACACGTGTGTCATTCAAACGAAAGCTGGATCGTTCGAGCGAGATAGCCATGTCGCCCGAACGAGAGGTCCATCTCATTCGAGCAACACTGTTTTTGATGCGGTGATGTTTTCGTATTTAAAGCGTGGTTTCATTAGAATTTACATAAGGTGCAATATGGAAAACAGTTTTCAATCCAGTACGAATTTTGCACTTGTTTTTCTATGGTTCCAAAGCTTAAACACATCCTCAGAGTTTGCAAGGATTTGAGTTATCATTACTATATGTTTATGTGATCTTGATGCACCAAGAAGGTTTGTTCTATACTTGAACATCTAGGTTTTGCGGTGAAAAAAGAGAAGGACTTCTTATTCGACATTGTAGACATATCAAATCCATTTGGAGGACACCGAGACATACATGGATGCGTGTGTTGTGGATAGGTATCGTGGAAGAAAAACTTTCTGCATGGGCACTGTGAGAGGAGTGGTTTAATATCAGAAGTGCGTCAAGACCCGTGGGGATCGAGTCGTTGAGTGAGTCTTTTGTCTGTTCGTTGTCATTCCACATTAATAGTGATTGTTTGGCTTGGGTCATCTGAGGTATTTTTCCGTCTTAGGTTTTTACTCGTACATCTGGCGTTGTGAGTATTATTTACTTTACTTTACTTGCTTTAATAACTAGATACATGTTTAGGATTAATCAAGATAAAATTGGTTTAAATTAAAAATTGGTTTTCTCACAACTTGGTTTGGTGCACACAAAAAGTTGGATAATTTTTGGTGAAAATTGGTTTGATTTGAAACACACGTAGTAGGACCACCCCTTTTCAACAGTATGTGACACCCCGCCTAATTAAATACCGGACGATCACTCCTTTATTAAATTAAATCAAGGTGAACAGTTGGTTCATTCTTAGCATCACTGTCGTAAAAATAAATTTTCCAATTTAACATCCTAATTAATTAAGCTAAGTGTCAAAACCATATTTAAACATTACTTTCCAAATTTTATTTAAAGGAAAATTATTTATTTATTAACAACATTCAATAAATAAGAATCACACCACAATAATTCTGCAACATAACCAATTAATTAAAACATTCAACAATCGAATCCCAATAATTAAAACATAAAGTAAAACATCCACACTGAATAAATCCCACGGTAGCAGTACTAGAAATAACTGAAATACAAATGTCCAAATAACAAATGAATAATGGAGAGGGATACACATGCCCAACTAAATAGATGTGCTAGAAGTGGATTAAAAGAATGAAGTCGTCTAATCAAAGGCCTGCAACTCCCACCTAAGCTGCAGCACGTTCCTTCCAAGGGATCCTAAGCAAGACGCCCCTGTGGCTGGGCACCTGTAATATATACATATATATACAAGAGAGAAAGAGAAATAGAAACGGGTCAGAGCCCGATAGTGTGTATGATTTAAAATTCGTTTAGCAAATATTTAAATTGATACATGCCAATGCAACAACATATTAGTGCGACACTCTCTTGAGAAATTCTCACCTCTCTTCTAATGTGCACACCTACCGCACTAACCTTCCCAACGGTTTATCTTATTGTTTATCGCACTAATCTTCCCAATGATTTAACTTATATTAGATTACTCGTAAGATTTTAAAACCGAATAATATAATTGTTTCAAAGGATGAATTCATTTAGTATCAAAACACTCGTTTTAACTTCATTAATTAATAAAGTTTCCCAGTGCCACATTATACTTTCTCAAAACAAGTATTTATAATATGAGTCATTAACCATGTCCTACTTATCAAATCACAGTAGGTAGTTCTAAATTTTAGAATTTCATATATATATTAACTACTCGTATAATATATATATTATAACGTCACCCCAAATAAACACTATGGTGCGGGCATACTCTGCTATCCAATCCCCATATCGCTCACACTAAGAGAAATACAGGTTCGGAAGCACTCTCGAACTGTATCAACATATACACAAACAAGATTTTGAGGCGAAGCATAGATTCCAAGTCTCTAAGAGGTCAGTACATACCCCACGCCTCTTAGGACCGTCTGAACTATCGACTCGATAGCCTGTACCAAAGATATCTATCTCCTAGGGTACGAATCAATATCCCCCATAAGTCAACACAGGATAAGATCGTCCCAGCGCGGTAACCTCAAGGATAGCAAGTAGCGCGGGCATGATTTTCACACATGGATAGTATATGCATACACAATCATATAACTATACCAATATTACCATATCTATATTAGGTATAACTCAATCCCATAGTTACTTCATTATCCTTATTTTCACATTATTAGTATCGCGTATAAGGGTTCGTCTCTAACCTTAACTCGAAGGATCTTTCCAACTTATTACATAACTCTCATGGACTCTATCCTCCCAAGTATAAAATTCAGTATGTAATAATCCATTCTCTATAGTAACTACTTGACGTCACCTCTCACTTTAAATACGTAGTTCCACCGTTCCTTATGTAATTTTCCCAAAATACGATTCTCGTCACATATTAAAAGTCCCCAAAATTATTCATATGTCCTACTGGTCTTCCATATCTCCCAAAACATTTTATTTAGGATGCCCAAGAATTATTTCACGATAAATTGAATTTAACTCATTTAAAAAGGGGAAATAAGAGTCTGCCAGGAGGGGTCGATCGATCGAGGTTTGGGGATCGATCGATCGATCAAGCAGGTCTGCGAAAATCTGCAGAATTGCAGTTACGGGTTTCATCTTCTAACCTTCACCTTATCCATATTTTCCAATCCCAAACGTCTAAAAAATTGTACTACTAACATTATAACATCCTATTAGGTATTTCCAACATGAAGCATGAGGATTTTTATCATTATACATGGATTAACAACCCAAAGATTATTATAATTATCAAGAACCCTAGAAATTCTCTTAAACATGGTTCTAATAAGTATTTCCAGAAATTTCTTCCTATATACATCATAATTTCGTGGGTAATTCCTCTACATGGCAAGGGTTTCAAGAATTTATCATTTAAACCATAACTACATGCGATTCCTATATCATATCTTTGATTTTCTTCCATAAAACTCATTCTAATTACTCCTAAACTAATATGAAAGATGCATCAACGAAATAAGCAAGATAAAAACTTGCCTGGGATTTTCAGAAGTCTGGTTCGGTGCCGAATTCAGTATGGTTGCGTTCCCTGTCTCGCGATCTACGCGTTGGTGGTGGCGGCGGTGCAAACGGTTGAGTTTTGGGCCTTGGAATGCCTTGAGAGCTCTCTCCTCTCTTCTCCAATGGCCGTTCTAGGGTTTTGAGTGTTCTTATCCTAAGTGACAAACCTAAACGGCTGATATAGGTTACAAATTTTCGTGGGTTTAATTACCCAAAAATGCAAAATGACTAAAATGCCCTCCCGGGTTACTAATTAGGCCTAAAAATGTCCCGAGACCCAAATCAAACCCCCGGGTACACTTTTCTGAATATCTCAATCCTTCCGAACGCGGTGGAGCACTCAAAACGACTATACGAACAACATATAAAATATTCACTTTTATTTATCAATAATTAGTCCCGACGCGACACGGGCGCGTCCCGATTCAAATTTCCAAAATTGTCATTTTATTCACTCGTGACATTCAATATAACCAATATTATATATTACTTTGCTCATTAGTAATATTCAATAAATTTCCCATAATTACTAACTCTCGTCACGTTAATAATTATAAAATAATTAATTTCTGGATTTTTATTAAATAATTAATTCACATTAAATTGTATAAATCCCAAAATTAATATAGCATAAAAATACGGGGTATTACATACTTCCATCCTAATAACGGAATTTTTTCCCGAAATTCGGAAAATAAGGCATACCTGGTAAGAACAAATCTGGATATCTCTCGCGCATATCTGCCTCGCGCTCCCAAGTGGATTCCTCCACATTATGGTGCTCCCACTGGACTCGTACAAGTGGAACTATCTTCAACCTCAATCTCCTCTCACTAAAGTCTAGGATAGCCACCGGTCTCTCCTCGTAAGAGCTGTCAGGCTGTAAGTCTATCTCATCTATCGCGATGTGAGTATGGTCTATATCATCCCGAAGATATCGTCTCAACGACGAGATGTGGAATACATCGTGAATCCGATGTAAATGCTCTGGCAGTCTGAACCTGTATGCAACCGGCCCAATTCTCTCAATGATGGGAAATGGTCCTACGTACTTCGGAGCCAACTTCCCCTTCTTCCCGAACCTCATCACTCCCTTCATAGGAGATACACGCAATAACACTTTGTCCCCCACACTAAACTCCCGGAAGAACCGTTTCGCATCGGCGTAGCTCTTCTGCCTGTCCTAGGCTACCCGAATGTGACTCCTGATCATCTCAATCCTCGCGGAGGTCTCCTGAATCACCTCTGGTCCTAGCAACTTGTTATCCCCCACTTCGAGCCAACAAGCTGGGGAACGTCAAGGCCTGCCATAGAAGGCCTCAAATGGAGCCATACCAATCGTGAACTGATAAGAGTTATTATAAGCAAACTCTACCAGTGGAAGATATGGCTCCCAACTTCCTCCAAAATCAAGAACACACATGCGTATCATATCCTCTAACATCTGATTAGTACGCTCTGTCTGTCCATCTGTCTGTGGGTGATAAGCTGAACTCAACCTCAACTCAGTACCCATAGCCTCCTGAAAGCTTTCCCAAAAACGTGACGCAAAAATCTTATCTCTATCTGACACAATATTCAGGGGCACCCCGTGTAATCTGACGATCTCAGCAATGAACAACTGAGCATACTGACCCGTGGTATAATCTCTCCGCACCGATAGAAAATGAGCCACTTTGGTCAAACGGTCTATAATCACCGAGATAGAGTCGTGGCCCCGCGGTGATGTAGGCAACCCCGTAATAAAATCCATGGAAATACTCTCCCACTTCCACGCGAGTACTTCCAATGGCTGAAGCAACCCTGAAGGTTTCTGATGGTCCGCCTTCACCAGCTGACAGGTAGAACACTTGGACACGAACTCAGCAATGTCCTTCTTCATCCCACTCCACCAGTATTGTCTCCTCATATCCTGGTACATCTTGTCCCCTCCAGGATGGACCGCAAATTGAGACCCGTGAGATTGGGTCATCACTGCATGACGTAATTCCGCCCCTTATGGAACCACCAATCTCCCATTAAACCGTAAACCTCCATCAGAATTAACAGAATAGGACTCAGCACCCTAGACAAAAAGTCGTACAATCTGCTCCTGGAAAAATGGGTCTGTGGTCTCTGCCTGTATCACCCTCGTAACAATCTCGGGTGTGACTGACATAACGGATATGAAAGAATGGGCTACTACGTCCTGGTGACCCAACTCCTTCCACTTTGCTTTCCAGACGTTCGCTACCTCGTCTACCGATCTATGACTCAACGCATCAGCAACTACGTTGGCCTTCCCCGGATGATACTGTATATCGAACTGGTAGTCCCTCACAAACTCTAGCCATCTACGCTGACGCATATTCAGCTCTCGCTGATTGAACAGGTACTGCAATGACTTGTGGTCTGTGAACAAACGGAATTTCTCCCCCAATAAATAGTGTCTCCATATCCTCAATGCAAAGACGACCGCTGCTAACTCCAGGTCGTGGGTGGGATAATTCTTCTCATGCTGCTTAAGCTTGCGAGGCAAAAGCTATAGCCTTCTCCTCCTGCTGAAGTACTCCCCCAAGTCCCCGTAAAGAGGCATCGGTGTAAACCAGGTACTCCACACCCGACTTCAATAACGCAAGGACGGGTGCTGAAGTAAGCTTATCTTTTAGCTCGTCGAAAGCCAACTGACAAGCGTCATCCCAAACATATGGTACCCCTTTGCGAGTCAGATTCGTCAATGGGCCTGCTATTTTGGAGAATCCCCGAATGAATCTCCTATAGTATCCAGCTAATCCCAAGAAACTACGCACTTCCGTCGGTGTCGTGGGCTGTCCCCACTCTCTCACCACTGACACTTTACTTGGGTCAACTGCAATCCCCTGCTCGGAAACAATATGGCCCAAGAACTGTACTTCTCGCAACCAGAACCCACACTTCTCGTACTTAACATACAACTGATGCACTCTTAGAGTCTGAAGAACCTGCCTCAAGTGCTCGGCATGCTCCTCCTCAGAGTGTGAATATATCAAAATGTCATCTATGAAGACAATGACAAACTGATCCAAGAACTCTCTGAAAACTCAGTTCATCAAGTCCATGAATACGGCTGGAGCATTTGTGAGTCCGAATGGCATCACCCTGAACTCATAAGACCCGTATCTCATCAAGAAAGCAGTCTTTGAAACATCCTGCTCCCTAATATGTAGCTGATGGTACCCCGACCTCAGATCTATCTTAGAAAAGAAAGTTGCTCCACTCAGATGGTCGAACAGATCATCGATTCGAGGCAACGGATACTTATTCCGTATCGTGACCTTGTTCAACTCCCGATAGTCCACACACATTCTCAGTGAACCATCTCTCTTCTTCACAAACAAGACTGGAGCGCCCCAAGGTGAGGTACTCCTGCGAATGAATCCCTGACCTAACAGCTGCTCTATCTGATCTCGTAACTCTCGCATCTCTGCCAGAGCCATACGGTATGGTGTGCGTGCTATCGGTCTAGTACCCGACAATAAGTCTATAACAAAGTCTATCTATCGACTGGGGGGTAGGCCCGGTATCTCCTGAAACACATCGGAATACTCACTGACAACTGGGATCGAATCTAACGTAATCACAACCTCCTTAGAGGTATCCTCCTCAATATAATATAAATGAGCGGTCGAACCTCCCTCTGGGAGAGGCATCGCCACTACAAACATCTCTTGCCCCGGAATGGAAAAAACAATGCTCCCACTGAAGAAATCAATCATGGCTCTATAAGCTGCGAGCCAATCCATAGCAATAATTACATCGTGCTCATACGTATCTAAGACTAACATGTTTGCAGGTAATACCAAACTACCGATCTCTACCCCCACTCCCCGGCATATAAAGAAAATAAGCGACCCACTCCCCAGAGGTGAGTCTACACACGTCACTATGCTCTCTGATGTGGCTAACAATCCTAAGGCCTTCGCAAAATGTGTAGCTATAAAACAATGTGTCGCCCTAGTATCAAACAAAACCCGACCCATAGTACCATGGATAGGAAACATACCCTCAATCGCGGGTGGTGCCTGTGGAGCTGCTGCCTGGTGGACGTTATAGACACGTCCATACTGTAACTGACCCTGCTGTACTGGAGCTGCTGGAACGGCTAGTAGGGCTGGCACCTGGGCTGGAGCTGGGAGGGCAGGTGCAAAAAGTGGTCTCTGTGGCTCATTACGGGCACCCTGCTGCTGTGGGGCCCTATCTCCCTCAGGACAATCCTGACGCTTATGGCCATGCTTGCCGCACACAAAACAGCGGCCTCTGAAGTTACCTCCCCTCTGTCCCTACTGACCACGGCCCTGCTGGCCGTTACCCCCACGCCACTGGCCCTGTTGGCCCTGATGGACACGCTGTTGGCCCTGCTGCTGACCCTGCTGTCGGTGTTGGCCTTGATGGCCCTGCTGATTAGGCTGGCCCTACCTATAACCCCCAAATCCCTGCCTAGAATCACCTGAACGGAATCGCTTAGCAGGGTCCTCCTGGTGGGAACTCTGCTCGTGCTGACGAGTCTGTCCATGAGATGGTGCCCCTCTAGCACTATTACCCCCGGTCCTGCCCTGCTGGCCGGACTCTCCTGCTCTCTTGCTTCCCTGAAGATGGAAGCGGTGATCCTGGCAATGTAGTAACACAGCATTGAGTACATCAGTGAAAGTACTCAGGGACAAATTCCCTATAAGGTGCTGACGGATCCTCCAATCTAACCCGTCCACAAACAACATAATCTTCTTGCTCTCAGTGGGTGCCTCATCTGGCACGATGGTGAGAAGTCTCGTGAACTCCTCCTCATACTCAGCTACGGTAGAATTCTCCTGCCTCAGATTTAGTAATTTCCACCTCATCTCAGTCTGCACGGCGGGTGGAAAATACTTGCGGTCAAACCGCTCCCAAAATGCCTGAATCGGGATCGTGTCCCTCTCCTCCAAGGTGGTAGTGGACTCCCACCACTGCAGAGCGGCCCCCACCAGCTTAAAGGAAGCCAATAACTGCTTTTGCATGTCGGTGCACTCATACATACGGAGATGCCACTGGATGTCTTTCTTCCATTGGCTGACTGTGACGATATCTGCGCTACCAGAGAACTCAGGGGGATGCACCTTCTGAAAAGCATCACTAACCCTCTCCCATGCAGATGGAAGCTGTGCTGGTACTGGCGCCACTGCCTGAACCTGGGGTGGAGCCTGCTGAACCACCGTTAGTGCGGCATTCACCGCCTGAGCAATAATGGCGGCTACCTCATTTGCATTCATAGTGCCTTGTGCCGGAGCTGCTGGCTGCTCGGCCTGGGCACGCCTATCCTTTGGAGCACGTCTCGGAGGCATCTGAAACGTGAAGAAGTTTATTAGTCTACAGTCATTATCAAATCTCAAATAGCTGAAGACGTAAACGTAAAAGCAGGAATACAACAATCCTAAAAACAGGGCTCTATTGCAAAAACGTTAAGCTGAAAGCGAAATAAGCTGTACAAATCCTATGGACACTAGAACCTGATGCTCTGATACCACCTGTGACACCCCGCCTAATTAAATACCGGGCGATCACTCCTTTATTAAATTAAATCAAGGTGAACAGTTGGTTCATTCTTAGCATCACTGTCGTAAAAATAAATTTTCCAATTTAACATCCTAATTAATTAAGCTAAGTGTCAAAACCATATTTAAACATTACTTTCCAAATTTTATTTAAAGAAAAATTATTTATTTATTAACAACATTCAATAAATAAGAATCACACCACGATAATTCTGCAACATAACCAATTAATTAAAACATTCAACAATCGAATCCCAATAATTAAAACTTAAAGTAAAACATCCGCACTGAATAAATCCCACGGTAGCAGTACTAGAAATAACTGAAATTCAATTGTCCAAATAACAAATGAATAATGGAAAGGGCTACACATGCCCAACTAAATAGATGTGCTAGGAGTGGATTAAAAGAATGAAGTCGTCTAATCAAAGGCCTGAAACTCCCACCTAAGCTGCAGCACGTTCCTTCCAAGGGATCCTAAGCAAGACGCCCCTGTGGCTGGGCACCTGTAATATATACATATATATACAAGAGAGAAAGAGAAATAGAAATGGGTCAGAGCCCGATAGTGTGTATGATTTAAAATTCGTTTAGCAAGTATTTAAATTGATACAGACCAATGCAACAACATATTAGTGCGACACTCTCTTGAGAAATTCTCACCTCTCTTCTAATGTGCACACCTACCGTACTAACCTTCCCAATGGTTTATCTTATCGGTTATCGCACTAATCTTCCCAAGGATTTAACTTATATTAGATTACTCGTAAGATTTTAAAACCGAATAATATAATTGTTTCAAAGGATGAATTCATTTAGTATCAAAACTCTCGTTTTAACTTCATTAATTAATAAAGTTTCCCAGTGCCACATTATACGTTCTCAAAACAAGTATTTACAATATGAGTCATTAACCATGTCCTACTTATCAAATCACAGTAGGCAGTTCTAAATTTCAGAATTTCATATATATATATTAACTACTCGTATTATATATATATTATAACGGCACCCCAAATAAACACTATAGTGCGGTCATACTCTGCTATCCAATCCCCGTATCGCTCACACTAAGGGAAATACAGGTTCGGAAGCACTCTCGAACTGTATCAACATATACACAAACAAGATTTTGAGGCGAAGCATAGATTCCAAGTCTCTAAGAGGTCAGTACATACCCCACGCCTCTTAGGACCGTCTGAACTATCGACTCGATAGCCTGTACCAAGGATATCTATCTCCTAGGGTACGAATCAATATCCCCCATAAGGCAACACAGGCTAAGATCGTCCCAGCGCGGTAACCTCAAGGATAGCAAGTAGCGCGGGCATGATTTTCACACATAGATAGTATATGCATACACAATCATATAACTATACATATATTACCATATCTATATTAGGTATAACTCAATCCCATAGTTACGTCATTATCCTTATTTTCACATTATTAGTATCGCGTATAAGGGTTCGTCTCTAACCTTAACTCAAAGGATCTTTCCAACTTATTACATAACTCTCATGGACTCTATCCTCCCAAGTATAAAATTCAGTATGTAATCATCCATTCTCTATCGTAACTACTTGACGTAACCTATCACTTTAAATACGTAGTTCCATCGTTCCTTATGTAATTATCCCAAAATACGATTCTCGTCACATATTAAAAGTCCCCAAAATTATTCATATGTCCTACTGGTCTTCCATATCTCCCAAAACATTTTATTTAGGATGCCCAAGAATTATTTCACGATAAATTGAATTTAACTCATTTAAAAAGGGGAAATAAGAGTCTGCCAGGAGGGGTCGATCGATCGAGGTTTGGGGATCGATCGATCGAGCCTTCGATCGATCGAGGCTCTAGGATCGATCGATCGATCAAGCAGGTCTGCGAAAATCTGCAGAATTGCAGTTAGGGGTTTCATCTTCTAACCTTCACCACATCCATATTTTCCAATCCCAAACGTCTCAAAAATTGTACTACTAACATTATAACATCCTATTAGGTATTTCCAACGTGAAGCATGAGGATTTCTATCATTATACATGGATTAACAGCCCAAAGATTATTATAATTATCAAGAACCCTAGAATTTCTCTTAAACATGGTTCTAATAAGTATTTCCAGAAATTTCTTCCTATATACATCATAATTTCATGGGTAATTCCTCTACATGGCAAGGGTTTCCAGAATTTATCATTTAAACCATAACTACATGCGATTCCTATATCATATCTTTGATTTTCTTCCATAAAACTCATTCTAATTACTCCTAAACTAATATGAAAGATGCATCAACGAAATAAGCAAGATAAACACTTGCCTGGGATTTTCAGAAGTCTTGTTCGGTGCCGAATTCAGTATGGTTGCGTTCCCCGTCTCGCGATCTACGCGTTGGTAGTGGCGACGGTGCAAACGGTTGAGTTTTGGGCCTTGGAATGCCTGGAGAGCTCCCTCCTCTCTTCTCCAATGGCCGTTCTAGGGTTTTGAGTGTTCTAACCCTAAGTGACTAACCTAAACGACTGATATAGGTTGCAAATTTTCGTGGGTTTAATTACCCAAAAATGCAAAATGACTAAAATGTCCTCCCGGGTTACTAATTAGGCCTTTTAACACCCCGAGACCTAAATCAAACCCCCGGGTACACTTTTCTGACTATCTCGACCCTTTCGGAAGCGTTGGCGCACTCAAAACAACCATACTAACAACTTATAAAATATTCACTTTTATTTATCAATAATTAGTCCCAACGCGACACGGGCGCGTCCCGACTCAAATTTCCAAAATTGTCATTTTATTCACTCGTGACATTCAATATAACCAATATTATATATTACTTTGCTCACTAGTAATATTCAACAAATTTCCCATAATTACTAATTCTCGTCACGTTAATAATTATAACATAATTAATTTTTGGATTTTTATTAAATAATTAATTCACCTTAAATTGTATAAATCCCCAAATTAATATAGCATAAAAATACGGGGTATTACACACTATCCAAAGGCATACTGATACTTATGAAATCAAAATGATTGGAAAAGGGCCCGGAGGCTAAGTTACGAAAGGGGAAGGTGTTAGGCCCTCATTCCGCCCTTCCGATCTCTCATGGATTGTTTTTATTTTCCTTTATTTCCCAATGAGATGTGAGCATGTGTATATGTAGTGGAGATAGGAATTATCGACTTGTATCATGGAAGAGATAAAGCGAGTCATCCGTAGAAATGTTCCTAAAAGATAATATTAGAAAATAGGATTTGTGCGATTATCTTAACGTTGATCATTATAATGGAACGATAATGCATACGGAATAATACCCAACTAAGAACAAATATATGTATATGTAAATATATAGATTTTAGGAGAATTAAGTTAAAGAATATAAAAAAATAAAACATGGGAGAAAAGTAGGAATAGGACTCGAGTCTCGGATTTTACCCCGAGATGCCTATGTAACCTATAGTGGCATCAAAGTCCACGTAGTTCGTATGGAAAAGTAGGGGTGGGATTTATCCCGTAAATCCAACTGGGGACTTATCTTATATGTGCGTGTGTAAAACAGTTTTTTAGTTGTGAGTAAAGTGTGAGAATTCCCATTTGGAATTTATGAGCAAACCCTTTTTTTCTTGTCTTTTGGGTTTTATTTATATGAAAATAAGGGATGCGCAATAATACTAAATAAAAAGTATATTAGGATGTGTGAGATGGAGGGAATAGAAGTGTTAAGTAATAAAATAAGCTAATTCCAGTTTAGGAGAATTTAAAGAGAGAGTCGAGAAAGTTGGACCTTCTTGAAGATCTTGAGCTTGATCTTGAATGTTGGAGAGAAGCCCTTACACTTGGATGATGATGAATAATAGTTAATTCACCAAGTTTGATGAAAAAATATATTGAAAAGTGAATGTTAGAAAAGGATTTGGATGTGGAAATCATGCTGACTTCGAGAGGGGTTTTCTAAGTTCGCTAAGAGTGATAGATTTAAGATCTTGTGTCCCTTTGTAATGAGGTCAGGCCCACCTTTTTATAGGCCCAGGGCATTACTTATCGGCATGGTCCTAGACCTTCCAATCGGCTGGTGGTCGTAGGCACACTGCCGATAGGTAGGGTTTGGAACCTACCGTTTGGCAGTCTCTTTCCGGTTCCTTTAGAAAATCAATCATAGAGCACAAACCGTTGATCCAAATCATGCACGACATGAACCACTGGAAAGGTACTTGATAGACCTTTGAAAGTATTTGGACTGCTCCCAGTTTCAGGAGATGACTTTGGGTCAAATTTGTCTTGGAAGCGCTCATCGGTCCTTTGGATGGGGATTGTCGGACGCAAACAGATCATTTGTCCGCATGGTAAGTCACAATCGCGCACGGGGTGGACCATTGGAAAGTTTAGGAGATCTACTTAGATATTTCAAAGAGTTTGACTCGGTTCGGGGAGTTGACTTTTTTTGGAAGCATTCGATGACCTTTCATAGTAAAATGCATCGTTTGTCCGTACCGTAAGTCAGAATCGCACACGAGGTGGACCATTGGAAATGGGTTTCAGTGACCTTTGAAGATTCATTCAGTCTAAGTTAATCTAAAGAGGTTACTTAGGTCAAACGGAGCCTGAGAGTGTCTGGTGGTCTCCTAATCAAGTTTTTGGGGGGAAATGGGTCATTCGTCCGCACTGTAAGTCAGAATCATGCACGGGGCGGACCGTTGGAAAGGGGTTTCAGTTCCCTTAGAGGATTCATTCAAGCTCAATCGAGATAAAGAGTTTATTTTTGGTCAAACGGAGCTTGGGAGTTCCCAATGGCCTCTAGGTCGGTACCCGGGTTATGACTTAGGTTTGTAGCCGTGAAGGGAGGTTCTAGGGACCTAAGGAGAGTTTAGGGGGTACTAAAATGAGGTGTCTGCAGAGATCCTCTATGAGTGAGTTTGGGATAAACGATAGCCATCGAATAGACACCGCATGATGCGTTTGAAAGAGTATGACCAATTCAGAGGGTTGAGGCCGATTATAAGGGCTTAAAGATGAGGGTGACTGATTCTCCGGGTCGAAGATAATTCTTAGGGCTTGAAGATGAGGGTGACCGATTCTACAAGACGAAGCCAAATTTGAGGCCTTAAATTGAGATGACCAATTCTGAGGTCTTAAGTTGAGATGACCAATTCTGTGGGCTTAAATTGAGGTGACCAATTCTGCGGGTCAAAGCCAATTCTGAGGGCTTAAGTTGAGATGACCAATTCTGCGGGTCGAAGCCAATTCTGAGGGCTTAAGTTGAGATGACCAATTTTGCGGGTCGAAGCTAATTTTGAGGGCTTAAGTTGAGATGCCAAATTCATTGCGTCGAAGCCAATTATGAGGGCTTAAGTTGAGATGACCAATTCTGCAGGTCGAAGCCAATTCCAAGGGCTTAAATTGAGATGGCGAATTCTGCGGGTCGAAGCCAATTCTGAGGTCTTAGGTTAAGATGACCAATTCTACGGGTTCAAGCCAATTCTGAGGGCTTAAGTTGAGATATTATCGTGGAAATCTGTCGGGGAAATTACCTCGTGACTTTGATTTGAGTTGGGGAACCGATTGCTGGGGAAATCCTTGTATCTTTGGGAGACGTTGCGTGGTAATAGCCAATCTGATGCTCTGAATTCCACTGGGTAAGTGATTAGGCGGTCTAGGGTTTGGACGTATTACTCGGGGAAATTTGAGACGTTTGGGGAATATGAGATGATCCTGAAGTTTGGGATACTTTGGAGGTCCTATGGGGACATTGTCGGGAGGATATTCACTTGGATTTTGAGAGTTTCGCTGGGGAAATAGGGGTTCCGCTTGAGTGAGTGTGAAATTTTCTTGGTGAAAATGTTCTAACCCCCCCCCCCCCCCCGGGGGGGGGGATTTTTAGAATTTTTTTTGAGTATTTTTCAGGGTTTCTAGTTTTTTGGGAGTTTCTGTACAAAAACTTAAGGGGGTGTCGGTCGGCATGATGTGGAGGGTGCCTTCGGCAGTGGCATGGACTTTTGGACTACCTCGAGAAGATAATGGGGCAGTGCTGAACGTTATGTGGGGGTGTAGTGCCAATCGACATGACCCTTGGCTTCCTATAAAAAGGGGAGGGTTCTCCTCATTTTTCACAGCTTCTTTCCTTCTCTCTTTCTACGATTTTCTTCTGCAAATCGTTCTAGCATTCCGCAATCTAAAAAATGGTTGCTTTCGTGAGCACTGTGGTACACAGGGAGTGGTTGGCTGTTGACGACTGGGCGAATGTGGAGTGGAGGGCTAGGGCACCTCCTGTTTTGGGGAGTGATAACTATTTTGATGCATTTGAGCCAGTTGCGGATGAGCGAACTTTATTGCGGGATCCGTCGCATCATCTCTCTTCTAGGGTGGAGAACCCTAGTGGTTATGTAAGTAAAAAAAATGACCTTTGGAATTCTATTTTGGTGATTTCTTTCTTTTCTTGGATTTTGACTGGGTTTTTCTTCAACGGTATGATGTTTCTTTGTCGACCATGCATGCCCGTGGGACGACGGAGCTTAAGGATGTCTAGGAGCTCTTTCCACCTATGGTACATTGGGTACTATTGTCAGTAGGCTTTGGGAGGCTCGCATCTGTGCTGGATGAGACGCCTCATTCGACGGCGGTCTTATGCGCTCTGAGGGAGAGGTGGTAGGACACTACCCACACCTTCCATTTTGGCTTTGGGGAGATGACTGTGACTCCCATAGATGTGCAACAGCTACTGGGGTTGGATTGTGATGGAGGGAGGATAGAGGTGGATCACTCTTTAGGGGTGAGGCCGGAGGCGGTGCGGGCGGCGTTAGGTGATGTGGGGAGGATAGTGTCTGGGGACTCTATTCGGCTATCGCTGCTGAGGGATGTTTTACTGAGTAGGGTGATTGATGTGGGGGACGGGCTGCAGGTGAGGCAGATGGCCCGATTGTTTATCTTACTGGTGTTGGTGGTATTTTTGGTGGCATCGAGCGACAATGTCGTCCACTTATGGTTTTTTCCATACTTAAGTATGTTTTCAAACATCCCTCTCTATGATTGGGGGAGCCTGACTTTGGCGACCCTTTATTTTTCTCTAGATGCATTTAGCTGGTGCTGTCGGTAGACTTTTACTGGAGCCACATATCTTCTTAAGGTATTCTTCAATTTGTGCTTTTTCTTTTGATGCATTCGCATTTATCTTGTCCGTCTCTTTTTTGACTGCGGATTCTTGTCTTTGGCAGACGTGGTTCTATGAGCTAATTGGGTGTACTACCCAGCTGATTTCTCTGAAGGATGAGACTGTTGGGGACTTTTTCTAGTTGTATCGGTGGAAGAAAGCCAATTGGTAGTCGAGGAAGTCTCTTTCTCTAGAGGCGGTGCGTTAGGTCTTGAATGGCCTGACTAGTGATAGGGTGAGATTTTTTCTTCTTCAGTCTTGCTCTTTGTGCGTTTTGATTCCATACTGACTTATATTTACTGGAAATTTTTAGGTGACCTTTTTGCCCTTGGGGGACGGCTGTTCAGGACACGGGGTTGACTGGGGTGAATGCACAGATGAGGAATTTTCTGGCGCATGATTTTGTCCACTCTTGGTATCTCGAGGAGAGGGTGGTCTGACAAATCTCTGAGGAGGAGGTGGTGGTTCCACCTATAAGCCCCTATGTCACTGAGGTGGGAGCAGATGTTTCCAGCGGATGCGAGGATCCTGGCGATGATTGACGAGTCCTATATGTTGTACACCGATATGACTATGGCGTATGATTATATGGACTTCGTGATGAGTTGGGTGACGGTGCCTAACATATATGATGCACTTCCTTTCCCTTCCGTGGGTGTGAGTTGCCCAGTGGGGTCCTCCCACAACAGTGGCGGTTTGTTGACATCAGCAGCGACGACGACTTCAGAAGTTCCCTTTGTGCGGCTGCACAACCCTTCATACAACATCCGACGGGATAATGGAGGGATGGTGCCTATGTTGCATTATCCTCATGCGATGGACCCAGAGGATTTGGTCTTGATAGAGGAGGTTCTTCGTCCTTTGGTATATCTTTATGTTCTCCTCTTTTCCTTCTTTTTGGTTTCTTTTGATCTTTTCTTCTTGATACTGATTTTTCCTTTTCTTTAAGAAAGTCCGGGTGTCCACGACTTGGCCGAGGGACATTAGAGACTGGATATCTTCGGTGACCGCCCATATTTGGGACACAATTCTTGTTCCTTCTTGCTTTGTACTGTCTGCATCATTCGGGAAGCAGTCTGGTTCGGGTAGCGATAGTGCGTCATCTTATCACAGGGGAAAGAGAGCGCGTCGCAGGGATGGGAGTATTTAGAGAGAGAGGGGAAGGGTAAGTGAGAGAGAGAGAAAGAATGTGAGTTCGGGCCGAGTCCCGTTGTTTTTCTACTTTTCTTTATTTTCCTGTAAAAATTTTGTAACACAGAAAAATATGTATGCAATGTAATGGAGTTTTTTATTATCTTTTGTTAATGATTGATGAATGAATGAATGCATATGCACTTTTTACTTTGCTATTATGACCGTAAAAGAAATATTTTTGGAAGTTTTGAAAGGAAGTTTTATTCACAATGAGGAATTATATAAAGATGAAAAGGTAATTTGAAATTTTGTTGAGAATATCAATTTATTTTTATTGTGTTTTCTGATTTTGGCAAAAGAGGAAAAAGGGAAGTTTCTAACAATAGAAGGTTGGCGATCAGCAAGGCCATTGTCCTGCCTATCGCCAAGTCAGTCCACTCTAAACAATCAAAGCATTGATTGGTACCCTCTTCAGCCTTTGGTACCTTGTGGGCCAAGATTTCCTCCAATTTCTGCAGGGGTTATATTTTTTTATGAGCGTTTTCAAGTATAAACAGGGGGTAAGGGTGGAGTTCTTTCATCACACCTTCATATTCTATCTTCCTTATTCTGTGAGATGGCTCTCCTTGGAAGTGTTGAGTTTTCCAACTACCTCAAGACTTTGGAGTCAATGTGCTCCTATAAGTTCGACTACGATGCTTTCCACATGCGTCGAGTATCTTTATGGCATAATCAGCCTATAGAGTGGAACTTGCTGATGGCAGCGGTACAATTTTGGTACCCCAAAGACCAAATATTCTATTTTGTCTTAGAATAAGTCTGTAGAACTTATGAGGAATTTTCTGCCATGTTGGGAGTAAATCCTAGTGTGGCGGCTACTATGCCTGAGTTTTCCCGATATCCTCGAGAGCTGTTGGTTGGACTTCTCCGCATCTTTCCCTTAGCGGGTATATTCTTGATTACTAGAGGAATGATTTAACTTCTGGCGGTACTGTGGTGTATGCATTTGTAAGAGGTTGGTGATGCTGGTTATGCCAGAGCTGTCGTTTTGGGCTTGGCTTTGAAATTGCTGTTGGTGACTGGGGAACTACTGGTGGACCCACAAATTGAAGGTATTACTTCATGGATGCCCTACTATCATAATCATGCGACAGTGATATTGGCGGAGACTTTGAATGGCCTGGATGCCTCGTGAGAAGGTCATTCTAAATTTTTAAGGGGTAGCCCTGTGATGTTGTTCATGTGGTTGTCTTAAAGATTCCGCCTGGTGACTCCTCCGAAATATCCTTTGTTGGCTATACCCAACTTCTTTTTGCTCCATTTCATCAGCGTTGGCCTGGATATTGAGAGCTGGGAGAACTAGTTTATGGAGCATGGGGCTCTAAATCTGTACTGGTTAGTGCCTTGGAGGGGACAGTTGCTGCCTATTCTGGAGATGGGGGAATACCCGTACGTCTCGTTGGTTGCTCTCAAACAAACCTCATTCTATTTCCCTTAGCAACTTCTACGCCAATTTGTCTTGGAGCAGGTTGTGCCACCTAGGACACTAGGCTTCTTTCCGATAGAAGATCTGAGAGAGCATTTGCGCATGCGACTTGGATCTTTATGGGAGATTCGACATCTGTCGACCCGTCCTTCTCAGTCTGTTGGGAGAGTTTGGCACATCCCCGAGGATTATATGAAGTGGTTGTGGAGAAGAGTTTTCAGCAAGATATTGGTAGCGAAGACTGGACAAAGGTGACTTGTCTTATCCGATACCATCGAGGGAGGTGTGGTAGTTTTTCTGAGACCGGTTCAATCTTATCGGTCTATGGAGCATCTGCGACACTTTATTCAGGTAAGGGAAGCTTGGGGACCCCAGGATATAGATGATTATGGAGAGGGCTCCTCTAGTAGATGTGGGTAGGATTCTTGGAGAGTTTGTTTTTGTAATGGGAAATAAATTTGGGGATTTTTATTTATCTTTCTAGGAAGGTAGGGGAAGGGAGTTATCCATTCCTTTTCTTATGCAATTGTACCGGAATTTCTTATTAGTGAAACAAACATGTTTTTGATCATCTAGCTGTGGCTTTTGATGAATTTTGTATTTTGAATTATCTATACCGATCGCTAAGGTATGCATAATCCTTTTGTTCAAATATATGTTAGAATGAACTGTCAGTCTCAGAGGTGAGAAAATAATAGTTTTTTGTGAAAAAGAAAGGGTCATGCTCATGTAAGATGTATGAGCTGCCTATGTACCTCTGGGAGTTTTTGAATTTTTTTAATTCTTTTGAGAATGGTTTTTGCAGAGGATCAGACCCACGTAGTTCTGGGTAGAGGGAAATGAATTTTTTTAGAATAGAACGAAGATGAGAAGAGTCGTAGCACATCGAGATTTTGCACTAGGTGTAAAATTTCTTGAGACGGCCCAGGTTAACTGAATGAGCCATTTCTTCTCCATCTACGTCGATGAGCATGGCGGCACCACCGGACAAGATTTTCTTTACAATATATTTGCCACTGCAATTGGGCTTGAATTTCTCTCTGGGGTCCCAGATGGGCTCTATTATTTCTTTGAGGGCTAAATCCCCTTCTTGGACACCGCGGTCCTTGACTCTCTTATTAAATGAATGCACTATTCGGTAATGGTACCTTTGTATGTGATACAATGCTTTCAGTCTCCTCTCGTCCAAGAGTGACATCTCGTCGAGACGACTTTGATGCCAGTCCTCCTCACTGACTTGGCTTTTGTACATGACACAAAGTGAAGGGATTTCTAGCTCCACTGGTAGGACTGCTTCCATATCGTAGACTAGAGAGTAAGGGGTAGACCTAGTAGAGGTTCAAATTGAGGTTCGGTAGCCCCAGAGGGTGTATGGGATTCGGTCGACCCAATATCGAAAACTTTCGATCATCTTACTGATGATGTCTTTAAGGTTCTTGTTGGCAGCTTCGACTGCACCATTGGTGTAAGGTTGGTAGGGGGAAGATTTATGTCTCTATATCCCATACTCTTGACCACTTCTGTGACTTCTGCCTCGAAATGCAACCCGTTATCTGACACTAACTCATGTGAGACCCCATATCGGCAGATGATGTTATTCCTGATGAATTTGGCCACTTTCTTGGCGTTCAGAACCGCGTATGACTCTTCTTCGACCCATTTGGTGAAGTAATTAATGGAAACTAGGATGAACTCCTTCCGGTTGGAGGCCTTGTATATGACTTTCCCTATGATGTCGATACCCCAGGTGGAGAATGGCCAGAGAGAAGTCATGTTGTATAATTCTAGCGGAGGAAGGTGTTGAAGTTTGGAAAACTGTTGGCATTTGAGGCATCTCTGGACATAGGCGGGGAAATCCTGGATCATGGTGGTCCAGTAGTAGCCTTGTCATGATCTTATTGGCGATCATGTGACGATTCAAGTGGGGCCCTCATTCCCCACTGTGGATTTTTTGCATTACCTCTTCAATGTCAGCCCATGCGATGCAGTGTAGATGGGTTCCATAAAAGTTTCTCTTGAATAGCTCTTTGTGACAGATGATGTATTAGGCGGCCAGTCTTTGGAGGGTTTCCTGTTCATTCTTTTTGGAACCCTCAGGATACCTACAATGTTTGAGGATGTTCCAAATATCATAGTACCAATAATTGGCTAGCTTGGGATCTTCTTTGGTGATGATCGCAATGTGGTAGCAATGGGTTGGTTTATCTTGCTTTTGAATTAAGAAGGGGGACATTGTTATTCCTTCGGGCATGTCGACCATAGAGTCTAGGGTAGTCAGGGTGTCGGCTAGGTTATTCTTTGCTTGAGGTAGGTAATGGAAGGTGATATCCTAGAATTGGGAGGCTGGTTCTTCTAAGGGGCATGAAAGGGTTGGAGTTTCTCGTCATTGACTTTCCATTTTCTAAGCACTTGACCGATGATGAGGGAGGAATCCCTGTAGATATCTAAGCATAGAATATATTTCTTAAGAGCAAATTTGAGGCCTACCGTACATGCCTCGTATTCAGTCATGTTATTGGTGCATGAGAAATCCAATTTGATAGCAATGGGAGTGTGGGAGTCATCTGGGGCGATCAGAAGTATCCCAATGCCATATCCCTTTTTGTTGGAAGCACCATCAAAGAACATTTTCCATCGAAGGTCGTCTTGAGCAGCGCAGAGGATGTTTTCATCTGAGAATTTGAAGATCCAGTTGTCAGCTTCTTCCATGGGGTAGTCAGCGAGGTAGTCAGATATGCCTCTTCCTTTCATGGCTTTTTGCGTGACGTACATGATGTAAAACTGGGTTAGGAGCAACAACCACCAGGCCATTCAGGATACAAGTTTAATGGGGTCTATTCGGGATATAAGTTTAACGAGGAAGGCGAGCATATAGTGTCGCAACTTGGTGACCCAGACAAGCGTGACACATGACTTTTCCAAAGAAGTGTAGTTGGCTTCGTACCCAGCCAATTTGTGACTGGCGTAATAGTGGCTCTTTCTTTACGAGAATCCTCAAGGTATTGGGTTAGCAAAGCCCCAACTTCAGTGTCAGTTATGGTTAGGTATAAGACCAAGGGGAAACCACAGTGTGGTGTCATGAGTACTGGAGGTTGGGTTAGATATTATTTGATTCGGATAAAGTCTTCTTGGAAGGCCTCATTCAAAACCTTAGTTGAATCCTTTCAGAGGAGTTTGAAGATAGGTTCACAGATGGAGGTTAGTTGGCTGATGAACCGACTGATATATTATTATTTCCTAAGGAAACCTCAGGCTTCTTTCTCCATTCGGGGAGGTGGCATCTCTAGTATAGCTTTTAGCTATGTAGTATCTTCTTCTATACCTTTCTCACTGACCATGAATCCCAAGAGTTTTCCTTTTGTAACGCCCAAGAAACATTTTTGTGCATTGAGTCTCATCTGATATCGTCACAATCATTCGAAGAACTTTCGGAGATTGGGAACATGACCTTCTCAAGTTTTGGATTTGATAATCATATCATCCATATAGACCTTGACTTCTTTATGAATCAGATCGTGCAGGATGGTTGTGGAAGCCCTCTAGTAGGTAGCCCCAGCATTCTTGAGACCAAATGGCATAACAGTGTTGCAAAAAGTTCCCCATGGGGTGATGAACACAGTTTTTTTTTGGTGATCTGGGTGCATTTTGATTTGGTTGTAACGTCGATGAATGACTTGAGATCATGAATGGCCGTGTTGTCCACGATCATGTCGATATTGGGTAATTAATAATCATCCTTTTCAGAGGCTTTGTTCAAGTTTAGGTAGTCTACACACATCTGAACTTTCCCTCCCGATTTCGGCACAGGAACTATGTTGGCTAGCCATGTGGGATATTCGATCACACGAATGAAGCCTACGTTCAGCTGTTTGACCACCTCTTCTTTGACTTTGAGTGACCATTCGGTGGGGAGCTTTCTCAACTTTTGTTTAATCGACTTTTAATCTGGAAGAGTGGGGATCTCATGTTGAGCTATTTCAGTATCAATGTCGGGCATATCGTCATAGGACCATGCGAAGACATCCACGAATACATTCAATAATTCTTCGAGTTGTGCGCGCTCATGCTCGTCAAGGGTAGCCCCTATCCTGATCTCGCGCAGTTGGCTACTAGAATCGAGGTTAAAAATAATAGTTTCTTCTTAATTAACTTGAATGCGGTTATGTTGTTTTTTATTAAACTTATTTAGATCAGTTGAGAATTGTTCATTTGCAAAATCAGCATCATCAAAAGTTTGATTAGAATCCAAATAGTTAATGTAAGGCACAACAAGATACTCAAAATCTTCATTTATTTCATTGATAGGAAAAACATCATTGAGAACCTTATCAAAGGAGGTCTCAATTACATTTGAGCATGGATAGACAACAGAAGAAGAAATGGGGTAAACATTAGGGTTAGGTGGGATTTCAACAGGTAGAACTGGGACATCATGCCAGTTGAGGAGGGGTGTATCAACACCTTTAATCTTTTGGGATGGATCCAGTGATGTAGTGCTTGAATGAATCACGTGGAGTGTCAACCCCAGTGTCTGTAAGTTAAAAGAATCTTTAGAGTCACTTTCATCAGAATCTTCTGTGTCTCTGATGAGCGGTTGTACATGGTGTTGGGAAATTTCGGCCCATGGGTAGCTGTCTTGGAAAAAAATCTTCATTCCATGCTTCATCTTTTTGTCTGTATGGTCATACCATGGTTATGGGAAGCCACAAAAGGGGAACTCTTCGCCGTCTTTAATGAATCGTCCATTCAAGGAGTTACCTGGGATAGCCTGGATGCAGTCTAGTCTTCTCTATGGTCGAGACTGGCGAATCATTCTGAGCTCTTGTTCTGATGGTTGATACCCCAAATCACAAGTAGGGGAAGATTTTTCTAGTACAATGGGATCAATTAACCCTTATTGTCTTTGTCCTAGCCCCAGTCCAGGCATGAAGTTCATGTCTTTGAACATTTGAATCATATTGATGTTTCCATGAGGGTCGTATTTTGGGCAAACCCTTTCTTTAAAATCTTCCCCTACTGAGAGTATAAGTGGCTCAACTCGTAATACTGATAGAAGCATATCATTTGACCCCTGTTGTATCTGAAGGAATGGATTGATGGTACTTGCACCCTTGGCATTATCGTTGTCGCCCAAAATGGTGATGACTCGTCCATCGGTGAATAACTTTAACTTATGATGGATTGAAGAAGGCACACCCTTGATACTGTGGAGCCAAGGTCGTACGAGCAACGGGTTAAAATAAGCTAGGATGTCAATAACTTGGAATTCAACGATAAAGTTTATAGGTATAGCCCCTATTATAAGTTTTATAGATCCCATCATCTCCCGAAGGGTATTATCATAGTCATGTACAGTATCATAGATTGGAGCGAGGTCACTTTCCTTCAGTCATAAGCATTTGAAGGTTCTTAATGGGCAGACATTAAAGGATGACCCATTATCGACATGAGAGAGTGGTACAATCTTCCCGATAACTTCGAAGGAGATGTTGAGTGCATGATTGTGGTTTGGCCTAATTCTGGGGATTTCTTCTTTAGAAAAGGATAGCATTCAGCTAGAGGTCAAGGATCCGACTAAATTTACCGCTTCTTCTGGTGTGGTAGAAGGAGGAACTATGGGTACAGTGAGCAACTTGATCAAAGAATTTCTGTGCAGCTGGGAAGACATGAAAAGCCCCCATAGAGTGATATTAGCTTGTATTTTCTTCAGTTGATCGAGGATATTTCTTTACTCGAGGGTCATTTCTAGCATAGGTAGGTTTTCAATGCATTTCTCTTTGTCATTGGCTGGTAGTGAGCTTAAGATCTGGCAATGCCTCCCTGATCTGGTCATGTGATTGATTGAAGAAGGGAAGAACATGAACCATATTTCTTCGTCAATCTCTGGTTGTTCAGCCACCTTGTTTATTTTTCCAAGGAGTTATTGAAATGATATCATCCCACACATGTCGTCTTACGGGCCAGTTTTCTCCGAAGCTTGCTCTTCGTTTGAATCTCTAAATTCTTCTCCCCATCCAATGGAAACAATTATGGCTTTCCATGTAAAGTCAATGCATTACACAACTTCAATGGCTTCTTAGTACATGTCCTCCCATTCTGCAGGGAGGTGTATGGGTGAAGGGACCAGGTGCCCTTGTAACTTCAGAGTATCAAGTAACTCGATCATGCTACAAATATTATTGGTTTGCTGGATTAATTCTGCCATGATCTGGACAACGTCATCTAGGATGACTTCATTAGTTGGTAGTACCCAACTGTAGTACTCTCGGGCCCATTTCCATGCTTCCAAGAATAGTGTACTGAACCTCTGATAATCAGTGGTCATCTGTGAGGGAAATTTCAACCCGAACTCTAGGAGTTGGTTTAATACTTATGATAATTCCATACTTCCATTTTCTGAACGGGTACAGACAACGATGCATGCTCTGGTAAGAAGTGATAGTGCCTAATTAGCAAGGCTAACAGGGTGTAGGAGGAAATATGGGCAAGTTTGGAGTGGTTTGGGAGAGTATATGGGTGTGATTTGAGTTGAGGGATTAAATTTTGGGTTCTCTTCTAAGAAGATGGCATTAACATGATTTGGTAGTGTGTTGTGAGCAGTGTTTGGCTTAGGATTGGCTGGTGGGGAAATGGTACCCCGATCAATTAGACATTAGATTATGTTTCTAAGGTGAAAGCATTGGTCGGTGGTATGGCCAGCAGTTTGGTGCAAGGCATAGCGAGCATCTGCCTTGAAGTTTCTTGGGAGTGGATTTGGCAATAGACGGGGATGCAAGGGTTTGATAAGGTTTCGGCTTAATAGGGCCTGATAAAATTTGGAGAGGGGAGCATGGAGCTCGGTGTATTACTTTCGGACTGGGACATGGAGACTTTCTGGTGCCCATGAGGTGGTTCGTTGAGAGATGTTATTGATGGTTGAGACTGCAGCAGTGACAGGTTTGTCATGTTTTCTAGGGGTCAACTGTCCGGACACTTTCTTTGGTTCAACTTATGTTTTAGAAAGGCCTTCCTCGATTTCAACTCATGCTTCTCTGAGAGATCAGAAGTGGGGATAATATTGTCCTCCCATTGTTTCTCGGATATGGGGAAAGAAGTTCTTCTTCACTATGTTGACTTGTTCTTCCTCGGATGGACGATTGCTCATGGTGGTTCCTCTTTCCCTCCATCGGGATATGAAGTTACTGAATGATTCCCCAGAGTCCTTCTTAAGACGCTCTAAATCACGACGGGTGACCTCAAGCTCTTCATTGTATTTGTATTGTGAGATGAATTCTCGGGCTACAACCTCCCAGCTACGAATTCTGGACTCCTCGAGAGACAAAAATCATCGGAGGGCGCTATCCTTCAAAGTTTGCTGAAATAATTGGGCCATCACTTCTTCAGAAGCCCATAGGAGAGTCATAGAACGGAGATAACTGCGAAGATGAACAATCGGGGATCCACTTCCTCCAAATTTCTTGATATTGGGCATCTTGAAATTCTCAGGTAACCTTGCCTTAGGATAAGGAGACATGTGGCGGTAGTCTATGTAATTTTCAGATATTCTAACTTGGTCAAACTTCTTAGTTAGCATCTTGAAATCTTATTTGACCTTTTTCAACTCTTCCTCTTTTGTATCAATGATCATAGGCAAGTTAGCCCTAGGCTGGGCAAGGTTTCGCATAGGAAGCTGGGCAGGCGGCGACCTATTAGCAGGAGGGGAACGTGGAGCGTGCTGATACTCTTCGGGAACCCAAACAGGCTCGACTGGACCCATATCACGAAGGAATAGGGCATCAGGATTTTTAGGATAGAAACCTGTTTTACTTGCATCTCTCGGACCTCAGTCTGGAGGTTGTCAATCTTGGACACGAGCTGAGCTAAGACTACCATCAGATCTGGCTTCACAATTGGTACTTGATATGCGTTATCCATCGAAAGTGGATGGATATCGAACTTGGAAGAAGTAGTAGGGGAACGAACAGAACTCCAGGGTGATTTGTCAGAAGACCGAAGACAATAAGGAGCCAGTCCAAGGGCGTGCGTTCGACCTGAGAAGGCGTAAAATGGGATTTATTTTTGACAAAAAGGATGAAAATATTTTTGATATTTTTTCTTTTTGAGATTGAAAGACAAAATATTTTTGGATTTTTGATAAAGAAAGGAGAAATATTTTTGGACTTTTGATAAAGAAAGGAGAAATGTTTTTGGATCTTTGATGAAGAGGGGATAAATATTTTTGGGAGACGAGTCTCAGCATGATTATTATAATTATTATGTTCTCACTTGTATTAAATTCTCCTAAATACAAAAATTAAATGCCGGACGGGACCCGAGCATGGAAAAGTTTGGTTTGTAACATATGCAAACCTATGGTTTGACTTGTAAACAGGCTCACAGGTAGGGTTCCATTTTAAAAATGCGCAAAAATTTGGGAGGCAGGATGACAAAAAATTTCGGCAGAGTTTTTGGTCGAAACCGATAATCTAACATGTGTGTCATAGACTTGCCACCTCTATGTGGGTATGTAGTTGATTGGGTGAATCGGAAAGGGTTACCCCCTTTGGCATGGCTTCCATGATATACGTCTTTGTTTTGAAGGCAACCGGCACGTGTGGACAAGCCATTTGATCTACCTGAGTGTACGTGAATTACCTCACTATATAGCTTATAGGGACGGTACGTGTGAGAGAGAATTTGATATACTCGGTGTACGTAAACGAGTTCCCTACGATATACCTCCCGCCGTGACTCTGGTCAAGCGGTACAATATGGGTAATCGTTCGATATACATTGAAGGTACTTGGACAGCGGAAGGTGAGAGTCATATATCTTAGGCTAACTATGCCCTGCCGGACCAAAGCCCATCATGAAGTGACCCTCCAATTACCAGACAAAATTAGTAAATCACAATGCTCTTTGGTGATGTCATGTGAATCATGCATGATTCTCTTATTAATATCGTATGATGAGAGTATATTTCTTTATCATGCCAAATAGGGAGCAAAGTACAAGTACCAACGGTATACCAAGTATGGATGCGTGATGCGTGCAATATGTGGATATATGTGATCCTAGGTGCACGTGATGTGAAGTGTACTTGGAGAATCTTCTACAAGTGTGTGAAGAGAATCATAAGCATGAGCTACACATTAATAATAAAGGGGGAGATGAAAATAGAGGGATAGAAACGAAAATAAAACACCCATGTAAATAGAGTCTAGCCCTCATAAACGAAAATCCCCAGCGGAGTTGCCACTGTGGCCATCTTCGATCTTCGCGGCCGGAGGGATAAAGAAGAGGGTGTCTTCATGTCGAGAGGATCTTGGTCCCATGCATCCCTCTTGGGAGCGCTTTGTCCGGCATCTCCCGAGTCTATTTGACTAAAAATAGACAAGAGAAAAGGGAGCCATTCCAAAGGATAGAATTCAAAATCAAACTGATATATACGAAACTAAAATGATTCGAAAAGAGTCCGGAGGCTAAGTTATGAAATGGGAAGGTGTTAGGCACCCATTCCACCCTCGCAGTCTCTCATGGATTGTTGCTATTTTCCTTTATTTCCCCGTGAAATGTGTGCATGTGTATATGTAGTGGAGATAGGAATTGTCGATTTGTATCATGGAAGAGATAAAACGAGTCGTCCGTAGGAATGTTCGTAAAAGATAATATTAGAAAATAGGATTTATGCGATTATCCTAGCGTTGATCATTATAATGGAACGATAACTCATACGGAATAATACGCCACTAAGAACAAATATATGTATATGTAAATATGTATGTTTTAGGATAATTAAGTTAAAGAATAGAAAAATAGAAAATGGGAGAAAAGTAGGAATAGGACTCGAGTCTCGGGTTTTACCCCGAGACGCCTACGTAGCCTATAGAGGCATCAAAGTCCACGTAGTTCGTATGAAAAACAAGGGGTGGGATTTATCCCATAAATCCAACAGGGGATTTCTCTTATGTGTGTGTGTGTGTAAAAAAGTGCTTTAGTGGTGAGAAAAGTGTGAGAATTCTCATTTGAAATTTATGAGGAAACCCTTTTTTTCTTGTCTTTTGGGTTTTATTTATATGAAAATAAGAGATGTGCGATAATACTAAATAAAAGTATATTAGTATGTGTGAGAATTTGAAGAGAAGTGCTAAGTAATAAAATAAGCTAATGCGAATTTAGGACAATTTGAAGAGAGAGTTGAGAAAGTTGGACCTTCTTGAAGATCTTGAGCTTGATCTTGAATGTTGGAGAGCTTCCCTTGCACTTAGATGATGATGAAGAATAGTTAATTCACCAAGTTTGATGAAAAAAGATGATGAAAAGTGAAGGTTAGAAAAGATTTAGATGTGGAAATCATGCACAAATCGAGAGGGGTTTTCTTAGTTCGCTAAGAGTGATGGATTTCAGATCTTGTATCCCTTTGCAATGAGGTCAGTCACTCCTTTTTATAGGCCCAGATAATTGATGATTGGCATAGTCCTATACCTTCCAATCATCAGGTGTTTTTAGGCACACTATCGATAGGAAGGGTTTGGAACCTGCCATTTGGCAGTCTTTTTTAGGTTCCTTCAGAAAATTGGTCGTAGAACGCAAACCGTTGATCCAAATCATGAATGGGGAAAGCCTTTGGAAAGGTACTTTAGAGACCTTCGAAAGTATTTGGGACTGATCCCAGTTCTGAGAGTTGACTTTGGGTCAAATGTGGGTTGGAAGCGCTCGTCGGTCCTTTAGATGGGGGATCATCGGACGCAAATGGATCATTCGTCCGCATGGTAAGTTAGAATCGTGCACGGGGTGGACTGTTGGAAAGGTTAGGAGATTTACTTAGAAATTCCAAAGAGTTTGACTTGGTTCGCGGAGTTGACTTTTGTCAACTAGGCTTGGAAGCATTTGGTGACCTTTTAAAGTAAAATGGATCGTTCGTCCGTACCGTAAGTTAGAATCCTACACGGGGTGGACCGTTGGAAAGGGGTTTTAGTGACCTTTGAAGATTCATTCAGTCTCAGATGAGCTGAAGAGTTGACTTTGGTCAAATAGAGCCTGAGAGCATTCGGTGGCCTCCTGATCAAGTTTCGGGGGAAAATGGGTCATTCTTCTGCACCGTAAGTCATAATCATGCACTGGTCAGACCATTGGAAAGGTGTTTTAGTGACCTTTGAGGATTCAATCAGTCTCAGTTGAGCTGAAGAGTTTGATTTTTGGTCAAACGGATCTTGGGAGTGCCCGATGGCATCTTTGTCACTACTCGGGGTATGACTTAGGTTTGTAGCGATGAAAGGAGGTGCTAGGGACCTAAGGAGAGTTTATGGGGTACTAGAATGGGGTGTTTATAGATAGTTTTGTTGACATACTGATGGGGTTCTAGAAGGTTTAGCGTTTTCTAAGACGAATTTTTTAACAAGTTCTGCAGCATATTTGGATCGAGTGATAAATAGGCCATAATTACATTGTTTTACTTGTAGGCCTAAAAAATATTGAAGTTCACCCATAAGTGACATCTAAAATTCTGCATGCCTGATATCAAAAAAATTCTTAACTTGTTTAGAACAAGTGGATCCAAATATTATATTGTTAACATGCACTTGTGTGATTAAAACATATTTGCCTTCATTCCTAATGAATAAGGTTTGATCATTTTTGCCTCGGACAAATCCACGAGAGACTAGAAATGTATACACTCTCTCATACCAAGATCTAGGATCTTGTTTCAAACCATATAAGGCTTTCTTAATCCTAAAGACATACTCTGGGTGTGATGGATGTACAAATTCTTTGGGTTTTTCTACGTATACCTCCTCAATGAAAATTCCTTTTAAAAATGTGGACTTAACATCCATTTAGAATAATTTGAATTGCAGGTGACATGATATGGCAAGGAGGAGATGAACTGACTGAAGATGTGTAACATGTGCAAAAGTTCCATCGAAGTCAATTCCCTCTATTTGCGAGTAACCTTGAGCTACCAACCTAGCTTTATTTCTAATGACCTCCCCAATTTCATCTGCTTTATTTTTAAAAATCCATCATGTGCCGATAACCTTCGAGTCTTTTATCTTGGGAACAAGATACCACGCATCGTGACTCTAAAATTGGACAAGCTCTTCTTGCATAGCATTGATCGAGAATGACTCAGAAAGGGCATCATTTAAATTTTTAGGTTCCTAAAGGTAAACCAAACATGCAAATTGTGCCACATTTTGAAGTTGGGATCTTGTTTTAATAGGATTAGAAGTATTACCAACTACAGTTTCAATTGGATGGTCTTTAGAAACCCAAGTGGGTACAGAAGGATTCTCGGGTGGTAGTAAGTTAGTGTTTTGTCAGGGTTCAATTATAAAATTTGGTTCAACCTCAATTGGTGGCACTGATTAACAGACACTACTCCCTACACTAGTATCATCTACAATCACATTAAATGATTCCATAATGGTTTTGGTTCGATTGCTGAAAACATGAAAAACCCTACTGTTTTGGGAATAAACAAGAAATATTCCTTTCTCTCCTCAAGTGTCAAATTTTGAAAGTTTTTCTCTATCTTTACGAACATATCAAGTACTCCCAAAGGTTTTAAAATGTTTTAAGTTTTTGTGGAACCAAATTTCATAAGGGGAATGCTTGGAATTTTTTCTAAGATATACACGATTAATTATATGACTCGCGGTTTGAACGACTTTTACCCAAAAATATCTAGGAAAACTTTTAGCGTGTAGCATAACCTTAGCCATCTCTTGTAAAGGTTATTCTTATGTTCAACGATGCCATTTTGTTAGGGTGTTTTGGGAGCACTAAACTCGTGTTTATAGCCATGGGCTACGAAATATTCAGTAAGACCAGAGTCTTTGAAGACTCCACCTCTGTCACTTCTAATACGACACACTTGGTCATCCTTCTCGTTCTCTATTTTCCAAAGGATTTTTAAGAATTCACCGAAGTTATTTGATTTTTGTTTCATAGATGCAACCCAAGTATATCGAATATAGTCATCTACTATAACTAGGATATAACTATTTCCACAGAAACTAACAGTCCTTGAGGGACCCATGAGGTCTATATGGATAATTTCTAAAGGTTTTACGGTCAAGACATCCTTAACTTTCTTATTAGGGGATTTACTTATTTTTTCCTTCCTGACATGGTCCACATACCGGATGAAAAGAATTTTTGATTTTGGGTAAAGCTCTAATTATTTATTGGGAGCATAATCTTCTAAGATTATCAAAATTCATATGTCCCAATCTATTGTGACAAAGATCAGAATCTTCTTATCTGTTAACATGGCAAGACTAATACTTAGGAATTACTGTGTAACAGTTTTCCTGAGTTTTGTTTCCTGTCAATATACAGTTTCCTTTTTCACCAATAATTTTACAATCAGTTTTTGAAAAATTAACATTATGATTGGAATCACATAATTGGGATACGCTTAAGAGATTAACTTTGAAGCGTTTAACTAAAAGAACATCATTTAGATCAGGAAGCCCATTCTCACTTAATGTTCCCTTACCTATGATCTGAGATGAAACACCATCTCCAAATATGACACTACCATCGAGGAAGTTTGTCTTGTTTTTCAATTTGGGTTCATCCCCAGTCATATGTTTAGAACATCCGGAGCCTAAATACCACCGAGTTGAAGCGTGTTTTGCTTTTAAAGCAAAAATGAAAATATTGCACTTGAGCTGGGTTATTAGATCATCTTTTTCAAATTCAAATAGACCGAGTTCGATAGTTTTATGGCCTTTTGATTTAAAAAAGGTTTGATGGGTCTTTCTAAATGTTTTTTTCCTAGTCTTGGACCCTCCCCTTTTCTTTTTATAGCTAGAGTTGTTTGTGGCCTATCTAGGGAGAACATGATTATTTCTTCCTTTCTTAGAATAGTTAAAGTTAAGGTAGGTGGGTGTATATATCTTTTTCTAAAAACATTGTTCCAAAGTGTGGTTAAAAACGTCGCAGTAAGAATAGTACTAATGGGCGTAGGAATTTACTATATTGCTAAAGTCTTTGAAGATGGGTTTGTCTCAATTGGGTATAGTTGTACAATTGTCACCGGTCTGAAGTTTTTGTCTTTGGTCTCTAACGGGTTGACAAACGTATTTGGATTTACCATTTGAGTTAGGTTGTTGATTATACTAATCATGTGTTGCTTGAGAGACTTTAGGACTGGATTACCCTTTCTGAACCGTAGGATAAGTTTGGACTTGTTTAATAAAAGTAACATTTTGAGGAGAAACTTTGGTCTTACTGGTGTGCACTATTTCTCCAAAACCTAGGCTAAAGTTATTTTTAGAGTCAAATTTTCTTCCAGCAACAATTTCCTCATAAGATTTATCTTGGGTTTCAAAGTGTTGACATTTTTTAAACACATTTGAGATCGTTTGCTTAGACTCTTCTAGTTCAATAATGGTTGCCTTATACTTTTGTTCAAAGTTATGATTTTTCTTAGACGAATCTTTTATTTTTAAGGCAAATTCTTCAATCTTAGTCTCATGGGCAATACACTGGGTATTATAATCTTCAGTATTCTTCCTAACGGTATGATTAAGTAAATTGATACGATCAGTTAATGATTTTATCATTTTTTCAAGGTGGCCACTCTTCTTAATCGTTTTCATGTATAACTCATGTAAATCAGGTTGATCATCATCAGACTCGCTAAGTGTGTTTTGTGAAGTGTCCCCTAAAGCATTACTTGGTTCTTTTAGACTCACACACACGTTCAGTTCATCGACAATATTAAAGCTTTGACTCACGCTTAGATTATTTCCAATAGAAATGGGAGCACTATTACCACAAGTAGTTTTAGCATCATCAACAACTTGGATTACAGATTCATGAGTAAGTAAGCATAAATCATCATCATTATGTATAATCTTGGAAAATAAAGACATCCAATACTCATCATTCTTGGTTGACTCTGTTTCATCTTCATCAGAATGACTAGAGTTGTCCCATATTTAACACATATTAGCCTTGTTACTGTTGCTAAAATTAGTTGGGCTTTTGCTAGCATAAAGTCCCATTTTACCTCATCTATGCCAGACATTTCACGTCTTTCGAGTCTATCTTAGGTCGGTTATTGTCATAAGTCCTTTTATTGTCTTATGAGTGTTTGGAATTGTCTTTGTCATGAGGTTTTCAAGTTTAATTACCTTGATAATTGGACTTGCCTTGTTTTGAGGTTACTGCATTTCTGAATTTGAGAATCTTTTTGAAATGCTTGCTCATAAGAGATATTTGATTGTCAAGGTCATATAAATCACAGTCAACAATACAGTCAGTGTCAAAGTTCAAAGAACTTATTTTAGGGACTTGCATATTAGATGAAAACACAACATTAGAACTAGAGGGTTTATTGTTCTGTCTGGTCAGTTGCTTCTTGAAGTCTAACTCTAATTCTACAATTCTTAGTTTACTACTAAGCAATTCAGGAGTCATATTAGGGTCGTCCATTTCTTCAATGGCATATCTCTTATTGTCAAATTTAGAAGGCAATGACCTAGAATCTTTTGAACAATTTCCTTTCTACTATAGGGTATACCATTTGCATGAAGTTTTGTGAAAATATCAGTTAACCTAATGCAGAAATTGTCAAAGGATTCATTGTCATCCATTATCAGGGGGTTGTATTGCTGGAAAAGCATTTGAGTTTTTCCTGCCTTAACTCTTTCATCACCTTCGTGAGCAATGACAAGAGTGTCCCACGCCTCTTTAAAAGTAGAACATATGGATATTCTTCTAATTCGTGATCATTAATAGACATAAAAATGGCATTCTTGCCTTTGTTATTATCTAGGGACTTATTTTTCTCTATCGTAGTAAATTCACTAAGAAGTTTCTTAATCCTTGTTGGATCAGTGTCAGACGTAGCCTTAGTAGGATGTTCATAACCATTTTCAATCATATCCCAGACATCATCACCAAGGGTTCCTTGAATGAAAGAAACCATTCATACTTTCCAGTATGAAAAGTTATTTTCGTCAAATAGTGGTGGTCTGGAAATGTTACCTAACATCTCAAATCTTTATTCCATATTCAGAACTTTTTGAAAGAAATTTCAAAAACAATTGTTTATTTTTAGGATCACAAAAGCAATGGTCCTTCTCTGATACCACTTGTGAAAACTGTTTACTAGATTAATATCAAAATGTTATAAGTTAAGTAAACTCCGAAAAAACTTTTTTGACAAAACACTTTTCGATTTATAACACAAGATGTGTTTAAAATTGTTTTCTGAATATGTAGTCTGAATTTGGTAGTTGATTACCTTAGGTTTTAAAAATAAAAAAATGTCTACAAAGTTTAGCATGCAGTACAAATCACAACAGAAATTAGGAACATTCAAAGTAATGAACACATGTATTCAACATGGTAAAACCCTTAATCAAGGGAAACATCCACAGTACCCTCTACGAAACAAACCAAAAATCCACTAAAATAAAGATTCAAGTTAGAACACTTAAGCAAGGACATAAAGATCTTAAATATAAGTTCATTGTTATACCTACATGACCTACTCCACTCCAAAGGTTTCCTGAGTAGAACTGATCTTCTCTGGTTACTTCTTTGCTTTTTCCTTGATATCCTTTTCTTTGATTTTTTATTCCAGTAACTCTTTTAATTTCCAAGTTTCTCAAACAGAACCAGTGTGACTAAGTGTTCGTGTGTGAGAATGTGATTGTGATGTGCACTAAATGAAGATTTATGTAACTCTCACTCTCAAAATATTTATACAGACACATTCCTATAAATCAAGATATTATATATGACATCCAGATACTGATTCAAATTATTTTGACAAGTAACTTATTTCTCAAAATTAGATCTACAAAACAACCTTTTTTATAAACTAGCCAATGTCCTATGTGTTTCCATTTATTTTTTGTACACATTTATTTCACAAATCGTGAAATTTAAAGGAAGAAACACAAACGTTCTAGAGATCTGATATAACCTTGAAATACAAAAGTTTCTATTATAAAATTTCTTGAAACATAAAGGATCTATAATAAAAGACCAAAAAAAGAGTAAAAAAATATAAACATGTGATTTTTATCTTTTAGAAAAACTCAAGTTTTAACAGTGAAACTCAAGATTCTCTTAGAGACGAGTTCTGTGAGAAACTAAGACTTGAAGAGGTTTTCAATAGTTGAAAAAATCCAACACCAACCTCACAGAAACTCTAAATGGATCTAACGCTCAAGATTTAGGTTTTTTGGTGTATGAAACTATGAAGGTTTTAGTGTTTGGATAAAGGGAAAGCACACAGAGGTTGAGCTACAAATATTAGGGTTTCTTCTCTCTCTCTCTCTCTCTCTCTCTCTCTCTCTCTCTTATCTCTCTTATCTCTCTCTATTTGGACGAAGGCCAAAAGTCTCAAATGGATGAGACTGGATGGGTTTATATAGATGCTCAGGAAGGATCTCTAACTACTGGGGAATTCCTATGGCTGAGATTAACTTTGACCAGTCAACTGTCAATCTAACGGTTTAATATGAGTGGTGGGAATAACTAATGCTGATTGGTTAAAATTGGTTGCTCATGGATTGATTCTAATAACATGCATATCGTCGATAAGGTTTATCCAAGAGCTGATATTTCATATAACGTATGTGTCTTAGAGAAAACACAAAATCATCTGTTTAGGTGCCAACATGTGTTTGAATTGTTAATGGCTAAAAAATGTGTGTTAAACATATTCTAAATTTCCCCCTTGAATTCTCTAGCGCTTTGAGATTCTACCCAACACAATTTTTAATGAATAAAAACATTTAGCAAATTCCAACTTTTAACCCTAACACTTTTAAAACAAAATTTTAATAATTCCAAAAATTATTGAAAATCCTTTAAAAAGGTAATAAAGGAATTGACTTGATTTTAAAATATAGTTAACGTGGATAAATCAAGATATGCACATAGGAACTGAATAATATGCGGTGTAAGTGTCCTATAGTGGTTATAAGGTATAATTAACTCCCCTTTAGGTTGATCTTGAGGTTTCTTGGACTCGATTTCTTCATTCTGCTTTGAACCTTTGAGAGATAGAGCAACTCATAAAAACTAACCTAGTTTGTCTCGATATCCAAACTAGTTGGAACTACTATATAATATAGACTCAAGTAAGTCAATTATATAGTGTGTTCTTATTCCCTTCCTATAGTATACTTTCTCTCTCAAATCAGACCTTCCCATTTATCGTTCTCTCTTCATCCCTACTCATATGCAAAAATTCAAAGGTTTCGAGCAAATACATGATCCTAATCATCTCTTCACGTTGCTATTTAAATAGCCCATTCCCACTTCAACATAGGATCACCATCAATACCTAATGTGGGTTATTGTTTTCTCCTAAAGGTGCATGATGGTTGTTGTTAAATGTTTTGAGACGTTTTAATGTTTTGGATTTTGTGATCCACATAAATTTTGTGTTTGTTTTAGTTTTTTGGTAAATTTTTAAATGCCCTCTTTTACATAGTCCGTTTGATATTCTATTTATATCACCTTTTTTTTGTTATACATATATAGTTCTATGAGGGTACTTACATCTTTAAAGTATTATTTGAGTTAACATTGTTTATACTTTAGTATTTCCTAATGCATTTGTATAGATTTTGCATTCTTTTTTATAGTAGATGTATAAGTTTGATAGTTGTGTTTTATCCATTATTAGATTTTTTAGCGTTGATTGAAGAAAACATTAATTTAGTGTCTTGAATTTTTTTCAGACATCACATTAAGCTTTGGTTACAACACATTTTCAGCAGGTTTAAAAATCAATAGAAAAGGATCCAAAAAGGTTAATTAGATAGTTTTTTTCAACAAAAAATGTTATTACAAATAACATACGTACTATATAGTCTGAGTCCCCAATTATTTCAAAATAACAGTCGATGACAAATAAGGTTATTTGGATTCATATTCAATGCAATTTAATGGAATTTAAAAGTAAAAGTTATTTTTTATGCAAAGGATTTTCATTACTTTTAAAGAACCCATGAAAATACAAATATGTGTAATGATTTGAGTTTGTTTCTTATTATTGGGAACTCAATTATAGACGCCATTGGGTTTAAGGGAAAAAGAATAAGTTGCGGACGTTACAAGCAATGCGTTTTTTTTGGTATTCTAATATCTTATACCAATAATAATGGTTCCACCTGTCCTATCGACAAAGCTTGAATGCACATAATACTTACTCTATATAACAATAGCTATAAAGAGCTGGCGCAACGTGCGGGGCTAAAAACTAGTATTTATATTATAATAAATCTCGCACTCGGGAAACCAGGGCACGAAAATTAGTTATTTATACAGGTCTTATAGTTTTATAAGAAACTTTTTGGTGGAATTTCAAATGATCCCACACATCTGTGGAGTCTTTTAAGTACCCACACTAAAACACACAAAAAAAATATTTATAAGAGGAATGGAACTTCTTGTAAATTAAATAGGTTGGGAGACTGTGAAAGTTTCCAGATATCCAATGTGTTTTATCAATTCACAGAGGATGACCATTATGATGTATTGTGTAATTAAATCCATAATGCTGGTGGGGTTGATGAGGAAATGTATGAGTTAACCTTATATTTTGATGTTTACAAAGATGCAATTCTTAGATATTTTTCTCACAAAGTATGAGGATAGTGTTCTTGGGTAGAAAAATATTTACCTAAATGGAACTGGATCTTATTGCAGTAGGATATGGATTTGGGATTAAGTCATTACAGTATTGTGGGGGGCTTATAGATAAAAATGTAATTAGAGATAATTATCCTCATTAAATGAAACTAGAGGAGCATTCAACAACGTTTTGTGATACTACAAAGGAGTGTAAAGAATGACGTGAGTTGCGTCATAAGCTAGCTCGAGCAAAGAAAGAGGTTGTAGGAAACTATAGTAAGAGCAAAGAAAACAGGAGGCAACCAAACCAGTCCAAACGTTAGAAAATGGCATAGAGGAAGCCTTCTTAATGGAGTTGTTTGAAGAAACTCTATTTAGTTTTGACTTAAGCAATATGTATTTAAGATACATATTATAATATTGGTGTGGTTGATCGGTCTTTGTGAATACCCAGGTTTAGTAGGACTTGGGAGAGCATTCAAGCTCTATCTGAAATATTATGGATATAAGAACCATTAGGATTTTCAGAGTCAAGACTTTCTAGTGTTCGACTAGTTTGGATATCGTGTAAAAACAAATTTCTAGAGGAGGTCCCACTCATTCTCTTTCAACATTGAAGATGTTCAAGGGACTACTATTTGTATCTTTATTTTTATTTCTTATTTTTTTGAAGAAATTTTTTTATTTGAAATGAGAGAAGATCCCTCTCATGGTGGCTTGTACATATTTGGAGCGCATTTTACATTAAAGTCTAAAATAAAAGATTGAAATATTCTTGCAATGGATCCCTTATAAGGCTTGATGAAAAAGGCTAAGTAAATATCATCTTTGATATTCTTGATAGAATGTTGGGCATTAACGGGAGTACTCTAAAAAAAATTAGAGTTTCCATCTTTCCAAATATGCCAACAAATGATGGATGGAAGAATATTACACATAATGCTCGTGATAGAATTGCCTCCTGAATGGACCCACCAAAGAATTAAATTTCCTTTTAGATTCGAAGCATGAATATATATGTCCATCGAGGATTTAAAGTGAGCCCAAATATGTTTAGCAAAATCACTAGTAAAAAACAAATGATCTCGAGTTTCTTCTTTGTGGAGGGAAGAACATCTGCACATTGAAGGCAAGATGAAATGATTTTTTTTAATATACTCTTTAATTAGAATTCCTTGAAGAAGAAATTTCCACATGAACGTTGAAATTTTTGGTTGTATCCGAGGATTCCAAATACACGAGAATGAAAATTGATAACAGAATGAATTGCGAATCAAGTTCCATGTAGATTTAAAAGAAAAACCGGATGGGTTAGGAATCCATTGAACATTATCACCAAAACAAATATTATCATGCGTGGTGTGCCAAACATGTTGCATGCGTATCCATGTATAAGAAGGCCTAGATGAGTGTCCCTAAAAATATGGATCAAGCATAACATATTTAGCTTCTAGAAATTTATCCCACAAACTATAATAATTATAGAAGTTCCAGCATAGCTTGCATGCCATGGCATCACAACTGTCTGAAATTCTTCTTAACCTGAGACCACCTTCATTGCGAGGAAGGAAGACCTGCTGCCAATTGATCCAGTGACGTCTGCTCGAAATGGATGTTCCACCCCCCAAAAAATTACTGAATAAGGATTCCATATTATTCGTTACCGATATTTGGAGATGGAGAGACACAAACAGATGAAAAGAAGTAGAGTGAAGAAAATTATTGATGAGGATAATACGGCCAGCTGCAGATACAAATTTACCTTCCAATAGTTAATTTTTTGAGAAATATTATCCCCAATGTTATCGAAAATAGCTTTGGTTTTCCTGCCAATATAAAGAGGCGGCCCTAAATATTTTAGAGGAAGGACTTTTCGAGTAAATCCCGTGATATCTTGGATAATATTTTTGTTATAAATATTAGTGTGGTAAGGGACTAAAAAACAACTTTTATCTTTGTTGGTGAGAAGACTAAAATAGCTTATAAAAGCAGATAAAAACTCATTAGGTTTTGCAATGAAGATTTCTTGCCATTGGAGAAAATGAGAAAATCATTCAAAAATGAAAGAGAAGAGATGAGAGGGCATCCCCTTCGGTGAGAAAATCTTTTGATATTACCCGAAATCATGAGATGGTGAAGACCTCTTGATATAACTTCTGAGGCTATAACAAAAAGAGCGGGCGAGAGAGGGTCGCTTTGACGGACACATTGAGAAGATTTAAAGAAGCCTATCGAATTCCCATTGATGCAGATGGAGTACCAACAGTTTGAAATAAGCCTCCAAATCATGTCAATTATAGGTTCGTTAAAGCCAAAAGCACACAACACTTTTATAAGGAAGAACCAGGACAATCGATCGAATGCTTTAGACAAGTCTTACTTGAAAATAACATTGGAGCCTCTAGAATTTGTGTTGAAGTTTTGCATAAGCTCTTGGGAAAGAAGAGTGTTATCGAAGATTCTCCTCCCTTTGATAAATCCTGATTGAGATTCAGAAATAATATTGGGAAGAATAAGATTTAATCTATTAACCAAAATTTTTGACAAAATTTTGCAACAAAACTTGCATAGAGTAATAGGTCTGTAATCGCTGTAAGATTTTGGATTAAAAATTTTAGGAATAAGAATGAGGACAGTGGATGTCCAACTACGAGGGATGTTGTGGCCGAGGAAAAAGGATTAAACGGCCCAAATCAAGTCTTTTTTAATGATATCCCACGCAATCTGGAAAAAAATCCCATTGAAGCCATCACGTCTAGATGTACTAAGGCTGTCCATGGAGAAAACAGTCTTCCTAATCTCAGCTTCATTCGGGACTGAGCTTAATTGTAGGTTGTTATCCAATGTGATTAATGAAGGGATAAACTCCTGCAGGTAATTAGAGGAGGTAGGGCAGGTAGGAGAGCCAAGGAGCTGTTCAAAATGGTTAACAAAATTATCTGCTATAGCGTTTTAACCCTCCAAGACGGTACCATTAGCATCTGTGATTTTATGAAATGCCAGATCGGAGTGTTTTTTATGAAGCATAACATGGAACAATTTGGAGTTATGGTCACCTGCTTTAGCCCATTTGAATCTAGTTTTTTTCTTCTAAAATTCAGACTCATATTTTGATCGAAGCAAGTATTCTAATTTTGCCTTATGATAAGAGTGTCTGGTAGATGGAGATGGTGCCACATCATATTGTAGCTCAACTCTGGTGAGATCATCTTCCTCCAATTTAACTTGCTGAAAAACATTTTGGAAAGTATTTTTATTCTAGACTTTAAGAGCATCTGTCAATCTGCACAATTTACTGGTAATACATTGCATGGGGCGAGCGTCACAAGAAAGGTTCCATGACTGAGATACAACATTAAGAAAATTCTGATGGTGAGTCCACATAGTCTGAAATTTGAAAGGTTTTGGAAAGCTATTCATATGGTTGTCAATCTTAATGAGTAAAGGTCTATGGTCTGATTCAGTACGATAAAGGTGTTCCACTCTAGTTAAGGAGAAAAGATTAATCCAATAAAGATTAGATACAACCCTATTAAGACGTGCCCAAATTCGAGACAAACCTTCCCTGTTGTTACACCAAGCAAAATTTAACTATATTCTTGTATGCATTGAATTTAATAAAGAATAGTGGAAAAGACACTGCACTACATACACTTGCGTGAATTGAAACAATTTAAAATGATTATAACATCTCTTAAGAATTAAAATTGATGAAACTAGTTTTTATTGAAATTAATTTAGGAATTAATTAACTTTTAAATACTTGACTTTTAATGATAAATATTGTAAGAAAATTTATATATGATATAAAAGTGTGTGAAAATAATATAGAAAGTTTTCCAAAATTTACACTTATTTAATAGTATTTTTAATTGAATTATTAGAAATTTATAATTCATCTAAAATAATATTTTTAAACACGTTTCATTTAAGGCTGTGTTAGGAGAAATAATGTCCCCTTAAGTTGTGTTTTCTATATGTCTCAACTAACCATTCATATCTTAATCATTATATCTTTTTTCTTCAAAGGTTATTATTGGTTAATGTTTCTAACATGGATCGAAGACCACCATTTTTACCTATTTACCTGGCTGATAGTATTGTCTTACTCAAAATGCTTTTATTTTAGCCATTAGCTTTAAACCTCCTACACCAATCGAATCTTGACGGTCCAATTCATCTGATTGTAACCTGCTATAAATCTCTCCTATATAAACCATTGATTCATTTGAATCTAAAGTTTTGGTCAGTTGGGTAGGTTATAGAGAGGGAATGAGGAGAGAGAGAGAGAAAGAAATATCTAGAAGACAAGAGAGAATTCAATAATTTTTTTGAGAGGAAAACAAAGGTTTTTTTTATTTTCATTTATATTTTACAAGTCTTAGATTTGGTTTTAAGGTATTGTTTCGAGAAAATGAAACTCAGATTTGAACAAATAATATAGTTTCACGAATAAATCTTTCCTAGGTTAATTTGGTTTTTCGTTTTAAACTTCTGTTTTATTAAACCGCATGTTTGAAAAACTAGATTTGAACATCTCTTTGAAACCTTTTTGTATCTATTTCACAACTTTAGATCATAACTGAGATTTTCTTAAACATTTTTGTTTTATTCTTGTGTATATCTTGTGAATAATTGTTTATGAGGAAAATAATTTATTTCTCATAAAAGTTTTAAATTCAGAGGATCTTTTTCATGGATCATATATACTGAAATATAGATATGATGTTTGTTTGTGAAAATCCAAGATTTGATCATAAGATCTTTGAAACCAAGTATTTTCATGTTACAGTCCTTATTGTTTTAAAAGGAATTGTCTAAAAACTTTTGTGTGTGTATTTTAAGTGTGCATTTCACTTCACTACATATTGCACCACATTCACTATAATCTTTTGATATTTGGAGGCATTGGATGACCAATTTAACTCGAAACTATTGTATCAACAATCAGAGGAATTTTACCTACATTTTTTAGGGTATCCTAGTTAAGTATTTTCCATTTCTCCATTATTCTTCTTTTTGTGATATTTATAATTGTTTCTTAATTATAAGTGATTTGTTTTTATTTGGGAGTTTAGAGGCTCTTATGGGATTTTCCTCTAGGAGGTTTAACCACGTTAAATCCTTATGTTGTGTTTTCTTGTTACTTTACTTATTTCCATGGCAGACTTTAACGTTACATGTCTTCTATCATCGATTTAACTCCATTTTTATGATTAAGGGTTTCGTCAAATAACTCGGTGTTTAGTAAAAACATTTCATTAACCTTGTTATTATTATTTCCATTTAAGTGTTTTTTCCAGTACCGATGAACCTCAATTACAGAATCTTTGAGGTAACTGTTTTGGAGGATTATGGAGCAAGGTAACATTAACTCATAACTTAACCTCATTTGATACACTTGTTAAAACACTATCTATTTTGAGAAAGCATATCTCATATGTTGTAACCAACCAATAACTTCCTCAGCTAAATATGGTCATGAACGACGAGGGGTGCTCACGTAGAGAAGCGTTATCTCCATAAAGGAATATTACCTTACACATGTTTCTATACCGACACAGTTTATATAATGTTTTGGGCATAAAGATCATTACTTTTCATTAAAATAATATTTTCATGTATGCTGGGAAACAACTTTAAGCCACAGTGAATAATTTTTCCCCCTATTAGAGGATGGATGGGGAGTAGCATGGGCATCCTAATCGAGAAATGGGGATTTAAGGTACCATGAGATTGTGATTGAGACTGAGAACAAATTATATGGTTGACTTACTTGAGTCTGTACTATATATGAGTTCCAACTAGTTTGGATATGTTGACAAAATTTAGCAGATTTTTCGGAGCAATTTTCTCCATGGTATTGTAAGCCTTCAAAAAGAAAATCATGCAGTTCAAGCCATCTTATATTTCCAAAAAGGGAAGTTAAACAATATGCATAGGACACATTTACATGCATTGCATTGGTGCGTGTGTTAAAAAATTTAGATATTTAAAAAAATATATTTTATGAATTTTTAAACATTTCAAATTTATTTTTAAACATTTATTAATTTAAAATTAAAATGTTATAGGGTTAAAAATTGAATTATTTACTCCCATAATAAACTTTCTATGTAGAAACCAAGATTGGCACAAAATATTGAGGTACCAAATGGGATTTTCTAAAGTTAAAAAACACGCATTTTATTTCCTTTAGCTTCCCTACACGTGTTTGATTCTAGTTGATGAGTTTTGTGTTTTCCTTTCCTCACATAGCTGAGATCTTTTGTTAACCCTTGGATCGTTTCTAATTAATGATTTTCATGTATTATTACCTAATCTTTGTGAGAGTTGAGAGAGACAATCAGAATGAGTGATTATGCAGTTCCTTTGTGGCCCTTGGATTAGAATTTTAAACGTTAGATTAATCTCAGCCATCCATTTACCTTCGATGTTCCAGATCCTTACTCATTTAGTATAAATACAACCCATTGTTAAGGATTTATAAGACTTTTTGGAAATCGTCCCATTTGAGAGAAAAAGAGAGAGTATAGAGACAAGGGAGAAAGGAGAAAGGAGAAAGGAGAAAGGAGAAAGGAGAAAGGAGAGAGATAAAGGGAGAAAACCAAAAAACATAGAGAAAAATCAGCATAGGTTTTCCCTTAACGAACACTTACCTAGTCGTTATATAAAACCAGATGACCTATACACTTGAGTGGTTATAAATTTTAGGATTTCTTTTAGGGTTTTGGGGGTTTGGACGTTTGAAGAACCTTTAAACATAATCTCTCTTAGGAACACGAATCTCTAAGTGTTCCTCATATTTCTGCTTAGAAATTATGAGAAACATATTTGAGATATAGTTCACATATTTTTTAGTGTTTCTATTCCTTCTCTAGTTTGGATATTATATTTTACTACTTATTTGTTTAGATCCATACTCTCTCGTTTTAATTTCTTGAAATAGAAACTTCGATTTCCATCTGATTTTTAAATACGAAAGTTTTTATCCATAAAATAAAGTTTTACAGTTTGTGAAACCTATTCTATATATAAATAAGTTTTTGAGAAATAAAGTTTAGACAAGACACCATACTTTATGACCACCTATTTCTAGCAATATTACACCCCTTGTCGTTTGACCAATGACTGTGGTCAAGGGGTAAGCGACCCTAGCCTTCTTAGCCATTGAGGAGATAAAGAAAGAGATATTAAAGTTGATGGCATCTCCCTCACAAAGAGATAGTGATACTTCCACTATCTCTGATGACTTTCACACTCCTTATCCAAAGGACTTTAATGATATGCTAAGACATCTAGTCCCTTATTTTTTTACAAGTACACGGGGAAGGCGAAATCCACATGAACACATCAAGATATTTATAGAGCATTTGGGTGCGCATTTTAATAACAAGAAGATACATCTAATGGAGTTTTTGAAATACCTTACGAATAAAGCATACATATGTTACTGACACTCAGGTCCAAGAAGTGTGGCTATGTAGGAGGACATGTAAGTTTTGTTTGTCCAAAAGTTCTTTTTGGCTGAGGATGAGTTCACTCTAACCTAGCTTGTAGGAGAGAGGCAACGATCGGGTGGAGACACAATGATATATATACAAAAATTCAAATAGAGACCTCTAAACGTGAGAGAGGATGCTAAAGAGTTAATGTTACTTCAACTTTGTGTTGAGGGATACCTGAGTATATTTGTCACTTAATATACGAAACAGGTGAGGGCACGTTTGTAGCTGTCTTGAAGTCTTCATGAAACATTTTCATGGTTATTCTTCCAACTGCTATCATTACCAATGTATTTTTCAAAACACAAATTGGAGCTGAAAGATGCCAGTCCCCACGAATGGGTTATGCGATCAAGCTGTTGAAGTTTGAATAAGACAAAAAAATATAACAAGAGGAAATTTGAGAGAGAAAAATAAGACTCCACCATTGCCTTCCACCGTTGAGTAATTAATTAGTTGTTATGAAATAATACTCAGTTATGGAATAATTTATGCACCTAGGAACACAATCCAATATGCACCAGGAGCAGCAGTTCAAGATGATCCTAATTATTGTCAAATACATTGGCATGTTTGCTACCCAACGAACTCATACTTTACATTGAGAAGAATTATAAACAATCATATGTTAACTAGAATCTTGCTGATACCTAAACAAAACATCAATAATAACCCACTTCTATCTCTTGGGGCAAGCATAATGGTGGCTTATGATGAGGAAGATGAGGACATCGTGAGGGAGCTCAAAATCAATAGGGAGTCATTTGAGTTTCCATTGGAAGATTGAATTGTGGGTATGGAAAATTTATTTATTTCCTATGACTAATTGAGTGTCGAAGACATGGAGGAAGTATTGAAAGTGGAAGGTTGGGTGGTTGAACCAAGTTTTGAGTATAATTATGTATCAAAGTCCCCAAAATTTATGTGTTCCATCGATAAATTAGGATGGCTTGGGGGAATATATTGGATATCACTTAGGCAGTATTAGACATTACAAAGAATAATGTTCGTCCCCCACTCGAATGGAAGGGATTAATGTTTAGACTGGTAAAAAATTTTATATCAGAGATAAATTTCACTACCACTAATAGAGCGGTCAGGTTCCCACACAATCAATCATTGTATGTCACGTCAAGTGTGAATGGTGCAAGTTTTGTTATAGCTTTGATGGATGGACATGCCTTTATTAATATCATGCCTATTTTTATGTGGCTATGTAAGGTCATAAATTTCCAGTTGAGTCCCTGTATTGTTTTGACATAATTTCGTGAACAAAACTGTGTTTGTAATATGTCATAGGGAGAATTTTTTTTTCACGATCCCACTTGGTCTATGACGTATTGAAGAATTTTGAGACGTTGCGGCAAATATTCAAAGATTAATCATGCCGATATTTAATTGGTGCAAGTTTAATCGTCTTCAAAGTTAATTTCATTCCAAGATCACTCAGGTATGAATGCGTATAATTTATGGTGCTCGGAATTATTTTTATAAAAGATAAGGATGTATTTTTCATAAAGAAAAATGTTTTAAAAGTATTTTAAAGGTTTAAAATTCGTTTTATGATGATAGGACTGAAATAGAGTTTGACTAATTTGAATCTCTTTGTTAAGAGATGTTTTAATCAGAAAGTCAAACTTTCACGCTGTCGCTCGAACGACATTGGATCTCGTTCGAACGAGATACAATGTCGCACGAACGACATGGTTAAGTCGTTCGAACGACACATTTTTTGAGGCGGTGTTTAAATCTTATTTAAACAGTGTTTTCATCATAATTTCGTAAGTGTGCTTTCTGGAAAATAGTTTTAGGAACCAGAGCATGGTTTGAACATGTTTTCTAAGGTTTACAAAACATAAACACATCCTTAGAAGTTTGCAAAGATCCGAGTTATCATTCTTATATGTTTACGTGATCTTTTTGCACCAAAGTCATTTGTTATAAACATTGAACATCAAAGGGTTTTGCGGTAAAGAAGCGACGGAAATCGTGTTCGACAACGTAGACGATTCAAAGCCATATCGGTGGACACCGAGACATACGTGGACACGTGTGTTGTGGACAGGTATCATGGAAGACGTAATTTATGCGTGGGCATTATTGAAGAATGGTTGAAGATCAGAAGGAGCGTCAAAATGCGTGGGGATCGAGTCTTAGTGTAAGGCTAATCTGTCTTTGTAAAACTATTGTTCATAGTGGTTGTCTGGCTTGGGACGCCCAAGGTTGTTTTCTCGTTTTGGGTTTTTTCCTCGTACATCCGACGTTGTGAGTATTCTTTACTTTACTTTACTTGCTTTAATCACTAGATGCTTGTTTAGGATTAATCATGATAAAATTGGTTTAAAGTAAGAATTGAGTTTTTCACAACTTGGTTTGGTACATTTAAAAGTTGGATCTTTTTCGGAGAAAAAATTGGTTTTGTTTAAAACACACATTTAGGGCACTCTTTAAATTGGTATCAGAGCTAGAAAACATTTTTTATCTGTTTTGTGATCCCGTGGGTTTGTTTATCTCTCCTGTGTTTGTTTTCTCTCGATGGATTCTCTAAGTGTTGACGATCTATATCGTTTGAATTTAAAATTTGCAAATCGTATTGAAGTTTTGGAGAAAGAACATTATGGTCTCAAAAATAGGATTGAATATTTGTAATGCTTTCAAATTCAAAGAGATATTTATCGTGAGCATTTTAGTTCCTTGTTTAAAGATTTTAATATATTAAAATTGGAAAAAAAAGAGAGTGATGATAAAGTCCTCATTTTAGAAAAAGAGTTAGAGAGTTTAAAAAATTCTATAGTTCGTGCCGTTGAGGAAAATAATTCGATAAATGATTTTGTGGCACGAGAAAATGCTCTTAGGGATAAGTTTTCTCACATTGAGGGGGAGCGTGATAACCTTCTAGGGGTAATTGAAAATTTAAAGAAGGAGTCCTTAAAGTTTGAGGAATCTAATCGTTTGCTTGAGTAAAAAATTTTGAAGTTAAAAATGATTTAAATGACTCGAGTAGTGATGGTAGCGGCTTATCTTGTTCCAATGGTTCGATTGTAAAAGCCAAAATGATAGTTTGTTTTAGAGCGTCAACCACATCTGAGGGTATTAGAAAAGGTCAACCTAAAGGTCCCATTCCTCGTCGTGTTTTCAAATGTTCGCATTGTGGTAGGAAAGCTCACCTTAGTAGTTTCTATTTTGATGTTAGAAAAGATCCTAGGAAGATTAAACGTAGTGTCCCATTGGTTCCCAAAACCCGTTATGTTAGGTATACACCTATTTGGGTTAGAAAATCCATTTTCGAGATGCTAAATGCTTCGTTGGTTGATTCTCACATGCATGCACATTATTCATCTCTTGCTATTTCTTATGGTTTCTAGCTTGCGTGTTTTGTCATAAGCTAGCTCTTGCATCATGATTTATTATTTGCTAGTGATATGACATGTTTATCTCTTTGTATTTTATTTTTCATTTGTTTTGAAGAGTCCCCGATATGTGTGTTTCAAACAAAACAAATTTTTCTTCAAAAAAGATCCAACTTTTAATTATGCACCAAACCAAGTTGTGAAAAGTAAATTCTTACTTTAAACCAATTTTATCTTGATTAATCCTAAATATGCATCTAGTGATTAAAGCAAGTAAAGTAAAGTAAAGAATACTCACAACGCCGGATGTACGAGGAAAAAACCCAAAAACGGGAAAATAACCTCGGACGGCCCAAGCCAGACAATCACTATGAATAATGGTTTTACAAAGACATATTAGCCTTACACTAAGACTCGATCAGCACGGGTCTTGACGGTCCTTCTGATCTTCAACCGTTCTTCAATAGTGCCCATGCAGAAATTCCATCTTCCACGATCTCTGTCCACAACACACGTGTCCACGTATGTCTCGGTGTCCAACTCGGTGTCCAATGATATGGCTTTGATACGTCTACGATGTCGAACACGATGTCCGTCGCTTCTTCACCGCAAAACCCTTTGTGTTCAATGTGTAGAACAAACAACTTTGGTGCAGCAAGATCACTTAAATATATAAGAATGGTAACTCGGATCTTTGCAAACTCTAAGGATGTGTTTAAGACTTTTAAACCTTAGAAAACATGTCCAAACAAGATTCTGGTTCGAAAAACTATTTTCCAGAAAGCACACTTACGAAATTATGATGCAAACACTGTTTAAATAGGATTTAAATGCCGCCTTGAAAAATGTGTCGTTCGAATGACTTAAGCATATCGTTCACGCGACATTGTATCTCGTTCGAACAAGGTCCAATGTCGCTCGAGCGACCTTGCAAAAGTTTGACTTTCTTTGACTTTCAGATAAAAACGTCTCTTAACTAAGAGATACAAATTAGTCAAACTCTATTTGGAGCTTATCATCATAAAACGAAGTTTAAATGATTAAAACACTTTTAAAACATTTAAAATCATTTTTCTATATAAAAATTACATCCTTATCTTTTATAAAAAAATTCCGAGCACCATTAATTATACGCATCATACCTGAGTGATCTCAGAATGAAATTAACTTTGAAGACGAGTAAATTTGCACTAGATAAACATCGGCATGATTATATCTTTCAAGCTTTACCGCAACATCTTCAATTTCTTCAATACGTCATAGACCAAGTGGGATCGTGACAAAATAAAATTCTCCCTATGACATATTACAAACACAGTTTTGTTCACGGAATTAAGTCAAAAAAATATAGGGACTCAATTGAAAATTTATGTCCTTAAAAATCTCCCCCTTTGACTATTCTGGGACAAAACTAAACTAGTGAAATGCCTAACCGGTCCGTCAAGCCGTATGATGCCTAAATCCCATCCCATAAACCCAAAATCAAGAATACAGGACACGGACTAATATATGTAGCACCGGCAAGCATGAACTGTCTGAATGTGATGTAGACTAGAAATCTCGCTGAAGCATTCCTACACACATGAAACAGACAAACAAATACCAAGTGAAGTATGGAGGAACAAATGAAACCAATTTATATAGTCAATAAGAACATATCATTTGAAACATCTGAGCAATTATTTGATACCAATTTGTTACCAATTTGAAACAAATATAAGCGCTTAACAATTATCCCCCTACATCACATACATCTCTCCCCCTTTTTGTTTCGAATAGACAATCCGGTGAAAAGATAAACCAATATGAAATATATAGCATGAGAATATGATACCAAATAGAATCAAGTTGATACCAATTTTGAAAAATGAAAACCGCTAAATAAACATGAATCAACCAGCTAAAAAAGATCATGCAATGACAAATCAGTAGCTAGTAAATCAAGGAATCACACAAAGAGTATACCAATTAAATCAAGTGTGATAAACAGACTCATATATGCAAAGTACCAATTTGGAATATAAAAGAACCTGCATATAAACAAATTAATCCAAAAAATGCTTCCTGCAGTACCAAAAATATATCAAATTAAGCCAGAGGACTGCAAACCAATCAGAAGGCATTTTTCAACCTGTCGTTCGAACGAGCCAGGGACTTCGCTCAAGCAAGATGCGGAAGCCTCTCGAACGAAGGACAAAAGTCGTTCGTGCGACCTTGCAAAATTTCCCAGTTTCCCAGAAATATTATAAAGTATTGCCCAATGAAAAAATTTCCACAAAAAAATTCCAGGAAGGGACTGACAGAAGCAAAACAGTGCTAAAACAGGAAGTTTTTAACACAAAACGCAAAAATTCATTAACACTAGAAAATGCGAGTTACAAGTAAACATAGTACCGATGTGCTCAAACTTGGACATTGAATGAACGGGCGTGAAACTACAACAAATGAGTCACAATTTCAACACATCGAAACGATCAAGAAGCTCTAATTGATAGCGATAAATCATCAAACTTTATCATAGACAAATGACAATTAAAGTGTGAGCTTAATGAACTAAACATACTACATGCACACAAATCCAGAATTTTGAAGATTCTACAAACAATAGCGTCAAATTGCAATGTTTCAACATTAGGATAAGTTGTGCAAACCCGTTTAAATTTTCTCCAACCAAATACCCTCATACTTTTTCAAGTTCTTTTGAGGTTTCTAGCATTCTCAACTTAGAGAAAATCTTATTGGCCCTTTTCTTAGCATCTTGCTTTTTCTTTTTGGGCTTTTTTTAAACGGTGGCATTCACGACGAGTTAATTTGAACTCTCGCAGCCCTTTCCCGTGAATCACTCATCATTTTTTAAATTATAAATACTCACGGTAAACGGTTATTACATGCACACTTCTCCTTAAGTTTACTTACGCATAGATGAAATATTTGAGATAAGAACACCTCACCAAATTCAAATATGCAAGAGAAGTCAAACATCCATATAAACTCGTGCATGTGTGCGATATTGGCATATATACAAGTCGAATGAAGATGCATATCAACTTCGAAACAACCCCATGTAAACAATGATTAAGATCATTCTAAGCATCTATAATAATGACCAAATGTCCTAGACACATGGATAATGAAACTATGGGGGGGGGGGGGGGGGGGTCTAAGCACACCAATATGCCACAACAAACATGTAATCTCAAAAATAAAAACTGAAAATCTTTTTGGCTTTTCAAACATATTTTGACTGAAAGAAAAGCAAAATCTTTTTGGAGTTTCAAAAAAATTCTCAAAAACAAAATCTTTTTGTATTTTTCAAATAAGACTCAAACAAATGAAAATTATAATACAAAATGATACACATGTCATAATAGTAGCAATGAAAATATCATTAAGCAAACTGGCATATGACAAACATGGCAACACTATCATCCTTTAGATTTAGCATGGGAAGAATCAAGTGAACCCAAACGAGAATCATGAAGTTTAATTCCTAAAGCCACTAAATCCGATTTCCTAACCCAAGTAGGTGTAAAACGACGCATGTGGGTGTGGGGAACCGGGGCAACTTTATTCCTAAACCTCCTAGGAGCTTGTCTAAGGTCGCAACAATAACGCCTAAGATGACCTTTCCTACCACAAAATGTGCAAGTGTAGTGGTGGTGGGAGTGATTACCTTTATGGGGACCTTTTCTAACCATCCTAGTGTTTCTCACACGTGAGGGGGGAATGGGACCAACTCTCTCACCAAAACCTATACCTCCCTTATCTTCCTTAATTTGGACGGTGCCTAAGATCTTATCTAACTTCTCCGACCTAGCCTCCAAATCAAACTTGACTCTAGATGAGTCTTTCAACCTTTCCACCAACTCAATAATCCTAGACTCGAGTAAATGCCTAGTCTCCTCAAACTCTAAAATCTCCTTTTTCAAGGACTCCATCAAACCACGGAGATTGGCTCTCTCTTTCTCCACAAACTCTAGTTTATACCTAAACTTCTTCTCTCGTGCCCTAAGATACTCAATCAAACTATCATTATTTTCTATGGAATGCTCATTCAACTTAAATTGCAATTTTGAGTTAGCCTTTTTCACTTTCACCGTTTCGGCATACAACTCATTAAATGCATTTTGCAATTCTTTCACATCTATCTCCTCCTCGTCACTCTCTTCACCCTCACTAACATGGGATTCACTCAAAACCTCCTCGAAAGTGTCATTCACATGAGTTGTATCGTCGTCGCTCACATGACATGCCATAAACGCAACAAAGTTACGCTCAATGGGGGAACTCTCTCCCTCTTCCGGTTCACTATCACTTATGGTGGCATTATAGAAAACGGGTTGCTTTCCCTCTTTCTTAAGTCTAGTGGGACACTCCCTAACTTTGTGACCATACCCCTCACACCCAAAACACTTATCCGACTCATCTCTCTTAGGCTTTTCAAACTAATCCTTAGAGGTGGGATCCACTTTGTTGTTCTTGAATTTTTCAAATTTCTTGGCATCTTTCGATTGCTTTTGAAATTTAATAAATTTTTTAAATTTCTTTGCCAACAAAGCAACATCCTCAAAATCTGAATCTGAATCTGAATCCGAAACTTTAATTTCCTCCTTCCAGGTTTTCAAAGCAATACCCTTTTCTTTCTTAGGCATTTTCTTGGAGGTAATCATGTCGATTTCATAGGTTTGTAAGTCACCTACAATCTCTTCTAGTTTCGTTGACTCTAACCTACCCAAGGAGTTTAAAATGGTCACTTTCGCATCAAACCTACTAGGTAATGACCTAAGGATTTTCTTAATGACACGGTTGTCGGGAATTTTCCCACCTAGGTTAAATGATGAGTTGAGAATAATGGACAACCTAGCATAAAACTCATCAAAGGTCTCACTCTCTAACATCCTAATGGTCTCAAACTGTGTAGTGAGATTTTGAAGTTTGATGCCCTAACCGTGCTAGTGCCCTCGTGAGTGACTGCCAAAATATACCAAGCCTCTTTTGAGGTTTCACAAGTCATAATTCTATTATATTCTTCGTGTGTGACATGTGAAGTAGTAATGTGCAGACCCTTAGAATTATATTGTGCAAGTCTTTGTTCAGTTTCGGTCCAAGACTCAATAGGCTTTATACAAGTGACTTCACCTACAATAGTGACAGGGGGTGTCCAACCTTTCTCAACTACAAGCCAAACATGCTCATCAATATATTTTAAAGCACATTTCATTCTCATCTCCCAATAAGTGTAATTAGTGCCATAAAAAATAGGAGTTCGAGAAAATTCATTATATCCAGAATTCATCTTTGAAAACACAAGGGATCACAAAACAAATAAAAATGTTTTATGGCTCTGATACCAATTTGAAGAGTTCCCGATATGTGTGTTTCAAACAAAACCAATTTTTCTTTCGAAAAAGATCCAACTTTTAATTATGCACCAAACCAAGTTGTGAAAAGTCACTTCTTACTTTAAACCAATTTTATCTTGATTAATCCTAAACATGCATCTAGTGATTAAAGAAAGTAAAGTAAAGTAAAGAATACTCACAACGCCGAATGTACGAGGAAAAAACCCAAAAACGGGAAAACAACCTCGGACGGCCCAAGCCAGACAATCACTATGAATAATGGTTTTACAAAGACAGATTAGCCTTACACTAAGACTCTATCCCCATGGGTCTTGATGCTCCTTCTGATCTTCAACCGTTCTTCAATAGTGCCCACACAGAAATTCCGTCTTCCACAATCTCTGTCCACAACACACGCGTCCACGTATGTCTCGGTGTCCACCGATATGGATTTGATACGTCTACGATGTCGAACACGATGTCCGTCGCTTCCTCACCGCAAAACCCTTTGTGTTCAATGTGTAGAATAAACAACTTTGGTGCAGCAAGATCACATAAACATATAAGAATGATAACTCGGACTTTGCAAACTCTAAATAGGATCTTTGCAAAACCCTTTGTGTTCAATGTGTTTAAGACTTTTAAACCTTAGAAAACATGTGCAAATAAGGTTTTGGTTCGAAAAACAATTTTCCAGAAAGCACACTTATGAAATTATGATGCAAACACTATTTAAATATAATTTAAATGCTGCCTCAAAAAATGTGTCGTTTGAACAACTTAAGCATGTCGTTCGCGCGACATTGCATCTCGTTCGAATGAGATCCAATGTCGCTCGAGCGACCTTGCGAAAGTTTGACTTTCTTTGACTTTCAGATAAAAACGTCTCTTAACTAAGAGATAAAAATTAGTCAAACTCTATTTCGAGCTTATCATCATAAAATGAAGTTTAAACCATTAAAACACTTTTAAAACTTTTAAAATCATTTTTCTTTATAAAAATTACATCCTTATCTTTTATAAAATAATTCCGAGCACCATTAATTATACGCATTTATACCTGAGTGATCTCGGAATGAAATTAACTTTGAAGACGAGTAAACTTGCACCAAATAAACATCGGCATGATTATTTCTTTGAATCTTTTCCGCAACGTCTTCAATTTCTTCAATACATCATAGACCAAGTGGGATCCTGAGAAAATAAAATTCTCCCTATGATATATTACAAACACAGTTTTGTTCACGAAATTAAGTCAAAACAATACAGGGACTCAATTGGAAATTTATGTCCTTACATGTTTGAGTCTTACTTGAAAAATACAAAAAGATTTTGTTTTTGAGGAAACTTATTAAAATCCAAAAGGATTTTTCTTTTTTTTTAGACAAAATATATATGAAAAGCCAAAAAGATTTTTCGGCTTTTGTTTTTGAGTTTACATGTTTGACGTGGCATATTGGTGTGCTTGGACCCCCCCCCCCCCATCGTTTCATTATCCATGTGGCTAGGCCATTTGGTCATTATTATCGATGCTTAGAATGATCTTAACCATTGTTTATATGGGGTTGTTTCGAAGTTGATATGCATTCTGATTCGACTTTGTATATATGCCAACATTGCACACATGCACGAGTTTATCTGAATTTTTGACTTCTCTTGCATATTTGAATTCGGTGAGGCGTTCTTATCTCAATCTTGTCATCTATGCGTAAGTAGAGTTAAGGAGAAGTGTGCATGTAATAACCGTTAACCGTGAGGATTTAAAATTGGTAAAAATGATGAGTGATTCACGAGAAAGGGCTGCAAGAGTTCAAAATTGACTCGTCATGAAAGCCACCTTTTAAAAGAGCCCAAAAGAAATTGCAATATGCAAAAGAAAAGGGTCAATAAGATTTTCTCTAAGTTGATAATGCTAGAAACCTCAAAAGAACTTGAAAAAGTATAATATATATTTCTGAGGGAGTTTTGGTTGGAGAAAATTTAAACGGGTTTGCACAACTAATCTTAATGTTGAAACATTGCAATTTGACACTATTGTTTGTAGAATCGTCAAAATTCTGGATTTGTGTGCATGTTGTATGTTTAGTTCATAAAGCTCAATCTTTAATTGTCATATGGCTATGATAAAGTTTGATGATTTATCACTATCAATTAGAGCTTCTTGATCATTTCGATGTGTTGAAATTGTGACTCATTTGTTGTAGTTTCACGCCCATTCATTCCATGTCCATGTTAGAGCACATCGGTACTATGTTTGCATGTAACTCGCATTTTAAGTTTTTATGAGTTTTTGTATTTCGTGCGAAAAGCCTACTGTTTTGCATCTGTCAGGCCCTTCCTGGAATGTTTTTGTGGAATTTTTTTACTGGGCAATACTTTATATTATTTCTGGGAATTTAGGAAATTTTGGCAGGTCGTGCGAAGTCGATCAAACGACAACTCATCCTGCGGGAACGACTTTTGTACTTCGTTCGAGCGACTTCCTCATCTCGTTTGAGCGAAGTCCCTAGCTCGTTCGAACGAAAGGCTGAAAAATGTCTTTTGATTGGTTTGCAGTCCTCTGGTTTTATTTGATACATTTTTGGTATTGCGGGAAGCATTTCTGGACTGTTTGGTTTATATGCAGGTTATTTTATGTTCCAAATTGGTATTTTGCATATGAGTCCATTTATCACACCTGATTTGATTGGTATATTCCTTGTGTGATTCCTTGGTTTACTAGCTACTATTTTATCATTACTTGATCATATTTAGCTGGTTGTTTCATGATTATCTAGCGGTTTTCAATTCACAAATTGGTATCAACTTGATTCAAATTGGTTTCATATTCTCATGATAGATATTTCATATTGTTTATCTTTTCAACGGATTGTCTATTCGAGACAAAAAGGGGGAGATATGTATGTGATGTAGGGGGAGATTTTTTGAGCTACTATTGATATCTGGATTTACATATTATGTTTGTTTCAAATTGGTATCAAATAATTGCTCACATGTTCCAAATGATTTGTTCTTCAAATATAAATTGGTATCATTTGTTCCTCCATACTTCACTGGGTATTTGTTTGTCTATTTCATGTGTGTAGATATGCTTCAGCTATTAGAGATTTCAAGACTACATCACATTCAGACAGTTCATGCTTGCCGGTGCTACATATTCTAGTCCGTGTCCTGTAATTTTTGATTTTGGGTTTATGGGATGTGATTTTGGCATCATACGACTTGACGGCCCAGTTAGGCATTTCACTGGTTTAGTTTTGTCCCTCAAATGGGGAGATTTGTAAGGTCATAAATTTCCAATTGAGTCCCTGTATTGTTTTGACTTAATTCCGTGAACAAAACTGTGTTTGTAATATGTCATAGGGAGAATTTTATTTTGTCAAGATCCCACTTGGTCTATGACGTATTGAAGAATTTCAAGACGTTGCGGCAAATCTTCTAAGAATTAATCATGCCGATGTTTAATTAGTGCAAGTTTAATCGTCTTCAAAGTCAATTTCATTCCGAGATCACTCAGGTATGAATGCGAATAATTTATGGTGCTCGGAATTATTTTTATAAAAGATAAGGATGTATTTTTTATAAAGAAAAATGTTTTAAAAGTATTTTAGAGGTTTAAAATTCATTTTATAATGATAAGCTCGAAATAGAGTTTGACTAATTTGAATCTCTTTGTTAAGAGACATTTTAATCAGAAAGTCAAACATTTGCGCTGTCGCTCGAACGACATTGGATCTCGTTCGAACAAGATACAATGTCGCGCGAACGACATGCTTAAGTCGTTCGAACGACATGTTTTTCGAGGCAGTGTTTAAATCCTATTTAAACAGTGTTTTCATCATAATTTTGTAAGTGTGCTTTCTGGAAAATAGTTTTATGAACCAGAACCTAGTTTGCACATGTTTTCAATGGTTTACAAAGCATAAACACATCCTTAGAAGTTTGCAAAGATTCGAGTTATCATTCTTATATGTTTACGTGATCTTGTTGTACCAAAGTTGTTTGTTCTACACATTGAACATCAAAGATTTTTGCGGTGAAGAAGCGACGGACATCGTGTTCGACATCGTAGACGATTCAAAGCCATATCGGTGGACACCGAGACATACATGGACACTTGTGTTGTGGACAGGTATTGTGGAAGACGGAATTTCTGCATGGGCACTATTGAAGAACGGTTGAAGATCAGAAGCAGCGTCAAGACCCGTGGGGATCGAGTCTTAGTGTAAGGCTAATCAGTCTTTGTAAAACCATTGCTCATAGTGATTGTCTGGCTTGGGCCGTTCGAGGTTATTTTCCCGTTTTGGGTTTTGTCCTCGTATATCCGGCGTTGTGAGTATTCTTTACTCTACTTTACTTGCTTTAATCACTAGACGCTTGTTTAGGGTTAATCAAGATAAAATTGGTTTAAAGTAAGAATTGTGTTTTTCACAACTTGGTTTGGTGCACATTAAAAAGTTGGATCTTTTTCGGAGAAAAAATTGGTTTTGGTTAAAACACACATATTGGGCACTCTTCACCTATTATCTTATAGGAAAGGTTAATATAAATTCCAATTGTTATTTATAGTAATGATAATCGGACTTCTAAATCCATTGGCTATTTTAATAAGGGATGTGTTGGGGAAACTTACATCACACATTAAGTTCAATGTGTTAAGAGAGTTGTATCCTACCATATGTTAATAGGGAGAGTGTGGATGTACAACCATAATTTGATTCCTTCAACGTATCATCAATGGCCAATATTTATTTCAAAGGATGTAGACGCTGAGAAGAAACTGTGATTGATAGAGACTATTAGGGGAATATAAAGAAATTCCATCTTGGAACTACACAGAGGTAGAAGGTCTATACCAATAGGTGAGTTATCACATGTTGAACATAATGTCTTCAGCAATAGTGGTGAAGTTAGCAACCCGAACATGCAGACCAGACCTACCATTGTTAGAACCTCATTCTGAGTAAGTTCGAATGAGACGTAGTTCTCATTTGAACGAAATCCAATTTAGTTCGAATGATAGAGTAATTCTCGTTCAAGTGAGAGCCAGTCTCATTCGAACAAGACTGCAAAAATAAAATTTCTCAGAATTAGAAAATGTTGTCAAATTGTGGACCATTGGATAAATTGAGATGTCAAACTCTCAGGGGAGCTGAACTTGCTTAGGATTGGCCTTTGGATCATTCTATGAATTTCCCCTTAAGGGTTTCTTGGGTCTTTAATGGGTGAGAGATCTCACTCTTTCCCATTTCGATCAAATTTAGCCTCTCTCGCCCTCTCTCTCAAGCTATTGAAGTTTATCAACAATCAACCACCTTCTACCACCCTAGAACCACCAGTCCTAAACCCCAAACCACCATACTTTAACCTTTTTCCACCATATTTAAGCCCATAGAACCCACATACACCATTTATTAGGAAAGATATAAATTTTATAGAGATATTGTTGGGGATTTGGGGAGAAGAAAATTAGAAGAAATTATGGAGCTCAAAGGGGTTTTCATGGAGCTTTTAAGGAGCAACCTTAGTAAAAACAGGCAACCTCTTTAATTACACCTTAGGAGGTTGCCATATTCTTCTACACTAATCAATCCAATTTTGTATCTTCAATAGGGTGGGAAACTCTACTCTTTTTGTTTAAGAACACTATTTCATTAGTAGTTGTTCTTTTGTAAAGAGTTATAAGAATAGATTGCTTGTATATTATAGAATATTATTTTCCCATGATTTATGTAAAATGGTTTTACAAATGGTTTCGAAGTGTTCAGAAAGTGACATATGTTCAAGAAAACTCAGTGTTAAACATTTTATGAAATAAAATTTATCCTTTTGAGAAATTTTGCAAACTAAGTTTTCATGTTGTCTTGGAAAAGATGGAATTTTGGGGAAATTATACATTTATTCAAGTTTGAAGAACAAAAATTCCTTTTAATCTTAAAAAACAATTCTATGTAAGTATTATGAAATCCCTTAAATAATTCATGTGTTAAACTCATTATTCTGGATTTTAGGACTTAAAATCCCTATTTCCATGTGTATAAACTAGTAGTATTTTGATGATGAGAACATAAATAAGTATAGTCAAGATTTTAATTAGTTTTAACATGAAATAAAGACAATTGAAATTTCAGACCATAAAGTGTTCTAGTAATAATGAAAATTGTGATAAGTATATGTTTTTAAGACTACATGGGATGATAAGGAAACGTAGTGTTTTTATTATAAGGTAGACTTCGAATGCCCAATGACTTCTTTGTTAAATAAAGTAACGAGACGAAAAAATTTTCAACCTGAGAAGTTTGTTACTCCAAAGTAATAAATTAGTGTTAATGAGTTAAAAACGTTAGGGATTTAGTGTGGTTAACTTAACAATGTTATTGGAAAAATAATACTTATGAAATGGAGGGAAAAGGCAAGTATGGAAATAAATGGGTAAAATAGTAATTCTATGTAAAGTATAACATTTTTAAGACATCAAAATGTTGGAAAAAATGTTACACTAACTGGCCCTATATGGGGGTGATTTTTTGAATAAAAGCAAAGTGCATGAGTAAGGGACAAGTAATGGTGTTTTTCTAAAGTGTAAGACAAATATGGGGTGTAGCTCATGAGTTTTGACTTCAGCTAGTAAAAGTGTAGATAACGTGGGCACATAAAAGTGTTAAAACACATGATAAAGGGAATGCATGTGACTGGGAATAATTAAGAAGGGACCTGAGCCCTAGATTAAAGGACTTAAAATTACTGGTTAGGCCAATTGGTAGCATGGCCGATAGTGCGGAGCCCATTAAAGTACGGGATAATGTGGTAAACTCCGAAGAAAAGATAATGAGAAAAGTGGAACATGTCATGAAATAGGTTGTGTGTTAAATATAATAAATGATAATCTAACTTGAAACAAAATTTATAAATTTTGCGGTTCAAAGGTAATGTGGACAGGTAATATGAGAAACTGGCAAATGTTCATTTTAAGATAAAAGAATGGCAAAGTAAAGTGACTGTATGGGTAATTAAGCAACCTAAGAAGGTTTTAACCCGTAATTAACACAACTGCATGGTTGTGAAAGCCTTTTAACGGAAAATATGTGTTTTCTAATGTGTTTCGTGCGTATGTCAAAATGTTATTTTCAAGGAAAATGCTAGGCATATTCAATGTGTTTAAATGGATGATTTTGGTAAATGATGTATTATTTAAAACCAAATGGTATTTTGTTTAAGTATTTAAGTGAGCGAGTAAAATCGGGAATTTTGGTCAGTTAAGCAAAAAAGGGTCTCTTCATAGAATCAATGCGATTTGATCGGAACAAGTAAAATTTTCGAATAAAAATAATTTTAGGCAATAATGTATACATATGTACATATATAAGGTACTTGCATGTGCACATAGGTATAACGTGTTAGAGTTTCTTTTATTGTTCGATTCTATATTGCATTATTGTATTTCCCATTGGGCATTCGACTCATTTCCTCTTCTTTGTTATGGTATGTTGTGTGAAGTTTCGTATTTTGATAACATTGTATATGTAAGTATCCTTTTTATTTTATGTTAATAGCTTTGAATGCTTGAACTCTAGGGACGCTTCCTATGGGTCCCACCCGTATCTTGATTTGAATTGGAATGGAATGCTAAACAAGTGAAGTGGCAATTGAATAAAACTATACCAACAATATTATTTAGGTTGTCTCATCACACTTCACACCTAATGTTAGGGACGAATTGGGTTCACCCACAGGTACTCATAAATTTGGGTCGGGCGTTACAAATGGTATGAGAGCTCTAGGTTTGAGGTTCCTTTCTGTAGTGACGTTGAGTTATCGGTAGTGGATATTTGATGTTGGTGTTAGTTTTGGACCAATCACGCTAGACATGTGATGGTTTCGATTGGTGCTCTCGAAGATGAAGTAGAAGACATTATCATGATGAGAATTTATTGCCAAGTGTCAAGTGACCAAGTTAGTCGCCCGTAATAACTCGCGACTGTTCTGATGTCGACGTGTTAGTAATTTATGAGTGCCTACATAGGAAATTAGTGGTGACACCGCGTTCTCTAGTATAGGTACCTTTGTGTAAACCCTTGATGATGTGAGAGGGCTAATAAGATGTTAATAAAGACATATAACATCAACTGAATTAGATAATGAATTATTTGAAGTCAACTATGTAGAGTCATGTCTAAGCGGTATTGGTTTTGTAATAAGGAAAAATTAGGTTCCTTAGTTAGGAACACATGGGTATTTGGCAATTTTCATGTAGGCTTGTGTTGATCTTTACTTGAGGATTTGTACTCAGGTCTTAGTTAATAGGATACTATCATTGTAGGTGAGTTCCCTGGTAATTTTTTTATAGATATTTATATCTTAAGTTGGGAGTGACTTAGAGTGACATAGGAGTGAAACCTAAGTAGCTTTCTATGTTATGGTTTTGGAGAATATAATGTAACATTTGAGTGGTAGGATCCCTGTTGATGTCGGTAGTGTGTACTTAGAGGCTTATCAGTTGTATACGACGTGCTATATCCTGCGAGAATCCCTAGTTTTGTCAGCCTGTGGTTCGATACGTAATATATGACATCAATCGTTTTGGAAGGAAGTTTTTGGACCATTTATTGGGCCTCAATGAGAGAGTCATGTGTTAGACCTAAGCCAAGGTTTCAAACAAAAGATAAATAATATTTATATGTAAATACTATTCCCGATTTCAATAGCCTAAGTAATGACTGAACGCGAGGCAAATTTGGTGTGATTAGATGACTTTAATAGAACATATGCTTCGACAGTGTTTTGTGAAAGGTAGACTTTTCAAGTTCTTATCCATTAGATAGTCTTTATAATAATCCCTCAAAAAAAGGGTTTTTACTTCTAACCCTTGAGATCAATAGCATGTGTCATATTTGGGAATAAAATTCGACTTGTTATGACGACTTAGGGTGTTCAAAAATTATTGTTCGCCAGGTTTGGAGACTTCAGGGCAAATATTCTTATGAGTATATGATAGTCATGGGATGAACGTTAGAAATCGGTAGAGCTTACCTAGTATGAGGAAATCATGGGTGATGAAACCTTGTCAAGTTTTTAGTGACTTTACATTGGTATATGCTTGGTGTCTATAGGGAACTATTTATGTTCGGTATTATGAAGTGCTAGAGTTCTAGTGAGTGTTGTATTAAGGGTTATGTGACGATCTCAGGTTATTGGTTTCGAATCGTGTCATCCTTGGTGATGTCATGAAATTTGGGACGAATAGATGAGGTAACCTTCTAAGGGTAATTACAGATTAGTGTTATGATTGGAAATAATGCTCACTTGTCATAAGACGACTACTATAGGAAGTGTCGTACTTGATTTGGATGAAAAGTGGGAAATACATTGGATACTTACATTAATGATGTCATATTAACAACTTGAAAATATCACCCATGATGAGATTGATATCGAAGTATGATTAAAGTATCAACATGTGTCAAAAGTATAAGTCAAAATAACCCTAGTAAGGGAATGATTAGTTCTTAGCATCTCTTGCCAAACTTGTACAAATTAGGAGTTATAGACATGCGTAGTACTTGTTATCATTATGTGATAATGGTGACCGGTGCGACAATCACGTAAATTCAGTTGGATAAATTTTTGAGATAGGCTTAATATGACCTTGTGTCACTGGTGGTTGTAATAAGTTGAGTGTTCTGATTAGTTATGCACTGCCTAAGGAGACGTTTGGAATACAATCATTGTATGGTAATACAAATAGAAACCTAGGTGTGTTCGGTTCATCATGACGTCATGTTGACTAGAGATATGGACAAGGTTGGCATTGACAAAGGCGTTTTGCGTTCATTGACTAGAATGGTCTGTGCTCATCAAGGACGAAAGGAGGAAACCTTATTACTAAGGAGGTAAGTCTTGCGTTTGACTTCTCAAAGGATAATAGGTTCGTATGTTACTTTTATCTCGTGCAGATGAATGGTTCTTGATCCCACTCATCACAGTTAGTGACCCAGGCTAGGGTGTGTGGATAGGCTAGAATCTAATGAGAACATTTGGGAGGATCCATACACTTCAAAGTGCTTGGCATAGGTCCACACTCATGAACCATGGTTGACTTTATATGAATAGGATTCTCTCAAAACGGTTGTTTGTCCATTCTGATTTGTCATGTTCTTTAAATTTTAGTAGACGGGGTATGTGTTCCCTCGGTGGAAGTATCCTGGTATGGTATCATGTTATGGTTATGATGTGGTTTGGCTCAGTGAGAGTTCGATTAGAGCTAGCATGGTCAATGGATCTCAACAACTGGGTGCGCCACTGTTTGAAGTAACCTTTGTTTTGAACAAGTTCCATGTGTGCGTGGCTACGTATTTTTCCACATGTTTTGCTCATAGTATCCTCTTATCTTAGGATTAGTGATCTCATTGATTGTCCAGTACAACGATTAGGGACTCCAGTTATAAAGAACATGATTATGATTTGAGGGCATCGTAAAGTAATAGATACCGAGAAATCATAGTACATAGCATTACCTTACGACAGTGAGTGGATATGTGTAATACTAGAGTGAATGTTCTATGGTTAAACACCTAGAGTGATCCTGGATTTTTGGAAGGACCTTAGTAAATTACCAATTGGATCTACAATTTGTGACATAGTGAGTATGCCACTTCTCGGAGTAAGAAAATAGCTACAAGAGGTCAGTATTAAGTTTAAATGAATTTGTGTAGTCAGGTTGATTCGGGAATTCAAGGAGACTCAGAATATGTAGTCCTAATAATTGAAATAATTTACGAGGAAGGATTGTGTATTAGTTATATGTTGCATTGCTTTTGGGTGAGTGTTGATCGCTAGAGAGTGTTACCCCGGTAGAGGTGTCGATATGCCATAATTGTTATCAAAGAAGCCCTAGGACTTGTTTGAGTGTCATCATCAGATAGATGGTGACTCAAGGACTATTATATGACTTTGGTGGATACCCTGATGGTGAGCGTTAAAATATTTTGCATGTCGAACTCTTTAGTTACAACCCTTTCTAGAAGGACGTGTGATGATCTCTTAATGATTTGAGGATTTCGATGAACTATCCTTGAAAGATCCTTATGACTTAGAATAAGAATTGATAGACTCCAGGAAGTTCAGGAAGTGACGGATTGAGAATTTTGAGCATAAAATTCCCTAAGGAGGGAACAATGTAACACTAGCCCCGTGATTTTGATCATACCCGCATAGTTTAGTGATTTGATTTGACCTATTTGGGCTTTAAACTTTTTATGGTGAATTACGGGTCAAATTTCAGCGATATAATAGCCTTGGTGAGATTAATTGGATTAAAATGTCCTATATTTAATATGGAGAATGGTTAGGGTCAATTGAACGAGATCTCTATCTCATTGGAATAATGCTTCAAACCACCTTCCAATGAGTCACCATTTTTTAAAAAACCTTTACTCGTTAGAATCTTGTTCCAATGATTCACCCTTATGTAGTTCTTGTTTTAATGAAATCCAGTTTGGTTCAAAACAATATAGTAGTTCTCGTTCTAACGAGACTACAAAAATCAGGTTTCTAATAGTCCAAAAATGCAATCAAATTATGGAACATTGAATGAACTGGGTTGTAATGCCCTCGACGCAGCAGGTCTAGCTAGAGATTGACCATGAAGTCATTTTAGGGATTTTCCCCTTATGGGTTTCTAGGGTATTTAAATTATTAGAGAGCCCACTCTTCTCTATTATAATTAGATTTTGCCTCTCTCTCTCTCTCTCTCTCTATATATATATATATATATATATATATATATATTAGAGCTCCTCCACACCAATTACCTTCTACTACCCTAGCACCACAACCCCTTAACCCTAAACCACCATAATATAACACTTTTCCACCATATTAAGCCCATAAACCCATCTACAACATTTGTTAGGAAAGATATAAATTTATGAATGATATAATTGGGGAGGGGGGGGGGGGGGGGGGAGGGTTGGAGAACAAAAGTAGATGAAATTGTCGAGCTTGAAGATGTTTTCATGGAGCTTTTAAAGAGTAAGAATTCTTGAGCTAGGAAACAACTTTAATGACACCTTAGGAGGTGGGACGTTACCACACGATTCTACAACAATCCATCCATTTTTGGATCTCCGATAAGGTGGGGAACATCATTTTTTAAGTTTAAGAACTCAATTTCATTAGCATTTGATCTTGTACATAGAATTTTAAGAGTAGAATGCATGTATGTTATAGAATATTATTTTCTCACGATTTATGTAAAATGGTTTCAAAGTGTTTAGGAAATGATATATTTTCAAGAAAATTTTGTGTTAAACATTTTATGAAATAAAAAGTTTTAAAATGAAATTTATCTTGTTGAGATATTTTGTGAACAAAATCTTGCAGTTTTCTTCTGAAAAATGGAATTTTTGTGAAATTAGACAATTATTCAAGTTTGAACAACTTAAATGCCTTCTAATCTTGAAAAGAAAGTTTTTGTAAGTATTATAAAATTCCATGAAAAAAATCATGTGTTATACTCATTACTTTGGATTTTGGGACTTTAAATCTCTCTTTCCATGTGTATAAACTTGTAATATTTTGATGATGAGCACATAAACAAGTTTAGCTACGATTTTAATAATTTTTAACATGAAATAAAGAAAATAAAAATTTCTGCCTTTAAAGTGTGTTAATAAGTGTGGAAAATTTGACAGGTATATGTTTTCAAGACTACATACGATGATACAGAAAAATAATTTTTTTCTTGTAAAGTAGACTTCAAATGCCTAGTGACTTCTTTGTTAAAGAAAGTAATGAGATAAAGATATTTCCAATTTGAGAAATGTGTTACTCCAAAGTATTAAATGACTATTAATTAGTTAAAAGAAATAAGAATCTAGTGTGGGTAACTTAATAATGTTTTGGGAAAGATAACTCTTGTGAAATGGAGGAAAAAGGAATGTTTGGAAACAACTGGATACAATGGTAATTTTATGTAAAAAAATGTAGAAGTAAACTAAATGTACCTAAATGGGAGTGATTTTAGGAATAAAATCAACGTTCATGAGTAAGGGAGAAGCGGTGGTGATTTTCTACAGTGTAACACAAATATGGGGTGTGGTTCCAATTTTTGTCTTCGACCGATAAAAGTGGTGATAATGTGAACATGAAAAACTGTTAACACACATGGTAAAGGGACTCAGATATGATCGAAAATAATTAAGCACGGCACAGAGCCCTTGGGTGAACGACCCAAAAAAACTGGCTAGAGGATATGGTAGCATAAACAGTGGTGTGGAGCCTCCTAAAGTGCGTGGTAATGTGCTAAACTCCGAGGAGAAGATGATAAGAAAAGTGGAACATGTCAAGAAATGGTGTGTTAGGTTAATATAAGAAAAGACAACCTAAATTGAAATAAAATTGATACATGTTTTGGTTTAAAGATATTGTGGACAAATAATATGAGAAACTGGGTAATGTCCATGTAAAGTGAAAAGAATGGTAAAGTGAAGTCATTGAATGGGTAATTAAGAAACCTAAGGAAGTTTGAACCTATTATTAACACATGTTCATGATTGTGAAATACTTTCAGCAAAAAATAAGTATTTTCTAATACTGTGCGTGCGTATATTAAAAGGCTATTTTTAAGGAAAATGCTAAGGCAAATTTGGTGTGTGTAAAAGGATGATTTTGATAATTGAAGTATTCTTTAAAAAAAAGGCATTTTGTTTAAGTTTTTAATTGGGTGAGTTAAATCGAGTAACTTTGACGACTTATGAAAAAAAAGGTCTTTTCGTAGGATTAATGCGATTGAATCGGAACAAGTAACGTTTTGAAATAGAAATGATTTTTGGCATTAATGTATACAATTGTAATATATGAGATAATTGCATGTGCAAGTATAACATGTTAGAGTCTCTTTTCTATCGTTTGATTCTATATTACATTATTGTATTTCCCATTAGGCATTCGGCTCATTCCCCCTTCTTTGTTACGATAAGTTGAGTGCGGTTTCGTATTTTGAGAGTGTTGTAGAGGTAAGTATCATTTTTATTTACGTTAGTATATTTGAATGCTTGGACTTTGAGGACTCTTTCCACAGGTTTCACATGTAACTTGATATGAATTGAAATCGCATGAAAAATGATTGAGATGTTAATTGAATAAAACTGGACTAACAACGGCATTTAGGTTATCTCATTGCACTTCACACCTAATGAATGGGATAGACTGAATTGACCCACGAGTCATCCATAAATCCATGCTGGGGAATTACAGATAAAATACCAACGCAACTTCAGTCTGGACAAGGAAATATGGGTCTCTGAGATTTAATACAATATTTCATTATAGGTTGGACTTTATGCTTCAGAAATATAGGAGGGGGCTAGCGAGGTGCATCAACCGATAAGGAGAATTGTGAGACCACTGAGATCCCTCTGTATTGAAGAATTAGTAAAGTAGGATATTTTTGGGCAATGATGAGATAAGATGAAATAGCTATACAAAGAAAATGTGCCATGTGTAGAGTTTTCTTTCAGGCAGCTGAGTTCAATTTTATGGAAGCCCAAACAAATTTAGGATAACCTTACATTGATTTTATCAAATTTGGGGTTATTCCCATGAAGAAGTTTGATGCCATGGAAATTAGATGAAGGTCCTCAAGGTTCCACATTCAAGAGATCAACTCTATCAAAAATGATAATTTGATAGACATTTGAAGTTCATGACAAAGGAAGAAGTAGGGGAATTTCTTAAGAAAGGACAATATCCATATCACATTGTCAACTCATGACTTTGTTTTATTATTGTCCAATAATAGAGAATGATTAATCCATATTAATTTGAACTTGTAAATCGTGCCAAGTTAATGTAAATATGATCCAAAATCCTTCGGTAAATCTTCAATCCTTATCAAATCCTTATCCATTTCACAATTAGGCGTTCGACCTTGTGGGGGAAATAAAACTTCCCTCAAGGGGTAAAATTTGGATACTCATGGAAACATAGTCTTTATGAATTGGGAGGACGCAATACTCTTGAAAAGATAATAGAAGGAGTAGTGTTACAGTTCATTAAATAATGCATAATTTGCAAGTTTAGCATTCCCAACGTTATATGGTCCAATAATGGAACTCTATTCATACACAAGGAGTTTACCTTTATCATAGGTAAAAACTTTATCACACACCACACTTCAACAGAAGCTCACCCCAAAGAAAATGGTCAAGCTGAAGCAATAAACAAGACCTTGGTCAATATATTCGCTAAGATGATAAAGGATTTTCCTGAAGTTTAGGATGTTAAAATTTGAGCAGTACTGCGGGCATATCGAATTACCAAAAGGAAACTAATTAATTACTCAACTTTTTCTTTGCTTTATGGAGCCGAAGCAATTTTTCCAGTCGACTATAAGTTCCTTCGGCCAGATATGCCATAGGAAGAAGCATTCTCTTTTAAGACATGCACATTCAAGTATAAGTTTTGGATGAACTCAGATATAATGGAAGGAAACACTTATAGTTGTACATGAAGAGGCTCTCCTAGGCTTATGACAATATAGATTAGCTTAGGAAACATTTGGAAGGAGATTTTGTTCTACAAATAGATGCTAGACACATTAGAGGACTCCTGTTGCGCAAGTTCACATCCAATTGGGAGGGACTATTTGTTAATAAAGAATCACATGATTCAGGATACCGTTTGATCTTCTAGATGGAATATGATAGGCCTTTAAAAGTTAATAATAAGTTGTTAAAAATTTACCATGTCTAGAGTTGGTTATACTTCATTGTTTCAAATAAAGTTTCTTTTTGAGTTCTCTCGTAATATTTTTAAAAAGTTTTTAGACATTATGAGCCAGCGCATATATACAATAAGAATCACAATTTATATGAAAAACATAAGTGTTGGAAGTAAGAAAATAAGTAAGAGTACACAAATGAGACTGTCCATTGCAAAATATATTCCTTCATTGTATGTAAACTTTAACAGAGTTACATTACAAATGGGGACTATTGCCCAGAAATATAAGAAAATTAAAATATTCCTAGCCTCTGAGGAACAACATGTCAAACAACGCGAAATAGACCAAAACATCAAAGTGGCGTTCTTATCATAAGCCCATTGACCATCCATGATGATATGGAGTCTCATTCGAACCTTGAAACTTCGTTCCAACTCGGGTTCATGATCACGAACAACCTTAGATAAACCCTCTTTGAATACCTTAATAATATTATTAAGATCTTTAACAAGGGGATCAAACTCCTTCAACTTTCCTTCCTCAAAATATTTGGGCTCAGTGTTCTTTAATTATAGCTTGTGCCGAGTCACCATTCAAGCATCGTTTAGGAGTTTCAAATTATTGGAAAGCCAACTGAAGTTGAACCCATTTTTGGACCGATCTCTAAGATTTCTTAAGTGTTGCTTGATCTTATCTCTATCATGAATGGACATTATAGTGTTCATGAACTCTTCCACAATAATTGACATATCTTGGAGTCGATACACTACACCAAAACAACAATTTGGCACACCTTGATATTAAAAATCTGGCACAATTTAAAACTTTACCAAATGCTGGCATAGTTTAATGATAATATGGCACATTTTAAAAGAGTGCCAAATTTTGGCACTATTTTAAAGTGTGCCAAAACTGTGTACACTTGACTAAAATATAAAAGAGCCTAAAAAATCATTATACGAACGTTTTTCCTATGTTTAGTTTCCCTCTTATCTCTCATCTCTGCTCTTCAATCTCTCACTCCCCTTCTCTCTCTCTCTCTCTCTCTCTCTCGACCAAAAAGCATATCATTTCTCTCTTTGAAGGTTTTAGATGGGGAGAAGGTAAGGGTTTTGCCAAAGTGTCCCCATGGGTTTCATGTGAGGTGTATTGATATTTGGTTGGCTATTCACTCATCTTGTCCGACATACCGCATGTCGTTGCTAGAATAACCTCCAGCGTCTTCCACCAATGCAGCTGTATATGGGGAAATGCTTGGATCTGTTGAAGATAAGATGAAATTTTCTTTTACTACTGTATTAACTTTAGGGTAAAATTCCAATTTTTAAAAATTATTGCGCTAACTTCAAATACTCTAGTATTGAAACTGTCATTAAATTTAGAAAACATTGGGAGTCATTCCAATATTGCTGAAAAAGTCGAAGCTTACAGGTATATATCTATTTTCTTCATGTACTTTCATTGTTGATGAATTTTGTATAATATCACTAGTTGGATTCAATTTGAGTTAGAATCAAGATCATGTTGGTTACAACTTTGGTACTTGGAAAAATAATTATAATTTACCTCTCACCAATTTTGGGAAGAAGAGGGACTTTTTTAACCGCACATAGATAAATTTGTACTTAACTTGTACAGATTATAGGGTTATTTATCTATTTTCACTGTTAGATTTGTTTAAGAAGGTGCTCCTCTATTATTTTTTTGTCGATGTAGATTTCAATTTTCCATCTTTTTTTTCTCAGTTGCTTGTACAGGTATGTATATTAAATAAAGTAGTTGGGAAGGAAGGAAAAAAAAGTAGCTTGTGTTCAAATTGATTTATATATTTAGTTCTGAATATAGCCGATGTTTTGTTTCTATTGGGTTGGTAGTGTTGAAACTATTAATGTTGCAATGAATATAAACTTTAGAAGATAAAAAAAAATGGGGAACTTGGGTTTGGTTTACGACCAATGAAAGGAAATAATTGTTCTTAGAGCTAGAATTGGGTGTTATGGACAAGTAAGAAGTGAATTGGGTTGCCATCGTTGTTCTAATAGTGGTGTGTACTGTTCCATAATTGACTTGTGTAATTTACGAGCAGGTGTCTGATGTTTATAAACGACCAACTTTGGATCTGATTGAAGTTTATATATCTCATTTCTCATATTTTGTGCAAGGAAACCCTAATTAACATCATGGAATGTCCCATCTCCCACATTTTATGGTAAACCTTTTATTCATACCCCAACTTGATTGAAGTTTATATTTCTCTGTGTTGGTGTTTTAATTAGTTGTGTTTTAAAAATTATTTGACTTTGGTATGGATAGTGATCAATTATACGCATGCTTCATTGAATTTCAATTATGTGCATGTTTCATGGATTTTCAATTATGTTTTTTTTTACTTCGGAATTTTTGTTACGTTTTTTGTTGTCCCTTTGAATAAAAAATTACTTTTTACTTTATTTTTAATAAGGATTTACACCTTCTATTTTCTTCAACATTGTATGTCATATTATTCTCAATTCATAAGCAGTACCATGCTTGATTATGGTACTCTGATTTGTTGATTATATTTTCTAATTTATATTTGATGGAGTTGGAATTATTCTTTAGTTCATTTACATTTTGGAAGGATAATTTGTATGTTCTACTCTTCAAATCGCAGGTTTTATTCGGGATCTCTAATGTTGGTGGATGAAATCAATATTGAGAATACATCATGATTACATTGATATCTATACTTCCGGTAAGAAATTTTATTTTCTTTGATCGTTGGAGACCACATGATGCCGAATAATGATTTTGATTTACAATGTTGGTTTGACTTTGATGTACAATGTTGGTTTGATTTTTATTCCAGATGTTTGTGTTGGAAGAGAAATAGTGCAATCCTGTCTTTTTTGGTCTTTAATGTGACTCCCTAAACTCTTGAGAAATAGAGCACAACTACACTCTTTAGTAAGTGATAATTTGTTTTACCTAAGAAAGTTCATTACTAATATTATTGAATTCACGAACTGTTGCAGCTCTAATTACAACAGTTGATGGAGACATTGAATGCTACAGAACCTCATGACATTACATGTGTAAAACCCAATAATCGTCTTCAATGTGCTATATTTTGGAACACTAACATCATGCAACAATTGTGTTATGATGTAAGTTCATTTTATCTTAGTAGTGTTATAGTTTTATTCTTGGTTCAATTATTTATTTTTCGGGTTCTAAACATGTCTTGTTTTGTTTATACATTTTATGATATCACTCTTTGTTATCTTTCGAGGGTGTTTTAGAGGAAAATTGAATCGGCCCTGCTAGACACCGTACTCACCGCCCTTTTTTTGCGTTGTTAAACATATTTGGACTTCTTGCACAAGAGGCCTTGGATGGGAAGTAAATATCTTATTATGCTTAAATCACATCAATTGAATATACTATTGTAGCCCATTTACCTCTTTATTCATTGGCCAAAAGATCATTTGTTGATTGACCCTTCTTAAATTCTTCTGAAGATTTTGCATTTGTATGTAACTATAAGGAAAAAGTTTCATACAAAAACATGCTAGAGAATAAGAGACTGAAAGGATTCCAGGTAATACTAGGGACTTTATTTTTTCTTACGATGACAGATGTTGGGTAAACACAAAGTCGATCATGGCTCACACAACTTTTGATCATATTTCATAACCTTTGATGAATTCAAAGTTTTATGGATCATCACTGTAGATTAATTCAATTTTTAAGACCATAAAAGTTGTAAATAATTGACAACCTTTAAAATAACCAAATTGAACACAACATGGTGTTCGAATTGGATTAATATTGGGAACCTTCAAAATTTAGCAATCTTTTGAATTCTTCGAATTTTTATGGTTTGAATTTTGGCTACAGAGAAACAAACTCTATGAAAATTTCATAATCATTCAATTCGTATTTTAGAGGATTTATTTTATAGACCTCTTATATTCCATACGAATAAGTTGATCATTGATGTTGTTTAGGGGTGTGAGCTCTTGAAACCTTTAAATATGTTTTGGTGAATCTTCTAACCTTGGGATTAATTAGTTTAAAAGTTTCGACTTTAAGTTCCATCTTCTCATTTTATCTACCTTCATCATCCGATTAAAGATATTTTCTCATTCAAGTGTTCATTTACATATGTATCTCTTGAATACAATATCAAATTTTCTACAACCAGGCCTTTTTTAAGTTCAGAGGGAAAAGAAAAAACAAATGTTGGACTCTAAATCATTGATATATCAGGTAATTACTTGAATTTTTCATTATGAGTTTGCAGAGAAAAACTTGACTTCCTGAGTGTATGTATGTTCCTTCTACACTCGTATTTTGTGTGCTTAGATTTTTGAATAGTAATTCTATTTGGTTATGAAAACTAATAAATGTGGGGGAAATGCGCATGCCTCATCTTGAAGAGGTGAAGATAAGATTATGCCTGTTTCTTAAGTCCTTGCCATCGGTCAGATTACCCGTAACCCTTCATATATTTTCCATTAGCAATTGCATAGGTTTAATGTCCATGCCTCTTATTTACGTCATCTATGAGGTCAATGGGAAAGTTACCTATGACCCTTAAGAAACTTTCCATTGAGAGTTTCATGACGCTGCAGCACAACCACCCCAATAGCATCCCTTCTTTGCCTGAGAAGTCAAAATCTGGCCAACAATGGGTTTGGTGATTTCATAGACTTTTGTATTGGCATTGTTAGATGTATGCTCTGTCCGGATCAAATTCCCTATTAGTTAGTCGGGAATACTTATCATAGATTTAGGTCATTAGGTAGGTCTTAATTCTCAAATAATTTAAAAACAATCAGTGCTTCCTTTTTTGGATTACATATTGTGAGGCATATCTAGAAAAGATCTGGTCATTTAAATTGTGGGAAGCATAGCATATATACATATTGTAAGACACATGCATTATATTTGTTGATTATTTAATTTACATACTTTGTTTTACAGTGAGTGGAAATTTGTTTATGTTTTAAATAGTAAAAATATCATCTTTCAAGAATGTCCCTAATTTGTTGAATATTATTAGCTATAACTTTGTATGTGGTAACTGTAGATGATCTATAATATCTAATATTTGGTATTTTCAATATAAGAGTGTCCATCTTCATTATGTTGTTTTTAACTCAAATCAATATTTAACTATAGACATTCTATGGCATTCGACAACTGCAATAGTTTCATGGTTTGTGCCAGCACTGATTTTGTCCAACAAAGGGTTCTTTGGGAAGAACTTTCTAATATGCACCTATGTCCCTCCATTTATTTATTTTGGTGATTTCATCTCAGTTCTTGGACCTCATGAAAGAATAGGAATTGCCTTGCTTATTCGTTCTGCTTGGACTTACTTCCATTCTTTCAATGAAGTAATTCATCCCATTGAGTAGTTGTTTCTTTGCATAATTTTAGTTTTACTATTTAATATGTATTTAATATCTAATAATGCCTGATCATCTCAAAGAAGATAAAAAAAGGTATAAGCATAAAGAGAAGAAAAATGAATATGACGATAATTCAAAACATTTAGATCAAGCTTAAAAACAATTCGTTAAAAGGGTGAAAACCCAAATTAACCCCCAAACGGCCTGTAAAGAGGCATGAACACCTCGCACAGAACAAGTATAACTTGTAGGAACTGAACGCATAGTCACGGACAGGTCTCCCAATTTGAGAATATGATGATAATTTAAAAATATCTAGATTAGGCTAAAAAACATGCCGTTTGAGGGTGAAAATCCAAACAAGCGCCCTAATGTCCCCATAAGAGACACTAACACCTCGCAGAGGACGAATGTAACTCGTACGAACTGACTGAATAGTTGTAGGATTCCTAGTTTGAGAATATGAAAATAATTTGAAAATATCTAGATTGCACTTAAAAACTAGCCATTAAAGGGTGAAAACCCTAACTAGCCTCCAAATGGCCCTGTAAGAGGCATGGACACCTCTCACGGGACCAATATAACTTGTAGGAACTTATCGCATAGTCATGTGTCTCCCGATTTGAGAATATGACGATGATTTGAAACTATCTTGACAAGGATTAAAAATAAGCCGCCAGAAGGGTGAAGACCCAAACCAGTCCGAAACGGGCCCGTAGGAGGCATGGACACCTCGCACAAGACCAATGTAACTTATAGGAACTGACCACGTAGTCACGGGTCTCTTTGTTTGTAAATATGATTATAATTTAAAAATATCAAGATTAGGCTTAAAAACATGTCGTTAAAGTGTGAAAACCTAAACCAACCCTCAAATGGCCTTGTAAGAGGCACTAACACCTCGCACATGACCAATGTAACTACTAGGAACTAAATTCATAGTCACTGCTCTCCCAGTTTGACAATATGACAATAATTTGAAAATATCTAAATTAGGCTTATAAATAAGCCGTTAAAGGGTGAAAACCCAAACTATCCCTCAGACGGCCCCGTAATAAGCATGGACACCTCGTACGGGACCAATGTAACTTGTAGGAATTGACTGCATAGTCACGGGTGTTTCAGTTTGAGAATGTGACGATAATTTGAAAATATTTAGATTAATCTAAAAAATAAGTCGTTTGGGTGTGAAAACGCAAACCAAATCTCAAATGGCCCCGTATGAGGCACTAACACCTTGTATGGGACTAATGTAACTCGTAGGAGTTGACCACATAGTCACAAGACTTCCGATTTTAGAATATAATAATAATTGTAACTCATATATGCAATTTTTCAGCTTGAATAAGATATTTTTTAAAAATTATTTGGTTACTAAATTCATCTTTTTTTGTATCCTATTTTTTTGCTGGATAACATTGTATCATTAGCTTTTATCCACGTGGAATACAAGAAGAAGTCAATGGTTTACAACAAGGGGATTATTTATTTAATTTTATTAATATTCAGAATTCAATTTTTTTGTGTTATGGTCGTGCGGGGTTTCGTAGTTTTATTATTAACATTTATGGACTTGCGGGATTTTGTAATTTTATTGTTATATTTTATTATCGTGCGGGCTTTACATTAAATATATTTTATATTAGCAGGTTTTAGAATGTCCAAAAAATAGAGGAAAATCTACCCAAATTTTTTTTGTTCCGTGAACTATTAAAACTGGTAATATATTGAAGTTTGTATCTACATTAGTTTATCAACAACGTGTGAGATTCGCAATTTGTAATTTTTTTCTTTCATCCAAAAATTTCGCACAGTTCAAAACCGTGCCAAAAGTGTATCAAATTTTAGCTCGGTTTTGAACCATGTCAAAAGTGTACCAAAATGTACTCAACTTGGCACAATTATAAACTGTTCCAAAAGTATGCAAAAGTGTTCATGTTAGATCAAATTTGGCACACTTTTAAACTATGTGAGGAAAAAATTAACATTTTGGAACACCTGATTCTGGCACAATTCAAAACCATGCTAGATTTGATTTGGACAAGTTTTAACTCGTGGCAAATTGATGTTTTTGGTGTAGTAACAACATTGTTTTGCCTTAGGCAATCTACACCAAAAGTTTCTGGATGGTGTTGAATAAATTTTTTTTTTTCACCATGAGAGGGAAACCTTAAATGAAAGGGAATTGTTGAAGCACCTGTTGACAAAATTCATGGGGTGCAATGCTTGGAAGTGAAACTTGCACCCAAACTAACCATCAGCTGAGTCAACATTAGTCATGGATCTGGGATCATTGTCATTAGAAATATTTGTGCGAGTGACTCTAGCATAGTGGTTTAATTTTCCATTTGGTAAGGAGAAAAAAGTTATTGAGAAGGAATATTTCGAGGTACCTTAAATGGTCTAACAGGTTCCCTCACAGGAGAAAACAATTTAGCCACAACATACCGTTATCTTTGTTGCCAGAGAGAAAACATAAAGGAAGTAAACAAAATTAGCAAAGAGATTTTTAAGTAACCAAGAAGGCTTGATATTTTAAAATAAATCTTAGCAAAGAGATTGATTAACCACCAAGAAAGTGTGGGATTTGAATTTTTTTTTACAAAGAGATTGTTAAGCCACTAAGCAAGTGTGAGATTTGAATTATTATTAGAAAAGAGTTTTCAAAATTTAAGATGTGAGAAAATATGAGCAACAAGGTTGCTAACTCACCAAGGAGGTTTTGAGATTATGAAAAAACTTAGAAAATATTTTGCTAACTCATCAAGAAGATGTGAGATTTGAAATTTGTTTTTTAGCAAAGAGTTTACTATGTCTGAGATGTGGAAATTTTATCTTTTTTAGGAAAGAGATTCTATGTAACTAATTCATTTTTTTCAATTGTTTTGACGAAGAAAATATATAAAACTAAAATGTACCTTAGGAGCTTGAACAATCACATTGGAAGCTAAGGGAGTTATTAAATCCCTAGCTTTAATGATAAGACTTTGAGGAGAGGAAATTTTATCTTGAGATAGTGCATGAAATTAAGTTTCAACTGACACAAGAGCTAGTCCAGAAGAATGCTCAAGCTATGAAGCACTGGTCTAAAGGTTGGAAGGGGAAGCTTCCACTAAGGGCAGAGGAACCTTATGGGCATAAGTCATTGGTTCAACCCTGGAGAGCTGCATCAATAGATGGAGATAAAAATATCTAAGAGTTAACACATACAATATGAAGAAAATAATTATAAAGAAATTAATCTCCACCTCCTTAAAAGTCTCTTGTGAAACCTAACTTATGATCGACCTCATAAGGGGGTGAGTTGGAAGAGACTAGTTAAGTGCATGAACAATTTCCATCCACTTAGAAAAACCCATATCACTTAGTAACATCAACATAAGAGTAAGGGTGGAGGAATTATAGCTAGTGTAAATTTCTAAATGTTGGTGAGTTAAAGGAACTCAAAGAACGTAGGTCAGGTGTTATTGACACTTCACTATTACTACTTTAGGGCCCAACTATTTCCTCATTCAAGGAAAATCTTTGTTCTATCTCACTCACGTGTACGGAGTAATTGATATGACCAAGTATGACCTCATCTCAGGACGAGAGTCCCAATCTCCAGTAGCCAAGCTTCAATAAGGAGTTCATAGGTCATTCCCAATACTTATCCAGAACCAGGGTCAACCTCATCCTCATAACCTCGACCATCAATGGGCAGAAACCCCAGGGAAGTATTTCAGCAGCAGGGACGTCTATCATCCTCTATTTAGCCAACATCAGGAAATGGAATGCTCAGTCCACATCGGCCTGAGCTCCTCAACTGAGACAACACTTTCCAGTTCCCAGCATAAAGTTAAGAACTGCATTAGCAAACTTGTACTCGTCTAGGCTGAGACCTCTGCAGACGACACCATATTGTACGGGAAGTACAAAGTTACAAGATGGCATGTCCCACGTGAGAAATTATGTTATAATCTAATTATTCTCTCATATGAGGGGAGATTTCATCATCCTAAGCTATTCATGTGCACGCAAATGCCCTATTGTCTTCGATACGCACCAACCTCGGACTGGATGATTACGGGGTTGGTGATGTCCGATCCTCTCCATATATGAGACCGACATATATAATGACCCTGACTAGGATGCCAGTAGAGGTAAGATACTTGGAATGTCGACCAGGGTCGATGTTGTCATGATGCCTGATGACTGAGCCTGTAAGCCTTTGCTAACCTCAACTGATAGCTTGTAACATTGGCCTGAGCCGAGGTTGATGTATGAGGATGGAGCAATGTCGGCCAGGGCCGACCCTATGAAAGATGATATTGTGGATAGTTATTATGAGCTTCTGCCACCTCGGCTGTGAGCCAGGCCGAGGTTGATGTCTCTGAGTAGGAAGGTACACTTTGGGCATATCAATCACCCCTAGTCCTTAGTCACCCATGTGAATAGGTGACTAAGGGGTATGCATGTTCGAGGCAGGATTTTCTTGTGTGCCAATATTTCTTTAACATCTGTTAATTTCTAAAGTGGGTAGCGTGCCTGACAAGGCGTGATTATGTAGTTTTGCTTTTTTGTATCCCAAGGCAATGATGTTCCTTGGGATGCATGCCAACAAAATTTTGGGTTGAAACCCTTTTTTCTCATTTCTTCTTCATTTTTTCACTTTCCTTCCTGTGCTCTCTCTATAATTTATCTCTCTCGTTAAGAGCTTTGCTACTGCATTTGGGGATTTCTTGGTTTTTACTCTTCTTCTTCTTCATTTCTTACTCCATAAGGTACTATTTTAACCCTCTTCCTTCTGTTTTCAACCTTTGAATTTTCCTTTCTGTATTTTTCAGTGAGCATTTTAATTTTTTGGTTAGGGTTCTAGGGTTTTTCCGATGGTACTTTGCATTTTACGGCGAGCCTATTCTTAAGTGTTCTTGGTTTAAAAATTTTCAAAATCCAAGTTTGATCTTCGATTTAGATTTAGATTTAGATTGAGTTGAGTTGTTTGGTTATTGTCTAGATTCTGAAGTCTAGGGTCATCTGCCTTATGCTCAGGCCTCTGTATAAGCTCATAGAAGAGTTCCCTTCACTTATAAAGAAGACCTTTGAAAAAATTAGGCAGATAAAGCTAGCCTAAGAGGAAGCTCATAGGGATGAGGCCTTCCCCCTCAGACATATCTTTCCTCCACCGCTGAAGGTAATTTACCCCGAGCTAGCCGAGCTGTTGAGCCAGTAAAGGTTCCAGTAGAACCAACAACCATGTCTCAGTCTGAGTCATCTACCTCAGAACCTATGTTTTTAGACTCTTTCTATGAGGCTATGCACTTCTCTATTAGGCAAGATCAGGTCACTGATCAGGCTGAGGTCCCAAGTCGTGCCTCATCTCATAATGGTGCCATTACCTCACAATCTTTTTTCGACGTTGAAATTGTGGGGGTAAGCATGGAAATTCCCCCATTATTGATGCCATCCCCCTATCGGCCACCACCGGGGCGGGGTTTGCTCAGAGGTTTCCTGATGGTGTCCCTGCGCCTGCCCAGGGTGACGTTACTAGGGATGATGATTATGGGCATGTGAGTGATGTTGACACCTCTGAGGCGACCAAGATAGAGAGATCGATTAGTGAGTATGACCTCTTAGCTTTTTGGCACGTTTACTCCATAGGACCTTCCATTAAGCTTAGGATACCTCTGAGGGGTGAGAGGGCCTTTGATGGCTGAGATGGGGAGATCTACGTCTATGAGATGATGTTCAAGTTCGATTTCTATCTCCCTATCCATCCTTCAATCAGAGCCATATTATCCCATGTAAATTTGGCCCCTTCATAGCAATCTCCCAACACTTGAAGGGTGATGATAGGGGCTATCATCCTTTGGAAGGTAGTCTACCACTCATCCCTTCCTGTTAGGGTCTTCACAGGCTTTTACGTCCCATCCTCTGCCAAAACCAGCACATATACTACCATTTCCTAGCTAGGAAGTCAGACAAAATGATGTTGTTGGTTACCCAGACTTCAAATCACAACTAGAAACCTCTATATTTCTTTACCTCAGGGGCATGGGGATTTGGTCCATGTGCTTCATCTTCAACGTCTGATCCGAGGACACCTCTAAAGTGGGGGAAGGTGTCTCTTACTCCCAAAATCGACCTTGGACTTAGCCAGGATAATTTCCAAAAGGTTAAGGACCTTCAAAATCAGGGAGAGCAGGGTCTTCTTGTCAAATATGAACATTTGATGACCCCCTACTACCTTTCTCATATAGGCCTGGGGTGTAGTCCTTTGATCGAGCTTCGTTAGTATTATTTCCTATTTTATACCTCTTACTTTTCATACCTCTAATTTACTAACTCAGATGTTTCTTTTTTTAGAGCGCCCAGAGGGTATTTTGAATGATCTGTGGGAGATGTCTACCCCAAGCCTCGTAAAGCTAATGAAGAAGGTCGGATATATTGTGGCCCCTCCTCCTCCCAAACATAATGTCGTCACGTCCAAGGTCGACATTACGAATAAAGGGAAGACCATAATAGACTCGGAGTAGTAGAGGTCACGTAAGAATCAAAAGGGAGATCGTGACATTCAAATATCCTCAAACGATGCAATGGCAGCTCATCTTTTTGAGCTAAAAATAAGTGATATCTTGATTGACCATGGTCTAAATGCTATTGATGCCATCGGCTTTATGATGACCGATGAAGATAAGTGCTTCCTGCATTCTTTAGATATCCCTTTACTAGCTGAGTTTACCCTTCATCGATTAATACAGGTAATAATTTCTACTATTTTACTCTTCCAAGTATAACCTCAGCTATGTTTTATTAATGTCTTATACATCTTACCTTCTACTAAAGGTTATGTTATCCATGCATCATTTTGTGGACTGGAATCTAAAGAAGATGCCCTTGATCGAGAAGGGTCAAAAATCCATTTAAGACCAAGCTTCTTTGAGCACAAAGGTTGATCGTCTGAAAGAGGAGCTAAAAAAGGTCAATAAGCTTAAGGAAGAGGTCCAACAAATAGACATGGACATGGGGAAGATGAATAAAGAACATGAAGCGGCTCTAAAAGCCAAGGACGATGCTCTGCAGGCTAAGGTGGCTACCGCTGTTAAGGCTTCCTTGGAGGATGCCTCAAAGAAGATTATTGCAGATTATAAGGTCTCTAATGAGTTCATCATCTTTGGCTTTGTGTACCTTGAGAGAGGTATCAAAGCCACTAGTAAATGGGTAGCCTCCAAGGAAAAAGAGTTAGGGAGTTTGAGTTCCTCTGACTTTGTTGGTCTAGGCTTTGGTGACTCGTGTTTTGCTCAGGCCTTGCAAGAGGTTGAGGAGGATGGTGTTGCTCCCTCAGAGACTGCTCCCTTGGGCGCCGCTGAGACTAAAGATGTTAATCCTGAGGATGATGGAGCCGATCTGAATAACGTCGGCCAAGAGGAGACCACTCTAGCTGCAGATACCTAGGCCTTGTCCCGTGAAGCTTTAAGTTATAGTTTGTACCTCTTTTCTCGTCTGTAACATTTGTGAATTCTGGCAATATATTTTGGCATATTTGCTTTGTAACTCTGATTATTCTGTGATGAATATTAATACCGTATTCCTCAGATTATATAGTTTCTTTGTGTGTCTTCTCTTGCATGTTAATTTGGTCTTACTTTCTGAAGCAATGTTTAAGGCCAGAGGTCACCAAATTATGATGTTTCACCTCACAATTTATCACCAAATAAATGATGTTTAAGGTTTGAGATCACCATAATGAATGATTTTTAAGGTTTGAGGTCACCAAATTATGATGCTTCACCTCACAATTTATCACCAAATTAATGATGTTTAAGGTTTGAGGTTATCAATTTATGATGTTTACCCTCAGATTTCACCAAACTAATGATGTTTAAGGTCTGAGATCACCAGAATATGATGTTTTACCCCATAATTTATCACCAAACTAATGATGTTTAAGGTCTGAGGTCATCAATATATGATGTTTACCCTCATATTTTACCAAACTAATGATGTTTAAGGTCTGAGGTCATCAATTTATGATGTTTCACCCCATAATTGATCACCAAACTAATGATGTTTAAGGTCTGAGGTCATCAATCTATTATGTTTACCCTCAGATTTCACCAAACTAATGATGTTTAAGGTCTGAGGTCACCAGAATATGATGTTCTACCCCGTAAATCACCACCAAACTAATGATGTTTGAGCATAATGAAACAGTTATTGACACAGGAACTAATCTTTTCATTAATATCCTCTTCATAAAATGATACATATATTACAAAGAAATAACTACAACATCATATCTAATATTTCTTCAAGTGGTTAGCATTCCAAGGGTTGGAAAAAGGTTCCCTTTCGAGATTTTCTAGCCGGTAAGTACCAGGTACAACCTCATAGATCACTTTGTAAGGACCATGCCAATTTGGGTGGAGCTTGTTTGCCTTCTGAAACATCTTCTTCAGCACTAGGTCTCCCATAACTATATGTCTTGATTTCACCCTTTCATTGTAGAAATTTGTTGTTCTTTATTGGTAGGCTGCCTGTCTGATCTTAGCATCTTCCCTTCTCTCTTCAATTAGATCCAAGTCAAATATTCCTTCTTCCCCATTCCTCTGAGGGTCATAGGTATAAACTCTGTGGGTGGGGAGTCTTACTTCTCTATGGATGATAACTTCTGAACCATGTGCTAGCATGAAAGGAGTCTCTCTCGTTGGCGTTCTTGCAGTCATCCTATAGGCCCATAACACAATGTATACCTCTTCTTTCCATTTCCCTTTTACCTCCTCCAACCTCTTCTTTATCCCATCAAGGATTGTTCGGTTCATGACCTCAGTCTTCCCATTTTCCTAGGGTCATCCAGGAGAAGAGAAGAACGGCCTGATCCCGACTCTTTCGCATTATTTCTCTAAGGAGGAATTATTGAACTGTGTTCCATTATCTGAGATGAGTGTGTTTGGAAAACCTTACCTGCATGTGATGTTCTTCCAGATGAACTAAAAGTTCTTCTTCTCAATGATGATGATCATTGGCTCAGCCTCTACCCACTTGGAGAAGTAATCAATTGCTACTATAAAAAATCGATAGTTGTTTGCATCTCTTGGCATCGGTGCTACAAAATCAATCCCTCGAATTGCAAACGACCAAGGAGAACTGATTGACGTCATAGGCTGATGAGGTTAATGAGTTATAGTATAATATCTCTGGCACTTATCTCACCTCTTCACATAGTCAGCATCATCTTTATCCAAGTTCGGTCACCAGTATCCTTGCATAATTATCCTCTTAGCTAAAGGTCTTCCTTGACTGGAGCAAGAACACTCATGTACGTCCTGCAGGATGTGTGGGACCTCTGAGGGGTGGATACATCTAAGGAGAGGGAGTAGGAAGACTTTTTTATACAGGAAGTCTCCTACAATCGAGAACTTGGTGGCCCTGAACCTTAAATTTCTCCTTTCCATTATTGATTCTGGCAACTCTCCTTGTCTGATGTATTTGATTAGTGGGTCCAGCCATGAGCCTCCCATATTCAGATTGAGACAAGTCCTGGCAACCTCTTTTTCTCCAATGGTTGGCTGGGGTAGGATTTCAGCTGGCACTATTCTTCTTATATCTGTCCTTGTTGCTGAGGTCAACCAAGCCAGTGCATCGGCTCGACTATTGTCTTGCCGAGGTATTATCTTCATCTTCACCTCTTTGAAGCCTTCTAGCGTCGTTCTTACCCTCTCAGTTATTTGGCCATCCTTTCATCCTTAGCGTCATACACCCCAATAACTTGGTTGACAATTAACCTCGAGTCGCTATGGACTAGGAGTCGACTAACTCTAAGGGGTTTTGCCAAGGAGAGCCCAACTATCAACGCCTCATTCTTAGAATCGTTGTTTCAAGCCTTGAAGTTTAACCTCAGCGCATATTCAATGTCGATACCATCCGGAGCTGACAGTATCAGCCCTTCACTTCTTCCATTTTCATAAGAAGACCCATCAACAAAGAGGTTCCAAACATCTTTATTTAAAGAGAAGTTCTCCTCTGACAGGATCCATTGCTTGAAGAGTTACATGTCTTCTTTATTCTCAGCTATGCTTTTTTCGCACTAACTTGACCCCACCTCATCCGGATCACAAAAGACGTTACTATATGGTTCTCCTACAATCTCTTGACTATTCTCGATCTCAACCTCTTCTCAGGTGAATTCTGCTACAAAGTTTGTAAGAGACTGCCCTTAGATGGAAACCCTTGGTTGATAAGCAATGTCTTATTCCCCCAACTCGATGGTCCAGGTCATCAATCTGCCCGACTTCTCAGGGTTGTGGAGGACATGTCTTAGTGGGGAATCAGTGAGGATAACCATAGAATGGGCTTGGAATTATGGCTTCATCTTTCTAGAAGCGTGTATCGGGGGCAGAGGCTAACTTTTCCATTCACGGATAATTCTTTTCAAACCCTTGAAGGGCCTTACTATTGAAGTATACCGGCCTCTTCACTCAATCATCTTCTCTTACTATGGCCATGCTAATGGATGATTTTGAAATGGCTAGATACACATATGAATTCTCCCCCATGATGGGCCGAGATAGGATCAAAGGATATTCGAGGTAGGACTTCAGCTCTCTAAAAGATTTGTCGTATTCATCGCCCCATTCGAAGGCCTTTCTGAGCACTTTGAAAAAAGGAAGACACTTGTCCATAGTTCTAGAGGCAAATTTGTTAAGTGCTGCAACTCTTTCGGCTAGCCTCCGAATGTATTTAATAGTTTTAGGTGTCTTCATATCAAACAAAGCCCTGATCTTTTCGAGATTGGCCTAGATTTACCTTTGATTAATGATGAATCTAAGAAACTTTCCTGATCCTACTCCGAATACACACCTGGAAGGGTTGAGCTTCATCTTCTATAAATCCATGGTGTCAAAAGTCCTCTCCAAGTCGGCCATGTGAGCGTCGGCCTTCAAGCTCTTTATGAACATGTCATCCACATATACTTCCATGGTCTTGCCAATCTGACTCTCGAACATCTTATTTACAAGATGTTGATAAGTTCCCCCTGTATTCTTTAAGTCGAAGGGCATGACCTTGTAGCAATAGGTCCCCTTATCGGTTATGAACATTGTCTTCTCTGAGTCTTCTCGGGCCCTAAAAAACTGGTTATACCCGGAATAAGCATCCATGAAGCTCATGAGCTCATGCCCTGCTGTGGCATCCACCATCTGATCAATTCGCGGAAGGGGGAAGCTGTCTTTCGGACAAGACTTGGTCAAATCAGTGAAATCTACGCACATCCTCCATTTCCTATTAGCTTTCAGCACAATGATGGCGTTAGATAACCATTTAAGGTATATGACTTCTCTGATGAACTTGGACTCTTCAAGCTTTATGACCTCTTCCCTGATGACATCATACTTTTCCCTTGAGTAAACCCTTATTCTTTGCTTGATGGGCTTAACGTCTTCTAAAACATTATGTTTGTGGCACATAAATTTAGGGTCAATACCCGACATGTCCGCATGGCTGTAGGTAAAGATAGTCTGCCTCTTCCTCAGTAGCTTCACCATCTCCTCCTTGATCTGAGTCTTAGGTTTTCACCGATTTGGGCAGTTTTTTCCAGCTCATCCTCATTAAGGATGATGGATTCTACCTCTTCCGCAGCTTCTCCCTTCTTGAGCTTTGTCTCATCCCTAGGATCAAGTGTGTCGATGTTGTACATGGTTGTTGCCCTCTTATGAGCCTCTCTCTCTTCCGTAGAGTTGAAGTAGCATTCATATGCCGATGTTTGGTCACCCTGTACTTCCCCTACCCTATAGGGGGGCAAGAATTTTAGCATTTAATGGACCGTTGACGGCACGAACTCAAATTCCTTGAGAGTTACTCGTTCTATGATGAGGTCGTAGTCCGAGAGGATATTTTTATCCATCATGAAAAAATTAATGTTCCGAGTTAAAATCTTAGGCCACTCGTCTCCCATTAGTACATCTATCTCATCTAGCTTTGTTGATGCCTAGGCTCTTGAAGAAGGGCCAGAACATTATGTCAACTGAACTTTCCCCATCGATGAGGATTCTCTGCACCTCCCATCCATGTACCCTTGTAGTAATTACCAAAGGGTCAACTATAAGAGTATCCATATCTACCTTCTTTCTCTTCTACTTAGCCTCTGAAGACCCGAAATCCATAACTTCTACTTTGGTCACTGACTTAGCCTCTGCCACATCAGCTTTGCGGTTGGCTACCTCTGAGCCACCCCATGCTAGTCCTCCATAGATGGTGTTAACACCAAAGGAGATCATACCAACCCTCTTCATAGGGGCATTATCGTATTTTAGTGGGAGGTCAGGGTCATCTTAATCATCATAATATGAGTCTTCATCTCTTCTTATTGGGGCATCTTCCCGAGACCTGTCATTTCTCTTCTTTTTAGGGCGTCTCTTCCCCCATTAGAAAATTTACCATCGACATACTTCCTGAGCTTTCGGGACTTCATCATATTCTCAATCTCATCCTTAAAGGAGAAGAGCTTGTCAGTCATATGCCTGTGGTCTTGGAGGAACTCGCACCACAAATTCTTGTTCTTCTTATGCGAAGGAGCCTTCATCTTCTCCTGCCATCTTAGGGACCGGTCACTTTTTATTTCATTAAGGATGTGTTCGCAGCTCACAGTTATAGGAGTATAGTGTGCAAACTTATCGTCTGTAGACCTCTTTTTTCTATCTTTCTTCCTTTGGAATTTCCCTCCGCTACTTCTGTTCTCATCCTCATACTTTGCATCCATAGCGTCTTCAGTGTTCATGAACCTTCCTGTAGTTACTAACAGCTCTACCATGGACTGGGGAGGGTCTTCCACAAGCTTCCATAGAGACTTCCCCTTCTGGATTCCTCTAATGAGGGCTGTTTTAGCTATATTCTCTTCGTAATCTTTAACCTCCAATTTTTCTTTGTTAAATCTAGCAATGTAGTCTCTTAGGCTCTCGTTCTTGTCTTTCTTGACATACAACAAATGAGTGGTAGTCTTCTGAGGTCTTACCCCAAAAAAGAAATTGTGAATAAACCGTTGCCAAGACCTTAAAGTTCTCAACAGAGTTCTTCAGAGGAGAGGTAAACCAAATATCTGCAGCTCCCATTAAAGTCCCAGAGAAGGCCTGGCACCTCATCTCATTTGGGATCGAATAAATGTCTGTCACAGACTGGTACATCTCAATATGATGCATAGGGTTGGTACTACCATTATACTTGGGAGACACTGTAGGTGGTTTGAACTTGGCAGGGGTTGGGAAGTTTACTATCCTTTCCACAAACCCTCTTTGTAGTGGGTCTCGGCTTTTGATGAGGTCCCATATCTTCTCTGAAAGACGTTGAATGGAGTCATTCCATGTCTTTTCAATGTTGGTCTGGCCAAGGTTGTCCCCAACCACCTCTAAGGGGTGAACTGAGGGTTCCCTAGCCGTTGCGCAGCATCGGCTATTTACTTCCTCTTGCAACTTGCGGCCATACCCTCCGCGGAGGGAGGGGGAATCCTTTGAGTCCGGCGCATCCCCTCTCGGGAGAGCGCTTCGGCCGGCGTCAATTTTGTGAGGTGTGAAAATTGTAGAGAGATTAAGAGTCGCCAGTCTATTTTACTCAAAACAGACAAAAGAAAAAGAGGAAGCCACCCCGAAGGATGGCATCCAAAGACATACTGGTGCGTGCGAAATCAAAATGATTCGAAAAGGGTTCGGAGGCTTAGTTACGAAATGGGAAGGTGTTAGCCACCCATTCCGCCCTTTCGGTCTCTCATGGATATTTGCTATTTTCCTTTATGTTTCCCCCCGTGAGATGTGTGCATGTGTATATATATATAATGGAGGTAGGAATCCTCGGCTTGTATCATGGAAAAGATAAAGCGAGTCATCCATAGGGAGATTATAAGAGTAATATTAGAAAAATAAGATTTACGCGATTACCCGTGCGTTGATCGTTATAAGGGAACGATAACGCATATGAGGTAATGCGTCACTAAGAACAAATATATGTATAATATAAGAAAAATGGATTTAGAGAAGATAAAAATGAGAGAAAAAGTGAGAGAAAGGACTCGAGTCTCGGGTTTTACACCGAGACGCCTACATAACCTATAAAGGCATCAAAGTCCACGTAGTTCGCAAGTAAAATGAGGGGTGGGGTTTAACCCATGAATCCAAATGGAGAAATCTCTTATTTGTGAGAGTGTGTGTGTGTGTGTGTAGAAAAGATGTTTTAGTTGTGAGAAAAGTGTAGAAAAAGTATGAGAATCCCTATTTGGAATTTATGAGCAAACCCTCTTTTTCTTGTTTTTTTGGGTTTTTATTTATATGAAATAAGAGATGTGAAATAATACTAAATAAAAAGTATATTAGGATGTGTGAGATGAGATGATAAAAGTGCTAAGTAATAAAAAAACAAGTTATTGAGAATTTAAGAGAATTCAAGAGAAAGTTGAGAAAGTTGGACCTTCTTGAAGATTTTGAGCTTGATCTTGGATGTTGGAGAGCAGCCCTTGCACTTGGATGATGATGAAGAGTGGTTAATTCCCCAAGTTCGATGAAGAGGATGATGGAAAGTGGAAGTAAAAAGAGGATTTGGAAGTTGAAATCACGCTGCCTTCGAGAGAGGTTTCTGGGATTCGTTCAGAGAGATTTCTATCAGATCTGGGCTCTCATTGCAAATGAGGCCAAGGCCTCCTTTTGTAACCCCAGGGGACTGCCGATCGGCCCTATCATGGCACTGCCTATCGGCAGGTGGTGATAGGCAGGATCTGGGACCTGCCATTTGGCAGTGCGCCTCAGGCTTTTTTGGAAAATTGGCCACCGAGGGCAAACCGTTGGTCAGAATCGCGCACGGGGAATACCGTTAGAAAGGTATTTCATAGGCCTCCGAAAGTCCTTCGAACCTCTCCCGAGTTCGGGAGTTGACTTTGGGTCAGATGTGGCTCGAAAGCGTTTGTCGGTCCATTGGACAGGGAATCGCGCAGACGCAAACGGCGCATTCGTCCGAATGGTAAGTCCGAATCACGCACGGGGCATACCGTTGGAAAGGTTAGGAGATGTATTTTGATGTTCCAAAGAGTTTGACCCAGTTTGGAGAGTTGACTTTGGTCAACCGGTCCCGGGAAGCGCTCAGTGGCTTCCCAGAGTCAAACGGATCGTTCGTCCGCATGGAAAGTCAAAATTGCGAACGGGATGGACCGTTGGAAAGGGTATTCAGTGACCTTCGAGGATTTATTTAGCCTCAGTTGAGCTGAAGATTTGACATATGTCAAATAGAGCCCGGGAGCGCCCGGTGGCGTCTGGGTCAGGTTTCGGACGCAAATGGTGCGTTCGTCCGTATGGTAAGTCGGAATCGTGCACGGGGTGGACCATTGGAAAGGGTATTCAGTGCCCTTAGAAGATTCAATAAGTCTCGGTCGAGATGAGGAGTTTGACTTTTGGGTCAAACTGAGCCGAGGGGTGCCCGATGGCTTCCAGGTCAGTATTCGGGACGTGACCTGGGTTTATATTGATGAAGGGAGGTAATAGGGACCTAACGAGAGTTAAGGGGTAACAGAATGGGGTGTCTATAGAGCCCCTCGACGGGTGAGTTTGGAACAAATGATATCCGTCGATTAGACACCGCATGATGCTTTTGAGGGAGTATGACCGATTCAGAGGGTCGAGGTTGATTTAGAGGACCTAAGAAGTATGATGGGGATGATCAATTGGAGGGTCGAGGTCAGTTCCAACCTAAGAGTGGTGATGACCGAGGACCGAGGTCAATTCTAACCTAATTCAGGTGACGATCCAAGACCGGGGTCAATTCTGACCCAAGAGTGGTGACGATCGAGGACCGAGGTCAATTCCGACATAACTAAGGTGACGATCCAAGATCGGGGCCAATTCTGACCCAAGAGTGGTGACGACCGAGGATCGAGGTCAATTCTGACCTAACTAAGGTGACGATCCAAGAACGGGGCCAATTCTGACCAAAGAGTGGTGACGACCGAGGACCGAGGACAATTCTGACCTAACTAACGTGACGATCCAAGACCGGGGTCAATTCTGAACCAAGAGTGGTGACGACCGAGGATCGAGGTCAATTCTGACCTAACTAAGGTGACAATCCAAGACCGGGGCCAATGCTGACCCATGAGTGGTGACGATCGAGGACCGAGGTCAATTCTAACATAACAAAGGTGACGATCCAAGACCAAGGCTAATTCTGACCCAAGAGTGGTGACGACCGATGACCGAGGTCAATTCTGACCTAACTAAGGCGACGATCCAAGACCGGGGTCAATTCTGACCCAAGAGTGGTGACGACCGAGGACCGAGGTCAATTCTGACCTAATTAAGGTGACGATCCAAGACCGGGGCCAATTCTGACCCACGAGTGGTGACGACTGAGGACCGAGGTCAATTCTGACCTAACTAAGGTGACGATCCAAGACTGGGGCCAATTTTGACCCAAGAGTGGTGACGACCTAAGACCGAGGTCAATTCTGACCTAACTAAGGCGACGATCCAAGATCGGGGTCAATTCTGACCCAAGAGTGGTGACGACCGAGGACCGAGGTCAATTTTGACTTAACTAAGGTGACGATCCAAGACCGGGGCCAATTCTGATCCAAGAGTGGTGATGACCGAGGACTTAGGTCAATTATGAACTAACTAAGGTGACGATCCAAGACCGGGGCTAATTCTAACCCAAGAGTGGTGACGACCGAGGACAGAGGTCAATTCTGACCTAACTAAGGTGACGATCCAAGACCGGGGCCAATGCTGACCCAAGAGTAGATAAAGATTGTATTTTGATTCTGCTGCCGAAAGAGCTTTGTGATTCCGATTTGAGATGGGGAGCTGCTAGCTGGGGGAAGCTTTATAGGAGGCCTTGCAGGGGGGAACAACCTATTTTGGGTGTTGTGAGAGAATTCCTTTGGGGAAGTGATCAGATGATCCTTAGAGATCCTCCGGAGTTTGCCGGGAGGAGATTTCACTTAGTTTTTGAGGATTCCGTTGGGGAAGAGGGGTTCCACTGGGAATAAGAATTTGGATATGAGATTCCGCTGGGGAATGATGAATGGGCCGGGGGAAATTTGGATTGTCCTTTGGGAGAGATTGCTCTGGGCGAATGGTTCTTCTAATTTTTGCTAGGAAAAATACCATGTGATATTGTAATGCACCGGATAGCTAATGGTTGTAAAGTCTGATGAGGAGGTGATTAGGTGGTCCGGGCGCCTTGCCCGAGAGGTCAATCGTTTGGATTTTGAGGGCTCCGTTGGGGAAAACGGTGTGTCGCCCGAAAGACTGCGAAATTTTCTTGATGAAAATGTTCTAAATCCTTCCTGGGATTTTTAGGAATTTTTCGGGGATTTTTTTAGGCTTTCTAGTATTTTCTGGGAATTTTTGCACGAAATTTATAGGGGGTGCCGGTTGGCATAGACTGAGAGGTGCCATTCGGCAGTGGCACGGACTTTTGGGCTGCCTCGGGAAGGTGAGGAGACAGTACTGATCGGTATGGTGAGGTGGGTTGCCGATCGGCATGGCGTTTGGCCTCCTATATAAAAGGGGCGAATTCCCCTTATTTTTCACAGCTTCCTGCCTTCTCTCTTTCTGCGATTTCTCTCTCTGAATCGTTCTAGCATTCCAATCTTCAAGAAATGTCCCCTTTTGTGAGCACCGCTGTCCACCGGGAGTGGTTGACCGTTGATGATTGGGCGAATGTGGATTGGAGGGACAGGGTGCCCCTGGCTTTGGGGAATGAGAATGCCTTTGATACATTCGAGTCGGTTGCGGATGAGCGGACCTTGCTACGGGAGCCGTCGCATCATCGCTCTTCGAGAGTGATTCCTGGTGGTTATGTAAGTAACCTGACCTTTGCCATTTTTCCTTTTTAGGTGATTTTTCCTTTTCTTGACCTTTGACTGAATTTTTCCTTTCGTCAGTCGGATATTTATTTGAAGAACATGCGTGCTCGCGGGACGACGGGTCTTAGGGATGTTTGGGAGCATCTCCCACCCGTGGTGTGCTGGATGGTATCATCAGCGAGTTTTGGGAGGTTGGCAGCTGCGCTGGATGAGACACCTCGTTCGACAGCAGTTTTGTGTGCCTTGGGGGAGAGGTGGTGGGACACTACCCACACTTTTCATTTTGTCTTCGGGGAGATGATGGTGACTCCCATAGATGTGCAGCAACTGCTGGGTCTAGATTGTGACGGGGAGCAGATAGAGGTGGATCGCTCTTTGCGGGTGAGGCCGAAGGCGGTGTATACGACACTCGGTGATGTGATGAGGATAGTCTCTGGAGATTTTATCCGGCTGTCCTTGCTGAAGGATGTTTTGCTGAGCAAGGTGGTTGATGTGGAGGATGGGCTGCAAGTGAGGCAGATGGCTCTGTTGTTCATTTTGTTGGTGCTGGAATGTTTCGTGGTGGCGTCGAGCGGCGACGTCATCCATTTGTGGTTTTTTCCATACTTGAGGATGTTTTTGAACATCCCTTTCTATGATTGGGGGAGTCTGACCTTGGCGACCCTTTACTTTTCTCTTGATGCGTTCAACCGGTGCTGCTGACAGACTTTTACTGGAGCCACGTATCTCCTTGAGGTATTCTTTATTTTGCGCATTTTCATTTCATGCATTCACATTTTCATTATGCGTCTCTTTTTGCTCGTGAATTCAGACATGGTTCTATGAGGTGATTGGGTGCAACACCCCGCTGATTGATCTGAAGGACGACACCGTCGCGGACTTCCGTCGCTTGTATCGATGGCATAAGGCCAATCGGCAATCGGAGGGATCTCTCTCCCTGGAGGCGGTGTGTCAGGTCTTGAATGACCTGACTAGTGGTAGGGTAAGACCCTTTCCATTTCAGCCTTAGTTTTTTGCCTCTTCTGATTTGTATTGACTTATGCCTGCTTGGGGATTTTCAGGTGACCTTTTATCCTGGGGGGACTGCCATTCAGGATACGGGGGTGACTGGGGTGAACGCGCAGATGAGGCATTTGTTGGCGCACGAGTTCGGCCATTCCTGGTACCTCGGGGAGAGGGTGATTCGTCAGATCGCTGAGGAGGAGGTGGTGGTGCCTCCCGCGCAGCCTCTTACTTTTATGTGGCGGGAGCGACAATTTTTGGAGGATGAAAGGATCGCGGCGATGATTGGCGAGTCGTATGCATTGTATACTGATACGGCCGCGTCGTATGATTATATGGACTTTGTGACGAGCTGGTTGATGCGCCCAGTATACATGACACTTTGCCTTTCCCTCCTGCTAGTTCGAGTTGGGCTGTGGGGTCTTCCCATAGTGGTGGTGGTCCGTCGGCACATGCGGCGGCGATGACCTCGGAGGTCCCTTTTGTTCGGTTGCACACTCCTTCGTACAACATCCGGTGGGATGATGGAGGGACAGTGCCGATGCTACAGCGTCCTCTTGCGATGGATCCGGAGGAGCTGGGCTTGACAGAGGAAGTCCTTCATCCTGCGGTAAACCATTCGGTCCTTTTCCTCTCTTTTTTTTTGATTTCTTTTGCTTGATACTGATTCTGCCTTTCCTTTGCAACAAATTCGGGTGTCGACCACTTGGCTCAGGGACATCAGGGATTGGATATCATCGACGACTGCCCACATTCGAGAGGCTGTCCCTGTTCCTTCTTGTTTGGTGCCGCCAGCCTCGTCCGGGGGAGACTATGGCTCGGGTAGTGGGGGCGTGTCGTTTTGCCGTAGGGGAAAGAGAGCGCGTCGCCGGGATGGAAATTCTTGAGAGAGAGAGGGAGTGAAATGTGGGTTCGGGCTGAGTCCCGTTGTTTTTGGCTTTTCTTTATTTCCTGCAAAAATGATGTAACACAGAAAACATATATATGCAATGCAATGCTATTTTTTGACTATATTTTATTTTAATGATGAAATGAATGCATGCGCTTTTTGTTTTGCTGCTGAGACCGTAAAAAAAGGAATATTTTTAGAAATCTTTCAAAGGAAAGTTATTTTATTCAAAACGGGGAATCCCATAAGGAGGGAACAGGATTCTTGAAATTCTTTTGAGAATATCAATTTATTTTTATGGAGTTTTCTGATTTGACAAAGAAGGAATGGAGGAAATTTAAAAAAGGGAATTATATAAGGAGGAAAAGGGATTTTGAAATTATGTTGAGAATATCAATTTTTATTTTTCTGATTTTGACAAAAGAGGAAAAAGGGAGATTTTCAAAAATGGGGGGTTGTCGATCGACAAGCACACTGGCCTACCTATCGACAATTTTGTCTAGTCCCATCAATTGAAGGCTTTGATTGGTACCCTCTTCAGCCTTTAGTACCTTGGGGGGTAGGGTTCCTTTCGATTTCTGCAGGGATTATGTCCCTTGTGAGGATTTTTAAGTATAAAAGGGAGAAGGGTGGAGTGTTTTCCTCACACCTTTTGCATTCTTCATACCCACCCATCATCTTTTAGTCTTGCAAGATGGCTCTCCCTGGTAGCATCGAGTTTGCCAATTACCTCGAAGCCTTGGAAGCTATGTGCTCTTATAATGTCGACTATGATGCCTTCAATATTCGTCGAGTCTCCTTGTGGCATAATCGACCTTTTGAGTGGAATATGCTGATGGCGGCAGTACAATTTTGGTACCCCGAAGACCATGTATTCCGCTTTGGGTTGGAAGAAGTTTGTCCTACCTACGAGGAGTTTTCTGCCATACTAGGCGTGAATCCTAGTGTTGCCGCGACTTTACCCGAATTTTCCCGTTCTCCTAGGGATTTATTGACCGGGCTTCTTCGTATCTCGCCTTCGGCGGCCAGGTCATTGGTTTTCGGAGGAATGATCTCCCTCTCGGCGGTGTTACAGTCCGTGCGTTCGCGGGAAGTAAGTGATGATGGCTATGCTGGAGCCGTCGTTCTGGGCCTGGTTTCAAAATTGCTGTTGGTGACTGGGGAGGTGCGTGTGGACCCACAACTTGCAGCCATTACCTCATGGATGTCATACCGTCGTAATCCTGCGGCAGTGATATTGGCGGAGACTCTGAATGGCCTGGATGCTTAGAGAGAAGGCCGTTCAGACTTTTTGAGGGGTAGCCCTGTGATGCTGTTCATGTGGTTGTCTGAAAGATTACGCTTGTCGACTCCTCCAGAATATGCTTTGTCGGCTGTGCCCAACTTCTTTTCGCGCTACTTCATCCGCATGGGCCTGTATGTTGAGAACTGGGAGAATTGGCTTGTGGAGTATGGGGCTTGTGGGTTGTATTGGTCCGTGCATTGGTGGGGACAGTTGCAGCCTGTTCTGGAGCTAGGAGAATATTTATATGTGCAGCTAGTTGGTCTCAGGCCGACCTCTTTTTATTTCTCTTGGCGACTTTTGCGCCAATTTGGCTGGGCGCAGGTCGTGCCCCCTCGAACCTCAAATTTTTTTTCGATAGAAGATTTGACTGAGCGCCTGTGTCTGTTGCTTGGATCTCTGTGGGAAAATCGGCGTTCGTCGACCCATCCCTCTCAGTCTGTTGGGAAGGTTTGTCATGTCCCCAAAGATTATATGAAGTGGTTGTGGAGGGAAGTAGTCAGCAAGATGTTGGCAGTAGAGATCGGTCGGAGGTGGTTTGTTTTATCTGACTCCATGGAAGGGGGTGTTGTGGTCTTTTCGAAGATGGTTAAGGCTCATCGGTCCATGGAGTGTTTGCGGCACTCCGTTCAGGTAGGAGAAACTTGGGGTCCTCAGGAAGTGGATGATGAGGGTGCAGGCTCTTCGGGTAGCTGTGGGTAGGACTGCAGGGGAGTTTATTTATGTAACAGATGTGGGGGATTTTATTTGGTTTTTATGGTAGTAGGGGGAAGGGAGTTATCCGTTCCTTTTTCTTATGTAATCCGTACTGTAGTTTCTTATTAATGAAATAAACAAGTTTCTGATCATCCAGCTGTGCCTTTTGATGAGTTTTGCATTTTGAATTATCTATACCAATCGCTAAGGCATACATAATCCTTTTGTTCAAGTAGATGTTTAGAATGAACTGTCGTTCTCGGGGGTAAGAAAGAATGGTATTTTGTGAAAAATAAGGGGCCGTGCTCATGTGAGGAGTATGAGCTGCCTACGTACCTCTGGGGTTTTTGAAAAAGTTCTTACCTATTTGAAAATAGTTTTGCAGAGGATCAGACCCACGTAGTTCTGGGTAGAGGGAAATGGAGAGAGTTTTTTTTTATAATAGAAGGGGGATGAGAAGAGTCGTAGCGCGTCCAGATTTTGGGCTAGGGGTAGAACTTCTTGAGACGGTTCAGATTGACGGGACGAGCCATCTCTTCCCCATCCAGATCAATGAGCATGTTGGCACCGCCGGACAAGATCTTCCTCACAATGTAAGGGCCGCTCCAATTGGGTTTAAACTTTGCTCTGGGGTTCCAGATGGTTCGATTATCTCTTGGAGGGCTAAATCCCCCTCTCGGACACCACGGTCCTTGACTCTCTTGTTGAATGATCACGCTATTCGGCGATGGTATCCTTGTATGTGGTAAAGATCTTTTAATATCCGTTCATCTAGGAGGGTCAGCTCATCAAGACGGCCTTGGCACCAATCTTCTTCACTAACCTTACTTTCGAGCATGACACGTAACCAGGGTATTTCCAGATCCACAGGTAGGACCGCCTCTATGCCGTAAACCAGGGAGTAAGGGGTAACCCCAGTAGAGGTTCTAATTGAGGTTTTATAGCCCCAGAGGGTGTAGGGGATCCGGTCGGCCCAATCCCTACAACTTTCGGTCATCTTGCTAATGATGGCTTTGAGGTTTTCGTTTGCGGCCTCAACTGCACCATTGGTCTGAGGTCGGTAGGGAGAAGATTTGTGTCTCTGAATCCCATATTCGTTGACTATTTCTGTGACTTCTGCCTCAAAGTGCAAACCATTATCTGACTCTAGCTCGTGCGGGACCTCATATCGGTAGATGATATTCTTCTTGATGAATTTGGCCACCTTCTTGGCATTTAATACTGCATATGACTCAGCTTCGACCCATTTGGTGAAGTAATCGATGGCAACCAGGAGGAACTCATGCCCGTTTGACGCTTTTGGTGTAACTTTCCCTATGATGTCGATACCCCAGGTGGAGAAAGGCCAGGGAGAAGTCATGTTGTATAATTCCCGCGGAGGTAAATGCTGGAGATTGGAGAACTGTTGTCATTTAGGGCACCTCCGAACATAGGCGGTGCAATCCTAAGCCATGGTGGTCCAGTAGTAGCCTTATCGGATGATCTTTTTGGCAACTATGTGACCGTTCATGTGAGGTCCGCATTCCTCGATGTGGATTTTTTGCATTGTCTTTTCAATGTCATCCCCTACAATACAGTGCAAATGAGTTCCATCGAAATTCCTCTTGAGTAGTGCTTTATGGCAGATGATGTACTGAGCGGCCAGCCTTCGGAGGGTAGCTCGATCATTCTTGTTGGAACCCTCGGGATACCTACCGTATTTGAGGAGGCACCAAATATCATAGTACCAGCAATCGACTAGTTCGGGATCTTCAGTGGAGACAAGCTCAATATGGTAACAATGGTTCGGTCTGTCTTGTTTTTAAACTAGGAAGGGGGTCATTATTATTACCTCGGGAATGTCGACCATGGAAGCCAAAGTAGCGAGAGCATCGGCTAGGTTGGTCTTAGCTCGGGGTAGGTAATGGAAGGTGATATCTCGAAATTGGGAGGCCAACTCTTCTAATTGGGCATGAAAGGGTTGAAGCTTTTCGTCTTTAATCTTCCATTTTCTGAGCACTTGACCGATGATAAGGGTAGAATCCCCGTATACATCAATGTATTGAATACCTTTCTTGAGAGCGACCTGGAGGCCCACTGTGCATGCCTCGTATTCTGTCATGTTGTTGGTGCAAGGGAAATCCAATTTAATGTCGATGGGAGTATGGGAGTCATCAGGGGCGACCAGAAGTATCCCAATGCCATATCCCTTTTTGTTGGCAGCACCGTCGAAGAAAATTTTCCATCGGAGGCGGTCTTGAGTGGTGCAGAGGATGTTTTCATCTACAAATTCGAAGATCCAGACATTTGCTTCTTCAATAGGGTAGTCAGCGAGGTAGTCAGAGATGGCTCTTCCTTTAACGGCTTTCTGTGTGACGTACACGATATCGAACTCGGTTAGGAGCATCAACCATCGGGGCATTCAGCTAGATAAGGCGGGTTTCTCAAGCAGGTAATTGATGGGATCCATTCGGGATACTAGTTTAATGGGGAAGGCGAGCATGTAATGGCGCAACTTTTGGGTGACCTAGACAAGTGCGACACATGCTTTTTCCAAAGAAGTGTAGTTGACCTCGTATCCGAAAAACTTGCGACTGGCGTAATAGATGGCTCTTTATTTTCGGGAGTCCTCGAGGTACTGGGCTAGCAAAGCCCCGGCTGTAGTGTCTGTTATGGTTAGGTATAAGAGCAAAGGAAGACCAAGCTGTGGTGGCATGAGAACTAGAGGTTGGGTTAGGTATTGTTTGATTCGATCAAAAGCTTCTTGGCCGGCCTCGTTCCAAACTTTGGTTGAATCCTTTTGGAGGAGCTTAAAGATTGGTTCACAGATGGAGGTTAGCTGGCTGATGAACCGGTTGATATATTGTAATTTCCCCAGGAAGCCTCAGACTTCCTTCTCTGTTCGGCGAGGTGTCATCTCAAGTATGGCCTTCAGCTTGGCGGGATCTGCTTCTATCCCCTTCTCACTGATCATGAATCCTAAGAGTTTTCCCTTCGTAACGCCGAAGACGCACTTCTGTGGATTAAGTCTCATCTGATACTGCCACAGTCGTTCGAAGAACTTCCGGAGAGCGGGAACATGACCTTATCTAGTTTTGGACTTGATAATCATATCATCCACGTAAACCTTGACCTCTTTGTGGATCATATCGTGCATGATGGTTGTGGCAGCCCTTTGGTAGGTAGCCCCAGCATTCTTGAGACCGAATGGCATAACGGTGCAGCAAAAAGTTCCCCATGGGGTGATGAATGCGGCTTTCTCTTGGTGGTCGGGATGCATCTTAATTTGGTTGTATCCGACAAATCCGTCGACAAATGACTTGAGAGCATGACTGGATGTGCTGTCCATGATCATGTCGATGTTGGGTAGCGAATAATCATCCTTCGGAGAAGCTTTGTTTAAATCCCGGTAATCCACACACATTCAAACCTTTCCTCCTGATTTTGGTATAGGTACAATGTTGGCCAGCCAGGTGGGATATTCGATTACTCGAATGAAACCCACGTTTAACTGTTTGATCACCTCTTCTTTGACCTTAAGCGACCATTCGGTGGGGAGATTTCTCAACTTTTGTTTAACTGGCTTGGCATCTGGGAGAATGGGGATCTCGTGCCGAGCTATTTCGGGATCAATATCGGGCATGTCCTCATAGGACCATGCGAAGACATCCACGAACTCCTTTAGCAATTCTTCGAGTTGTGCGCGCTCATGTTCGTCAAGGGTTGCCCCTATCCTAATCTCGCGCAGTTGGCTACTAGAATCGAGATTAATAACAACAGTCTCTTCTTCATTAACTTGAACGCGGTTATGTTGTTTGTTATTAACCTTATTTAGATCAGTTAAGTATTGTTCATTTGCAAAATCATCATCATCAAAAGTTTGATTAAAATCCACACAATTAATGTAAGGCACAACAAGATACTCAAAATGTTCATTTATTTCATTGATAGGAAAAATAGCATTGAGAACCTCATCAAAAGAGGTCTCGATTACATTTGAGCAAGGATGGACAACAGTAGATAAAACAGGGTAAACATTGGGGTTGAGGGAGATTTCAAGAGGAAGAACAGGCGCAACATGCCAGTTGAGGAGAGGTGTATCAGCAACTTTAATCATACGGATTGGGTCCCTTGATGTAGTGCCTGAATGAACCATGCAGAGTGTCAGCCCCAGTGTCTGCAGGTTGAAGGAATCTTCGGAGTCACTTTCCTCAGTTTCTTCAGTATCTTTGATAAGCGGTGGCACCTGGTATTGGTAACTTTCGGCCCATGGGTAGCTATCTTCGAAGAAGATCTCCATTTTAGGCTGCATCTTCTTATCTGTATGGTCATACCACGGTTCTGAAAAACCGTAAAAGGGGAAATCTTCACCCTCCTTGATGAATCGTCCATTTAAAGAATCTCCCGAGATAGTTCGGATGAAGTCTAACCCTCTCTTTGATCGAGTCTGGCGGATCATTCTGAGTTCTGGTTCTAATGGTTGATATCCCAAGCCGCAAAGAGGGAAAGCTTTCTTTAGTTCGATGGGCTCAAGTATCCCCTGCTGCCTTTGTCCTAGCCCTAGTCCGGGCATGAAGTGTATGTTTCTGAACATCTGAATCACATTGACATTGCCATTAGGGTCGTATTCTGGACAAACCTTTTCTATGAAACCGTCCCTTGATGGGAGTAGGGATGGTTCTACCCGAAATCCTGATAGGAGCATATCATTTGACCCGTGCTGTATCTCAAGAATTGTACTACTGGTGCTTGCACCCTTGGCGTTACCGTCGTCACCCAAGATGGTGATGACTCGCTCATCGGCAAAGAACTTCAATTTCTGATGGAACGAGGAAGAGACACCCTTTATATTGTGGAGCCAGGGTCGTCTGAGCAACAGGTTAAAACAGGTCGGGATATCGATGACTTGGAATTCGACGACAGGGTTTACAGGTTCAACCCCTATTACAAGTTTTATGGATCCCATTACCTCACGGCGGGTATTATCGTAGGCACGCATGGCAGCGGATGTTGGAGCGAGGTCACTTTCTTTCAGACCTAAACATTTGAAGGTTCTCAGCGGGCAGACATTCGAAGCGGATCCGTTGTCAATGAGAGAGAGTGTTACAACCTTCCCTATAACATCGACGGAGATGTTGAGTGCATGATTGTGATTTGGCCCAATTTTGGGGATTTCTTCTTCAGAAAAGGACAGCATTCGGGTAGAGGTCAAGGATCCGACCAGGTTCACCGTTTCTTCTGGTGTGGTAGAGGGAGGAACTATGGGTCCAGTGAGCAATTTGATCAAAGCATTTATGTGTAGCTGGGAAGACATGAAAAACCCCCATAGAGTGATGTTAGCTTGAGTTTTTTCAATTGATCGAGGATCTTTCTCTCCTCGAGGGTCATTTCTGGCATAGGAAGGTTTTCATCACCCTTCCCCTTATCATTGGTTGGTAGCGAGTTTGGAATTTGGTAATGTCTCCCAGATCTGGTCATGTGATTTATTGAAGAAGGGAAAAACTTAAATTTAGTTTCCTCATCAATCTCAGGTTGTTCTGCCACCTTATCTATTTCTCCGAGGAGTTCCTCAAATGATATCATCCCACATAAGTCAGCTGTTGGGCCATTTCCTCCTGAAGCTTGTTCTCCATTTGAAACTTCGAATTCTTCCCCCCGTCCGGTGTCAACAATTCTATTTTCCCTTATGAAGTCAATGCATTCCATAACTTCAACGGCTTCTTCATATAGGTCTTCCCATTCTGTGGGGATGTGTAAGGATGAAGGGACCAGGTGCCCTTGCAGCTTCAAAGCGTCAAGTAACTCGGTGATACTGCAAATGTTGTTGGTTTTCCTGAATGCTTTCGTCATGATCCGGACAACATCATCTAAGTATATTTCGTCGGTTGGTACCATCCACCTATCTGATTCTCGGGCCCATTTCCATGCTTCCAAAAACAACGTACTGAACCTTTGGCAGTCGATAATCATCTGTGAGGGCAATTTCAGCCCGAACTCTTTGAGTTGGTTTAACACCTCTGGCAATTCCATACCTCCACTTTCAGAACAGGTCCGTACAGTAATGCACGCTCTGGTAAGGAGTGACAAAGCCTGATCAGCGGGGCTAGCAGGGTGTAGGAGGAAATATGGGCAAAGTTGGAGGGGTTTATGTGGGTATAAGGGTGTGATTTGAGTTGATGGATCGAAATCTGGGTTTCCTTCCAAGAACATGGCATTGGTATGATTTGGGAGTGGGTTATGAGTAGTGTTTGGTTTAGGATTGGCTAGTGGGGCGATGGTACCCCGGTCAATGAGATCTTGGATTATGTATCGAAGGTGGAAGCATTGGTCGGTGGTATGGCCAGCTGTTTGGTGAAAGGCGCAATGAGCATCAGTCTTAAAATTTCTGGGAAGTGGATTGGGTAATAGACGTGGATCCAGGGGCTTTATAAGGTTTCGGCTTAACAGGGCTTGGTAAACTTTGGATAGGGGAGCATGGAGCTCAGTGTATTCCCTTCGGACGGGAGTATGGCGGCTTTTTGGTGCCCACGATGTGGTTGATTGAGAGATGTTGTTGATGGTTGAGACTGCGGCACTGACAGGCTTGTCATATTTTTTGGGGGTGAACTGTCCGTACACCTTCTTCGGTTCAAATTTTGTTTTAGCAAGACCCTCTGAGAGCTCAAAAATTGGGGTAGTACTGTCCTCCATTGTTGCTGGAACATGGGGCAAGAAATTCTTCTTCACTATGCTGACTTGTTCTTCTTCAGACGGCCGATTGGTCATGGTAGCCGTTTTTTCCCTCCAACCGAGGCTAGATACTTGGAACATCGGCCAGGAACGATATTGTCATGATGCTTGATGATTGAGCCTGTTAGGGTCGATGTTGTCATAATGCTTGATGACTGAGCCTATAAGGCTTTATGGACAGATATTATGAGCTTCTACCACCTCGGCTGTGAGCCATGCTGAGGTTGATGTCTCTGAGTAGGAAGGTACACTTTGGGAATATCAATCATGAAACACTGTATACCCAATCCAAGATAGTTGAGGACAGAGAAGGAGGCCTTGTCATGAAGATAAACCAAGGGGCTCAACTTTTGATCAGTTGATCAGATGGTCAGCCATTGAAAGGCTCGGCCCAATGAGTGATCTTAAAGATCGACTATCGAGGTCAAAAGACCATTGTCGGCTCTAAAAGAGAAGGAGGAGGATGCCGACGTCAGTGTGATCTAGAAGAGGGGTTGGGTGAAGTAAACAACCGACAGAGGTCTGTGGCAAGGGAACCTTTTGTTCAGACGACCGAGGTGGGAGGAGATAATGTCATCTAGGTAGATGTTATAGCAGCAGTCGAGAGACCCAGGAATGACTCAATCCAGAGGTTGGAAGACAATATTGGAGACATCCTCAAACGTTGAGATCCCTTACAGATGGGATATTTATAAGGCTCTCCCTTCATGTCTAAGATTATCAATTTTTTGACCCCGACCAAGTTCAAGTCACTAATGACCACTCCCAAGTATGATGGGAGAACTAATCTGGTTCATCACGTCGTGATGAACCAGTCAAGATGAGATGAGGTGTTATGGATTTTTAAGCACTTTGACCGGAGTGTCTCATGTATGGTTCATTTCACTACCAAATGGTTCAATTAAGACTTCAAGAAACTCTCAGAGAGGTCTATACATAACTTATGCATTAGGGTGAGGCCCCAAAAGAAGAGGACTCACCTGTTGTATGTAAAGCAGGGAAAGAATAAGAGTCTTAAGGAATACATTTCAAGGTTTAACAAGTAAATGTTAGAAGTGGAGGACCATGAATAAATCATTGGGATGAAAGCACTAATAGGAGGTCTATGTATAGAGAAATTACTCTGGAAGCTTGTTGAGGACCCACCTAAGTCCATGGTCAAGCTATTTGCAATGGCCAACAAGGCCATGAACACCAAAGAATCTATGGTAGCGAGGTATGAGGATGAAAAAGGGATGAGTAGTGGGGGCAGGTTCCATAAAAATATTAAATTTGTAAAAAAGAGGCCGGTAGACGATAAGTTTGCAGACTACACTCCCCTAATGGTCAGCTATGGGTATATCTTAAATGAGATCAAGAATGATGAGTTCCACTAGGATGATGGGAACTTGAGTGAAAAATGCTTCAAGCTCAAGGATGAAATAGAGAAGATGACAAATGCTGGAAAACTAAGAAATTATGTGCGCTGTGGAAATCCAAGGGGAGGTCGAGAAGACCCAAGGAAAGTAAGGGTCAGTTACTGCAAGGAAGAATGCCCAAGCAAGAAGGATGATGCCTCAGAAGATGATGATGATGATGATGATGATGACCCAACCCTTCCACTTAAGGATGACAATCTTAAAGGTCACCTCAACATAATCTCGTTTGATGTAAAAATGATATGTGGAGGTCTCATAGGGGGATGTACAGAGGTGGAAGATAAAAAAGCACATGTTGCTAAGGTTAAAGCCATTACTAAGGTATAACTTATTAGTGTAACCTTCATGAGTGAAAAGTCGAAAAAAGGAAGAAAGTTGACATGGACACTTTGACTGTGGGCTTCTAGAGACTATACTTTAAAGTAATCCTAGCTCTCCAGGATGACCCTCTAGTGATCATAACTAAGGTAGATAGGTTATATGTACCGAGAATACTGGTCGATGGGGGAAGTTCAGTTGACGTCATGTTCTAGCCTTACTTTAAGGGCCTAACACTCAGCATGAAGAGGCTTACACCTTATCATCACCCTTTGATAGGGTTCAATGGTGAGAAAGTCCAGTATCTCAGGATGTATGAGATGGATGTCAAAATGGGAGATATTTGGTCGAAGAGGCTCACAAAGGAGGTTAACTTTTTTGTGATGGACGAGAGTGTGCATTCTGTCGATAATATTATAATGGGAAGAATAAACCTCAAGGAGTTTGAGGTTGTTCCTTCCACTGTACACCAAATGATAAAATTCCTGACCCCATATGGGGTACGGAAAGTTCAAAGTAATCAAATGTCGTCACGAGAGTGCTATATTAACTCGGATGAAGGGCGGGAAGCTTATAAGAAATCCATTACAACATAAAACATTGATAAGTTAAACCCCAGAGACGAGATGAAATTAAAGAAAGGGGAAGTCGTGAAAGAGGTATAATCCATCCCCCTTAATGAGGACAAGCCGAAAAAAACCATCCAAGTTGGCAAAGACCTAAAGAAATGGGTCAAGTAAAAGCTAATTAAACTGTTAAGGGAGAGACATAGCACCTTTTCTTGTAGCCACAAAGATATGCCCGACATTGACCCAAAAGTTATGTGTCATAAGCTCAATGTGGCCGAAGATGCCAGGCCGATCTGAGAGAGAAGAAGAGTCTACTCATGAGAGAAATATGATGTCATCCATGAAAAGGTGAAAAGGTTAGATAAGGTAGAATTCATTAGAGAGGTCATGTACCCAGAGTGGTTAACCAATGATGTCATCGTTCCCAAAGCGAATGGCAAGTGGAGGATGTGTGTTGAATTCACGAATCTGAATAAAATCATGCTCAAAAGATAGTTTCCCATTACCGAGGATTGATTAGATGGTAGACACTATAGTCGTCCATGAATTAGTGAGATTCATAGATGCCTTCTCGGGATACAACCAAATATTCATGGACCCCGCTGATAAAGAGAAGAAAACTTTTATAATCGATAACGGGACCTACTACTACAAGGTCATGCCCTTTGGGTTGAATAATGATGGGGAAACATATCAGAGGATAGTCTATAAAATGTTTGAGGACCAAATCGGGAAGACAATGTAAGTGTACGTCGATGACATGTTGACGAAGAGCCTCAAGGACGACACACATGTGGCCGGCCTTTCACACACTTTTGACATAATGGATAAGTACAAGATGAAACCTAACTCCACCAAATGTGTCTTTGATGTAGGAGCAAGCAAGTTGTTTGGATTCATTACGAATCAGGGGGGAATTTAAGCCAACCCTGATAAGATCAAGGACTTCTTGGAGATGAAGACTCCTATGATGATAAAGTATGTGCAAAGACTGACGGAAAGAGTGGAAACATTAAACAGGTTTGTGTCTAGAGCCCTTGATAAATTCCTTTCATTCATTACAGTATGAGAAAAGATTTTGAATGGAAAAATTCGTATGGCAGAGTTTTTAAGGATTTGAAATCCTATCTTGGCTCTACACTCTTATTATCTAGACCAGTCCAAGGGGAGAAACTGTATCTTTATCTAGACGTATCATAATTGGTCATTAATGATACAATTTTAATAAAAGAGGATGTAGTTCAAAAACTAGTGTATTTTAATAGTTAGGAACTCCAAAGGGCTGAGCCGAGGTACCCTAAAATGGAGAACTTAGCCTATTCATTGATCCATGACTCAAGGAAGATGAAGCCCTATTTCCAGGCACATACCATGGTGGTCCTTACAGACTCACCCCTCAGACAGGTAATTCACAAGGCCTAGAAATCAGTAAGACGATTGGCTTGGGAAATCAAATTAGGAAAGTTCAACATAATTTACCAGACGAGAATAGTTATTAAAGGGAAAGCCCTAGCTAACTTTGTGATAGAGTTCACTTAGAACATGGATGATATTAAAGATGTTGATTTTACAGCTTGTGAGCAAGAAAACATACTATGTCCTCTTTTGACCGAAACGAAGGTGAGTTTAGTAAGAAACAAAGTGTTTGAGAATGAGGAGGAAAGGTATATTTTCAAGAATGGAGCCCTAGAAGAGGGTAGTTTTTCACTAAACAGTACTCTGTGGAGCCTCTTTATTGATGGGTCTTCATATAAGAATGGAAACGGGACAAGATTGATAGTGTCAGATCCAGATGGGACCCATATTGAGTACGCAGTGAGATTTAACTTCAAATCTCAGTATGAGGCTCTCGTAACAGGTCTCTCCCTTGTCCGGGCACTGAATGTTAGGCAACTCCTTCTTCATAGTCATTCCGTGTTGGTTATCAATCAAATCTTAGGGGCATACAAGGCTAAAGATGATAGAATGGAAAAGTACTTGGGAAAGGTTAAGACATCGTTGAAGCATTTCACTAATGTAAAATTGAAGAGGATACCTCAACTATACAATGGCCTAGCCGATGCTCTGGCAAGGTTACCCTCGGCCACCAGAATTGAAATTAGAAGAATAATCCCGATAGAGATTATTCATCGTCCGAATGCCAAAGGAGAAGAGAATACCGATTTTTTTCAGTATGAGTATAGGAGCTTCATGGATGGATCCTATCCTCTACTACATTAGAGATGAGGAGCTACCCGATTCCAATGATGAGAAAGAGAAATTGAGGTACAAAGCTTCCAATTTCTCCCTCATAGTAGACATCTTATACAAGAAAGGATTCCTACTTCCTCTCCTCAGATGTGTACATCCATCTGTGGTAGAGTATATTTTAAAAGATGTGCATTAAGGGTCATGGTCCATCCACATTGGAGGATGACCATTGGCTATGAGGATCAATACATAGGGGTATTGGTGGCCAACATTTGCCAAAGATGGAGCTACATACATCAAGAAATATGAAAAGTTCCAGAGGTTTGTCGCCATACCTCATCAACTTCATAAACCTCTTAATTCTATTACATCTCCTAGGCCTTTTGCAGTTTGGGGGATTGACCTGGTTGGACCACTACCAAGATCTATGGAAAACTATCATTAATTAATTGTGGCAATCCATTATTTTTCAAAGTGGGTAGAGTCCAAGCCGATAATTTCAATCATAGAGAAGAAAGTTTTCTAGTTTATTTGGAAAAATATCGTTTTTAGGTACGACCTACCCAATACTATAATTTTTTATAATGGAACATAGTTTAAAAACGTCTCCCTAGAGAAAATATTATGAACGAGTCGGCATCAAGCAGTTCTTTTCTGCTCCTGGCCGACCCCAGGCCAATGGATAGACATGAGTAACAAATTGGACGATCCTTGATGGGATGAAGAAGAGATTGGTAGATGCCAAAGGTGGGTGGGTTGAAGAAGTATATGATGCCCTCTAGGCTTACAGGACGATGGAGACGACTCCTACCGGGGAAAATCCATTTATGTTTGTTTATGGTTCAGAGGAAGTAGTGCCAATAGAGGTAAGTCTCCCTACCCATAGGGTTCAGATCTATGACCCAGAAGAAAATGTTTCTCAATGAAGACTTGATTTAGACCTTGTAAAAGAAAGGAGACAATATGTTGAGGTCAGGCAAGCTACCTATCTGTAAAGGACAGTGAAGTTCTATAATAAGAGAGTAAAGGCATGCCTACTGAAGGTAGGAGACCTGGTGTTGAAGAAGACATGGAAGAATCCTAACAGACTTCATCCAAATTCGCATGGACCATATATAGTGATTGAAGAGGTTGTGCCAGGGATGTATTGATTGGAAAATATGGAAGGAGAGCCATTCTCCAACCCATGGCACACCGACCACCTGAAAAAGTATTACCAGTAAGATTTCAGTTTTTCCTATTTCATTTCCTTCGATCGTTATACATTTATAGGAGGTTCATATGATGAATGAAATATGAAAAAAATTCAATAGAAATCTCAAGTGTTCTCTCATACATTGAATATCTGTTTGAATACTTTTTATTGCTTATATCAACTCATCTTAAGCTATAAAACATCATTTGTTGTGGAGTAGCCTTAAGTTACTCTCCGTGATACGACAACCAAAATAGGGTTGACCTCATTTATGGACTCACAATAACATCGAGGGGGATTTATTACTGAACATCATTAATTTGGTAGTTATGCTCTGTCGGCCGAGATGATAGTGCATGGACGAGATGACACTCTCAAAATGACGAGAGGGTACTTATGATTAAACACCATAATTTGGTGAATTCAAATTAAAATATCACTTAGGTGTGGTTCATTGAATAAACATCCTTAATTTGGTGGTTATTCTCTCTCGATCGAGATGATGGTTCATGGACGAGACAACACTCTCCATACACTCTCAAAACGACAAGAGCGGTGCATTCAAATATAAATTCATATCCATTAGACATAATTAAGTTTGTGAAAGAAGAGACAAGGCTTGTGTCAATTAAAATAACGCTATTAATAAAAAGGGCAGAGCAAGCATAACATTAATAGAAATTAAAAATTCATTCATCAAGAAAAATGAGATTACAGTAGTACAAGTCTAGGAAAAGTCCGACTATCATTACAAAGAAGAAAAAATAAGAAAACTACGAGAGACAAAACTTGCAGACTGCCATCGTCCCCAGCCAGGGCCAACCTATCACCACCTGCCTGATTTTCCCCATAAACCCAACATTTATGATCTCAGCCCCGTCATCATTAAGGCCTAAATAAGTCTTGTTCTTGTTAGTCTCCATAAACTCAAGAGGGTTGTTCTCTATAGGGTCAAAAGGATTCTCAACGTCGGCCAAGGCAGTTTGGAGTTGTGTATCATTGAAGTCAAGGATAATGAAGTAATCAGGTGATAGACTACCAACCTTCGTGTATTTAATGGTAGCCCATCGGCCGAATTTCTTGATGCATCTTCCCAAATACTCAAAGGCATATTCTCCAAATTCCTCAGACTCCCTGAATTCGTCCAAGGCTAGCGCTTTAGCCTTATCTAAGGAAGCCTCAACAGCCACATCAATCTCGACCTTCATGTTATCTGCCAAGGTCTTTAGGGCTTTTTCATGAACAGTCTTCAGATTTGAGACTTAGTTTGTTGCCTCTTTCAAGACCGTCTTTGCATTCTGCTACTCCTTTCTCAAATTTTTCTCTATTGTGATGGCCTCCCTCCCTTTTTGAATCAAGGGAGGCTTCTTGCTAATCCAATCTCCCATGTGATACAAAGATACTGTTCCCTATAAAATAGTGGGGAGACATGTCAGTATGAGATGTATGTAAGGAAGAGATTATATTAAGAAAGATTTTGAAAACTACCTGAATAATCCTATGAGGGGAAAATTCAGTCAAGAGAGAGATATCCATTGATCGGAGGAATCATTTGTAAGCCTCAGAGATAAGAGAGTCGATACCATCTATGGCTTATTTTCCATAGTCGAACACACTCTCATCAATGATTTTCAACTATGAAAGCCGAGCAGCCAGTGCGTCATAGAATGAGATCGGGATGACCTTAGTATGATGATTTTGCTTTGGGGGACGATTTGTTATGGTTTCATCATCTCGTCTTTTTCTTTTTTTCCTTACATTGTTATCTCAGATGGGGCAGCCAGAAGTAGACTTCTTTGTCTAAGAAACAGGGGGTTTAGTTCTTTATCCATGTTTGTTGGTAAGTTTGCTAAAATTGGGGGCTACCATGTTCCAAATCTCGTTTAATACGCCTTCAGTAAGACCTATAAAATATAAACCTCAGAGATTAATTATTAGCAAATATGAAGTACGAGACAACAATTAGCAAAGTTAAATACTTACATAGCTCGGCAAGGGGGACAACCCCAAACCTATCTGAGGTAAATAATACGGAGTCATTAGATGTTCAAACTTCACGAGATGACATTTATCACCTTGTGCATGAAGATTTTTAACCTTTTTAAAGGCCACAAGGTTCAACCCCAAATCGAGTTTTGCCGATGCATAAACTTTTCCCCACTTTAGAGGGGTCCTGGGCATAGAGGTCCCACATGCTTGGTTTGAACCAAACTCCCAAGCCCCAGAGATAAAGAAGTAACGGGGTTTCCAATTATGGTTTGCAGTTTAGGTGACTAATAAAATCTTCTTATCGGACTTGTTGTCTACGAGGTGGTAGTAACCAATTTGGGTATTTGGGGACTAAGGTGTGTAACAAGAAATAAATATTATAACTCAAAGGTCAGTTTGATGGATTGTTTTCCAAATGACAATATAGCTAAGGATAACTCTCCAGGAATTCAGAGAAAGATGAGAAGGGGCATGTTTTAGATGACCTAGAATGGCTGGGATTGTAGGGAGAATGGACAGGAGAAATAATAGCTTAAACATCTGCTCGTAGACATAGACTTCTCCCTCTTGTCTATGAAAGGGTCTTTCTTCATTGAGATGCTTTCTTATAGAAATGGAAGGATATATGCCATATAGATGCCTCCAGATCAAGAGATCGACTTTCGACACAATACTCTCGTATTCCTTAGCAACAGATGTAGCCATATCACTTTCCTCACTACTGCTTTCTGTAACCTCAGCCTGTGGATTGTTTGGGTCATCACTAGGTAACCTCTGTGAAAACTCGGATCCAGTTGCAGTGAGAGAGGAATTGCATCTAGGGGAGATGGAATTACCATATTAGGTTCAAGAATCTAAACAGAGTCATATTGAGTAGATATCTTGCCTCTTTTAGAGGACGATACGCGCAAAGAAGCCTCATCCAGATCGGATCCTTTAACATGGGATTAACCACAGTCCATGGCTTCCTCATACGAATCAACACTCTTGGCTAGTTGAGAGGTTGACATAGGGTCGTCAGCTGATGAGGAAGACTTAGATATTAAATCACAAGGTTTAGTAACTTTGGGGTATATGACAACTAGGGGAGGTGGATAGATTGGACAAATGGGAAAGGCCTTAACCTTACGATTATCATCTTTCTCAGATTCTATTCTCCTAATTTATTCAAAGTGCTTCTCTCCGAGGCTGGGAAAATCCTCGGTTAATCTATACAACCATCTTAACATCAAAGGACGAGAATCAACTTGGGTGGAAATTAGAATAGGAACAAACAACTCACAACTTTGACTTAGGTTTACAAAAGATCAAACAAGAATTCAAAACATTTTCAGGCAAGAAGTCCAAGAACACGTCCTTGAAGATGGTGGGAGAAGGTGAACGACGGTCACCGAAAAATGCTTAAAAGATCGAAAAACCTTTAAAAACCTCCCCAACCAAGTAATTACCACTGTTAGCCACCTAAAAATACCACAGGGAAGGCCAAAATGGGTCCAAATGCACTCCGATTCTCAGTGGGAAACTCAAATTCTCGTAGAAAAAGCTACAAAGAGCTTAGCTCAAGGGTTTTTATAGAAAAGAAATAAGAGAAGAATTAAAGAATGGGTACCTTAAGAAGTTAAATGTAGGGGAAAGAGAAGGTAAGAGGTTGTGTGATTGCAAAAAATGCACAGGGCTAGAGAGATAAGAACAAATAGGAGTTTGTAAATGTAAGGAGGAGAGAGAAATGTTTTAGAGTTGAAATACCCAAGAAATGATTAAAATATCTCCCAATATGTATCATCATTTGAGGTGCGATGTCCAAAGAACTTATCCATCAAGTCAGACTTGGGATAGATTATACCCACCTAGAACTATGACATGTGTCACTTTCTTATGCCTTAAGTTGTACCTAATCGACATATCAAAAATGTCTCATCAGAGGACTAAGCAAACTCGAATCCCCCAGCCACCTCTTCACATAAGTGAATGAGGTCTAGGGGGAATTAATATGACTAAGTATGAACTCGTCTCAGGACGAGAGCCCTAATCTTCAACAACCGAGTTTTAATAAGTAGCTCACAGGTCATTACCAAGACTTATCTAGAACTAGGTCCATCCTCATACTCAGAACCTCAACCATCAATGGTTCGAAACCCCAGGGAAGAATTTTAGCAATAGGGATGTCTATCGTCCTCTATCCGGTGACATCAAGAAATGGCCTACTTAGTCCACCTTGGCCTGAGCTGCTTAGTCGAGACCACACTTTCCACTTCCCAGCTCAAAGTCAAGCACTGCATCAATAACCTCATACTCGGCTAGGTCAAGACCTCTACAAATGACACCATACCATCCGAGTAGTAAAAGGTTCCAAGGTGACGTATACCACGTGAGTAATTTTATTATAACTTGATTATTACCTCATGTGAGGGAAAATTATATCATCATTAGTTACATGTGATGTGGACAACTCTCATCAGCTTAGAGGATCTCTTCATCACCACATGCCTACTGCATGCTTAGGGGCTGCATTACACCCCTTACGTATTATAAATACTTGTCTTCTACCTCTTGTAAAGGGGATATAAAATAGTAACCCTAGAGAAACTCTGTCAAATTCATTACAATAGAAAGATAGTTTGAGTGTTTATATATTCTATCCATTAGAGCCTTATTTTAGTGGATTACACACACTACACAGTGGACGTAGGCCATAATTAGGCTAAACAACTTAATTCTGGCGCTCAATCCCTCTTTGCGTCATCCTATTCTCTCTCTTACGGTTATATATCTTGTTTATTGCCATTGTAATACCTATTTGAGATCATTATCACTCTGACCTAGTGGTACCATTTTTGGTATCATCAGTAATCATTCCTAGAATGTGTAAACCCAATCATCAATGAATTGTGAGCTAGAGCTGGTTCGGGAATAGGTTCATCGGTAATTGGGTTTGGGAGAACGTTGGGGTGATAAAGAATAACCAAGAGATAAATATCCATAAAGAGTAAAAGAAAAAATAATGTATCAGAGGGAGTACATTAACATGAACAAACACGTGCAAAATAAATAAAGAGTTACCAATGGAGTGAGATAAATATACATCTTTAGAGTTAGTTGCATTAAAGCAACAACGGCATATTGGTCCAAAGGGCTATCCTCCAAAATAATGGTAACGGAGGAACTTATTGGCATAGAAGTTGGACTTGGATTTGTTGGAATCACAACACACTCTTCAGTTTCACATTTCCTCTTTGTTTTGGTGCCTATATTTTTTTTTCATTGAAAAGGAGCACCAGAGGAAGGTCCCTCTTTTGATTGACAAAGGTTAAATCTTTTTCAGTATGTAACCTAGGAAGAAACAACATTATAATAATGGAATTATCAAGAGGAATAACTGGAAAATGATTGTACCATGTTATACTTTCGCAACTATGAAACACACCATTTCCACCGTGTCTTGATTAGGTTTCAAAGGGCGTTTAGAGGCACCCTAGGAGATTAGTGGGAGCTTTTATTTATTTTGGATTTCTTGGGATCTAGGGAGGAAGCTTCCTCCATTGACAAACTAATTATAGAGGATTCTTTCCTTTTTGTAGCAGTAGTGGCAGGGGAAGTAACTTTCTTCTTCCTCTCTTGAGGCACATTTCTTAATGAGGCTAAACGAGGTGACTCATGTAATAGACTTTTTTTTGGATCTCAATTCAAATTGACATCCTATCACTAAGTTTTTTTATAATCTAAGCTCATTGGGTCATATCAGTTAACCAATGGATAAGTAAGAGGAGACTTAAGCCACTCCCTTATTTGATTAAGTTGAGATGGCCAAAAGTGCATGATCTAATGAAATATTACATCAACCTTCATTTTGATGCTTGTGATTTTCAGTTTGTAATTGAAATACCCACAAAGATTTACCAGAACATCAGTTATAAAATTCGAACAAGCTCTGGAGAAAGATTCATCTGCACTACAACTTTGATAGGCCTTGGGGGGACGACATGTTCAACCCAAATTATCTATAAGAATTGCGTGGGTGATAGAACTCACCTTTAATATCCCACTATGTGAATGAGTGAAGGAGGATACGATTAAGCATGAGAACAATAAATTTATATTGTTTTATCACTAACCATTTCTACTTTCATTTCTTCAACTGGAAGATTGGTCTCAGTTAAAAATGAGAAAGTTTGGGATAGAGTTTCTCCGCAATAAGGTTTAGAAATAAAGGTGGAGTACTAATCAAGGTTTTTGCATTACTTTTTTATTTTAATAGAGAAACCTTGGACATTTTTCCGCAGATGGAATGATACGGATCTTCAAAGGGGAAACAATAGGTTAAGATAATATGTTATCGAAGTTAGAGATACCGTACCTTCATAAATATCATTCCATGTCAGCATGAGTCCTATCTAGCTAAAAGTAGAGGGAGCCAGTGGTCATAAGTGTAATTGGAAGATTAACCCCACAAACCAACCTCACACACATATTGATTAAGTCTCAATGAGATTGATCATGGGGCTTGACTGGTAAATTGAACTGAGAAATCACACAAACAATGTAAAAAGCTAACTCTGGCAAGGAACGTTTACCTTCACTATAATCTATGTCAGGAATGATACCTATGGACTTCTCATCTTTGGTGAGTTTTTTCGGAACCTTATAGTTAAATTTAATAAGTTAGAGGGTGTTTATTTGTTAGAATCCCCCCACATTCACGGAAGATTATATCTCTACTCGTGTTATAGCTCAAGCGGCATCAAGAGCTTCATCACTGTAAGAAAGAGAATTATGTGGCCCAACCCATCTACTCACTGACATTTTCAAGGGGGATCTTATATTCACCCCAAGATGTAATGAAGGTATGGGACACTTGGTTCCATCGAGAAAGAAATAGGTGGAGGGCTAAATTATTCTTGGACAAAGTAAAATCCCTAAATTAACAAGTGTGGAGAAGACCCAACTTTTTTAAAATGGTGAAGTTTATGGATATAGGTTAACCAATTGGAAAAACCTTATGGAGAGACTCCAATAGCCTCTAAATCAATGCGGGAATATAAAAATTCCTTGCGGGGCTTGACGCATAAGCCTCAAAATCAACAACAACTGGGCTTGACATGCCACCATCTCAGTCTGTATGGCTTTAATGGAAACTTAGTCAAAAACCATGGGCAGATGATGAGAGGAAGGCATTAATGATTAAATAATGGTTTTAATAGATGAAATGATGTGAAAGAAATAGAGGAAGAAATGCAATAAGAAATGAGTGATGGATATATGATTTCATGGTTGTTTATAGTGTAATTCGAAGGAAAATAACACTTTTTCTCTCTAAGAAAATTCTGAGCTATGAACTTTAATGGTAGAAAATTTGGAATGTTGAAAAATTTATTTAATTACTAGGTTTTAAATAAAAGAGATATAGCCATTTGGAATGCAGTTGACATTTTATTTTTTCACACATGCGTATTTTAAAAGTAATGATGGATTTTGGGAATTTGAACTCTGCACATATAACCCCAACTCCTCACATGGTTATAAGCGGACAACGATGTTAGACGATTGTACTTCACCACTAATTGATGACACATGCTAAAAAAAGGTTAACCTATTTACAAAGGAAGGGTTTCACAGTATTTTTCAAATGCATATTTTTTAGATGTTTATCAGCTAACTTTACTCGTTATAAACTCTTACAAATCAATATTGTTCATAATGAATTCCCACAGGTAAATTCTATTTGCATTTATATGAGGAGACGTTTGTCATAGTAGAGGTTTTTTGAATATATTTTTCTTACAAATATTTCTTACCCACAAAACCAATTTCTCTACACATAGGCAAATGTAGGGGGCTTAAAGATAAAAATAAAATTATAGATGGTTCTCCCATTAAAGGAAACTAAATGATGATTCAATAAAGTTTAGTGAGACTACACAGGAGTATACAGAGACAAGTGAACTTTCTCATAACCCAGCTTGAGGAAAGCCAAAAGAAGCTAGAGGAAGAAGAGATGAAGATGCCAGCAAACCAATACAAACGTTTGAAGAAGGGACATAGGAAGACTTCCAAAGGGATATATTCAAAGAACATTTATAGTTCATTTTAACTTAAGTGATATGTATTTATAACATATATTGTAATTATGAGACATATTATAATATTGGTTAGGTTGCTCATTATTCGTAAGGGACTAGGTCTGGTAGGACTTAGGAGAGCTTTCATGCTTTAACAATGAACTTCACTTAGGGAAACCTTGAGAAACAGGTTTGGAGGATTATGTAGAAAAAAACATTAATCCATACCCTAACCTCTTTTAGATACACTACGTAAAACAAAGCTAGTCTGAGAGAGCGTAAGACAAAGAAACATGTTGTGATCAACCATTAGTTACCTTAACAAAATGTGTTTATGAATGGTGATGGGATGCTGACGTAAAGAAACATTATCTGAAATAAAAGAATATTCCATTTATATATGATTCCTTGAAAGTAGAGTTTATATAATGTGTTGGTCATAACAATCAATACTTTTCATTAAAGAAACATTTATATCCATGATGGGAGATAACTTTAGGCCACGATGAACATTTTTTTCCCCTTTAAAGGATGGATGGGGACCAACATGGGTGTTAAGACACTATAGACACCCCATTCTATTACCCCTTAAACTCTCGATAGGTCCCTAGCACCTCCCTTCATCACTACAAACCTAGTTAATACCTCGAGTACTGACTTAGAAGCCATCGGGCACTCTCAGGCTCCGTTTGACCAAAAAGTGAAACTCTTCAGCTCAACTGAGACTGAGTGAATCTTAAAAGTGAACTTAATCCCCTTTCAAACAGTCCATCCCATGTGGGATTCCGACTTACCATGCGGACAAACAACTCGTTTCCCCGAAACCTGATCTAGAGGCCACTGAACACTCCCGGGATCCATTTGACCAAATACAAACTCTTCAGCTCGCTTGAGACTAAATGAATCATCAAAGAGCACTGAATCCCCTACCAACGGTCCATCCCGTGCACGGATCTGATTTACGGTATGGACGAACGATCCTATTTACTCCGAGAGGTCATCAAATGCTTCCAGGGCCCGATTGACCAAAGTTAACTCCCCGAACCGGGTCAAACTCTTTGGAATGTCAAAGTAAATATCCTAACCTTTCCAACAGTTCACCCCATGAACGATTCAGACTTACCATGCGGATGGATGATCCGTTTGCATCCCACGATTCCCCGTCCAATGGACCGACGAGCATTTCCGAGCCACATTTGACCTAAAGTCAACTCCCAAACCCGGGAGAGATCCAAAGGACTTTTTAAGGTCTTTAAATTACCTTCCCAACGGTCCACCCCGTGTGCAATTCGGATCAACGATTTGCACTCTATGGCCAATTTTCTGAGAAGGCCAGAAAGACACTTCCAAGTGGCAAGTCCCAGACCTTGCCTATCGGCAGTGTGCCTAAACACACCTGCCGATTGGTAGGACCAGGTCTATGACGATCGAAAATGCCCTGGGCCTATAAAAATGATCCCATGTCCTCATTGCAAAAGGGGCCCAAATTTGATACATATCACTCTCAGCAAATCCATAAAACCTCTCTCGAAGTCTGCGTGATTTCTACATCCAAAACCCTTTCCAACTTTCAATTCTTATCATCCTTTTCATCAAACTTAGCGAATCCACTACCCTCCATCATCATCCAAGTGCAAGGGCTACTTTCCAACACTCAAGATGAAGCTCAAGATCTTCAAGAAGGTCCAATTTTCTCAATTCTCTCCTTAAATTTCCATAAATTCATATTAACTTGTTTTATTACTTAGCATTTTTATTGTCACATCTCACATCTCACATATACTAATATACTTTTTATTTAGTATTATTTCACATCTCTTATTTTAATATAAAGAAAAAACCCCAAAAATCAAGAAAAGAGGGTTTGCTCATAAATTCCAAATGGGAATTCTCACATTTTTCTTACACTTCTCTCACGACCAAAACACTCCCCCCCCCCCCCCCACACACACACAAATAAGAGAATCCCCCAATTGGATTTATGGGGTAAACCCCACCCCTCGTTTTGCATACGAACTACGTGGACTTTGGTGCATCTATAGGCTACGTTGGCATCTCGGGGTAAACCCGAGACTCGAGTCCTATTTTTTACTCTTTTCCCATTTTCTATTTTCTCTAAATTCAATTCTCTTAGATTATATATATATATATATATATATATATATATGTATATTTGTTCTCAGTGGCGTATTATTCCACATATGTTATCATTCCATTATAATGATCAACGCAAGGATGATCGCGCAAATCCTATTTTCTAATATTATCTTTACATTCCTACGGATGACTCGCTTTATCTCTTCCATGGTACAAGTCCATGACTCCTACATATACACATGCACACATATCCCGGGGAAAATAAAGGAAAATAGCAAAAACCCATGAGAAACCATAAGGGCGGAATGGGTGCCTAACACCTTCCCATTTCGTAACATAGCCTCCAGACCCTTTTCGAATCATTTTGGTTTTGTATTCATCAATATGTCTTTGTATGCTGTCCTTTGGGATGGATCCCTTTCTTTTGTCTATTTTGAGTAAAATAGACTGGAGACTCCATCTCTCTATATTTTTCACCTCATCAATGACACCGACCGAAGCGCTCCTGAGAGGGACACGTCGGACCTAGGATCCTCACGCTCCCGCCCGCCATGAGGATCGGGGATAGCCACAGTGGAGACTCTGATGGGGATATGGTTTTGAGGTCTAGACTCTATTTACATGGGCGTTATGTTTGTTTATATTTTCCCCTATTTTTGCATGTTCCCCTTTTTCATGCGTATTCCATGCTTATGCTTTTATTCATGCAGTTGTAGAAAATTCTCCATGTACACTTCGCACCACGTGCACTTAGGATCACATATATCCATGTGTTGCATGCATCACCCATCCATACATGATGTACCATTGGTACTTGTAGCTTGGTCCTTATTTGGAATGATCAAGAAATACATTCTCATAAGATACTAATAAGAGAATCATGCATGATTCACACGACATCACCAAAGAACATTGTGATTGACCAAATTTTGTCCAGTAACTGGAGGGTCACTTCGGGATGGGCGCTGGTCCGGTAGGGCGCAGTTAGCCTATGAAATATTACTCTCACCTTCCATTGGCCAAGTACCTTTGACACATATCGAACGGTTCCCCCGTATCGTACCTCTTGGTCGAAGTCATGACAGGAGGTATATCGTAGGGAACTCGTTCACGTATGTTGAGTATATCTAATTCGCTCTCACACGAGGTATATGGTGAGGTAATTCATGTAAACTCAGGTATATCAAATGGCATGTCCACACGTACCTATTTCCCGCAAGAGCAAGACGTATATTGTGGAGGTCATGCCAAAGGGGCGAACCCTTTCCAATTCACCCAACCAACTGCATACCCGCATATAGTGTCAAGCCTAGGACACACATATAAGATTTATGGTTTCGATGCGAAACTCTGCCAAAATTTCGGGTCGGCCTGCCACCTGAATTTTCGCGCATTTTTAAAATGAGACCCTATCCGTGAGCCTAGTCACAAGTCCACCCACAACTTTACATATATTACAAACCCAATTTTTCCAGGCTCGGGTCCCGTCCGTCATTTTATTTTGCATTTAAGATAATTTAATACAAGTGAGAACATAATAATTATAATAATCATGCTGAGAACGTCTCCCAAAAAAATTCTTTTCTTTTCTTTATAAAAAAATCCAAAAACATTTCTCCCCTATTTATAAAAAAATCCAAAAACATTTCTCCTCTCTTTATTAAAAAGCCTAAAATATTTTGTCTTCCAATCTAAAAAAAAAATGTCAAAAATATTTTCATCCCTTTTCTCAAAAAAATAAATCCCATTTTGCGCCTTCTCAGGTCGATCGCAAGCGCTTGGTCTGGCTCCTTATTGGCTTCGGTCTTTAGTCAAATCACCCCGAACTTTCATCTGTTCCCATGTACTTATTCCGAGTTCAGAATCCATCCACCTTCCATATAGAACACAGATCAAGTACCCGTTGTGCAGCCAGATCTGACGGCAGTCCTAGCTCGGCTCATGTCCAAGATTGACAACCTCTAGACTGAGGTCCGAGAGATGCAACGAAACCAAGTTCCCATTCCTCAAGAGCCCGAGGCCCTATTACCTCATGCTATGGAACCACCCGAGCCTATCTGGGTTCTCTAAGAGTATCAGCACGCTCCACGTGCCCCTCCTGCTAATGGGCCACCGCCTGCCCAGCTTCCAATGTCGAACCTTGCCCATCATGGGGCAAACTTGCCTATGACCATTGATTCGAAAGAGGAGGAGTTGAACAAGGTCAAAGAAGAGCTCAAGATGCTCACTAAGAAGTTTGACCAAGTCAGAATCTTTGGGAATTACATGGACTACACCCACATGTCTCCTTATCCTAAAGCGAGGTTACCCGAGAAGTTCAAGATGCGAAATATTAAGAAATTCTGAGGAAGTTGACCCCCGATTATTCATCACCACAGCTATCACCGTTCCATGACTCTACTAGGGGATTCTGAAGAAGTGATGGCCCAATTGTTTCAGTAAAATCTGAAGGATAGCGCCCTCCGATGGTTTTTATCTCTCGAAGAGTCCAGAATTCTTAGTTAGGAGGATGTAGCCTGAGAATTTATGTCACAGTAGAAATACAATGAAGAGCTTGAGGTCACCCGCCGTGATTTAGAGATTCTCAAATAGAACTATGGGGAATCAGTCAGTAACTTCATAGCTTGATGGGGGGAAAAGTAGCAACCATGACCAATCGGCCTTCCAAGGAAGAACAAGTCACCATAGTGAAGAAGAATTTCTTACCCCATGTTCGAGCAACCATTGGAGGACAATACTATCCCCACTTTTGAGCTATCAGAGAAGTAGGAGTAGAAATCGAGGAAGGTCTTGCTAAAACAGATGTCGAACCAAAGAATGTGTTCGGACAATTCACCCCAAAGAAATATGATAAGCCTGACAGTGCTACAGTCTCAACCATCAACAATATCTCTCAACCAACCACCTTGTGGGCACTAGAAATCCATCCTATCCCAATCTAAAAAGAATACACTAAGCTCTATTCTCCCCTCTCCAAAGTTTATCAAGCCTTGTTAAGCTGAAACCTTATCAAACCCTTGAATCCCCATCCTTTGCCAAATTTTCTCCCAAGAAACTTTGAGGCAGATGCCGATTGCGCCTTTTACCAAACAGCTGGCCATACCACCGACCAATGATTTCATCTTCCAAACGTAATCCAAGGTCTAATTGACTGGGGTACCATTGCCCCACCATCTAATCCTAAGCCAAAAACTACTCATAACCCACTCCCAAATCATACCAATGCTATCTTCCTAGAAATGAACCCAGGTTTTGATCCCTCAACTCAAATCACACCCATATACTCTCCTAAACAAACCTGCCCATATTTTTTACTACACCCTGTTAGCCTCACTAATCAGGCAATGTCACTCCATATCAGAGCATGCATCGTTGTCCGTACCCATTCTTAAAATGGAAGTATGTAATTATCAGAAGTGTTAATCTAACTCCTAAAGTTCGGGCTAAAATTTCCCTCATGGATGATCATTGATTTCCAGATATTCAGTACGTTGTTCTTAAAAGCACGAAAATGGGCTCGAGAGTCAGACACTTGGGTAGTACCAACCGATGAAGTCGGCTTAGACTTTATTGTCCAGGTTATAGTAGAGATATTCAGGCAAACCAGCGATATTTATAGTGTGACTGAGTTACTTGATAATCTGAAGCTATAAGGGTGCCTGGTCCCTTCACCCTCACATATCCCCACAGAATGGGAAGACCTGTATGAAGAAGCCGTTGAAGTTATGGAATGAATTGACTTTACATGGAAAGACATAATTGTTTCCACTGGATGGGGGAAGAGTTAAAAGATTCAAATGAAGAGAAAGTTTCAGAAAAAACTGGCCCAATAGCTGACATGTGTGGGATGATATCATTTGAAGAACTTCTCATAGAAATAAACAAGGTGGGGAACAACCCGAGGTTGATGAGGAAACGGGATTTATGTTCTTCCCTTCTTCAGCAAATCACATGAGCAAATCAGGGAGGCATTACCAGATTCCAATATCACTACTAGCCAATGACAAGGGGAAGGGCCTTGAAAACCTTCTTGTGTCAGAAATGACCATCGAGGAAAGCAACATCCTTGATCAACTAAGGAAAACTCAAGCTAACATCACTCTATAGGTGCTTTTCATGTCTTCTTAGCTGCACATAAATTCTTTGATCAAGTTGCTCACTGGATCCACAATTCCTCCTTTTATCACGCCAGAAGAAGCGATAAATTTGGTCAGATCCTTAACCTCTACCCGAATGCTATCCTTTTTCAAAGAAGAAATCCCCAAGATTGGGCCAATCCACAATCATGCACACAATATCTCCATCAAAGTTATGGGGAAGGTCGTACCACCATCTCTTATCTATAATGGATCTGCCTTGAATGTCTGCCCACTAAGAACCTTCAAATGTTTAGGAATAAAAGAAAGTGACCTCGCTCCAACTTCCGCTACTGTACGTGCCTACGATAATACCCATCGGGAGGTGATGAGATACATAAATCTTGTAATAGGGGTTGGACCTATAAACCTTGTCGTCGAATTCCAAGTTATTGACATCCCAGCGTGTTTCAATCTATTGTTAGGATGACCTTGGCTCCACAGTATCAAGGGTGTGTCTCCCTCACTCCATCAGAAATTGAAGTTCTTTGCCAACAGACGGGTCATCATGATTTTGGATGACAATGACAATGACGTGGGTGCAAGTACCAGCAGTCTAATTCTTGAGATACAACACGGGTCAAATGATATGATCCTATCAAGATTTCGAGTTGAACCACCTCTACTCCCGGTAGGGGTCAACTTCAAAGAAAGGGTTTTTCCAGAATATGACCCTCATGGCAACGTCAATGTGATTGAGATGTTCAGAAACATGCACTTTATTCCCGAACTGGGGCTAGGACAAAGATTGCAAAGTATACTTGAGTTGATTGAACTAAAGAAAGATTTACCTCCTTATGGTTTGGGGTATCAACCGTCAGAACAAGAGATCAGAATGATCCTTCAGTCTCGACTAAAGAGAGGATTAGACTACATCCAGACTATCTCAGGTGACTACTTGAATGGACGATCCATCAAAGAGGGTGAAGACTTCACCTTTTACGTCTTTTTCGAACCATGGTTTGACCATACAGATAAGAAGATGAAGCCTGGAATGGAGATCTTTTTCCAAGATAGCTACCCATGGGTTGAGAGTTCCCAACAGCATGTACAACCGCTCATCAAAGATACCAAAGAGACTGAGGAAAGTGACTCTGAAGATTCCTTTAACTTACACACACTGGGGCTAACACTCTTCATGTTTCATTCAGTCACTACATCTTTGGATCCATCCCAACTGATTAAAGCTGCTGATACACCTATTCTCAACTGACATGTTGCGCCAGTTCTACCTATTGAAGTCCCCATAGTTCCAATGCTTACCTTATTTCTTCTTTTATTGTCTATCCTTGTTCAAATTTAATAGTGTCCTCCTTTGACGAGGTTCTCAATGCTATTTTTCCTATCAATGAAATAAACGAAAATTTTGAGTATCTTGTTGTGCCTTACATTAATTGTTTGGATTCTAATCAAACTTTTGATGATGATGATTTTGCAAATGAACAATTCTTAACTGATCTAAATAAGGTTAATAATAAACAACATAACTAGTAGCCAATTGTTCGAGATTAGGATATGGGCTACCCTTGACGCTCCTGAGCGTGCACAACTCGAAGAATTGCTAAAGGAATTGATGGATGTCTTCACATGGTACTATGACGATATTCCAGGCATTGATCCTAAAATAGCTCAGCATGAGATTACCACTCTCCCAGATTACAAGATGGTTAAATAAAGGTTGAGAAAGCTCTGCACCGAATGGTCACTCAAGGTCAAAGAAGAGGTGGTCAAAGAGTTGAACGTGGGTTTCATTCGTGTGATCGAATATCCCACGTGGCTAGCCAACATAGTGCATGTGCCAAAATCACGAGGGAATATTTGGAAATGTGTAGACTACCGGGACTTGAATAAAGCCTCTACAAAGGATGATTATCCGTCACCCAATATCGACATGATCGTGGACAACACAGCCAGTCATCCTCTTAAGTTATTCTTTGACGGGTTTGTCGGATACAACCAAATCAAAATACACCCGGACCACCAATAAAAGATCGCGTTCATCACCCTATGGGGAACCTTTTGTTACACTGTTATTCCATCTGGTCTCAAGAATACTGGGGCTACCTACCATGGGGCTTCCACAACCATACTACATGATCTGATTCAAAAAGAAGTTGAGGTCTATATGGATGATATGATTATCAAATCCAATACTAAAGAAGGTCATGTTCCCACACTCTAAAAATTCTTCGAATGACTGCGACAGTATCAGATAAGACTCAATCCGCAGAAATAAATCTTCGGCGTTACAAAGGGAAAACTCTTGGGATTCATGGTCAGTGAGAAGGGGATAGAAGCATATCCTGCCAAGATGAAATCCATACTTGAGATTCCCTCCCCCCCCCCCCCCCCCGAACAGAGAAAGAAGTCTGATGTTCGCTTGGGAAATTGCAATACATTAGCTGGTTCATCAGACAGCTAACCTCCATCTGCGAACCTATCTTCAAACTCCTCTGAAAGGATTCAACTAAGGTTTTTAATGAAGCCTGCCAATAAGCTTTTGACCGAATCAAACAATATCTAACCCAACCTCTGGTACTCATGTCACTGCAACCTGATCTCCCCTTGCTCCTATACCTAACCATAATCGATACTACAACTGGGGGTTTTCTATCCAAATAACTTTAAGGTTACCACAAAGAAAAAGCCATATATTATGCCAGTCGTAAATTTCCAGATACGAGATCAACTACACTGCTTTGGAAAAGGCATGTGTCGCACTTGTATGGGTCAACCAAAAGTTGCGGTACTACATGCTCGCATTCCCCATCAAACTTGTATCACGAGTGGAACCCATCAAATACCTGCTTGATAGACCCACCTTGTCCAGCTGAATGGCCCGATGGTTGATTCTCCTAGCCGAGTTTGATATCGTGTACGTCACGTAAAAATCCATGAATGGAAGATCCATCTCTGACTACCCGGTTGATTACCCCATGAATGAAGTCGATGTCTGGATCTCCGAATTCCCAGATGAAAACATCCTCTCCACTGCCCAGGATGATCTCCGATGGAAAATTCTCTTTGACGGTACTGCCAACAAAAAGGGATATGGCATTGGGATACTTCTGATTGCCTAGATGACTCCCACACTCCCGTCACCATCAAGTTTATTTCCCTTGCACCAACAACATGACTGAATACAAGGCATGAATGGTAGGCCTCAAAGTTTCTCTCAATAAAGGTATTCAATGCCTAGACGTTTACGAGTATTTCGTTTCATCATTAGTCAAGTGCTCAGAAAATGGAGAGTTAAGGACGAGAAGCTCCAACCCTTCCATGCCCACTTAGAAGAACTAGCCTCCCAATTCCAAGACATTACCTTTTATTACCTACCTCCAGTAAATAATAACCTATCCAATTCCCTTGCTACGTAATCCTTGATGGTCGACATGCCCAAAGGAATCACAATGACCCCCTTCCTTATTCAAAAGCAAGACAAACCAACCCACTGCTACCACATTGAGCTCGTCGCCACAAAAGATCCCGAGCTAGACAATTGTTGGTACTATGATATATGGAACCTCTTCAAGCATGGTAGGTATCTCGGGGGTTCTAATGAAAAAGATCGAGTAACCCTTTGAAGACTGGCTGCCTAATACATCAGTTATCACAAAGCACTGCTCAAAAGGAACTTCGATGGAACTCACCTGCACTGTATCGCAGGGGCTGACATTGAAAAGATAATGCAGAAGATCCACTGTGGGGAATGCGAACCCCACATAAAAGGTGACATGATTTCCAATAAGATCATCCGATAAGGCTACTACTAGACCACCATGACCCAGGATTGCACTGCCTATGTTCGGAGATGCCTCAAATGCCAATAATTCTCCAACCTTCAGCATCTACCTCCGCGTGAATTATACAATATGACTTATACCTAGTCGTTCTCCACCTGGGGTATCGACATCATAGGGAAAGTTACACAAAAGGTTTCCAAGGGGCATGAGTTCATCCTAGCTTCCATTGATTACTTCACCAAATGGGTCGAAGATGAGTCATACGCAGTGCTGAACACTAAGAATGTGGCCAAATTCATCAATAAAAACATCATCTGTCGATATAAGGTCCCGCACGAGCTAGTATCAGATGAAAACTTGCATTTCGAGGCAGAAGTTATAGAGGTGTCCAACGAGTATGGGATTCAGAGATAAAAATTTTCTCCCTACCGACCTCAAACCAACGGTGTAGTTGAAGCCGCCAACTAGAACATCAAGGCCATTATCAGTAAGATGACCAAAAGCTATTGAGATTGGGCCGATCGGATACCGTACGCCCTTTGGGGATACCAAACCTCAATTTGAACCTCTATTATGGCTACCCCTTAATCTCTAGTTTACGGCATGGAAGCAGTCCTACTCATGGACCTAGAAATACCCTCGCTGCACGTCATGCTTGAAAGCAAAATCAGTGAAGAAGACTGGTGCCAAAGCCGTCTTGACGAGCTGACCCTCCTAGATGAAAAGAGATTGAAAGCTATATACCACATAAAAGGGTACCATCGCTGAATAGCATGTTCATTCAATAAGAGAGTCAAGGATCGCGATGTCCAAAAGCGGGATTTACCCCTCAAAGAAATAGTAGAGCCCATATGGGACCCCAGAGGGAAATTCTAGCCCAATTGGTGTGGCCCTTACATTGTGAAGAAGATCTTGTCCGGCGGTTCTGCCATGCTCACCGATTTAGACGGGGAGGAGATGGCTTACCCAGTTAACCTGGATAGTCTCAAGAAATTTTACCCCTAGTCCGAAATCTCGGCGCGCTGTGATTTTTCTCATCTCCCTTCTATTCTAAAAAAAATCTCCATTTTCCTCTACCCAGAACTACATGGGCCTGATCCTCTTCAAAACCATTTTCAAATAGTTCAAAAATCTTTAAAATACCTGAGGTACGTAGGCAGATCATTCACCTTACATGAGCACGTCCCTTTATTTTTCACAGAATATTATTCTTTTCTAATCTCCTAGAACAACAGTCCATTCTAACATATACTTGAACAAAAGGATTATGTATGCCTTAGCGATCAGTATAGATAATTCAAAAACACAAAACTCATCATAAGGCACCGCTGGATGATCAAAAACTTATTTATTTCACTAATAAGAAATTAAAGTACAAATTACATGAGAAAAGGAATGGATAACTCCCTTACCCCTACCTTCCTAAAAAAGCCAAAATAAAATCCCCACATTTATTTCCCATTACAAAATATACTCTCCAAGAGTCCTATCCATAGCTACCAGAGGAGCCCGCTCCGTCATCTTCATCTACATCCTAGGGTCCCCAAGATTCCCCTACCTGAATAGAGTGCCACAGACGCTCCATGGACCGATAAGCCTGAACCAGCTTCGGAAAAACCACAACACCTCCCTACATGGTATTAAAGAAGACGAGCCACCTTTGTCTAGTCTCCACTGCCAACATCTTGCTGACCACTCTCCTCCATAACCACTTCATATAATCCCCAGGGATATGCCAAACTCTCCCAACAGACTGAGAAGGATGGGTCGATGGACACTGATTCTCCCATATAGAGCCAAGCCGCATGCGCAGACGCTCAGTCAAATATTCTTCCAGAAAGAAGTATAGTGTCTGAGGTGGCACGACCTGTTCCTAACAAAATTGATGCAGAAGTTGCCAAGGGAAATAGAAAGAGGTCCGTCTGAGACCAACCAGCGGGACATACGGGTATTTTCCTAGCTCCATAATAGGCAGCAACTGTCCCCACCAAGGTACTGACTAGCACAGATTTAGAGTCTCGTTCTCCACAATCCAGTTCTCCCAGTTCTTGATGTACAAGCCAATGCTGATGAAATAACACAAAAAGAAGTTGGGTACAATTGATAAAGGGTATTCCGGAGGAGTTACCAGGCGGAGTCTCTCAGACAACCACATGAACAGCATTATGGGACTACCCCTTAGAAAGTAAGAATGATCTTCTCGCCAGGAATCTAGACCATTCAAAGTTTCCACCAGTATCACTGCCGTAGGATTACGAGGGTATGACATACATGAAGTAATGGATGCAAGTTGTGGGTACACCATCAGTTCCCCAGTCACCAGCAGTAATTTTGATACCTAGCCCAGAACAACGGCTCCGACGTATCCAACATCGCCAGCCTCCCACAAATACATGGACTATAACACTGCTCAAAGGGAGATCATTCCCCCAGCAACTAGTGTTCTAGACACCGAAGGCGAAATACGAAGAAACTCGGCCAACAAATCCCTGGGAGAACGGGAAAACTCAGGAAGAGCTGGAGCAACACTGGGATTTATCCTCAGCATGGAAAAAAATTCCTCATAGGTAGGACAAACTTCATCCAACCCAAAGTGGAATACATGGTCTTCGAGGTACCAAAATTGTACCGCTGCCATCAACATGTTCCACTCAATGGGCCAGTTGCACCACAAAGAAACTCGATGCATACTGAAAGCATCATAGTCGACATTATAAGAGCACATTACTTCCAAGGCTTCGAGGTAGTTAGGAAACTCAATGGTACCAGGGAGAGCCATCTTGAAAGACTAATAAATAGTAGGCAAGTAAGTGAGACTGTGAAGGTGTGATGAAAACACTCCACCCTTACCCCTTTTTATACTTGAAAACCCTCACAAAAAACATGACCCATGTAGAAATCAGAGGAAATCCTACCCCATAAAGTACAAGAGGCTGAAGAGGGAACTAATCAAAGCTTTGAATTGATGGCACTGGACTTGACTGTCGATAGGCACGACAAGGGTCTTTTCGATCGACATCCCCCTATTTTTGGAAATTTTCCTTTTTCCTCTTTTGTCAAAATCAAAAGCTCAATAAAAAATAAATTGATATTCTCTAATAGAATTTCAAAAATCCTCTTCCACCCCTATATAATTTCTCATTTTTAAAACTTTCCTCCAAATCCCAAAAATATCTCTTGTTACGGTTTGAGCAGCAAAGTAAAAGCGCATGTGCATGCATTCACCATCAACAAAAGATAATAAAAAACTCCATTGCATTGCATATATATATTCTTCTGTGTTACCTCCAATTTTGTAGGAAGTAAAAGAAAAGCAAAAACAATGGGACTCATCTCGAACCCACATTCTCTCTCCCTCCCTCTCTCTCAGAGCTTCCACCTGCGTGACGCTCTCTCTTTCCCTAACGGTGAGATGATGCACCACCGCTACTCGAGCCACAGTCCTCCCCGGACGAAGCACACGTCACCAAGCAAGAAGGAACCGGAACCGAAGCCCGAATATGGGTATTCACTGAAGATGTCCAGTCTCTGATGTCCCTCATCCAAGTGGTCGACACCCGGACATGCTGCGAGGAAAAGGCAAAATCAGTATCAACCCAAAAAGGATCAAAACAAAAAAGAAACAAAAAAGAGAAAAAGAACAGAAAGGTATACCGCATGATTTAGGGCCTCCTATGTCAAACCCAACTCCTCTGGATCCATCGCATGAGGATGGTGCAACACAGGGATCAACCCTCCATCAGCCTGCCAAATGTTGTATGAAGGAGTATGCAATCGAATGAAGGTAACCTCTGTAGTCACCGCCGTCGCAGATGCGACGGACCACTTCTGTTATGGGAAGACCCCACCGCCTAACTCGAACACGTAGGAGGGAAAGGTAAGGTATCATATACGCTGGGCACCGTCAACTAGCTCATCACAAAGTCCATATAGTCATATGGCACATCCGTATCAGTGTATAATAGGTAGGACTCGCCGATCATCGCCGCGATCCTCGCATCCTCCGGCAACAGTCGCTCCCTCCTCATGGACGTAGGAGGCTACACAGGTTGCAGCTTCACCTCCTCCTCGGAAATCTACTGAACCACCCTCTCCCCAAGATACCAAGAATGGACAAACTCATGCGCCAGCAAATTCCTCATCTGCACGTTTACCCCAAGCGCCCCCGTATCCTGAATGGCTATCCCCCAAGGATAAAAAGTCACCTGAAAATCCTCAGCAGGCATAAGTCAATACAGAATCAGAACATGCAAAAAAAAGACTCAAGAGGAAAGAGTCTGACCCTACCACTGGTCATGCCATTCAAGACCTGACACACCGCCTCCAGAGAAAGATATCCCTTCGACTGTCGATTGGCCTTCCGCCATCGATACAATCGGCAGAAGTCCCTAACAGTCTCGTCCTTTAGGGTAATCAGCTGGGTATTGCACGCAATCACCTCATAGAACCACGTCTGCCAAAGAAAAGAATTCACAATAAAAAGGAGACGCATACGGAAAATGCAAAAGCATGAAAGGAGAATGCGTAAACTAAAGAATACCTCAAGAAGATACGTGGCTCCAGTAAAAGTTTATCGGCAGCACCGGTTGAATGAATCCAAAGAAAAATAGAGGGTTGCCAAAGTCAGGCTCCCCCAATCAAAGAGAAGGATGTTAGAAAACATCCTCAAGTACGGCAAGAACCACAAATGGACGACGTCGCCGCTCGACGCCACCATGAAACCTCCCAGCACCAATAATATGAACAATCGGGCCATCTACCTCACCTGCATCCCATCCTCCCCATCAACCACCCTACTAAGCAAAACATCCTTCAGCAAGGACAATCGGAAAGAATCCCCAAAAACTATCCTCCCTACATCACCGAGCGTCGCCCGCACTGCCTCTGGTCTGACCCGCAGGGAACGATCCACCTCTATCTGCTCTCCGTCACAATCCATCCCCATCAGTTGTTGCACGTCTATGGGAGTTACGATCATCTCCCCAAAGCTAAAATGGGAAGTATGGGTAGTATCCCACCATCTCTCCCCTAGAGAACATAAGACCGCTGTCGAATGAGGCGTCTCATCCAGTGCATACGCCAACCTCCCAACACCCGCTCATGATACCACCCAACACACCACAGGTGGAAGATGCTCCCAGACATCCTTAAGTCCCGTCGACCCATGGGCACGAATGTTCTTCAAAGAGATATCAGACTGTCAAAAGAAAAAACCTTGTCAAAAATTTAAGAAAAAAGGAAAAATCACTAAGAAAAAAGAGAAGAATGGAAAAAGTTAGGTTACTAACATAACTGTCGGGGCTCACCATCCTCGAAGAGCGATGACGCGATGGCTCCCCTAGCAAGGTCCTCTCATCTACAATCGGCTCAAATGCGTCAATGGAATGCTCACTCCCCAAAGCAAGAGGCATCCTAGCCCCCCACTCCACGTTCGCCCAGTCATCAACAGTCAACAATTCCCTATGTGTTGTAGTGCTCACAAAGGCAGCCATTTCTTAGAGATCGGAATGCTACAACGATTTGCAAAGGAAAATTGCAGAAAGAGAGAAAGCAAGAAGGTGCGAAAAATGAAAATAATTCGCCCCTTTTATATAGGATGCCAAGGGTCATGTTGGTCGCCATTGAACCCCCCAACCACTGATCGACACTACCCCTTTACCTTCTTGAGGCAGTCCAAAAGTCTGTGCCACTATCGAATTTCACCCTCTGCACCATGCTGACCCGTACCCCCATTAAATTTTGTACAAAAATTCCTAAAAATAACATAAAATTCCTAAAAATCCCTCAAAAGATTTAAAACATTTTCTCCAATAAAATTTCGCATTCCCTCAAGCAAAACCCCTAGTTACCCAGCAAAACTCTCAAAACCCAAGTGAATCTCCTCCCGACAGAACCCCTGGAGGATCTCTAATGATCACCTCCTATGCCCCAAAGGTCTCAGACATCCTCGAGCAATACATCCAAAACCTAGACCACTTAATCATTACCCTAGTGGAATTTTGTCTATCCCTCCACAAAATCTCCAAAATCACAAGGATTTCCCCAACCATCAGCTCCCTAGCTCAAATCAAATTCATAAGGTAACTTCCTCGTCAGAGTTCCTCGAGAACATCTCAACTTAAGCCCGCAGAATTGGCTTCGACCCGCAGAATTTGTCATCTCAACCTAAGACCGCAAAATTATCTTCGACCCGCAGAATTGGTCATCTCAACCTAAGACCACATAATTGGATTTGACCCGTAGAATTGGTCATCATAACTTAAGCCCGCAGAATTGGTCATCTCCACTTAAGCCCACATAATCGGCTTCCACCCACAGAATTGGTCATCTCAACCTAAGCCCGCAGAATTGTATTTGACTCGCAGAATTGGTCGTCACAACTTAAGCTCGTAGAATAACTTTTGACCCGTAAAATTGGCCATCTCAACTTAAGCCCGCATAATTAGCTTCAACCCGCAGAATTAGTAATCCTTGTTTCCTTAAGCCCGCAGAATTGGTCACCTCATCTTTAAGCTCGCAGAATTGGCTTCGACCCGCAAAATTGGTCATCTCAACTTAAGCCCGCAGAATTAGCTTTGACCCGCAGAAATGGTCATCTTAACCTAAGCCCACAGAATTGGCTTCGACCCGCATAATTAGTCATCTCATCTTTAAGCCCGCAGAATTGGCTTCGACCCATAAAATCGGTCATCTCAACTTAAGCCCGCGGAATTGGTCATCGCAACCTAAGCCCGCAGAATTAGTTATCACAACTTAAGCCCACAGAATTGGCTTCGTCTTACAGAATTGGTCATCTCAACTTAAACCCGCAGAATTGGTCATCCTGGTTTCTTAAGACCATAGAATTGGCTTCACACGCAGAATTGGTCACCTCATCTTTAATCCCACAGAATTGGCTTCGACCCGTATAATCAGTCATATCAACTTAATCCCGCAGAATTGGCTTCAACCCGCAGAATCGGTTACCTCATCTTTAAGCCCTAAGAATTGGCTTCAACCTGCAAAATTGGTCACCCTCATCTTCAAGCCCTTAGAATTGGCTTCGACCGGCAGAATCGGTCACCCTCATCTTCAAGCCGTCAGAATTGGCTTTGACCTGCATAATCGTCCATCCCCAACACCTCCTTAGGAATTGACCTAAACCTTTCCTCCAAAACATCCCCAGTATTCCCCCATTAGGTCCTTAGAATCGGCCTTAACCCTCTGAATTGGTTATCCTTACCCCCCCAGGTCCTCAAAATTGGTCTCGACCCCCTGAATTGGTCATCTGATTTTCAAAGCATCATGCGGTGTCTATTCGATGGCTATCATTTATTCCAAACTCACCCGTTGAGGGGATCTACATACACCCCATTCTATCACCCCTTAAACTCTCCTTAGGTCCCTAGCACCTCCCTTCATCACTACAAACCCAGGTCATACCCCGAGTACTGACCTAGAATCCATCGGGCGCTCCCAGGCTTCATTTGGCCAAAAAGTCAAACTCTTCAGCTTGACCAAGAGTGAATTAATCTTTAAAGGGCATTAAATCCCCTTTCCAATGGTCCATCCCGTGCGCGATTCTGACTTACCATGCGAACGAACGACCCATTTTCCCTGAAACCTGATCTAGAGGCTACCGAGCGCTCTCGGGCTCTGTTTGACTAGAGTCAAAATCTTCATCTTGATCGAGACTAAATTCATCTTCAAAGGGAACTAAATACCCTTTATAATGGTACGTCCCGTGCACGAGTCTGACTTACGGTACGAACGAATGATCCGTTTTACTCTGAGAGGTCACCAAATGCTTCTAGGACCAGGTTGACCAAAGTCAACTCATCGAACTGGGTCAAACTCTTTTTAATGTAGAAATACACCTCCTAACCTTTCCAACGGTTCACCCCATGCATGATTCGGACTTACCATGAGAAAGAATGATCCGTTTGCGTCCGAAGATTCCTTGTCTAAGGGATCGACGAGCGTTTTCGAGTCACATTTGACCCAAAGTCAACTCCCAAACCCAGGAGCAATTCAAAGGACTTTCGAAGGTCTCTGAATTACCTTTCCAACGGTCCACCCCGTGTATGATTCTGATCAACAGTTTGTACTTTGCGGCTAATTTTTCGAAAAGGCCAGAAAGACACTGCCAAGCGACAGATCTCAGACCCTGCCTATCGGCAATGTGCCTAAACACACCTACTGATTGGCAGGACCAGGGCTATGATGATCGGTAATGCCCTGGGCCTATAAAAAGGAGACCATGTCCTCATTGCAAAAGGGACCCAAATCTGAAATATATCACTCTCAGCAAATCCAAAAAACCTCTCTCCAAGTCAGCGTGATTTCCACATCCAAAACCCTTTCCAACTTTCAATTCTCATCATCCATTTAATCAAACTGGGTGAATCCACTACCCTCCATCATCATCCAAGTGCAAGGGCTGCTCTCCAACATTCAAGATCAAGCTCAAGATCCACAAGAAGGTCCAATTTTCTCAATTCTCTCCTTAAATTCCCATAAATCCATATTAACTTGTTTTATTACTTATCACTTTTATTCTCCCATTTCACATATCCTAATATACTTTTCATTTAATATTATTTCACATCTCTTATTTTCATATAAATAAAAAACCCAAAAAAATAAGAAAAGAGGGTCTGATCATAAATTCTAAACGGGAATTCTCATATTTTGCTTACACTCCCCCTCATAACTAAAACACCCCCCCCCCCCCCACACACACAAACAAATAATAGAATTCCCCGATTGGATTTATGGGATAAACCCCACCCCTCGTTTTTCATACGAACTACGTGGACTTTGATGCCTCGAGTCCTATTTTTTTCTATTTTTCCCATTTTCTATTTTCACTAAATTCAATTCTCTTAGATTATATATATATATATATATATAAAATAAAGTAGCAAACTTATGTATGTAATAAGTTTGCTTGATGATGTCATCCAATATAATTTTCTTGGATTACCTAATTCACCCCTCCAAAATTAAGGTTCTCCCCAAAACCAACACTCAATTATTCTTGCTGTCTAAATCAAAATTCAAAATGAGGGATAAAAGAGTAAATGCCTAAATTCTACCCAAACATACCACAGGCGATAGCTACCCTGTCACAAGCCACTCTCTCACAATGGGTTCTCTCTCCCTCTCTCTATACACAGTCGACTCTCTCTATCTCTCCCTCTCTCTGTCCTCTCTTATTCCGGTGTGGTTCACCATCACTGCTCCCGATCCCTCTATCATTTTACATGTGCTTTCTCTCTCTCTATCTCCCTCTCTCTCTCATACACACACAAACACACACATAGAGAGAGACACATACACTGATGGTGCTTACGCTTCCTCTGATAGTTGGTATTGAAACACAAATTACATCTTATTTTTCAAGTGGTGCTAATTTATACCCGGCACTGAGTCTTTTTTTAAACTTCCAACCGGTACTGAGCTAATGAAGATAGCCGAGGGTTTGTCCAAGTTTGAAGATAACCGGTACTACTCATCTTACGCACAACCTCTAGGTGACTATTTGGAGGAGAGAGAGGGTTTGTCCAAGTTTGAAGGGTTTTCTTCTACTCAGATCTATTTTTTTCTTCTCAAATCTGAAGGGTTTTCTTCTACTCCGACGAACACTCAAATTTTTTGAGTTTATGCCGGCTCCGGTGAGACTTCAAAACTTCTTAGTTTTCTAATTTTCTATTTTTTCACGTTTTAATTCTTTTGGCTAGGGTAAGAAATTTGGTTATACAACTCTATTTTTTTCCTTCGGTGAGAACTGGATTCGGTGAGAAATTTGGTTGTACAGGTCTGTGTTGAATCATTCCATGTCTAGAACGTCATATTGAGATCAATGTACATTTGGTTCATTTTATTTTATGCGACTATTGGGGACGACTTCTTACAAATGCAGTTGCTCATTTGATCACCTTGGCTTTCCTGGAGGGATATCTTAATGCACATGAAGGTCATACGCCAGAGACATTTATGATCTTAGGCATGCATATACCTGTTAAAATAATATTCCACTCATAGTTTAGATTATCAGAAATAACAAAATACTTCAACTACTTTTGTATTTGTATGCATAACAGTTGTGATATATCATGTACTTCAAGTGTAGGAATAGATTACTTCTTCCTCTATATTCCCCTTAAAATCCCCTTCTTCAACTAGCAACATTTGCAAGTTACTCCCGTTTGCAAGTTGTTACTCTCAACTTCTTTAGATGTCATAGTTGGATAGCTGCGTTGGCATATTTGGTTAGCTGATACACTTAACTTTTTTTATGCAGGTGTTTATAAGGGGGATGTTCAGGGCTTATGATGAGTTTTCCAGGGCTTATAATGAGGCATCGAAACACTGTCTAAACACCATGGGGTGTCCGAGTCTCTAGTTCTTGAATATTAGATCCATTAACTAACATTGTGCATCAATATCAGATCTAAATTTTTTTATTGTGTTTCTGAATCTGATCTTTATTACCTACTATTTACATCCTCGAACCCGGTGACTATTCGAATTGTTCTATTGAGATCTGGTGAACTCACTTCCATATCCGACGTACCCCTGTCAATGAATAACGAAAAATAAGGTAATTTTTTTGTTCAAAGTTTAATGTTCATTTTATATTTGATTTGTTTTTGGTGTTGATTCATGAATATTGTCGATATTCATATGGAGCTTACCTAAATATGGTTCTCTGGAAATTTTTGATTTTTTTGGGGGTTAATTCGTTAATATTTGTGTTTGGGTATCTCAAATTTTGTGAAGTTTGGATTCGAGTTTCGGTTTGGGGGTTGATTCGTGAATATTATGTGTGCATATATATGTATTGAGTTTGTAATTTATTTTTTAGATTGGAGCAGGTTCCACCACTAAGAAAAGGGTTTCTGTATATCAGACCTCTTCTGATTGAAAGTGGTCCAATACTGGGTTTGGCTCCATCACATGAATACACATTATTTATCTATGAATACACATTCTTCATCTATGTTTCTCCGGTTGGTAACTGTTTCAAGGTTATTTATTTATTTATGTAGTTTGGATATTATAATATGGGATGATATTTCTCTTTCTTTTCTAAGAAAAACCATAGTTGAAGTAGTTTTTGTAATTATTTTATGCAGGAGGGCACAACACCTTTGAATTAATATGTTAATGAAGAATTCCATTGTGTTTCCCATGGTGGAACCAAAGGTGCTAAAAGAATTACGAAATATGGAATGACCTATATTTGATAAAGATGTTTGAATATCTCTACTTAAGATGTTGAAGACTCGGTTGTTTGATTAACATTTTCTATGTAAATGCTTTGAGTCATGTATCTAAATACCATAATTCTGAAATTTCTTTAGTACTCGTTTTTTTTTTGGGGGGGGGGGGGGGGGGGGGGTGAGTCAGTATTAGTCGTAAACATTTTATCATTATTTGCCTTTGGTGATGCCCATGTACACTATCTTTGATGAAGAAAAGTTCAAAAAGGGGATTGTTCATACATAAATGTATGAAGTTCTCTTTCCCTCGTAAGTTGTCTACATTTAGCTCATTTTATTTAGAGGTTTTAGCTGAATTAGTTTACTATTTTTTTAGTTAGAAATTACAGCACGTTTTCGTTGGATCACAGTGCGTTTTGTTCATACTATTTTTTCGTTGGATTAGTTCAACTTGGATTTCATCACGTTTTAGTTCAGCTTTGATTAGTTCAACTTGGATTTCAGCATAGAATTGGCCATACATTCAGCGCGTTTTTTCTATGCATAGAATGCAGGTAATCCCCTATTTCATATATCATGTCCTTTTATGTTTTTTCTATTCATAGAATGCAGGTAATCCCCTATGCTTATAAGACAATACAACCACCAAGGATTACTCCAGTTTACTTATCACAATAACGAACAATATTTAAGGTTTTTGTTATTATTTTATCCCATATCCAGACTCGAATATTTATCTCCACCGATGCAGTCCTTTACAACTTGAGTGTTACTTTATATTTGGTCTTTGTTGGTTTATGTGTTGATTTAAAAAATGTTTAATGGTGGTGTTTTTTTTTAATGTCAATACAGAATTCAATATTGTTAGAATTCTTCTATTCAAGCTAATAATGGTGGTATAAAAAATGGTGGTATAAAAAATAGAATTCTTTAATAATGGATGTACAAAAAATAGAAGCTACGAATAAAAAATAGAATTCTTTAATATTGTTAGAATTCTTTTATTCAAGCTAACATTGAATTTCTCTTATTCTCATGTTTTGTTGATTTCAGATTGTTCTTACTATGTAATTTCAAATTCTATGTACATCAATTAATGTTTAGTGTAATGTATAAACAAGGTATTATCCGTATTCATTTCTTTTAACTTGATGGTGATGTAATTTTGTCATTGATTTGAATGAAGTCACCTAGTCTCTTTGATGAATTATGTATGAGAATTAAGTACGACACTGAAATTAAAATGATTGTTCATTTATCATATCTCTGTAAATATGTGCATGCGTATATTGTTCTTTAATGCTCTATTTTTTCGTGTGTGCTATGGTCATTTCTCTTTTATTCTGACTATGGGGCATTTCTCTTTTATTATACAATGTTGCCCAATGGAGGGTGACACAAGGCAAGTACTTTTTCATGTACCAGAGCTGGAGAAATGAATGGAATGGGGATTCTCATGGTGAAGGAAGTTATGTGTCTACAACTAGAGGGAGTCTGACCCAATGGGGAGGAAAAAAGATACTAGTGGGAATAGTGGGAGAGACGACCCCATCATGACGTTCATTTACCATAACTCATTTTTATTCATTTTTTCATGACCTCCCTCATACTTGCTGAAATTTTAGTGTTGATTTTTTATTCTATACTCCATGATAGCTCGACTAAAATGATATTGTTGTAATGTGCAGCCTATAACTAAGGAATCAGTGGCCAAAAACGTGACAAGAATATATGGAAAGTGAAGATGGGAATGATACAGAGAGTTCTTCACGTGGAGTTTTTTTAGGTGTAAGAGATCCTCAACAATGTAGTCGATGGACAGGATGGGAAGGGGGATTCAAATATTAATGTTATTGTTGTTAATAGGACTATTAGTATTTTGTTGGAGTTGTTTGTATTTCTTAAACATGGTGGAAAGTCCTATAAACAAAGGAAGTGTTGCCCAATTTTTTTTATTTTTTTACACATTTGTGTTGTAAAAATTATTGACTTAAATTAGTATTTGATGGCTGTAATGTTGTTATAAAATTATGTGTTATAATTTTTTTTTTTGACGTAATGTGTTTGTACCACGATGTATGTGTGTATGTAAAACATTAAAAAATTCCCATTTTTTTAAATTAATAGGTTAGTATCATAGATTATTTAAAAATTGTTCATCTGTTGCAAACTAAACACGGCGTATGGTCCTATCAACGACACACACTTTCGAAAATTAGCATCGTGCCTTCAGGCACGGGCATACTATATATATATATATATATATTTGTTCTCAGTGGCGTATTATTCCACATACGTTATTGCTCCATTATAACGATCAACGCAAGGATGATCACGCAAATCCTATTTTCTAATATTATCTTTACATTCCTATGGATGACTCGCTTTATCTCTTCCATGGTACAAGTCGATGACTCCTATCTCCACTACATATACACATGCACACATATCATGGGGAAAATAAAGGAAAATAGCAAAAACCCATGAGAGACCGTAAGGGCGAAATGGGTGCCTAACACCTTCCCATTTTGTAACTTAGCCTCCGGACCCTTTTCGAATCATTCTAGTTTCCTATGTATCAGTATGTCTTTGGATGTTGTCCTTTGGGATGGCTCCCTTTCTTTTGTCTGTTTTGAGTAAAATAGACTAGAGACTCCATCTCTCTACATTTTTCACTTCATCAATGATGCCGGCTGAAGAACTCCCGAGAGGGATGCGCGGGACTTAGGATCCTCATACTCCAGACCGTCGTGAGGATCGGGGATGGACACAGACACATAAAGGGGGATTTATGGTTCCATGAGATTGGGACTGGTACTATATAAATATAATCTATTATTCCACTGAGAGGGGACGTAATAAAATCAAGGCATTACACATCGTTTAGAGGGATAGATATTTGAGAGAGTTACTACAACAATCAGAACCTTTATCCTTTATAGTAATACCTTTACTTGAGCTTCTTTTAATCCAGAACCTAGGAATTGATTGAGCTTCAACCTTTATTCTTTCTCACCCTAGTGTTTGAGTTGGCTACCCAGGGTGTATCTCAAGTGCTTTCATTTCTCTTCCTTAAACTAGTTTATTCAAGACTTCATTTATTATTGTAAACAAATCATATTTATTGCTTGTTATCGAGTTACTCACAAGAGTTTGTGAGTTAATACTAAAAATTTTGATTTATTCCAATCGAGATTATTCCTTTAATTCCAATAGCATCTTCTATGTCAAATTATTGCCATTAAAAGAGATTACGTTTCAATTTATATTTAATCACCCTAACCCTTAGAGGACTTCTCTCTTAAAAGTATATCAGTGATCTTTTTATATTGTCGTTATTTCATTTAGGGCTCATTTGGTTCGAGATTTGGAAAGGGAATGGGAATCCATGATTTAGGGATTTCTAAGTTCTTGTAATCTTGAATTCCTTTCCATTGTTTGGTTTAAATAGGAATTGTTTTTCCAAGCATCTAAAATAATTTCCCCATAAAAGGAATAAATATCATTTAACTAAATTACAATTTTACTTGATTTGAGTGCCTGCGCATGAGTATGGGGTTGTGTGTAATTGAGTGTGTGTGTTTGTAAGTGTATGTGTGTGTTTGTGTGTGAGAAATAGAGAGAGTGTATGTGTGTATGTGTTTGAGAGAGAGGGGGAGAAAGAGTCGGTGTCTAAGAGAGACTGTTTGTTCATGTGAGAGACTGTGTATGTGAGAGAGAGATCGTGTGTGAATGTATAAGAGGGAGAGTGTGTGAATGTGTGAGAGGGAGAGTGTATGTGTTTTTGAGAGAGAGTGTATGTGTAAGTTTATGTGATATGGTATTTTTGTCTCACCATAAAAGTAAGGTAGAATGCTTGAGAATATATGGATTCCCCTAATTTAGAGGGGACAGGAGAATTCCAATTTTGTGGTAATTCTAAGTTCCCCTTAAATCCCCAACCAGACATTTTAATTCTAAATGAGGGGAATTGTAAACTCTAGGAATCCTAAATTCCCTTTTCAAACCTCGAACCAAATGAGCACTTCGTGTTTTAGTCTTCAGTATTTATATTAGTTGAGTACAACAAAAAGATTTAATGTAATCAAGTTATGCTTTCTCGTTTTTTAATCCTACTAAAAATGTCTTGCGAAGAAGTTTGACATGTATTTTTCTTGCTACATGAACGAACTAATTTTTTGGGAAACTCATTGTGACAAGAGATGAAACACATGGACTCTAAACATGTGGAAAAACCTTTGAAATATAGTAGAAAATGTAAAGGTGAGGCCAAATTAAAGAAAAAATATTATATACAATGTATACGTGTGGGCAAATTAAAGAACTTATGAAAAATAAAGAATGATGCAGAAAGGGTTAAAATCACATGTGATGAATTAAATAAAAAAATAAGCATGCAATTTATGTTGCTCTTACAAACAAATTATTAAATAAACCTTTGGTTTATTTCCTTCCCCGAAATGTGGTCTTTATTAATATATTTTTAATAAGGAATACATGTTATATCATATATAAATGGTTCGTATTACACACAAAATAAGTAATAAAAAGATGTTAAAACTTAAGTTAATCTCAACCTTGATGGGAGATTGAGATTAAATCCCCTTTTATGTGCCTGTACACCCATATAGGTGTGCAGACACTCAATGGGGATTTAAGGTTCCACGGGATTGGGACTGGTATTATATAAATATACTATATTATTCCATTGAGAGGGGACGTAGTAAAATCAACACATTACACATCGCTGAGAGGGATAGATATTTGAGAGAGTTATTACAGCAATCAGAACTTTTATCCTTTATAATAATACCTTTACCTGAGCTCTTTTTTAATCAAGAACCTAGGCATTGATTGAGCTTCAACCTTTATTCTTTCATACCCTAGTGTTTGAGTTGGCTACCTAGGGTGTATCTCAAGTGCTTGCATTTCACTTTCTTTAACTAGTTTATTCAAGACTTCAGTTATTATTGTAAAAAAATCATATTTATTGCTTCATATAGAGTTATTCACGAGAGTTTGTGAGTTAATACAAAATTTTTTGATTTATTCCAGCTGAGTTTATTCCTTCATTGTCAACAGCATCTTGTATGTCAAATTATTGCCATTAATAGAGATTATGTTTCAATTTATATTTAACCACCCTAACCCTAAGAGTACTGCTCTTTTACAAGTATATCAATGATCTTTATATATTGTCGTTACTTCATTTTGGGCTAGTTTAGTTCGAGGTTTGGAAATGGAATGGGAATCCCTGATTTAGGGATTTCTAAGTTCTTGGAATCTTGAATTCATTTTGTTGTTTGGTTAAAATAGTAATTTATTTTCCCATCATCTTAAATTATTTCCCCATATTAGTAATAAATATCATTTAACTAAATTACCATTCTACTTGATTTGAGTGCGTGCACATGACTATGGGGTTGTGTGTGTTTGTAAGTGTATGTGTGTGTGTGTGCATGTGTGTGTGTGTGTGAGAGAGAGAGAGAGAGAGATAAAGAGATAGTGTATGTGTTTGAGAGAGAGAGGGAGAGAGAGTGTGTGCGTAAGAGAGACTGTTTATGCGTGTGAGAAACTGTGTATGTGTGTGTGTGTGTGTGTGTGTGTGTGTGTGTGTGAGAGAGAGAGAGAGAGAGAGAGAGAGAGAGAGAGTATGTAAGAGGGAGAGTGTGTGTCTGTGTGAGTGGGAGAGTGTATGTGTTTGTGGGAGGGAGTATACGTGTGAGTTTATGTGATATGGTATTTTTGCCTCACTATAAAAGTAAGGTAGAATGCTTGAGAATATATGGATTTCCCTAATTTAGAGGGGAAAGGAGAATTCCAATTTTGTGGGAATTCTAAGTTCCCCTTTAATCCCTAACCAAACATTTTAAGTCTAAATGAGGGGAATTATAAACTCTAGGAATCCTAATTTCCTTTTTCAAACCTTGAACCAAACGAGAACTTAGTGTATTAATCTTGAGTATTTTTATTAGTTAAGTACATTAAAATGTTTTCTCATTTTTTTTTTCCTCCTAAAAATGTCTTGCGAAAAAGTTTTCAAGGTATTTTTCTTGCTACATGAACAAGATAATATTGTGGGGAACTCATTGCGATGAGAGTTGAAATACATGGACTCCGAACATGTGGACAAACCTTTAAAATATAGTAGAAAATGTAAAGGTGAGGCCAAATTAAAGAAAAAATATTGTATACAATGTATACGTGTGGGCAAACAAAAGAACTTATGAAAAATAAAGAATGAGGCAGAAAGGGTTAAAGTCACATGTGATGAATTAAATAAAAAATAAGCATGCAATTTATGTTGCTCTTATAAAGAAATTATTAAATAAACCTTTGGTTTATTTCCTTCCCTGAAATGTGGTCTTTATTAATATATTATTAATAATTAATACATGTTATATCCTATATAAATGGTTCATATTACACACAAAATAAGTAATAAAAAGATGTTAAAACTTAAGTTAATCTCAACCTTGATGGGAGATTGAGATTAAATCCCCTTTTATGTGTCTGCACACCCATATAGGTGTGCAGACACATCAATGGGGATTTAAGGTTCCATGGGATTGGGACTGGTACTATATAAATATACTATATTATTCCATTGAGAGGGGACATAGTAAAATCAAGTCATTACACATCGCTGAGAGGGATAGATATTTGAGAGATTTATTACAGGAATCATAACTTTTATCCATTATATTAATACCTTTACCTGAGCTCTTTTTTAATCAAGAACCTAGGCATTGATTGAGCTTCAACCTTTATTCTTTCATACCCTAGTGCTTGAGTTGGCTACCTAGGGTGTATCTCAAGTGCTTGCATTTCACTTCCTTTAACTAGTTTATTCAATACTTAAGTTATTATTGTAAAAAAATCATATTTATTGCTTCATATAGAGTTATTCACGAGAGTTTGTGAGTTAATACAAAAAATTTTGATTTATTGCAGCTGAGTTTATTCCTTCATTGTCAACAGCATCTTGTATGTCAAATTATTGCCATTAATAGAGATTATTTTTCAATTTATATTTAACCACCCTAACCCTAAGAGTACTGCTCTCTTACAAGTATATCAATGATCTTTATATATTGTCGTTACTTCATTTTGGGCTAGTTTAGTTCGAGGTTTGGAAATGGAATGGGAATCCCTCATTTAGGGATTTCTAAGTTCTTGGAATCTTGAATTCATTTCTGTTGTTTGGTTAAAATAGGAATTTCTTTTCCCATCATCTAAAATTATTTCCCCATATTAGTAATAAATATCATTTAACTAAATTACGATTCTACTTGATTTGAGTGCATGCACATGACTATGGGGTTGTGTGTGTTTGTAAGTGTATGTATGTGTGTGTGTGTGCATGTGTGTGTGTGTGAGAGAGAGAGATAGATAAAGAGAGAGTGTATGTGTTTGAGAGAGAGTGTGTGAGTAATAGAGACTATTTGTGCATGTGAGAGATTGTGTGTATGTGTGTGTGTGTGTGTGTGTGTGAGAGAGAGAGAGTGAGAGAGAGAGAGAGAGAGAAGAGAGAGAGAGAGAGTGTGTGTGTATATATAAGAGGGAGAGTGTGTGTCTGTGTGAGTGGGAGAGTGTATGTGTTTGTGGGAGGGAGTATACGTGTGAGTTTATGTGATATGGTATTTTTGTCTAACTATAAAAGTAAGGAAGAATGCTTGAGAATATATGGATTTCCCTAATTTAGAGGGGAAAGGAGAATTCCAATTTTGTGTGAATTCTAAGTTCCCCTTAAATCCAAAACCAAACATTTTAAGTCTAAATGAGGGGAATTATAAACTCTAGGAATCCTAATTTCCTTTTTCAAACCTTGAACCAAACGAGAACTTAGTGTATTAATCTTGAGTATATTTATTAGTTAAGTACAATAAAATGTTTTCTTATTTTTTTATCCTACTAAAAATGTCTTGCGAAAAAGTTTTCAAGGTATTTTTCTTGCTACATGAACAAGATAATTTTGTGGGGAACTCATTGGGATGAGAGATGAAACACATGGACTCCGAACATGTGGACAACCTTTAAAATATAGTAGAAAATGTAAAGGTGTGGCCAAATTAAAGAAAAAAATATTTTATACAATGTACACGAGTGGGAAAATTAAAGAACTTATGAAAAATAAAGAACCATGAAGAAAGGGTTAAAGTCACATGTGATGAATTAAAGAAAAAAAATAAGTACGCAATTTATGTTGCTCTTGTAAGGAAATTACTAAATAAACCTTTGGTTTCTTTCCTTCCCCGAAATGTGGTCTTTATTAATCCGTTTTTAACGAGGAATACACGTTATATCCTATATAAATGGTTCGTATTCCACAAAAAATAAAAAAAATAAAAGTTGTTAAAATGCAATTTAATCTCAACCTTGATGGGCGATTAAGATTAAATCCCCATTTATGTGTTTGCACCCCCATATGGGTGTGCAAACACATGGGGGATTTAATGTTCCACGGGATTGGGACTGGTACTATATAAATATACTATATTATTCCATTGAGAGGGGACGTAATAAAATAAGGGCAATACATATCGCTGAGAGGGATAGATATTTGAGAGAGTTATTACGACAATCATAAATTTTATCCTTTATATTAATACCTTTACCTGAGATTTATTTTAATCAAGAACCTAGGCATTGATTGAGCTTCAACCTTTATTCTTTCGTACCCTAGTGTTTGAGTTGGCTACCTAGGGTGTATCTCAAGTTCTTGCATTTCTCTTCCTTTAACTAGTTTATTCAAGTCTTCATTTATTATTGTAAACAAATCATATTTATTTCTTGTTATAGAGTGATTCATGAGAGTTTGTGAGTTAATAATAAAAAAAATTATTTATTCCAACCGAGTTTTTTGCTTCATTGTCAATAGCATCTTGTACATCAAATTATTGCCATTAAAAGAGATTATGTTTCAATCTATATTTAAGCACCCTAACCCTAAGAGGGCTTCTCTCTTAAAACTATATCAACGATCTTTAAATATTGTCCTTATTTCATTTAGCTCTCGTTTGGTTCGAGGTTCGGAAAGGGAATGGGAATTCATGATTTCGGGATTTCTAAGTTCTTGGAATCTTGAATTCCTCTCCGTTGTTTGGTTCAAATAGGAATTTTTTTCCCAGCTTCTAAAAGTATTTCCCCATATTAGTAATAAATATCATTTAACAAAATTACCATTCTACTTGATTATAGTGTGTGCGCGTGAGTATGGGTTTGTGTGTGTTTGAGTGTGTGTGTTTGTAAGTGTGTGTGTGTGTGTGAGAGAGAGAGAGGTAGAGAGAGAGAGAAAAAGAGGGAGTGAGGGAGAGAGAGTGTGTGTGTAAGAGAGACTGTTCGTGCGTGTGAGAAACTGTGTGTATGAGAGAGAGAGAGAGAGAGAGAGAGAGAGAGTGTATGTATAAGAGGGAATGTGTGTGTATGTGTGAGAGGGAGAGTGTATGTGTTTGTGAGAGAGAATGTACGTGTGAATTTATGTGATATGGTATTTTTGTCTCACCATAAAAGTAAGTTAGATTGCCCGAGAATATATGGATTACCCTAATTTAGAGGGGAAAGGAGAATTCCAATTTTATGGGAATTCTAAGTTCCCCTTAAATCCCCAACTAAACATTTTAATTCTAAATGAGGGGAATTATAAAATCTAGGAATCCTAAATTCCCTTTTCAAACCTCAAACCAAATGAGCAATTAGTGTATTAATCTTTAGTATTTCTATTAGTTGAGTATAATAAAAAGCTTTAATGTAATCAAGGAATGCTTTCTCATTTTTTTATCCTACTAAAAATGTCTTGCGAAGAAGTTTTAAAGGCATTTTTCTTGCTACATGAACGAACTAATTTTTTTTGGGAACTCATTGTGACGAGAGATGAAACACATGGACTCGGAACATGTGGACAAACCTTTCAAATATAGTAAAAAAATGTAAAGGTGTGGCAAAATCAAAGAAAAACTATTATATACAATGTATACGTGTGGGAAATTTAAAGAACTTATGAAAACTAAAGAACCGTGGAGAAAGGGTTAAAGTCACATGTGACGAATTAAGGAAAAAAAATAAGTATGCAATTTATGTTGCTCTTGTAAGGAAATTATTAAATAAACCTTTAGTTTATGTCCCTCCTCGAAATGTGGTCATTATTAATCCATTTTTAATAAGGAATACATGTTATATCCTATAGGAATGGTTCGTATTCCACACAAAATAAATATTCAAAAGTTGTTAAAATTCAACTTAATCTCAACCTTGATAGGATATTGAGATTAAATCCCCTTTTATGTGTCTGCACACCCATATGGGTGTGCAGACACATAAAGGGGGTTTTAAGGTTCCACGGGATTAGGACTGGTACTATATAAATATACTATATTATTCCATTGAGACAGGATGTAATAAAATCAAGGCATTACACATCGCTGAGAGGGATAGATATTTGAGAGATTTATTACAACAATCAGAACTTTTATCCTTTATATTAATACCTTTACCTTAGCTTTTTTTTTAATTAAGAACCTAGGCATTGATTAAGCTTCAACCTTTAGTCTTTCGTAGCCTGGTGTTTGAGTTGGCTACCTAGGGTTTACCTCAAGTGCTTTCATTTCTCTTCATTTAACTTGTTTATTCAAGACTTCATTTATTATTGTAAACAAATTATATTTATTGCTTGTTATAGAGTTATTCATGAGAGTTTGTGAGTTAAAACAAAAAATTTTGATTGATTCCAACCGATTTTATTCCTTCATTGTTAATAGCATCTTGTATGTCAAATTGTTGCCATTAAAAGAGATTATGTTTCAATTTATATTTAAGAACTATAAACCTAAGAGGATTTCTCTCTTATAAGTATATCAATGATCTTTATATATTGCCGTTATTTCATTTAGGGCTTGTTTGGTTCGAGGTTTGGAAAGTGAATGGAAATCCATGATTTCAGGATTTCTAAGTTCTTGGAATCTTGAATTCCTTTTCGTTGTTTGGTTCAAATAGGAATTTTTTTTCCCTACATCTAAATATATTTCCCCATATTAGGAATAAATATAATTTAACTAAATTACCATTCTACTTGATTTGAGTGCGTGCGCGTGAGTATGGGGTTATGTGTGTTTGAGTGTGTGTGTTTGTAAATGTATGTATGTGTGTGTGTGTGTGTGTGTGTGTGTGTGTGTGTGTGTGAGAGAGAGAGAGAGAGAGAGAGAGAGAGGGAGAGAGAGAATGAGGGAGGGAGAGATAGTGTGTGTGTCTGTGTGTGTAAGAGAGACTGTTTATGCGCGTGAGAGACTGTGCATATTTGAGACAGAGTGTGTGTGTGTGTGTATAAGAAGGAGAATGTGTGTATGTGTGAGAGGGAGAATGGGGTTGTGTGTTTGAGTGTGTGTGTTTGTAAGTGTGTGTGTGAGAGAGAGAGAGGGAGAGAGTGTGTGTGTGTGTGTGTGTGTGAGAGAGAGAGAGAGAGAGGGGGGGGGGGAGAAAGAGTGCGTGTGTAAGAGAGACTATTTGTGCATGTGAGAGACTATGTGTATGTATAAGAGGGAGAGTGTGTGTATGTGTGAGAGGGAGAGTGTATGTGTTTCTGAGAAAGTGTACGTGTGAGTTTATGTGATATGGTATTTTTTTTCTCGCCATAAAAGTAAAGTACATTGCTTGAGAATATATGGATTCCCCTAATTTATAGGGGAAAGGACAATTCCAATTTTGTGAGAATTCTAAATTCCCCTTAAATACCTAACCAAACATTTTAATTCTAAATGAGGGGAATTATAAACTCTAGGAATCCTAAATTCCCTTTTCAAAGCTCGAACCAAACGAGCACTTTGTGTAATAGTCTTTAGTATTTCTATTAGTTGAGTACAATAAAAAGATTTAATGTAATCAAGGAATGCTTTCTCATTTTTTTATCCTACTAAAAATGTCTTGCAAAGAAGTTTTAAAGGTATTTTTCTTGCTACATGAACGAACTAATTTTTTGGGGAACTCATTCTGACGAGAGATGAAACACATGGACTACGAACGTGGGGACAAACCTTTGAAATATAGTAGAAAGTGTAAAGGTGTGGCCAAATTATAGAAAAAATATTGTATACAATGTATACGTGTGGGCAAATTAAAGAACTTCTAAAAAAATAAAGAACCATGAAAAAGGGTTAAGGTCATATGTGATGAATTAAAGAAAAAAAATAAGTATGCAATTTATGTTTCTCTTGTGAGGAAATTATTAAATAAACCTTTGGTTTATTTCCTTCCCCGAAATGTAGTCTTCATTAATCCATTTTTAATAAGGAATACTTGTTATATCCTTTATAAATGGTTCGTATTCCACACAAAATAAATATTCAAAAGTTGTTAAAATTCAACTTAATCTCAACCTTGATGGGCGATTGAGATTAATTCACCTTGGGAATTTAGTCCTATCTCCACCTAAAAATAGATGCATTTCATCCATTAGAAATAATCCCTATTAAAAACACATAACTAAAGGTTTATAGGCAAGGTGAGTGAGGCCAAATTTTTACTTAAAGGATTGCTAAGGAGATTACACCGGCGACACCTAACGGTGGCGTTCAACAACGGGACTAAATCCATGACGTCAAAAGGAGGTTAATATAATTACTCTTTTCACATATCTACTGACGTGATTATCATATTGTTCAAAAATCTTAGGAATCATGTATAAAATATAACTTATAGATCTTTCTTCAACCCCCACAACTATTACTCTTCTTCTTAATGTTGTTATTGGTTTGTATAATACAAATAGAGGGATCATCTTTAGTCGCAGTTTTTAAATCCGAAAGGAAAAACATGACTAACATCATCATCATCAACAACAACAACAACAACCAAGACAATTACAATAGACCTACGCCCATCATAAAGAAACCTCTTCCTGCTGCCAAGACTATCGATACCCAATTTATCCTTAAAAGGTCATAATCTGAACTTATGGCCCTGATGATGAGTGATGATTCTAGAATATCTTTGTTTCCTCTAGAGGATAACATATTTTATTGGAAAGGAATTAAAGATACAGTATGTGAAGGAACACAATATAAGCTCCGACTTTCCTTTTCCATTGATTACCCATTTAGGCCTCTAAATGTTAAATTCGAGACACCTTGATTTCATCCCAAGGTGGATGTGTATGGTAACATTTTTTTTACATCCTTCAGGATAATTGGTTTCTACTTTTTTTTAACAAAATAAACAATTTATTAATATTTGTGAAGAAAGCCCTTCACAAAGGTCTTATAATCTAAAAATAGAAAACTCTGTAATGAAACCTAACAAATAACTAGATTTAGGGTCCTTATGAGGTCTAGCTTTAAATGAAATTTTTACATCTTCACGGACTAGAGAAATAATCTTGGATGGTTTCATATCGATACCATCAAATTCCTTTTTATTTCTTGAACACCAAATCCTCCAACAAATGTAGCACAGAAGAATAATATAGAGTAAGGCTTTGATGTTGTTTCCTCTAGAATGTAACCACCAATTCATGAGGAATATTTTGAGCGATGAGAAGATAAATATATAACCCATAGAACCCAAGAAATGATTCCATACACCTTGAGCAAGAGGACTAGTGCCGAAAAGATGATCAAAATTTTCTTCAAGTGGAATAGTACATCATCGACATTTTGATGGTAATGGGATGTGAATTTTCTTCGAACATCGGTCCAATGGAATTGCCTTTCGAAGGAGACGCCACATAAAAAATGAGACTTTAGGGAGAATTCTTGGATTCCAAATCACGGAGAAAGAAAAGAGAATGCATTCTCTTTAACGAACAAGATCCCAAGCAGATTTTAACGAAAAAATGCCATTAGAGGTAGATTTCCATACCAAAGGATTATCATTGTCCGTGTTATCATGGTAGGTCTCCCACATTTTTTGCATCCTACGCCATGTTAAGCTAGGTAATGAAGGAGAACCAAAGTAATTGGTCCCCTCAAGAATCCTGTATCTTCTGTGCATAAAATCTGCCCATATGTTACCACCTTTATAAAAAGAAGCCCATAGCTTACAAGAGTATGCCTTAATAATATCAGATAAGTTTTTTACATTCACTCCACCTTATGAATAAGGAAGACACATTTGTTGCCATTGTACCCATTTGTGCTTTAACTGGTCATCTTTAGCACCCCAAATAAATGATGCAAAATTTCTTTCTAACCGATTAATGACCGATGACGGAGGATCAAGAGAACAGAATATGTGAAAACACATAGACTATAATGCCGAGCTAAGCAGTACCAGCCTTCCACTATGAGTGAGAGTTTCACCGGCCCATTTTGAAACTTTATGAATCAAAGCTTCCTCCAGCTGACTAAATAAATGTGTTGATTTTCGGCTCGAGAATAGCGGAACACCCAAATATTTAAGTGGAAGTTTTGTTTTGAACAAACCTAGTAGCATTTTGTATGATGTTGCAGCGTGAGATTGGAGTTGAGTTGTGACATGAGAATAATGACTTGTTGTTATTGATTAGTTTCCCCGCTGTTGTTTCATAAGTCCCCAAGAATTCTCGTAAGCATTTAAGGCTCCGTTTGTCACCGTTAGTGAATATAAGGCAGTTGTCGGCAAATAAGAGAGATGAAATGATATCACACCCATTTGGAATTAACATATATTTCATTCTATGATGCGTAAAAAGATTGTGCAGACCTCTAGAAAGTATTTCAGTGACAATAATAAATAAGCTTGGGGAAAGAGGATCACCTTGTCGGACGCCACAGTTAGATGTAAAGAATCCACATGATTTTCCATTAACGCAAATAGAATACCAACAATTCAAGATTGCTCACCATACCATGTCAATCCAAGATTCAAAAAATCCAAAGGCTCGAAAAACTTTGATAATGCATAGCCAATAAAACCCATCATACGCCTTAGACATGTCCAGTTTAATTAGAACATTTGAACCTCGCACTTTTTTGTTGAAGTTTGACATCAGTTCTTGGGCCATCAGAATATTATCCATGATATTACGGCCTTTGATAAACCCCGCTTGAGATTTTGAAATAATTTTTGGTAGGAGATAACCAAGTCTATTATTCATGATTTTTGAAATTATTTTATTAAAAAAATTACATAAACTAATAGGCCCGAAGTCATTGCAAAGTTGAGGTTTTTGAATTTTTGGAATGAGCACAATATTGGTGGTTGTCTAACTTCTTGGTAACACATGTCCTGCAAAGAAAGACAAAATAGCAATATACAAATCAAATTTAATGATTTCCAAACAATGTTGAAAAAACCATCCGAGCCTACAACACTATTTTTGTCCATTCCAAAAATCATGGATCTAATTTCTTCCATGTCCGGATACCTTGTGAGCATATCATTTTCCTCTTGAGAGATTATAAACGGAATGACTTCCAGAAGATTGAAATTCAAAGAAATCTTAGAATTGGTGGAAAGAATCTCTTTAAAGTGATTACCCATTACCTCCTCAATATTGTTTTGTCCAACAACTTGGATGCCACTAATATTTTTAACACTATGTAAAAAAAAGTTTAGAATTTTTTTGCTTTAGACATAGTGTGAAAAAAATTAGTGTTGAAGTCTCCCTCAGTCGCCCATTCTTATGATATCATAACCATAATGCATTCTATCCACCGTCTTCCTGTAAAACCAAACACAAGTTCACCTCTCAATGCCCAAGCAACATCACTCTGGGACAATCAATAAGAATACAGTAAGATGGTACACAAGTTGTACAAGCCTATCATCTAGTCTAATTTTGGTGTTTGTGTTCTTTCAATAGTCCAAATCAGAAAATTGTTTTAACGTGTGATTTCTTCTTCTTTTTTCCACCTTAATTTTTATGTGTTTCCTTTGCATAGGAAGTTAAATCCTTATTATTTTGTTATTAATGATATTATAAATTCTAAATTAAAATAGAATGGATATAAATACAGAAATAAATAAATAAATAAATTCAGAAACTTACTTGTAGTAGACTGAATTTATAGAAAATAAGGATGATTTTTGAGAAGACAATAATCCGAGCCCTACTTAGAACAGTCTCCTTAAGACAAATTTATTCCCTCCAATATGTTAAAGGTGATGAATAATTGTTTTCGAAAATAGAATGGATTTCCAAATGAATTAAATAGCACAACTATAATTAATTTCCGCGAACACAATTCTATGTTTTTGTACTTAACCAGACAGTAGAGATAATATGTATGGGATGTACGCAGTACTAGAGATTTTCTAGAAAAATTGGAGTAGCATTTTCGTACAGAATTTTAGAGGGAAATTTTCTCATTAGTCTCAAATGGAGGGAGATAAGAAGTTTATATAGTAACCATGTTGACTGTTCAAATAAACTATCAGGCACTTAATTTTGAACAATTGACTCTTGGAAGTTTAAACAGTTTAATGAATTACAAAATTAATTAATACGGTGTTTAAACAGATTAATTAATTAATTAAATAATTAATTAATTAATTCGTCCCAAAATGAAAGGGATTTTTATAAGCCCAAGTCCGAATCGAACCGAGTTGAACCGGTCGATCGGCCGGACGGTGTAGGTGCACAAGTGTGGGCTTTTGGCAGAAGCCCAACACTTGCATAGTGCAGGAAATCTCCCCTTCAAAGAGTTGGGATACCTCAATGGCATCTAGGCCTTAATTCATAATTTGGGTCTTATTAACTCTTCAAATTTCCACTACTCTTTCAATGCGGGACAAGAGTTAAAACACACCAAATTCATTAACTTCGATTGTTTTATATGTCACTTTGGGCACATATTTATCATTCATAACTTAATGGAATTGGACCTATGAATATACCACATTGATCTCCTTGCAAAGGAGAACGCATTCGTATATGGTCCCACGATTATCGTGATTGGGTCGCATCTAAATTTGAGCTCAAAGTTGCTCAAAATTTGTTATCGAATACCCATTTTCTAACAATCCCCCACATGAAGGATATATCGCTTTATAAAGATATACAAGAGCAGATGTAGACACAGGATGAGTAAAATTGAAAATTTATTGCATCGGGAGAAGTAGCCTAGTGGCCTTAATCTTTCTTTAGTGATATATTCTCTAATTCTTTTGGTTAATCGGTAGATTCCATGTCCTTGAACCGTCAACCATTTCAATAAATTTGGACAACAATATCCACACAATAATTTTTCAACACAATTGGTTCTCATGTTTGTCTTAATTTTGGCCATGAACACCACTTGGTTCTGTGAGTATTTTAGAGAATTCGCCTTTCATTATTCTCGTAGAAGTGGCCCCTTCTTACTCATGCAGGTGACTTCCATAAAGAGTATCCTTCAATACCCCACTTAGACGAATTAAGATGTGGATGTGTAATACACTTTATTTATGGGTAATTATTTTATATTCAATTGTCTTGTGGGTTAATTCTATAAAATAAAGGAAACTGAAGTAAATATTTCTTTAAGTGTTGTAAGAGATAATATTTACTAAGTTTTTCATATTTGTTGTTAAGCGAATGTAAATAGTGTAACATTATATTTTGTTGCGACATTGTGCTTTAAGCAATGGTTGTGATTTTTATTCCAATCGGTTATTATTAAAGAGTTAATATGACGTTGGAACATGAAATAATGTACAAAATCCCGGATTCCAGTTTGGAGGGCACGGTTAGTCCAAAAATAGTTGAGATAGTCAAAATAAGTGCTAGGTATGTTTTTGAGTTCCGGGGTACTTTTTACTAGTTATAACTTAAATATGATGTTACGAGTCATTTTAAGTATGTAGTAGCATTTAATGTTGGACTTAATGTATTTTGGATGATTTGGGTATTTTAGTCTTGCAAGAGCATTTAATCTCATTTGTGTATTTCTAAACCTATAGACTTAGAGAGATAGAGAGAGAGCTTGAGAAAGAAGAGAAAAGAGAGAAAGTTGGTGATTTGAGCTTTAAATCACTACAATGAGAAGATAATCTGTGACTATAATCTTAAGGCAAGTTTCTAACTTGCATAAGCTTATGATTGTGTTGAATAAATTGCATTTATGGCTTGTGTTCTTGAGTTTGAACCAAAAATTGTTATAGATAATTTTGGTGTTTAAGCATTTAGGCATTTGATTTAGACAATATTAGAGTTGGATATATTAGTGGGTTATGGTGTAGGAATGATTTCGAGATGTTAATGGTTGATAATGTTAGGTTATATGGAAGAAAAAATATTTTGGTATTTACGGTTTATATTAACCCGTAACCATAACAGGGCCATTTGACCAACGAGAATCGATTCGCCCTCCTCAGTGAATCGATTCGCTAAAAATGGTGGCTACAGGTCTGAGAAACCGAATCGTTTCGGGTTAAGGCCGAATCGATTCGGGCTGAGACAGAAGGTTGGTTTTCTCAGACGAATTGATTCTCTTTCTGAGCGAATGAATTCGAAATCATGTTGTTTTATGATATTTTTCCAACATGGTTTCTAATCCTTTTCTTTTAGGTTTGGGGCTTAGTAACGTTCTCATATGAAGTAATAAATAGTATTAGTGTCTTATATAAGGGGGATTAATACCCTAGGTTAGTAAGGGGGTATTCAGACTTATTTTGGAGACTATTTAGTAGAACTTAATGACTCCTTTCATTTAGTAAATTAGTCTAAGAATAGGGTAGAGTTGGGTAGTGTTGTCTTGAACTTTCGGGGGCGATTATAAGGGTAATTATACTTTGTACCTTATATCGTTATGAACATATGGTTTTGAAAATAAGAAACGTACATTTTAAATTGGCACATATTGTGATTATGGCATGCATATACATACCTCTCTAAATGATATCATGAGGGAAGGTACGCGAATGAGGTAAATCCCCTGTCTAGTGATGTAGGGAGAATATAGTCCTCGGTCCATAGGACGGGTGGTTACATTATATGATTGTTTTATTCGAAGTGAGGTAATTCCGGGTATAGTTATGACTCACCGTTAAAGGTATATGGCCACTTCCCATGCAACACGATTTAGGGTACCCAGGTTGTCTTGATTATAGGCCCTAGAAGATGATATCATTTAGGGGCGCATCTAGTGGGGTGACTCCCGAAAGTATGGTCTTAGAACAGTTATATTATGTTTGTAATTGTTCTCACAAATATGTCATTTCACATGAATGAGTTAATGAATCTATAAATCAACTTTATAGCATGTGATCCCCAATCACTAATTGACTTGTGAAGATATTTATGAATTGGCAAATTAAGCATGTTAAATAGAGTTAAGTTATTCCTCTAGATTCAATTGGTAGTTTGACTTGATGAAATGGTATGGCGCTAGGATGTGAACTTAGATGAGAGGTGAGGACGATCCTTGTAATGAAGAGAGAACTTAACCATTTTATAATGTTAGTATTCATAACTATTATGCATTTTATTCACATGTATATCATATCAAACCGGGCCCTGACTCTTTATATTTCTCCCTTTTGTGGTTCTTATTTATGTTCAGGTGCTCTGTCGCAAGGGCGCCCGCTTTGATCTTTCCTTCCTAGTGTCAAGGAGCTACATCCTTTTGAAGATGTTGTTGGATTTTTTTTGTAGTAGACGCATCAATCATTTGGATAATCTAGTTATGATCCGTCTGTATATTCGGGCGTGTTGCCCACGTTGTTATTCACATCTATTATAATACTTGGTGTAACCTTTTGTATTAGTCTGTTAACCAACAACTTTTTTTATTATGATTATATATTTGTCATTTAACTGTTACATGTACTAACTTGTATCCACCTTTTGCTATAAATTGGATTATCGAAATTATTTTTATTAAACTTGTAAAATTATATGACATTCATTTTCTAAAATACTTGGTGGTTGTCTCATACTATTATTATACGACAGTGATGTTAAGAATGGGGCATTTATGATTCCTATTTTTATTGGAGTAACTAGTTGGGCAAATCTTATTTTAATAAGAGGGGTGTCACAGATGGTATCAGAGCATTAGGTTCTAGATTCCTTAGGATCTATGCGGACTTATCACGTTCTACCCTAGTGTTCTTTGATTTAGAGCACTATTGTTAGGACTGTTTTGTTTGTGTGTGTTTGCGATCTTCTGCAAGGCTATGTTGTTTTGGCTGTATTGTGATTCAATTATTTCTAATCTCAGATGTCGTCTAGACGAGGTCACCCAGTAAGGGTAAATCGAGTTGTTGAGGATGTAGAGCCCCCACCCCCACAGGGAACAATGAATGCGATAGAGGTGGCTAATATTGTTGCCCATGCAGTCAACGCTGCAATGACCGCTATGGCACAAAAGTTTCCACAAGCCCAATAACTAGCTACACCGGTGGTTTAAGCCCATACGGGACCCTCCGCATGGGAAAGAGTTAGAGAATCCTTCCTTAAAGGTCATCGTTCGGAATTTCAAGGTGGCGCTGATGTGATTGTAGCAAATCAATGGAAGAAAGTTATTCAATGCCATATTCGAATGGTGGAATGTAGCGGGGAACGAAAATAGGTTCTCGCCACTTTTAAACTCGTAGGAGCAGCCCTACAATGGTGGGAGTCAGTGACAACTCCAAAGCAAAGGAATATCATAACTATCTCAAAATTACGGGTTTTGTTTGATCGAAAGTATTTTCCTCCAGCAATCCAAAAGGAGATGAGGAGGAAGATACATGATGTTGCTCAAGGGGAGCGATCAGTGGAGGAATTTAATCGTTTAGCTAGCTGTGCCAGATGAAGTAATTCTATAAGAAAGGAGGATTTAAAAATTTATCGGGGGTTTAAATTGGAGGATAAGGGAACACTTGTTGGGGAACCCCTATTTGTAAAGATTTAGCGATATGATGAATGAAGCTTTAATCCATTGCCAGGATCAGCGTGTTCACTTAAAGGGGATTAAGAAGATTACAGATTCTGTTCAAGCTATTAAATAAGGAGGAAATGGTGCAGGTGGAGCACTACCACCACCACAACAGTCTGCGAATAAGCAGAAAGAACGGGACCTCCAGCAAGGGGGCTCGTCTAAGAAATAAAGTTTTGGGGGTTACAACTATGTTGGAGGTAGTTTGAGGCACGGTCAAGGTGCTCAGTAGCAGCAGTAATTAGTACAAGATGGACAAGAAAGAAGAGGGAATAATGGAAGTCGATGACATCAGGGCCACTGTGCGGGGAAGTTTCGGAACAACCATCGGGGCCGACATCTAGAAAATTTTACAAGCTGTTTTTTAGAGTGTGGTGAACATGGTCACAAGAGGAGAGCTTATCCACAGTTGAACGGGGGACAGTTACCTAGAGGCCATTAGAATATGTAAGCACATCCATACCCTCCAGTACCTATTCCATTAGTCCCTCTATAACAGGGATAACTTCAGTATGGACGTGTGTATAATATTCATGATGCTTTATTTCCTCCAGCACTGACTACACCTCCAACTATTGAGGGTAAGTTTCCCATTCATGTGTATGTGGGTCAACTGTTATTTGACACGAGAACAACACACTCATTCATCGCTAGGCATTTTTCTCATTCGATAGAAATGTTTAAATCTGCTGAAAGTACTTTTACAAGTGTGGAGTCTTCCATGGATGATGGATCACTTATACTATTTATTTGTAAAGGAGTAGGAATAGACCTTTGTAGATTGCGCTTTGAGGCCGACTTACTTGTCCTGGATATGGTCGGGTATGATGTTATTTTGGGCGTGGACTGGTTAGTAAAATACCGAGCTATGTTAAATTATTATGGGAGGAGTATAGTCTTTTCCATTCCGGGGCAAGAAATATTTTTAGTGGCTATGCCTCTTTCGGAGGGAGGTTCGATCACGCACTTGTATTGTATTGAGGAGGAGACTTTACGAGAAGTATTTGTTTCACTAGACTCAATTCCTATTGTTAGAGAATTTGAAGATGTCTTTCAAGAAATCCCGATCTTACCTCCAAGTCGTGAGATTGAGTTCGTAATTGATTTAGCGCCGGGAACTCGGCCGATTGCATGAACTCTATATCATATGGCTCCTTTGGAGATGAAGGAGTTAAAAGATCAAATTCAATAACTTCCTGGACAAGGGCTCATTCAGTGTAGCACGTTGCCATGGGGTGTTCCTCTGTTATTCATGAAGAAGAGAGATGGTTCCCTCCGGTTGTGCATTAATTATCGTGAATTGAATAAGGTAAACATCAGGAATAAATACCCATTACCTCGAATTGATGATTTGGTTGATCATAAAAAAGAGGAGCATTGTAATTCTATAAAATATATTTGAGGAATAGGTACCGTCAACTATAAATTTGAGAGCAGGACATGTTGAAAACCGCATTCTTGACCAGGTATGGATCTAATGAGTTTTTGGTCATGCCTTTTGGGCTAACCAATGCTCCTGCCTTATTTATGAACCTTATGAATCGAGTATTTCAGGACTTTCTAGACCATTTTGCCATAGTCTTCAATGACGACTTTCTATTCTATATATTCTCAGACTAAAGTTGATCATGCCAAACACTTGCGATTGGTCCTGAAGACACTATGGGGTCATCAAATTTTTGCCAAGTTCAAGAATGTGGCTTTTGGTTGTAGGAAGTGCAATTTTGGGGCATATTGTGACCTCTAAGGGAATTTCCATAGACCCAAGAAAAGTTTCCACGATGAGGGAATGTGGTCAACCCATGATGCTAACTTCGATACGTAGCTCTCTGGGTTTGGCAGGATATTATCACCGTTTCATTAAGGGTTTATCTAAAATCGCTGGCCCTTTAACGAATTTGACCTCGAAAGGAGTGAGATTTGTTTGGGATGATTCCTGTCATCTAGCTTTTGATGAGATGAAGGAAAAGTTGACTTTTGCTCATGTGCTCACATTGCCAAGGTCGGGAGTAGATTATTTGGTCTTTATGGACGCATCTCTATAAGGATTGGGGGTGTTCTACAACAGGAACATGGGTCCATTACATATGCATCTCGCAATCTTAAGCCCCACGAGAAGAATTATCACGTGCAAGATCAGGAGCTTTTCGTGGTAGTGTTTTCCTTAAAGATATGGAAGCATTACCTCCTGGGTGAGAAATCTAGTCTTTTTACGGACCACAAATTGTTACAGTGTTTGTTCTCATAAAAAGATATAAATATGCGGCAACGTCGGTGGTAAGAATTCATAAAGGACTATTAATTCAATATTCACTATCACCCAGGTAAGGCAAATGTGGTAACCCAGTGGGGAAACTAGTAGACGTGTGGAAACCCAAGTGGAAAGAACTTAGTCAGGATGATATTGTAGCAAGAGTGTGCATGTCGGTGTTGATCGTTACGCCTGCCATTGTGATGCGAATCGTAAAAGCGCAAGGAGGAGATAAAGATTGTTAAGACCGGGTACATCAATTGTTGATCAAAGGAGCAGATTCCTACTCTAATAGTTCTGAGGGTGGGTTACATTTCCAGAGAAGACTTATAGTCCCGGACAAGGGAGACCTGAGACGTGCTGTCATGACATAATCCCATGGTTTAAGATTTGCATTACACCAAGGTGGAGACAAAATGTACCAAGATATGCGCCGTCAGTATTGGTGGGCGGGAATGAAAAGAGGAATTTCTTAATTTGTTTCCCAATGCGCCACTTGTAAATTAGTGAAGGTGGACCACCAACGACCGACTGGATTGTTGCAATCGTTAGAAATACTGGTGTGAAAATGTGAGAGTATCCCAATGGATTTTATCACTAGGTTGCCGACATCGCAAAGTGATCATGATTCTATATGGGTTATCATCGATCATTTGACCAAATCAGCACACTTCCTACCTATACGGACGGATTACAATACGGCATGTTACGCCCGGATCTCTATTGCGGAAATTATGAAACTCCATGAGGAGCCTATCAATATAGTGTCGGACCGAGACAAAATTTTTGTATCCCATTTTTGGCAAAGTTTCCAAGAGGTGATGGGGACCGAATTATGGTTGAGTACATCATACCATCCAAAAAATAATGGGCAAACAGAGAGAGTCAACCAAATGTTGGATGATATGCTTTGAATGTGCGTACTTGACTTTAAAGTAGGATGGGGACAATACCTTCCGTTGGTTGAATTTTCATACAATAATTTGTACCAATTCACGATAGGTATGTCACTGTATGAGGCATTGTGTGGACGACCATGTCGATCACCCACTTGTTGGTTATAAATAGGAGACAATAAGCTCCATGGACCTGAAATGATCCAAGACACCTCCTCGAAGATTGAGCTTATTCGACACTGCATACGAACTGCACAAGATCGCCAGAAGAGCTATGCCGACGTGAATCGAAGGCATGTGGAATTGGAAGTGGGGGATCAAGTTTTAGTGAGGGTATCCCCGATGAAGGGAGTAATGCAATTCGAGAATAAAGGCAAACTTGTGCCGCGCTATGTAGGCCAATTTCCCGTTATCACAAAGGTAGGCCCCGTGGCATATCAACTTTCTTTGCCAGAACGCCTACAACAAATCCATGACGTGTTCCATGTTTTATCTTTAAAGAAGTATAAAAGATGCGAGGGAGATCATTGCCACATTCCATTGGATGATATAGAGTTACAACCCGATATTTCATATGAAGAACAACCGGTTGCTATTCTAGACCACAAAGAGCGTAAACTAAGGTTAAAAGTGGTACCCTTGGTCCGAGTCCAGTGGGGATAGCACAATGTCGAGGAATCAACTTGGGAATGAGAGGACGATATTTGAGATAAATATCCACACCTCTTTTTACCAGGTACGCCTAAATTTTGAGGGAAAAATTCCCCTGTGGGGGGGGGGGGGGGTATGTAATACCCCTTATTTATGAGTAGTCATTTTATATTAAATTGACTTGTGGGTTAATTCTATAAAAATAAAGGAATGTGAAGAAAATATTTCTTCAAGTGATGTAAGAGATAATATTTAATGAATTTTACATATTTGTTGTTAAGCGAATGTAAATAGTGTAACATTATATTTTGTTGCTTCGTTGTGCTTTAAGTGACGGTTATGATTTTTATTCCAATTGGTTATTATTAAAGAGTAAATATGACGTTGGAATATGAAATAATGTAGGATATCTCAGATGCTAGTTTAGAGGGCACGGTTAGTCCAGAAATAGTTGAGATAGTCAAAATAAGTGCCAGGTGTGTTTTTCAGTTCCGGGGTACTTTTGACTAGTTATAACTTAATATGATGTTACGAGTCATTTTAAGTATGTGGTAGCATTTAATGTTGGACTTAATGTATTTTGAAAGCTTTGGGTATTTTAGTCTTGCAAGAGCATTTAAGCTCATTTGTGTATTTCTAAACCTAGAGAGTTAGAGAGAGAGAGAGAGAGAGAGAGAGCTTGAGAAAGAAGAGAAAAGAGGGAAAGTTAGTGATTTGGGCTTGAAATCATTGCAACGAGAAGATAATCCGAGACTAGAATCTTTAGGAAATTTTCTAACTTGCATAAGCATATGATTTTGTTGAATAAATTGCATTTATGGATTGTATTCTTGAGTTTGAACCAAAAATGGTTATAGATGATTTTGGTGTTTAAACCTTTAGGCATTTGATTTACAAAAGATTAGAGTTGGATATATTAGTGGGTTATGGTGTAGGACTGATTTGGAGATGTTAATGGTTGATGATGTTAGGTTAGATGGAAGAAAATATATTTGGGGGTTTAGGTTTTGTATTAAGCCGTAACCATAACTGGGCAATCTGACCAGGGCGAATCGATTCGCCCTCCTTAGCGAATTGATTCGCTAAAAATGGTGGCTATAGGTCTGAGAAAACGAATCAGTTCTGGTTAAGGCCGAATCAATTCGGGCTGAGATAGAAGGTTGGTTTTCTCATCCGAATCGATTCTCTTTTTGAGAGAATCAATTAGCTTTCATGGGCGAATCGATTCGGCCCTCGGCAAATCGATTCGAAATCATGTTGTTTTATGATATTTTTCTAACTTGCTTTCTACTCCTTTTCTTTTAGGTGTGAGGCTTAGTAACCTTATCGTACTAAGTAATAAAAAGTATTAGGGCCTTATATAAGGGGTAGTAATACCCTAGGTTAGTAAGGGAGTATTCGGGTTATTATGGGGACTATTTAGTAGTACTTAATGACTCATTTCATTTAGTAAACGAGTCTAGGACTAGGGTAGAGTTGGATAGTGTTCTCTTTGACTTTCAGGGGCTAGTATAAGGGTAATTATACTTTGTAGCTTATATCGTTATGCACATATGGTTTCGGAAAGAAGAAATGTACAATTTAAATTAGCACATATTGTTATTATGGCATGTATATACATACCTCTCTAAATGTTATCATTAGGGAAGTTACACGAATAAGGTAAATCCCCTGGCTAGTGATGCAGGGATAATATAGTCCTCGGGCCATAGGAGCGATGATTTCATTGTATGATTATTTTATTCGAAGTGAGGTACTTCCGGGTATGGTTATGAATCACTGTCGAAGTTATACGGCCGCTTCCCATGCGACACGATTTAGGGTACCCAGGTGGTCTTGATTATAGGACCTGGAAGATGATGGCATTTAGGGGCGCATCCAGTCGGGTGACTCCCAGAAGGATGGTCTTAGAACCGTTATATTATGATTATAATTGTTCTCACAAATATGCCATTTCACATAAATGAGTTAATGAATCTATAAATCGACTTTATGGTATGTGATCCCCAATGACTGATTGACTTTTGAAGATATTTATGAATTGGTAAATTAAGCATGTTAAATAGAGTTAAGTTATTCCTCTAGATTCAATGGGTAGTTTAACTTAATGAAATGGTATGGCGCTAGGATGAGCACTTAGATGAGAGGTGAGGATGATCCTTATAATGAAGAGCGAACTTAACCTTTTTATAATGTTAGTATTCATAACTGTTATGCATTTTATTCACGTGTAGATCATTTCAAACCGGGCCGTGACCCATTTATATTTCTCTTTCTTGTGTGGTTCTTATTTACGTTCAGGTGCTCCGCCGTAAGGGTGCCCGCTTTGATATTTCCTTCCTAGTGTCAAGGAGTTACCGCATTTTGTGGATGTTATAGGATTTTTTTTGCAGTAAACGCATCAATCTTTTGGATAATCTAGTTATGATATGTCTGTAGATTCGAGCGTGTTTCCCCAGTTATTATTCACATCTATTGTAATACTTGGTGTAACCTTTTGTATTAGTCTGTTAACCGATAGTTTATTCGATTATGTTTGTAGATTTTTCATTTAACTATTACATGTCTTAACTTGTATCCACCATTTGTTATAAATTGGATTATCAAAATTGTTTTTATCAAACTTGTAAAATTATATGAAATACGTTTTCTAAAGTACTTGGTGATTGTCTCTTACTATTATTATGCGAAAGTGATGCTAGGAATGGACCATTTATGATTCCTGTTTTTATTGGAATAATAGGTTGGCCACCTCTTATTTTAATAAGCGGGGTGTCACATGATGTTATTAAAAACATAGTTTATCTTAATTTTGCGAAAGATGTGCACTGTCCCATCTTTGGAATGGATAGGATTACATACCCTCCAGTGCTTACCGAATACAATGTAGTTCAGTTTTCCCATTGAACTTAGATCTTGGGATCTTTAGTTAGCTACCACTATGTTGATTCTTATTTTTTATAGGCTTTAGACCCATTCCTCTCGATGACCTTTCAACTTTCTCTCGATTTAAACCTTTCGTTTGTGGATCCGATATATTATCCTTTGACTTTACATAGACAATTACGATTATTCCATTTAAGAGAAGTTGTCTAACGATATTATGTCTACGGCGAATATGTTGTGACTTTCCATTATACATATGATTATGTGCCCTTACAATGTCTATCATATTGTATACATATTGCGGGAACATGTTTTGACCAATTTGGAACATACTCTAAGAAGTTTTGAAGCCATTCAGCTTCTTCTCCAACTTTGTCTGCAATGAATTCAGATTCCATTATCGATCTAGCAATGCACGTTTGTTTTGAGGATTTCCAAGATACGACTGCACCTCCAAGAGTAGATACATATCCACTCATAGACTTATAGTCTTTTTATCAGATATCCAATTTTCATCACATGTCTTTCAAGAAAAATTGGATATCTTAAATAGTGCAGTCCATAGTTTTGAGTGTATTTTAAATAACCCAAAACTCTTAATATCGCCTTCTAGTGATCTCTCCCTGAATTACTCATAAATTGACTTAGCTTACTTACGGAGTATGTTATGTCCGGTCGTGTACAGTTCATGATATACATTAAACTGCTAATAATACTAGAGTATTCTAGTTGAGATATGCTTTCACCATTATTTCTTACTAGATGTAAATTTACATCTACAGGTGTCTTAGTAGGACTCATATCAGAATTCTTGAATTTTTCAAGTACTTTCTCTATGTAATGAGATTGAGATAATATAAGTATATCCGATGGTTTAGAAATTTTAATTCCGAATATAACATCGGCAATACCTAAATATTTCATGTTAAATTGACTACTCAATACATGTTTTGTAGTTCTGACAATTTCTAGATTACTACACATGATTGGCATATCATCAACATAGATGCATACAATGACATATTCATTTTGAATGCTTTTAAAGTAAATACATTTTTGCACTCATTAATTTTGAAACCATTTTATAACATTGCATGATCAAATTTTTTATGCCATTGCTTAGGTGCTTGTTTTAATCCATAAAGTGATTTCACAAGCTTACATACATTTCCTTCTTGTCAGGGAGCCTTGTACCCTTCAGGTTGCTCCATATAAATTTCCTCGTCTATTTTACCATTTAAGAAAGAATTTTTTACATCCCTTTGATGTATTTCAAGTTTATTAATAGCAGTTATGGCTATTAACATTTGAATGGATGTAATTCTTGTTACCGGTGAATATGCGTCGAAGTAATCCAACCCTTTATTTTGCCTATAGCCTTTAGCTACAAGTCTATCTTTATATTTATCAATTGATTCATTGGACTTTAACTTCTTTTTGATGATCCATTTGTAACCTAACGGTTTTGAACCTGGTGGAAGATCCACTAGTTTCCAAGTATGAATTTGCAAAATGGATTCAATTTCGCTATTAATTGACTCTTTCCAATTAGAAAAATTGGGTGATGATATTGCTTCTTTGTATGATTGAGGTTAATTTTCTAGGGAATATGTTAGACAATTCAGTCAAAAGGAAGTTGAGGTCCTTTCCCTTTTACTACGTATTGTGTCATCCTCCATTGATTCAATAAGTTTATGAGTACCATTTGCAGTAGCCTGATTTGTCATTTTAGAAGGACCAAATTCTCGGGTCATGTTATATGAAAATTCATTTTCAAAAAATAAAGAGTCGCTCTTTTAAATAACTGTATTTACATGAATATCCAGAATCTCATATTTAAAAAGTAAGAAACGATATGCACTACTATTCATAGAATAATCGATGAAGGCATAATCAACTTTCTTTGGTTCTATTTTTACCTTTTTAGGTTTAGGAACCATCACTTTGGCTAAGCACCCCCACACTCATAAATATTTATAGCAAGGTCTTCGACCTTTCCATAATTTATAAGGTGTCTTATGAGTTTTCTTGTGTAGGACTTTATTAAAAATGTAATTAGCGTATAATAATTCTTACCCCACAAGTTATAGGGAGATCCTAAACTTATCATCAAAGAGTTCATCATCTCATTCAATGTATGGTTTTTGCGTTCAATAATACCATTCGATTGAGGAAAAGAAGGAGCGGTTATTTGATGGATAATTCCATGTTCGGAACAAAATTCCTCAAAAGGATATTCATATTCACCTCCTTTTTCACTCCTTATAGCCTTTATTTATACGCTTAATTGATTCTCAACATGATTCTTGTATTTTTTTTTAAATGCATCAATAGCCTCATCTTTAATATGTAATAAATATACATAGCAATATTTTGTGCAATCATCAATAAAAGTAATAAAATACTATTCTCCTCTCTAGTTTGTACAAATTTTAAATCACAAATATCCGTGTGAATTAAATCTAGTGGTTCATTGATCCTTTCTACATAATGAAAAGGTAATCTCGCTATTTTCATTCTGCACAAATATCACATTTATGATTTTTATCGATATTAAATTTTGGCAAAAATTCCAAGTTAATTAATCCACGCAAGGTATCAAAATTAACATGCCTTAATCTAGCATGACAAATCTTATAAGACTCAATCAAGTAAGTTGAACTAGCCACCTCATTCATTGGGGATTCCTTTGGCATCAATGTCATTACCTTCATTTTAAAAAGACCCTAAGATAGGTAGCCATGACCCACATGGACATCATTTTTTTACAACACAGACTTATCATAAACAAACACAAGTTTAAATCCATTCTTTCTTAAAAGTAATCCAGAAATCAGATTTTTATGGATGTCAAGCATGCGCAACACATTGTTAAGAGTAAACTCCTTTCTTGAATTCATCTTTATAATGATCGTTCCTTGTCCCACAACTTTAGAACTCGAAGAGGTTCCGATAAAGAGAGTCTCCTCATTTTCTAAAGACTTATAAGTAGTAAACAACCATTTGTTTGCACAAATGTGGTGTGTATCCCTAGTGTCCACCCACCATCCCTTGGTATTTCCTACCAAATTGCATTTAGAGACGACATCAGAAAGATTTATGTCAGCAATACCATTGAAAATGATCTCACCCTCCATCACATTTGCTTGAGCATTGTACTTTTTCGCGTTATTTTGTTTGTGACACTCCCTTGAGCGGTGTCCTCGCTTGTCGCAATTGTAGCATTTGCCTTTGAACTTCTTTCTTTGCTTAGATGTACCTTTCCTATCACACTTACGTTTGGATTTAGGACTTCTACCACATGAGCCTTGGACTCCATGATGTTCTTCCCAGTTTTCTTTTCAGATTCACGATTGTCTTATTCAATCCGTAGTCGCATTACTAATTCTTCAACATTCATCTCCTTGCATTTGAGCTTGAGATAATTTTTGAACAAGTTCCACGATGGAGGCAACTTTTCAATCATTGTCTCCACTTGAATGGTGTCACTAACTAACAATCCTTTAGCATGAATGTTATGAAGAATAACCTGAAATTCTTGAACTTGTACAATAACCTGTTTGGTGTCAACCATTTTGAAGTCAAGAAAATGCCCCACGATGAATTTCTTCATACCCGCATCTTCAATTTTGTACTTCTTCCCCAAAGGATTCCATAATTCCTTAGCAGTTTCCATGGTGTTGTACACATGGTACAACGTCTTGTCCAAGTATGTCAGGATGTAGGTATGACATAGAAAGCTAGAATGTTTCCATGCTTCAACGGCTAGACTATTTTAGTTTCATCTCCTTCTTGTAAGAGGGGATAATCTTCATACACAAACCTTGCCAATTGAAAGGTTGTGAGATAGAAGTACATTTGTCCTTGCCAATGTTTGAAATTAGGCCCATTAATTTTTTTATATTTCACCCTCTGTGGCATGTTCACGGGGGTAGCAATAGTAGCATGATTTACATTCACGATTGGGGGGACTGTGTTTGTACTTTATTATTCCAATTTTGTTACAAAAAACATATTTTTCATCAATAATATTCATTTGTAATGAATTTATGAAAACAAAATACAAAATTTTGTATACCAATTTCCCAAAATATAATTAATACTATATGAACTCTAACAAGAATTCTAGATCATATACCAGAGAATTAAAGTAAAATACATTACACGATATTCTAAATTCTATAACCCAAAATTAAACTAAAATATTTAAACACTAGTTATTACTTGTCCAAATTAAGTAAAAATCCGTGTCAAAAATATTTTTAAAATTAAGTTAAAGATTTCGTACAAAACATAATTAAACTTTTAAGATTTAAAATAAAATCTAATACAAACAGATTTCCAAAAAAAAAAAAAAAATTATTTTTTGAAACAGAATACAATTTATGAACAGTGTAGAAAGTGAATTTTTAGTAACACTAAAATAATGTTAACTGCTTAATTAAATTTCAATAATAAAAAAATAATATAACAAATTTTCTGTAAAACAGATTTATATGACACTGGAATTTAATTCTAGAAAAGATTCTGTATGGATTTATAAAACAGGAAACATACAAATTTGTCTTTAGATTGTTATTATTGATATTATAAATTCTAAATTAAAATTGAATGAATATACATACATAAAATATAGAAATAAATAAATTCAGAAACTTACTTGTAGTAGACTGAATTTACAGAAAATAAGAGTGATTTTTTGGAAGATAATAATCCAAGTCCTCTTTAGAACAGTCTTCTTAAGACAAATTTATTCCTACAATGTGTTAAAGGTGATGAATAATTGTCTCCCAAGATAGACAAATTTCAAAATTAATCAAGTAGCACAACTATGATTAATTTCTGCAAACACAATTCGGTGTTTTTGTACTTAACTAGACAATAGATATAATATGCATGGGATGTATGTAGTAGTAGGGATTTTCTGGAAAAATTGGAGTAGCACTTTCGGACATAATTTTATAGGGAAATTTTTCACATTAGTCTCAAACAGAGGGAGAGCAGATGTTTATATAGCAACCATGTTGACTGTTCAAATAAACTGTCAGGCGCTTAATTTTGAAAACTTGACTCTTGGGAATTAACTTTTTAAAAAGTTTAATTAATTATGGAATTAATTAATTCGGTGCTTAAATAAAATAATTAATTAATTAATTATGGAATTAATTATTTCAGCCTAAAATGAAATCGACTTTTATAAACCGCTGAGCTAGCCGAACGACCGGACGGACGGCACACGCGTATGTGGGTTTTTTCCAAGCCCAACACTTTCATAGTGTAGGCCATCTTCCCTTTAAATAATTGGGATACCCCAAAGGCATCCAAGCCTTAGTCCATAATTAGGGTCTTATTAACTCTTCAAATTTCCCCTACTTTTCCAATGTGGAAGAAGAGTTAAAACACACCCAATTCATTATTTTCCATTGCTTTATGAGTCATTTTGGGGACATATTTATCATCCTTAACTTAATGGAATTGAGCATATGAATATAACACGTTGATCTCCTTGCGAAGGAGAACGCGTTCGTATATGGTCCCACGGTTATTGTGATGTGGGTCCCATCTAAATTTGAGCTCAAATTTACTCAAACTTTATCGTCCAATACCCATTTTCTAACATATTTTACGTTAAAAATGTACGCTAGATGAATGAAACCATTTGCTACTAAAATAAACTGAAGTTTAATTTACATATTGAAACTAGTATAAAAAAATAATAAATAAAAAAATAGAGAAAAAATAAGTACTAGAAAACCTATCGAGAATTTTGAGGGTTTTGCTGATGGACTGCATAGTGGAAATAACGTCCATCTTGGCATAAAAATGTAGTTATATTAAAGGATGAATTGTGGAGTGTGATTCATTTAATTATAGTTACTTAGTTGATTTCTTGATATTATTTTCAAGTATATATTGATGTACATGTAAGATAATATAATGCCATTAAGGTTATGTTCGATGTTGAAATAACACTAAGAATATGATCTTGTCTTCCAAAAATAATTTTTGGACAAAATTTAAAACACAATTCAACAAGATCGAAACACTGAGAGACTAACTCGAGATTCCTAAATAACTACTACTAAAATAAGAGAAGTTCATTAATCCTGATGCGTGGATAAAATTTGTTAGTAAAAGGACAACCGGTAGATTTAAGGTTTAAATAACCAAATAATTTCTTATTATATGCAGAAAATTACTTTAAAGAACATTTTTGTTTCCTAAATGAGCCATACATAATTTATATTTTTTATGCAGTGATTTAATTAGATGCAAATAGAACTCATTAATTCATGTCATCGTGTAATTATAATTACTTAAGCAAGTTACTGAGGGGAAATGAATGAAGGTAAAATATAAACACTGTATCAACAATATGGTCTATATTGTACTTACTAAAGTTAAGATCTAATCAACCAAAGGGTCTTGCACCGATGGTTACTGTAGGAACCCTTGGCTAGCAAGGCTCATGCGTTCGATTCCTCCCCCCCCCCCCCCCCCCCCCCCTCCCCAATAGGGGGCTTGAACTTGAGGAAAAAAAATTAAGGCATAATCACTACATTGATATTTAATACTTATTTAATAGCGGTTTGACCATTATATGTATTTAATGGTAATTAGATTTTGGTGTTACAAATTATACTACAAACAAAATATGGGATTCAAAATAAAAAGAGGACAAGGGTTTAGTTTAAATAAAATCCACGAGAAAACATAATAAATAAAGGGATGATTCAGTGAAAGACGTGGATAAAAAGTGACTAGTTCTTATCCATTTTGTCAGTTTAATATAGAAAAGTTTAAGTCCTTTTAAAAGTTTGTCTCACATTCCTACGTAATTTTGAAGTTGGTATTTCTATCTCATCTGAAATTTAATTATTTGTCACTATTGTGGGTAAATTAAGAAGAGAAGTTAAGCATGGAGTATAGTAAAGGAAGGAGGACATAATGTCCCCACTATGGAACTAGGTAATCTTGAGCACAATGTTTGTGTTAACGGCATCACTTTTGCATTTTTTTCCGCAAGGTAATTTAATATTCCAAACTGCAATTCAAAAATACATATCAGTGAGTCGGAGTGATAATTAAGATCGTCAATGAAAATATTAATGGATTTACAAACTAAAAAAAAGTTGTGGAATGAATTGGTTAATGGTGGAGAAATTTTTTTTGCCACAAGTTCGAGCCTCGTGGGTGTGGGGTGGGGGGGGGGGGGGTCTCGAATACCTGATCCTTGCTAGCCAAGGGTCTTAGATAACCTTTGGGTTTTTAAAGTCCCGACCTCGATTTATGGTTCACCCCAAAGTCAACCCGATCCGAGTCAAGTTGTTAAGCGTGAAGTGCAATGAAACAACCTAGAAAATGTTGCTAGTCCAATTTTATTTTAAGTTAACGTTTCACTTACTTAGCACGTGAGTCCAATTTGAAGATAAATTATCTGTAGGACCCATGGGGAGCACCCCGAGCCCAAGTAAAAAGAGTTACTAACGTAAAATGAATAAAGTACACTTACATATATAACGCCCTCAAAATATAAAACCACACCCAACCTGTCGTAACAAAGCGAGGGTGAGAGCCTATGCTCAGTGGGATTATACAAGCAGTATAGAAATGAACGGTAGCAAATAATACTCACATGTTACAACCACATGCATGCAAAAATATATATGTATATACACTTATATAGATATATACCTCTGAAAAATACTTACTCATTGCATCAACCGTCTTACTGTCGAAAACCTTATTTGCCCAGTTTAATTTACCTTAATCTTTTAAATGATCTCTTGATTCATATTTATCATTTCTTACTTTATTTGACACACCCTTCTCAACACTTACAGTCATTATACTTGATTTATCACAATCCATTCCTCTACCAAAACTACCCATTTTACTCGTTAAGGTATGCTTGGGTATTTTCATTGAAAGTACCATTTCAGCCCATAATTTGTTTATAATTTGAAAACCTTCCAACACATACTTGTGTAAATTAAGGGTTTCACAACTTAGGTTACTTAATCACCCTTTTGCTCACTTTACTTTATCCTTTTCACCTTAACTTATGTACATTAATAGATTTTTTACATTTATTTATCCATTTCACTTTTACTGGAATAAATACTTCATTCATTTAAATTATGTTGTATTAATACATTACCACACAACCCATTCCTTGATACTTTCCATATTTACTTTATCTTTTCTCGGAATCTTCTAATTAATCGCAAACTTACACGGGCTCCACACCAACGGCTATGCGCACCATATGCTCTAGCCAGTGATGTTTATCTTTTCACCCAAGGGCTCTGTTCCCTTCTTACTTATTCCCAGTTGTATCTGAGTCTTTATTAATCTATTTAACATTTTACCATGTCCAAATTATTTCATTTCCTCCCTTTTACCCGGTCGAAGCCAAAACCGAACTTAACTGTCTATTTTTCCATTAACACTCGGAAAATTATTTGTTTTCTTCTTTAACTCCCTTGTCCAAACACACGTGGCTTATACTAAATTCAATCATGCTTACGACTTAATTCATTTTCACCCATATTAATGTGGAGACATTCTTTAACATCTTTATTCTATAGAAATATTCCACTTTAAATAAATTACCAATTTACCCTTTTGTTTACCAGACTTGCAATTTATTCCATGAATGAGTATCATTTCCCACAAATGGTTGTTAAGTTCTCAACTTAACATTTAAAAGACTTTAACCATTTGAACACATAAAATAGCACCATTTGCATTCTAAGCTCCAAATTTTCGTTTGCCTTATTTCATTCAACTCGATAAATACCCATTTATTCATAAAGTCTCCAGTTGCAAGAAACTTAAAATATTTATTTCATAAATACTTGGAAAATATAAATATTAGTCCACATTTTATTTCATAAAAATGTACATCATTAATTTGACTAGAAATACGCCAAAACAATATTTCCTTACATTTTATTTTTTTATTCTATAAATTGTCCATTTATTCTTTTCACACAAGATACCATTTTCTCCCATTTTTATTACGTAAAAATATTCATTTATTCTTTCACTAGAAATACACTAAAATGGTATGACCACACATTTTTATATCATAAAAATTTCTATTTTTAGATTTAATAGAAAATACAAGACAATAATATTTTCTAGCATTTTGACTCCATAAAAGTGACTATTTTCAGATTTAATAGAAAATATACGAAAATAATATTTTCTAGAATTTTGACTCCATAAAAGTGACTATTTTCATATATAATAGAAAATACATAACAAAAATATTTTCTAAGATTTTTATTCCATAAAAATGGCTATTTTCAGATTACTAATAACACATTATTTTCCTCGCAATCCTACTCTTATTCATATACAATAGTATAACTACAATATTGAGCAAATATATTCTAAATGTAATAAGAGTATATTACCCCACCTAAGTGATCTCCAAAGCGGTGGTGGTGATGAAGATGAGTGTCTCCCCCACCTCCAAAGGTGGACCTACAAGGAGTCACAAAAGCTCCACCATATAGACTTCCATGGAAGATCCAACACACTCTAACATAAGCTTCATAGATACTCCCTATTTCTCCAAGAATACACCCATAAAACCCCTAACAATACTCTCTATTTTCGTAGCTAAAGATTTTTATTAATGGAGGAGGTTTGATACTTAGTGGTGTGGGTGTAGTGGGCTAAAACCTTAAATCGACGAATGCAGTAAGGATGTGGGAAGGATTTGTGATTTGTGGAGGGTTTGAGGGGAATGGAAATCCCCTTCTTACGTGTCTCTCACTCTCTTTTAATCCCACAAGTGGAACATTTACCAAATAAGGAAACTTCATTTCCAAAAGTTTTCCCTTATTAGGTATATGTTCACTCAACATTCGACACCAAAAAAAATCCCACAGCTGTGGTGACTCTAAGCACATTCCTATCTCTTAACAATTCAAAACTTTTATGATTTGTGTGTAAAACAAAGGGTTTCCTTTGTTGGTAACATTATAGGTAGAGATAGGGTTTTAAGTCAACTTATGGAAACACGACAGTGTGGGTTACCGAACCAAAAATGTCAAATATTTTTTAAACGACATGTGTGGTCGTTCGAGAAACCCTCTCCCTTTTCCCCTTTTACCCCTTAACAAGCGCACTCAATTTTATTTTTTTCCCCTGTTTCGTCCGTCGACTTCCTCACCTCTCACAGGGCTAGTAATTCAACGTAATTAAATGGTGTGGGAAATATATAACTGTAACTCTTTTAGTTATTACCTAATATATACATTTTTCTTTTAATTCCTCTAATCTATAACCCCTTTTTACTAATACATTTCTATATATGTCTTTTCATTAACTCTTCCAAGTTTATTTTTCTTTTCATTAATTCTTTCAATTTACTCTTCTCACGTTTGTGGAAATATAATATCAAAGATCTTAATATTTTTCTATAATTTATATAAAATCCCACAATTCTCTTCGATTGTAATACATCCTTCATCATATGCAATTCATACATATACTTTTATCCGCGGGGGGGGGGGGGGAGGGGGGGGGGGGAGGGTTTACAATCTTCCCTCCTTACAGAATTTCGTCCGCGAAATTCTTAGCTTATCACATTCATACTCTAGTAATCTACGACCAGTTCACAACCCTAGGCATTGCCTAACACTATGGTCTACACCCAAGGATTTTAATTTAATCAATCACCATTGCTAATTCAACCACGGTGACCCTAAGGTCTGATTGCAAAAATCTCAAGTACACCTATCATATCTATCCAACGAAACCTCAAGTTGTTTTATCCTCATCAAATGTCGTAATATCACCAATCAATTCATCAAAATGGATCATTTTTACTTTAGGACTCACAAGCTACATTTCCTCGAACAATCCTGGACCATGCCTAGCCTTGGATGATACAATATCAACACTTCTCATTACACATAACAATGAGTCCTAATACCATCACCTTTCCACACCTATCCATCCGATCTATGTCCCTTATGAGAACTTTATGATAACCTAAAGTCATTCTAGGTATCACAACACCGATGTACATGAGCGATCATATTCTAGATTGGTACAACTCTTAATGGAGCATAACACTTATACCACCTTAAGTGATATCAAGTTTCAACATTCATAATATCCTCAAGTCACAACCTTGGGATGCATGAATAATTTGTAACTAGTTATACTGGTTAACTAACTATCATGTTAACGTAAAGTAATCATATGTCAACTATATACAAAACACAAGACCACGCGCATACACATGCTGGTGTAGAATAAGGGTGCATCCAAAGAAGTGCACACTCATATACCACGATACACCATGCATAACAGACCTAACCCACATTATTATTGAGCTTACACTGCCTCATACCTGAATCCGAACCGATCAACAACTTCCCATTACCGGGATCCAAGAAGGAACAAGAAGGCAGCGACTCAGGTCACTGCCTCACCAAAGAAAATAATCTAATCCTGATGACAATTTGAATCATATGAAGTATGAATCTACGACGTACACATAAACCCTCTAACTCTTACCAGTACTTGTTAAGTGTCATGGCCTTACTTCGTATCCTAGCTTAGCCTCTTAGCCCTGAAGGGTTCTACCAAGAATCATCCATTCATGCCGAATAGATAAAAGAAAAGACAAATTTTCTTCAGGGAACTGAAATGCTAGGCTTCCCTAATTAGGACTAACACTACCTATCCATCACTAATTCGAATAACGATCCTAATTCAAGATAAAGTCGATTCTCTTATCACTCGTCATTAGGTACCGACTTATCATAGCTCGGTCCTCAAATCTTAGCATGCGGTAACTATCCTCAGTCTTTGAGATTATTATCGTCAAGTGAAACATCACGCTCATATAACTTCAAACATAAATTTTATGAACCATTTCTACAACCGTAGCACCATCTATATGATCCCAAATCATGACCAATTTAACATCATGTCACCTTTCAAGAATCACTCATACCGAAGGATTTCCCTCAACAGAGTCATTACTAACCACATAGGGAGCACACATAGGTTTTATAATCAATCCTGACACTATATTCCTAGTGTTATTTATAAAATCCATAGCGGATATCATTGTGTTCTAATTCTGCCCGGTGCACCACCTAGCATTGATTAACCTATTTTTAAGATCATCCTATAAGTTCATATCGTGACTCGTGCCTATAAACAAAAGTCGTAGCACAAACTCCAAGGCAACGTCACAAGTTAACATGATCTAATCGCACTACAATCACCAATAGTCTACCATTACTTATGTAAGATTCAATACCACAATGGTTCCCAATATCTCATGGAAGGCATCGTTAAACTCAATTATTTCTCTAAGCATCTTACACATCTATTATAAGAAACCATAAGGCATGTCATGACCTATGCTACATAACCTTGATTTTATCTCTGAAATGGTCATCACTACAAAATCTTTAATGCAACACCTAAAGTTTCAAAGAGACAGATATTATCGTCATTGTAATGCATGGTACATAACATAAGATTTACTATTACAAGGGGATGACTACCACTCGCATTAACATCTCCATAGCTAAACGTTAGTATACACCTCCAAGGAATTATCAATACTAATTTTACACGCCTATCCAAATTACTAACCCATGGTCAATTTCATCAAGCCACCTTAGTACTTTTCTCCAAAGGGAGTTTAACGCAACTCATATCCGTACGCAAAATTCCAACCCGTAGTTAAATTCACTAGACCACATCATTTGATCCCCAATGACTGTTAAACCATTATAGCTGAATTGCCTTCTATGTAGGCATTATACTATGTGTTAATAAAAAAAATGATGCAACTATATATTTATACACTTGGTAGGATAAGGGGCGTCGGGTATCGCCCAAGAGGAGTCACACCCTAATAACGCCGCAAGAGGTCCTATTCTAAAACATCATAACTCATTTATTTAAGAACAAATCACCACGATTACCTAGGTTTACTTCTAAGTTACCTTAATCTTTAAGATTACCTAAGTCAACCTCATAGTCAAGGCACAAGAATCGAGAAATGCTAAATGTAAATCCGTAACCAAGGGACCTAATACTTTCCAGCCACATAGCTAACACCTGTAGATACATTAATTGACTGATGACCACTAAGGCGTTCATTCATAAGGATAGAATTCTACTAACTTAGACTGACTTATCCTTTAGCGTTGACCCACATCAATTTATAGGTTCATTTGCCTTACCATCAATCATGGTATTACCCCGAGGATCGAAATTTCCTAATCATCACAGCGATATTGACCTCTCATATGTGTTACCCCCAAGGCTATATATAATTCAAATAACGATTTTACTTTACATAATTTTGACAATCTAACTATCAATATATACAATTGATTGTAGATGATTTTGTCCCACTTGCCAAATAGGCGTTATTTCATTCATTAATGTCTCCAAAGACTCTATTTCATCAAAGGTTGAAACAAATACCTCACATTTAAAACCATGGTGTCCACACTTACTAGATTATGCAGAGACCCATAGATTATTACATATTTAATAAGAAATGTGGAAGCATTAAATAATCATCAATTCAATCGTGTGCCACTTGGCACTATTCTTAACTTATCGTAACAACCTCCAATACTTTACCGCCAAGGACACGAACTAAATCGTCATCAAATTAGCATGATCGACCCGAACCACACCGACATCAAATAATCTAATATCGATTGATCTCTCCACGTTACATCCAAAAGGAACCTTGAACCTAGACCTCTGATACCATTTGTAATTCCCCAGCCCAAATTTATGGCTTACCCATAAATCATCTTGGTTCGAGTCGAATCGTTAAGACTGAAGTGCAATGAAACAACCTAGATAATGTTGCTAGTCTAGATTTATATTAAGTTAACGTTTTACTTGTTTAGCATGCGAGTCCAATCTCAAGATAAACTACATGTAGGAGCCATTGGGAGCACTCAGAGCCCAAGTAAACAGAGTTACTAATATAAAATGAATAAAGTACACTTTCCTGTATAACGCCCTCAAAATAAGAAATCACACCCAACCTGCCGTAGTAAAGCGAGGGTGTGAGGCTATTTTTTTTAATAAAAAAGGGACATAACCCTCGCACGATTTATTAATGGAGGAGAAAACCTCTCCAAGGTTATTACAAACTTAAAATCTAAGGAAAACTTGAAAAGAAACTAAAGCCTAAATGCTAATGAAGGGGCTAATTATGACCCCATAACAAGACACTGAATACAACACCGACCTAAAATTGAAACAATTGATATTTTCTAACTTGTAATCTCCTCTGGCCAACTGCAGGAGATCTTTCAACTCCTCATAGATTCGAACCCCTTTCAAATTGACTCCGACATTGGCTAAACAATCAGTGACCATGTTGGACTCTCTATAGCAATGATTTATAGAGTAGTTAAGTCCACTAAGATCTGAAATTATACCTTCTGTAATTGTCTTCATTCTCCATGGAGGCTTCCATTCTCCTTTGATCAACTTAACCACAAAAAGAGAATCTTATTCTATATCAATACCTGATATGTTCTTCGGCACACATAACTTGATACCAAAGCTTAAACTTTTTAGCTCCATTATAGAGTTAGATTCAACCTCTCCTTCTTTGGCAAAGGCAAACACCATTTCACCTTTGTCATTACGCAAAATACCTCCCATACCCCCTATACCAGGGTTACCTTTGCTAGCCCCATCAATATTCAGCTTTAGCCTGCCAACTTAAGGGAAAATCCATTTAACTTTAACAACATTAACTGATTTAGATCTGAATTTCAATCCAAAGGTCTCATAACCGATTTGGGAAAATGGAGAATAAATACTAAGGAATGAATGATCTTTGCATATGTTAGAGATCAAGTTAACAATTTGAATCTTAACATAATGAAAATTACATTTAATTCCTTCAAATAGACATTTATTCCTGGCTTTCCAAATTTCCCAAATCACTACCATAGGAATAGCCTTACCCAAAAATTGATCTGATTCAGGCCTCCCCACTTGAAGCCACCAGCTCAGAATTATAGTAGACAAATTATTCCTATCCATCTTGATACCCATTAAGTATGAGAAATGGTCCCAAAGTTCAGATGCAACTGAGAAGGAAAAGAATAAATGATCAGACGTTTTTTTCGCTATTGAAACAAATGTGACATCTAGAACCCATTCTAATCCCAAGCTTTTTGACATTATCATCCGCAGGAATGCACTTCTTTAAGATTCTCCAAACAGTGATAGAGATTTTCTTTGGAATTTATCATCCCATATTCTGCAATGAACTACAGAAGTTGGGAAATGATCCTTTAAACAACCATAGGCTGATGAAATAGAAAAGTTACCAAAATTTTCAGCCTTCAAGATCAGGTTATCGCCCACTTCTTTAATCTGGTTTAAACATACATCCTCCACTTGTTTCATTTGCATCCAAGATAGGGATCCTCCTCTTCTATTGTTCCAGTTCTTGTGTCTGTTTGAACAATATTTGGACCATAAAGAATCTCCGGTTTTAAGCTTCCAATACATTTTCATACTAGATGCCTTAGTAGTAATTCCACAGTCTTTGAATCCCAGACCTCCTTCATCTTGATCTTTACACAACTCAATCCAGTTCTTCCATTGATGTTTCCATCACTGGTATTCATTCCCTCCCCAAAACAATTAGTTCAGCATCACATGAATTCTATTAATCACCATTTTTGGAGGATTGATGGAGGCTAAAAGGTATAAAGGAATCAATGAGAGAACATGCTTGATGAGAATGAATCTACCACCAATGGATTGAAGTTTAGCCTTGCATCCTGATATTTTGCTTCTCAATGAGGAAATTAAGGGATCAAAGAATCTCACCTTATATCTACCTTTAAAAGAGGGCATCCTAAGTATTTAAGAGGAAGGTCTTTTGAATTCAGACCCAATACTTCAACCACTTTAGATTTATACCTAGGAGGCATCTTTGAGTTAATGGTAAAGGAACTTTTATCAAAGTTAATATTCTGACCTGAAGTTCTGGAATAAGTCTGAAGGAAATCCATTAAGTTCTTCAAGCTCCTTTTATCACCCCTGCTGAAAATGACCACATCATCTGCAAAAGCCAAGTGAGATATAAGGGGACTACCACTTGGCAGGTAGAAAGGGTTAATGCTCTATTCTCCATCAACTTATCCAAACCTCTGCTTAGGTACTCTACAGCAATAATGAATAACCTAGGAGATATTGGATCTCCTTGCCTAATCCCTCTATTTTACTTAAAAAATCCATTAGAATGCCCATTAATCATGATAGAAAACTAATTATTAGATATGCTTCTCCAAATACAGTCTATGAATCTTTCTCCAAATCCAAACCCTCTTAGCACTTTGATAAGAAAACCCTAGTGGAGCCTGTCATAAGCTTTCTCCATGTCCAACTTTATAATTACATTTCCTCCATGAATCTACTTTCCCAGATTATGCACAATCCCTTTAGCAAGAAATATATTATCCTGTATAGATCTTCCTTGAGTAAATCCACTTTGATTTGGGGAGATAATGTTGGGAAGAAACTTAGCAAGTCTCGTACATAAGATCTTTGAAATAATCATAGAACAAAAATTGAATAAGCTTATAGGTCTAAAATCCCCACATAACTTTGGGTTCTTGGATTTGGGAATCAACACTATGGAAGTTGAAGACCAGCTTTTGGGGAATTCAGCACCTGTAAAAAAAAGAGTTAAGAGCAGATAATAAGTCATCCTTAATTGTGCTCCAACAAGTTACAAAGAATTGACCCCCAAAGCCATCAGGTCCTAGAGAGGCATCAGGGCTCAAGCTTTGAATTGCTTCCAGGACTTCTTTCTCACAAGCATAATCTTCTAAAACAGAATTAACCTCTTGATTGATCAATTTTGGAATATAGTCTTCATTAAACTCATCAGTCACAGTCTGCACTGTAGATAATTAAGCTTCAAAAAACATAACAAATTGATTCTTGATGGCTAGCTCTTCTTCAACCCAGACACCTGAATCATCTTTATTCCTAGAAATATGAAGACTTTGATTTTTGGCTTTTGTGATAGCATGAAAGAATTTGTTATTTGAATCACCCAACTTCAGCCATTTTATAGAAGATTTTTGCTTCCAGTACATCTCCTCAATTTGTAAAGATGATTGGAGTCCTACCCTTCCTTTATTCAAAGCCTCTTTATTTTCATATGAGTTGGAAATCTCATAATTGAGCTCTAGCTGAATGATATCATCTTCTAAATCCACCACTGCTTGATTAACATTCCTAAGTGAAGCCTTGCTCCAAGTATTTAGCACTCCTTTAAGCCTTTTAAGATTTAAAGAGAAGTTCCACATACCAGCAGCTGATGTATTTTCACTCCAAGATTCAGCAAATATCTTCATAAATTAAGGGATAGAAATCCAAAAATTGAGAAATTTGAACTCTGATTTCTTTATATCTCCTTTTTTTCCACTGACAGAAGAAGGAGAGAATGATCTGAGGTGGTTTTGTTCAGGTGCTTAATAGAAGAATTAGGGAAGGTCAACAGCCATTGAGTGTTGTACAAAAACCTATCAAGCCGAGCCATTATGCGATCTGACTCTCCCCTGTTATTACACCAAGTGTACTTAGATCCTTTCTACCCCATATCTTGACGACCACTACTTTCAATAGACTTATTGAACTCATCAACAGCTGACACATCCACTTCATTACCTCCTACCTTTTCTTCTTGGTTAGCCACTATATTAAAATCCCCCATCAGGATATGAGGCATTGTAGCCATTTAATGAGAAACCTCCATTATTTGGAGCCACAGGTCCCTTCTTTCAATTTTAGAGCATTTAACATACACTACTGAGACACATACTTGGTATTTCAGCACTGGATGAGAGATTTTAACAACCAACATTTCATCTTGATCCAATACCACTTCAGTTTGAATGTGAAATCTCCATGGAATCCAAATTTTTCCATTCTTGTTACTACTGCCTCCTTCGAAACCCCATTTCAATTTGAAAGTCTCTAAATTCTCCTTATCAACCATAGGCTCTAATACAACTACAATAGGAAGATTATGAATTCTACAGAGATTCTTGATTCTTCTAGTGGATGATCTATTTCTTGCACCCCTAATATTCCAAACCATAAAGTTTAACATTGAAATTTGGAGGTATTTGAGTTTTTGATTCCTCTGGATTGGGATCCAGTGCATCTAGTGAACATTGGATATTATTTTTTCACCTTATTTTCTCCTGTACCAACACTGATAGTACTTTCATGATTAGTTGTCTGCTTATCATCTAACCCATTGCTCTTGTTTATCTTGTACCCCACTCTTTCAGAAAACATTATTAATTCCTCAATTAAAGTACTATGATATTCATAATATTCTTCACCTAGAGATAAATTTATTTTTTGCTTATCTTGAGACTCTCCAGATTCTAATTTCCCAGTACTACTGGGAGAAAAGCAACTATTGACCCCTTCCATTCCTTCTCCAGCCAGTACTTGATTTTTTATCATGGTATGGATTCCTTGTTTATTACTTGCCTTTTTCTTATAAACCCTCCACTGATTTGGTTCTTGATCCTGGTTTGTTGGCTGCCACATTTTCTCTGTGATTTCACCTTTTTCTGTAGCCTCTTTAGCAGCAGTATCAGTGATCTTTATAAATTGGTGACCAACCTTGTCTTGCTCCTCATTAACGTTGATAATCACTTTCTTGGATTGAATGAGGTTTAAATTATGATTGGCTTTAGTTACTTCCTGGACTTCTTGATGATTTCTATCTTTCTTTGCCTCTTCAACTATTGGTTGCACAAAATTCTTCACCCTATACTCATGTGTTTTTTTTCTTGATTTGTAGAAGGTTGCTTCCCATTAAGAACTGAATCTTTTTATGGTCCCCTGTCATAATTCAATAGTCTAACTATACAATCCATCTCTTCATGTCCTTTCTTGAAACAATAGTTACAATATTGAGGCATGTTCTCCATCTGAATCTCTTTCCAGAAACCTTTATCCCCGCACCATATCCATACTCTCTTCGAAATCTTCTTGGTAATATACACTTCAACACAAACTCTTGCAAGACTGGGTCTATTGATTTCTACTATTGATGCATCAAGTTTTAGAGGTTTACCAGTGAGTTGGGCAATAGAGTAAAGGTAAGGTTTGGAGAAAAAATGAATTGGTAATTAGGGTAGGGAGATCCATATAGGGGCTATGCTGCTTTCTACATCTGGACTGAAGTCTGTTGACCACTTAAAGATCCTCATAGGGTATTTCCCAATATACCCTGATTCTCTAAGCCACAAACGAGAATAACCTTCTTCACTAATAAGACGAATCAAAACATGTTTGTGGTCGATGAAACCTATATTGAATGTTGTTTTGAGTGAGAAGGTTTGAAATACCTTTCTAATAACTTTCACTGATGGCCTTCCATGAGAGAAATTCCCAACGAGGGAAAACTTGAAAGGTTGAGCCAATTATTCAATATCTTCTCGAGAAAATAACACTACTAGTTCTCCTTTATAAGTTATAGGGGATTTCATCGCAACTTGCACCTCATTTGGAGAATAATTTTCTACCACTGAAGTAAACGACTTGTTCCAAACATTGGGAATGTCAGGGGTATAGGATCCACGTGATGAATGTTAAAGGGGCAGCCATGCAAACCCTAATTAGGGTTTACGTGGGAGAGAGAAAGAAGATTACGTGGGAGAGAGAAAGACCAAGCTTGATGAATGTATTGTAATAAACCATCGGTGATGGTTCGGGGAAGAATGCTGGGAGAATATCTGAGATGATGCCTTCGTTGAGTGTCGATGGCATGCACAGCTCAACATGTATGGCATATGGGTTTCCGTTTAATCGTAGAGAGGAGAGAAAAAAATTGAGAAATCTAGTTTCTATCACCGATGATCGTGCCCAGTGGGATTATACAAGGAATATATAAACGAATGACGGTAAAGAATAATCATACACTATAACCACATGCATGCAAAAATATATATGTATCTACACTTATATAGATACACCTTTAAAAAATACATACTTAATTCATCAATCGTCTGACTGTCGAAAACCTTACTTGCCTAGATTAATTTACCTTAATCTTATAAATGCTTTCTTTATCCATACTTAGTATTTCTTACTTTATTTAACACACCCGTATCAACAGTTCCAGTTACTACACTTGATTTATCACAATTCATTCCTTTACCGGAACAACCCCTTTTACTCATTAAGGTATAATTTAGTATTTTTATTGAAAGTACCATTTCAATTCATGCATTCACCATGTAAGAAAATACTTTGTTTGTCATTTAAAAACCTTACAACACATACTTATACAAATTATGGAATTCACAGCTTAAGTTACTTAACCGCCCATTTGCCCACTTTACTTTATCCTTTTCACCTTAACTTATGCGCACTAATAGATTTTACACATTTATTTTTCCATTTTAGTTTTACTGGAATATATACTTCATTCATTTAAGTTAGGTTGTATTAACACATTACAACATAACCCATTCCTTGATACGTTCCACATTTCCTTTATCTTTTCTCGAACTCTTCAAATTAATCGCATATTTACGCGGTCTCCACACCGATGGCTATGCGCACCGTATGCTCTGGCTAGTGATTTAGGGCTTTTCACCCAAGGGCTCCGGGCCCTTATTTCTTATTCCCGATTGCATATGAGTCATTATTAATTTTTTAAACATTTTACCATGTTCACATTATTTCATTTCCTCACTTTTACCTGGACGAAGCCAAAACCCGGACTTAACTGTTCGTTTTTTGTTTAACACTTGGAAAATTATTTGTTTTCTTCTTTCAGCCCCTTATCCACACACACATGACTTATACTAAATTCAATCACGGTTAGGGCTTAATTCATTTTCACCCATATTAGTTTAGAGACATTATTTAACATCTTTATTCTATAGAAATATTCCACTTTAATTAAATTACACATTTACCTTTTTGTTCACGAAACATGCAATTTATTCCTTTGACGAATATCATTTTCCAAAAATTCTTGTTAAGTTATCAACTTAACATTTAAAGCACTATAACTATTTTAACACATAAAATATCACCCTTTGCATTCTAAGCAATAAATTTCCGTCTGTCTTATTTCCTTTAACTCGAAAAATGCCCATTTATTCATAAAGTCTCTGATCGAGGGGAAAAACCGAGCGTCCATGTAATACGCTAGTCGTTGTTACCGGCTTCCAACCTCAATACAAAAAAAACTAAACTTGTAACTACACTTCTTAAGGAGTATAGTGGCGAGTCTAGGTATCGAATCCACAGGGAATTAGGACGTGTGAACGTGACGACATAGGTAAGGTAGTTTAATCCTAAATTTGATATTAAAATAAAAGAAAAGAAAAAGATGATTGATGGGATTAAATTTCCAATTGGTGACGAAATAAAATGTGCACAAAAACACTAAGAATTGTAAAGAAATTAGATTTGAAAATGAGAGAAAATAGGGTGGAGTACAATCCCTCAAACCTTAGTAAATTACCGTATAGAATACTAGAATTGTAAATTGAAATTTTGACTAAATCCAGTCTTTATAGATCCTAAGCATTACATATATGAGGGATCTTGCCCACATCATATGAAACCAAAGGTAAATACAAAGCGGTGAATGGACCAATACACTTGCATAGCGTTCTTAAACATCCCAAGTACCTAGGGCAAGAGAGATTAAAAGATTGGCTATGTTTGTATAATTTCCATACACGATTCGGTCAATATTTAATTTACCCTCTATTTTCTAAATGGGTAATTCACCTAGGAATGAGTTCATGTACCCCATCCCTTGAGAATTTAGCTAGACATGATTTTTACTAGAAAACAAATTCATACATGGAATTATGGATTTAACAAACATTGTTAACAAATTACAAAACAATTGAAAATTGAATTAGAATTGAGACTAAATAAGAGAAGGGAATTTGATACTTGAATTGAATTGAAGAATTGATACTTGAAATCTGCACTAGATGAACTTGAATCCAGAATACTACTTGTTCTTCAAACATACAAACTAGGGTTTTTCTAAAAATATGAAAAAACTAAAAAGTATTTCTAAAAAAAATGAGTTTATCTCTCTAATTTTGAGTCCCCCTTGGAATGAGTAAGGACTTGGTCTTTTATAGCACCAAGTTGCACGAATTTGACATCAGATTTCGCTTGTGGCACAAGTTTTTACCAGCCAATCACTTTAAAATCTGCATAATTAATGATAGCAGTTCGCACAGCCGGACCGGTCCGGATCCATTTGGTACCGGATTGGTTTGGTACCGGATCGGTTCCTTTTTTTTCTGACCGGACCGTTTCGGTCCCCACCGGATCGGTCCTGTTCCATCCCGATCGGTTTGGTTTCTGGTCTATTTCTCTTAATTATCGCGCAACTTCAAAACATCGTAACTTCTTCATCGTAGCTCGGATTGAGCTTCTGTTTTTTCTAGTGTTCTTGTAATTTAGAGCTATTCAAATTTCTAGTTGGCCCCACCTCCGGATTAAGGCTAAAAAATTACGAAAATGCCCTTCAACTCTCCATTTCTTGGTTTTTTTCACTGTTTTGAGTTCTCCTTCGCACTAACTTGCATGAAATACCTATAAAACACATGAGAAATACACAAAACACGAAATACTTGGCCAAAGGCTTAGTAGCATAAATATGAGACAAATTCAAGCTATTTACACTGCACGAGATCATAAAAATACCGAAATTAAGGGGATAAATATGAAGAATATGTGCCTAATCACACCCCCTAACTTAGAACTTTGCGCGTCCCGAGCAATGTAAAAGAAATTAGTTTAAAGTTCAACTCTTGAAAATTATTTTATTAAAATAAAATTCCATTTTCGTAGGCAAGCGATTGCATTTAGCGTATGCAACAAGCCTTTAAACCCCTAGGTTACCCTAGTAGGACGAGTTTTGTCTCGTGAGGGTTTGCAGTGAATACACCCACAAAATTCTTTATTGACTCAAATAAATATCAAAACACTTAAAAATTGTACAATTTAAAGTTTTCGAAAAATAATCACCATAAATTCATATTCAAATGTCTCAAACCATAGTGTGTGTGTGCAAAGCCAAAAATTCAACCTCAAATTTCTACCGATTGAGCATTACGTTACTTTCCGAAAATTCATTTTGATTCAAATTCTTACGGATGCACTCACAAATGAATCACTCGGATTGTGGCTATTTTCTCTCGGTATGCATGATATAAAGAGTAAATATAATGGACATAAATTCATGCATACAAATTTGAAAAGAATAAAATATATGGTGAAAAGATCTCATCATCGGAATACAGTTATTAGGAAATGGGAACACCACCTCTATTTCACACCATTTAGTCTCTCATTTTATCTTTTCATGTCTTAGCTCTCCACGCGGTACTTAATTTTGCCATTCGGATTCGGTTAGGACTTTTCGGGTTAAAAAGTGTAAAGGGTAAAATTGGAAATGGTAGGGAATGTTGGAATTGGAAAATTTTCTTATGATGTCCGTTTGTGCTTTTATCGGGCATTTGCTCATTTTTCTCTTCTTTTTTTTTCCTTGATATTTGTCTTTTGAGCATTTTTTTTTATGTTTTTTTCTTTCCCTTTTTTATTACACAATTTGGACTTACTTGATGAATTTTCTCAATTTTCACAATTCCGGGCTATTTGAGTTTTTCGGGTTTATCAAACGAAAGGGAAATATTTTATTAGGCTCAAATTGGGTTGCAAAGGGATAGATTTGTTTTTCACGACTTTTTATGGCTAATATTTTTGGGTAACAAATGAGGGGCTACTTCATTGTCCGAATTGCTAATCACATTACCATATGCATCTCGAGATTAATTAAGTTTAGAGATATATTTAGCACGAATTTCGAGACAACATTTCACACATTTTCCATAACCGATCAAAACAAAGGATTGACATCATCAACGACTTATTAACACGCTGAAAAGAACTTTGAGTTAATCATAAACTCGGATTGATTTAAAAACTCAAAAAGATCGATAGGCTCGAAATCTCACCGTTTTTTACTAATTTCCACACTTATTCGTAACGTCGTCAATTTTTTTTCAATTTCCATCTTCGGTCAATTTTGGCTTAGTACATTTTGATTGTTAACAATTTGAGACTTCAAACAGAATAAAGGTGATATTTTTGAAAAATTTAAATTCCAATTTTTATTTATTTTGAACAAAAATATTTTTGGCTTTTTTCAAAATTTGTCAATTTTTTTTTTGTCATTTTTAAAATTTGTGAAGTTTTAGAAAGACGCACTTATCACCCCCCCTAACTTATACTTTTGCATTTTCCTCAATCAAAAGGATTAAAATCTAAAGAAGAAAAAGAATAAGTGCGACAAATAAAATAAGCAAATTATTAAAATGCAACAAGACACTATATAACACTTATACATAACTTAAAAATACAACAAAAATCACCCCATACGCGTCGGGGGTGCGACGACCTCTCATCTTGCTCCACAAATCACCCGACCCCTTTCACTGGGTACGATGCGCTCCTCGTCTCTACCGTCTTACCATCATAAGTGAATAGCCGGAACAAATTGGGCCCGTGCCCATGTGACACCCCGCCTAATTAAACCTTGGGTGATCAAGACTTATTTTAATATAAACAGGTTTCTTTAATGGTTCATTCTTAGCATCACTGTCGAACGCCTTTTAAACATTTACTAACCACCTAAGTGAAATTAAAACGGGTGCCAAATTTTAACTTTCTTAAACAACCAATAATCCAAACCATACATTACCAAAACTAGATATGAATACAAAGCATGTAAAAGAAATCTGAAAGCAGTTAAAGTCTTGCCGTAAACCACGGCCCAAAAAGACAACTACAAATCCATAACTAGAATAAACTGTAATAGAAAAGGTGGAACGACATGTTCCAACAAGGAATAATAAAACTGAGATCCTGCACTAGAACTGAAAAGAAAGAAGCGTCTAAACAATCCCTGCAACCTCCACACTGGCTGCAGCTCCCAAATCTCTGACATGAAATCAAGCTGGGTGTCCTTGTGGCTGGGCACCTAAAAGGTTTTTAAAATTTTACATAGCAAGAGTTAGTACTCAAAACATTTGAAAATATTTTGCAAGCGGTTATCACAATTAAGTTATTGATTACACATATTAAGGTTTCGCACACTCCCTTGAACCTCCTCACCTCTCTTACATAGTATGTGACTATCGAGGAAACTTAGTCTACCTAGTTATACTGCCCATAACTGTAGTTAACTCATTTACCGTTCGTTACCTTATTCTTGTAATAATTACAACATGCTATAAATTATTACCAGGACATTTATTTATCATAACATTGTCTACTATTCTCAATTTGTAGATTAAGCACATGTAACATTTTATCCCACAACAATGTATATAATATTAGTTACCACTAATATATCCTTTTATTACACACAAAGGACCCTTGGCTCGGAATAATTCATCGACTCCAAGTGAAAGTTGGTTCGAAATGGTTCATCGACCCCAACTATATACAAATATAAATATATACACATATTCTGGTTCGGGACTCTTTCATCGCGGCACCAGTTCAAAGTTTGGTTCGGCATTTAACATCGACCCCAAATTTAATATAACTTTATGTTAGTTCGGAATGTCACATCGACCCTAACATAATTAATTTAGGTAGTGTTCTCTTCACCCAATATCATTTATATAAATTCAGTAGGTACGCACCCGACCTAATAAATCATACCCGTACGTAATATATTTATCTTATATTCTCCGTACTTATTAATTACAATATAACTCACTATTGTATTTATTCGAGTATTCGCGTAACTCTAAGGGCCCTAGTTACCCCTCCTTTAATTCAGTAGTTAAGTAAATTTTAACCTACTGGTATTTTCTTTCCGGAATTAAGTCTCACTCTAACCGAAATTAAATTAACCATCTCAACGCACGGCGAAGTCAATCGTTCTTTAGTCATTCCATTTCTCCAACATTACTACTCAATCATAAGTGGAGGAACCCTATGGTACACCTACTGGTAATTTTGAAGTCTCCTCATAGGAAAAATATCATTTCTAACGTTCCCATTAAGTAACGGCAATTAAAGAAATTTATACACAAATTCTCTATAGTTCAGACAGGGTCGATCGATCGAAGGAAGATGATCGATCGATCGACTGCTTCGATCGATCGATACTCCAGGGTCGATCGATCGATCAAGCAGTGACAGACCCAGTTCATCTTCTTCCTACGGGTTTCACCATATTTACATCTCTAACTTTCATGATAGGCCATCAAATTCACAACCAACAATTTCTAATCATTCCTACATGTTCTGGGATGATTACTAACGATTTAAAACATTAAAATCATTATAAATCTTAGCTAAATTCACTGAAAATCTCTATAATATTCAAGAACCCTAAAACTGCATTCTTTATATTTTTCATCAAAGTTCCAGATTTTCATACGAATTTCTCATCAAGTTTTCTATGATATAAACATACTTGGTAATTCAAAAACGTCCTACATACAAATCCTAATCAATCATGGATTTTTATCAACTGTTTGTTCCCAAGAATATCATAAAAATCATGTTCTTCCTCAAGCTTAAACATGGGTATTATAACTCAATTATTTTTCAAATAACCACTTGCCTTAAGGTCTGTAGGGTCTGAATTCGTGGTTGTTGATGATGATTGATGATGTTGGTGCCTCAATCCTTCTTCCCAACAATCTTATGGTTAAATCTTCCTAAGATGATCACTCCTTCCTTCTTGCCTAAGGAATTTGCCTCTCTCTCTCTCTCTCTAATGGCTATGGTGTAACTCTAATTGTCTAACCCTAGCCACCACTCTTATAATCAGATTTAGGGTTACAAAAATTCGTAGGTCTTCTTTCCCCTAATTGTAAAGAGACCAAAAGGCCCCCGAATGGTCCCGGTTTAGCCCGAAAATGACCCGGCACTCAACTAGTACCCACGGGTACACTATTTTGACTAATTCGACCCTTTCGGAATCAACCGTGGACTCTAAATTATCATTTGAGTCTCGTAAATATTTTTCTACTCTCATCCTTAAATTTTGTCAAGCTACATCCGGTACGTCCGTATAGTCACTAGACCGTACATATTAACATTGAAAATTTATATTCACCTTAATAAATTTTCTATAACACATATTTATCTTTATTAACATAATATCTATTTAAATTACTCTACTCACGTAATTTAAATCAAACATATTTAATCACATTAAATTACTCTACTCACGTAATTTAAAATTAAGCAGAATTACGGGGTGTTACAGCCCATAGATAAAGGAAAGACCGGGAGATACATTATGATAAACCGAAAAAGGGTCCTCATGTTGTGTAGCACGTGGGTTGGTCTCTAAGTCGGACGAGATTTGAGTCTTATCTTCAAGTACCTCCGAAGACTCAAATGGTATGGGTGGATGTTTGGTAAGGAGAAATGCATCAATTCCATTTTCCAACTCGCTTTCGTCTAAATGACGAAATGAGGCCCAGAAAGATTGGACTTCAACATTTAGGCTTGCATCCACCTGTCCGAACTCGCGCTCAAACTCTGCTAGGCTCAACTCCTCTAGCTCTATCTCTTGCTTGGTGTCCTCCACCTGCCTTTCGTGCTCACTCGTTGAATGATAGGGTGGTGTGGGTGGGTGGTAATCGAGGAGAAATGTATCGATAGTGTCCTGCCATTCGCTTTCCTCTATGTATTTCGACGAGCCTCTCTCGACACACTCTAAATCTCCTCTTTCACTCTTGTTCATGGGCTCACTCATGCTCTCGAATGCATTAACTAAACATACCTCCCCTACCTTGCTCTCGATGTTGCAACCACTCCTCTCACTGTGCGTAACACAATCTTCCCCTAATGGATCTTCCTTGTAAGTTCTTTCTTGCACGTGTGCTTCCAAAAGATCCAACCCTCGCGGTTCCCCTTCATCACCCTCTCTCTTGGAATTATTAAAGATATTTTTTTCGAGGGTCATGTTCCCGAAAGTTAATTGCATACGCCCACTTCGGGTACTGATAAGAGCATTAGCTGTAGCTAAAAATGGGCGGCCAAGGATAACGGGAACATGATTACTTGGGAGAACGGAGGGTTCTTCGTCCCAAATGACAAAATCCACCGGGCAGTAGAAAGTGTCTATTTGGACAATCACATCCTCAACAATTCCGCGAGCTGGAGAGTCATATTTGTGGGCTTTAGGGCCCCCAGTTCTAGTTGCCTATAGATGGAATAGGGCATAATGTTAACACTCGCCCCTAGATCTATCAGAACTCTCTTGATTCGGTTCTTCCCCATGATACACGAAATAGTGGGTGCACCTGGATCTTTATATTTTAATGGAAAGTCACTCGACAAGACTGCGCCGACATTTTGGGCCAAAGAGACGTTCTGGTTTACCTTTAGCTTGCGTTTCACCGTGAGTAAGTCCTTAATAAACTTAGCATACGCGGGAATTCTCTGTATAGTCTCGAGAAAAGGTAAATTAATTTTTAGTTTCTTAAGGACTTCCAGAACTTCATCACGGGAGGTCGTTCTTGAGTGAGAGACCAACCGTTGAGGGTATGGGGCAGCGGTGGGGGTGATGGCCTTGGGTCCACTAGTGTTTTCCTCCTCCTCACTCTCAATTAAAGGGGCATCTTTGGCCTCTCTTGTGCCGGGTGAAACCTCTTTATCTTTAGATGCAGTGCGTGGGGGAGGTGACAAATCAACTACTCTCCCACTACGAAGAGTGGTAATAGCGCTACATTGCTCTCGATGGTCGTGGGATGTAGTGGCAACACTGGTTTGTCCTTCGGGAGGTCGTTGGCTTTGAGCAGGTAATTTGCCCTTCTCTTGGACATTCGATGCAGTTTGCAACCTTGAGATCCTTGTATGTATTTCATTGAACATTCGATCATACTTAGCACTTTTCTCCTTTTGATATTGGATGAATTGATTCATATTATCTTCAATTGATCGCCTAGGTGGAGCAATATACGGACCAGGAGGTGGTACCTTCATAGGAGGAGTCACTTGCTGAAATTGAGGGGGTGGTGGTGGTAGAGTCACATGTGGGTTAGGAGCTATCCCCCCTAGTGGTTGTCCATAGTTGAAACCAGGATTATTCCTCCAAGATTGATTGTATGCATTTCCTTGCTGTGCATTATAATTTCCGTGAAACCCCCCTATTGCCTCAATTTGTTCAGTGTACATTGCCTTGTATGCAGGGATGGTAGGACATCATTTGGTAGAATGACCCGCAGTACAAATGGCACACACTTTCTCCTTCCAGGCTTGCACGGGTCCAGCTACCTCCCTCAATCGCACTTCAACATGTCTCTGAAATTCTTTTCCAATTGGTCAAATTTTCGATCTAACAAAGTGTCCTTGTCCAAGTGATAGATACCGGACGCAGCAGGCAAATTGGACACTTGTCGATTTCTATTTTGACTATTGGGATCAGAAACATCCCATGCTTGGGTAGTCTCTGCTACATATTTCAGATGAGCCTCAGCATCGCTTGAGTCTAATTCCCAAAAATGTCTTTCACACATGGTTTGAACAAGTTGTTTGGATGCTAAAGTAAGGCCTTGATGAAAAAATGAAATCAGATGATGCTTTTCAAATCCATGATGTGGGCAAGCACTAACTAACTCCTGAAATCTCTCCCAATATTTGTCAAAAGCCTCATTCTCATTTTGTCGAAAAGCTTGAATTTGGGCTTTAACATAATTGGTTTTGTGTTGTGGAAAGAATTTGGAGAGAAACTTGGTTTACATATCTCTCCAAGATAATACAAAATTTGGGGGTAGGGACCATAACCAAGTTTTAGCTTTGTCCTTTAAGGAAAAAGGGAAAAGCTTTAACCGCATAACATCTTGTGGACAAGATTGGTCACCAAACGTCTCACACGCTTCCTCGAATTCTCGAAGATGGAGATATGGTTTTTTCGAATCCATCTCATGAAATGCAGGAAGAATTTGAATCATCCCATTATGAAAGTGGAACTGACCGGCATTATACGGGAGTAAAATGCAACCAGGGATAACAGTTCTCTCTGGAAATAACAAATCTTTCATGGGAAGGTATGGTATCTCATCCTCTCCAGCACCAACACCAACACTACCGTGCTCCGACATATTGCTACCGAAAGATTCAGAATTCTCACTTAGTGTTTGACTCAAAAGTGTGGAGCGTCGGAGGAGTTTGCATGAACAACTTGTGAAAGATGAGATGAGAAATTTTTTTTTTTTTTTAGGTCAAATTCGGGATTAACCAACCTAACCTAAAGTCTACCTAATTCCCCGACAACGGTGCCATTTTTGATCGAGGGGAAAAACCGAGCGTCCATATAATACGCTAGTCGTTGTTACCGGCTTCCAACCTCAATACAAAAAAAACCTAAACTTGTAACTACACTTATTAAGGAGTATAGTGGCGAGTCTGGGTATCGAATCCATAGGGAATTAAGACGTGTGAACGTGACGACAAAGGTAAGGTAGTTTAATCCTAAATTTGATATTAAAATAAAAGAAAAGAAAAAGATGATTGATGGGATTAAATTTTCAATTGGTGACGAAATAAAATGTGCACAAAAACACTAAGAATTGTAAAGAAATTAGATTTGAAAATGAGAGAAAATAGGGTGGAGTACAATCCCTCAAACCTTAGTAAATTACCGTATAAAATACTAGAATTGTAAATTGAAATTTTGACTAAATCCAGTCTTTATAGATCCTAAGCATTACATATATGAGGGATCTTGCCCGCATCATATGAAATCAAAGGTAAATACAAAGCGGTGAATGGACAAATACACTTGCATAGCGTTCTTAAACATCCCAAGTACCTAGGGCAAGAGAGATTAAAAGATTGGCTATGCTTGTATAATTTCCATACACGATTCGGTCAATATTTAATTTACCCTCTATTTCTAAATGGGTAATTCGCCTAGGAATGAGTTCGTGTACCCCATCCCTTGAGAATTTAGCTAGACATGATTTTTACTAGAAAACAAATTCATACATGGAATTATGGATCTAACAAACATTGTTAACAAATTACAAAACAATTGAAAATTGAATTAGAATTGAGACTAAATAAGAGAAGGGAATTTGATACTTGAATTGATTTGAAGAATTGATACTTGAAATCTGCACTAGATGAACTTGAATCCAGAATACTACTTGTTCTTCAAACATACAAACTAGGGTTTTTCTAAAAATATGAAAAAACTAAAAAGGATTTCTAAAAAAAATGAATTTCTCTCTCTAATTTTGAGTCCCCCTTGGAATGAGTTAGGGCTTGGTCTTTTATAGCACCAAGTTGCACGAATTTGACATCAAATTTCGCTTGTGGCACAAGTTTTTACCAGCCAATCACTTTACAATCTGCAAATTAATGACAGCAATTTGCACAGCCGGACCGGTCCGGATCCATTTGGTACCGGATCGGTTTGGTTTCTGGTCTATTTCTCTTCATTATCACGCAACTTCAAAACATCATAACTTCTTCACCGTAGCTCGGGTTGAGGTTCCATTTTTTCCAGTGTTCTTGTAATTTAGATCTCTTCAACTTTCTAGTTGGCCCCACTTCTGGACTAAGGCTGAAAAATTACGAAAATGCCCTTCAACTCTCAATTTCTTGGTTTCTTTCACTGTTTTGAGTTCTCCTTCGCACTAACTTGTATGAAATACCTATAAAACACATGAGAAATACACAAAACACGAAATACTTGCCAAAAGGGTTAGTAGCATAAATACGAGATAAATTCAAGCTTTTTACACTGCACGAGATCATAAAAATACCGAAATTAAGGGGATAAATATGAAGAATATGTGCCTAATCAGTCTCCATTTGAAAGAAACTTAAAACATTTATTTCATAAATATTTGGACAACATCAATATTAGTTCACATTTTTATTTCACAAAATTGTCAATCATTACTTTGATTAGAAATATGACATAACAATAGTTCCTTACATTTTATTTTTTTTATTCCATAAAATGTCCATTTGTTCATTTTACACAAGATAACATTTTCTCCCATTTTTATTTCGTAAAAATGTTCATTTATTCTTTCACTAGAAATACACTAAAATGGTATCATCACACATTTTTATTCCATAAAAATGTCTATTTTCAGATTTAATAGAAAATATTGGCTCCAAAAAGTGACTATTTTTCAGATTTAATAGAAAATGTGCAACAATAATATTTTCTAGCATTTTGACTCCATAAAAGTGACTATTTTCAGATTTAATAGAAAATACATTACAAAAATATTTTCTAGCATTTTTATTCGATAAAATGGCTATTTTCAGATTACTAATAACACATCATTTTTCTCATAATCATACTCTTAATCATACACAATACTAAGACTACAATATTCAGCAAATAGAGTCTAAATGTAATAAGAGTGGATTACCCCACCTAAGTTATCTCCAAAGTGGTGGTGGTGATGAAGATGGTTGACTCTCCCACCTCCAAAGGTGTCCCTAAAGGAAGTCACAAACGCTCCACCATGCATACTTCCATGGGAGCTCCAACACACTCCAACTAAAGCTTCATAGATACTCCTTCTTGCTCCAACAATACCTCCATAAAACCCCTAACAACGCTCTCTATTTTTGTATCTTAATATATTTATCAGTGGAGTAGGTTTTATATTTAGTGGTGTGGGTGTAGTGGGATAAAACCTTAAATCGACGAATGCAGTAAGGGAGTTGGAGGGAGTTGAGCTCTGTGAAGGGTTTGAGAGGAATGGCCCTCCCCTGCCTACGTGTCTCCCACTCTCTTATAATCACAAAGTGGAACATTTACCAAATAAGGAAACTTCATTTCCAAAAGTTTTCCCTTATCAGGTATATGTTCCCCCTATATTCAACAACACAAACAATCCTATAGCTGTGGTGACTGCCAGCATATTCCTATCTCTTAACAATTCAAAACTCATATTATTTGTGTGTAAACCAAATGGTTGCATCTGTTGGAAACATCGTGGGAAGACATACGGTTTTAAGTCCACCAATGGAATCACGACATTATGGGATGGTGAACTAGAAATTTGGGGACGCCGCTTGAATGACGTGTGTGGTCGTTCGAGCAACCTGCTCCCTTTTCCCCTTTTACCCCTTAACAAGCACACACAATTTTGTTGTTATTTTCCTGTTTCGTCAGTGGACTTCCTCACCACTAGCAGGGCTACTAATTCAACGTAATTAAATGGGGTGGGAGACGTATAATCGTAACTCTTTTAGTTATTACCTAATATATATATATATATATATATATATATATATATATATCATTTTATTTCCTTTAATCTATAACCCCTTTTGACTAATACTTTTCTATATATGTCTTTTCATTAAATTTTCCAATTTATTTTTCCTTTTCATTAATTCTTTCAATTTACTTTTCTCCCATTTGTCCCAATATAATATCCAAGATCTTAATAGTTTTCTATAATTTATATAAAATTCCACAATTCTCTTCTATTATAATTCATCCCTCATCTCTTCTATTATAATTCATCCCTCATCATATGCAATTCATACATATAATTTTATAGGGACGGGGTATTATAGGGGCGATCCTCATTGGTTAGCAGAAGGTTTAATCACATGAATATAAAGTGATGATTTTCATGGAACAATTACAATGAAAATAATAATTAATATAACATGATTAGTCCAGTTTTGTTCATTTATGGATCACTTATGTTCATCTATGAATCAGTTTTGTTGTATTTACTATATACATGTGATTTGTTTTATTTAGATTATGACATAGTAAGAAATTTCTTGCATAAATTTCTTTGTCATGTGAATGATTCAATTTTAATTTCAATATCAAATCATAACTATCTTATTTTCTATATAATGGACTCACGTATAACAATATGATTATTTACATTTATTAATTGGTGCAAAGTAATAGAAAGTAAAAAGACTTGATGGAATTTGAGTTTTGTTTTAATTACAATTGAATAAGGGATTGAAGTGAGAGGCAGCTTTGTGGGAGTTATAAGGGAATATTAGGATTAATGCAATGAAGTTATGTGTTATCTATTTAAATGTATTGGGGTTTAATAATGAAGAGAAACTAAATTTTAGCCCCGTGCGATGTGCTCTGGCACTACACCAAAATGGTCAAATTGACACCTTTTAAGCGGCTAGCCTTGTCACGGTCATTGACCGTGATAAGACCGTGATAAATGCTTGTCATGGTCATTGATCGTGACAATCCTATAAACTTGTCACGGTCAATGACCGTGACATGTTAGTGAGAATTCTGTTAGTAAAAAACCCTCCCCCCTTTTTTTTTCCCACCGTTTCTATTCCCTCCACTTCTCTCTCTCTCTAGAGATTGCTCATCTCTCTCTACAACTTTGGTATGTTTTCTCTCTCTATTTCTCCTCCATTTATGTATATGTGTATGTATATGCGTGTGTGTATATATGTGTGTGTAAATATGCATGTGTTTGTGTGTGGTGTATATATGCGTGTGTGTGGGGGGGGGGGGGGGGGGGGGGAGGGGGGGGAGGGGCAGGGCTGGGGGAGGGGAGGGGGTGTATGTGTGTGTGTGTGTGTCTGTGTGTGTATATGTGTGTGTGTTTATGTGTGTATATATGCATGTGTGTTTATGTGTGTGTGTGTGTGTATGTGCGTGTGTATATATGTGTGTGTGTGTGTGTGTGGTGTGCAGCGCGGGGGGGGGGGGGGGGGGGGGGCAGGGGGCCTGTGCGCGTGTATGTGCGTGTGTGTATTTTTTTAATTAAATTTTTATTGGTTTATTAGATATTACCCCTCATATTATAGTGCCCCTTGTAAAAGAATTGATTGATTTAATATTGATTGGTGTTAATTTTTTTTGTAAATTAAAAATTAGTGCCCCTTTCATATGCAAGTAGGATTGCCCCTCAATGTAAATTAGTAAATATATAATTGTATACTTTAATTATTAGTTTAATTGATGAAAATAATTAATTGAGCAGTTGAATTTGAAGGAGTACGGGATACAAATTTATTGTTGCCATTACGGTTGGATTATAGTTGATCGATGTTGGGTTGGTTAATTTTAAAACTGGCATGACCACTGGATTATTGTCCATATAGGGTGGGATTTTTCAACTTTTTTTAAAAATTAATTTGTGTAATGAACAATATATATATAGTATGATAATTAAATGAAACATACTTAAAATTACATATAGTGCACATAGATACTAGCCCTCTAGATCTTATTCGTACGCATTCAATAGCCCTTAGACCCGTTCGAGAGTCATTACCCCTATAACGAGATCTCTCGAATTGTCCTGTTTGGACAGTTTGAGACTGCATAATTTTTGTATAATAATATTCTTAGTGGCTTAAAATTGTTACTTTTGGAGGAAGCTCTGCAGTCGTATCCAAATGTTCTCTTGGTACATACTAGATTAACAAGTGTGACTGTTATTTCAATTGATTAATTGAAATAACACTCACACTTGCCAATCTACGTCGTGTACTTGGAGAACTATGGGGATATGCTGCTGAATTTTTCTCAAATCGTAACAATGTGCATGAGCTGTTAAGTATATTACAGAAAAATGCGGTCTTGAATGGGATTTGACCACTCACCCTTTAGAGGATATGGAGGAAATATAAATTTCTATTCTAAATTGAATTTGATTTTGAAATTTAAAAATCGAATATAAATAAGACATAATTAAATGAAACATACTATAAATTTATGTTTTGTTTATACTAATCCATGAATATACGCTTCTTACCTTTAATAGGTGATTAGTTGTGATGGGATATCCGAAATACAAAGAGTGGATGGGTGAGACAAATAGAATGGGGGATGTGTTTCGCATAGGTGCTAATGAATTTGTGAAATACGCAAAGAGATGTCATAATGATGAAGAGTTTTCGTGTTCGTGTGCTAAGTGTAAGGATGGTAAGGTGTTTGAGTGGAAAACAATTGAACTACATTTGTTAAGATCGGGTATGAAAGATAGTTATCAATTTGGGAGTTTTCATGGTGAATTGAAAGTTCCTTTTGTCCCCGAACAACCTTCACAATAACCTTCAACAAGTAGGATATATGTAGAAGGGGACGACGTAGATCATAATACGTTAGAGGATTTAGTTGATGATGCGTACGGAGTTTATAAAGCAGAGGATAATGAGGTTACTCATGATGTACAAGGTTCAAGTGCTCGTGAAGATATCACGATAAACCTTGACGATGACTACCAAAGTTTAAAATTTAAGGCGACCCAACCATTATACTCTGGCTGTGAGAAAGATCAAATAACTTTACATGTCATAGTTGGTTTGCACAGTTTGAAGATGCAGTACGGTTTATCTGGCAATAGCGTGATAGGAATTATGAAATGGGTGAAGGGCTTACTACCCAAGGAATATACGCTTCTAAATAGCTATCATGTTATGAAGAACAGCTTGAAAGTTTTGGGAATGAAGTATAAATTGATTCATGCTTGTGTGTATGACTGCATACTATACCAAAAGGAGTATGAAAATCTCGATCGTTGTCCGGTTTGCGATGAACCTAGATATGTCCAATCTACTCGTAACAAAGGCACAAGCTCAAAAGTGCCTCAAAAAGTGTTGATATAATTTTCTGTTGGGCCTAGATTAAAGCAATTTTTCATAGTACCATGGATAGTGGAGGCAATGACTTGGCATGCTAGGGCAGAAGTGGGGGGTAATCTCATGCGTCATCCCAGCTTGAAGGAGTATGAATTATGAGTATCCTGATTTTTCTCAAGAACAACGTAACATTAGTTTGGTGTAACACCCCGCCTAATAAGATACCGGGCGATCACTCCAATATTAAATTAAAACAGGAGTTTCATATGGATCATTCTTAGCATCACTGTCGAAAATCCATTTAATTACTAATATCCTATTAGGTGAGCATTAAAAACTTTTACTTAACTACTCTTTTTAGCAAACAAATTAAAACATCCACAATTAAATGCGTAATGAACTGAAATGGAAATGAAAGGAACTAAAATAACCGAACACTCGGTCCAAATATACAACCATATCGAATGCTGTACTGAAAGAATAAATAAATGCAATTGAGCCATTGGCTCGAGTGTTTATACAATATCTCCTATCTAGAGTACAAAGAAAGAAACGTCTACCGATAACCTGCAAGCATCCACAGCTGCTGCAGCAGACGTCTGACCCGAAAGAGTTTCCATCCAGGCGTCCCTGTGTCTGGACACCTATATATATATAGTATAGAGAAAGAAAGGAGAGTAGACAAACGGGTCAGAGCCCGAATGTTTAGAAAATATTTTGCAAGTGCATAAATGCTTTATTTTTAGAAAAATAGTTTTTATCTCATATTTAAATTGGTATCGCACTCTCATGAGATACCCCTCACCTCTCCTCTAACAGTGCACGCCTAGCGCATCCCTATAAACATCCTAGTCAAGCTACCCTGCTAAACTAGTCTAATACCCAACCACTATCTAACCTAGATAGTCAAACAGATGTACTAAGGGCTAAACTTCACTCTAATCTCGACGCTATGCCATGTTCGTGCGTGGGGTGTCTCGCGAAGCGAAATCCAAACAAGGAACCCCCCCGATACACTACTATGCAGCAAGGTCGATCTTTGAGATCCTCCAGTCCCTCAGTACAGAAAGATATATATAATATATATACCATAAACATTTAATAATATTAGAGCACTAAGGATTAAACTTCTCCCCAGTCTCAACACAATGACATATTCGTGCGTGGGGTGTCTCGCGAAGCAAAATACAAACAAGGAACCCCCCCGATACACTACTATGCAGCACGGTCGATCGTCGGGATCCATTAGACCCTCGGCACTCGATTTATACATATACGTACATCTACAATATACGTCCGGATAATATCTCCCGGACTGAGGATTACTTGATACATATAGTATTTATAAATACTTATCCTTTTCATTTCAAAAACTTTCATTTCCCTTCTCATATCCAGGAAATGTATTTATAGAAGCCAATTCATTATCATGAATTGCTTTAACAAATCATATACTTTTTGAAAGCCAATTTTATTAACATAAAAATGCTTTTCCTTTATCAATTATCCCATTTCCCTTTTTATACTCAGGAAATGTATTCAAAGACATTTTCATTATCATAAAAATGCTTTGATCATAACATATGCTTCCACATCCCTTCTTCCATCCGGGAAGTGTTACCGAAGCCAAATAATATAACCCATTTCCCTTCCTATATCCAGGAAATGTAATTAAAGCAAATCCATTATTATGAACTACTTTAATAAACGCGTTCTAAGACCGCCCGTCCGGATTTCTCCACTGTGCGCGCCCCTAAATGGCTATCATCTTCCAGGGCCTCCAAGACAACCTGGGATCCTATATCGAAAGACGTCGGGAAGCGACCATGTGCCTGCGGGATAGTCAAGACCACACCCGGAATCTCCTAACCAGCGCAGAAAATATAACAACAAACGCTCACATGGCCTATAGGACTATATCCACCCTGCATCATTAGCCAGGGGGCTTCACCATACGAACGCAACTTCCCTTATGATAGCGATTTAGAGAGGTGTGTATCCTCATTTTTATTATTTATGAAAATCATTTGTCTTTCCATTTTGAAAACATTTATATATTATTTTCAAAATCATTTTCATCATATCATATATACTTTAATCACATAGTATATACATATACCATATATTCATCCTTGAATATACATAAATGGCCATATTTGCCAACTATATATAGCGATGACCATTAATCCCAAAGATTCCCTCGAGGAATCATAATCATGCTTTCATATAAGCATGATACTAAACCAAAAGTATTTCCTTACTTTGTTCAATACTAATTACCTCAATCATCTCTTAAAGGTTTATTTATCCTCAAAACCCTTATTTAGGAATCCCCATAAAAATCCCAAATGGTAATTCAACTCCCCATACTCTTAAAGGGAGAAAACTAGAAATTCTGGCCTAAGCGAATCGATTCGCCCCTTTAGCGAATCGATTCGGATGGGCGAATCGATTCGGTTCCCAATCCGAATCGATTCGGTTCCCAATCCGAATCGATTCGGAAAGTATTCTGCAAACAGGTCTGTAAATGGCGAATCGATTCGGTCTGTACCCGAATCGATTCGGCCCATTGCAGAAACCCAATTCCCCCTTAGGCGAATCGATTCGGCCTGTACCCGAATCGATTCGGCCTGTTCGAGGGTCACAGTTTGGGCAATTTCTCAAACTCCAAAATACCCAAAAATCAATCCAAATTCATTTTCATGGTTTCTACTCTACACCAAAAATCATCCCAAACATCTACACAATAATTTCTAGCCTTTATTTTTCCAATTCCCGATTTGATTTCCGAGTTGGTACTTTCAACCGGGAGCTGTCATCTTGTAAAAATCATATCAAATCGTAGAAAAATCAGAAAAATACGCGGTTGGCGCCCACGCGACCGTATCGAAAATATCTACAACTTTCGTGTTTTGGCCGAAAGCTAAATCAATTATTTTCCTGGCCAAAAATGCTCCCTAAGGTGACGGGTTACTATTCATCGTCTCTTCCGAGACGATTTCGGCCATTAAAGCTTCTCCCAAGCTTTTGTCGCCTCACCCAACGTCCTACAACCTCAACCAACTGCAACTACACATATATTAAGGGTTCTAAACATCCTAGAGCCCAAAACCACCAATTAATTTAGATTAAAACCTAAGTTCCACAAAATTGAAATATTATTGGGGTTTAATTGTTTTAACTCCCCAAAACTCGTTTTATCCATGATAACCCACCCCAAAACCATTAGGGTTTGTGTATACCAAACTACGGTATGAGATATTTATGCAAAAAGATAAATAAAGCAAGTAAACACTTGCCTCGTGGATAAAATCCGACGCCTGGAGTCGAATTTGGCGGAGTTGGCCCGAGATCTCCCATTTCTTCTCCTCTTTCTCCTTCCTCTCTCTCTTCTCTCCCTTTTCTTTCTTTCTTTCTCTTTTCTTTCCCTCTCTTCCTCCTTTTATAAGGAGAAAAGGGTTTTAAACCCTTAAAACCCAAAAACGACTCGTTTACCCAATTACGAGTTACTTTTACCTCTAAAATTACCCGAAACTCATTTTCAACAATCGGACACTCTTTTCCGACTATCTCGGCCATTCCGAGAATTATGGCGCAGTCGAAATTCCCATCCGAGGTACTTGACCGCAAATCACTATTCCAACCCAAAATAATTAAATGCGGGTTTTCCAATTAAGAATCTTACCTCGTGTCGCTTTACTCAACGCCGACATATAATTAAAATATTTCGACCTATATAGTCCCAAAAATAATTACAGCACCCATCGAAAATCATTCAATCCTCGAAAATCCCAAAATTTACTATTTAGGAAAATTCCCCAAATTGCCACTTAATTTAATTATGGAATTTAATTGTCTAAAAAGGACGGGTTGTTACATTTGGCTATATCAACAGATGGTTTCAACCCATTTGGAAATCTAAGCACCAATCAGAGTGTATAGCCAGTGATCCTAGCCCCACTCAACCTCCATCCTTCACAGTATATGAGACCTGAATTTTGGATGATGTCTTTATTGATACATGGGCAAAAGGCACCAAGTGATGACATCGACATCTACCTGGCTCCTTTGGTAGAAGAATTAAATGAGTTGTGGGAAGAGGGTGTGCAATCATTTGACTCTTTTAGAAAAGAAGAGTTTACATTGAAACCTATGTTGATATGGGCAATTCATGATTTTCCAGCTTATGGGACATTATCCAGTTGTGTAGTACATGGTTATTTGGGGTGTCCTATTTGTGGAGAGGATACTGAATATCTTCATCTATCCTTTAGCTCAAAAAATGTATACCATTGCCATAGGAGGTTTTTACCCCCGGCTCATAGTTTCAGATTTGAGAAAGGTTCCAATTTTTTATTGGGCGGGGTTGAACATAGGCTACCTCCGAGACAACTTTTAGGTTCTGAAATTGAAAGTAAAGCTTTTGAATGTGGCCCGAATATGCCAGGTAAGAATCCTAAATTTAAGAATAACAAGCATAAGAAGACCCCGATTGGGAATGAAACTGAGACAAGAAAGGCATGGTCTAAGAGGTCAATTTTATTTGACTTGCCTTATTGGAAGAATAACCCGATGCGCCATGTATTAGATGTGATGCATGCAGAGAAGAACTTAGCTGAACATATTGTGGGCACTTGCCTTAGGGAGAGTCATTCTAAGGATGGAGAAAATGCAAGAAAATACCTTAAATCATTGAAACTTAAGCCACAACTATAGTTGAAAGAAAATAGTAGGGGAAGGACAACAATTCACCCTGGTGCATTTACTTTGACGAGTGGGAAAAGGAAGCCGCTTTTAGACACAATATATAATTTGAAGGGCCCATCTAATTTTTCTTCCAACTTGTAAAGAATTGTGAATTATGCTACTCATGATTTACATAAGTGTAAGTCCCACGATTGACATGTGATCATGCAATTGGTTCTTGTATTGTTTAAGCACTGTTTCTCCAAGAACAAGGATTTGCGGAGGGCTATTATGAAAATTAGTATTACCTTCTCACTCTTGTGTGAGAAGGTAGTCAATCGAGAACACATAGTGGTCGAAAAATTGGCGGTGACCGAAGCAATTTGTGTGTTGGAGAAGTACTTTCCCCCAGCATTATTTGACATAAGCGTTAACTTGTTGGTACACATATGCGACGAGGAAGTTCTTTCTGGTCCAGTTAGATATCAATGGATGTATCCATTTGAAATATTGATGAAAGTTTTTTAAAGATAACATCAAGAATACGTGATATATTGCAGGATCAATTGCAGAGGAATACATCACCGTGGAGTTATCAATATATATTCGGTAATATATGCCTGACTCGACCAACGTTGATGACACTGATGAGTTCTTCGATGATGGTGGTCATGTGATGGGAAAACGAGTTTGCAACATGAACAAGTAGCTCGTTATCTATTTGACACACATGAAGATGTCGAAGAATGGAAAAAGTACGTTTAAATTATTTTAATGTTTAACATTATTTTAAAATATTTTAGATTATGTTATACATGATTAATTTTGTAATATGGACAAAATATGAAGCCTGTGAGAACAATAAAAGACGAAAAATAATGGTACACACTACACCAAATCTGCCCATTTGTCAAGGTTATTGACCTTGACAAATTCACCTTGTCAAGGTCAATGATCGTGACATTTCGAGGCGAGACAACTTTTTTTGTCACGGTCGTGTCACGGTCATTGACCTTGACAAAAAACTCGCGTTTTGTGTCACGGTCGTGTCAAGGTCAATGACCGTGACACGTTTGTCACGGTCTATAACCGTGACAAAGCCGTGACCCTTTTTAAAAAAATTGTCACGGTCATTGACCGTGACACGCCCGTGTCAATTTTGTCACGGACGTGTCACGGTTAATGACCGTGACAATTCTAGGCAGAATTAAAAAAAAACTGCTGGGCAGTATGGCCACTGCCACTGCCCAGCAGTATATTTGTACCTGTTATAGCAACGTTGTACCTGTTCCAAACATCATATATCCGAACAAACTAAAGATAATGCAAATATATATTCAAATAAGAAACTATTTAAAAAGAAACAACATCACCATCATTTTATCTCAAATCTACAAACTATTTGCATGGAAAAGAGATTTTGTACCGCGACGCTCGGGAACACCTCCTTATCCTTCCCTTCTCGTCCGAATAACCACATAAGTATAGAGCATATGTGGCCTACCCTTAGGGCCACTCCCTGTCCCCTGAATTGAAATAAAGTAAAATTAGTATCCGCCCCTCAAATATAGATAAATATAAATCGTAATTGAAATCGAAATCGAAATTGACATAAATATAAATACATTACCTGTAGTGTCACTCAAACAGCTAACTTGAGCTCATATGGCACCTCCTTCCAACTAATGTACCTCGGGCAATCGTGTCAATTATAATTCTCTTCATATCTAAACACTAAGAAATACCATAATCCTATGGAGGTATGCGTTGCAAATTCCTTCCAACCGTTGTGTAGCCAAAAATCAGCAGTTGAAGTTGTCAACTCCACCTTTGAATGGGGTATGGAAAGTGGTGGGGTATGGAAAGTGGAATTGACAACTTCAACCAGTGATGTTTGGCTACATAACGGTTGGGAGGAATTTGCAGAGCATCGCTCCATAGGATTATGGCATTTCTTAGTGTTCGGATAGACGAAGAGATTCAGTCTCCTCTCCATAAATAGGACACCCCAAATAACTATGTACTAATCACCTATTAAAGGTAAGAAGCGTATATTCATGGATTAGTATAAACAAAACTTAGATGTAGTTGGAATATTTATGTATTAATCTCCTCTCCACACACGCACACTACACAAGAGTGAAAATGATAAAGTGCAGATCAAGTAAAAGCATTAAAAATGGATGTTTCGGTACAAATTGAAATATTTATTACAAATTGAAAAATTGTTTCAAATTCGGGTTATCATAAAAAATGGATTGATATTCGGTAGGAGCAGCCAAGTCATCCACACTACTATTTAGACGCCTTGGCGCGTGTTGGACAATTGACCACGGCTCGTTGTTGATATACTCCGAGTAAAACACTTGCTTAACCTTTTGAAATGCACAATATGTTCAGCGAAGTTCTTCTCTGCATGCATCACATCCAATACAGGGCGCACCGAGTTTTTCTTCCAATAAGGCAAGTCAAATAAAATTGACCTCCGAGACCATGCCTTTCTTATCTCAGTTTCATTCCCAGTTGGGGTCTTCTTATGCTTGACATTCTTAAATTTGGGATTCTTACCTGGCATATTTGGGCCACATTCAAAAGATTTACTTTCAATTTCTGAACCCGAAAGTTGTCTCGGCGGTAGCCTATGTTCAACTCCGCCCAATAAAAAATTGGAACCTTTCTCAAATTTGAAACTATGAGCTGGGGGTAAAAACCTCCTGTGGCAATGGTATACATTTTTTAAGCTAGAGGATAGACGAAAAGATTCAGTCTCCTCTCCACAAATAGGACACCCCAAATAACCATGTACTACACATTCGGATAATGTCCCATAAGATGGAAAATCATGAATTGCCCACATCAACATAGCTTTCAGCGTAAACTCTTCTTTTCTAAAAGAGTCAAATGATTGCACACCCTCTTCCCACAACTCATTTAATTCTTCTACCAAAGGAGCCAGGTAGATATCAATGTCTTCACTTGGTGCCTTTGGCCCAGGTATCAATAAAGCCATCATCGAAAATTCAGGTCTCATACACTGTGAAGGAGGGAGGTTGAGTGGGGCTGGGATCACTGGACATACACTCTGATTGGTGCTTAGATTTCCAAATGGATTGAAACCATCTGTTGATATAGCCAAACGAATGTTGCGTTGTTCTCGAGCAAAATCGGGATACTCATAATTCATCCTCCGCCAGGCAGTAGAATCAATAGGATGACGCATGATATTACCCCCTACTTCTGCCCTAGCATGCCAAGTCATTTCCTCTGCAATCCATGGTACTGTGAAAAATCGCTTTAATCTAGGCCCAACGGGAAAATATTTCAATACTTTTTGAGGCACTTTTGAGCTTGTGCCTTCCTTACTAGTAGATTGGACATATCTAGGTTCATCGCATACCGGACAACGATCGAGATTTTCATACTCCTTTCGGTATAGTATGCAGTCATACACACAAGCATGAATCGATTTATACTTCATTCCCAAACCTTTCAAACTGTTCTTCATGACAGGATAGCTATTTGGAAGTGTATTCACCTTGGGTAATAAGCCCTTCACCCATTTCAGAATTCCCGTCACGCTATTTCCAGACAAACCGTACTGCGTCTTCAAACTGTGCAAACCAACCATGGCATGTAAAGTTGTTTGATCTTTCTCACAGCCAGAGTATAACGATTGGGTCGCCTTAAATTTTAATCTTTGGTAGTCATCGTCAAGTTTTATCGTGTTATCTTCACGAGCACTTGAATCTTCTACATCATCAGTAACCTCATTCTCCTCAGCTTCATAAACTCCGTACGCATCATCAACTAAATCCTCTAACATATTATGATCTACGTCGTCCCCTTCTTCATCTATTCTACTTTGTGAAGGATGTTGTGAAGGTTGGTCAGGGACAAAAGGAACTTTCAATTCACCGTGAAAACTCCAAAATCGATAACTATCTTGCATACCCGATCTTAACAAATGTAGTTCAACTGTTTTCCACTCAAACACCTTACCATTCTTACACCTAGCACACGGACACGGAAACTCTTCATCATTACGACATCTCTTTGCATATTTCACAAATTCGTTAGCACCTCTGCGAAACACATCCCCCATTCTATTAGTCTCACCCATCCACTCTTTGTATTTCGGATATCCCATCACAGCTACCACAACTAAACACCTATTAAAGGTAAACAGAACTTAGATTTATAGTATGTTTTATTTAATTATCCCATCATTTAATTATCCTATTAAAGGGTATGTGGTCATATCCCATTCAAAAATGCATTTTTCTGTAATATACTTAACAGCTCATGCACATTGTTACGATTTGAAAAAAATTCGACAGCATATCCCCTTAGTTCTCCAAGTACACGACGTAGATTGGCAGGTGTGAGTGTTATTTCAATTGGTCAATTAAAATAACAGTCACACTTGTCAATCTAGTATGTACCCAGAGAACATTAAGATACGACTGCAGAACTTCCTCCAAAAGTAACAACTTTAAGCCAATAAGAATATTATACAGAAATTATACAGTCTCAAACTGTCCAAACGGGACAATTCGAGAGATCTCATTATAGGGGTAATGACTCTCGAACGGGTCTAAGGGTTATTGAATGCGTACACATAAGAACTAGAATGCTAGTATCTATGCGCACTATATTTAATTTCAAGTATGTTTCATATAATGGGTTAATTCAAATACAAAAATAAATTCATGGGATAATTCAAATACAAAAATAAATTCATGGGATAATTCAAATACAAAAATAAATTATTATCCAATTATTATCCAACTATTATCAATTATTTATTTTGAATGTAAATAATATTCAAAACCCCACCCACCCCCACCCCCACCCCCTCCCGATTTTTTTTGTCTATACTATCAAGTGTTCAACTAGTTTGGAGAGTTGTACCAAACAATATTAGTTGAGATCCAACTTCAATTTAATTCAAGACATAAGACCCTAAAGGGAATCCTATCTGCAACAAGATTCTAGTTAGTAAAGAAGACATAACAGAATATGGTGGAATCCACTACACTACACACCCATTCCCACACTTAAAAACCATTTAATAATATTTAAAAAATTCAAAACCATTTAATAATATTTAAGCACTAAAATTAATTTAATTTAATTTAACCTAGGAATTAATCAGATATTTTTATCCTATGTTTACTAATGCTAAAATTATGAAAAATGATATTTTGAGATAATAATGTGTGAAAATTTGTTTTATGATTTTTTTCTTAACTGAAAATTATTTAGGGGTATTTTTAATTGAATATATACACATTTTTAACTCTTTAAAAATTACATTTTAATCCTTTCTAAATCTTAGGGAGAGTTTGGGTTGTGTTTTTCGGCCATAACACCACACACCCCCACCACCACCCCCTCCCCCACCACACACCACCACACACACACACACACCCCACCCCCTGCCCCCCTCCACCACCCCCTCCCCCAAAACACACCACCACACACACACACACACCGCACCCCACCCCACCCCCTGCCCCCTCCACCACCCCCTCCCCCACCTTGCCCCACCCCGCCCCACCCCCCACACACGCACACACATACACACATATATATATACACATACACACATAAATATACAGACAAATATATATATAAATGGAAGAGAGAGAGAGAGAGAAATTGGACCTGAGAGAGAGAGAGAGAGAGCAGCGTCGAGAGAGAGAGAGGGAGGGAACAGTGGGAGGGAAAAAAGAAGGGGGAAAGGGTTTTTGCTGGAAAAGTTGTCACGGTCGTGTCAAGGTCATTGGCCGTGATAAGCCCGTGACAAATTTAATTGTCACGGTCTTGTCACGGTCAATGACCGTGACAATTAGTTGTAACGGTCGTGTCAAGGTCTATGACCGTGACATAAAACGCGTGTTTTTTTGTCACGGTCAATGACCTTGACAAGGCTGGCCGGCTGAAAGGTGAGAATTTGCCCATTTTGGTGTAGTGACAATTGTTCGTGGCACAAGAGTACAAAAAGTATTGATTGAACGGTTACGTATTCAGCGCAAAAGTGTACGAGGAAAGTACAAATATACAGAACTCGAGCATTTCATACAAGGCTCTTACTTTCTTTCGAGCGAACGCAAAACATAAAAACCTCGTTGAAGCTGAAATGACTTACTATGGTGTAATTCGAAATATATTTGAATTGGATTATATAAGCTTCAAAGAGGTTGTATTTTATTGTGACTGGGTAAGAGTTAAGGATAAAAATGCTTGTAAAGTTGATCCTGTCACCAATTTGATCATGGTAAGATTTAATTTTTCTATAACTACAGAAATATATTATTATCCATTATTTTACTTTTCGGGGCCAATACTAATTTTACTTTATTTTATTTCAGGGGACAGGGAGTGGCCCTTGGGGTAGTCCACATAGGCTCGATACTTACATGACTATTCAGACAAAGAAGGGGAAGGATAAGGAGGTGTCCCCGAGCGTCGCGACCACGATTGTAAGTAATCTGACATTTTACTTTTTGTGAATTACGTTATAATTTTTTTATTTAATTATTTCACTAATCATGTACTTTTTGTCATTTCAAGCAAAGCTTAAGGAAGTACACGAGTCGCAGTCTGATACCGACAAGGCATCTTTGTCCACAGACGCACTCGGCCAAGTGCGTGGTGCTAATCTCAAGGGGAGGGCAATGGGGTTAAGCTCGCGGGTGGCCGAATCTAGGATCATCGGATTGGAGACAAGCGACACCGCGTTGGCTGAAACAGTGGACGCGCATGATGCGAAGTTGTCCCATTTGGAGGCGACAGTCCTATATATGTTCTCATTCATGAAGCGTTCATTGGGCGAAAACCGTAAGGGGAAAGAGAAGGAGAAGGTGGTGGAGGAGGAGGTGCAGGATGACGAGGATATGGACCTCGCTGCTTCATCGTTGACACGTGCGGACTTTAATGATCCACTCCCCTATTTGGCTCCCTTTGACCGACCGATGTCGACACTGGGTTGACCGAGCATGTTTATATTGGACATATTTGATGGCCAGCGAATAGGGTGGGGGTTGAGGGACCCGAATACCATCTAGGGTATGCCAGTTCATGGATGTTCTCTTCAAGACATCGAGTCCAAGGTGCTCGTCACGCATGTGATACCCGGGAAGGAGAACTCCCCATTATGGTTGCGCGAACAATGTAGCACGATGTATATTGGTGGGTGTGTCAATTCGTATATTATGTGGCCTACTCACCTCCTCAGAGCTAACCTTACCCCAGACATTTAGTGACATTATTTGAATTGAATTATTTTAAGTTATTACATTTGAATTATATCGTAATGCATATTGTCTCTATTTTGAATGTATATTTGCATAATCTCCATTTTATTTGGATATATGATGTTTGAATAGGTACAATATTGCTATAACAGGTACAAATATAGTGTTGGGCAGTGGCAATACTGCCCAACAGATTTTTTTTCAATTCTGCACAGATTTGTCACGGTTATTGACCGTGACAAGTCCGTAACAAAGAAAACTTGTCACGAACGTGTCACGGTCATTGACCATGATAATATTTTATTATATGTCACGGTCAAGGACCGTGACAAGTCTAATGAACTTATCACGATCAATGATCGTGACAAGTACGTGACAACAAAATTTGTCACTCCCAGAATTGTCACGGTCATTGACTTTGACAAACTTGTCAAGGCCAATGACTGTGAGAATTCGATAGATTTGGTGTAGTGGCTGTTTGTAAAGCTTATTATAATGTATTTGCAATATTGTGGGTTCTTTAAGGAATGGTAACCCATAAGAATTTTTAATATAAACATGGGCAATAAAATGAAACAAACTAATGACAACAAAAAATAATAAAAAGAAAAAAATTGTCAACTTACCTTTAACCATTCGAAAATAAATAATTTATTTGTGAATGACACTCCGATGTGAAAAAAAGGCGAAAAATATCTTGAATAAACATATGCTGGGTAACTTCTCCTCTTTCCTTGTTCATTCTTTTACATAAAGGACCACTCCCTTTCTCTATATATCTGCTTCCCAACTATAATTTTTCTTCAAAACTTCTAAGGACAACCCTGGAAAAGGAAAATGTGAGATAAAAGGATTTACATATTCAAAGAAATTAACATTAGAACCCACATCAAATGTAAAAACTGAAAACTTCTAAATAACCCATTCTAGTCAACAATATCAAACATGTACCATAGAAAACTATCTAAAACCTACTGACCCCCCCCCCCCCCCCCCCCCTCCCCACCCCCCCCACCCCAAAAAAAAAAAAATCAAGTTTTCAGTTTAATCAAAGATCATATATAAAACCCACTTAAAACCTAAAACCCCAATCACTTATTTTATGGGGATTCAGTTATATTTTTTAATTTAGTTTAGAATCCACATCGGCTTTTTTAAAAAATTTTGTATTTTATCCAAGAATCGAATTCTCGTCATTCTCCGCCAAACAAAAAAAGGAAAAAGTCAACACACAAAAACATAGTACATACATATAATGCAATGCAAAAATATAAACATTGAAAATAAATTTGATTTTTATTTTTTTTAATAAAACATACAAAAGGCAACAATCTCCTCCAATCTTATAATTATTTTTGCTGAGCCAAAACTATAATTCCCTTCGAATCATTATGAGAAATGGTAAAAAACTACTTTAAAAGTTGCAAAAATTGAACCTGAGTTCCAAAATTACGGATTGAAACTTAAATATAATGAAAGATTTCATGAACTTAATGGATCAAACCCCAAAAGGTGAGAAACCGATAAGACTAAGAACAATCAACAAATGAAATACTTTATATAGTTCATTTGATTGGCAACTCATGAAATGATGATGATTCTTGATTGTATATGTTTGTCATCTATAGAAGATGATGGTGGTGAACAAAGAAAATATTTATTGTTGTGGTAAATAGAGTGCAATTGAGAGAGACTTAAAAAGGGAAGAGGAAGGATAAGAGTCATGGAGAGATAGATACTATAGATATGGGGGGGAAATATGGATCTCTATAGGGTCTAATAAAAAGAGGAAAGATGGAAGGGGAAGTGTTATATTCAAGGTTAAATATTTTCTAAAATGATGGAAGTTTGATGTAATTTTTCACCAATTGTCAAAATTAGTTAAGGCATTTATACGCTTGGCTTCGATGTCGTTCCATGGGAGTTATGGGTGGGATAAAGGAGTGGTAAGAATTTGGTTCGGTTATTGGAAATAATCCTAGTGTTTCATCAGTAGTGTATGAACTTATACTATTTTGTAGGCGTATTATAATATGACTGTGTTTACTCCCACTCCATTTTTATCCCCATCCAAAAAGAGAGGATAAACACATGTTTGGGTATGGTACAGTGATGAATATTTCTTCTGTAATACCAATGATGGTATTGGATTTCAATTCTTTGGAATGTTTTTACCCACAGATTTAGTAACAAAATATAGAAAATACATTGAACCGTAATCATTCAACTCAAAGCATCATCGCAACTTGTTCAATATTGTTGTGTAAATAATTCCATTTTTCTTTACTAGTATTTTTTGTGTCTTGCATATGCAATACAAGGATAATGGGAAATACCATGGTAAAATAACTATAGTGTTCTACATGAAATATTACAATATACATAATTTTGTTTGTCATTTATTAAATGAAAATTTATTTATTACATTTTTGGACTATAACCTCATGCATCCGATTCAAAGTTTGTTTTAGAATCAATAAACTATGCAACTTTTAAAATATTGAAAAATTAATTTAAATTATTTATGTGTGAAAAGTTGTTGTTCATATTATAGGGAAGAGAATGTGATTTTACAATCGAGCTTAAAACTAACATAGTTAATGAATGGATTATGTGAAGAGGAACATAACGAATAGGAAAATTATGTACGTTACTTTTGGAGAACATAATGTTTGATAATCCATTTCCAAAGTTATTTCTCTTAATGACAGCCCCATTATGCCCGTTTTAGGGTAAATGAAGACAAAGTCTACTCATGTTTCTTGGACCTAGAAGTTTATAATATTTGGGATTGAGGTAAATGTATTCATAATTAAATATATGTTTTTTTAATTACAACACTTAATCTAATATTTAACATCATTTGAGGCAAAATAAAGGGGAAAATTCTTGTCAAAATAATGATCAGGGAATGTAACGGTCTATTCTAGTAAAGACAGTGGACGGAGAACAAAAAGAGCAGTGTTAGTGAAAAAAAAAATGTGGAGACTTAAAAGTGTAATTTTGGGGTAAAACAATTTAGGAAAAATAAAAAGGGCGATATTGGTGAAAAGAAATGTGGTGAGAATGATGGAGATGGTTGTTCTTGGATTTCTTCCTTCAACAGTAATTTGACAACCCTCGAGATAAATCAAATAACGATTCCATTAAATAAAGATATATTTGTAGAGGATAAAATGAGGAAGCTTTAAAATTTCAAGCGGGATTTGTTGGATTTTCATGCATTGAGGGCTCGTTTGGTTCGAGGTTTGGCAAGGGAATGGGAATTCATAATTTCAGGAATTCTAAGTTCCTGGAATCTTCAATTCCTTTCCATTGTTTGGTTCAAGCAGGAATTCTTTTTTCCCGCCATCTAAAATCCCTTCTATGTAAACTGTTAAAAAGATATTAAATATATACTATTTTTTGAAAAAGTTTAAAAAAATGTGTTTAGTTACACTTTTATTTAAATATAAACAGTTTTTAGTAACTTTTTTATAATTCTTTACAAAAAAAAAAGTTGTAAAAAAACAGTTTCTAAATAAAAACAAAAAAAAAGTTTTTGAATAACTTTTTTTATTAATCTTTCCTGAAAAATAAAGTTGTAAAAAATGTTTTTTTTTCCGTTTTTTTCCTTAAGCAAAAAAACAATTTTTTTTGTTGTAAAAAAACAGTTTTTTGAATGTTTTTATATTTCTAATATATAAAAAACAGTTTTTTTTAATGTTTTTATTAGAAATATAAAAACATTCAAAAAACTATTTTTGTACAACAAAAAAAATGCAAAAAAAAAAAAAAAAACTGTTTATATATAAAAACTGTTTAACAAAACACATTTTTTAATGTTTTAAACAAATAGCACATATTTAAAACATTAAAAAATGTGTTTATTAAACATTAAAAAATGTGTCTATATAAATAAAAATGTGTTTATATATTAGCATATTAAACATTTTTTTTTTGCATTTTTTTGTTGTTGTACAAAAACAGTTTTTTGAATGGCGAAAAACATTAAAAAAACTGTTTTTTATATATTAGAAATATATATTAACATTTTACTTTAAAAAAATCAGTTTAAAGAAACATTTAAAATATATTTTTATAGTTTTAATCTATAAAACACTGTTAATATATTAAAAAAATGTTTATATATGAAAAACAGTTTTAAAAAACACGTTTTTTAACTTTTTAAAAAAATAGTACATATTTAAAACATTTTTAATAGTTTATATAGAAAATTATTTTTTAACTTTTTTATTTAAAAAAAAAGAGTTTTAAAAACATTTAAACATTTTTGTAATATTTTTATATATAAAAACTGTTATTAAAGAAAAAATGTTATAGTATAAAAATGTCATTCTTTTTTTATATATAAATAGTGTAAACTATTTTATTTCCTATTAAATGAAGTGAGATAACGTCACTTGAATATGAGATAATGAATCATTAAATGAAGTGAGAGAACATTTCTTAAAAAACCATGTGATTGGACGACATCAAAACTTGATGTCGTTGAACACATCAAAAAAAAAATCGAGAAAGAGAGAGTGTGTATGTGTATGTGTATGTGTATGTGTATGTGTATGTGTGTGTGAGAGAGTGTTTATGTGTGTGAGAGAGATAGAGAGAGCATGTGTGTGAGTGAGAGAGAAAGAGAGTGTGTATATGTATGTGTGTGCGAGAGAGAGTGAGTATGTGTGTGAGTGTGTGTGTGTGTGTGTGTGTGTGAGAGAGAGAGAGAGAGAGAGAGAGAGAGAGAGAGAGAGAATGTGTGTGTGTGTGTGTGTGTGTGTGAGAGAGAGAGAGAAAGTATACTTATGAGTTTATGTTAAATGGTATTTTTGTCTCACCATAAAAGTAAGGTAATATATCCGGGAATATAGGATTACCTCCATTTTAGAGGGGAAAGGAGAATCCAATTTCGTGGGAATTCTAAATTCCAGGAATTCTAAGTTCCCCCTTAAATCTCCAACCAAACATTGTAATTCTAAATGAGGGGAATTCTAAATTCCAGGAATCCTAAATTCTCTTTCCAAATCTCGAACCAAACGAGCCCCAAAGGTAATATATGTCACGTGTATTTTTACTGACATTAGGTATGAATGAAATAAATTATATTACTTTAGTTAATAATAAAATGTTAATGTAATCTCTTTCTTGTCCTAGTATTTGTATGTTAAATTCAACGACTCTCGTGAAATATTTCAAGTATTCAATCATGCATCATTCAATGTTAAGTCAAAATTTGGCGGCTTTGGGAAGAAGGATGCAACACGAAAAAGAAAACAAATATGTTACATTTATTACAGTATTAAATAAAATGCATGTGTAAATACTTGTAAAAATAATTTGCGTAGGAATAAATAATGAAGTTATTATGTAATCTAACAAAAATTTATGCTCTGTTATGTTCTGTTGTGTTTTGAGTAAGTACATTAATTATAAAATTTCATTTAAGTCGTGTTCGTAACTAATAGCATATATATATCGTCTGCTCTTGTGCTGACTAGTTCGCATAATTTTAAGATTGCGGATAGGACATGTGGCACCTGGCGGTGAGCCTAGAATAGAGAGAGAGTGTGCCTATAATTTAGGCAATAACTTCTAAGCGCACCGTTAAGTGACACATGTCCGGTCGGCATTCCTAAAATGCAGACTAGTCCGCACAAGAGCATTATTATATATATATATATATATATATATATATATATATATATATATATATATATATATAATGAGAGAGGATTATATGTATATACTATATCTATATACAGAGAAACAAAACTAGGTGAGGTTTAAAAATGAGGTCCTAAGTTGTAGAACAATTTTGAAAAAATAGGAAAAAAGTTATTTTGGGACAATTGCCTTTACACAATATCTAAACATTCTATTGACACCCTCTAAAAACAATTAGTCCCAATTAATTAATCATTTGGTGTATTAATAACTGCGTGAAATAAAGATAATATATTGATAACACTCACATATAATCAACAAATAATTCACACATCCCTTGTTACCTTACAATTTTTAACACGTAGTAAAAAAAAAATCTTATGAAAAAAGATTGGTGGGAGGTTAAGAAATTAATTGTTAAAATTAAATTGATGGTATAATTAATATATGGTTGATATATAATTTGTTGAAACAATATTTAACATATTAAATTTTAGATTTAATGAATTAATTGTATTCAACTTTTGTCGAGACATGTGAGAAATGATAAATTTCTTGAAGTCCTAATACAAAGTTACTTGGCATTAAGATATTACTTGAAACTAATTGAGAAAATACACCACCCAATTAGAGTTGGTTAAAATTTGTGCGGGTGAGGTGAAATATTTTTAAAATAGAGGTGAGCTTCAAAATTAGACATGGTAGTTCGAGATAAAACAAGATTAGCACAACAATAAAGGATGAAACATGATGGCATAACTAAAATGAACACGAACAAAAAATAACGTGTAAATTTTATGTCATTTGGTGTCCTTTCTTCTGTTGTTTTCAAAATTAGTTTCCCTATTTTGGACATGGATATATTATTTATGTGAGTAATTCAAAAGAATATATTGATTATTTTTGCCTATTTTTATATTTGTTTTGCACCTTATTATTAGTCTCGAGGGATAGTTATGAAAGGGAAAAGACAATGGATTGACTTTTGAATCGCATCAACAATATGTTGTACTCAACAGGGAGATATACGTAAAAAAATTACAACATAGGTATGTTATGTGTGCAACTAATATATAGTGTTTTGAGATGATGATGGAGCAAGATATATATGTTTAGTAGAAAAATTATCACGAGCTTGTAATGGATATTACAAGTATTTAGCTGTGGATCATTTACAATAGAATTTATTTTTATTTCAATTCTTTGTTTGGCAATAAGTATAATATGTAAGTGTGTTGACTGGATTTAATAAATATAGTGATGCCCATTTTTACAGCCATTAACAAATATTCCATTATGATTTAAAATTGTGATAAATGCATATTCGTTGACCAATGTGTTTTAAAACCAAGACAAATATGAGTTAAATTATGTGGAATTTATGTGCGTTTTTATTAAAACTCACTCATGATTTTTTTATCCATTTTTAATACAAATTTGAATAAATTTCCACCTAACGAGCATCCATTCATCCCTTCCCTATGAACTTGGATGTGCTATTTCTCCTCAAAGATACACGGAGTGAAATAGTGACAAAGGAAGAGGTCAACTTATAAACTCCCTATACCCTATGGGTTATGATTGTATGTGAACTTGGAACCTTATTGAAGTTAAGGTAAATCATAGGAGAAATCTGAAACAATGATTGGATGTGGACAAACACGTTTTCTCATCGTTAGTGAAATACGAGAACTTATTCTCTTATCTAATATTACCTCAAAATAATAAAAGCCGTAAAATAAAAAAGAAAAGGGGAGCACATTTCCACTTTTTAATAAAGAAAGATGGCTACCCTAACTTGATAAAATCAACTTATTTTAGATTAAAAGGGAATAAAATTACTTTTGGTCACAATTATAGTAGTTTTGCTATTGTTGTAAGAGCTCAGAACCGGGATAAGTGTCGATGGTGGCGAAACACGATCGTCATCTCATTATCTCTCTAGAAGAGAGAAGCAAAGTGGATTCATTGGTTCATTTTACCCAAATGGACAAAAGAAGCAGTATGCCCCCATAGAAGCGCGTTGATGTCTAGTTGTATGCATATTTAATGAGAGATTCAAGGATTTGGGATGATGATAAGGGATTAGGAAGATGTTAGGCACCCGGTTCGCCCTTTCAGTCTTAAATGTGGATAAAAGCATGTGTCTATCGACATGTTATTCTGTAAATTAAATAATAAACTTAGAATAATTGGTAAATATATAAACTCTATAGTTTAATTAATATGTGTGTGTAAATAATATAGTCAAGGGATCAATATACACAAAGCCGAACTTTCGAGATGTTAAGGTGTTGTAGAAAAATGGATTTATAGGTATTTCACCTTATATTAAAACTCGATGTGAAAAATATAGTTTTTCCTTCACCATTTTTTATTTTTTTTATAGTGAAATGAGATCAGATTTGAAATTGTATGTGGCTTGACTTCATAATGAGAGCTCGAAACAATTTTGATTTACTAGTGAAGGAATGACCAAACATCCAATATTAAGAACTACATAGAAAGTGAAATCCCCAGATCTAGGGATAATCTATCGTAGATGAAATAATTTCATGGTTGTAGTGATATTTATTTAATCTTGAGAATAAACGTAAAAGACATGAATATGTACATGATTTAACTTGTGTGTTTAGAGATTGAGTTTCTTTAATACGCCTATGTGTCTACCATAAGCAAAATTAAAGTCAGTGCAGGTCCGACATGATGTTTGGAGACATGTCAAGCCACATATATGGTTCGGGTGGTGTCGCAAAACAATACCGCCCTTTTATATCAAGACTGCAAAGTAAAAAAGAGTGAAACAAAATAACTATAAGGTTATGTGTGCTTCTTTATGTTTTGGCAAGGTTATGACTTGGAATTAACTACTTTTAAGATGGATTTAAGGTTACTTTTGAGAAAATCATCATTAAAGAAAGAAAAAGGAAGAGAGAAAAATATGAATTTTTTGGTCGATCTTGGGCGGGGATGATGAAGGTTAGTCTTGAATGATGTGGAAAAGGCCAGTCTTAGAGTTTAGAAACTAGATTTAAGCTCAAAAGAGGTTTTGGAGAAGATAGGAGAGCATTTTTGGAATTTCATGGGGAGACAAATGCACTTGGGAAGAAAGCACTACATTTATGATGCAGAGTTAACGACCCTAATAGGAATGTGGAGGATTCCTTTTATTGACAAAAATAAGGTCAAATGACCAATCAGTGATAGGTTTTGTGGTGTCCTGTCCGATCGGTCAAACACATTTTACCCTGAGACCTTGCTTCCATTTTGGTTTGGGCCTGATTATGGTTGGTGCTTTAGGGATATTTTTAGATCTTTTTGGCTTATTTAGGAGTGTGCTTGTGATTTGGACCTAGTTCTTGGGTTTTTAAAAGACTTCAATATTTTTCGTTATTTACGTGGAGCAGAATGGGGTTTACACAAAGCCTTTCAACAATGGAGTTCATTTTGGACGAACGTAGATGGAAAGAGAAACACCCATTACGTGACTGCTAGGGATTATCCTTAGTCTTGATGGGTAAGTTTGATCATTGAGGTGCCTATTTATTATTTAATCATAATTATGAGGGTGAGGTAAAACATGGGTTTACTCGGATAAAATTCTGTTCAAGGTATTTTGTCTTGAAAATGCCCACATGGGGCAAAGGTTTTTGGTAATTCAAATGTTATTTAGAAAATTTTCGATGAGGGGATAAGGTGTTTGTCATTATAGTGAATCGTTATAATGGGTGTCCACTAGGGGAAAAGGTGTTTTCGAAACACTGAATCATTAAGGAGGGGTGTTTGCATGCATACAAGGTGTTTCTCAATACACTGAATCGTTAGGGAGGGTTGTTCACAGGAAGACTATGGGTTTCTCGATACACTGAATTGTTAGGGAAGGCTGTGTGTTGAGGGACAAGGTGTTTGTTGACAAACAAAATCATTAGGTAATGGTGTACGATGGAGGATAAGTTTTTTACCGATAACTCGAATCGCTGGGGAACCATACTCATGAGGTGGGATGTTTGAAGTAACACCATAATGATTGCGAGCCATCCACATGTGACGGGGTTCAAGGAAGGGGTATTTTTATCAAATTAATCCCTATTTATTGAACTTTTATGGTGAGGACTACGTATGACTTTGAACTTGTTGGAATTCGAACTTTTGATTCTTCTTGTGAAAGGATAGTAAAACCATTTAATTAGTGAATTATTGAGAAAAGATAATAAGATTACAAAATTATAATTTTTAGAGAATGGGATAATAAATCAAAATTCTTGAAAAGTGGGAAAATGATATTTTATTTATTTAAAGGGCTTCATCGATTATCAAGAACTTATGATACTTAACCAATTAGGTAAGCGCAATCTTTGTTGATCGATCAAGTGCCTAGTTCCACTATACAAACCAGTTTGTTAAGATTGTTAACTCACTTTCACCTTTAATTCTCTCTACTTTTTAAAGCTCTAGCATACGTGTGTCTCTGTGAGTGTCATGCCTGAGAAAGATACTGCTGGAGAGGATTTAGATATCCTTTTAGCGGATATCCCTAAAGTTAGACTTGTGCCTAAGGCTAGTGACCCTGAGGACTAGTTGGACATAGAGATTCCTATAATGGTAGAGTTGAGATACTTAGGGATGCATCATCATGTGTCTAAGCCAGATGATCCTATCGAATTACTTCTTGAGCCTATCTTTCGCATTTATGATATCACCCAATGCAACTTTGTACGTTATTATTATTATTTTTCCGATGTTATTTATTTAATTTGTGCATATTTCTGCACTTAAGGAGTACATTTTTGTGATCTTTTTATTTTTCATTTATACATTGCTCAGGGACATTAAACTAATAACATTGCCCAAAATCAAGTTAAGGGTTTTCTTATATGGGTGGTGGTTCTATGGATGAGCAAGTAATACCCTTCTACTATCATGGACAAATTACGAAACGTAGGTTTCGATACGTTTTTGGGATCCTTAGCAATGAAGCATCGTACTTACACTATTTGGGCATTGGCAAAGAGGTGGTGCAATACTACCTCCAACTTTCACTTGCATGTGGTGGGACAACACTCACCACTAGATCTACACATATTAAATGGCCTATCGAAGGGTCAGTATCCAGTGGTGATACCTCATTACCTTAGACATTCTGAGGAGTCTGTGAGGTGAAACAAGTATTTATACCAACCCTTCATTCAATAATGACTATTTTGCTCACTTTCTTTGGTACTCACATGGAGAGACAATCATGGGGGTGAAACAAGGATTTGTACTAACCCTTCATTCATTACTTTATTTTCATCCTTCCTCTATGCTATCTTAGTTGCGTTTTCCAGTACGACTAGCGTAGATAAGATTTATCTTTACTTTATGATAGAATGAGTGTTATGTTGAGATTTATGGTTAAGCATCCCATTGGTTATGTCACCTCTTGGAGGTATACATTTTTTCTCAATCTTTCCTTTATCTTTATGTTCTTTATATCTTTATTGAATTTTTTAATTATTTTATTTTTTCCTTAGTGAGGCTATAGTCTCTCAAGGTATTCGGGATTCACCCCTGTCCCTTCTATTTATAGGAGGGGAAAAGTTTTCCTTGCCAAGGGAAATAAAGAAATACCAATAGTAGGAAAGGATTATCAAAATACTCTTATGGAAAGATTTATATCTATCTGAGTGGTTCGATCGTTGATATGGTATGCGTCGTTCTCCTTGTCCTTTCCATTATCAATTTTCAACTTGTCTCACTGTCTTGTCATTATACTTTTGAGTATTCTAGGTTTCATTTTTCCATTAGGTTATGCCACAAGTATATTAGATTAGGAGAAGGGTTGTCGTATAGACTACTTCTTGGTTTTTTTTCCACAATGATATAACTATAACTTTTTACTTGAGGGAGAGGATTGTTCATCACTAAAATTTCTCGGCATTGGTGGTTACCCCAGTAGAACCACTTTCCAATATAAGGATATGACATATAGTGGATCCAGTTGACGTGGAGGCTTATATCAGGGGGTAGAGGTGGTAGTGACCCACTTTGACTACACCATACCCTATTTGGACGTCATTGCTGAGCAACTAATGCCAATGTCCTCCAGTATGGAATGGGCTATGGAGGGAGGGAGGCTCCCCTTATTATGACTTTGGTTCATAATTCAAATATTCATGCTATGGGAGCTTTGACTACATCAGATCATTGTATACTGGGAATCACAATGTGGAGTATGAGTTGTTGGTTCCTATTCCCACATGTATTTATTTATTTATTCCTGTTGATCCTGAGCTATGTAGTTATTTTTGTTTAATTTGTTTTTATTTTTTATTTTATCTTGCTTTAGAATTTGATTTATCATGCGTTATTTTTCATTTGTAGGCTTTCATTGTCCCTTTGGTAGTGCTGGAGAAGATGTCTCGGATGACGAGGGCTTATTTATCCTTCCTTTGTTAGATGTTGAGGATGTTGGTTGAGGGGCACCCAGTAATTATCGACACTTCAAGATCCTTCCTCTTTAGAATTTTACTGGTCTGAGTGTAATACCTCGTATTTTTATGGCTTTTAAAATTGGAGATTTATTAAATTTAATTGAGATAAATTAATTTGGAGTATAATTTAAATATTTACTAGTGTGACGAGAGTTAGTAATTATTGCAAATTTTTGAATACTACTTAATGAGTAAAGTAATATATAAAATTGAACTTATTAAAATTGTCACGAGTAAATAATACGATAATTATGTAAATTAAGTCGGGACGCGCATGTGTCGTGTTGTGTCGGGACTAAATTGTTATTATAAAAGTGAATAAATTATAAGTCACCCGTATAGTCATTTCGAGTGCGCCAACATATCCGGAAGGGTCGAGATAGTTAGAAAAGTATACTGGGGGGTTTAGCTTGGGTCTCGGAACATTTTTAGGCCTAACCGACAACCCGAGAGGACATTTTAGTAATTAGCCATTTTTAGGCTTAATTATGGACGAAAATAGTAGGCTTATATCAGATGAATTTAGATTCCTTGAGGGTTAGGGAGTTATAACATTACAGAGAGGCTAAGTTAGAGAGAAGAGGGAGACATTCCAAGGAAGAGAACCACCAATTCCCAACCTTTTTGTCGGATTCCACCACCGTCACGTAGATCGGGAAACAAGGATCGCAGCCATACCCATCAACACCTGGAAATCAGATTTCCATCTCCAGGGCAAGTATCTATCTTGATGATTCCTAGTTAATATTTCACCCATGTTAGATTAGAAATGGTGAATACATGTTTTTATTGAAGAACTATATGATTTAGGAAATTTAAATCGCATGTTTTTAGGAGGAATGCATGTAGTCTGGAACCCTTGACATATGTAGAGGATCACCCATGAAATTGTAATGATTTAATAGAAAGAAATCTGAAAGAAGATTGAGAATATTTAATTTATGCTAAAACTAGGGTTCTTGTTAATTCTACTGACATTTTCCCTTTAAATCCACACCTTTGATGAATGCGTACATGTTTTCCGTAGGAAATCTTGTAGATAGGTTGACATAAGTCTTGGTTGAATTGTTTGGGAGATTTGGATTCATTAATGGTGTTTTGGAGAAGTTTTATGAATGAAAACCGTAGGTTGGATTAGCTAAATCTGGGCAAGAACTGCTCGATCAATCGATCAACTCAAGAATGTCGATCGATCGACTGATCGATCAATCGACCCTTCCTGGAAACTGAATGTTTTTCCCCTTTTTGTTTAATTCTCGTGAAATATGTAGGAGTCTTTGAATAACATTTAAAGATCATAATGGGTCATGAAGAGGACCAGTAGGGTCTAAGTAGGTTCCGTTGAATATAATTTTTATACGGGATGTAATCGTGGGATAATGGGGGTACGACACATATTAGAAATCATGCGTACGTTATCTAAGGAATTGAGAGATTCATAAAGGACTTAGACCAGTATGTTAGTGAGGGTGTACCTACTAAATTTGCCTTTAGGAAGAGAGAATACTTCGAGCGACGAGAAGTATTAATGATTTGATGATAATTAAGGATAAAAAAGAAATGGGTTGATTAGACATAGTAATTGGGGTGAATTATACTATGTACGGTTAAAAATATAATTGTGGTTAGTGGGTGAACCTAATTAAAAAATGTGAATATTTATATGTATGACCGAGTGCTTGTGTACATATATTGAATGTATATATTTGTGTATAATCATACCCGCGCTACTAGCTATCACGGAGGTTGTCACGCCGGGACAGTCTTATCTCGATGGGACCTTTATGGGGGGATATTCACTTGTACCCTAGAACATAGGATTCCATGGTACAGGCTATTTGAGAATGATAGTTCTTTAGAGATGTGAGGGGTATATGATGACTTGGAACTATGCTTCGCCTCCATTTTTGTGTGTAATGTGTTAATATAGTTCGAGAGTGATTCTGAACTAGTATTTTCCTTGTTACGAGAGATACGGGGACTTGATAGCAGAGTATGCTAACACCATACATTTATGTGTGGTGCTGATAGTATATATATTATATGAGTGATTAATGTACATATGTATATATGGAATTCTTCTACTATGCGTATAAGTAGATAAATATTAACTAAATGCTCCAAAATTGTAGTAAGTTTTCGGGAAATTTACAATAGTATTGAGAAATACATAATCGACGTAAGTAATTATTAAGAGATTGATCTATAAACTAAAATGATAAACTTGTGATTTCACGAAATAGAATTTATGGGAGACGAATTAGATAGACTTATGAGGCATTTTAGTAGTACAGTAGGTGTGCACACTAGATGAGAGGTGAGAATTCTCAAGAGAGTGTCGTGTAGTAACATGGTTGTTATATTATCTAATAAGCATTTTAAATACACGCTAAACTATTTTTAAAACTGTTTTACACTCGGGCTCTGACACGTTTCCTATCATTTTCTCTTATATATATATATATATATATATATATATTACAGGTTCCCAACCACAGGGGCGTCAGGCATAGCTTCTTTGGATTGGACGTGCTGCAGCTTGTGTGGGAGTTACAGGTCATTGCAGTAGACGCTTCCTCTTTTAGCTCCTTAGATTTCTATGTAGTTCTTTCAGTTAGGTAATGTGTCGCCCATTTCTAGACTCTTGTTTAGACCTGATAGGATTTCATACACTTCTTTTGTTTCAGTATTCTGTTCTTAATTGGTATTATTTTATCTATCACATTATTAGTGGTTGTGGTCATTTATTTGGATTTGAGTAATCTAGTTGGCATGTTTCTTTGAATGATTAGTATCTTTATCAATTGCGGTATTCATAATTTAGTTTATGGTTAAAAGTTTTTTACAATGAAATTTAATAAATAAAATCATTTAAATTGTTTTGTCACTTAGCTTAATTATTTAGGGTGATTAAAACGAAAAAAATGGTTTTCGTCGATGATGCTAAGAATGAACCACACCGTTCACCTTGATTTTTAATTTAATAAACGACTGATCGCTCGGTATTTAATTAGGCGGGGTGTTACACTCTGTAATAGATGTTTCTGTGGGGAGGTTCTGTGATTTGAGAGGGCGTAGTGGCATAAGATACAACTTCTGATTTAGATTCTGAGGATGATGATATAGATTCAACATTGATCGAACCATTGGATTAGGTTTTCATATATTTCTATATTTTTCATTTTTTTCGTATTTTGAGGTTAAAAGGGGTTTATTCTCTATTCCCATTATTATGTATAAAAATATTTTTTTGGATGTTTTTACGATATTGATCAATATAAATTTCACTGATTTGTAAGAATTCTCGATTAAAGACAAAGAGGGTAGGAAATCTTATTTTATCATTTTTTACATAAGCTGGAGTTACGACTCTCGTATTTGGTCCATTAGATGGCTTTCAATCAACAGGTTTACTACGACCAGGTTGAATATTCTAGTTTTGATGGAATGTCCGAAAAGTTAGGAAGGAACGATTGATGAATTCACATTTCTATAAACTGGAAGTTGTTTTGGCTTGGGATGCTCACGCATCTTACATCTTACATCCTTTATATCATAATTCTTGAATATTATAGTCTGTTTGTTGATTGTTCCTCAAAATGGTAGTCCCAAACTTTTATTATCAGGGCACTTTAACTTATAGATAGACAATTTTGCCCATAACTTTAAGGATTAGTTCCTCTAGAGGTTGGATCATTATGTATTGGTTCCCTTTCTTTCATAGACTGAGCGTTATGATAGGTAGTTACCCAGTTTTTTACCCAAAGGACTATATTTTTAGTTTCGGACTGGAGGAAATATGTCCAACTTTTGAGGACTATTGTTGTTTAAGTGGATATGGTGCAGGCTAAGCTATCTCATAAACATATATGAGTTAAAGAGGGATCTATATTGTTGTTGAGTTATTAGATGTGGATTTCATAAATGCTAAGGAATTCCTCACTCAGGAAAGGATCAAACTGATGGTGGTAGTTGTATTCTTCCTTTATGATATCCCTAGTTAAAGGGATAGGTGTGCATAGAGAGGTGGCCTAGCTTTGGCATTGGTTTCCCAACACTTTCAAGATAATGGAATGACTTATATTGTCATTTTCTGGGAAGATTTTGTTCTACAAATGAAGGATGACAAAATACCATTACCTTCAATTTTAGATTAGACCCTAAATGGAATCTTTTCCTTTTATTCTTGGGAATATAATTTTTGGCAGGGGAACCCCTTGCATCTATCTATGTGTATTTGGAGACACTCAATCTGACCAGGAAACCAATATATTTTTTGTAGTGCCTTTTTTACTATGTCTTTCCTGAGACATTAGTTCTCATGGAGGAGACTAAAAGAGAGATAGTGGAGTGCTTTTTCAAAACTGAGCATTCTTACATTTGTTGGTAATTTTCCTGCATGATGATTTTGGTCCCCGCTTATATTAGGGTTCGTTACATATTTGTGCATTGCATTATACCTCCCAAGGAAGGTGATACATCAGGTCGGTAGGAGGAAAGATCCCCCACATCCTATCGATCAACTATATTTAATCGTGCCTTTATCTTCATATTTGGGGAAAAATATTTTTTAATCTATAGAGAGGTGAGGTACCTTTATTTATGTTTGTTCTGCCTGGTCTACATGGCATGCCAATGATCCTTCTTGAAGAGTATTTTATTTGTCTTTGCAATATATTTAAGGATTTTGTTTCTGTAAGGGATACTAGTCTTCGCTGTCTTTTCTAATTGACTATTCCTGGATCCGATAATGTATGTCAGATCAACCTGTTACACGATAGGCAACCATTTTATGATACGGATCCCAACAGTTATTATCAATATATGAGCATCCTAATGGATGTGGTACGTGGTTCAGAATCTTTTAATGTTATCGGTAGTTACTATTTTTGAGTAGCCTTACGTAACATTTATTTTAATGATAATAAAAATGTATTGTAATGATTTGTTTTTACTTTTTTATGAAAAACAAAAACCCTACAGTGTTTCAACCTTAATTGTCATCCTGAAGATTTTGCAATTGATTCATAGGAATCTAAAATATGAGATAAACAAAAAGGAAAGACTTTAGTCCCCCAGATGGGTGTGGTTTAATTTTTTACTGCACCCCATAAGGTTTCTTATGTACGTCCATTAATTGGGTTGTCTTGTTAATGATTTTGATGGTTTTCTTTGATTTCATGGAAGTTCCGGTCATACGTAATTCTTTTTTACTGATTAAATGTCTTTCCGTCTTAGTAATTCTTAAGTTGATCTAAATTAGGTAGGTTGACCAACTCGACTCCATCTATGTCACCTAGGAGGGTTTCACCTCCCAAAAGGATCTTTTATACCATGTTGGGCCCTGTGCAGTTGGGACAACAATTAGCTCGAGTGCCCTATATGGGGTCAATGATATCCTTTATTACAATATTTCCTTTTATAATATCTTGATTCATCATTTTTTAAATTGCTAGGCGACCTTTTTTTGATATCCTGATACGTTATAAAACTTTAAGTTACTAACAACCTATGTTAAATTAATTTGGTGTCAAAATTTTATCTTTCATTAATCACACATTAACAAGTGAAATAACATAATATAAACCATCCACATAATAGAATCTAAAACATCGCATGATAAATAACTGAATAAAATAATACCGAATGAACCATCGGTTCCCAAAACCAAAATCCAACTAAAAGTCTAGAGTAAATGAAACCAAGTCTAATATGAAGTCGCCCCAAGGGCTTCCGAATTTAAAATCCTTATACTTAAAATCAATAATATTCTTTACTATGAAATAGATGCAGAAGCGTAAAATGATGGTTCAACTTAAAACAAAATTTTAAATTCTATTTCAAATTAAAATTAAACCCAGTGAAATAATTAAAACACACACTCATTGAATTTCACTTAAACAACATTAATTAATCCAAGTCCTAGAATTTGCCTAACTCATATTTATCAATATTACCAAATTAGGTCAAACTAGTTTGAATCAATAGACTTGAATTAAATAAACTTTACCCAATATTTAATTATTCACCAAACAAAATTAAATGCGACAATTAAAACCAATTTTATCTTGAATTATCCTAAGCATGAGTTCTAAGTCATTGTACGAGATAACATAAATCAATCACACTACGCCGCAATGTACGAGGAAAAACCCACAACGGGAAACAACCTCGGATGGCCCTAGCCTCAAATCCACTAAGTACGGAATTTACAATTACAAGACAAAAGACTTACATTACACGACTCGATCCCTCTCAAGCCTCGACGCTCCTTCTTGCAATTACCTCCACTTAGCAAATAACCCTGGAGCTCCACCGCGATCTCAGAATCCACCGATCGAACTTTATGTGGTCACCGTCACCCGAACTAGGAGCCTTTCTCCAAGTTGGTAAATCACGAAAAACCTATTCTTCTTTGTGGGATTTAGAAGCAAACCCAAACTTCTCTTCTTCAATGGTGTAGAGAAAACCAGTGCCAAAGCTACAAGTAAGATGTATATATATATATGAACTTGGATAAACACAACTATGGGTGTAAACAAGAGTGATAAATGATTTTCTCCTTGAAAATTAACACTCAAAACCAATGAACTTTTTCTTATAACAATTTTTCTCTCAAACACTCTCTAGAGGTTGGTAGGATATGAAAAAGTTAGATTATAAAAATGGTTTCCCTCACATAATAAAGTCTGAGAAAAATCAGTTAAGAAACAAGTGGGAAAGTGGGCAAAACTGCTGAAAACTGCCAAAAAACCTGTTCCCGCCAAATCTCGTTCGAACGACATTCTCGTTCGAACGAGTCTTCTAACGAATTCCAGTATGAACTCGTTAGAAGCTCGTTAGAAATATCATTACAATGACCATCTCGTTCGAACGACATTTCGAACGAAGTTCTATTATGCCATAAATGGAAGTCGTTGGCAATCTTGTTCGAACGACTTGTGGTTCGAACGACAATCTCATTCGAACGACACTTCGAACGAACTCACAGAATGTTAAAAATTCTTTTTTAAGCCCAGAAACATTATATACTTTATATATAAGTTTTAATAGAAAACATTCTGAAAACAAAACATAGTTTTAAAAACCTAACACACAATATAAACCTTTCCAAGAACCTATATATATATGTAATGCATTCATACCTTGGGAGCATGGAACCACTATTGATGACGTAGAAACGAGGCACTTAAACTCGGCATTTTGATGAAGCTTTATACACTTGGATGCTACGTCTTTAACAAACACGACATAGGCTTGAAAGATGATCAATATACTCTATCCTACGACTCAAACGTTTTTATCCGGAATTGAGCCAAAACTACAAAGGACTCAATTGGAAATTTACGTCCTTACAAATCTCCCCCTTTGGCTATTCCGGGATAAAAACCAACAAAAATCCTAAAGGGCCATCAAGCTCTACTAGACTAATAAAAAGTCCCACCCAAAAGAAAATTGCAATGCTTGACTCAAACAACCCAAAGGATCAACAATCTTTGCCGTTGAGAGATGCTGCTTTATAAAATAATTCCTACACACTTAAGCAAACACATTACACGCATAGGGAATATCAAAATATTTAATGCAAGTAAAGTAACTACTCCCCCTAAATTAATTATCCTTAAACTAAGGTGTGATTTTAATAATAGGATTAGATACCATTCCCCCCCCCCCCCCCCCATCATTCTCCCCCTTTTTGTTCAGGAATAGACAAAGGCTTAAAGAATCAAACATATAATAAGTAATTGTGCATATAGTGATGAGAACGTTAAAGCATATGGGCAACAAAAGTTCAACTAATCCAACATATAACAACTTATACCAACTAGGATGCAATAAATGATACCAATATGATATATAAATTATGGAGCATATGATATCAACAAGGAATGCAATAAGATGGATATCAAGTATGAATTAAAGCATATATGGATTAGAAATCAATGCAAAGACTAAACAAAAATATCAAATATATGTATACATAATATATATCAAAGAGACTCAAGGTCACATATATAGATATAAACACGCAAATGACACACACAAAATATAATAGGAGTCTTTCACACTCGTATGGCAAAAATGTGTCATATGGAAACGAAAGTGTTGGAGTGTGAACTAGTAACGATTAAATTTAGACCCAATCACTTAAAACATGTTCACAGAGTTCTCAATTGATTGCAAACTTCATCACATTTGAATATAACCTCACGTGACAATATAAATTGAACTCAATGAACAAACATACACAACGCATACAAGCCTAGCATATTGATGATTCTACAAACCAATAGAGTTATGACATGAAATACGCAACTAGGATAAACGGACATTGTGCAAACCGTTGATATACCATCCAATCTCCCTCAATATGCATTTATATTAAATTTGAATGAATATATCAATCAAACATAGGCCTCGACAAATTATTTTTCTTTTTAATGCCATATTTTCTATTTTTAGGGCTTTGAACCACGTATTTCTTTTAGGTCCATTCAAAAAATGGTGGCTTACAATCACAAAGGATAACTAAGTCCTTTCGGAGCCCTTCCCCGTGCACACTTGTATTTATCATGTTTTTTTGTTTCACACAAATCTCACGTTCAACGGATTTTGACATGCACTAGTCCTCCTAAGTCACAAATATGTAGATGACAAGATTGGTAGGAGAACACTTCAAAAAGCTCAAATATACATATGAAGTTAAAATTTCAAAAGAGCTCGTGCATGTGTGAATAGAGGCATATAAAATAAAATCCATTTAATCAACACAAAATCCAACTACTCCATGTAAGCATGGTAATGAACATAATAAGGATTGACAATCTAAACCAAAAGTTCTATCCACATGAGAGCGTAAAAGACGGGATTCACACACAAGTGTATGCCACATAAAGTGTGTCAAACTAAAATACACACAAAATAAAATCTTTTTGAGTTTTTGAAATTTTTAACCAAAAAAAAAATATATATACTCAAAAGACAAATAAAAATCATCTGAATTTTTCATTAAGCTTAAATTACCAAGAGATAAAATCCAAATGATAAACAAAAATCTTTTTGTATTTTTCATTTGATGCAAAATAAATGAAGGAAATATAATACAAAAGATAAACAAAAATCATAATTCTAGCAGGTGATAAGCATGGAGCATAGACTAGAAAATTATTAAACAAGCATACATTTAGCATGTGAATATACCATTAAGTACAAACGCTAAATTATGCAAACACTAACACATTCATCATTTAGATTTAGCAAGGGAGGAGGCATGTGAAAGTAAATGAGAATCAAAAACCCTACTTTGCACGACAACCAAGTCGGATTTCCTAACCCAAATTAATGAAGAATGACTATCTTGGCGTGTAGGAATTTTAAAAACATTGGTTGCTTTACGTTGGGATTATCTAGGAATACGTTTAAGATCAAAACAAAATTTTCTAAGATGACTTTTTCGACCACAATGTGTAAAAGTAAAAAATGTCGAAAAGATTTACCTACGGAGTGATCTCTAAAAGCTTTCCTAGTAGATTCTCCTAAAACCTTGGTTTTGGCATTATGAGAAGATTCATTACAAGTATTGAAGCCTAAACCACACATGTCATTTTTAATTTGGACCGTTCCTAAGATTTTATCTAATTTTTCTGAACGACACTCCAAATCAAATTTGACATTACTAGAGTCTTTTAATTTATTTTGCAATTCTAAATGTTAGACTCTAATAAAACATTTCACTCTTCAAAAGCGAGAAGCTCCTTTTTCAAGGATTCCATTAAACCCCTAAGGCTATCTCTCTCACCTTCTACATATTCAAGCTTCTCTTGAAGAGTTCTCTCACGCGTTTTAAGATCTTCTACCAACATATTATCATCAATGACCTTAACACGCTCTTTTAAACTAGCTTCTAACTTCAAATTAGCTCTTTTCAATTTGATAGATTCTTTATAAAGTTCTTGAAAAGCATTTTGAAGTTCACTCACATTAACCTCTTCTTCATTTTCACTATCTCTTTCTTCTCCACTCTCACTATCATAAAAAACAAGGGAATAAAAAACTTTAACCTCGGAAGTGTCATGAGTTTGAGTATCTTCATGAGAAGATTCACTTTCAGTGCTCACATGACTAGCCATAAAAGCCACAAAATTTGGCTTAGTGGGGGAATCGGGTCCCTCTTCCTTATCACTATCACTAAGGGTCGCATTATATGAAATGGGTCGTTTACCCTCTTTCCTTAGTTTAGTGGGGCACTCAGAAGCCCTATGGCCATAACCCTCACAACCAAAACACCTATTTGACTCGTCCCTATTTAAATTTTCATTGATAGGTTGAGGGATCTTCTCGACTTTGTCATGCTTAGAAGTTTCAAATTTCTTAAAATCATTTTTAAATTTATCTTTGTTAAATTTAAGAAATTTTCTAAATTTACGAGCAAATAAATCCATGTCTTCCGAGTCACTATCACTCTCGCTCTCTACTACTTGTTTCACCTCTTTACGGGCTTTTAAATCAACGCCCTTTTCAATTTTCTTTTCAGTTTTAGAGGGGAACATGTCTAGTTCATTGGTTTGTAAATCACCTACAAGATCTTCTAATTTCGTAGAGGCTAAAGTTGGTAAAGAATTTAAAACAGTCACTTTTGGAATAAATATATCGGGTAGGGACCTTAAAATTTTCTTTACAACTCGGTTGTCCGGTATTTTCTCTCCCGAGTTAAAAGATGAATTAACAATATCTGAAAGTCTAGCATAAAATTCATCAAAAGTTTCATTATCGTTCATTTTGATGGTTTCAAATTGAGTGGTGAGGTTTTGGAGTTTAGAAGCCTTAACGACACTAGTTCCTTCATGAGTTAGTTGTAAAATATCCCAAGCTTCTTTAGCGGTTTCACACGTCATAATACGTCGGAATTCATACGGTGTGACCACGCTAAACATGGCATTTAAACCTCGGGCATTAAAATTAGAAAGTTTAAACTCATTCTCAGTCCATCTATCGGCCGGTTTGGGAAAACGTTCATTTTCAACTAATTGAGTTGGTGGGGACCACCCGTTAACAACAGACATCCAAACTCTCTCGTCGATAGATTTTAGTGCTGATTTCATACGCGCTTTCCAATAAGCGTAATTACAACCATCGAAAATAGGAAATTTTGAAAATGGGGAAACTTCCATTTTAGCCAAAAATTATTTAAAAGATCTTTAACGAAATAATTTATCGCTTTGGCTCTGATACCAATTTGAAGTTGCCCCAAGGGCCCCTGAATTTAAAATCCTTATACTTAAAATCAATAATATTCCTTTTTATGAAATGGATGCAGAAGCGTAAAATGATGGTTCAACTTAAAACAAAACTTTAATTTCTATTTCAAATTAAAATTAAACCGAGTGAAATTAATTAAAATACACACTCATTGAATTTCACTTAAACACCATTAATTAATCCAAGTCCTAGAATTTGCCTCAGTCATATTCATCAATATTACCAAATTAGGCCAAACCAGTTTTAATCAATAGAATTGAATTAAATAAACTTTACCCAGTATCTAATTATGCACTAAACAAAATTAAATGTGTCAATTAGAACCAATTTTATCTTCAATTATCCTAAGCATGAGTTCTAAGTCATTGTACAAGATAAAATAAATCAATCACACTACGCCGCAATGTACGAGGAAAAACCCACAATGGGAAATAACCTCGGACGGACCTAGCCTCAAATCAACTAAGTACGGAATTTACAATTACAAGACAAAAGACTTACATCACACGACTCGATCCCTCTCAAGCCTCGACGCTCATTCTTGCAAATGCCTCCACTTAGCAAATCACCCCGGAGCTCCACCGCGGTCTCAGAATCCACCGATCGAACTTTATGTAGTCACCGTCACCCAAACTAGGAGCCTTTCTCTAAGTGGGTAAATCACAAAAAACTTATTCTTCTTTGTGGGATTTATAAGAAAACCCAAAATTATCTTCTTTAATGGTGTAGAGAAAACCGGTGCCAAAGCTCCAAGCAAGATGTATATATATATGACCTTGGATAAACACAACTATGGGTGTAAACAAGAGTGGTAAATGATTTTTTCCTTGAAAATTAACACTCAAAACCCATGAACTTTTTCTTAAAACAATTTTTCTCTCAAACACTCTCTAGAGGTTGGTAGGATATGAAAAAGTTAGATTATAAAAATGGTTTCCCGCACATAATAAAGTCTGAGAAAAATCAGTTAAGAAACAAGTGGGAAAGTTGGCAAAAACTACTGAAAACTGCCAAAAAACTTGTTCCCGCCAAATCTCGTTCGAACGACATTTCGTTCGAACGAGTCTTCTAGCGAAGTTCCAGTATGAACTCGTTAGAAGCTCGTTAGAAATCTCGTTAGAACAACCATCTCGTTCGAACAACATTTCGAACGAAGTTCCAGTATGCCATAAAGGGAAGTCGTTGGCAATCTCGTTCGAACGATAATCTCGTTCGAACGAGACTTCGAACGAACTCACAGAATGTTAAAAATTATTTTTTAAGCCCAGAAACATTATATACTTTATATATAAATTTTAATAGAAAACATTCTGAAAACAAAACACAGTTTTAAAAACCTAACACCCAATATAAACCGTTCCAAGGACCTATATATATATGTAATGCATTCATACCTTGGGAGCATATAACCATTATTGATGATGTAGAAATGAGTCACTTAAACTCGACATTTTGATGAAGCTTTATACACTTGTCCGCTACGTCTTCAATAAATACGTCATAGGCTTGAAAGATGATCAATATACTCTATCCTACGACTTAAACGTTTTTGTACAGAATTGAGCCAAAACTACAAAGGACTCAATTGGAAATTTGCGTCCTTACATAATACATATTTAGTGACTGAAATACTGAATAGTCTGAAGGGGCAACATGCCAAACTGAAATACTGAAATGAAATCCTATCTAGAAATGAATAACATAATCGTTTAGACAATGTTCTGTAAGTATGCACAATGTTTCAGCTACGCATTCCAGGAATGAGTCACCAAGCTTGGCATCCTTATGGCTTAACACCTAAAATATTTTGGAAATACCAAAAAATATATTTAACACAGGTTAGAGCCCAAGAAAACCTTTTGAAAATATTTAGAAAGTATTTAAATCACAATTTAAAAACAGTTATTAGATACACATGTTAGATCCGCGTAGACTCCCTTGAGTTCCTCACCTCTCATCTAAAGTTCACACCTAATGCGTCCTACCTGGCTATGATACCCAGCCTAACTAGACATCCTTATCTAACTAAACACAAAAGATTAAACTTTCACGTACTACTCATACAATACTTTACCTTGCTACCAATAACTAATATTTCCTGCATATTATTATTGAATAATTTTATTATGTTTCCCTTACGTAAGTAACTTTAAGATATGCACTATTTATCTGCCTACTATCACACAAGTAGAATCATCACACATTATTATAACACCATAAATTAAAGTTCATCACTCTTACGTTATTTTTAGATATACAGTGTCTATCTTTTCTACTATCACACATAAGTATAACAAATCACACTTGTATATATTTATCACACATATAATATATATACAACTATATCAATCTCATAATGGACCCTTGTGATGCTGGCATACTCTGCTATCAAGTCCATGTACCTCTCATACCAAATCAAGGACTCTTGGTTCAGTATGTCTCCTCGAACCCAAAATCAATCAACACACAATGGAGGCGAACATGGTTCTAAGTCTTTGGGATACGCACATACATAACATACATAAATGACATGTCGATCCCACTAATACAAGACACATAGTGAGCCTCCCTAAGTTTCAGTTTCTAGGGCACACAAATGGATCTCGTAGGAATTGCCAAGGTGGGATCGCCCACTGCATGTAAAGATCCTGATAACAGGCAGCGTAGGTATGTTCATGCACAAAAAATCAAATCATAGGTTTTCACACAACATATAATATAGGTACACACACAACCTATAAGCATGTCCTACATAGGACACACAACCCATAATATAGCCAGTATAGGTATACACAAAATCTATAAATGTATCCTGTACATAGTATATATCTCTCGAATACTTAGCGTACCATCAAATTACCCTCTTTAACCTCTTATTGTATTTTTCGAGTATCGCCCACTACACAAAGGGTCCTAGTTACCCATTAATTAATATCAGTAGATAATATCTCTATCCTACTAGATTACAACCTGGCCTTACTCACGCTCTTCGTAACCTGTTCTAGTTACCAAAATTCCTTCATCTATACATCATTCCCAAAAGGTCCTAGCCTTAAACCCTCTCATTTGGTAAAACTCGCACATTACCATAGTCTACTAGAATTAACTAGGTCCCTCCATAAAGTTTAAATCATAGCCCAAAAACCTCCCAATTAATTAATTGCAAAACCCAAGCATAAACAAACAAAACAAATGAAATCTAGGTAACCGAATTGATTCGGTGAAGGGGATGAGTTGATACTCTTACCGAATCGATTCACTCCTTGAGCTGAATCGATTCGAAATGCCACCTTTCATATTCTTCCTCTAACGGTTACATTTTTCACTATAAACATGAAATCCAAACTCCGTGAAATCTTCCCAAACTCCCATAAAATACTACCAATTAATAAATATACGTATATGGACAATTTCTAACATTGTAATATCATCAAGTCGTCAAGAAAACTAATCATAAATGGATTTAATCTCCATAAATCGTAAAACCCTCGTTTTAATGTTCTTCATTAACACCAAAAATAGGAATCTGGCACGGTTTAAAACCGTGCCAAATCAAATTTGGCATGGTTTTGAACTGTGCCAAAATCAGGTGTTCCAAAATGGTCATTTTTTTCTAGCACGGCTTAAAAGTGTGCTAGATTTGACCAAACATGAACACTTCTGGCATACTTATAAACCGTGCCAGAATTTGATATTTCTGGCACACTTTTGGCATAGTTTTGAACTGTGCCAGTTTGAGCACATTTTCATAAACTTTTGGCATAGTTCAAAACCGTGCCAAAATTTGATACACTTTCGGCGCGGTTTTAAACTGTGCCAAATTTTTGGATAAAAGAAAAAAAATTCAATTATTTGAAAACAAGAAAATTCACAAATTGCAAATCATGCATGTTGTTCATAAACTAATGTACATACAAACTTAAAAAATATTACAAGTCTTTAGTAGTTATTACACAAAAAAAATTGGGCAGAGCTTCCACTATTTTGTGGACATTCTAAAACCTGTTTATATAAAACTTGCATAATATAAAGCCCGCACGACCACAAAATATAACAATAAACTTACAAAAGCCCTCACGGCCATAAAAGTTAATAATAAAACTACAAAAGCCCGCACGACCATAACACAAAAAATGGAATCATGAATATTAACAACAATAAATAAATAAACCCCTTGTTGTAAACCATTGACTTCTCCGTGTGTTCCACGTGAATAAATTCTAACGATAAAACATTATCATGCAAAAGAAAAATAGGATACAAAAAAGAGACGATATTAGTAACCAAGTAATTTATAAAAAAAAATTTACCCAAGCTAAAAAAATTACATATAGGAGTTGGAATTATTATTATATTCTAAAATTGAAAATCTTATGCAAGCTATGACTACCCGACCAGTTCCTATGAGTTACATTGGTCTCGTGTGATGTGTTACTGCTTCTTACGGGATCATTTGGGGTTTGCTTTGGGTTTTCACCCTTCAACGACTTGTTTATAAGCCTAATCCATATATTATCAAATTATCATCATATTCTTAAATCGAGAGGCCCGTGACTACGCGGTCAGTTCCTACGAGTTACATTGGTCCCATACGAGGTGTTATTGCCTTTTATGGGGTCGTTTGGGGGCTGATTTGGGTTTCCAGCCTTCAACGGCTTGTTTCTAAGCATAATCCATATAATTTCAAAGTATCATCATATTCTTAAATCGAGAGGCCCGTGACTATGTGATTAGCTCCTACAAGTTATATTGGTCCCGTGCGAGGTGTTCATGCTTCTTACGGGGCCGTTTGGCGGCTGGTTTGGGTTTTCACCCTCAAATGACTTATTTTTAAGCCAAATCTAAATATTTTCAAATTATCATCATATTCTCAAATCGAGAGACGCGGGACTACGCGATCGGTTCCTAGAAGTTAAATTAGACCCTTGCGAGGTGTTCATGCCTCTTACAGGGACATTTGGGGGCTGGCTTGGGGTTTCACCCTTTAATGGCTTGTGTTTAAGACTAATCTAGATATTTTCAAATTATCATCATATTCTAAAACCGGGAGACCCGTGACTACGCGATCAGTTCCTAAGAGTTACATTGGTCCCGTGTGAGGTGTTCATGCCTCTTACGGGTCCGATTTGGGTTTTCGCCCTTTAACGGCTTGTTTTCGAGCCTAAGCTATATGTTTTCAAATTATCATCATATTCTCAAACTGGGAGACCCACGACTATGCGATTAGTTCCTATAAGTTACATTGGTCCCGTGCTAGGTGTTCGTGCCTCTTATGCGGTCGTTTGGGGGCTAGTTTGGGTTTTCACCCTCAAACAGCTTGTTTTTAAACCTAATCTAGATATTTTAAAATTATCATCATATTCTCAAACTGAGAAACCCGTGACTATGTTGTCAGTTCCTATAAGTCACATTGGTCCCCTGCGAGGTGTCCGTGCCTCTTATGGGGCCGCTTGGGGGCTGATTTTTGTTTTCACCCTTTAAAGGCTTTTTTAAGCCTAATTTAGACATTTCCAAATTATTGTCATATTCTCAAATCGGGAGACCCATGACTACGCGGTTAGTTCCTAAGAGTTACATTGTTCCAGTGCGAGGTATTCGTGCCTCTTATGGGGCCGTTTGAGGGTTAGTTTGGGTTTTACCCTTTAACGACTTGTATTTAAGCATAATCTAGATATTTTCAAATTATCATCATTTTCACAAACCAAGAGACCCGTGACTATGCAATCAGTTCCTACAAGTTACATTGGTCCCGGGCAAGGTGTCCATGCCTCTTACGGGGCCATTTGGGGGCCAGTTTGGGTTTTCACCCTTTAACGGCTTGTTTTCGAGCCTAATCAAGATATTTTAAAATTATCATCATATTCTCAAATCGAGAGACCCGAAAGTACATGGTTAGTTCCTATAAGTTACATTGGTCTCGTGCGAGGCGTTCATGCCTCTTATGTGGCCATTTGGGGGCTGGTTTGGGTTTTCACCCTCAAAGGGCATATTTTTAAGCCTAATCTGGATATTTCAAATTATCGTCATATTCTCAAATCCAAAAACCTAAGACTACACGATCAGTTCCTACAAGTCAATTGGTCCCGTGCGAGATGTTTATGCCTCTTATAGGGCCGTTTGGGGGCTGGTATGTGTTTTTACCCTCAAACGACTTATTTTTAAGCCTAATCTAGATACTTCCAAATTAGCATCACATTCTCAAACTAGGAGACCCATGACTATGCAGTCAGTTCCTACAAGTTATATTGGTCCCATGCGAGGTGTTCGTGTCTCTTATGGGGTCGTTTGGCGGCTGGTTTGGGTTTTCACCCTCAAACGACTTGTTTTTAAGCCTAATTTAGATATTTTAAAATTATCGTCATGTTCTCAAACTGGGAGATCTATGACTATGCGGTTAGTTTCTACAAGTTACATTGGTCCCGTGCGAGGTGTTCATGCCTCTTATGGGACCGTTTGGGGGCTCATTTAGGTTTTCACCCTCAAACAACTTATTTTTAAGCCTAATCTAGACATTTTCAAATTATCGTCACATTCTCAAACCGGGAGACCCGCGACTACATGGTCAGTTCCTACAAGTTACTTCTATCCCGTGTGAGGTGTTTGTGCCTCTTATAGGGCCGTTTGGGGGCTGGTTTGGGTTTTCACCCTTTAATGGCTTACTTTTAAGCCTAATCTAGATATTTTTAAATTATCATCATATTCTCAAATTGAGAGACCCGTGACTATGTGGTCAGTTCCTACAAGTTACATTGGTCCCGTGGGAGGTGTTCATGCCTTTTACGGGGCCGGTTTCAGTTTTGACCCATTAACGACTTATTTTCAAGCAAAATCTAGATGTTTTCAAATTATCAACATATTCTCAAACCGGGAGACCTGCGATTATGCAATCAGTTCCTACAAGTTACATTGGTCCCGTGCGAGTTGTTCGTGCCTCTTATGGGGCCTTTTGGGGGCTGGTATGTGTTTTCACCCTTAAATGACTTATTTTTAAGCCTAATCTCGATACTTCCCAAATTATCATCATATTCTCAAACCTGGAGACCCCTGACTACGCGGTCAGTTCCTACAAGTTACATAAGTCTCGTGCGAGGTGTTCATGCCTCATACGGGGCCATTTGGGAGCTGGTTTGGATTTCACCCTCAAACGCCTTGTTTTTAAGCCTAATCTAGATATTTTCAAATTATCGTCAAATTCTCGAATAGAGAAACCTACGACTACACGATCAGTTCCTACAAGTCACATTAGTCCCATGCGAGGTGTTCATGCCTCTTACGGGGCCATTTGGGGGCCATTTTGGATTTTCACCCTTAAACGTCTTGTTTTTAAGCCTAATCTAGATATTTTTAAATTATCATCATATTCTCAAATTGGGAGACCCGTGACTATGCGATCAGTTCATACATGTTACATATGTCCCGTGCGAGGTGTTCGTGCCTCTTATGGGGCCGTTTGGGGACTGGTTTGGGTTTTCACCCTTTAATGACTTGTGTTTAAGCCCAATATAGATACTTCCAAATTATCATCAGATTCTCAAACTGGGAGACCCGTGACTACACGGTCAGTTCCTATAAGTTACATTGGTCCCATACGAGGTTTTCATGCCTCTTATGGGGTCGGTTTTGGTTTTCACCCTTTAAGGGCTTATTTTCGAGCCTAATCTAGATGTTTTAAAATTATCATCAGATTCTCAAATCAAGAGACCCACGATAATGCTATTAGTTCCTACAAGTTACATCTATCCCGTGTGAGGTGTTCTTGCCTCTTAGGGGCTTTTTGGTGGCTGGTATGTATTTTCACCCTCAAACGACTTATTTTTAAGCCTAATCTATATATTTTCAAAGTATCATCATTTTCTAAAACTGAGAGGCCCGTGACTACACAGTTAGATCCTACATGTTATATTGGTCCCGGACGAGGTGTTCGTGCCTCTTACGGGGCCGTTTGGCTCCTGGTTTAGGTTTTCACGCTCAAACAGCTTATTTTTAAGTCTAATCTTGATATTTCCAAATTATCATCCTATTCTCAAATGAGGATACCCACGACTACGCGGTCAGTTCCTATAAGTTACGTTAGTCCCGTGCAAGGTGTTCGTGCCTCTTACGGGGCCGTTTGGTGGTAGGTTTGGGTTTTCACCCTCAAAGGACTTGTTTTTAAGCCTAATTTAGATATTTCTAGATTATCATCATATTCTCAAACCGAGAGACCTGTGGGTACGCAGTTAGTTCGTACAAGTTACATTGGTACCATGTGAGGTGTTCGTGCCTCTTATGTTGCCGTTTGTGGGCTGGTTTTGGTTTTCACCCTCAAACGACTTGTTTTTAAGCCTAATATAGATATTTTCAAATTATCCTCATATTCTTAAATCGGTATACTTGCGACTATACTGTCAGTTCCAAATATTCACATTGGTCCCATGCGAGGTTTTCATGCTTCTTAAGGGACCATTTCGGGGATGGTTTGGGTTTTCACCCTCAAACGACTTGTTTTTAAGCCTAATCTAGATATTTTCAAAATTTCATCATATTCTCAAATCGGGAGACCCGCGACTACGTGGTCAGTTCCTACAAGTTACTTATGTACCATGAGAGGTGTTTGTGCCTCTTATGGGGTCTTTTGGTGGCTGGTTTGGGTTTTCACCCTTTAACGGCTTGCTTTTAAGCCTAATCTAGATATTTTCAAATTATCATCATATTCTCAAACCGAGATACTACGCGATCAGTTGCCTAAGTTACATTAGTCCCGTGCGAGGTGTTCGTGCTTCTTACGGGGCTATTTGGGGGTTAGTGTGGGTTTTCACCCTTTAACGACTTATTTTTTAGCCTAATATAAATATTTTCAAATTATCATCATATTCTCAAAATGAGAGACCCGTGACTACGCGGTCTGTTCCTATATGTTACATTTGTCCTGCGTGAGGTGCTCGTTCCTCTTATGAAGCCGTTTGGGGGGATGGTTTGGGTTTTCACCCTCAAACGAGTTATTTTTTAGCCTAATCTAGATATTCTCAAATTATCATCATATTCTCAAATCGGGAGACCCGTGACAACGCGTTCAGTTCCTACAAGATACATTGATTCTCGTGCGAGGTGTACGTGCCTCTTACGGGGCCGTTTGAGGGCTGGTTTAAGTTTTCACATAGTATGCTTAATAGTTTCATTGTCGAGAAGAACTGCAACATCAATATGGTCAATTTGTATTGGACTTACTTATATATCTTTTGGAAATATATAACATTCATGCTATTTTGTATTCATCTACTTTATTATGTTTTTGATTAATTCACAGTGTGTATAGATATGAGAGGGTCCATTTCTACTGAAGGTGAGTCCACCAACTCTTGATCAGTATACACATTCTCTTTCAGATTATCCTTCCTCTCATAATTAGTTTCCTTAGTATTTTATAATGATGATGGCAATATTCAAGTTGTTTCAGAAGTAGCCGATGAAGAAGAATACTACGTAAGCTCTTTTGCCCTCTCCACTTGAACCCTCCAATCAGTTGTGAAAAGCACACATCGAGCATGAAGAAAACACATGAACCTTGGTTTAGAATACTTACAACAGATGTTACATATATAATAGGGGGCTCATATAAAAATATATAACATATTTATATATTTTGGTGCCTTTTTTTGGATTATGTCACCCGGCCTTTTTTTTTGGTTTTGCCATCTCAAATCAATATATTTTGGGGCTTTTTTCGTCCGACACGATACAACACTAGACGACAACATGTATCGTCATGTCAATTTTAATTATTTTGGCGCAGTTTGGATAATGCAGAGTTCAACAATACATTTTTATGGTTGATACCGTGCGGGAAGGCTTGATTTATGCCTAATTTGTATGGTTGATACTTAGAAGTTTATGTTTTATGCTAGCAAAACTCGGATCAAATGGATGTCGAGAATCAGACCACAAAATTAGCGTTGCCATAACATGTGTACCCTCTGCAACTATCACAAAGGACAACTTTGACTTCGCCACAATGGGGAAAAGGCTGATAACTTTTATAGGAGGGTTCAAAGCCATTTCATACGGCCATTGACGTTGTCTAGATGCAGCTAAAATGAATAGACGCAGTGTAGTATATAGGTTTGGATGTTGCTGGAATTATTCATCTGGGAATAATCAAATTTTTATAGCTTTGTAAATTTATTTCAATAATTTTTTATATAGTTCCCATTGTGTATAATCTATTATTCTTTATGTTAATCCGGTTGATATATATATATATATATATATATATATATATATATATATATATATATATATATATATATATATATATATATATATATATATATGGTTTTGAATTCTAAGGCCACTGATTTATGTATGATTATCTGTCCGTAATTACACACTGATTTATATTCAAGAGAGAAATAGGACCAAGGAAGCACAAATTAAAACATTTTGTGTTAATTCGATTGCAACAATGACGACAACCTTACACAACTCGAGCTCGACTCTTACTATGCTCCCTAGATCTAAATTCGAGTTCGGACCTTAATCCAAAAGGGTGACACAAATAGCAATGGCTCAAGCGCAAATACAAACACAAAAATGAAAAGGAGAAAATCAACATACTTGGTGGAATGTCATAGCATACAGAAAAGCTGTATCATATTAACGTACTTGGTGGAAAGTTAATCTTTGGTTCATTTCGAGTACTTTCCCACACAATCTTTGGTTCCCTAATTCAGTTAGGTGGGGATTAAATGACCTCTATAAGATTCATGGCAACAAAATGACCCTTAGCAACTATATAGCATCATCATACAATAAGAATGAGAGAAATTCAGGGAATTATATTCAGCTCCTTGTTTCAATGGTTAAAAAAGCATCATCATGAGACTGTAGGTTATTCTTATTACAACTATTTCAATAAGATTTATATAGTCACATGATTTTGGGTCATGCACTTTAGAATTCTTCCCACAATAATATCAAATATTTCAGTTCTATTCAAGGATGAATCAAGAATTGAATCATTTGTTTCTTTAATTGAAAAAACTCGAATGAGACTAACAACACAAGCCATAAAATACAGGCAATTGATCTACTACCCTAGGACAAAATGATCATCTAATGTAGGTTTGAAATAATGAAAATCTTTATTAAGAAAAGTTATACTTCACAAAATATATCAAAAAGCCATGCGACCACAAAATATAGCTATATAGCAGCTATATGCAGTTATATAACAACTATATAGCAGTTATATAACAGTAATGCAACTATATTGCAACTATAGTTGTACAACAGTAATATTGCTATGTATGTATGTAGCAGCCATCAGATGCTGCAATATAATTCTAGATTTTCTCGTAGAAGTCGAACCAGTAATTTCTTATAAATTTGGAAGCTTATCCGAGTAAATAAACTGAATCATTCCCTTGAAGATGAAAGGTTCAATACCCTCCAATACCACTTTATCCATACTAGGATTTCCTGTATGTCCAAAAAATTGGGTTGCTTTTAACACCTTGTTGAGTGCTTTATGCAAATCTAAAAATGTTAGAAAAGCCCACGAGATATTTGATAATATGAAAGATCGATTTCTTTCTGATTCGAAAACTTGTAGCATATTACTTGAGGGGTGGTGAAGGGATCATAATTTGCCTAAAGCCAGAGAATTTTTTAGATGTATGGTTGAAGTGGGTTGTCACCCTGATATTGTGACATACGACATAACGGTTTACATTCTTTACAAAGCCGGAAGGGTTGATGAAGCCGTCAAAATTGTTAAGGACATGTGTTCTAGGGGATGTGGTCCCTCTTCATTCATATATAGTGTTTTCGTTCATACATATGGGATAGACAATCTGATCAAAGATATTGTTGATACATTCTTTGAAATGGAAAGGAATGGAGTCAAACCTAACCTCGCAGTCTATAATGCCTTGATTAGTTCTTTCTATAAAGTGAACAAGTTCCATAATGTCAATAGGGATTTGAATGAGATGAATGACAAGGGTGTGTCCCCAAATTCGAGGACATATAATATCATTCTAAACAAAATGATAAAACGTGGAGAGACCGATGAGGTTTTTAAGGTCTTCTGGAGGATGATAGAGGTTTGTGAGTCAAATGCAGACATGTATACCATGATGATATAAATGTTTTCCGAGAAGGATGAGCTTGAAGTGGCTCTTAAAATGTGGAAGTACATGAAAATAAAGCTTTTTGTTCCAAGCATGCACACTTTTTTGTCTCTTATTAATGGATTGTGTCAAAGCATAAGCAATGCTCTTTGTCATGTGGCTAGAATAGTTACGCGATCTCAAATGAATCATAGATTTATAGGCACGTGGATGTCTTTCATCTACAAAATGATGAATGAAATATATTATTTGTATACCGAGAAACTATTTTATTTTAAGTAATATTATTTGGGAAGAATTATGATTTCCATATTTGTTTCAATAAGGAGGAGGTGGGATAGGAAACTCTATCCCGAGATGGAATTTAAGGTTAAATAAGTTATTCTAAGTAAGCCTCTTATCATGTCAGCTGTAATTGGTGGGATTATTTTATCCAGTCAGGATGGGATAGCTCTCATCCTATCCCAACCTTTTCATCAGTCTCAAAGTGGTCTTATGGTATGGCCAATTTAATCACCAGCTACTATGACCCGGGAGTTAAATAAGAGACATTGTGGCACTCCCAAATGTCCTTCCCACACTATTTTTAACTACTATATTTTCAAACCTACTTGTCACCCTAGGGTGATGACCCTCACACTGAAATCGTGAATTACGAACTCAGTTCGAAAATTCCTGAATGTGTGTACTTTGAAGTCAAACCCTAATTTCTAATGATTAAACATGCGTATTTATTAGGATAAAGATAGAACACATGGGGGCTAGGCCTATTCATAGAAATTTTCAAATTGTTTTTTAACTTTTGGTAAATCACACTAGTGGTATCCGACATTGATTATTTCGTAGGATATTTATCCTTGAAGGTTGAGGATAACAAGGGCCTTCTAATTATAACTCCACCAGTGTAGGAATAAAAGTTGGCATTAGTGGTTGTCATGTTTTTAAGCTACTACTACGTGAAATTTCTCAATCTCCACCGCTGTGGGATGTATGTTTTTTTTCTGCAAGGTCCATAACTCCCTTCCAATAGACCTCTAACCATGCCTTCCCCCACCCTCACACCGCCTATTGGGCACTTAGATTCAAACAAGAACATTGTGAATAATCACCATTTTTGTTCCTTTTTTTAAAGAACCCATATAAACAAGTTTTCATTAGCCTCAAGTGTATCGCCAACGAAAGTTCTAAAAGAACTCAAATTAGTTGGTTTTACATTCTCCTCAAGGCTAACTAACAAAAGATTTGAACATATCTCAAATAAACAATTTATCATTCTCCTAGAATGAACTTTCTTTACTAATTCAATAAAAAATATGATTGGACTGGGAAGGGTTTAATAAGAGAAGTGGAGCATATATATAGACTAGAAGAATTAATAAAATCTCTCTCTCTCTCTCTCTCTCTCTCTCATCGTAATATAATAAATAAATACCACATCTATTAGAATAATGAAATAAGTTAAATTCCCAATACTGCATCTAATAGAATAAAGAAATCAGCTCACCGTAAGATCTGGAATAACATACTTGGATGTTGGCAAAAAAAGCGTTAATTAGAATTTGTGACCTGTATATGGTGACGCTAATGGTCATGAAGGAGATATGCAACGTTGAAATTCAAATATGGAAGCAAATGAATAAGATACCTATGCAAAAGTTATATAAGAAGTTTCTAAACTCATGTGAATAAAATTTTGAAATGCATTGTTCCATATAGTAACAGTCATAAAAAAATCCTTTGTAAACATTCATTTAAACATGTGATGGTCATATTTAAAAATAAGGATGATGGAAACATTAAGAAGAACTAAAACACTAAACACATTGTTCCATAAAATCCAAATAATAAATCTGTTTTGGAATTGGTTGCATTGATTCAAAATGGAATGCTATTAAGAATGAAAACATGTGTGAAAGGGAAGGTGTCAACATTGACATGTGTCAAAAATGACTTGTGTGAAAATGCTATTTATATTACTAAGATAATTGATTGCACATCCTAGCTAGATTACACTTTGTTGTGGAGTTTTTACCTTCCATTTAAAAGGAGATAAAATAGTAAAGCAACAAAACCCACAACCATATCTGTCATGTGAGGACAAATCTTCATAGTTTAGTTGAAGAATAAAACTCACTCGTTTAAAGGACACAACATACTTGAGAACCAAGGATATAAACATCAAGTCACCTCCAAACAGAGTTGAACCTATCACAGATCAAATATGCAATGTAAATGAAGAAGTTAGAATGCTCACTTGGACATTTTACCAAACAACCGACGTGCAACCTAAAACTGCTGAAAATAGAAAAAGAAAATGGCTACTTGTTAAAACTCAACATTTGATCTATAATTTTACAGAAACATCAATAGGAAACATTAAAAATAAAAAGTAGTTAATATAATAAGAAATTTCCTTATTCTTAAGGACATAAACCTTGAACCATCATCACTTCGATTGCCATTCTCATCAGCCTAGTGCGCAACGAAAAAGTGTGCATCAATTGTATGCTATTTAGAGAAAAAAATCCTTTCTTTTAACATTTTAGAAAATACTTAGTGCGCAACAACGAAAAAGTATTTTAAAACTGAGATTTCGATGTGTTGAATATGAAATTCATTACATTCTTGAAAATGAAATCAAATATTAAAAAATATAGAAATCAAAGCTTATATTGAAAAAAATTGTGTTCGGAACCAAATTTAATAGATTCTTAAAAAATTAAAACTAATATCATAAAACATATTACAAATGACAGAAGAAAATGCTAAAGATTACACACAATGAAAAATTATAAATAAAATCCATAAAAGGAAATGAAAAATGAAACATGTATACCTGGTAATTACCTTCGTGGATGAACTCATATTTGATTTCAAACAGAGATTCGTATAGGGAAATTTGAGTTGAAAATGAGGGTATGGAAAACTGAAATGAAATCATATACTAATTGTATTATGTACCAATTAGAAACTGAAATGAAATACCTAGTTTTGTGGATGATAAAGGCGCCGAAGGTAGTAAGGAGAGAGAGAGAGATCTGACTGGAGAGAGAGAGAGAGAGAGACAAAGAAAGTGATGAGCAAAGATGTTAGAGATGAGAGAGAGGGGTAAGAGAGCGGGTTTCCAAAGTGCGAGTGGTGTGAATTTTTTAAGGTACTTTATATCTTAGTCAAGATTACTCAATTTTGGCACACTTTAAAACAGTGCCAAATTTTGGCATTGTTTTAAAGTGTGCCAGATTGTCATTAAACCGTGCCAGAATTTGGCACAGTTTTAAACCGTGCCATATTTTTTATATCAAGGTGTGCCAAATTGTTGTTTTTGGTGTAGTGACTCTACCATAATTTCCCATCTCGACCTTATATATTATTCTCTCGACTCCTGGTTAAGATCTAACACAGTTATGTCACTACTTCTCATTATGAAGTACAATAACAAATCACTATTCACTCAGTAATTATATTCCATAAATGTTAATCATTATCTCTCTCGATTAATATTTTAATCAACATGAAATAATTAATTCCACTAAATTATGGCCCACGTGAAATTCTAAAAATCATCGAATCAAATTTATTATAAATACTAAAAAATAAGAGGTGTTACATACTTCCCACCTTACAAAGGAAATTCATCCTCGAAATTAGGATAAGTCTGGTACTAATAGCTTCAGATATCTTTTCGAACAACATCTATCTATCCCTAAAGTCAAATCTTGTTATGTTGTTTCCCCTTACACTTCTACTAATGGTACCCCTCAGTCCGACGGTCTATACGTTACCGTTCAATATTAGTGAGAAATCCATTATGTTCACATTACATCGAAATTTCCCATTATTATTTACCATATGCTCTCGATGACTACTCAACACATAAAAATTTCCGCTCATCATTTACCACTACGATAAGCCTATATACTAATGGATAAAGTATTTCCTTTACTAGGGAAAGATCCACATCCCAATATGTTAACTCCTTTGTTTTTCTACTCTTGTGTTCAACCAATACATCTCCAGATATTGTGACAGCAGACGATACTAGAAATCCAATTGACTAGGCGACCATACACCCTCCCATGCATAACTGTACAAATACTACTCGACTCCTACTAGACTTAAATCATAAAATAATCGCTAATTGATGGTTTTAACTACCCATCCTTGTAACAACTAGTGTACTAGACCCATGTCCTAAAGACCACACCTCTCCCAACATTCGACTTTCGCTAAGGTTCATACGTGGGTCGTCTCGCAAGAAAAATTTAAACAAGGAACCCTCTCGATACACTACTTCTTACCATTATCAATCATGAAGATTCGTGGGTCCAAAGAAGATCACTAAGACACCTCAAATCATGTACCCCGACATATAAGTCAAATCATCCACTGCCTATCATTCAAGGAGTAATTCATGGCTACGCTATCACTATTAGTATGTCCTTAGCGCTAAATTAGTAATGAGCTCAATCTTTATACTCAATTGTAAATCCGATATACCCTGAATCACTTATATAAATATCCCCACGCACCAGGATCAAATGTAAAATGACAACTATATTCTCCTAAGTCTATAATAAAATACAATAAATATGCGATCTCGGCCCTCTTTCAGGTGCTACCTCTCAAAATAATATCTCTCTCTAGAATAACATTCACGATAGCCTTATTGTACACTCCACTACCGCTCAACCACTCGGTATACAGTTACGGTAGAAGAAAATATTATGGTCCACTCTCATAACTCTTAAAAGGAGCAAAATCTACCACATAATATAAACATCAAAGAGTTTCTCTACCCAACGGTAATTATATTCATAAAAATAAGGTCGATATTGCCAACGTACCCACTAAACCCCACTCACTCGAGAATTTTAGTGTTGCCATCTATATTGTGACACACCCGTGTTAGCCTAAATCTACCCCATACTCATAAGGATGCAATAAAAAATTTACTTCCATTTTCCATTTGCCTTCCCTGGTCGGCGGGTTCCGGAACATAATTCCAGTGTTAGAATTGACTCAAGATTTGTTGCAATGGTTGTACATTCAGTATCTCATCCAGTAGTTGCCTCATGTTTTGATTTTGGCAATCACTCTTCATATTTTTTGTCTATCCACAACTAAAACAACTATCAGAAAACCCCCTTATCTCTGGCCCTGGCCCTGGTGGTCTTCCTGCTATTCCTTTGGCCCAGGAGGCCCTTCGAAATGAAATATTATTATTACTTCTACCTAGGACCCTGATGGTCCTACCTGAACCCACCATTATCAAGTTTGTAACCTCCAGATCTAAATCTCTTAGATTGATCCACTTGACGAAAATCTCGCTCTTGCTATTATTGTGCCCCACTGGCACCGTTCCCCTCTACTTTCCCAGTCTGACTAGTCTAACTAACTTACTACGGACAAGATCAATACATGTGGTCCTACACTTCACATAGAGGAAACCTTTATGTGACATCCCCTATCTCTAGTCCCATTGTCCATGTTGGTGTCCTTCTCTCAAACCGGGTAGTCTTGGCCCCAATTGCTACCCATGTTGTTCTTTTGGTTCTGCTGGCCCTGTAGAAGCCATTGCTGGTTTGATGACCCTAATAGAATCAACCGCCACTTGATAGGAATTCTATTGATCTGGACCATATAAATGGACACCCAATTGGGTATACCCTTTTTGTGACTCTTTAGCACTGCTAAATCATATTTTTCCCTTCTAGCTAGATTCTCTAACTCTCTTAGCTCCCATCTAATGGAAGCGTCAGGGTAAACTTTTCAACATGCGACCGTGATGACATAGAAAACAATCATCCTAGACATATTTCCCCACCGATGCTTATTTATTCTACTAATGCATCAATTTTCCACTTACGAACCCTTATTATATTCCCCGTGCTCACCTCATTAGGTGCGAAGTTAAAAAAATATGTTAATTTCTCTATCACAATCGGTCTCTGTCTGTTTCTCTTGTGATAAGTCTAGAAAATTCATTCTCATATCTGTATTAAAACCAGATGGAAGATCTTAGGGTCAAATCGTACCTCAAAATTTCTAAATAAATTCCATATATACTCCTTATATGTGGTGACTGACTCCCATCACTCTATGCTGCTCCTATAAGCTAAACAGTTTTCCAAAAATTTAGTATTGATGTCACTAAAGTACCCCACATGATATTATAATTGGTTGTTCTCTTTTTATTGGTACTCCACCCGTCCTCTCTCTCCTAGAATTCTAGCAGATGGCTCTTCTAAAAAAACTCTTCGACTCTCTCCCTTATCGACCACATTGGTTGAGTCTGAATTTTCACCACCATCTTCTATGATGATTCTTATGCATCTACTACACCCACAATGGTTATTCCTATCGTCATCTTCCTGAGAAATAATCATGGTGAGTTATATCGCGGTCACTATTCCCATAATACTCTACGATTTCTGATAAACATCTCCTCTCATAGTCCTTCTAACCTCCCTCGCTAGTCGTCACATATTGTTCAGTGTACGAAGACCAACCTAACTCGTATATGATCGCATAAACTATACTTAATATCAAGAGAACGTAAGTCACTTACATTGAGTAATACAAAATTAGCATAATAAGGCTCTATATAAAATACCGCTATGCTGAAATTATAGTAAGCCATACAGATCCTAAGGACAATACAACTTGTTGCTCTAATACCATATATGACACCCCTCCTATTTTAACCATGGGTTATTATTCTTTCATTAAAACAAATAGGAATATCATCTGACTATCGAAAACTTTAAATTACTAAGCATCTATGTTAAATTAAGTCGGTGTCAAAATTTTATCTTTTATTAATCACACAATAACAAGTGAAATAAAATAAGCTAAACCATCCACACAATAGAATATGAAACATCACATGATAAATAACTGAATAAATTAATACCGAATCAACCATCGGTTCCCAAAACCAAAATTCAACTACAAATCTAAAGTAAATGAAACCAAGTCTAATACATACTGAATAATCAAAATACTGAATAGTCTGAAGGGGCAATATGCCCAATTGAAAAAATAAAATAAAATCCTATCTAGGAACGAATAATAGAAGCATCTACACCAATACCTACAAGCCTCCACCACACTGCAACTATGCATTCCTGGAATAATTCTTCAAGCTTCGCATCGCTGTGGCTGGACACCAAAAATATTTTGGAAACATAGAAAAATTCATTTGACACGGATCAGAGCCCGAGAAAACCTTTTGAAAATATTTGGCAAGTATTTAAATCACAATTTAAAAATAGGTATTAGATACACATGTTAAATCCTAATACACTCCCTTAAGTTCCTCTCCCCTTATCTAAAGTGCACACATAACGCATCCTACCTACCTATGCTACCCAACCTAACTAGGCCTCTGTATCTAACTAACCACAAAAGATTCAACTTTCCCATACTGCTCATATAATACTTTACCATACTACCAATAACTAATATTTCCCGCATATTATTATTGAATTGTTTTATTGAGTTTCCCATACTTAAGTCAGTTTTAACTATCTATCTTCCTAATGTCACACAAGTAGAATAATCACACATTATTATAACATCATTAATTAAGGTTCGTCACACTTACGTTATTTTTAGATATACGCTATCTATCTTTTCTACTATCACACATAAGTAGAATAAATTACACTTGTATATATTTTTCAAACATATAACATATACGACTATAGCATCCCCGAAATGGCCCCTCCTGATGCTGGCATACTCTGCTATTAAGTACATGTATCTCTCGTACTAACTCATGGACTATTGGTTCAGTATGTCTCCTCAAACCCAAAATTAATCAACACATAATGGAGGGGAGCATGGTTCTAATCCTTTGGGATACGTGCATACCTAATATACCCAAATGACACGTCGGTCCGACTAATAAACGACACATGGTGAGCCGCCCTAAGTTCCATGTTTTGGGGCACACATCCAGACCTCGCTGGAATCGCTAAGGTTGGATCAGCCTTTGCGCAAAATGCTATTGATTGCAGGCATCGTAGGTATGTTCACACACATATCAAATCACATTATAAGTATTCACACAACTTATATATATATATCTATATATATATATATGCACACACACACAACCTAGAAACATGTCTGGCATAGGCACATACACAACCCTAATATAGACAGTATAGGTATACACACAACTTATAAGTATATCATGTACATAGTATATATCTCTCGAATACTTAGCATACCATCAAATTACCCTTTTTAACCTTTTGTTGTATATTTTAGAGTATCGCTCACTACACGAAGGGCCCTAGTTACCCCTTAATTAATATTAGTAGATAATATCTCTATCCTAGTGGTTTACAACATGGTTTTACTCACACACCCCATAACCCATTTTGGTTACCAAAATTCCTTCATCTAAAATCATGCCCAAAAGGTTCTATCCTTAAATCCTCTTATTTGGCTAAACCCAAACCTTACCATAGTATACCTGAATTTAATAGGTCCCTCCCTAATGTTTAAATCATATCCTAAAAATCTCCTATATAATTAATCGCAAAATTCTGGCATAAACAAACGAAGCTGATGAAAATTGGGTAACCGAATCAATTCGATAAAGAGGCCGAATCGATTCGCTGCTTATGCCGAATCGATTCAAAATACCACTATTAATCTTCTTCCTCTAATTGTTACGTTGTTCACCATAAACATGAAATATAAACTCCATGAAATCTTCGAAACTCCCATACAATATTACCAATAACCAAATATACCTATAGGGACAATTTCTAATGTAATAATATCATCAAATCAGTAAGAAAGCTAATCATAAATAGATTTGATCTCCATAAATCATAAAACCCTAGTTTTAATATTCTTCATACGTAAACCTTTAGTTTTTCCAGATTTCTTCAAGGTTATTCATGATAGATATTTGATTTTGTCATATTAATCTAAAGTAATGATTTATGCATTCATTCCTACTTCAAATCATGGATTACACACATCCAAATCGCAGTAATTCTTCTAAAACATGTAATTTAAATCCTACACTACATGCGTATTATAACATGCTTAAATAAATTGCAAGATAAATACTTGCCTTGGTCTAGTAGGTCTAATTCTCGATAATTGATGATGGATTTTCTCTTCCTTTGCTACGATCTCGATTCCAGCAATGTTCGTGGTGCAAAACGGTGTGGGAAGGCCTAGTTCCATTCTCCTATTCTCTCTTATGGACTCCTCTCTCTATAAGGTTTTCTAACCCTAATCTCCCACTCCAATGGGATGATATACTTCTTTAATTTTTGGAGTTCCATCTAACACAAACTCGAATGACCAAAATGCCTTTATTTGGTGACGGTTTGGTCTAAAATTGCCTCGACACCCAATCAACACACCCAGATACACTATTTCGACTATTTCAACCGATTAGGAACCAATCGTGACATAAGAAACACCATCCGAGTAACTTTACCATAATTTCCATCTCGGCCTTGTATTGTCTGCTCTCGACTCCCGGTTGAGATCTAATGCAATTACGTCATTATTACTCATTATGACATGAAATAACAAATCAATATTCACTTAGTAAATATATTCCATCGACACTAATCATGATCACTCCCGATTACTATTTTAATCAACATGAAAGAATTAATTCCACTAAATTATGGCTCACGTGAAATTTGAAAAATCACCAAATTAAATTAGTTTCTAAATTCTCAGAGATACAGGGTGTTACACATAGGTTTTTTAGTAGGTATTTTAGAGTATCCACGCGAGATATTAGATTAATAAAAAAGGATATCATGTTATTCCTTAGGCTTTAAGTTTCAAATGTTCATGACAAATGTAAATTTTCTAGGGATATATATCGCTCTTTACATGCATTGAGCTTCCGATTATTGTAGTTTATGGATCATTCTTCAAAGGAATGTTCAAAGTATGGAGCCAAAATGGTTCATGTTGTGGTATCTGTTATTGTAAGATAAAAGAGTAAGGGTTTTACAGGTTATCATGTATCTAATATAGTTAGGTTACCCAAATATTACTTTACCTTGTCGAATTCTTCTTGACATGTTGAGTTCTAAATATTGGTGGAGACTTGCAAAGACACTTGAAGATTAGCTTACATATAGAGGTCATCTAAAAATGAACCTACTGATATACCATAAGATTCCTAGGAATCCCCTAAATTCCTATTTATATGTGGAGGTCTCATATTTATGATAGCTTTGACTTTGGTCGGGTCGACTAAGATCCCTTTTTCACTAATAAGGAATCCTAATAGTTTCTCCTTAGTGACTCCGAAGACACAATTTTGGGGAGTTAAAAGCATTTGGTACATCCCTAATCATTCAAAAAATTTCTTATTGTAGGAGTGTACCCTTTTTTTCTCTTGGATTTGAAAATCATATCATCTACATATACTTTAATTTCTTTACGAGTAATGTCACGTGTCAAGGTAATGGCCCCTTATTAGTAGTTTGGAACCATCATTCTTGATTTCGAACGACATTAATATTAAAAGAAGGTTCCCTAAGGGGTGGAAGAAAAAATTCTCTTAGTCTTCAAGTTAAAACTCAATTTGATTATTTCCAGCACATCCATCCACAAAGCATTTAAGAGGGAGATTCGTAGTGTGGTCGCTAATATTTTGATATTTGATCATGAATAATAGTCCTTGGTAATGGCATTGTTTAAATCCCTAAAGTTTATGTAGATTATCATTTTTCCTCCTTCTTTTAGAACATGTACGACGTTAGTCAGGCATGTGGCATAATCAAATACCCTTAAGAAGCCTATGTTGAGTTGTTTCACGACTTCCTCTTTGACCTTAAGGTACCCTTCAGTTATGATCTTCCTAAGATTTTGTTACATTGGTTTAGATTCTAGATATGTCTGTATACGATAAACAATGATTTTAGGATCGATTCCATCCATGTCCTCATATGACTAAAAAAAGTTGGCAATGTAATCCTTAAGGACTAAGATGAGTGCAGACGTTTTTAGATCTTCTAAAGAGGTCCATATTTCAATTTCATTTTTTTGATCAGAAGACATAGGTTAATTGTTGTTGTTTTGTTGAGAGGTTATGCACAATTGGTGTGTTTATTATTAATATCTCTTAGGGGTCTTCATTACTCAAATTTATTTCATTACTTTTATTTCATCATCATAAATATTTTTTACATAAGGAAAATCAAATATAAAGTTTATTTCATTTGCAAAGGGATTAACATTATCAACTACATCGAAATAGTTGGCGTAATGGCCCTCTCCTCAAAGTGGAGGTGACACATAGTAATTGACATTTTTTTAAGCATATATCCAATATCATATTTGAAGGGATTCTCGATACCGAGCATGTGACAGAAGGTCCAACTGAATTTTTGTTTCACCATTATTTCTATGAACATTTCGATATGTTTTAGATATTTAAAGGGTTTTACTTATAAGGGGGATTGTCTAACTTTTTTATCATATTTATTGTCTCCTATATTTATTCTTATATCCACAAGGTACAGTTCTTGAAGAAGATTCCTCACCTTGACATCCATCATCTCAAGTTTTCTTATGCTAATAGTTATGGAAACTCAGATAAGGGAAAGTTAAGTCGTTCCTTGAAAAAGTAGTCATTAAGACCTGATCGGTTGATTGTGTGGGAAAGACATGCTTTCTTATTTTTGGCTTCTTGAATTTTTGTGCTTTTGAAGCATAATTCTCAATTTTTACTTATATCCGAGGCACAAGGTATTCGATTACTATGTTATGGTGACAAGTTTTCTTACCCTAACTAATTTATCTTGAGCCCCATTCCTCATAGGTATTTCATTCTTTTTTCATATAGGTAACGTTGAAGCAAAAATTTAGAATACGATAATGGGATCTTGTCCTTCGTGTTGGCCAAAATGGTTTGTATTGGTGGATCTAGTTGGAAGACCATGATGCAGATATCTTCAACTTTATATTAGATCTCAATAGTGAAAGTGTTAATTCATTCCTATTTTAGTAGGTTAGAGACTCTAACTACTATGATCAGGTTTTCTCTAAATGAGAATTTCATTTTCTAATGTATGATGAAGCGGCCATGTCGATCTTGTGGAGCCATAGTCTTCCTAGTAGGATATTGAAGGAATAATTTACATCGACCACTTAAAATTCAATGATGTTTTTTAGGAAGGTCAATTCTAAGGATGATTTTAATGGATCCCATATCTTTCTAACAGTTTTTTCCACAGGATCTTACATTATTAGTGGTTGATGTGACATCCTCGTGCTCAATGACCAAACATTTTACTGTTCTTAATCAATTAACTTTCAATACATATCATTTTTCTGCGAGCACCATAAGAATCCTATATCCTTGAATGTCTATAGCAATTTTCAAGGACATATTATGAGATAGTCATATCCTAGGTAACTTAATGATGGTGAAGAGGATAATATTTGTGACATTCAGGCTGTCAACGGTTTTTGTAAGATCATAGGCGATAGTAAAGGTAAATACTATCTTATTGTAAAATTTCATACTGATAATGTCACTACGGGGTTGAGTAGATATGAGGACTCCATAAATGGAAATGTTATGTAGTTTATTCTTTAATTATTCAAGGATGTGGTTCTCATTATCTTCTTCCAAAGGGGTTTCTTTGTATAATTCATTTCCTTTATTCTTGTCCTTATCCCCCATAGGAGTGGAGATTAAGATATGTTAATTGTACAGTGTTCGAAAGAGAATTACATGGCCAAACTCGAGGGATTCCCATTTTGGAATCAGGAACTCGACTAATATACAGTTGAATTTTAAGGTGCAAATATGGTCTTTTTCCATCACAGGATGGGGAAATAAGTAGATCATTGAGGTGGGAGATTATACCTTCCTCATTTGATATCTTGACTATTGAACTCTTTGAAGACATCCATAGTCATTAGTTTTGGTTATATTCATTTTAGAACTCTTCACCTCACAAGTTAGAACGACTTCTCTATTCTTAGGTCCTCTGATGTATCATAGATCTTTTTTAGCTTCATCGTACATTACATGCCAATGTCCATAGATATTCTTATGGTTCGTACTTTATCTAAAAATATAAGGTCAAAGTTTTCTGAAAATATTAAGTACATCAATTGGTATAGGCTCACCTCAAAAGGGTCTCGCCCTGTGGCCTTTTAAAAACCAAGGGTCTATAACCTGATAGCAATGTGGGTGTAGGTATGACAAAACATATGTATCATTTGATAACACACCTTAGGCTTTGGTTCTCTGCTTCTGCTAGTGAATTAATCGCCCTAATTAAGATATAAAGATACTCATAGTCAGTTTTTTGTAAGAGTATTTATTCTTAAGAAATGGTTGGGTACAGGTTTAGTGTTGACACTAGGATTTGGCTTAGTTGAATCCTTGATATTTCCCTAATTAATCAAGTCTTGGATGGAAAAATTTACAAGTGAACATCCTCATAGTATTTGAATATGGGAAGACCCCATTTTGTGGTTTAAGGGGATAATACAAGTTTAGAGATTGGGTATGAAAGGAATTAATATGGATTGTATTTGGCTTGCAATCTCTTTTGTTAGTGAAGGGAGGGAATTTCATTTAATTTTTATTCTCTCTTATATGAGGTCAATTCATGATCATATTCTCTAATTATGCTTTCGCATCAATTAGGGCTTTGAAATGCGGAAAGTATTAAGTTCTCAGTTGATCCTTATAGGGTTGTATCAGGTGCCTCTTCATAATGGACACTTTTTCTTCTTTCAAGGGTCGATTGACCATATTTTAATCCCTATTTCTCGAACGAGCTATGATGGTATCAAGATGTTTATTGATTTCTTTATTAGCTATTTCAAAGACTCATCGAATAATCTCGAATCCATCCTTATACTTGTATTTTTTTTACAAATTCTTGATAGAAATACTTCTAGTTGGTGGTCCTTATGTTGAAAATGGAAAAAAAACCCCTTGAGTTCTCATATTAACAAGGTCTGCCCATGAATTTGAGCCATAACTTCTTTAGAAACCCCCAAGGCTTGCGTGTCTAAAACATATAATTTAAGGTGGAATATCGAAGGACTCATCCCTGTGAAATTTTCAATATCAGGTATGTTAAATTTGTCTAGAAGTATGAAATTTAGGTTGAGAGACATATCTTAGATGTCTGGAAGGTCCTCGATAGTTCAGAGCTTTCGAAAGTTATGTTGGAGTGTTTGGAACTCATTTATTAGACGCCCATGATCCATGGGAACCTCAACTATGTTATACACATCAGTGTGTAAGAGAAAGTTTTTTAATTGCTTTGCACCTCTACATAATAATGTACATTCTGAATATTTTCAAGTGAAGAAAAGATAGTGATTGGATGCAATAATAAAAAAATAGAATAGTTGAGATCTTTGTTACAATCATCGAAGGAAGTGTATAAGGTTTATTTTGTGTAATCAATCTATTCAGGGTATTTTAAAAGTGTTTGAAAACATGACTATTTTTCTAAAAGCTTTTAATCAAAAAAATCGATTGTAAGGTAACTCGTTTGAACAAAGTTAGGATCACCATTCAAATGAGTTCATTCGATATATTTCATTCGAACAAATTTGAAACAAACAATTTTCCTCCCGTCACTAGAATGTTATTTGATCTCCCATGTGTATGTTGTTCGAATGTGATGGAATAGGGATCCTATGAAAAATAGTTTTTTTTACCTCATTTAGATTGCAATATTTTAAGTTTATCTCTTGGTGATTTTTCTCTCCATATATATAGATACAATAAGAAAATTCTATAAAGCGTTTCAGACATCTTTTTGTGATCAAACACTTAGATTTTGATCCAAACTCGTTGGATTTTTTATGGCCGCTTTATAAAACTCTAAAGAACAAATTATATGTTCATATCCACGTGGATTTGATTCTTCACTAGTGAAGATATGAAATAAGTTTCCCATGGTTGATCGGTGGATATTGAGGCAATGGATTTTGTTGCATGGGGCGTACTCAATCTTCATCATTTTTTATTAATGACAAGGACATATGGCATAACTGTAATATTTAGTGTTGTCAGTGTTTGTAAGTCTTATTGTGTGATTTTGTAATACCTAATTGTAAAAGTGTGAAAAGAAAAAGGGTTTTCTTAACAGGGGTTCATCCACATATCCTACCTTGTGGTTTGTTTAATTCAATTTTGATTCAATATCTTATATTTTTAAATTCACATAATTTATTAAGATAAAATTTAATTTAATTTAATTGTATTTCTCTTGTGTTTGATCTAATCTATGATTAGTACACATAAACATACCAGCCTTAAAACCCACTTTACAAATTGGTATCATATTTCATTTTTACAAGTTATTTAGATTAATCCTGGTGGTTAACTAGAGAATTTGTACAAGAGGCCACTGTTGTTTGACGTAGTAAATTATGCTGTTTGAAATATTGAATGATATCATCTCTAAAATTGATCAACGACCACATTTTTCTTATTGTTGATAAGGGTGGACTCCTCCTATTGTGACTAATGAAAATGTCTTTAGTCTTAAGCTAGTTGGTAATTGGACTGAAGATGATTTCAAACTGAGTAACTTAAACACTCAAGGTTTAAATGCTACTTTTGATGTAGTCACACCCGGTGAATGTTGTACTATCATGACGTGTACCATATCTAAAGAAGCTAAGGATACCCTCTAGCTCAAATACGAGGGAACCAATTCTATTAAATATTCTAAGCATCAAAACCCCACCACGTAATTTGGGATAATAAGTATGCTTGAAACTAAAAATTTGGATGAATCATATGCACATTTGCACGATATTGTGAGTTTTGGTTTTACTTTGGTTGAGAAAATTATGGAAACGAGAGCTGTTAAGAAAATGAAATCCTAACTCAAGCCTCATCTTAATGTGAAAGTTACTTTCCTTAAATATTTTGTAATTGATGCGAAGCAGAACGTGAGTGCAATGTGTGTACCTACGGCTCAAGTGCAAGTCAGTCGCTCAAGTAATAACTAGTAAGTTAGGGTCTAATTATCAGGGAATTGGTCGTGAAATGATGATGAATTCAGGGTTAGCTTCTAAGATCTAGGTTTTGTCTTGAGGAAAAAAATGATTTTGTATTTTGAGAATTGTTGAATTAGCTAATCGATTTAAACTATGCAGATGAAAATTAAACTAACAAAACCAAGAATTTGAAACTTTGGTTTTGAAAACATTGTTGGAAAAGTGGATTTGGGGTCTAATCCCCTGAACCTTGGAGTATCTACACTAAATATAAAACTCAAAAAAATTATTTAATTAATGGAAATAAGAGCATAAACTAACTCGAAGAGCAGCAAATATGTTTAGGCATTAACCCGCGTGATACTTGTATATGACAGTAATTAATTTTTAAGCGGTAATTAATGTGAATGATAAAATTACCGCCTAAATTACCGTCTAAACAAATATATTAATTTGAATGATAAAATTATCGAAATGTATATGGATTCCTCAATTACTCCGGTTTCTTTCAATAAACGGAATTAAATGGCCTACAATATTAGTCCCGATTAAAATATCAAACTCCAAGACTTAATTATCTAATTATGTTGAATTTTATATTTAACATTGAAAACCCTAGGTTGTGTTCATATTCCCAACCCTCTTTTAGTTTAGCTAGACATGAGTTTAATCTCTACATAATTATTCATTATCATGAAAGTGTTCATTAATGAGTAACTAGCGAAAAGAGATGGAGTTTTTATAGCAAACATGAAAAAATAAACTTGCAATGCAAAGAATCCTCACCAATGGAAGAAATTCTAAAAACTAGAAATTCTTGAATTAATTTAATGTAGAAAATTATAATTTTTTTATCCAATTAATTATGGTTCATTAGTTGCGTAATCAAGTGTAGAATAATGAATATTAGACTCCTAGATGGCTTAAACGTGAGCCAAAATTCGGACAAAGAGGTTAACTTAGCACCAAACTACATTTCCTAAGATCTACGATACGAGGTTAACTTAGCACCAAACTTAGTGCCAAAATTTGATCTCTAGTTTTGGGAATCTTTCCTTTAGGTTGCTTATTTTCCTTATGTATAGTTTTACCCCTAGACTTCTGCGCAACTTCAAATGGTCATAATGGAACACCCCATAATTTTATTGATTTTTATATTGGGAATTAATTCCGATTAAATATATTAAATTAGGAAATTAATCCTGACTAAGATAAATATTCATTAGTGAGACAAGGGTTAGTATTTATTTATATTAAATAGTACTTAGTGAATTAGTAATAAATTGATAAGAAATTATAATGATTGCCATGAGTGACAAATACGGTAGTTATGATAAATTTAGTAAGGACGTGCGTGTCAGTCATGTTGTGACTTAATTTTGGGAAATAAAATATAAGTTTATTTTATAAAATTTAAATGGCAATTTTGAGTGCGCCAAAGTGTCCGGAAGGGTCGAAATAGTTAGAAACCTATATTTAGGCATAAGTATAGGGTCTCGGGTTATTTCTAAGTAAGTGAAAAGTCAATTTTTGACCTTTGGATTTCAAACCTATGAAGACATACGGGATTAGCTACTTTAAAACCAACTCTTAGGCTAATCAAATCCGGGATTGAAAAATCAAAGTGAGATGAAACCAATGGAAAAAAAGTGTGAGAACTTTTACCAGAAAGTGAAGAGTTTCTCAAAAAGGTAAAGGGTCTTAGAGGTGGAGAAACACATATATCCACCTTGCAGCACCACCAAACACCACCATTACATAGACCGGAGGGAGTGGGACACAACCATCAACAATTTCATGGAATTCAGACCTACAGACAAAGGCAACTATTTGTCTTACTTAATTCATGAAGGATATATCATCCATGTTAGAATAGGATATTTAATATATTGATTTTATGTGTTTTGATGAATCAATTGGGAGATTTAATCATGTTTTAGGTTGAATTAATATTGGAATTTAATCCCTAATGTAATATAACGAATTTGGATGAAATTCGGGTGATTAAACATGAAGAAAATTTATCCTTTATAGAGGTTCTTGAGGATAAATGATAAACTAGGGTTTTTTTGGAAATGGTTCTTGATTTAATTCAAATTATATGATGTTTCTTGATGATTTGATGATTTGATGATTATGAAATGTTAGAAATCATGTAAATAGGTAGGGATGATGTTTGGTAGGTTTGGTTGGGAGTATGTGATTATGAAATGGAAGTTTTTTTTAGATAACATCATTTGTGATTTTAGAACTCATGATTACGTAATGAAGTTTTTTATTGATGATTTTTAAATATGAGAAGAGCTTGTAATTAAATTAGAGATTCAACTATCTAACAAGAAATGACGTGAACTGATAAGAATCCAAAAGTCAAACGCATATAAAATCGTTTTAGAAAAAGGACAAACATTGTATGATAATTTTAGGACTGTTTTAAGCAGAAATTGGTAGTGTGCGCGCGTGTTCTTATATAAAATTGTGTTCTGAACAACTTTGTAGTTTTAAGTTTTTCTAAAATCGGATCAGAAAAGCCCCAACTCATTATTTTATATTTCTAGACAGAATGTGACTTTATCGAGAAAAAAGGATTATTATGAATTAAAATATAATTTGGGCTTGTTATAATGGTTCTGGGTTTCGACCAATAAGTATGGGTTGAAGGTAGATACTGAAGTAATTAATTATTTTATTTATATCCTTTTTGTTAACAAGAGATGTTAGCAATAATGGGAAATGTGAATAAAATGTGAATTATTAGTTTTTGGGATAAAATTGAAATATACTCCATGAATGTATAGGATAAGTGTAGGCATATATTATGTTGATTGTTATATTATGTGTACTGACATACCTATGATGCTTGCTATCACGGGAGCTTACACGACATGGACAGTCTTATTTTGATTAGCCCATTTGGGGGGATATTGACTTGTACCTTTGATCATAGGACTTAGGTTGGAACACTATATGTGTGAACGATGGTGTGCACAGTCGTTTGGGAGCGTAGGTATGTGCATAGCGAAAAGTCCTAGAACTATGTTCGTCTCCAATATGTGTGATTTGTAATTATAGTTCGAGCGAGATACTGGACCAATGGTCCTTTATTGAGTACGCGATGTACCGGGACTTGATAGCAGATTATGCATGAATCGTATCTCAACCTAGGAGTGCCATATTAGTATATATATAATAGAGTAATAAATATATATAGTTGTGATGTATTCTACTGTGTTCTTAATAGTTGATAAAGATAGTGACATCTAAAATAACCCTAGTATATGGAGAATTAAACAAATATTGAGAACTTCATAATTGGCTTATTGATATAAAGATTTTTGTACTTTATAGTATGGGTGAAACGGGTGGGCATAACGAGATAGATTGTGAAGAAATGGATTTGGTTCGAACTAGTTATGTGGGGTAGCATGACTAGGACAGGTTACATAACATACATTAGGTGTGCACATTAGTTGAGAGGCGAGGACCTCAAGTGAGGGAACATAAACCTAACTTGTATATAATATCTTCTCATTTTGCATTTTGTATACTTGCTAAACCTTCTTAAACTATTTTACTCGGGCTTTGACCCGTTTTATCCAAATCTATATTTTTTTTGTAAAACATTTTAAGTGCCCAACCACAAGGACACCAGGCTTAGCAGATCTTAGCAATTGACGTGTTGAAGTTGTTGTGGAAGTTGTAGGACCCTGATATTAGGAGCCTCCATATTCTTCATTCCTTACTTGTGAGCTACTTGTTTCAGTCAGGCATGTTTCCCCCTTTATTTAGACTTCATTCAGAGATAAAGGACTTTCATTTTATTTTATTTCTCAGACTGTTGGGCTTATTTTTTTATGGATAACTATATTATTATTTCAGACTAGATTGTGTATTGAAGACACCTTTATATTATTTTGTCACTATATTCATTATGTGTTCGATTATTTAATGTGGACTATGGTATAAGAAATTTATTTGGTTGCATGTTAATTATAAAGATAAAATTTGACTCCATCTTTTCAAATACTAGGTGGTTAGTAAATATTAAAAAGTTTTCGACAGTGATGCTAAGAATGAACCAACTGGATACTCTGTTTTAATTTAATAAAGGAGTGATCACCCAGTATTTTTATTAGAAAGAGCATCAGGTTCTAGTGTCCTTAGGATCTATGCATCTTTACTACGTTTCAGCAGGGAGCTTTTTTATATAGAGCCCTATTATAGTATCGTTATATTCCTCTTTGTATGCACATCTATGTTCTCCCGGTAATAATAATAGTTGATACGAATCATATGAGTGTTTGATTGGGTTTAGAACATCGAATAATATGGGACGACCAGTGAGGGCCGTTATAAGGACTTCTAGAGGAGGGTCTCAATAGAATCCAAAAAGTATTTTAGGAGCAGTGGTCGTGACGGGAGTCACTATGATTATTTCTCAGGAAGACAACGAGGGGATAGTCACTGAAGGGCAGTAACATCCCCAAGAACTATAGTATATAACAACAGTGAAAATTTAGACTCGTCCAGTGTAGTCAGTAGGGGGAGTTGAAGGATCTCTCTCGAAGCGCCACCTGAAGGATTCGAGAAAAAGAAGAAGTGGGATGGGCTAATGGAAGGAGGTAATTCAAGGTCAGCTGCGTATAGTGACATATAGAGTCACCCAAGGTTTAAAATTTTGCTCGTAAGAGCAGGGTGACCATCATAGGATGTAGTCACCACATATAAGGAAGTAAATAAGGAATTAATGGAGAAATTTTGGGCACTATCTAACCACAAGTTATTTAATCTTCTAGTTAGATGGAGGTGCGAAGGATGTTTTTAGACCTTTTACGAGGGGGACGAACAGAGGTTGATTGTGATGAAAAATTTATTTATGTGAGTGAAATTCGTACCCGGGGAGATAGGTAGTCGAGAGGAATGTCACACACGAGTAGGAGTCCCTAGCATTTATGGGAAGTCAGTCTTAGATGACTTATACACATGGCATTTATGACACACTTTTACAAATTTACATCAATGCTTCTATGAGAAGGGAGTCAAAAGGGTTGGATAACATAAGCAAAAGGTCAAGATTAAAGGTATTTCATGATAGTAATTTACCACAGAGGGATGCCCAGTAGGGGATCCATTTAAATGATCTACATCAATGGAAATTCTATCGAGTGACGATGGATTTAGTTAGGGACACCAGGAACAATAGTGTGTTCAATAAGGCCAGCAAAGTCAAAGGAACAACGGGGGTAGAAATCAAGGCTAAGACTACTAGGTCTGAGAGAAGGGAAATCCATATATGGCCAGTGGGTCCAGAGATGGGGAAATGACACCAAGAGGTGTCCTATGTGTGGAGTGTAGTGCCATATGTATCGACCTTGTCCGCAACGAGTTAGGAGATAGGAGCGGGATGCCCAACAAGTCAATATTCATGAAAGTTCTTAGGATCGGTCTGGATGAGAGTGTTATGTCCCGAAAGCATTTGGAGCGCCAGTTCTATTGACAATTAAAAGTGTGAGTTATATCCTAAGGTAAATGGGGTATGTATTTGTGACACAAGGGAGTCACAATATTTCATTAGCACTAAATTTGCACATGGGACGGGTGTAGTGGGTGTATTGTTAGTATTATTATTATGTGCCTATATTTTTACCATTTAATATGGGGCTTTTGGTCCCACTTGTAGGAAAGTGAGTATAATCAATGAGAGGATATATTTTAGTGGTTATCTTGTTTCGAGAGATGATATTAGAGTATGATGTTGTGTTTTCTTTGCTTTGATTAGCGATGGTGGGCTGTTACAGTAACACTATCATGTTCGCTATTCTAGGGCAAGATAAGTTGATTAGCGATGTCTTAACTGGAAGAAAGTTGATCTCGCATTTGTATTATATCGTGGATGACACTTCATAGGTTATATTTATTTCATTATATTTGATCCCAATGTGTCAGACTGTACTGATATAATTCGAGGTATATTATCCTAACTATCGATAGGAGATATTTAGCTCGTTATCAACTTAGTGTGGAGAAAACTAGTGATAGTGAGGGCGCCATGTCATATAACACCTTCAGTGATATCGGAGTGGATGGTTAGACTTGTACATTTAGGGATAGATTCTTGGATGTTATAATCATGTGTGTGTATGACCTACGTATCTCGATGACCAACAATGCTAGGTAGTAGTGTATCGGGGGTTCCCTGATTGGATTTAACTTGTGATATTCCCACGCATGAATCCCATAGAATGTCGGGAGTCGGGAGATGTATTGGTCATTAGGGAATGAGTTTATCAATTTAATTATTACACACGTATGTGGGTGAAGAATGAGATGAGAGTTATTATATGATATAAGACCTATCAGTTGAGTAATGTTGTGTGAGAGGAGTACCAGGTAAAACCTTTTTGCACTACTAGTAATGGGTGGGGTAGTCTCGAGTGGAATTAAATAATTTTAATAAAATAACTGAGGTTATCCATAGTGTATAGCCACACTAAGAATGCGGGGTCAAATTTTGAGATAAGGATACCATATGTGGAAGATTAAAGATGATTATGCCGTTGTACACGGGATATAGAGTAAATGGGTGCCCTGGTCAATTTAACTTTCGGTATCGTCTGTGATAAGGAGGCTTAGAAAGATGTTCTAAACGTGTATGTGGGGTAGGCAGGAAACAAGTGGAAATGTAGGAGATTAAACTTTATTCGAGGAAAGGAGATAGTCTGACTATGTGTATGTCACGAGAAAACTCCCATAACCGAGGTGAGTAAAAAGACGTTGGAATCAAATGAAAAAGGTAACCTTTGACAAAGGAGATGCCCACAATTTTTGGAGGGGGAGATGAGTCTCACCTAGTCGAATATGTAGAGTGGTTTCCGGATAGATAGGGTATTAAAATTAAAATAGACGGAAAAGGGCCTAGGAAGTGCACAGTTTTGTAGTAAACGCATGGGCCATAATTTTTTGTATAACTCGGAATAAAGGGAGTGAGACATTCCACGTGATGTGAGGTGTTGAGTGTGATGATATCAGGGTGAGTGAAACATAGTGGAGTTGTTTTCAAGTTCGCCACTCGTAAAAGGAAGAAGTTGGTCCGACCTTATCGACCCGAATGTTATGGTACATAGATGATTCTAGGGACATAATGAAAACATAAATTGACAAAGTCTATTATTGGATTATTAAAATTATGGAGTGGGTAGGATATTTTTTTGGTTGTGAAGTGGATTGTCCAGGAAAAAAATGATCGTTATTAGTTTCGGGTGTGATATAGTACCGGGCAATGTTCCCATCATGTTATTAAAAAAAAGGAATGAATTGGCATACTGTTCCATGTAATACTGTTGTAAATCAGGATGAGATCTTTGAGTCCCACCTTAAATAGGGAGTATTAGGAGGCAATGAGGGAAGAGTTAAGCCCTGATCTAGGTGTGTCAACCATAGGCCGATGTATAGTCGGGAGGAGTGATATAAAATGTGGGAGAAGGTGATAATGCATGTCTTGTACTTTTGGGAGTAATTAGGAATGTTAAGTACAACTGGTAGGGATGCATGTGATTTCTTGTAGCAGTGTATTAACTGCTAAGTAAGTTCTGAAGCTTAATATGGAGAATTTTTTTTTCTTACCCTTTGAATAGTTACAAAAAGGGGAAATAACAAGTTTCTCGGATTCAGAGTGATTCATAATCCGTCGGCTAGGATTAAATCAATCCACATCCTTTTCGTAGTAAGAGTACTTTAATGGGAATCAAGGTTTTAAGGCCTGACATGAGGAAGCAGGGATTATTGAGGGTGTACCCCATGAGGAGAAATGGCTTGGTACGATAATGATTGAAATTGATACATATAGAAGTGAGGTCCTTTCTAACATATAGATGATAGATCCAGTGGGGTATAGGCAGGGATGGCAACTGGGACTAGTCGTGTCATTTTCGGGGTCATGTTTGGATTATTACCATAAACGGGTTATCATGTAAAAAAATTTCCACCAACAAGTATTGGCTCATCTTTTTGAGACATTATTATCGAATTCATGATAGTTTTGCGTGTCATTATATAATTGTGACCTTAAGTATAAGGAAATATATCTGTATTTAACGACTTGAATGAATTTGTCGCTAAATCGTGGGTTGTAGTAAGTAGATCTTTGGTTGAAACGGTTCCAAGCGTAGGTGTAGTGGAAATACAAAAATATCATTACGTGTAAATATAGAACACTTTCAAACGCAGTTGTGTATAAGAATCTAAGGTGATATTATGATCCATCATAATGCCGATGTGTCTATTTAGGAGCGCGAGGATGAAATGCACAACAAATATCCCAAGTTATCTATATCAGTTATTTTTTCAAAGTTTAGGGAGAAATTCAATTATTGGGGGGAGGTTTGTAACACCCCATAATTTTATTGATTTTTATATTGGGAATTAATTGGGCTTAATTAAATTAAATTGGAAAATTAATCCTGATTAAAATAAATATTAATTAGCGAGACAAGGGTTACTATTTATTTATATGAAATATTACTTAGTGAATGAGTAATAAATTGATAAGAAAGTATTATGATTGCCAGGAGTGAGAAATATGACAGTGACATTAAATTTAGTTAGGACGCGCATGTTGGTCATGTCGAGACTGAATTTTGAGAAATGAAATATAGGTTCATTTAATAAAATTTAAATGGTCATTTTGAGTGTGCCAAAGTGTCCGAAAGGGTCGGAATAGTCAGAAAACTATATCCGAGCATAGGTATGGGTTCTAAGGTCATTTCTGGGTCGACCCGACAAGTGAAAAGTCAATTTTTGACCTTTGAATTTCCAACCTATGAAGAGATACGGGATTGGATACTTTAAAACCACTTCTTTGGATAATAAAATGGGGAATTGAAAAATCAAAGTGAGAGTAAACCAAAATAAAGAAACTATGAGAGCCTTTACCAAAAAGTGATGAGTTTCTTAAGAAGGTGAAGGGTCGTAGAGGAGGAGCAACACCTAGAGCCACCTTGCACCACCAAAAAAAACCACTATTGTGTTGATCGGAGGGAGTGGAACACAACCATATCCTCAATTTAGTTGAATTCAGCCGTACACACAAAGGCAAGTATTTATCTTACGTAATTGATAAAGGATATATCATCCATGTTAGAATAGAATATTTAATATCTTGATTTTATGTGCTTTGATGACTCAATTGGGAGATTAAATCATGTTTTCGGTTGAATGAATATTGAAAATTAATCCCTTATATAATATTACTAATTTAAAAAAAATTCAAAAGATTAAACATGAAGAAAATTTGGGCTTTATAGAGGTTCTTGAGGATAAATGATAAACTAGGGTTTTTTGGACATGATTCTTGATTTAATTCCTATAATATGATGTTTCTTGATGATTTGACGATTATCAAATGTCAGAAATCATGTATATAGGTAGGTATGATGTTTGGTCGGTCTGGTTAGGAGTATGGGAATATATAATGAAGGTTTTGATTTGAGTAAACATCATTTGGGATTTTAGAACTCATGATTAGGATTATATCGTTTATTAATGATTTGGAAATATGAGAAAAGCATGTGATAAAATTGGTGATTCAAGTACCTGTAATACCCCGTATTTTTATGGCTTTTAAATTTAGGAATTTATTAAATTTAATTGAGATAGATTAATTTAATATTAATTTGGAAATTTGTTTTAAATATTTACTAGCGTGACGAGAGTTAGTAATTATTGGAAAAATGTTGATTTGTTAAATATTACTTATTGAGTAGAGTAATTTGTAGAATTGGATTTATTAAAATTTTCACGAGCGAATAATATGACAATTATGAAAATTAATTCACAACACGCCTGTGTCATGTCAGGACTAAATTATTATAAGTGAATAAATTATAAGTCGCTCGTATGGTCGTTTCGAGTACACCAATGTGTCCAGAAGGGTCGAGATAGTCAGAAAAGTGTACCCAGTGATTTAGTTTGGGTCTCTAGACGTTTTTAGGCCTAACCGGTAACCCGGGAGGGCATTTTGGTAATTTTATTTTTCGGATTTAATTACCTACGAAAATTAGAGAAGTATATTAGGTGTTATAGGTTGTATTCTAGGGTAAGAGCGTGCATATTTCACAAAGGCCATTAGAGGAGGAAGGTGAGGAACTTTCTAAGGCTAGAGCCACCATAGTTGCGTCATTTTCACCACAAATATCACCAGAGAGTAGATCAGAGGAAGGAGAGCACAACCACATCATCAAATCTCATAAATTCAGACTTGTATTCTTGAGGCAAGTATCTATCTTGTTGTTTCCATGTTGTTACAACATCCATGTTAGAATAGGAAGGGAAATTGTATGCTTCTTGGAGATTTCATGATATTGGAAGAAGTAAAATGATAGGTTTGAGTAGGAACTATACGAGGCTGATATCTTTATTATGTGTAGAACCATAATTATGAATTTTCATGATGTTTAGAGAAAGAAATCTAGTAATGACTAAAAAGTTCTGGAATTTATATGATCAACTAGGGTTTATAAAAGTTTCTGAAATTAATCCCATGTAATAATGATTCCTTATAGATTTAATCAAGATTTTTCATTGGAAATCGTTTATACCTGTTACTATAACATTTGTGATACTTGGTTGTGAGTTTGGGTGAAATTGATAGAGGTTTTGAGGAATTTTGGTGATGTAATCCATAGGATAGTATATGCAGAATTGGGGAAATATTTGGACGATCGATCGATCGACCCCCTACCTTCGATCGATCGACCTCTTCTGGATTTTGAAGCTTGTTCTTTGTTCTTAATGATTAACCTTGTTCTACTTCATGGGAACACTTATACATATTTTATATACCATAATGGGATTTGGGAAAGAAAAGTAGGGTTGTAGGAAAGGTTCGGGTGATCCGATTCATATGTGATTTAACCGTAGGGTTTCGGGAATATAAATTTAGTGGTAAATCGTGCGTACGTTATGGTATATCTTGTGACAATTAAGGAAGACATAGAACAGTAGAGTAGTGAGGGTGCACCTACTGATTTTATATTATTTTGAGAGGATACACTTCGAGATTTGAGAAGTACTAAGGATTTGTTATACTTAATAGAATAAAAAGAGTGATTTACTTATAGGTAGAACTTGAGTGTTATATGTTACGCATGGCTAGAATAATGTTAATGGTCGTGGACGTACCTAGCCGATTTATGTAAATATATATATGAGTGCATGTATATATATTATTTGAATATCTGTGTCTAATCATACCCACGCTAGTTTCTATCACGGAGGTTTCTGTGCCGGGACAGTCTTATTCTGATGTGACCTTTATGGGGGATATTGACTTGTACCCTAGAACATAGGATTACTTGATACAGGCTATCTGAGAAAGATAGTCAAACGTTCCTAAGATACGTGAGGGGTATGTACTGAGCTCTTAGTGACTTGGAACTATGCTTCTCCTCCATCTTGTATATATTGTGTTAATACAGTTCGAGAGTGATTCCGAACTAGTAGTTCCCTTAGTTGAGTGATACGGGGACTTGATAGCAGAGTATGCCAGCACCATAGATTTTATATGGGGTGCCGTTAGTATATATATTATATGTGTGACTAATATATATACGTATATCTATATGAGAACTTTCTATAGTGCGTATAAGTAGATAAGTAATGAATAAATTCTTCAACTAAATTATAAGTGTTCGGGAACTTTATAACGGTAATGAGTTGTTCTAAATAACGTAAGAAATCTTGAAGAGAATGATTTCCTAAAGTAAATATCATAACCCTACCTTTCACGTGATAAAACCTTATGGTGAACAAGTTATCAAAACTTTTGAGATTTATTAGTACGGTAGGTGTGCACACTAGATGAGAGGTGAGAATTCTCACGAGAGTGTCTCATACTAACAAGATTGTTGCATTAGCCGGTAAGCATTTTAAATACTTGCTAAACTATTTTTAAAACTGTTTTACACTCGGGCCTTGACCTGTTTCCTGTCATCTTTTCTCTTTCTTGTGTGTGTGTGTGTGTGTATATATATATATATATTATAGGTGCCCAGCCACAGGGGCGTCAGGCTTGGATATTTGGACTGTTGATGTGTTAGACCTAGTGTGGGTGTTGCAGGTCTTTGTAGTAGACGACTTCATCCTTGTTTTCTCACTCATTCATTTAGTTCTCCTCAGATAGGGCATGTGTAGCCCATTTCCAGTTTTACCTAGTTTAGAGAGATTTGTACTTTCGATTTATTTCAGTATTCCGTTGTAGTTGGGATTACCTTTAATTATTACTTTGTCGTGCAATTTGGGATATTTTATTTGGATTGATTTATCTAGCATGTTCTTTCATTTGAATGGTTCGATTTTAATACTATCAATTGTATTCATGAAAATGGCTCCGTAATTAATAATAACATTTGGAATTAATTTATAAGATTAAATGTTTTGACACTTAGGTTAATTATTTATATGGTGATTAAATAAGAGAATTGTTTTTCGACAGTGATGCTAAGAATGAACCAACCTGACACTTTGAGTTAATTTAATAAAGGACTGATCACTGATTATTTAATTAGGCGGGGTGTCTCAGGTGGTATCAGAGCATCAGGTTCTAGTGTCCTTTAGGATCTGTGCGGCTTATTATGCTTCTAGCGTTTCTTTGTTTGGTACAGAGCCCTATGTTTAGGATTATTGATTTCTATGATGAGATTTCGTTCTCCTGCTATAATGTATGTACATTAGTGAATCTTATTTGCATTCGGGCATGTTCAAACAATGAAATATGGAAAGAAAGGGTTGTTGGGCAGAAAATAGGAGGCAAGGATTAATTGAGGTTGTAGAGCATATTCGAGTATGATGACCGTAGTTAAGGTCATCCCTATTATGGCATGAAAAGCCAGGACTGTAAAGATGGCTAGGGCGCAGCCTATGATTTCCAAATGCTCCTATAGTCGAAAGAGGTGCAAGAGTAGACTCATCCAGCGTGGTCTGAATAGGGGAAAAAATGAGACGAAACATTGAAGAGAACTGTCAGTGGAAATTCTATAAATGTATAGATTATGTGTATTAGCCAAAGGAGGTAAAATATCAAAAGGTTTGGATATATGAAAGAGTGTGGCTAACTGAAAGTGAAAATTTGGAGTAAAATTTTTCTTGGCTTGTTGGAACAAAGTTATAATGGTGAGAGTCGAACACCACTTTTAGAAGTGGAATGCTTGGTCTGTAGAAGGATCTTAGGTACAGTTTGATCGCATATTCCTTCATCAGATGTGCATGATAAAATTTGGATGTTGTTTTGGACTCATCACATGAGGACCTGACAGAGGTGCATTTGTGAATTTGAATCTAAATCGTTAGCAAATCTTGTATCGGAGGATGTATATACAAATGGAGGAGAGAAATCCATGTGGGAGATCGACTCGTAAAAATCGTTAATAACACTTAAAAGGGAATTCTGTTGGATGGTCTATTTAGAGGTTGATGATGTCCTGCTTTGTCAACGGAGATGATATTTCTTTTTTGTGTGGGAAGCTAAAAAAATCGAAGAATTTAGTCAAGAGTAAGACTGGATGTAACGGTGTTAGTGTAGCACCACAAGGGGGTGTGGATACACATCATGGGACCCAATTAAATAAATCGGACAGCTGAATTCTTATCGAACGATGGTGAATTTAGTAAGGACTACTATATCCATTTGCATGTTCTTTAGGGACATCAAGGCTAAGGAAACAACGGGGGTAGCCATCAGGAATCGAGCCTACCAAAGTCCGAAAGAAGGACAATCATAATATGGTAAGTATGACCGGTGATAAGTAGATTATGTGTAAAGGTATTTTGTGGAGAGTGAAATCACATGCGCTAATTATTCTCGAAGCGAGTATAGGGGACAAGAATATGGTGCCGAGTAAAGGGCAACGATTGAAGTATTTTTGTTTTGGTTTGGATAGGCATATTACGTCCGGAGACCATTTGAGCAGTCAAGGTGACTAGAAAGGTAGAAGTATGAGTTTTATCCTCGAAGGATGAGGCATGTTTTATGAGACATGAGCGAGTCACTAGATTTTATTTATTGCTAGATTCACATGTAATACAAGTTTAGTACATATATCTATAACGTTAATATTATGTTAATATTTTCCCTAGTGTGGAAGGATTTTCTTTAGTGTTATCTGCGGAGGATGAAAGGAATTTATTAATAGTGTTATATACTTTATTGAGATTACTCATTTTAGTTATGTGATATACGAGTATGATATTGTCTTGGTTGCAACTTTATAGTAATGGTTAGTATGATAGTAGGCAGTTATTTCAAGGCTATCAGAGTGGTTTCCTTAGTGCATCATGTTTTGTTCTGGCGAGGCCTCACCTGCGAGAGGGCCGAACTCGCACTTATATTATCTATTTTAGAGATTTAGAAGGGGATAGTGGTCTCGAGATATTCGATCTCGGTGTGTGTAGGGACTTTTCTATTATGATTCAGTATGTATTGGGTTTACTGTTGAGAGAAAACATTTAACTCATTTTTATATTTAGCGCTCAGCACTTAGTGATAGGAAGAGCGCATTGTTATATCTATCCTTTAGAGATGTGGGAGTTAAGAGTTGTACCCATATGTTTAGGGATAGGATTTTGAGAACACCTATTGTATGTATTCAAGGTTTAGGGAATGGGATTACCACCAATACTGAACGATTGTACAATTGGCGAAATGTTCTTTGTTAATGTAATTACGGGAGGAGATGTAAATTTTTGTCAATAGATGGAATAAAGGGGTACATGCTATGGACGTAGGACCTAACGGATTTCGATAACCGATAATGCTAGGTAGTAGTGTATCGGGGGGGGGGGGGTTCCTTGATTGGATTTCGCTTTGCGAGACATCCCACGCATGAAACTTAGCGTAAGGTTGGAAGTAGGAAGATGTTTGTTCATTAATCCATCAGTTTTATACCTTGGTCGTAATAGGAGTAGGTAATTATATCGGTAAGTTGGAAGTTGAATTATGATTTAAGGCCAATGGAGCCGGTTGTGTGGTAAGAAAGCATTGAAAGTTTTGTTTTATAACCACGAGTTGAGGGGTGGAAAGATGATAAGGAGGGCTTAAAATCTCAATTTATAGGGTGATTGAGAGTACCCAAGGGTTGTAACCAGGTTGTGAGCACAAGGAAAATAAAGAATTGGGTGTTATGTGTGAAGCGTATGTGATGCTTACGCTCGTATGCACGGTTTATAGGGTGTGTGGACATCCTCGTTAACTGATGTTGAAATCATCTGAGTTGAAGGGACATGGGAATAGACGTGTGGAATAAATGTTTGTGAGATTAACATAATGAAGTGGAAGTGGTAGAGTGGATTGAACTCCGTGTGAAAGATGATAAATCCATATATTTGTGTGCGATCAGAGTAGCACACCAAATCTAGTTAGGAGGCTATGGGAAGCCATTTACAAAGGGCTATTCCTTGGGAAATGTAGAATTTAACTATATGGAGAACTCGAAGCGGAGTTATAATTAGTCAAATGTCGAGAGCGACTGACGCGTGCAAAGAGTGAAGATGTTAGTATGGTATAAAGGTCTGGAAGTGCACATTATGGAGAAAAGTGCATGGGTTAGGACTTTCAGTATATGCAAAGGAGAGAAGGGGAGTATTAAGTGTCACTTAATGTGAGACATTACAAGTAAAAGTTGATGTCGAGCGGGGTATAATGAGTAGTCTCCACGGGCACTACTCATAAATAGAAATCGGTTGGAACAAGGGGAACAATCAGAGAATTTTGTGGCTATTGAAAATTCCTATAATAGAAGAGGCCTGTAAATTCGGTAAAGTTTCTTGAATGAGTTGACAACCTCAAGGTAAGATCAAGAGTTCCTTCGAACGTGTGTAACAAGATGCCCAAGAAGGAATTGATTCACATTCCTTTGGGGTGATTTACAATATTAGCTAGGTGCCCCATTCATCCTTTGAAAGGAAGGATCGAGTCGGTACGTGGTCCTACATGGTATTTTTATGAATTAGGTTGAGATTTTTGAATCCCACCTTCAATATGGAATTTCAGGAAGCAGCGGGGACAACGTTTAGTTTTGATAAAGGTTATATCACCCATAACTTGGGGAGTAGGCGAGCGGTGACTAACCATTAGTGGAGCAGTGTGAAAGTAATTTTGGATTCATTGTGATCGTTTCTCTTCCACAACGGTCATAGCTGGCAAGTGGAGTATGGTAAGATAATTGGGGGAGGATATTACCTAATGATAGGGTTCCGTGGGAGCACTCGTACCCGATTATTGCGAATAAGAAGCTTATTGAGGTGTTGGTGTGGAAAAACCTTAACTTTTCTCACTCTTAATGTTAAGAGATGGGCGGATAATCTTAATTTTGGATTGGTTGAGTTAGAGTCTGATGACTATGGTGGAATTCCACGACTATTTTAGGCAAATAAAAGTGGTCAGATGTTCGTATGGTTTCTCTCAGAATGGGAATTTTGTGTTTAGATAAATCCGAGTAGTTGTCATGCAGTGAGGTGCGGCCTCCCAATGATATTGAAATAATGGGAATTAATAATGTATAGGCATTTCTTATGCGAATGTTGTCAAATAGGAGCACAATGTGAAGTGTCTTTAATGAGAGTGTTAAACAAGCTTGCTGTGAGGCGGGGGGTCTAATGATTAAGTGCCTTACTATGTAAGTAGTATGCACACTAATATATTCAGAATTATTTTACCATGTAGGCCTTATTTTTCGAATTTGAAGATAAAATTCCGTTATTAAGGGGGAAGTATGTAATATTCCCAATTTTTATGGCTTTTAAATTTAGGGATTTATTAAATTTCATTGAGATAGATTAATTTAATATTAATCCAAAAATTTATTTTAAATATTTACTAGCGTGACGAGAGTTAGTAATTATTGGGAAATTGTTGATTTGTTAAATATTATTTATTGGGTAGAGTAATATGTAGAATTGAATTTATTAAAATTATCACAAGGGAATAATATGACAATAATGGAAATTAAGTCAGGGCACGCCTGTGTCGTGTCGGGACTAAATTATTATTATTATAAGTGAATAAATTATAAGTCATCGGTATGGTCATTTTAAGTGCGCCAATGTGTCCGAAAGGGTCGAGATAGTCAGAAAAGTGTACCCGGGGTTTAGTTTGGGTTTCGGGACATTTTTAGGCCTAACCGGTAAATCGGGAGGGCATTTTGGCAATTAATATTTTTGGGATTTAATTATATACGAAAATTAAAGAAGTATATCAGGTGTTAGAGGTTTTCTTCTAGGGTTAGAACCTTCATATTTCACAGAGGCCATTAGAGGATGAAGGTGAGGAACTTCCCAAGGCTAGAGCCACCATAGTTGCACCATTTTCATAACAAATACCACTGGAGAGTAGATCGGAGAAAGGAGAACGCAACCACATCATCAAATCTCAGCAATTTAGACTCGTATTCTCGAGGCAAGTATATATCTTGCTGTTTCCATGTTGATACAACATCCATGTTATAATAGGAAGGGGAATTTTATGCTTCTTGGAGATTTAATGATATTAGAAGAAGTAAATCGATATGTTTGAGTAGGAACAATATGAGGCTGATATCCTTATTATGTGTACAACCATAATTATGAATTTGCATGATGTTTAGAGAAAGAAATCTGCTAATGACTAACAAATTCTGGAATTTATATGATCAACTAGGGTTTATAATAACTTCTTGAATTAATCCCATGTAATAATGATTCCATGTAGATTTAATCAAGATTTTTTGTTGGAAATCATTTATACATGTTACTATAAATTTTTTTATACTTGTTTGGGAGCATAGGCGGAATTGATAGAGGTTTTGAGGACCTTTGGTGATGAAACCCGTAGGATAGTTTTTGCAAAATTTGGGAAATATCTAGGCGATCGATCGATCAACCTTGAATGTCGATCGATCGACCCCTTACCTTAGATCGATTGACCTCTTCTACATTTTGATGCTTGATCTTTTTTCTTAATGATTAACCTTGTGCTACTTCATGGGAACCGTTATACATATTTTATATACCATAATGGGACTTGGGAAAGACCAGTAGGGTTGTAAGAAAGGTTCGGGTGATACGATTCATATGCGATTTAACCGTGGGGTTTCGAGAATATAAATTTAGTGGGAAATCGTGCGTACATTATAGTATATCTTGTGACAATTAAGGAAGACTTAGACTAATAGAGTAGTGAGGGTGCACCAACTGATTTTATATTATTTTGAGAGGATACACTTCGAGAGTCAAGAAGTACTTAAGGATTTGTTATACTTAATAGAATAAAAATAGTGATTTACTTATACGTAGAACTTGAGAGTTATATGTTACGCATGGCTAGAATAATGTTATGGGTCATGGGCGTACCTAGCTGATTTATGTAAATATATATATGAGTGCATGTATATATATTATTTGAATATTTGTGTATAATCATACCCGTGCTACTTTCTATCACGGAGGTTTTCGCGCCGGGACAGTCTTATTATGATGTAACCTTTATGGGGATATTGACTTGTACCCTAGAACATAGAATTCCTTGGTACATGTTATCTGAGAAAGATAGTCAGACGGTCCTAAGAGACATGACGAGTATGTGCTGACCTCTTAGTGACTTGGAACTATGCTTCGCCTACATTTTTTGTATATTGTGTTAATATAGTTCGAGAGTGATTCCGAACTAGTATTTCCCTTAGTTGAGTGATACGGGGACTTGATAGCAGAGTATGCTAGCACCATATATTTTATGTGGGGTGCCGTTAGTATATATATTATATGTGTGACTAATATATATACGCATATCTATATGGGAACTTTCTACTCTGCGTAAAAGTAGATAAGAAATGAATAAATGCTTCAACTTTATTATAAGTGTTCGAGAACTTTATAACGGTAATGAGTTGTTCTAAATAACGTAAGAAATCTTGAAGAGAATGATTTCCTAAAGTAAATATCATAACCTTACTTTTCACATGATAAAACCATATGGAGAATAAGTTAGAGAAACTTATGAGATTTATTAGTACGGTAGGCGTGCACACTAGATGAGAGGTGAGAATTCTCAAGAGAGTGCCGCATACTAACATGGTTGTTGAATTAGCCGGTAAGCACTTTAAATACTTGCTAAACTATTTTTACAACTGTTTTACACTCGGGCTCTGACCCATTTCCTGTCATCTTTTCTCTTATATATATATATATATATATATATATATATGTATGTATGTATTACGTTTTGGATCTTTAGACTGTTGACGTGCTGCAGCTAGTGTGGGAGTTGTAGGTCTTTGCAGTAGACGACTGCATCCATGTTTTCTCAATATTTCATTTAGTTCCCCTCAGATAGGGCATGTGTCGCCCATTTCCAGATTCATCTAGTTCAGAGAGATTTGTACTTTCGATTTATTACAGTATTCTATTGTAGTTGGGATTACTTGTAATTATTACTTTGTCCTGCGATTTGGGATATTTTATTTGGATTGATTTATCTAGCATGTTCTTTCATTTGAATGGTTTTAGTAGTAATACTATCAATTGTATTCGTGAAAATGGCTTCGTAATTAATAATAACATTTGGACTTAATTTATAAGATTAAATTATTTGACACTTAGCCTAATTAATTATAGGGTGATTAAATAAGAAAATTGTTTTTTGGCAGTGATGCTAAGAATGAACCAACCTGACACTTTGAGTTAATTTAATAAAGGAATGATCACTCGGTATTTAATTAGGTAAGGTGTCTCACTATCTAACTAGAAATGAAGTGAAGTCATACGAATTCGAAAGTCAAACTCGTGTAAAATCATTTTATAAAAAGGATGAATGTTGTATGATAATTTTAGGACTGTTTTAAGTGGAAATTGGTAGTGTGCTCGCATTTTTTGTATGAAATCATGTTCTGAACAACTTTGTAGTTAGGTTTTTTCAAAATTGGATCAGAAGTGCCTCAAATCGTAATTATATGTTTCTGGGCCGAATGTATCTTTATCGAGAAAAAGAATTGTTGGGAATTAAAATATAATTCGGGCTTATTTTAATGATTTTGGGTTTTGGACCAATAAGTACATGTTGAAGTTAGATAATGAAATAATTAATTAAATTATTTATATCCTTGTGGTTAATAATAGATGTTCGGAATAATGTGAAATAGGACTAAAATGTGAATTATTAGTTTATGGAAAAAACTTGAAATATACTCGATATATGTATACGATGAGTATATGCATATGTTATGTTGATTGTGATATTATGTGTATTGACATACCTACGTTGCTTGCTATTAGGGGAGGTTATGCAGCATGCACAATCTTATTCGGGTGAGCCCATTTGGGAGGATGTTGACTTGTACCTTTAAACATAAGACTCAGGTTGGAACATCATCGGTGTGAGAGTTGGTGTGCATGGTCATTTGGATGTGTAGTTATGTGTGTAGCCCAAAGGCCTAGAACTATGTTCACCTCCAATATGTGTGATTTTTAATTATGGTTGGAGAGAGATACTGAACCAATGGTCTTTTATTGAGTATGTTATGTACTGAACTTGATAGCAGAGTATGCACGCACCACAACTCAGCCTAGGGGTGTCATATTAGTATATATATAATAGAGTAATAAATATATATAATTGTGATGTATTTTGTTGTGTGTTCTTAGTAAATGATAAAGATAGTGACATCTAAAATAACCCCAGTATATGGTAAATTAAACAAATATTGAGAATTTCACAATTAGCTAATTGATATTAATAATTTGGTAATTTATAGTATGGGCAAAACGGGTGGGCGTAACGAGATAGATTGTGATGAAATGGATTTGGTTCGGACTAATTATGCGGAGTAGCATGACTAGGATGGGTTAGATAACATATGTTAGGTGTCCACATTAGTTGGCAGGTGAGGACCTCAAGTGAGGGCACATAAACCTAACATATATATAATATATGCTGATTTTGCATTTTAAATACTTGATAAACCTTTTTAAACTGTTTTACTCGGGCTCTGACTCGTTTTCTTCAAATCTATATTTTTTAAAATATTTTAAGTGCCTAGCCACAGGGACACCAGGCACAGTAGATCTTAGCAATTGACGTGTTGGATGCGTTGTGGAAGTTGTAGGAACCTAATATTAGACGCCTCCATATTCTCCATTCCTTAATTGTGAGATACTTCCTTCAGTAGGGCATGTTGTCCATTTTATTCAGACTTCTTTCAAAGATAGAGGACTTTAATTTTATTTTATTTCTTAGACTGCTGGGCTAGCTTTTATTATGAATAACTGTATTATTATTTCAGACTAGATTGTGTACTCTAGACACCTTTATATTATTCTGTCACTATATTCATTATGAGTTCGATTGTTGAATGTGGAATGTGGTATTACAAATTTATTTGGTTGAATATTAATTATAAGGATAAATTTTGACACTAACTTTTCAAATACTAGGTGGTTAGTAAATATTAAAGTTTTTTACGGTGATGCTAAGAATGAACCAACATGATATTTTGTTTTAATTTAATAAAGGACTGATCACCTGGTATTTTTATTAAGCAGGGTGCCACGCATAACTCCTTCACCGTAGCTCAGATTGAGGTGTCATTTCTTCTTGTGTTCTCATGAATGTGAGATCTTTAACTTTTCTGTTAGATCTTTCTTATAGTCCTGATTGAAAATTTATCGATTTTCCCTTGAGTTCCCTTTCTTTCAAAGCTTTCACTTTTTGGACTTTTCTCTTTCATCCAATTGCACAATTTACCTTTAAAATAGATGAGAAATACACAAAACAAATATACCTACCAAAAACGTTAGTAACAATAAATATGAGATAAATTTGGGATAAATGTAATGTTCGGGACCGTAAAAATACCGAAATTATGGGGATAAATATGGAATATTTGTGACAGATCCAACCCCTAACACATAACGTTTATATTCCAAAGACCTATAAAATAATGACAAATAGGTTTTATGAATACCTCTTATCAACTATGATATAGAATACCTTTTTTTGGTCAAGATATTGCATTTAGCATATGTGACAATCTGTTAAACCCATATGTTACCCTATTAGGATGAGTGGTGTCTCTGTAGTTAAATTACCCAAAAAATTGATTTTCTACCACGTGGTATGACTCAAGAAAAATATCAAAATAACTAAAAATCGTATAACTTAAATTTCACAAAAACAATCATAAAAAAAATCATTTATAACTCTCAAATCATAGTGTGTCTGTATGTGTGCAAAGCCGAAAATTAATTGCTAAGTTACTACATTACTTTGCAAAAATTCACTTTGATTCAATTTCTCACAGGATGTGCTCACAAAAGAATCACTCAAATATTGGATTTTTCTCTTAGTGTGGGTGAAATTAAGATTAAATGTAATGGACACGAGTTCATGCACAAAAACTAAAAGATGGAAATTTTTATGGTGAAAAGATCTCATGAATGTATTACGATCATTGGACAATGGGAAAACACCATTCTTTAGTCACACCATTTTGTCCATTTATTATATTTTTGTATTTTAGCTCTCCACGCAGTGATTGACTTCGTTATTCAGACCCGGGTCGGAATTTTTCGGGTTAAGGTGTTTTGGGTACTAATGGGAATGTTTGAAAATTTTTAGAAGTTGGAAAATTTCTTATAATCCATTAGCAATTTTTCTGTCATTTGCTCATTCTTCTTTTTTCCCCCTTTTTCCCCTTTCTTTCTATATTTCATATTTTTCTCATTTTTTCCATTTCTTTAATTTAAATTCTTATTTTTAAATTGAATTCCTATTTTTAAATAAACATTTTTCTCTTTTTCTGCCCCTTTTTGTGTACCATATGGATTAATTTATGAATTTTTTGCTTTTTAAAACTCCAGGCCGATTTGGGTTTCTCGGGATATCAAACAAAAAGGGATATTACTTTAGTCTCAAGTTGGCTTTCAAAAAGGATATTTTTTTCCAAATTTTTAACGCTAATATTTTTGGATGAATAAACTATGGCTTAACTTCATATACACAAATTACTAATCAATTTACCATATGGATCTCGAGATTTATTTTTGTTTTTGAGATACTTTTAGGCGCGTTTTCGAAACATCTCCATTCATTTTTCATAACCGATCAAGTAATAATATAGAGATCAATGAAATATTTACCACAGAGATAATTTAAGTTAATTTTAACTGAGACTGATGTAATTACTCAAAAACAAGGATGGGCACAAAAAGCTCACCGGGTTAAAATCTCCACATTTATTCGTATAAGTCGTTAATTATCACTCAATTTCCATTTTTGATCAAATTTGGCTTAGTGCATGGGATTTTTACAAATTGAGACTTTAAAAGAAAAATTAATGATATTTTGAAGTATTTTAAATTCTTATTTTTATTTATTTTGAAAAAAATATATTTTTCATTTTTTTGGAATTTTTCAATCCTTTTAGGGGTTTTGACATTTTTCTATTTTGGGGGGCTTTATAAAATTTGTGAAATTTATAAGATGCACTTGTACCCCCCCCCCCCCCCCCCTCAACTTTGACTTTACATTTTCCTCAATGTAAAAGGACTAAAATCTAAATAAGAGAAGAAAGAGTATGAAATGAGACAATATATAACACAACACAAATAAAACAACTTTCATTTATAGAGAGATAAAATATTACATAGATTCTTTTGAGAGATAAAATAATGAAATATATAAAACTACATAAATAAATGCTCGTGTCCAAAAGAGCTTAACAGGAACGACCGGGGGCAATGGGGTCGCGAGCGTAAGGATCCATAAAAAATTTGGAAAAGTTAGGGCCCGAACCCATGCTTAACTGGTAAAGGTCGTCTTGGAGACGCAACATCATTCGAGTATCCCAGCGATAATCGACCCTATCCTCATGGTACTCCGAGATGAAACCGTCAATATGGGACTCGATTTTATCCATGAGACTATTGATAACCATCATGTTGTAAGCGTGCTCATTAAAGTCGTCTTCAAAATCCGGGTCTATTGGATCGTCGTCTTTTTTATTGCCCTCATCAAAATTCCCCTTCTCCTCTTCATTTCACTTTCTTCTTCTTCTATCTTTCCTTCGTTTTCACCTCCCTCCCCTACTTTGACATCTTTAAAAATTAGCTTCGAGGAAGGTGGTTATTTTGAGCTTACTTATTACTATGATCTATCGATATAGGGTCAATGGTATTTAGCACTCGGGCCTTTTCACCCAATGGAAAGAACCTCTCTTCAAGGCATAAGGTGGTCATGAAGCGGCCATGGGAGACATAAGTCTTTCTATCGGGGCAATATGCATGGTGGTGATCTCGTCATAATATATACAAGGCTTATTTTCGAGTGCATGTTGAATAAGAAATACAAGAATGTCCTGTAACTCAAATAGATTGCGCAATTGTTTTTGGTTGGGAGGGTAGTGCCACAGTTAATTAATCTCGCCAATCGAATGCGGGTATTAAGTTTCCCGGATGGAAAGTTCTTGCTAGTCCAAAGGGCATTGTGGGACCATCGGCTATATAGCTTGAGACTAGGTATGTCTTTGCGGCAGTAAGGATTGTTGTAGGACTTGAAAAACTTAGTTACCCCCACCTTAATTTTTCTCTAGATGATTTGAAGAGAGAAGGGGATGATGACCCAATCAATATAAGCTTAATATTTTCCGGTGGAGGTGCATATAAGGATCCATAAAATTATTTGACAACGGTCTCGTAAACGGGATATGTGTCCTTAGCATGCCAATTCTTTGACCCAAATCGATAGAACAGGGAGACTACATTGTTGGACATGTGGTCCCAAAATATTTTTCATTCGATGTACAGTGTGTGCCGCACATTGAAATATTTTTTACACTAATTATGTTCTTGTGTGGAATGGAATATCTCTTTATCCTCATCCTCGGTAACCACTATGGAGTTTAAGTTTTTCAAATAAATCCCATGGGCGATTGGGAATGATAGGAAACTTAGGGACAACTAGAGATACTTCTAGCATAGGAGAGTGTTGAGAAGGTGTGAATAATAAGGGTGGAGTAATGGGTATTTATAGGTGATAACTAGTGGGAAAAGGTGGGAAAATGAAAGGGTAATTTTCTAGGAAATGGATTGATTTGGGAAAATGAGGTTGGAAGGTGGGGGAATGTTTTTTGGGTGAATTTCATGGTTAAAGGCAGGGGGAGTGGATTTTAGGCGGTGGTAAGGTGAAAGGATGGAGTCAAAAGAGGAGACAAACATCAAATTTTGAATTTCATAACCAGTAAAGTGAATCGCTTCGCTATACTAAAAGCAAATCCTTAGCTCTGAGGGTTTGGTTTGGGGACTAAACCTCTTCACTGAGGGTTCGATTTTCGAAACACAATTTTTTAAGTTAATACATTTTCCTCATAAATTTCATGCTCCCTCGGGCATGGTGGTTGGGTTTACTAAAAATCTCGTGAGTTCAATTGAAATTCAACATTTTTTTGCCTAAAATCATCAATCTCACCGCGCGCTAATTTTTCACTCTTGGGACAGGTCTCAAAAAATAGAAAAAATTCTTGCTAAAATGCACACGACCCACTCTTAAGTACTATCCGCAGTCTCATTAATCAAATGTACAACAAAAACTCATCCCATATGCTTTGGGGGTGCGACGATCGCTCTTTAAAACCTACTCACCCTTGTATCCGAGTTCTGATTATAAAATTGTCTCTAGTTCCCCGATACACTCCTGTAGATATGGATTTAGGATTTTTACATTCACTTTAAATGTCTCAACTTCTATTACACTATGTGAGAACACTTCCTTCATAGAGAACGGTCCGGACCATCTTGATTGTAACTTTTCAAGAAACAAGTGTAAACGAGAGTTATAAAGGACCGTTTTTTTACTCAAATTAAAATCTTTACAATTTCTATTACAATTATGGTAAAATTTCATACGTTCTTTCTCAATACACGTTCTCTCATACGCATTGTTGTGTATTTGTTCAAACTAATTTAATTGGAGTTTTCGTGTCTCACCGACTTTATCTATGTTAAATGTCAACCTTTTAATCGACCTATACGCATTGTCTTCTAACCAATGGGGGAGATGGAAAGTCTTTCCATATGCAAAGAGTAATAGGAATATCCCGAGGTGGTTCTTGAACGCGGTCTAGTAAGCCTATATCGTATCGTGTAATCAAGAAGATAAATCTGGACGACTAGGATCAACGTTCTTTTCGGGAATGTTTATTATCTCTCAATTTTCTAGATCGAAGTGCCCGTTCGTTTATGGGTGGTAAGTTGTACCAACTTTGTGGACACCTCCATACTTTCTCATTAACTTTTCAAATGGCCTATTGCAAAAGTGCATGTTGTTGTCACTAACGGCGATTTTTAGGGCACCGAAACAAGAAAGAATGTGATCATGTACGAACTTTATTGTCATTAGTGCATTTAGCTCTTGATTCTATCAATTTAGACACATAGTCTACAAAAACAAGGATGTATTGAAAGACAAAAGATGAAGGAAAGGGTCACATGAAGTCGATGCCCCAACGATCGAATATCTCAATAGTGAGAATAGGGGTCAACGACATTATATCACGTCTAGTAATCACAACCATATTTTGCCATTTTCATGAGATCGATAATAAACATTCACATCCATGAAGATAAAGGGCCAATAGAGACTTCATTGAAGAATATTTACAGTCATAAATTTCATGGAAAAATGGCTGTAACACCCCGCCCGCCCGGGGAGAGCGAACGGAGCGCTAATGCGATAAAATAAATCTAAATCCACAAGTGACAATGTATAGAGCATCTATGTCCCACAACAACAAAATAGAAACTACAAATCTCAATCTCTTCAAATTAAATACCAAATCTCTCGAATTACATACAACAACTAACTCGAAAATAAAATACAAATCTCCAAAGCTCTATACATCAAAATAATACAAATCTTTCCAAAGCAATCCTCGCTAAAATCAATATCCATAGCGCCCCAAAATCCGCGCTAACCTTCCACTAAAAGAAAATATGGTTAAGTACACAATACGACAAGAAAGATGCTCAACAAATATATGTTAGCGATGAATAAAACGTAACAACATGAGTACGAATATTCAAATCGAAATGCAAATCTCAAAGCATTTATCAATATAATTTCTCATCAACACTTTAACCGGGTCACCAGGCCTCACCACATCCGTATATGATTTATCAAGCCATAGCCCGAAAAATAGGAATTTTGGTGGGTGCCCAACATCCGTGCCATATTAAAATCTCATGAAAACGTGCTCAACAACAATATCATGATACCACATGAATCAAAATAATTTCAACAATTATTTTCCAAATTTCCAAGAATTTAACAATTCAAATATGAGTTCAATTAATAAGAAATCAAATAAGAGGAAAAAGGGAGAAAAGAAGAGGAAAAAGGGAGAAAAGTGGGAAATCCGGCCATTACGTGATCTCGAGCAGGATTCAGACCCTACGAACTTGAGGCAAGTGACTAAACTTGCTAAATAATTGTTGTGTACCATTTATTTCATGATTTGTGGATATAATTTCTGAGTTTTGGGATAAATTGTTAAACCTAAATTTTGGGTAAAATCCTAGATTTGTTGTGTATATAATGGATTTGAGGTTAGATATTAGTTGAGGTGTGTTATTTGAGGAATATTAATGATATATATGTGGTTGGGTTGAAGAAAAATGGTTGGAAGATGATTAAATTAATTTTTGGGAATTTTGGGTTTTGAAGAAATTAACCCATTTCGTAGCTTGCTGACCAAACCGAATCGATTCGCCCCTTCTGCATCAATTCGGTAGGAAGCAGACTTACCGGTCTTTGGGGCCAAATCGATTCGCTGGGGCCGAATTGATTTGCTGTGAGACCTAATCGATTCGGAAGGGACGAATTGATTCGGAAATGAGGCGATTTTGAGAGGTTTTTCTGGAGTGAGTTTCGACCGGTTTTGTTTGAGTTTATCGATTGGGAACCTCTATAGGAGTCATGAGAAGTGTGTTTAGGATACTTTTAGTGAGTTTACCTTATAGGAAATTATTATAGTCATATTGACTTAATTCGAGAGAATACCGATTAGGGAATATCGTATCGACAAAGTGGGGAAGCCCATTATCATTAAGAATTCTGTGTGGAGATAATTATGGGCTTATAAGAGAGAGTTAGGATGCGTTTAATGATAATCGATTTTAGTATCAAATCCCAAATAGGATAATTTTAAAGATTCATATGATCGATTGAACCATATTATGGATTGAGAATTATAAATGCCGATCAATGTGCATATGGATATAGGGAATATCCTTAACGTAAATAGAATTGAGAGACGATTCATATAAATAGAAGTGAGGAGTGAACTTCAAGTGAGAAATAGTATAATGTATACTAAGTGGGGAAGTTATGTGAGTTATTGGCGAATAGTATATCGAGAGTAAAACATATGAAATATGATATTATTTTAAGTACGCATCAAAGCGTACTATGGATATGTAATAGTGTGATATATATACCTTATGTGATGGTATATATTTATATGATATGATGATGTATCTACATCTTATGTGAATGATATATATATAAGTGAATCATACCCCCTCCTTGTTATCATAAGGAAGTTGCGCGAAGAGGGTGAGCACCCTGGTTCAATGAGAAGAGTGTGGATATTCCCCATGCCATAGTGTCCATTTATAATTGTATGATTTTTATTAGGGGTGAGATGTGGTGGGTATGTTTCGTCTCATTGTCGGGGTGGAACTATAGCCGCTTCCCGTATGTGTTGATTGGTTGTTTTACCATGGCGGTGTGATAATAGTCCGATATATGGTAACCTGGGATAAAGTGAGTAATTCCTGGAAGATGATAGCATTGAGAACATGCGTCCTCGAGTTATAGTTCGTTGGGATGGTTATTATTATACTAGTGTGCTTAGTACTTTGGGTATTGAGGGATTAACGGACCTCAGCGACCAACAGTGCCAAGGAGTAGTGTATCGGGGGGTTCCTTGTTTGGATTTTTCTTGCGAGATGTCCCACGCACGAAACATAGTGTAATTTTGGGAGTGAGGATAAATTAGTCCTTAGTGCTCATATTATTATAAGTAGTATGTATCTCGACAATCGACAGTGACAAGGAGTAGTGTATCAGAGGGTTCCTTGTTTGGATTTCGCTCACGAGACGTCCCACGCACGAAACGTCGTGCATCGTTGAGAATCGAGAATAATAAATTAGATGATTGAGTAATAAGAATTTGGATTATATGCATCATGCATTGAGGGCATAATGAATCTTGATAATCAATACTGCCAGGAGTAGTGTATCGGGGGGTTCCTTATTTGGATTTCGCTTGCGAGATGTCCCATGCACGAAACGCAGTGCAGTATTGGGAATTGGGAGAAGTTTAGTCCTTAGCACTTAGATGCTATTAACTCATATATATAATTATATATGATTATGTCAATGACTAGAATATGAGAAAGTCAAGTAAAAGAGAATTTTTATGTATAGTGTATATGTTAGTAAGAGAATGTTTATGTAAACTTTATATGTTAAGTAAGTGAACGAATAATTGAGATCAATAATATTAGATATTGGAGGATTATGATTTAGATGGATATTAGATGAGTATCAATTGGGATTAAGTTAGATTACCTTGCCTAGATAGGTTCGAACATTTATTTGGAGATCACGTACATACGTTTAGTTGCGTGCTTTAGTTGAGAGGTGAGTTGGATTTTATGGAGAGTGCGACTCCACCTTAATCATGTCATAATTCAATTATAATTATTGTGTGTTTTAATGGACTTGCTATAAAATGTTTTCACACCTCGGGATCTGACCCATTTATATTTTCTCTTGTTGTGCACATATATTGTATTATTTTCGGTGTTCCTCCGCAAAGACGCCATTGATGTTATCCATCCAGTGTTTTCGCAGAGCTGTGGCAGTAACAGACTGTTGCGGCATTTTATTATAGTCGATTCCTATCTTTTACGTATCTAGACTAGGTTTTAGTTTGTATATAAATTTTATACCCAAGTGTTGTAGAGTAACACTTTTATATTTTCTTTCTCAGATTATTGTATTGTCTGTGACCCAACATCATATTCGGGTACTTCATTTTAGAGGTTTTGTTGCACTCTTGTACTATTCTTCTTATAGATTATTTTTAGCATGCGTGTCTCTCTCATCATATTTAGATGTTATGTTGTTAGTTAGTAGTTGAATGTTTGGTTTTAATTAAAATGTTTTAAAAAAAAATTCACACCCTCTTCTTGTAGTAATGGGTGGTTAGCCGAGTTTATTTTAGAATCGTCAGTAGATGCTGAGAATGATCCACTTGAGATTCCTGATTATTTTAGTATAGGGCTGGCCACCCATTATTATTTTAAGCTAGTTGTCACATGCGGTATCAGAGCATCAGGTTCTAGTGTCTTTAGGATCTATGTGGGTTACATCGATCTTTCGTAAGCGTTCTTGGTGTAGAGCCTTATTATTAGGGTTGTTGTGTTCATACGTCCATATTTCTTCTGTGATGTGGAAACATTCGAAAGGCGTTCTGATATAATTGTTCTTATTTCAGATGCCACCGAAGTGAAGTCGTTCAGATAGGGAAAATAAAGGGTCTGAGCATGTGGAACCCCAAATCCCTCAAAGGACCATGACTACAAATGAAGTTGCCAATATTGTGGCCCAAGTAGTAACTGCAGTAATTTCTACGATGGTGCAGCAACCTGCAAGTCAAGCAACCCAAACCCATTTCGGACCATCTTTGTGGGAAAGAGTGCGGGAAGATTTTATTAAGGGGCATCCTCCTGAGTTCTTAGGGGGAGTTGATGCGATGGCTGCAAGTTGATGGAAGAATAGTGTGCAAAGGCACCTTCATATGGTTGAGTGTAGTGAGGTGCAGAAATAATTTTTAGCCACCTTTAAGTTGAAGGGTGCAGCTGTCCAATGGTGGGAGTGTGTCACCACATCTGAACAGAGAGATACATTGCCCATAACAGATTTTTACGAACTTTTTGATCGAAGGTATTTTCCTTCCCCGATTCAGAAGGAAATGAGGAGGAAAATGATGGATGTGTTTAAAGTTAATAGAACGGTGGCAGAATATAAAGAAGAATTTACCCGATGGGCGAAGTTAGTACCTAATGAGGTAAATACGGAAGACAAGCGTATATTGAAGTTCATGGAAGGTTTAGATGGGCAAATTTGGCAGTATTTGTTAGAGAGCCCAGCATTAGCGACTTTCACCGAGGTAGTGAATGCGGCACTATTATAGTGTCATAAATATCGTCTTCATTCGCAAGGGTGTAAGAACTTTGTAGACTCGGGTTCATTAAGTAGGTTTGGCCAGGAGAGTGCCAGTATTGGCAGAGGGTATAAGAAGGATTGTCGAGGGTCGCAACGGCATTTTGTTCCTCAAGGTGGGCCGAGAGGATTTGCGGGTAGATGTTTCTTTTGTAAAGAATTTGGTCATATGAAGAGAGATTGTCCTAAAAGAGTTAATGGACCACTTTTTGAATAAGTTTTGGAGGTACAACCCTTACACCAGATTCGAGGTCATTTTAGGCCATGGGACTTTGTATGGGAACCCAATGATGAGGAGATGAAACCGGACTAGAGATAGATGATGTGAGTTATTTTCCTTTAAAATTAGGATTATAATATATGAAGTTTTGGGCGCACTATGTGAGAGATAGATATGAGAGGGTAGTGCTATAACCCTATTATGTATTGAATGACCCTAAAGGGGAATTTTGAGCAAGTGAGGCTCTTATGTTTCTATCTATTGAGAAAATAGATTATGTTGTGATGTGCTAGAAAAAGAGCTATAACTTTATTGTGAATGTAAGTATTGTTATTATGTATTGAGTAGTAATGATAAAGCTACTTATTTTTTAAGTCATATTAGACTTATAAAATTCTTGTATTCCAGTTATGGAAGAGCCTAGAGAATGGAAATATATTAATATGATGTGGGAGATTGTTTCCGAAAAGAATTCAGAATTTAGTGGATTGTTGTTGAGCGTGAGAGTTTAGCTCATAATTATGTTGATTCTGAGAACTATGTATTATTATGAGTATGAGAATTGTTAAAACCTTGTGTCATGGGCATAACGTATTTTATTTAAATTTTGAAAGACATAAAACATTTTTTTTAAATAAACTATTTTCAAAATAAAACTTTTTATGGGCCTTTGGGCAATATCAAAATGATTTTGTACAAAAATATTTTTAAACTCTAGTCCTAATTTAACAAAATTCCAATCCCCAACATTGCTACATATTAGTGTATTGGGAGGGTTCCTTGTTTGGATTTCGCTTGCGAGACCTCCCCCGCATGAAAGTAGCGAATGTCAGGAATTGAGAGGAATTAAATCTTTGGACCATTCAAAAATTTTATATTATTAATATGTTAGTGTAATTCATTATATTTTAAATGGTGGAACTTTTGAGGCAAGAAAAGCCAAATTGTGTTTATACAAGAAAAGCTCGAATAAAGGGTGTATGGGCACCCTAGCAGTAAAAATTTGTTTAATAATAAATTAAAATAATTCATTGTCAATAGTGGTAGGTTTGGGTATAGTGTTTGTTAGGATAAGTGTAGTAGAAAATAGGTTGGGCTTTGGAGTATTAGGCTTAGCTAAATTTCGATGACCAAATTCTTGTAAGTGGGGAAGTTTGTAACAACCTAAGATTTTTGGGACAATAATTTATTCATTTTGGGAGAAATAAATATTATTTTTGTTGGAGAAAAATTAAATTGGCATTTGAGGTCAAAATTTGAAGATATTAGAAAGTGTTTCGAATGGCAATTCTGAGGGTGTAGTTGTTTTCGGAAGGGTCGAGATATGCAAAATGACTGTACTTGGGGGGGTCCATTTAGGTTCCAAAATATTTTAAGTTCGTTTGGATCGAATTAAAGTTATCGAGCCATTTAAAGTGTGTATTATCATTTAAAGTTGTGTATTTTGGGAGACAAGGCTTAAAAGCCAACGGGAGATAGAAATCTCATTAGAGAGAAAGAGAAAAAGAAAGAAAGAAAGAGAGAAGGAGAAAAGAAGAGGAAAAAGGGAGAAAAGTGGGATTTTCGACCATTACGCGATCTTGAGGAGGATTCAGACCCTACGAACTTGAGGCAAGTGATTAAACTTGCTAAATAATTGTTGTGTACCATTTATTTCATGATTTGTGGATATAATTTCTGAGTTTTGGGATAAATTGTTAAACCTAAATTTTGGGTAAAATCCTAGATTTGTTGTGTATATAATGGATATGAGGTTATATATTAGTTGAGGTGTGTTATTTGATGAATACTAATGATATATATGTGGTTGGGTTGAAGAAAAATGGTTGGAAGATGATTAAATTAATTTTTGGGAATTTTGGGTTTTGAAGAAATTAACCCATTTCGTTGCTTGCTGACCAAATTGAATCGATTCGCCCCTTCCGAATTGATTCAGTGGGAAGCATACTTACAGGTCTTTGGGGCCGAATCGATTCGCTGGGGACGAATCGATTCACTATGAGACTGAATCGATTCGGAAGGGCCGAATCGATTAAAAAATGAGGCTGTTTGTGAGAGGTTTTTCTGGAGTGAGTTTCGTCCGGTTTCGTTTGAGTTTGTCGACTGGGAACCTCTATAGGAGTCATGAGAAGTGTGTTTTGGAGACTTTTAGGTAGTTTACCTTATAGTAAATTGTTACAGTCATATTTACTTAATTCGAGAGAATACCGATTAGGGAATATCATATCGACAAAGTGGGGAAGCCCACTATCATTAAGAATTCTGTGTGGAGATAATTATGGGCTTATAAGCGAGAGTTAGGATGCGCTTAATGATAATGGATTTTAGTATTAAATCCCAAATGGGATAATTTTAAAGATTCATATGATTGATTGAACCATATTATGGATTGAGAATTATAAATGTCGATTGATGCGCATATGGATATAGGGAGTATCCTTAACGTAAATATAATTGAGAGACGATTCATATAAATAAAAGTGAGGTGTGAACTTCAAGTGAGAAATAGTATAATGTATACAAAGTGGGGATGTTATGTGAGTTATTGGCGAATAGTATATCGAGAGTAAAACATACGAAATATGATATTATTTTAACTACGCTTAAGAGGGTACTATGGATATGTAATAGTCTAATATATATTCCTTATGTGATGATATATATTTATAGGATGTGATGATGTATGTATATCTTATGTGAATGATATATACATAAGTGAAGCATACCCCCTCCTTGCTATCATAGGGAAGTTGTGGGATGAGGGTTAGCGCCCTGGATCTATGAGCAGAATGTTGATATTCCCCAGGCCATAGCGTCCATTCATTATTGTATAATTTTTATTAGGGGTGAGATGTGGGGAGTATGTTTCGTCTCATTTCCGGGGAGGAGCTATGGTCGTTTCCCGTACGTGCTGATTGGTTATTTTACCATGGCTGTGTGATAATAGTCTGATATATGGTAAACTGGGATAAAGTGAGTAATTCCTAGAAGATGATAGCATTAAGAACATGCATCCTCGACTTATAGCTCGTTGGGATGGTTATTATTATACTGGTGTGCTTAGTACTTTGGGTATTGAGTGATTAACGGACCTCAACGACCAACAGTGCGAAGGAGTAGTGTATCGGGGGGGTTCCTTGTTTGGATTTCGCTTGCGAGACGTCCCATGCATGAAACACAGTGTAATGTTAGGAGTGAGGAGACGTTAGTCCTTAGTGCTCATATTTATATAAATAGTATGTATCTCGACGATCGACAGTGCCAAGAAGTAGTGTATCGGGGGGGTTTCTTATTTGGATTTCGCTTGCGAGACGTCTCACGCACGAAACACTGTCCACTGTTGAGAATTGAGAATAATAAATTAATTAATTGAGTAATAAGAACTTTGGTTATATTCATCATGAATTGAGGGCATAATGAATCTTGATAATCAATACTGCCAAGAGTAGTGTATCGGGGGGTTCCCTGTTTTGATTTCGCTTGTGAGACATCCCACGCACGAAATGCAGTGCAATATTGAGAATTGGGAGAAGTTTAGTCATTAGCACTTAGATGCTATTAACTCATATATATAATTATATATGATTATGTCAATGACTAGAATATGAGAAATTCTAGTAAAAGAGAATGTTTATGTATAGTGTATATGTTAGTAAGAGAATGTTTATGTAAACTTTATATGTTAAGTAAGTGAACGAATAATTGAGATCTATGATATTAGATATTGGAGGATTATGATTTTGATGCATTTTAGATGAGTATCAATTGGGATTAAGTTAGATTACTTTGCCTAGATAGATTCGGGCATTTATTTAGAGATCACGTACACACGTTTAGTTGTGTGCTTTAATTGAGAGGTGAGTTGGATTTTATGGAGAATGCGACTCCACCTTAATCATGTCATAATGCAATTACAATTATTGTGCGTTTTAATGGACTTGTTATAAAATGTTTTCACACCTCGGGCTCTGACCCGTTTATATTTTCTCTTGCTGTGCACATATATTGTATTATTTTTTATGTTCCTCTGAGAAGACGCCATTGACGTTATCCATCCAATGTTTTCGCGGAGCTGTGCCAGTAGCAGACTGTTGCGGGATTTTGTTATCATCAATTCCTATCTTTTGCGTATCTAGACTAGGTTTCAGTTTGTATATCGGGTTTATAACCAAGTTTTGTAGAGTAGCACTTTTATATTTTCTTTCTTAGATTATTGTATTGTCCGTGACCCGACAACATATTCGGGTATTTCATTTTAGAGGTTTTGTTGCACTCTTGTATTACTCTTCTTATAGATTATTTTGAGCATGTGTGTGTCTCTCATCATATTTAGATGTTATGTTGTTGGTTAGTAATTAAAATGTTTTAAATTTTTTTACACCGTCTTCTTGTAGTAATGGGTGGTTAGCCGAGTTTATTTTAGAATCGTCAGTAGATGCTGAGAATGATCCACTTGAGATTACTGATTATTTGAGTATAGGTTTGGCCACCCGTTATTATTTTAAGCTGGTTGTCATAGTGGTGGTGGCTGAGGTGAACACAACTCTCTATTGACATGTGAAAATGGAGAGTACTCATATGAACTATGTGTAACGGGTTCAAGTGTGTCATTCCCGGGAGAAAAATCTTCATGAGAGACAAATGGTTGATAATCATGGGGGGGGCATAGTGAGAAAACTGATCCGGAATGGGTGCATAAGGATGCCATGATGACTGTTGGAATGTGTGAGAATCCAAACATCGGGTTCGGATTCATATTACACGGGACGATGATCAGGCCGCCACGAATAGCTAGGGTACCCACCCAACTTGGGATTAGATATATAAGGATATCAAGTCGAGGTGGGTTATGAAACGGTGTCATATGGATACACATGTTCGATGATGGGTTCGGGTGCATATGAAATGTAAGGGAACTCATGGGACATGTGATCGACATAAGAACAATGGGTGCATAACAAAATATGCGACACGTCGACACTTGACACTGACGGTGATGGAATAGGAGGTGCATGTATAGATGGTGCAAGAACATCAACAGTACTCGTGAGAGAGCTGAGACCACTAATGATATCATAAAGAGATGGCTCGGTATCACTCTCACATGTCTCGCGTGTCAAAGGGAAATTACCAAAGTAGTCCCGTACAGGAAGAAAATATTTTTGGATTTTTCTGAAAATGAAAGAAAGAAAATAGTTTTGGATTTTTCTGAAAAATAAAGGAAGAAAATGTTTTTGTATTTTTTTTGAAAAATAAAGGAAGAAAATATTTTTGTATTTTTTTTTGGAAAATAAAGGAAGAAAATATTTTTGCAATTTTTTTTTGGAAGAAAAGTGTGTAAAAAATATTTGGACTCTTAAATTTGGGACGAACTCACTAAAACCGACTACCGAAAAATGTATTGGACACACACAAGTCAAGGATAAATCCTAACTAGAACATAGCCAATTTTTAGCTTCAAAATTTAATGAAAGGGTGTCAAATTTTAATTAAGTCCGCGGGCGATAAAAATCACAAAATTTATCTGAGTGATCGCCTTTGCAAAAATATTCTCCTATTGGGCTACCTAGTTGATGAATTTTAAATTTAGTGATGGCTAGGGTAGCACACAATTGGTAAGTGAGTGAGTCGGGTACTGAAATCCCTTCTCGTGACTGACCGGGTGTAGGTCTTAGTACTTTAATTCATCGCACCATTCGAAAATAAATCAAAGAATAAAATCACACAAGAGCATGTAATCACACACAAAAATTTACTCGCTGATAAAAGAGGCGTGAGGATTTAGAAATGTATCTCCCAGGATTTTTACGCTGTGGGTTGCTGAAAAATTTGACTCGACCAAGGGGAGATCACGCCTATCTCAATTGGCCCTTGGAGTCCTACTGACCCAAAGTAGAGAGGCTTATTTTCCTCGCCTTTGGATGCACTCTCTCTATCTAGTCCGTTTTCCCTATTACAGTTTTCTTCGTAATTAATTATTACAAATTTAAATGAAAAATAAATGGTGTCTCTAAGCACCACAATACAAGGCAAGAATAAAAATCTTAATACAAGCCTTCTAAAATAAATGAAAAAGGTTACAAAAAATAAAAGTGCAATACAAATGAATCACAAAATAGGAAATCCTCGCAAGTTCTTCATGATCCAAAGAATGGCAACGACGCCATTTGATAGAGAAAACTTTTCGGTATTTGTCGTTGTTGAAAGCTCCTCTAATCAAAACCTTTCATACCTACAAAAATATAATAAAACTAGAGTGTAGAGGTAAGTAAGGGAATAAATCCAAATATAAGGGTGAATCATGCAAGAGAGGAAAGATGTAATCCATTTGATTTTATTTTCTTTTTTACTTTTCACTTTTCTTTTTTATTTTTTTTAGCTTTTCTCAAAAAATTAAAACAATTTTATGAAGATGTGAATTTAAACTAAGACTTAAATAAATCAAAAATGTAAATAACTAAATAAAAATTAAGTGAAGATACTAAGTAAATCTAACTGATTAAAAATATAAAATATGAGTTGGATGAAGAAATAAAATATGAGATGTAACAAGGGCTAGGATGACACCATATATTCTAGTTAATTAAAATTAATTAATTCATTAAAATTAATTATCCCAAGTTAGTATCAAACTCACAAATCAATTCTCGTTGCAAATGTAATTTTGACAATAATATTTTAGAAAATTAAATTTAACACTCCTACAACTCTTGAATTGTAGATCCAAACATCATCTAACAAATCACCCGCTAGGATCGATCGATTAAACTAGTTTAAATAAAAAAAAGTGAGCCTAGAGTTGAAATTAAAGGAATAATACCACACTTTAGAAACCCCTATCTATAGTTCGTATCAAAAATGGCTATTATAACTAGAATTTTGATTTTCTCTCGAAAATCATTTACCCTCTCTCGAGGCATAAATTAAAATGTAAGAGTGAAAAATTAATCATCAAAGGGACATTTAGTTTAAATTAATTAATTAAATTAGAATTAACATCAAATGATAGGTCACCCCATCCCTTGAAAGGTGTTTTAGCCTAACAGGATATTACACATGATAACAAATAATCAAAGGCACATATAAAATAAAAGAATAGAGAAAGAGAACAAATCTTCAACAAGTATCCTTGAATTTGGCAATTTGAACTCTATTGATGATGCTGGAAACAACACCACCAGGTAAGGTGTTTACAAACTCGAGCAAGTGATAACAATGGCAACACAGGAGAATATATATATATATATATATGTTGAAGGAGTTGAGGAGAAGAGGATGAACACTTGAATATAGGTGGTTCAACCAATCTGGCCTATGTCCACTGTGAGTGTGTGTGAGTAATATCACTGAATGAAGGCTCTAATGTCCATGGATACAATCTCTCAAGATTTCTCTCTCTACTGTGTAAAAAATGACAGAGTTTCAGCTAGGGTTGTCATTATCGATCCCTTTGCAAGGTAGAGGATGACCTCTATATATAATGTTTTGGGGGGTGTAATGTACCCCCCAAGCATATAATGAGCAAGTGCATGGAGATTCAGCCAATGGAAGGATAACACCTGGCTAATCTTTAACTAAGTGATGATGACCTAAATATTCCCTCACGTGGAGGGAATGATTCAGTTATAACAAATTTTTCCACCTGCCTCAAGCCATACATGTACGCATAGGAGCTCGGCTGCCTTTGCTTGGTAATAACCTCGGACTGGGTGAGTATGAGGTTGGTGAGGTACGACCCCTGCCTTGGCTGGGAATTATATAACGACCTTGACTGGGATGTCAGCCGAGGTTAGATATATGGAACATCGGCTAGGGCCCATGTTGACCTGATGATTGACGTTGAGCCTGGAAGGCTGCTGATTCTCATGCAGCGCTTGCAACATCGACTAGGGCCGATGATGATGAAGGGTGGTTAACCCATGAGTCCTTGTTGACGTCGAATGATGACCAGCCGAGGTTGATGTATGGGTTAGTCGCGACATCGGCTATGGACGACCTGATAAGAACTGTGCTCCAAGGTGCTAGATAATCTCGGTTGTGACCGAGATGAGGTCCGTAGTCGAGGGGGCGTCGATTGTGGACGACCTCAGTAGGATGATGTTGCTGATATGTATTCTTGAACTTATATTACCTCGGTTGTCATAAGGTCGAGCTTGAGGTCTCTGGATTGTCTGGTACACTTTAGGCATATCAATCATCCCCTATCCCTTAGTTACATATATGAGTAGGTGATTAAGGGGTATGCATGGCCGAGGCTATATTTTCCTTTGTACCACAATAACTTTGACATGTGTCACCTATTGGAGTGGGTAGCGTGTCTAATAAGTGCAATGATTCTGATTGTCTTTTGGGCTCCTAAGGCAATAATGGGCCCTAGGAGTTGTGCCAACCCACTTAAAGTTTTAAACTCCATTTCCTCCTCTTTCTTATTCATTTCTCTATTTCCCACCTTGGCTATCTCTGTAATTCTCTCTCTCTCTTACAAGGGCTTGGCTACTGCATTTTTAGGTGTCTCTTCGTTTCTTCACATCTCTATTTTGCGAGTCTAAAGGTATCATCTCCACCTCACTCTACCATTTTCAGCCCCTTTTATTCTTGTTTTTTCAATTTACAGCGAGATTTTTGAGTTTTCTGGTTACTGTTTTAGTTTTCTGGTGAGATTCTTAAGTTTTTCGGTGACTATTCTTACATGTTCTTGCTCTAAAATCTCAGTTGGATCCTTTGTTAAGTTGCTAATTTGTTTATTTTTTATTGAGTCCCAAGTGTAAGGTCTCACTCATATGCTTAGATCTCTTTATTATCTCTTAGAGGAATTACCTTCTCTTAGGGAGAAGACTGTAGACAAGATTACGCAAATAGAACGAGCCCAAGAGGAAGCTCATAGGGCTGAGGCATTCCCTCTAAGACCTATCTTTCCCACACCTCCGAAGGTGGTGTACCCTGAACCAGTCGAGACTGCTGAGCCATCAGGGGAAGGAATTGATCCCCCTCCTATGTCTGAGTCTGAGTCATCCACCTCAGACCCTATGTTTGTAGATTCATTCCAGGAGGCAATGGATTTCTCCATTAAGCAAGATCAAGTCCCTAATCAGGCCGAGGTCGAAAGTCGTGCCTCATCCCACAACGATTCTAGCACTTAAGGGACTTCTTCTGATGTTGAGGTTGTGGGGTTGAGTGTGGCTATTCCCCAAATCATTGATGTTATTCCCTTATCGGACGCCACGGGGGCTAATTTCGCTCAGAGGGTCCCTGATGGTGCTCCTACGCCTGCCTAGGCCGACATCGCCAGGGATGAGGATGATGCTAACGAAAGTGACGTTGATGTCTCGAAGGCAGCCGAGATAGAGAGTACTATCAATGAATTTGAACTCTTAGCTTTTAGGCATATTTATTCCATAGGTCCTTCTATTAAACTTAGGATACCTCTAAGGGATAAGATGGTCTTTGGTGGCCGAGATAGGGAGATCTGCGTATATGAGAACATGTTTAAGTTAGGATTTCATCTCCCCATCCATCCAACAATTAGGTCCATATTATCCAATACCAATTTAGCCCCTTCCCAGTTGTCTACCAATTCCTAGAGGGTGATGATTGGAGCTATCGTCCTATGGAGGGAAGTTCATCATTTAGACCTTCCTGTTAGGGTCTTCACAGGGTACTACATGCCCTCCTCTGCCCGAAACCATCTGAGCTACTACCACTTCCTAGTTAGGAAGTCTGATAAGAAGATGTTATTGGTTACCTAAACCTCAAATCACAATTGAAAACCACGATACCTCCTCATTTTTGGGGCATGGGAATTTGGCACTTGTGCCCCCTCTTTATCTCTAGAGCCGAGGACCCCTCTAAGGTGGGGAAAACTGTCACTGGCTACCAAAGCCAAACCTGGGCTAAGCTAGTATAACCTTAAAAAGGTCAAGGACCTTCAAGATCAGGGGGAGATTGGTCGGCTGGTCAAGTATGAACACCTGATGACCCGTTACTACCTCTCTGAGACTGGCTTGGGGGAAGTCCTTTAGCCGAACTTCATAAGTGTTTTATTTTGCTAAGTTGTACCTCTGATCTTTTGGTGTCTCTGATTTATTAACTCACACAAATTTTTGCAGAACATCCCGAAGGTATCTCAGATGACTTCTGGGAAATGGCATCTCCTAGCCTTATCAAGCTGGTTAAGAAAGCAGGCCTTAATGAACCTTCTCCTCCTCCAACCTCTTCAAAGGTCGATGCCTCAAGAAAAAGGAAATCCATCGTCCCTGTTCCTGAGGATCAGAGGTGGAAGAAGGCCTCAAAGGGGTGATCACGCCATCCCTATTTACACTGATGATGCACTTGCATCTCGCCTGGGGCAGCTAAAGATCGGCGACAACCTCATAAGATAAAGCATGAAGGCCCTGAACTCCATCAGCTCTGTAATGACTGATGCTGATAAACGCTTATGTCGTTCTTTAGACACCCCTTTCTTGCCAAGTTTTCTCTTCATAGATCTATCTAAGTAAGACTTTTTCTTTTATATTTCAAGTGTAACATCGACTTTGAATTTTATTGTCTCTTGAGCTCATGTGTCTGAATATGTTTTGTAGGGTATCCTCACCATGCACCAGTTTGTCGACTGGATTCTTAGGAAGCTGCCCCTGATGGAAAAGGGAAGAGAGACCCAGAAGACAGAGGTCTCTCTAAATGATGAAGTGGAAGGTCTGAAGACTACCTTTGAGGGGTCCGATGCTAGGGCTACGCAACTGGAGAAATACATTGACAAACTTAAGCAGGATCACAGCTCTACCATGAAGGCCAGGGATGAAGTCCTTCAACAAAAAGTAGATGTTGCTGTTAAAGCTACCGTAGAGGATGCCTCAGAGAAGATCTTGGAGGACTATAAGGTCTCTGGAGAATTCATGAGCTTTAGCTTTGAATACCACAAAAGAAGTGTTAAGGCCACTAGTAAATGGGCTGCCATGAAAGAGAAGGAGTCGGGGAGCTTGGCAGCCTCTGACTTCGTTGGTCTGGGCTTAGCTAATTCTCAATTTTCCCAGGCTTTACAAGAGGTGGATGAAGAAGTTGGTGCTCCTGCAAAGACCACACCTTTGGATGCTACGGGGACTGAGGATGTCAACCCTCAGGGTGATGGGGTGGAAGTGACCATCACCGGCCAAAGGAGTGGGGTTGTGGCCACTAACCCTGAGATTGCAGACTCTTAGGCCGTATCTTGTGAAGCTCAATAATCATAATTTGTATTTCTGATTTTTATTGGTCTGTAACCTCTGATAACATTTTCTATCAAATTTTGATTTGTAATTCTAAGTTTTGTATTATATCATTCTCTGAGGAGAACTTTGCATCTTTTGACCTTGAATATTTTTATATGTCATGCAATGGTGTTTATATTAAGGTCTGAAGCCTCGATATAATGGTGCCTTCATCACTAAATTGTGATGTTATCCTTTTAACTTATCACCAAATTAATGGTTATAAGGTCTGAGCTCATCTAACTATTATGTTTCACCTCACACCTTGTCACCAAATTATGATGCTTTAAGGTCTGAGGTCATCCAAATATGATGTTGCACCTCAGACCTTGTCACCAAATTATGATGTGTTAAGGTCTGAGATCATCCAAATATGATGTTGCACCTTAGACCTTATCTCCAAATTATGATGTTTTAAGGTTTGAGGTCATCTAAATATGTTGTTGCACCTCAGACCTTGTCACCCAATTATGAAGTTTAAGGTCTGAGGTCATCTAACTATGATGATGCACCTTAGACCTTGTCACAAAATTATGATGTTTTAAGGTCTGATGTCATCCAAATATGATGTTGCACCTCAGACCTTATCACCAAATTATGATGTTTAAGGTGTGAGGTCATCAAATAAAGAGGTTGCACCTTAGACCTTATCACCAAATTATGATGTTTTAAGGTATGAGATCATCCAAATATGATGTTGCACCTCAGACCTTGTCACCAAATTAATGATGTTTAAGGTCTGGGGTCATCCAACTATGATGTTTCACCTCAGACCTTATCACCAAATTATGATGTTTTAAGGTCTGAGGTCATCCAAATATGATGTTGTACCTCAGACCTTGTCAACAAATTATGATGTTTTAAGGTTTGAGGTCATCTAAATATGATGTTGCACCTTAGACCTTATCACCAAATTATAATGTTTTCAAGTCTGAGGTCATTCAAATATGATGTTGCACCTCAGACCTTGTTAGCAAATTATGATGTTTAAGTCTGAGGTCATCCAACTATGATGCTGCACCTTGCACCTAATACCTTGTCACCAAATTAAAATATTTTAAGGTCTGAGGTCATCCAAATATGATGTTGCACCTCAGACCTTGTCAACAGATTATGATGTCTTAAGGTCTTTGGTAATCCAAATATGATGTTTCACCTCAAACCTTGTCACCAAATTATGATGTTTCAGGTCTGAGTTCATCAAACTAAGATGTTGCACTTTAGACCTTATCACCAAATTATGATGTTTTCAAGTCTGAGGTTATCCAAATATGATGTTGCACCTAAGACCTTGTCACCAAATTATGATGTTTAAGTCTAAGGTCATCAAACTATGATGGTGCACCTCAAACCTTGTCACCAAATTAATGATGTTTAAGATCTGAGTTCATCCAAATATGATGTTGCACCTAATACCTTCACACCAAATTATAATGTTTTAAGGTATGAGGTCATCCAAATATGATGTTGCACCTCAGACCTTGTCAACAAATTATGATGTTTTAAGCTCTTAGGTCATCCAAATATGACGTTTCACCTCAAACCTTGTCACCAAATTATGATGTTTAAGGTCTGAGTTCATTAAAATATGATGTTGCACCTAATACCTTGTCACCAAATTATAATGTTTTAAGGTCTGAGGTCATCCAAATATGATGTAGCATTCTCAGACCTTGTCACCAAATTATGATGTTTTAAGGTCTGAGGTCAACAAAATATGATGTTGATCCTCAGACCTTGTCACCAAATTATGTTGTTTTAAGGTCTGAGGTCATCTAAATATGATGTTGCACCTCAGACCTTATCACCAAATTATGATGTTTAAGGTCTGAGGTCATCCAACTATGGTTCTATACCTCAGACCTTATCACCAAATTAATGATGGTTAAGGTCTCAGGTCATCCAAATATGATGTTGCGCCTTAGAACTTGTCACTAAATTATGATGTTTTAAGGTCTGAGCTCATCCAACTATGATGTTTCACCTCAGAACTTGTCACCAAATTATGATGTTTTAAGGTATGAGGTCATCCAAATATGATGTTTCCCCTCAGACCTTCTCACCAAATTATGACGTGTTAAGGTTTGAGGTCATCTAAATATGATGTTGCACCTCAGACCTTGTCACCAAATTATGATGTTTTAAGGTCTGAGGTCATCCAAATATAATGTTTTACCTCAACCCTTGTCAATAAATTATGATGTTTAAGGTCTGAGGTCATCCAACTATGATGTTGCCCCTCAGAACTTGTCACCAAATTAATGATGTTTAAGGTCTGAGGTCATCCAAATATGATGTTTCACCTTAGACCTTATCACCCAATTATGATGTTTTAATGTCTGAGGTAATCCAAATTTGATGTTACCCTCATAAATTTCTCTAAAAGCATAATGAACAAAGAATTGACACAGGAACTGATCTTCTCATTAATATTCTCTTCATAAAGTGATACATTTACATAGAAACAATTGCTACATCATATGTAATACTTCTTCAGATGATCAGCATTCCATGGATTGGAGAAAGGTTCCCCTTCGAGATTTTCTAGCCGGTTGGTACCGGGTACAACCTCCTCGATCACTTTGTAAGGGACATGCCAATTTGGGTGAAGCTTATTTTCCTTTTATAATGTCTTTTTCATCAATAGGTCTCCTACAGCTATGGGTCTCGATCTCACCCTTTGATTGTAGAATTTTGCTATTTTTTGTTGGTAGGCTGCCTATCTGATCTCGACATCTTGCCTTCTCTCCTCAATTAAATCTTGGTCAAGCCTTCTCTCCTCCCCATTCTTCTCAGGGTCATAGGTCTGAACTCTATGAGTGGGGAGTCCTACCTCTGTTCGTATCACATCTTCGGATCCATGTGCTAACATAAATGGGGTCTCCCCCGTTGGTGTCCTAGCTATTTTTTTGTGGCCCATAACACAGCATAAACCTCTTCAGTCCATCTCCCCTTATCTTCTTTCAATCTCTTCTTAATACCATTGAGGATTGTTCTATTCGTGACTTCGATCTGACCGTTTGCGTGAGGTCAGCCTGGAGAAGAGAGAAATTGCTTAATCCCAACTCTTTCGCAATACTTCTCCTAAGCAAAATTTTTTAACTGGGTTCCGTTGTGTGAGATGAGGGTGTTCGAAAGGCCATGTCTGCATATGATGTTCTTCTAGATAAATTGAAAGGTCGTCTGCTCTGTAATTGTGATCATTGGCTCATCCTCCACCCACTTGGAGAAGTAGTCAATCGTTACTATCATAAATCGATAATTGTTCGTAGCCCTTGTCAAGGGGCCCACCAAGTGGATCCCCCATACTACGATTGACCAAGGGGAATAGATTGACATCATAAGATAATGAGGTTGATGGGGAATAGTGAAGAATCTTTAGCATTTGTCACACCATTTCATGTAGGCTGCAGCATCCTTGATCCTTGCGTGATTATCCTCTTGGCCAAAGGTCTTCCTCCTATGTGACTGGAGCAAGAACCCTCATGTACCTCCTGTAGGACGTATGAGACCTCTGTGGGATGAACACATCTGAGGAGAGGTAACATAAATACTTTTTTTATATAGGATATCTCCTATTATTGAGAACTTTGCTGATTTGTACCTCACTTTCCTCCTCTTTAGCTTTGATTCTGACATCTCTCCCTCTATGATATATCTGATGAGGGGGTCCATCCATGAGTCTCCCAGGTTCAAGTTGAGGTGGGATTTGGCAATCTCTTCTTCCTCAATGGTCGATTTGAGCAGGACATCGACTGGCACTGTCCTTTTGATGCATGTTCTTATTGCTGAAGCCAACCTTGCTAGCGCATCTGCATGGCTATTGTTTTGTCGAGGTACCCTCTTTATCTTCATCTCTTCAAAACCTTCTAACATCATTCTTACCCTCTTCAGGTATCTATCAATCCTTTCATCCTTGGCCTCATAAACTCTAAATACTTGGTTGACAACAAACCTCGAGTCTCTATGAAGTAGGAGTCGACCAACCCTAAGGGTCTTTGCCAAGGAGAGTCCTGCTATCATGGCCTCATATTCTGACTCATTGTTTGATGCTTTGAAGTTGAACCTTAGTGCATATTCAACGTTGGTACCATCCAGAGCTGACAGTATCAGCCCTGCACCGCTTCCAATTTTGCAAGAAGACCCGTTAACGAAGAGGTTCTAAACGTCTTCATTCGAAGAGAAACTCCCATTTAAAAGGGTTTCTTGTCTAAAGAGGTACATGTCTTCCTCATTCTCATCTATTCCGCTTCTGGATCTGTTGGACACAACCTCTTTCGGGTCTCGAAAGACGTTACTATTTAATCCCTCTATGATCACTGGATTGTTCTCAACCTCAGTCTCCTCCCACATGAACGCAACAATAAAGTCAGCAAGTGCTTACCCTTTAATGGCCACACTGGGTTGAAAAATAAGGTCATACTCTCCCAACTCGATAGCCAAAGTCATCAATCTGCCTGACTTCTCAGGCTTGTGGAGGACTTGCCTTAATCGGGAATCAGTGAGGATGACCATAGAGTGGGCTTGGAAATAGGGTTTCATCTTCCTGGAAGCGTGTATCAAAGCGTAGGCCAATTTATCCATCCTAGTATAGTTTGGTTCAGACCCTTGAAGGGCCTTACTATTGAAGTATTCAGGCCTTTGTATCCCGATGTCTTACCATACTATGGCTGCACTTATAGCTAATTTAGAGACTGCTAGATAAACATATAATTTCTCCCCCATTATGGGTCGAGATAAGAGTAGGGGGATCCGATATAGGACTTGAGCTACGTAAAGGCCTTATCACACTCTTCATCCCATTCGAAGGCCTTTTTAATCACTTTAAAAAATGGAAGACACTTGTCCGTGGATCTGGAAACAAATTTCTTGAGTGCAGATACTCTTCCAGTGAGCCTCTGAAAGTCTTTTATACTTCTTGGTGTCTTCATATCAAGCGAAGCCTTGATCTTCTCAGGATTGGCGTCTATTCCCCTATGATTGATAATGAATCCAAGAAATTTTCTGACTCCCACTCCGAATACACACTTTATGGGATTAAGTTTCATTCTATACAAGTTCATGGTGTTAAAAGTTCTTTCTATGTTTGCCACGTGGGTGAAGGCCTTCAAGATCTTTGTCATCATATCATCTACATATACCTCCATGGTCTTGCCAATTTGATCTAAAAATAACTTAATTACAAGACGTTGATACGTGGCCCCTGCATTCTTCAAGCCGAAGGGCATGACCTTATAGTAATAGGTCCGCTTGTCTGTGATGAAGGCTGTCTTCTCTGAGTCTTTAGCAGCCATGAAGATCTGGTTATAACCGGAATATGAATCCATAAAGCTCATGAGCTCGTGCCCTGTCCTGGCATTTATTATCTCATCAATCTGAGGTAAGGGATAACTATCTTTTGGGAAATACTTGTTCAGGTCGGTGAAATCTATGCAAATCCTCCATTTTCCATTAGCTTTGGGTACAATGATGGCATTTTATAACCATTATAGGCATATGACCTCCCTAATGAATTATGCGTCTTCCAACTTTTTGACCTCTTCCCCAATAACATCATACTTTTCCATGGAGTAAACTCTTCGTCTTTATTTGATTATCTTAGCACCTTCTGCCACGTTGAGTTTGTGGCACATAACCTCTGGGTCGATGCCAGGCATGTCTATGTGTCTCCAAGTGAAGACATTCTGCCTCTTCATCAAGAATTTTATTATCTCTTCCTTGATCTCCGGTTTTAAGGCCTTGCCAACTTGGATGGTTCTTTATGATTCGTCCTTATTGAGGATGATGAATTCTACCTCTTTCACGGCCTCTCCTTTGTTCAATTTTGTTTTATCTCTAGGATCAAGTGTATCAATGTTATATGTAATTGTTTCCCTCTTATGGGCCTCTATCTCTTCCACCGAGTTGAAGTAGCATTCCCGTGCTCAGGTCTGGTCCCCCTGCACTTCCCCTACTCTATAGGGGGTTGGGAACTTTAGCATTTGGTGGACCATTGACGACATAGCTTCAAACTCCTTAAGGGAAATTCGTCCTATGATGAGGTTGTATGACGAGAAGACATTTTTATCCATAATGAAAAAATTAATCTTCCGGATCAACCTCTTAGGCCACTCATCACCCATTTGTACATCCATCTCATACATGCCCAATGGATGGACCTTCTCCCCGCTGAAGCCTATCAACGGATGATGATAGGGTACTAGCCTAGCTCTGCTGAGGCCTAGGCTCTTAAAACAGGGCCAGAACATTACGTCCGCTGAACTTCCTCCATCTATGAGGATTCTATGTACCTCTCATCTGTGCACTCTTGTTGTTATTACCATAGGGTCATCATGTGGGGCTAGGATACCCTTGAAGTAGATTCGGGAGAATCCAACTATAAGAGTATCCATATATACCTGCTTCCTCTTCTTCTTTGCATCCGAAGATGCTAGATTCACAACCTCTACTTTGGTCACTGTGGGTACCCGGATTTTCCATCATGGGCCCAGACGAGTAGCTTAATAAAAACAGTCCAAAGTCCGGACCCCTCGCACCTCAACTAAATTTAGTTATAACTTAGTCCTGTCCTGAAATCTCATAGGAAGATATTCCATGAGATAAAGATGGACGTGGGGGAGTCCAACACCCCCACTCCCCGAAGATAAACATGTATATAACAAACCCTAAGCTTGGGAAAAAAGGCATGCATGGTATTCTCTGTAAAACGCTCCCCAGAGTATATAGAAATAATACTGACTGCACCATCGTGGACGTAGGCATTCTTGATGAACCACGTACATACTACGTTGTGTGATTGACATTTTATGTTATTTATTTCCTGTGGTGATTGCGCTTTTCTTATTTATTTGTGTTGAATATAATTGTCACCACAATTGGCGCCATATGTGGGAAACGTTTTTCTTCCTTGAGAAATCCCTCACCAATAAAGAAGGTAGAATGTCTGGTCACAGTAGCAATTCCCCTTAGGCAGGAGATATCCAAGAACAACCTTCTCCTCACAGGATCAGATCTGAAGTTCGACGTTCAGATCAGAGGGCTCACCAAAAGAGGCCAGCCTCAGAGGAAAGCCAATGACCAGCAAAGTCCACACAAATCTCCAGATTGATCGATGCCTATGAGGTAAGTCTCCAAGAGCAGAGGGAGTCCGCTCGTAAGAAAGAGGCTGAGAATGCTCGCCTTAAAAGGAAATTAGAAAGGATGGAGAAATATCTCCATCGCAGCACTAGGCGACGTCCATACTGCACTCCTAGACCTCAGGTGAGAAAGTCTCGCAGTCGAGGAAGGAGCCCTAGACATGGATCCCAGAAGAGTGAGAAGCACGAGTCAAGCAATGACTCACTCGGGCACTAGAGAACGGCTCACCATCACAGGAGCCCAGCTTGCAGCAATAAGAACATACGAAATTTGGTTCGAAGGGAGATGAACCAACACCAACCACATCGCAGTGCCATATCGACCAGGGAACTTGCTAGACGAGCTCTCAAGACCTAGATGAAATCCCCTTTCTCAACGGAGATAGAAGAAGAGGAAGCCCCCAAGAAATTTTCTATTCCGAGATTCAATATCTATGACGGAAAAACTGACCCTATTGATCACGTTAGGCAGTACAGGCAAGCCATGACTCTCTGGATCCACCGGGATGCACTGAGGTGATGAATTTTCTCCTTGAGTCTGGATGATGTGGAATAGAAATGGTTCAAGAGGCTCCCTCATAGGTCTATCAGAAGTTTTGAGTCCCTGGCCGAACTCTTTACGACCCACTTCATTACTAATAGCTCCCATCCCAAAAGGATGGATGCATTACTAATAAAGAAAAAGAAGCCTCAAGATAGCCTCCAGGATTACGCAAAAAGGTACTGGGAGCTATTCAATGAGGTCGAGGACAACTCACTCTTACCTTCTACACCAATTCCTGACAAAGAAGGAATCCATGACCATCGATGATCGGATGGATCGCATCAAGAAGTACGCCAAAGTGGAGGATATGACCCGCCTGAGTACAGGGGAAAACAGTCGAACTATGCTCATTGCCAAAAGAAAAAACAAAGTTGAGAACCAATAGAAAGGAGGCAAGAATGGGGTCAAAATTGGCCCCAAGAACGGAGGAAGGAACGATGCTTCGAAAGCACTCCAGGCAGTTAACATTGTCTTCAAAGAACCAATCTATAAGATCCTGGCAAAGATCAAAGACGAGCCATTTGTTAAGTGGCCCAGAAAGATGGGAGGAGATCCCTCAAAGAGAAACAATGCGTTGAGATGCGCTTTTCATAAAGAGGGAGGACATAAGGCTGAGCACTACAAAGCTCTTAAGTCCCATCTCGAAGAACCGACCCAGTTCGGGAACCTGAATGAGTTTGTGGAGAAGAAGGCAGAGAAAGTTGCTACCAATGGAGAAGCAAGACCTGTCAACGTACTCAAGGACGATGCTGGACATGAATTCGCAGTAATTCATGGGGCATCTAATATGATGCAGATTCAAGGAAATTCGACTCGGATGGAAGTAAAAAATCTTATAGCAGTGATGCAATCTTTTTAGATCGATCCAGTGAAGACACAATTAGGAAAGCGTCGGCGAGCAGATGACGTCGACTATAACAAACATATTGTGTTCACATATGATGATCTGGTGGGAGTGAGAACCCCACATCATGACGCCTTAATCATTATGCTCAGGATAGCCAACTACGACGTCGACAAGTTGCTCGTCGACAAAGGAAGCTCATATGAGGTAATGTATCTCGACCTGTTAAAAAAATTTAAGTTGAGCGTCGCCGACCTGAAGGAAGCCACTGTCCCTCTAGTTGGCTTTGCTGGAAAAGTGACTATTCCATTGGGAAAAATCATGCTTCTAGTAAGGGCAGGAAGTGTTTCCAAGATGATTGAGTTTCTGGTAGTCGACATTGACTCGCCATACCATGTTGTCCTCGGTAGAGGGTGGCTACATGCGATGAAGGCAGTCCCCTCGACCTACCCTCAGAAACTCAAATATGCGACCGAGTGGAGAGTAATGGAGATCCATAGCGATCAAGCGATAGCAAGAAGGTTCTTCAAAGCGGACATCCGCCTAAGACCAGAGAAGAGGGTCGAAAGGACCATAGAGAAGGTTGAGGAACAAGAAGGTATGATACCTTCAAAATAGTAGTTAAAGTACGGAAAACTTGCAGTGGAAGAGACCAGGCTCATCCCCTATGAATGGGTCGTCTAAAACCTGGAGGAAGTTACAGCTGGTGATAGCGAGAACGACAGGATATTCTTGATTGGAGCTTGTCTCATAGATCAAGAATAGAAGGAATTGATGATTCTGTTGAGAAGCAACGTAGACATTTTCGCATGGGAACCATAAGAGCTTCCTATAATTGATCCCAGTGTGGTTTGTCATCGGTTGCACGTTGACCCCACTTTCAAACCTATCACTCAAAAGGCACGGCAAACTGCGCCCAAGAAGGCCAAAGCCGTAGAAAAAGAAGTTAAAAAACTACTGGATGCATGATCCATATGAGAGGTTCAATTCCCTAAATGGTTATCCAACCCAGTAGTAGTTCTGAAGAGGAATGGGAAATGGAGAGTCTGCATTGACTTCACTAACCTTAATAGGTAATTCCCTAAGGACAACTTCCCTCTCCCAAAAATTGACCAATTGGTGGACGCCACAGCAGCTCATGAAAGAATGATTTTTCTCGATGCATATTCGGGGTATCACCAGATCCCTCTGTATGCACTAGACCGGGACAAGACAACATTCATCACCCCCATCGGATTATACTGTTATAAAGTCATGCCCTCGGGCTCAAAAGCGCAGGGGAAACCTACTAGCGGGTGGTCACCAAGATGTTCAAAGACCAAATGGGAGACACCATGGAAGTATACATCGACGATATGCTCGTCAAGAGCAGGAACAAAGAACACCACCTCTCAGACCTATCAAGAACCTTCGATATCCTCAGGAAATACCAAATGAAGTTCAACGCGAACAAGTGTTCTTTTGGTGTCTTGTCAGGAAAGTTTCTTGGGTACTTGTTAAGTAAGAGAGGTATTGAGTCTAATACGGATCAGATCGATGCAATCAACAGGGTACAACCCCCTCTCACAATACGGGACATATAGAAGCTCACCGGCATCCTGGCTGCCTTGAACCGTTTCATCTCGAAGTCCTTTGAGAAGTGCAAACCATTCTTCCAGCTCTTGAAGGGAAATAACACCGTAGAATGGAATCAAGATTGCTCGCAAGCATTGGACGAGCTCAAGGCTTACCTCAGCTCACCACCCCTGCTCTTCATACCTCAAGAAAGAGATTCCTTGTACTTATACCTCGTCATTTCCATCCACGCCGTCAGTTCTGCACTGATGTGCAAGAAAGCAGAAATCCAGCACCCCATTTATTACTCGAGCAAGACCTTATTAGACGCTGAGCCGTGGTACCTACCACTAGAGAAGCTCACATTTTCACTTTTAGTAGATTCGAGGAAGTTGAATCACTACTTTGAAGCTCACACTATCGTTGTCCTTCATCACACCCCCTTAAAGCAGTCCTGCGAACAGAAGATTTGTCGGGCAGACTGACTAAATGGTCGGTCGAGATTGGATGATTTGACATCCAATTTCAACCAAGAAATGTAATCAAAGGGCAAGCCCTTGCTGATTTCATAGGCGAGCAGCCTCTAGACCAACTTCAACCCATGATGCAAAGAGAGAATCGCGCAACAGAGGGAGTTTGGCGATTATTTGTTGATGGAATCTCCAATTCAAAGGGGTAGGAGTAGGCATTGTGCTTGTTACTCCAGAAGATAAAATTCTCGAACAGGGAATCAGGCTTGGATTTGAAGCCTCCAATAATGAGGCAGAGTATGAGGCTTTGATAGCCGGCCTCCAAAAGTCACAGTCATTGGGGGTGAAGCAGTTATAGGTGTTCAGTGACTCAAAATTGGTCCCCAATCAAATAAGTGGGGACTACAATGCAAAAGATGAAAGAATGGAAACCTACCTTGCCTTGGTAAATAAGTTAATGTCCAGTTATGAGAAAGTCAATGTTCAATAATTTCTGAGACGACAGAACAACCATGCCGACGCTCTGGAAGCCCTAAGTTTAGCGATCAATTTCGACTTGAAGAGGACGATCCCCATTGACTTCCTCGCCTATCTGAGCATCAACCAGAGTGACGACCCATCAAACCTAGAACACATGCTCCAGATTGAGTCAGTGCCCAGTTGGATGGACCCTTAGAGGGACTATTTGAAAGATGGTACACTTCCAGACGACAAAAAGTCCATTCATCAGATAAGAGTCAAAGATGCTCGCTTTCACTTATCTCCTGAGGGAAAACTATACAAAAGATCATTCACCGACCCTTACCTTTAATGTGCCCACCCGAAGGACGTCGAGCAAGTTTTAAACGAGCTTCATGAAGGAATCTGGGGAAGTCATACTGGAGGAAGGTCACTAGCATTTCAAGCAATGAAGGAAGGCTACTGGTGGCCATATATGCAAAAATATTCGGCAGTATACGCTCGCAAATGCGAAAAATACCAACTACATGCTCCTATGGTTCACCAACCTGCCAGTGACCTAAAATCACTCACCAGCCCCTGGCCTTTCACCCAATGGGGAATGGACATCGTAGGCCCACTTCCTACCACTGTTGGCAACCGCAAGTATCTGTTGGTCGCAACGGATCACTTCACCAAATGGATTGAGGCAGAGCCACTGGCAAACTTCTGGGATGCAGATATGATGAGATTCATATGGAAAAACATAATTACCCAATTTTGAATCCCTAGAACCATAATCACTAACAACGAAACACAGTTCGAGAGTGGCCCTTTCCAGAACATCTGCAATGAACAAGGAATCAGGCACTATTTTAGCTTGGTGGCATACCCCCAGAGCAACAGTCAACCCAAGGCTTCCAATAAAATAATGATCGATGGGCTGAAGAAATGACTAGAGCGAGCCAAAGGTGCATGGGTGAGTGAGCTATCGCATAATTTGTAGGCTTATCGCACTACCCCACGACGATCAACTGGGGAAACCCCATTCTCACTAACGTACGTAATGGAAGCAATCATCCCCTTAAAAGTTGGTCTACCAATGATGAGAACCACCCTTATCGACCAAGGCCAGAACGATGCATCATTACTCATTGAACTTGACCTAGCTGAGAATGTAGAGAACTAGCCCTAGTAAGGCTGGTGAGCTATCAACAACAGCTCGCAAAATAATATAACAAGAAGGTAAACCCGAGGGCATTTCAAGTTGGGGACTACATCCTAAGGAAAGTCCTTGGCAACACAGTAAAACCATCAAATGGCAAGCTAGGGTCGAACTGGGAAGGACCATTCAAGATAACAAGAGACGATCTACAAGGAGCCTATCACTTAGAAACGCTGGAGGGCAAAGAGATACCCCAAGCATCGAACGCATCCAACCTAAATAAATTCTATTTCTAGCTTTTTCTTTTTCATGGCTCTCTTATCAAATATTTGGAATCGGCAATTCATTTTTTATTTACTTGTGAATTAATGAAAGATGTTTGGTAGTTGCATTCTATTAAGTCTTAATCTTGTATTAAGAACTTTATAACTTGCAAAACCTTTCCAAATAACAGGCACCTTACTCAAAGCATACAAGCAGCGTATCACCCTCCTAACGTATTCGTTATAAAACACGAATAATATCCTAGCATTGCCCCGACAATATATGAAGCCCAACAGGGGATCCTTAGGCAATTAGACCAAAAATGAATTGGCCACCAGACAATTCTTGGATCAATAAACCTGCTCGGATAGAACATCCAGCGCCAGGTGTGTCCTCTCCATTGCCACACTTAGGCCTAAGGAAGAGTGATGACATGACCTAAAAGGTAAAGTGAGGCATAACGGTATCTTATAAGCATACTTGACTGAGAGGACACTAACTCAACATTGCAACCCTACCAATCTAGTCGGCCATCAAGGGCCCAAGATAATTAAGTGAGACATAAATGATGAACACAAGTTTAGTCGGCGAGATAGTCCAAAACATAGATATTATAGTACTTCATCACATTTACGACAAGAATGTGCAACCCGTGTTTAGTCAGCGAGATCGCCCAAAACATCAATATTACATTACTTCATTACATATATACAGAGAGTTACAGCTGGTAAAATCCTAATGAGGTTGATGCCTCTGAACAAGATAGTCAACCGCTTGTTCTCTTCGGTCATCGTTCGGACGAGGAGCCAGTTCATGCTCGACCTCACTAGTAGTTGGCTCTAACAGATGCCTAGGGATAGCATCGATAGGGATCCATTGGTCGTCCCTCCTGAAAGTGTTAGGTCGTAAAGTTAAAGGAGAGATCTCATAATGGTACTAGAGTATTGAGTTCCTTGGAATTTACAGCTCCATGAGGGCACTCAACCATCCCCTGATAAATGTGAGCTCTTCAAACTCTGTCAGCCACATCGAAGCATCTGCCGAACCTTGGTAATAACCATCAGCCCACACTCGTCGAGGTACTTTCTTAAATATATGCCTCAGCCCTGTGACATCCTTTTGGAGCCCAACAACAATCACGTATGCTCGACGGACATCTTCACGGAGCTCATCCATTTCCCTAGATGGACTTCTTACGTTTGGACCAGCTCGCGGAACAATCGATGAGGTAGAACCTCGCAGAACTGGAGGAGCATCGCTTGGTCCTGTGCCAGCTCGTGATGAAGAGGAACCCCTTAAAACGTGAGGTGCGGTTCTCGGTGCATGATCCCTAAGGCACAACACTTCCTTCTTTAAGGACTCATTTTCCTATTGCTGAACTTCTCCAACTTGGTTAATATTAGTAGCATCAAGGAGTCTTACTCTCAGAGTGTTCACTTCCTCAGAAGTTCCAACTTCTTCCATTTCCTGAAGCTTGTCCTTCAGTTTAGCAATGAGCTCCGACTGATCTATGAAACTCTTACTTCTCGATCGCAGCGATTTGCAAATTCTTACGAAGGTCTGGCGAACTTGAGCACTCACATCAGGATCAAGCAATCTTCCCAATTGAGAAGTGGCTCGTAGGTACTCATCTACATCAGTCGACTACATGCCATAAAAAAACAGTAAGGATAAAATGAATTAGTACGCTGAGGGAAAAAGTCTTTTCATTTCATTCATACATAAAGGATCAAAGTACATTGAGAATCCGAAAGGAACATTACAGACAAGTCAAAAATACAAAAGAAGTCCTAAGAGTAGTCTAAATAGAAACCTCAGCTTGTTTGGAGGAAGTCGGCTGCTTTCCCTTATCAGCATCAGTAAGAGCTTCACCCTTAGAGGGAATAACTACTATTCCCTGAGTAGGAAAAGCACCAACAAGAATAGTCTGGGAGGCAGGGGAAACACCTTTAATGGTTGGGGAAGGGGCTTCATCTACAATAATATTTGGGCCTCGATCATGATGGTCAAACAAAGGAGAGTCAGTATCCACCCCAGCAGCCAGAAGAGCCTTGTTCCATCCCTTCTTAAAATTGATTCAGCTAATGTAGCCAATCTGAATATCGACATCTTCATACGCCGTGACCAACCATCATTATAAGAACTCTCCTTCAGACCAGCTGCCTCAGAATCCTTATCCTTTAGATTCTTCACCAATACATTATTCTCCTCCACCACCACTATATTGCTCAAGTAGACTAAGTCATAGGCCTGCTGCAGCTCGTTCAGACCCTTGACTGCTGCCTCCCTCGCTCGATTGGCTTTAACAAGGAAAAGATCAGAGGACATCCGAGTAGTATCAGCAGTCTTCAAGTTGGCCTTGAGCTCTATTCTCTTCACCTTCAGAGCAACATTCTGTTTCTCCAACTTAACATTCTTATTCACCAGCTCATCGCGAGAGCGATAGAGCACAGCGAAGTCAGTCACGAACTGCAAGTAAAAAGGAAGCATTAAAAGAAATCATCAAACAGAGTTTTACAAGTGTTAAAGAAAAGAAACACACTTACCAAGGCTATCCTCTAGCTAGCTTACAAAGCTAGCTGGTTAGTCCCCATCGCCCTTTGGTGATAAGTAGGCAGGACTGCTCTCTCGAGTAGCGCAGGAGCCAATTGGGAAGAGATGGCAATAGAGGCCCCTCTGGCAATGCATACACGGGCACTGAAGCTTGCCCAACCTTCGTCCTCACTTTCACTCTTCTCCTCTCCTCCTCTCTATCCTTCTCCTTTTATGCCCGCTTCCTCTCCTCCACCTTCTTTTTCTCTTCAGTCTTCTTCCTCTCCTCGTCTCTCATTCTTTCTATCTCTCTCTCTCAACTGCTCTTCTTCTTTTTTCTTCTTCTCCTTCTCATGAACAGCAGACTGAGAACCATTAGCAATAGCCCTACTGCTAGATTTTTGCTTCTTCCATCGCTGAGAGAGAAGCACATCATCCTTATCATCATCATCACGGATCATGTTCCTCCTATGGGGAACCATTTCCTCGCTAGAACTACTGGATGTACTTTAAGACTCTTAAGCCTCAGAAACCTCTTCTGAGCTAGAAGAACTTTCACTATGGGAGCTCGCCTCACCAGAACCACCTTCAGCACCTCCTCTAATATTTCTTTCAGAAATGGTTTCTTCCTCATCCAACTGGATGGGGTCAATAGCAACTTCTTCAGTAATATCTAGAACAGGAATGCTATCTACAGGCCGTGCAATGAAACTGGACCCGATGTTCTTATGCTCCAGGATAAAAGAGGTTGATTGGGGATGTTCACCTTCAGCTAAAGTCTCTCTGATGTTCCAAGCCTTGATCAACTCAGCAGCTCGAACCTCACTAAGAGCAGGTTCCAAATTCTTTGTCCTCGCTGAAAAGAAGATAGAAGAATATCAAAGAAAGCATACATTAATAAGAAGATCAAAAGAGCAGAGCGATGATTACCTATGTACTCTTCCCCATAAAAGGGAACAATGAATTTATCATACTTTGCCCCCTCAGTCTGGGGGGAGAGCTGCCAATTCCTAGCAAGAAAGCCCTCTTACCAGTAGTCCTTGTGGGAATTAGGCAAATTTACTACCAATACCCTGTCAGGACTCCTGGACTTAAGGTAGAGAAGACCAGAGCTAGTTCGAGAGAAGGAATAACAAACACAAATTTCATCAAGCCCTAATTTAGTGTCATAAAGTTGATTTATCCTATGAACACCATTGACTATCTTCCAGACGTTGGGTGAGCACTGTGCAGGGACGATGTTGAAATAATCAAAAAAATGCAAAAATAAATTATTTGGAGGAAAAGTAATACCCCCTTCGGAAAGCAACATGACATGAATCCAATGAGAGCCCTCTATCTTTCTAACATTCTTAGGGACAGAGACGCATTCAATCTCTACCCATTCAGGGATATTGTAAAACTTCCTAAACTCAGGCACTGATCTATTACCTATCTTCTTCATTTGTAAACCCTAAATTACAATTCGAAGAAAACTCAATAGAGAAAGCACAAAGAGAGAGCAAAGGGGACTTACAAGAGGAAAGTTTGGCTTGGACAATTCAAGATCATAAGCCCAAATGACGAGGGAGATTGAAAGTAAATAAAATGAAGACCTGGAGAAGAGGTCACGACGGCTAAAACTCGCAGAAGATGAGGAAATGCTAAGAAGCTTGAAACGACAATATAGAAATGCCACTCCAAATGACTCCTTAAACGTTCTCAATCATAATGCACAGAATATGAAGCATGCTGCCGCCAAAATCAAAGTAAAGAGCTCCAACATTGGAAAGAGTTATATAATTTACAAAAGAGCCATTATGACAAATCATTTAAATTTATTGAGCCCAAATTGTGGCCCAACAACTTTAAGGGCAATTGTGGGTACCCGGATTTGCCATCATGGGCCCAGACGAGTAGCTTAATAAAAATGGCCCAAAGTTCGAACCCTTTGCACCTCAACTAAATTCAGTTATGACTTAGTCCTCTCCTGAAATCTCGTAGGGAGATATTCGAGGCGAGAAATATGGACGTGGGGGAGTCAAACACCCCCACTCCCCGAAGATTAACATGTATATAACAAACCCTAAGCCTGGGGTAAAAGGCACAAACGTTATTCTCTGTAAAATGCTCCCCGGAGTATATAGAAACAATACTGACTACACCACCGTGGACGTAGGCATTCTTACTGAACCATGTACATACTTCATTGTGTGATTGAAATTTTATGTTCTTTATTTCCTCTGGTTATTTCACTTTTCTTATGTATTTATGTTGAATATAATTATCACCACAATCAGTGACTTAGCCTCTGCCACATGATCTCTTCAGTCAGCTACTTCAGATCCACCTCCAGTAAGTCCTCCACAGATGGTGCTAACTCCAAAGTAAATCATTCCAACCCTCTTTATTGGGGCATTGTCGTCTTTTGGTGGGAGGTCTAGATCATCTTCATCATCCCCATCTGAGTCATCATCTGTTCTTGCTAGGGTATTATCTCCACATTTGTCGTTTCTCTTCTTTTCATCTCTTCCCCTCTTAAGAGCCTTACCACCAACATACTTCCTCAACTTCTCAGATTTCAACATCTTCTCGATCTCATCCTTTAAGGCGAAGCACTTGTCTGTCACTTGATCTCATTAAATATGTGTTCACAACTCATAGTTAGAGGAGTATATCATGCAAACTTGTCGTTAGTTGACCTCTTCTTTCCATCTTTCTTTCTTTGAATTTCCCGCTTCCACTTCTATTATCATCCTCATACATCCCGGCCATATCCTCTTCGGCGTTCATAACCTTTCCTGCAGTTGCCAATAGCTCTACCATAGACTTGGGAGGGTCTTCCGTAAGCTTCCATAATAACTTTTCCTTCTGGAGTCCTCCAATGAGGGATGTCATGACTATATTTTCATCATAATCCTCAACCTCCAATTTTTGTTTATTGAATCTAGCTATGTAGTCTCTTAGGCTCCTTGCCTTGCTTGACATACAACAGGTGTGTGGTCTTCTTTTGAGGACTTACCCTAAAATAGAATTTATGAATGAACCGTTCAGCCAAGGCCTTGAAGATATCAATTGACTTATTTGGAAGAGAGGTAAACCAGACGTGTGCAGCTCCCGTCAAAGTCCCAAAGAAGGCTCAACACTTCATCTCATCTGGTATTGAATAAATGTTCGCCGGAGACTGGTACATCTCAATATGATGCACATGGTTAGTTCTACTATCATACTTGGGAGACACCATAGGTGGTTTGAACTTGGCAGGGGGTTGGAAAGCTCACTATCTTAGCCACGAATGAAGAGCCTTCTGAGAAACCTCTTTGTAGTGGGTCTCGGCGTTTGATGAGGTCTCCTATCTTCTCTTCAAGACGTTGGATGGATTCATTCCATGGATTCGCAATGTCGGCTTGGCCGAGGTTCTCCCCAGCCATCTCTAAGGGGTGGAGTGAGGGTTCCCCAGCCGCAAAACAATGTCGGCTGTTGGCCTCCTCTTGATACCTATCTCATCCTTGATGAGGTCGGCCATAACGAGGTCGACCATGATGAGGCATATGTTCCCCATCTTTCCTTTGTGACCCTGGTGCACTTCATGACCTGGGTAACCTCTACCTCAGGTCATTTACTGGGCTGAGCCTTTCAAAGGTCGACCCTCTGCTCAAATGATCAAAATTTGATCCTCTATATTGGGCACCATCCTCCCTTCTGTCCCCACAACCTCATCTTTGGTGGATAGAACATACAGTGTTGTCTGAAACCTCATACGGCTCCCAGTAGCACTCTGGGGCATCTTTTGCCTCCATATCATCATACCTATCTTCAGGGAAAAGGGTGTCCATGCCTCCCCAGACGCAAACGCCTAGGGTTAGCAACGTCCCTCCTCCGTTCAGGTGTAGGTTGGTCTTTCCAGGGTGCCTGGGGTAGTCCTCTGGCTTCAGGATGGGTATGATTAGCCGCCAAAGTAATCATCTCCGGTGAGACCCTAGGTGGCCTCATCATATTTTGACTCAGCTGTGCGAATTTCACCTTCAATGCTTGTCGTTTTGTCGCCATGGACTTCAAGGTTGTCGCCACCTCAGCCATTTCGGACTGGGGTTATTCCTGGCTAGAATTAGGGCCTCCAACACGTGGTGGTGGAGGATGTGGTAGTAATGATGGTGCCATATGTTAAAACAAAAGAGCTTGTGAATAAATGAGCTCAAACCTTAAAGGACCTCTTTCAATGGTAAATCAACTCCAGTAAAGGGGATAGGCCTGGTTAACCACCAGAGTCTCCGGTGAGGTTAAGTAGGAAAAGAGGAAGAGACTGCTTCTCATTCCCACAGACGGTGCCAAAATGATGATGCTGGAAACAACACCACCAGGTAAGGTGTTGACAAGATCGAGCAAGTGATAATAATGGCAGCACAGGAGAATACATATATATGTATATATGTAGAAGGAGATGAGGAGAAGAGGATAAGCACTTGAATATAAGTGGTTCAGCCAATCTAGCCTACGTCCACTGTGAGTGTGTGTGAGTAATATCACTGAATGAAGGCTTTAATCGCCATGGATACAATCTCTCAAGCTTTATCTCTCTGTTGTGTAAAATGATAGAGTTTCAGCTACGATTGTCATTATCAATCCCTTTCCAAGGAAGAGGATGACCTCTATATATAGTGTTTTGGGGGGTGTAATGTACCACCAAAGCATATAATGAGCAAGTACATGGAGATTCAGCCAGTGGAATGATGGCACATGGATAATCTTTAACTAAGTAATGATGAACTCAATATTCCCTCATGTGGAGGGAATGATTCAGTTATAACAGATTTGTCCAGGTGCCTCAAACCATACGTGTACGCATAGGAGCTCGGCTGTCTTTGCTTGGTACCAACCTCGGCCTGGGTGAGTACGAGGTTGGTGAGGTACGACTCCTGCCTTGGCTGGGAATTATATGATGACCTTGGATGGGATGCCAGATGAGGTTATATATATGGAATATCGGCCAGGGCCGATGTTGACTTGATGATTGATGCTGAGCCTGCAGGGCTACTGATTCTCATGTCGCGCTTGCAACGTCGGCTAGGGCCGATGATGATGATGGGTAGTTAACCCACGAGTCCTTACTGACCTCATCTGATGACCAGTTGAGGTTGATGTATAGGGTAGGTGCGACTTCTATTATTGATGACTTGATAAGAACTGTGATCCAAGGTTCTAGATAATCTTGGTTGTGGCCGAGATGAGTCGAGGGCGTATCGATTGTGGCAGACCTCAGTAGGACGATGTTGCTGATAGGTATTCTTGAACTTCCATTACCTCGGATGTCATAAGGCTGAGCTTGAGGTTTCTGGATTGTCTGGTACACTTTGGGAATATCATCTATCATCTTGAATATAAATCAAATCACTCACAATTAACTCTCACCAATTCTCTAAAAATTAAAAATAAAACTATTTACAAAATATTTTTCTCCCTAGTTTACTTTCTACTCTAAACTATCTTTCTTCTTCTCCAAGTCTCTCTAGATCCTCCAGATGAGCTTTTGGGTCTTAATTTATAGTGTAGCACATGGAGCTAGGGGCACAAATGGGAGGACGAAGGTGTGCATGTCGTTTGGGTAAGGGAAGGAGTGTGGGGTGTGAGAGGATTTAAAAATATGATTTGGTCATAAGTGTATTTTGGGAAGTGGGCGAAATGAGTTAGTTGGGGGTAATTTCGAAAAGTGTTCATTTAAAACACATGTGGGATTTGTTTTATGATTAACTTTGGTAGGAGATGAAGTCGGGTAAGAGAGCTCATGGGAAATGGGTCATGAAATGAACTGGTTTTAGAAGATGGGTTCAGGAGGTTTGATTTGGCCGAATTTATGTAGGTGGAAGGATCTTGGAACAGCGGGTTGGAGCTTCGACTCGGGTCGCGGTTTAAGGTACGATTTGGCTGAGATCGAAGGTGGTCCAATAATGTTGTCGGGTTGGGCTCGGTATGGTTGGGGCCACCACTAGGATCAGATCTGAGGCGGTTTTAAGGTAGTGATGGGTCAAAAATCAAGTGAGAGGCTCCGGGTTGAGAGGTCGGGCAGCAGGAAGGGGATGCCGAGTTCAGGGGTTTGATCGCCAGAACAGGTGGTTGCTGGTGGCTATGGGTTGGCAACGGGTTAAGGGGAAACACGGATGGATTAAGGTTCACAGGTCGACATGGGGTAATGGGTTCGGGTTGGTTACTATGAGCTGGTGGAAGGTTAATGAGAAGGTAAAGATGGGTTCGGGTATGGGTTTAGGATGTGGGTTGAGGGTATGCCGTAGGTGGATGTGGATAGAACCCGAGATGGGTCGCTAGAGGATTTCGAGTTGCGGCTTGGGTCTTGATTTGGAAGGTGGATTTTGTACTTGGGGTTGAATGGGTAAAAAGAGGTGATTTGTGTTGGGTTTATTAATGGAGGGAGAGTAGATAGTGGTAGGTAAAATGATCATGGATAGTGATGGAGGCGGGGGGTGTTTGGGTGGGGGTGAGTGTATGGTATTGAGGTGTGAGTGTAGGATTTGTGGTGTGTGTGTAATGTATAGTATTCAGGGTGTGAGTGAGTGTATTGTTTTGGTGTTGTGTGTATTTAACTTGTGACCCCATTAAAATAACACTATCTAAAAAAAACTAAAAAAAATAAACTAAACTAAAAATAAAAAATGAAAATAATAAAATCTATTAAAACTTAAAAATTAAATTCCTAATCCTATAAAATAATAAATGACACAACTAAAAACTTAAAACTAAAAGCAAGTAAGATAAAATAAATAAAAATAAACTAATCAAAAACTAAAAGAAGATAAAAATAAAGGAAAATATAAAAACAACCCCTCGACATGCAAAAATAAAATATAAAAATGATTAAAAATACACACACGACTCAAACATAAAATATAAAATAAATTCTAAAAATATACAAACGACAAAATTCTAACAAAATAAAATAAATTAAAAGGGGACAAACCAAACACACACGGGGCTCGGTTGAAGGTTTGGGCTAGGTTAGGCTCGGGTTTGGTACGGGATAAGGGAAATTAAGTCCATATGATGCGCATTTTCCTTGGAATAAGTGTCGAATTTGTCAAACGGCGATCAAGTCTGCACATTTTAACATTTATGCACATAAGACCCATTTTGTCGAGAATTAGCAATTAAAATTTTCTATTCGGGGTATAAAATTTACACTTTTGGGTGCTTATCAACCCTCTGTGTTCAGGTACTATCTCCTCGATAAGATTTGTGTCATGTAAATCGACATCATCACCCATTTTCTTGGTGACGTTCAAGATATTCGTTTCAAGTGTCATATTATGTAACTTGAGTTGCATTTTCCCATTGCACGTATTAATCAATGTGTTAGTCGTCGCTAAGAAAAGGTGGCCAAGAATAATGGGAACATGATGACTCGATGGGGAAGAGGGATTCGTGTCCCAAATGAAAAAATCTACTGGGAAGTAGAAAGTGTCGACCTAGACGATCATGTCATCAACTACCCTACAAGGAACCTTCACAGAACGATTTGCAAGTTGGAGAGTAATTTTAGTGGGCTTAAGATCGCCCAATTCGATGGTCCTATAGATGGAATACGGCAGAATTTTAGCACTCTACCCTAAGTCTAATAAACCTCTCTTAATTTTTATTATCTCTAATAATGCATGAAATAATTGGGGCTCGTGAATATTTATACTTCAGTGGGAGGTCGCTCAAAAGTACCAAACTCACATTTTGTGCTAGGAAAACCTTCTTCTTTACTTTTAATTTACGTGTTACCATGAGAAAGTCCTTTAATAAATTTGCATATGTAGGATTTTGCTTTCTAGCCTCAAGAAAGGCTAAGTTTAGCTTCACCTTCTTAAGCACCTCTAAAATGTAATCACGTGAGGCCCCTTTAGGAGGACAGACCAACCGTTGATGGTATGGTGCGATTATAGGGGATGCACTACCACTTCAGTCCCAGTTGTGTCTTCTTTTTCACTCTCTTAAAAAGATCTTCAACTACGTAGAGTGGTTACCTCTTTACATTTCACTTGATTTTCATCGGGAGTAGAGCTCATATAGATTTGACCTTGGGGAGATGGTTGTCCTTGAGCGGGAAACATTCCCTTCTCTTTGACACTCCAAGAGGATTACAACTTAGATAGATATGCCTTTAGGTCAGCAAAATCTTAAGAATTTTGGTCATTGATCGTTCATTGAGTTTGCATAAATTAGGCAGCAAAAATGTCCTCAAGACACTTCCGTTATGGGATCAAATAAGTCACAATAGGAGGCGTTTGCATTTATGTCACTTGTTGGGAAGGTGGGAGTGGTGGATGTTGTTGGGGAACATGTTAATTATGGTTCAATGATGCATTCAGTTTCCATAAATAAACTGGGATGGTTCCTCCACAAGCAATTATAAAATTTCTTATGGGGCGTTAAAATCCCTTTATAAGATCCCACCGCTTCAACTTATTCTTGAAGCATAATTTTATAGGCGGGGATAGTTGGACATTCCTTCAATAAATGTACCGCCTCACAAATAGTGCAAATCTCAACCTTTAAAGCCCGAGATGGGCCAGATGTATCTCCCCTATCTTTGTCCACATCTTCTAGTTTCTTGGCAAATTGACTAATTTAGATATTTAACTCGTCTTCCTTATCCAACTGGTAGAGTTTGGATGAGGAAGGAGTTGTGCACGTGATTCTAGCTTTGGGTTGGGTATTCGTATTCGACATGTCTATAAATTGAGTAGTATCGACAACATACTTAAAGTAGGCCTCTGCATATCCACATCTACCCCAAATAAATCTCCCTGAAATATTATTTTTACGAGTTTCTTTGATCTTGGTGTAAACTCGTGATGGAAGTATGAGATGAGTCTCCACTTCTTAAAATCTTGATGTGTGAACCTGTTAACCATCTCATTGAACCTCTATCAATATCTATCAAAATGCTCACTATCGTTTTTCTTAAAAGTATTGATTTGAGCCCTAATAGAGTTAGTCTTGTGATAGGGAAATAACTTTTGGAAAAATTTATCTAGCATGTCTTTCCACATAGCGATAGAGCTCAATGCTAAAGTCCTAATACAAGTATTGGCCTTGTCCACAAGTGATAAGGGGAAAAGCTTAAGACGTACGACGTCTTAGGTGCAAGCTTAATCATCAAAAGTTTCACAGGTCTACTTGAACTCTCCAATATGGAGATAAGGATTATTTGACTCCATTCCATGAAAAGTGGGAAGAATTTGGATAATCCCATTCTTAATGTTGAATTTCTCCGCACCATACAGGAATATAATGTATCTTGGAGCAACGGTTCTCTCTGGGTACAAGAGGTCTCTCATAGGGTGGTATGGCATCACACCTTCTCCCATTCTGAAACTAACATTATCAGACATCTCATTCACACTTCAAGGGTCACTACCCTTATCAGAATTTCCATACATTCTACTCATGGTGTGACTACTTGGTGTAGGAGGTGATACCCATAAATTTATATTGTTATTGCTGAAGGAGGGAATTCTACTATTGGTTTGGTAATTCTACTAAGGACTGGAGAGAAATATTTTTAATTTTTCTCTTCTTTTTCTGGTTGGATATTTTATTTTTATTTTTGTTTTGTATTTTGGGATTTTACAATTTTTTTTTGGATTTTGGGGAATTAGAGTCAAATTAAGGTCAATTCGACCTAACCTATAATCTACCTAGTCCCACACAACGATGCCAAAAACTTGATGAGATGCAAAATGTGTCTGCTACATCTGTACCCATGTCTCAAGTGCAAGTCGGACCCTGAAGTAATAACCTGGTAAGTTGGGGTCGAATCGTTAGGGAATAGGTCAGGAAATGATGACGAACGTCGGGTTGGCTTCAGAGATCAAAGCTTCGAATTTGTATTTTGAGAACACTCAAATTAACTGAGCAATTTTAATTGGGCAAATTCAAATTAATCTAATTGAAGCAAGAACTCGAAACTTTGGTTTTGAAAACAATTCTGGGAAAATGAAATTAAGATCCAATCCCTTGAACTGTAGAGTATCTATGATAAATATAAAATTCTAGAAAATTGTTCAATTAATTAAAACAAGAGCATAAACTAACTCGATGCACCAAATATGTTTGAGCATTAATCCACGCGATACCTGGTCAAAAAAATAATTAATGCAAATGACAAAATTATCGATATGTATATTGCGTCATCAAATACTCTAGTTGCTTTCAACAAATGGAGCTAAAAGTCCTATAATATTAGTCTCGAATAAATTATCAAACTCAAAGAATTAATTATCAGATTATGTTGAATTTTATATTTAACTTTGAAAACCCTAGGTTGGTTTCTTGTTCCCCAACCCTCTATCAATCTATATAGACCTTAATTTAATCTCTACACTAATATTCAACATAATTCAAGTGTTCATTAGTGAATAATAAGAGAAAAGGGTTGGATTTGTTATACCAAACTTGAAGAAATAAACACGCAATGCAAAGAATGTAAAATAATGGAAAAAATTCGGAAAACTAACAATTGTTGAATTAATTTGATATAGAAAATGCAATCTTTTCGTTCAATTAATTACGGTTCATTAGTTGCATATCCAGGTGTATAATGATTAATATTAAACTACTAGATGGATTAAACATGCGCCAAAATTCGTCCAATAGTTTAACTTAGACCCAAAATATATTAGCTCAAATCTAAGAAAAGATACGAAATCCTACTAAAAATCAAACCCTCGGACCAAAGAGAACCCTTAGGATAAAACCCTTGAAAAAAGTGAACCAGTTTGCTTCCAATACCAAACCTCCATTTGGCTTTCTTCATTTCCTTATTTACAGTTTTACCCCTGGACTTATTCTTAATTTTAAATGGTCATAACTTCTTCATCATATCTTGGATTGAGGTACTATTACTTCCACTGTTCTTGTGAACTCAAGATCTTAGACTTTTCTACGGGCTCTTTCATAGGGTTTTAGACATAAATTTACCAATCTTCCCTTAATTTTAGAGATTTCACTAGTTTGACTTTTCTCATTCTTCTAAATGCACGATTTACCTGTAAAATATATGAGAAATACATAAAACACATAATACATTCCAAAAATGTTAGTAACAACAAATATGAGATAAATTTGATGTTTGGGATCGTGAAACTACAAAAAATAAAGACATAAATATGGAATATATGTGCGAAATTAGGAAATTTAGACACAATTATTCTAGAAGAACTCATATGTGATCTTCAAGCATATAAACTCATATGTCCCTTTTTTTGTTATTATTATTTTTTTTTGTTTGTTAACACACACTTGTTACTTTGGATGTTGGTAGCAAAGTGAATTTCACAGATAATATCCTCATTTCACTTCTTTACTTTATTTTCTTTGTCCATATTTTTATTTGAGCATACATTGAGGACAATGTAAAATTTAGGTTTGGGATAAAGATGGTGTTTTTGAAAAGAACAGAAAATCAGAAAAATTTCAAAACAATTCAAAAATATTTTTAATATAATTGAGTTTTGAAATGATTTCTTAATATAGAATTAATTCATGCATCTCTCAAATTATGAAATTTTTACACATTAGATATATAATATGATCAAAAATTGATATTGAGGGAAAAGTTAATATGCTTAACGAATAAAGGCGAAGATTTTAACTTGGTAAGATATTGTGTCATTCAACGTTTTCGAGATATTTAAGTCAATCCAATTGAAAATAACTCAAACTTTCCTTCAGAGATAAACTCGTTGATGATCTCAATTTTTTTGTTTTGTTTGATTAATGAAAACAAAAGGTCAAAATGTGAATCTTAAGCACTACACGTCTTAGTAAGCCATCTCGAGATACAAATAGACTTAACGAAACTTGAGAAATGAGATTAGTCCATCGTTTGAAACCCCAAAATTAAGCCTAACTCTAACATTTTTACATTATTACATTGCAAGCCCATTTGAGCCAAAAAAGAAAATAAGCCTTGTGTTCAAAACCCATTATCATACCCAACTCCAGCTGGGAGTCTAAAGCCCCAAAAAAGAAGCCATAACCATTTTTTGATAATAATATGGTAAAATTACGGTAGGAAAAAGGCCGAAAGAAAAGGAGGTTATAAAAATAATGTGTGAAAAGAAAAGAAAAAAAAAAGAAAGAATGAAAAAAAGGAGCATGTGAAAAAAAATGAAAAAAAAGGGAAAATGAAAGTTGGATGAAAAAGTGCCTAAAACTCAAAATACCAAAAAACCTCTATATTCTCATAAATTTTGAACTCCAAAAATGATTTTTTTTTCTATTCAAACCCGAGCCTACAATACAACACAAGAAAGTACTAATCGATCTCAAGTCAAGTTAGTTATACTGTAGAGAGAAGATGAGTAAAATCTATGGTGTGATTCAATCCTTTCAAAAAGTAATCTATTTTCCATTCATGAGATCATATTCATCAATTATTAAAAAAAATCCATTTTTGATCATGTATATGTGAAATTTGCTCACCTAAATTTACTCTTTTATTCACATATACCGAGTGAAAATAATGCATTTTCGAGTGTTCGATTGAGAGTCCATCCCATGATATTTTGAAATCAAAAAGAACCTTTGGATAAGAAATGTAACCATCAAATCTTTTGAAATGGACGGTTATATTGGCTATGCACACACAAATGATAAGTTGAGATTGAAAAATGAAGTTATACTATATTTATGAAGTTTGCATTCAAACTTGATTATATTACTTTTGAGTCTTTTGTATTGAGTCAAGTTTTTTAATTTTGTGGGTATATTTACTACTAACCCTCATGAGACAAAACTCGTCCACTAGGATAACCTAGGGGTTTAACGGCTTGTTGCACATGCTAAGTGCAATCGTGATTCGTACGAAAGTGAGTTAGATATTTAAATTTTAGCTTTGCTCAAGGACAAGCAAAGTTTAGGTTGAGGTTTTTGATGAGTGCATTATTTTGTATAATTTATGCCCAAATCTAGACCTTGTTAGACCCATTGTATTATAAATAATGAGCTTATAGAATCATTTTCGTAAAATAAAAGAAAAATGCAAGTTTGAATAAAATTTGAGTTAAAAATATAGTTTTAGTAACTCCAGGGGTGAAACCATAATTTTATAAATTTGATGGGCCTGAAAATAATTTTTAAATGCTTATCTAGGCAAAATAAATTTCTCTCTAAAATTTGGTTGAATTTGGAATTAGAACGGAAAAGTTACAAATTTCGGGGGCTAAAATGCAAAGAGGGGTAATTTTGTAATTACTAAATATTTGTGACCCAAAATTTGAATTATTTATTTTTATTTTTCATTTTTATAGGTAGCCCAGAAATGTGGACAACAAAGGAGTCGATGTGCAGAAATTGTTATGATACGTCGCGATACAACACGACATGACACGGTTGACACAGGTGTACTAAATATTTTTTATAAAAGCGTTTGAGTGTTCGTTGAGGCCTTACCATAGCTTTTCGAAAAGGTCTTGACAAGACTCACAACTTTGAAGTTCAGACGAAATTGATATTTTGAAGTTTTGAAGGTAAAAAATGCGATTAAAGTTGATGTTGTGAATAGTGCCTAAATTGGGGATAATTATTTTTAAAAAAAAAACTCTCAATTATGTCCAATTCTTCTCAATAATCCATGAGATAATTATCATCTCAAATACAACCAGTCAAAAAGAGTTTCACTCGAACTCAAACACTTCATTCCTAAGCCTATAAATAAGGCCCTTTGGCTCTTTCTTTTAGGGGAGAATTTTAGAGAGAGTAATTTTTGAGAGATTGTATTCAATTTTAGGGCCAAGTTTTATCTTTTTTTAGAGGATTGAAGATTGTTTTGAGAGAAATTTTTTTAAATTTGATTTATTAATGAAAATCTCTACTCATTCTTATAATTTCTCTTTCATTATGATAGCTTGATTATTCTATTATGATTATGGTGAAGTTTATCATAGTTAACTAATATTGTCACGTTAATTTGATTGTTGTTTATTCCTTACTTGTTTTAATTGTTATCAAAGATTCGGTATTCATTTTAAAACGACACGATAGTGTGTTTTAAAACCTTAAAATTTGTCTTGCCAAATCAAGTTTTGAGATTTAAAAGTAGTAAGTTTTGATGGATTATGCTTGTACACTGATTATTTTGATAGTCCATGCTTAAATACTTTTGCGAACTTTAAAACTTGTACTTTCTAAGGGAATAAGAATTTTAGCGCTCTATCAGAGACTTAAAAATATTTTGATCATAACCGTCATATTTTCCGAATTAAACGCGACGAGAGTCGATTTAATTTGAGTTATAAAAAGGGAATGACAACATTAAATTAGTGTGCAATGTTAATTACGAAATGGACCCCGATTCCTAATTATTTCCTAGTTGTTTACAAATATCTTGTGTTACCCTCATTTATTGTAGTTGCTTTTGTTTAGTGTAGCTCATAGTCATTCTCTATCACATTTAGTCTAGTTGGACAGTCATAATTATTTTGAACGAAAAAATTGAAAAATCTCTGTGGGTTCGATCCGTACTTACACTCGCTATTCAATAATAGTTTGTGCACTTGTGGTTTTTTATAAATTGAGAAACAAGTTTTTGGCACCGTTGCCGATAATTTGTCCTATTTTTTCTTTTTAAAAAAAAATGTGACTTTCGGATAATTTTTTTTTTACTTTTTGCACTAGTTTGTCCTAAAATAAAAAAAATTGAAAAAGAAATAAATTTTTTTTTGGAAATTTCGAGATTAATATTTTTTAGTCAGTACACAAAAAAAATCCCAAAATTCAAAAAATAAAAATTCCCAAAAAAAAATTCCAATAGTAATTTCCATAATAAAAGAAATAAAAAAATGTTTTATAAGTGTGTTTGGTCATTTTTGTTTGTGTGTTGAATACATCATTAGTGCGCGTGTCGCGTTAAATTTTTTTTCTTTCCTTTTCCTCATTTTTTTTATGATGCACTTTACGTTTGGTGCAGTTTCTTTTGTATTTTTTTAGAAGAAGATTTGGGAAAAAAAGATTAAAAATAAAGGGAAAAAAAGTTGTGCAACAGTAATCGAACGTGAAGAAAACTTGTGCAATCTTGTCACGAGCATAAGGAACTCTCGGGGACGACTGAAACATAGAAGAATTTTTTTCCTGATTGACGTCAACTTACACTTCGGGTCATCGTAAGCAAGTGACCATAAAAAGTCAACACTGGATGTATGTTTCGTGTGCTCCTATATGGTTTAATTTCGCACTTAATTTAGCACGTTGCATAAATTGAATTAAGGGAAAAAGTCTTAAAGAGGCTAGAATTAAAAGATACTCCAACGCGAACTTATTAAATCGATTATGTTTTACCTTGTCTAGGATTGGTGTTTTTTAATGAGTCTTCATACCGACCACCTAGCTGGAGGAAAAAGCGAGATTTGAGGCGATAACCACAGTTGGTCGTCTTTTAAATTCTCCTTTATCAAAGGGTATGTGCTTTCTAATTAGATTTTGAGTCAATTAATATTGCTTTTGCATTTAAAAAATTATATATTATGAAAAAAAAATCATGCATTGTAAATTGCAATGGGTGATCCTCATATTGTTATCCCGTCATCTTTCTCATATTCCTCAATTGATCCTGTGGACGTGTTTTTACAAAATACTAAAAATTTAGATGACTACGTATTTCAATTTGAGTCAGATGGGTCAGTAGTCATTTTAAAAATTAAAGAAGGTATGGATGAGAATCCAACCCCTGTAATTACTATTTTTTCACCAAAGTGTATCAATTCGAAAGAGGTAAACAAACGGTTTAATGATGTTATTTAGAAAAGTAATCATGAATTAAATTGGGATACTCACTTTTGTGAGGAGAAAACAATTGACAATCTTGACATATGTAATACCAGTGATGATTTGGATGTTAATTTATGTCAAGATTTTTATCTTAATTTAATTGAGAAGAATGTTGATTCTTTTTACATGTAGGAAATTTATTTGAGGATTCGTCATTCGATGTTAGTGATACTTAAAGTAATTATGACGGTCCTCCCATTTTTTATGAAGAAAGTGCATTGTCCCACGATACCTCTTCTTCTCGGGCTTTTCGTAAAGTCTCACATTTAGGAGTGGAGTATGCATCCCAAATTTTATGTGACTATTTTTGAAAAACGGATAGTAAATATTTGGATCGTCATTGTAATTTGCTACCCCATGTGATGCATCGACATATGATTCGTGTGATTCAAATGTGTTTATTATTGATGGCGTCGGTGAAAACCATTATGACCATGAATTTATGGTTGAAATTTATGTTGTGCGGTTATACTCTAAAATTTATGATATTTTGGGACTTTGTGCAATAAAATTTATTAATTGGAATAACCTACAACTCTTTCGACTAATAATTTACGGTGATGATGGAAATTTTCATGGGTTTGTATATTATTAGTGTAGTTTTTCCCTTTTTTTGTTATTATTTTTTTTGTGTTTGTTAACATACACTTGTTACTTTGGATGTTTGTAGCAAAGTGAAGTTCACATGTAATATCGTCATTTCACTTCTTTACTTTATTTTCTTTCTCCATATTTTTATTTGAGCATACATTGAGGACAATGTAAAATTTAGGTTTGGGGTAAGGATGGTATTTTTGAAAAGAACAAAAAATCAAAAAAATTTCAAAAATATTCAAAAATATTTTCTATATAAATGATTTTTGAAACGATTTCTTAATATATAATTAATTCATGCATCTCTCAACTTATGAAATTTTTACACATTAGCCATATAATATGATCGAAAATGGATATTGAGGGACAAGTTAATATGCTTTACGAATAAATGTGAAGATTTTAACTCGGTGAGATATTGTGTCATTCATCGTTTTTGAGATATTTAAATCAATCTGAGTGAAAATAACTCAAACTTTCCTAGAGTGATAAATTGGTTGATGATCTCAAATTTTTTGTTTTGTTCAATTACTGAAAATAAAAAGTCAAAATGTGAATTTTAAGCACTAGAAGTCTTAGTAAGTCATCTTGAGATACAAATAGACTTAACGAAACTTGAGAAATGAGATTAGGCCATCGTTTGAAACCCCAAAATTAAGCCTAACTCCAAATTTTGTACATTATTACATTGCAAGCCCATTTGAGCCAAAAAGAAAATAAGCCTTGTGTTGAAAACCATTGTCCTACCCAACTCCAGTCTGGAGTTTAAAGCCCATAAAAAGAAGCCTTACTCATTTTCTGAGAATACTAGGGTAAAATTACGGTAGGAAAAAGGCCAAAAGAAAAGGAAGTTGCAAAGATAATGAGTGAAAAGAACAGAAAAAAAAAGAAAGAACAGAAAAAATGAAAAAGAAGGAACATGTGAAAAAAAGGAAAAAAAAAAGGAAAATGGAAGTTGGAAGAAAAAATGCCTAAAACTCAAAATACTGAAAAACCTCTATATTCTCATAAATTTTGAACTCAAAAATCCATTTTTTTCAATCCAAATCCGAGCCTACAGTACAACCAAAGAAAGTCCCAATCGATCTCAAGTGAAGTTAGTTATACAGTGGAGAGAAGATGAATAGGATCTATGGTGTGATTCATCCTTTCAAAAAGTAATAGATTTTCCATTCAAGAGATCATTTTCATCCATTGTAAAAAAAAGTCCGATTTTGATTACGTATATGTGAAATTTGCTCAACTAAATTTACATATACCGAGAGAAAATAACCCATGTTTGATTGTTCGATTCAAAGTGCATCCCGTGAGATTTTAAAATAAAAATGAACTTTCGGATAAGAAATGTAACGATCAACTCTTTTGAAATGGACGGTTATATTGGATATCCACACACAAACGATAAGTTGAGATTGAAAAATGAACTTTTGCTACATTTATGAAGTTTGCATTCAAACTCGATTATATTATTTTCGAGTCTTTTCTATTGAGTCAAGTTTTTGAATTTTTTGGGTGTATTCACTGTAAAACCTCACGAGACAAAACTCGTCCGCTAGGGTAACCTAGGTGTTTAACAACTTGTTGAACATGCTAAGTGCAATCGTGATTCCTACGAAAGTGAGTTAGATTTTATAATTTTAGTTTTGCTCGAGGACTAGCAAAGTTTAGGGTGTGGGGTATTTGATGAGTGAATTATTTTGTATAAATTATGCCCAAATCAAGACGTTGTTAGCACCATTGTATTATAAATAATGTGCTTTTAGAATCATTTTCGTAAAATAAAAGAAAAATGCAAGTTTGAATAAAATTTGAGTTAAAAATACAATTTTAGTAACTACAGGGGTGAAACTAAAATTTTAGAAACTTTATGTGCCTAGAAATAATTTTTAAATTCTTATCTAGGAAAAATAAAGTTCTCTCTGAAATTTGGTTGAATTTGGAATTAGAATGGAAAAGTTACGAATTTCGGGGGCTAAAATGCAAAGAGGGGTAATTTTAAAATTTTGAAATATTTGTAACCCTAAATTTGAATTAATTATTTTAATTTTTCATATTTATGGGTACTCCAAAAATGTAAACAATAAAGGAGTCGATGTGCAGAAATTGTTACGATACGTCGCGATACAACATGACATGACACGATTGACAGAGTTGTAATAAATATTTTTTATAAAATCGCTCGAGTGTTCATTGAGGCCTTGCCAAAGCTTTTCGAAAAGGTCTTGAAAAGACTCACAACTTTAAAGTTCGGATGAAAATGAGTTTTTGAAGTTTTGAGGGTCAAAAATACGATTAAAGCTCATGCTGTGACAAGTGACGTGAATAGTGTTGTCAATAGTACGAAAATTGGGGATAGTTATTTAAAAAAAAAAACTCTCAATTATCTCCAATTCTTCTCAAGACTCTGTGATATAATTATCAACTCAAATACAACCAATCAAATAGAGTTTCACTCCAACTTAAACACTTCATTCCTAAGCCTATAAATAAGGCCCTTTGGCTCTTTCTTTTGGGGAAGAATTTTAGAGAGAGTAATTTTTGAGCGATTGTATTCAATTTAGGGCCAAATTTTCATCATTTTTTAGAGGATTGAAGATTGTTTTGTGAGAACTATTTGTAAATTTGATTTATTAATAAAAATCTCTACTCATTCTTATAATTTCTCTTTCATTATGATAGCTTGATTATTCTATTAGGATTATGGTGAAGTTTATAATAGTTAACTAATATTGTCACGTTAATATGACACCCTGCCTAATTAACCCTGGGTGATCAGTCCTAAATTAAGTTAGAACAGGTTTCCCAATTGGTTCATTCTTAGCATCACTGTCGCTTTTTTAATTACTAACCACCTAAGTGAGAAAAATAGACTGGTGCCAATTTTTTTCTTTCATTAATTTAAATGGAACTCACATGCGGAAAATAAAATAATATAACAATCATAGTTAACTAAAACAACCATACACATTAAATGACTAACCGAATAAACCATCGGCCCAAAATCCAACAAAATTAAAATAACGACAAGTAATCAATCACAACAAGTCTGACAAAATCTAAATGGACCGTGAGCGACATGCTCCAAATAACTAATAGGAGTATCTATACTAGAATGAAAGAATGAGGCGTCTATCAATCTCCCACAACATCCATAATATGCGGTAGCAACGGATCCCTAAAATTGAGTCAAGCCTGGCGTCCCTGTGGCTGGACACCTAAAAGGTTTTTAAAAATTTTATAGCAAGGGTTAGTACCCAAAATATTTGAAAAACATTTAACAAATGATTAACTTGCAGTAGTAAAATAAATATGCATGCTCTCCATATTTTAGTTAGTGTCGCACTCTCTTGAGGACATCTCACCCCTCCCTAATGTGCACTACGAATACCTTAATTAAATCACCTAGTTTTAAATCTCATGACTAGATGAATAAAAACCTCTTTGCCCCCACCCTACTCTAACCGAGTATGCCATGATTATGATTTTTAAGTTATTAGCAACATCAACTTAATTATTCATTTCCCTTTTTAACTTCATATAACTTCCACACTTGTCATACAGATAATACAACTCATGCTTATATTAATTAGCCCATATATAATTAATTACCTAATTATATACTTAGTCATTTTACAACATTCACGAACATACTGAAATACACATAATAATAACATCCGCCCGAGTAATAACTCACAGGATATAAATTCTCTAAAGTGCTATCCCACTAGGTATATTCACATCACCTAGTTACCCCAAGTCAGAATTTCTCACTAACTTGGTAAGAATAAAATTGGAGGCGATCATATTCCTTCCCTGAAAGTGATATGCCCTCACCCATATAACGGACGCTATGACATAGGGATATACTCACCCTACTCCTCAAGCTAGGGGATTCATCCACTACGCGCAACCTCCACCTATAGCACTAGAGTATAATAATAATAATAATATCTATCGACTGATATTATTGTACACGCCATATATATACTATCACATCCCGTATATATATATATATATATATATATATATATATAAAATTATCCCGGCTATGCCGTGTACTAACTCCGTAACCCAAGCCTATTAAAATTTTTAAGAGTTCATTGGTCAACTCTAATTATTAATTAATTTACACATTAATTAATTAAGTTAATTTTGGTGTCGCTCCCACCATAAATACGGACTTACTCTAGTGGCCCAGAATAAACTACACCCGAGTCTAAATTCCCGACTCTAAATTATTTAGGCCAATGTTGAATAATTACAACACCTTGGTATTGCTCAACCAATACCCCGGACTCGGCCCCCTAAAATCCATCCTTAATTGTTTTGCAACATTATTCTCAAAATTTAGTCATGGCGTCAAACTTAAATTTTTCTCCCGAATCCCAATTAATTTTCCTCACAATTAATTAGGTTATAACCCCATATATATCTATTTGTTATCACATAGTATATGGGGAGAATTTTATATAACTTTCATCTTATATTAATAAACTGGACGAATTGCCAATGTTTGCCGAGGGTCGATCGATCGACCCCAGACCTTTGATCGATCGATCGAGAAGGTCTTCGTCTTCCTCGGGAAGACTGTTTCAGCCATGAACGTTTTTCTCCAAACCCTAGTTTCTTCTATCAGCAACCTCAAGCCCTCTTATCACGATTACATGTTAGAAACCTCATGAGGGACCTCCATAATGTCCACCAACATCATTAATTCATCCATTATCTACTGATTTCTTAATTTGGGGAAAAATTCATCTTTAACTCTTAACCCATTTAAAACAAAAATTCGTTCATCAAATTCGTTTCTAATTAACCAGATATCATCCTACTAGATAGGTACCAATTTACAAATATCAGATGTTACATGAATACCTACTAGATTTCATAAATCAGATTATTGGTTGTCAAAACCCCATGTTTATGCCTTTAACTCCCCAAACCAAATTTTCTTCATCAATCACATCACATAAATATGAATTGAAAAACAGATTTAATACTACATCAAGTTATCCACTTGCCTTAGGGTTCGTAGAGTCTGAATCTTGAGTTGTGATTGTCCAAGGTTGAAGATGAACTCTTTGGTTTGGCCCCTTCTTTGTCCCCCAATTTGCCTTAACTGCTACTTAGGGTTTCTTAATTTGATTCAGACGTTCCCTAATTCCTTATACTTGCTTAAATTAGGCTAATCCCTTTTTTTGCCTATTGGGCTAGGCCCAAGTGACCCAAATGCCCCCATGTGTGCCCGGCTATGTCTAAAAACGTCTCGTGACCCATTTACTACCCCCGGGTACACTTTTTCGACTATCTCGGCCCATTCGGACTCAGCCGGACCCTCAGAATTAGCATCTGAATTAATTTATAAAAATCCTTATTTCACACCCAATTTAGTCTATACCGACTCCCTCCTGAAATAAGTACATATTCGATCATTAATACTCGAAATGACGTAAATACATTATTACTATTCACTTAGTAAATGAGTTTACCTAAATATTAACCATTCACTCCCCGATTAATATTTAAATATAAATTACCATAATTAATTCAATTAAAATTATAACACACAATTAATTTTTGAATTCCCGAATTAATTAAATCTTAAATGCATGAAAATACGGGGTGTTACATACTCCCCCCCTTACAAAGGAATTTTGTCCCCGAAATTAGATCATACCTGTGGTGAAAAGATCTGGATATTGTTCTCGCATATGCTCCTCCCGCTCTGAGGTAAACTCATCAACGCTGTGATAACCCCATTGTACTCTAACTAGTGTAACAACCTTGGATCGTAACTTCCGCTCACTATGGTCCAGAATACCCACCGGTCTCTCCTCGTATGAGATGTCTGGTTGTAATTCAATTTCCTCAAGTGGAATGTGCCAGAAAGCCCTTTCGCTCCTACGATATTTCTTCAGCAATGCTATATGGAACACGTCGTGTATCCGCTGAAGGTGTTTTGGCAATCCCAGCCTGTAGGCTACTGGCCCCATCCTCTCGATAATAGGGAAAGGTCCCACGTACCTAGGTGCTAACTTACCTTCTTGCTGAACCTCAACACCCCTTTCATAGGGGACACCCGGACCAACACCTGATCCCCAACCTCTAACTCCACATGTTTTCGTGAAGCATCAACGTAACTTTTCTGCCATCCTGAGATATTCGAATCCTCCCTTGGATCAGCTCTATCTTGGAAGATGTCTCCTAAACAATCTCCGGCCCCAATAGTTTGTTGTCCCCCACCTCTAACCAACAAATGGGTGAACGACAAGGTCTCCTGTATAGTGCCTCGAATGGTGCCATACCGATCGTGAATTAGTAAGAGTTGTTATACGCGAACTCTACCAAAGGAAGATATTTCTCCCAACCTCCCCCAAAGTCTAATATGCACATTCTGAGCATATCTTCCAGCATCTGATTTACTCTCTCAGTCTGTCCGTCAGTCTGTAGGTGATAGGCTGTACTCAAACGTAACTCCGTGCCCATGGCCTCCTGGAAGCTCTGCCAAAAGTGGGCCACAAAGATCTTGTCTCTGTCAGACACAATATTAATCGGTACCCTATTTAGCTTAATAATCTCAGCTATGAACAGCTGCGCATATCGCATCGTCTCAAAATTTGTGCGAACCAGCAGAAAGTGGGCCACTTTGATCAATCGATCCACAATGACCGATATGGAATCGTGACCCTTTTGTGATGAAGGTAACCCTGTAATGAAGTCCATAGAGATGGTCTCCCACTTCCACACGAGAATATCCAGCGGCTGTAACATCCGTGATGGTCTCTAGTGGTCTACTTTCACAAGTTGACACGTGGCACACTTCGAAAAAAACTCTGCTATGTCTCGTTTCATTCCTTCCCACCAATACGGCCTCCTCATATCCTGGTACATCTTATCCCCACGGGGATGTACCGCGAATCTCGACCCATGGGACTCTGTCATAACATCGTGCCTCAATTCCTCATCCTCTGGCACAATTAACCTCCCTCTAAGGCATAAGCCTCCTTTCGAGCTGACTAAGTAACCTTCTGCTCCCTCAGCTAGAAACTGGCTCACCCTATCTCGGCAGACCTGGTCCCCTGCCTGCACCCTCACAACTCGCATAATGATCTCAGGTGTGGTGTATAATGCTAACATGCAAGCCCTGGATACATCATCTTTATATCGAAGCTCATTCCACTTCGCTTTCCAAACTTCTGATATTTCCCCGATCGGTCTCCGGCTCAATGCATCTGCTACCACATTAGCCTTACCAGGATGATACTGAATATCAAACTGGTAATCCTTCATGAATTTTAGCCATCGCCTCTGCCTCATATTCAGATCCTTATATGTGAAGAGATACTGACGTGATTTGTGATCCGTGAATAACGTGAACTGCTCTCCCTGAAGATAATGTCTCCATATTCTCAAAGCAAAAACGACCGCTGCTAGCTCCAGGTCATGAGTGGGGTAATTCCTCTCCTGGGTCTTTATCTTTCTGGACGCATAAGCTATAGCCCTTTCCTCCTACTGAAGCACACCCCCAAGTCCCTATAAGGATGCGTCAGTGTAAACTCGGTATTCTGATCCTCCCTTCGGCAACGCAAGTATGGGTGCAGATGTCAACTTTTCCTTTAGCTCGTCGAAAGGTAATTGACAATGATCATTCCAAGTGAAAGGTTCCCCCTTCCGGGTCATATTTGTCAAAGGGCCCGCAATCTTTGAGAATCCTTTAATTAATCGCCTAAAATAACTGGCCAATCCCATAAAACTGCGCACCTCGGTCGGTGTCATGGGTTGTCCCCACTCCCTCACCGTCGATACCTTACTTGGATCCATCGCAATACCTCAGTCTGACACCACGTGGCGAAGAAACTAAACCTCTCGTAGGCAAAATCCACACTTCCTGAATTTGGCATAGAGCTGGTGATTACGTAATGTCTGTAATACTAAATGCAGATGCTCTGCGTGCTCCTCCTCGGTGCGCGAGTAGATCAGGATGTCATCAATGAACACGATGACAAACTGATCGAGAAACTCCCTGAAAACCCTGTTCATAAGGTCCATGAACACTGCTGGTGCATTGGTGAGCCCGAATGGCATCACCCTGAACTCATAAGATCCATACCGGGACAGGAACGTGTTCTTAGGAACATCCTCCTCTCGGATACGTAGTTGATGATACCCTTACCTCAAGTCGACCTTAGAGAAGTAAGACGCCCCTCTCAACTGGTCAATTAGATCATCGATCCTAGGCAACGGATACTTATTCCGTATCTTCGCCTTGTTCAGCTCTCTATAGTCCACGCATAACCATACTGAGCCGTCCCGCTTCTTCACAAACAACACTGGTGCACCCCACGGTGATGTACTCTGCCGGATGAAACCTTGACCTAGAAGCTGCTGAATTTGCTCTCTCAACTCACGCATCTCTGACGGGGCCATACGGTATGGGGCCCGAGCAATCGACCTCATCCCCGGTGCTAAATCGATCACAAATTTGATTTCCCTACTAGGTGGCAACCCTGGTATCTCCTGGAATACATCTTCAAAGTCCCTCACTACCAGGATTGATTCCAATGAAATTTCCACCTCTTGTGAGGTCTCCTCCTCAATGTAATACAAGTGTGTACGTGACCCTCCCTCAGGTAGAGGCATTGCTATCAAGAACATCTCCTGTCCTGGAATGGAGAACACGATGGTCCTCTCATAGTAATCCACCGTCGCTCGATAACCTGCCAACCAATCCATACCCAATATGACATCGTACCCCTCCACATCGAATGCTAAGAGGTTCGATGCTAAACTAAGTCTCCCAATCAAAATTTCCACACCCCAACAAATAGAGTGAATCATAGCCCCGTTGCCTACTGGCGACTCTACACACATCCAAAGACTACCCGCGATCTCTAGTAGTCCGGCCCGTTTAGCAAAATTAAACTTAATGAATGAAAGTGATGCTCCCGTATAAAAAAGAATACTACCTTCATAACCATGAATGAGAAACATACCCTCAACTGCTGGCGGTACTTGCTACGCTGGGGGATTGGGAACATCCCGGACGTTATACACACGCCCGTAGTGCATCTGTCCCTGCTGCGGTGGGCCGGGTGGGGCTGGTGCTGCTGGTGGTATCTTCCCCCGTTGCCCTTTTTGGGCCTCTTGCTATTAACCTCTGCCCCTCTGTGGGCACTCCCTCTTGAAGTGTCCTGGCTGGCCACAGACAAAACATCATTTCTGACCATCTCCCTATTGTTGGCCTTGACGTGGCTTGCCCCGCTGGCCTCCCCCATTGTCCCCTTGGCCCTGAGGAACCTGCTGATGCTGATTTAGGCTCGGCTGCCCCTGCCTGAACCCCTGTCCTCTCGGTCGGAACCCACCAGGCTTAAACTTCTTAGCCTGATTCCCCTACTGACTGCCCGACTGCTGATAAGTACCACTCGTGTCACCACCAGTAACTGCCTTGCCCTGTTGGCTCGGCTCCCTTGTCCTCTTGCTCCCTTTCGCATGGAAGCGATGATTTTGGCAATGCATAAGTGCGGCATTAACGACATCTGTATAAGTCACTAACGCCGAATTTCCAATCAAATGTTGCCTGATCTGCCAGGCTAAACCATCCATAAACCTCGATTTTTTCCGCCCCTCATCGCTCACCTCATTTGGCACAAAGTTTGCCAAACGGGTGAAATCTTCCTCATAGTCTTCCACTGATCGGTCACCCTGTACTAAATCACTGAATTTCTTTCTCATCTCAGCCTTTACCGCTGGTGGAAAGTATTTGTGGTTTAACCGCACCCAAAACTCTGCTATCAGCATCAAATCCCGCTCCTCGACGGTGGTAACTGACTCCCACCACTGTAAGGCTGCCCCCAACAGACGAAAGGTAGCAAGCATCTGTTTTTGTACCTCGGTACACTCCAGCATGCGCAGATGGCGTTGATTGTTCTTCTTCCAGTCACATGCCTCTACTACATCCGTGCTACCCCGAAACTCAGGTGGGTGACCCTTCTGAAAGGTCTACCTAACTCTCTGCCAATATGGTGGTCCCACTAGAGGCGGTGCCTGGGGCTGTGGAAAGTGATTTGCCATAGCTCGCATTGTTGTCTCGACTGCTTGGGCTATAATCACTACCACCTGGGTAGTGGAAATCAACTCAGGTGGTGGTGGTGGTGGCGGTACCTGTGGCTCCTGATGAGCCTCCCTGACCTCATCCCTCTCCGCTCTCTGTCTCCTCGGTGGCATCTAAAATAGATTTAATTGTATAAGTACACAATTTATACAAAAATATTCACAGCAGAAATACAATATCTCACAAGAGGAAAAATGAATCAACAGTCCTAATGATAGGGCTTTATAACAACAGAATGCTACGCTGAAACGTAGAAACCCGCACAGATCCTAAGGACACTAGAACCTGATGCTCTGATACCATCTGTGACACCCCGCCTAATTAACCCCGGGTGATCAGTCCTAAATTAAGTTAGAACAGGTTTCCCAGTTGGTTCATTCTTAGCATCACTGTCGCCTTTTTAATTACTAACCACCTATGTGAGAAAAATAGACTGGTGCCAAATTTTATCTTTAATTAATTTAAATGGAACTCACATGCGGAAAATAAAATCATATAACAATCATAGTTAACTGAAACAACCATACACAATTAAATGACTAACCAAATAAGCCATTGGCCCAAAATCCAACAAATATAAAATAACGACAAGTAATTAATCACAACAAGTCTGACAAAATCTAAATGGACCGTGAGAGACATGCTCAAAATAACTAATAGGAGTATCTATACTAGAATGAAAGAATGAGGCGTCTATCAATCTCCCACAACATCCACAATATGCTACAGCAACGGATCTATGAAATTGAGTCAAGCCTGGCGTCCCTGTGGCTGGACACCTAAAAGGTTTTTAAATTTTTTATAGCAAGGGTTAGTACCCAAAACATTTGAAAAACATTTAACAAACGATTAACTTGCAGTAGTAAAATAAATATGCATGCTCTCCATATTTTAGTTAGTGTCGCACTCTCTTGAGGACGACTCACCTCTCCCTAATGTGCACTACGAATACCTTAATTAAATCACCTAGTTTTAAATCTCATGACTAGATGAATAAAAACCTCTTTGCCCCCACCCTACTCTAACCGAGTATGCCATGATTATGATTTTTAAGTTATTAGAAACATCAACTTAATTATTCATTTCCCTTTTTAACTTCATATAACTTCCACACTTGTCATACAGATAATACAACTCATGCTTATATTAATTAGCTCGTATATAATTAATTACCTAATTATATACTTAGTCATTTTACAACATTCACAATCATACTGAAATACACATAATAATAACATCCACCCGAGTATTAACTTACAGGATATAAATTCTCCAAAGTGCTATCCCACTAGGTATATTCACATCACCTAGTTACCCCAAGTCATAATTTCTCACTAACTTGGTAAGAAGAAAATTGGAGGCGGTCATATTCCTTCCCTGAAAGTGAGATGCCCTCACCCATATAACGGACGCTATGACCTTGGGATACACTTACCCTACTCCTCAAGCTAGGGGATTCATCCACTACGCGCAACCTCCCCCTATAGCCCTAGAGTAAAATAATAATAATATGTATCCACTGATATTAATGTACACACCATATATATACTATCACATCCCGTATATATATATAAGTATAAAATTATCCCGGCTATGCCGTGTACTAAATCCGTAACACAAGCCTACTAAAATTTTTAAGAGTTTATTAGTCAACTCTATTTATTAAATAATTTACACATTAATTAATTAAGTTAATTTTAGTGTCGCTCCCACCATAAATACGGACTTATTCTCGTGGCCCGGAATAAACTACACCCGAGTCTAAATTCCCGGCTCTAAATTATTTAGCCCAATGTTAAATAATTACAACACCTTGGTATCTCTCAACTAATACCCTGGACTCGCCCCCCTAAAATCCGTCCCTAATTGCTTTGCAACATTATTCTCAAAATTTAGTCATGGCGTCAAACTTAAATTTTTCTCCCGAATCCCAATTAATTTTCCTCACAATTAATTAGGTTATAACCCCATATATATCTATTTCTTATCACATAGTATATGGGAAGAATTTTATATAACTTTCACCTTATATAAATAAACCGGACGAACTGCCAAAGTTTGCCGAGGGTTGATCGATCGACCCCAGACCTTCGATCAATCGATCAAGCAGGTCGTCGTCTTCCTCGGGAAGACTGTTTCAGCCATGAACGTTTTTCTCCAAAACCCTAGTATCTTTTATCAGCAACTTCAAGCCCTCTTATCACGATTACATGTTAGAAACCTTATGAGGGACCTCCATAATGTCAACCAACATCATTAATTCGTCCATTATCTACTGATTTCTTAATTTGGGGAAACAATCATCTTTAACTCTTAACCCATTTAAAACGCAAATTCCTTCATCAAATTCATTTCTAATTAACCAGATATCATCCTACTAGATAGGTATCAATTTACAAATATCAGATGTTACATGAATACCTACAAGATTTCATAAATCAGATTATTGGTTGTCAAAACCCCATGTTTATGCCCTTAACTCCCAAAATGAATTTTTCTTCATCAATCACATCACATAAATATGAATTGAAAAATAGATTTAATACTATAGCAAGTTATCCACTTGCCTTAGGGTTTGTAGAGTCTGAATCTTGAGTTGTGATTGTACAAGGTTGAAGATGAACACTTTGGTTTGGCCCCTTCTTTGTCCCCCAATTTGCCTTAACAGCTACTTAGGGTTTCTTAATTTGATTCAAACGTTCCCTAATTCCTTATACTTGCTTAAATTAGGCTAATCCCATTTTTTTGCCTAATGGGCCAAGCCCAAGTGACCCAAATGCCCCCATGTGGGTCCGGCTATGTCTAAAAACGTCCCGTGAGCAGTTTACTACCCCCGGGTACACTTTTCTGACTATCTTGGCCCATCCGAACTCTATCGTGCCATTAGAATTGGCATCTGAATTAATTTATAAAAATTCTTATTTCACACCCAATTTAATCTATACCAACTCCCGGTTGAAATAAGTACATATCCCGTCATTAATATCCGAAATGACGTAAATAAATTATTACTATTCACTTAGTAAATGAGTTTCCCTAAATATTAACCATTCACTCCCCGATTAATATTTAAATATAAATTACCATAATTAATTCAATTAAAATTACGACACACAAGTAATTTTTGAATTCCCGAATAAATTAAATCTTAAATGCATGAAAATACGGGGTGTTACAGTTAATTTGATTGTTGTTTATTCCGTACTTGTTTTAATTGTTATCAAAGATTCGGTATTCATTTTAAAGCGACATGATAGTGTGTTTTAAAACCTTCAAATTTGTTTTGCCAAATCAAGTTTTGAGATTTAAAAGTAGTAAGTTTTGATGGATTATGCTTGTACATTGATTGTTTTGATAGCCCATGTTTAAATACTTTTGCGAACTTTAAAACTTGTATTTTCTAAGGGAATAGGAATTTTAGCGGTCTATCAGAGACGTTAAAAATATTTTGATCATAACCGTCATATTTTCCGAATTAAACGCGACGAGAGTCGATTTAATTTGAGTTATAAAAAGGGAATGACAACATTAAATTAGTGTGCAATATTAATTACATGGTAAATGGACCTCGATTCTTAATTATTTCTTATTTGTTTACAAATATCTTGTGTTACCCTCATTTATTGTAGTTGCTTTTATTTAGTGTAGTTCATAATCATTCTCTATCACATTTAGTCTAGTTGGACAGTCACAATTATTTTCAACGAAAAAATTAGAAAATCTCTATGGGTTCGATCCGTACTTACACTCTCTATTCTATTACAGCCTGTGCACTTGCGATTTTTTATAAATTGGCAAACAAGTTTTTGGCGCCGATGCCGAGAATTTGTCCTATTTTTTATTTTAAAAAAATTGTGAGTTTCGGATTTTTTTTTTACTTTTTCCACTAGTTTATCCTAAAATAAAAAAATGAAAAAAAAAATATTTTTTCCTGCAAATTTCCAGATTCGTATTTTTTAGTCACTAGTCCATAAAAAAAATCCCAAAATTCAAAAACTAAAAATAAAAATTCCGAAAATTAAAAAAAAAATCTAATAGTAATTTCCAGAATAAAAGAAATAAAAAAAAAGTTTCATAAGTGTGTTTGGTCATTTTTGTTTGTATTGAATACATCATTAGTGTGTGTGTGACGTGTTAATTTTTTTTTTCTTTCCTTTTCCTCATTTTTTTTATGATGCACTTTATGTTTGGTGCAGTTTCTTTTGTTTTTTTTTTTCAGAAGCACATTCAGAAAAAAAAGAGCAAACGTGCAGGGAAAAAAAGGTGTGCAACAGTAATCGAACGTGAAGAAAACTTGGGCAATCTCGCCACGAGCATAAGGAACTCTCGGGGACGACTGAAACATAGAAGAATTTTTTCCCTCATTGACGCCAACTTACACTTCGGGTCTTCGTAAGAAAGTGACCGTAAAAATTCAACACCGGAGGTATGTTTTTGTGTGCTCCTACATGGTTTAATTTCGCACTTAATTTAACACGCTGCATAAATTGAATTAATGGAAAAACTCTTAATGAGGATAGAATTAAAAGCTACTCCAACGCGAACTTATTAAATCGATTCTGTTTTAGCTTGTCTAGGATTGGTATTTTTTAATGAGTCTTCATACCGACCATCTACCTGGAGGAAAAAGCGAGATTTGAGGCGACAAGCATAATTGGTCGTCTTTTAAATTCTCCCTTATCAAAGGGTATGGGCTTTCTAATTTGATTTTGAGTCAATTATTATTGCTTTTGCATTTAAAAAATATATATATTATGAAAAAAATCATGCATTGTATATTACAATGAGTGATCCTCATATTGTTATCCCGTCATCTTTCTCATATTACTCAATGATCCTGTGGACATGTTTTTACAAAATACAAAATATTTAGATGACTACGTATTTCAATTTGAGTTAGATGGGTCAGTAGTCATTTTAAAAATTAAAGAAGGTATGGATGAGAATCCAACCCCTGTAATTAGTATTTTTTCACCAAAGTGTATCAATTCGAAAGAGGTAAACAAACGGTTTAATGATGTTATGTCGAAAAATAATCATGAATTAAATTGGGATACTCACTTTTGCGAGGAGAAAATAATTGATAATCTTGACGCATGTAATACTTGTGATGATTTGGATGTTAATTTATGTCGAGATTTTTATCTTAACTTAATTGAGAAAAATGTTGATTCTTCTTACATGTAGGAAATTTATTTGAGGATTCGTCATTCGATTTTAGTGATACTTAAAGTAATTATGAAGGTCCTCCCATTTTTTATGAAGAAAAAGTATCGCCCCACGATACCTCTTCTTCTCGGGCTTTTCGTAAAGTCTCACATTTATGCATCCCCAATTTTACGTGAATATTTTTAAAAAACGGATAGTAAATATTTGGAGCATTATTGTAATTTTCTACCCCTATGTGATGCATCGACATATGATTCGAGTGATTCAAATGTGTTTATTATTGATGGTGTCGGTGAACACCATTATGACCATGAATTTATGGTTGAAATTTATGTTGTGCAGTTATACTCTCAAATTTATGATATTTTGGAACTTTGTGCTATAAAACTTATTAATTGGATTAACCCACAACTCTTTCAATTATTAATTTATGGTGATGATGGTAATTTTCATGGGTTTATATATTATTAGTGTTGTTTTCTCCCTTTTTTTGTTATTATTTTTTTTCTGTTTGGTAACATACACTTGTTACTTTGAATGTTTGTAGCAAAGTGAAGTTCACAAGTAATATCTTCATTTCACTTCTTTACTTTATTTTCTTTGTCCATATTTTTTTAGCATAAATTGAGGACAATGTAAAATTTAGGTTTGGGATAAGGATGGTATTTTCGAAAAGAACAAAAAATCAGAAAAATTTCAAAAAAATTCAAAAGGATTTTCAATATAATTGAGTTTTGAAATGATTTCTTAATATATAATTAATTCATGCATCTCTCAACTTATGATATTTTTACACATTAGCCATATAATATGATCGAAAATGGATATTGAGGGAAAAGTTAATATTCTTAACGAATAAATGTGAAGATTTTAACTTGGTGAGATATTGTGCCATTCATCGTTTTTGAGATATTTAAATCAATCCGGGTGAAAATAACTCAAACTTTTCTTCGGTGATAAATTCGTTGATGATCTCAAATTTTTTGTTTTGTTCAATTACTGAAAATAAAAGGTCAAATGTGAATTTTCAGCACTAAAAGTCTTAGTAAGTCATCTTGACATACAAATAAACTTAACGAAACTTGTGAAATGAGATTAGGCCATTGTTTAAAACCCCAAAATTAAGCCTAACTCCAAATTTTTTATATTATTATATTGCAAGCCCATTTGAGCCAAAAAGAAAATAAGCCTTGTGTTCAAACGCCATTATCCTACCCAACTCCAACCGGGAGTTTAAAGCCCAAAAAAAGAAGCCTTACTCATTTTCTGAGAATACTAAGGTAAAATTACGGTAGAAAAAAGGCCAAAAGAAAAGGAAATAGCAAAAATAATGTCTGAAAAGAAGAGAAATAAAAAAGAAAGAAAAGAAAAAATGAAAAAAAGGAACACATGAAAAAAGGAGAAAAAAGGGAAAATGGAAGTTGGAAGAAAAAATCCCTAAAACTCAAAATACTGAAAAACCTCTATATTCTCATAAATTTTGAACTCAAAAATTCATTTTTCATATCCAAATCCGAGCCTACAGTACAACCAAAGAAATTCCTAATCGATCTCAAGTGAAGTTGGTTATACTGTGGAGAGAAGATGAATAGGATCTATGGTGTAATTCATCCTTTCAAAAAGTAATCATTTTTCCATTTATGAGATCATATTCGTCCATTATAAAAAAATCCCACTTTTGATCATGTATATGTGCAATTTGCTCACCTAAATTTACATATTGTGATAGAAAATAACCCATTTTCGAGTGTTCGATTGAAAGTGCATCCCGTGAGATTTTAAAATCAAAATGAACTTTCGGATAAGAAATGTAACGATCAAATCTTTTGAAATGGACGGTTATATTGGCTATCCACACACAAATGATAAGTTGAGATTGAAAAATAATGTTTTGTTATATTTATGAAGTTTGCATTCAAACTCGATTATATTAATTTTGAGTCTTTTGTACTGAGTCAAAATTAAAACTTTGTGGGTATATTAACTGTAAACCCTCACGAGACAAAACTCGTCCGCTAGGGTAACCTAGGGGTTTAACGGCTTGTTGAACATGCTAAGTGCAATCGTGATTCCTACGAAAGGGAGTTAGATTTTAAAATTTTAGTCTGGCTTGAGGACTAGCAAAGTTTAGGTTGGGGGTAATTGATGAGTGCATTATTTTGTATAAATTATGCACAAATCTAGACCTTAATAGCCCCATTGTATTATAAATAATGAGCTTTTAGAATCATTTTCGTAAAATAAAAGAAAAATGCAAGTTTGAATAAAATTTGAGTTAAAATTACAATTTTCGTAACTCCAGGGGTGAAACCGTAATTTTAGAAACTTTATGTGCCTAGAAATAATTTTCAAATTCTTATCTAGGCAAAATAAAGTTCTCTCTGAAATTTGGTTGAATTTGGAATTAGAACGGAAAAGTTATGAATTTCGGGGGCTAAAATGCAATGAGGGGTAATTTTATAATTTTGAAATATTTGTAACCCTAAATTTAAATTAATTATTTTTATTTTTCATTTTTATAGGTAATCCGAAAATGAAAACAACAAAGGAGTCGATGTGCAGAAATTGTTACGATACGTCACGATACAACATGACATGACACGATTGACACAATTGTAATATATTTTTTTATAAAATCGCTCGAGTGTCCATTGAGGCCTTGCCAAAGCTTTTCGAAAAGGTCTTGACAAGACTCACAACTTTGAAGTTCGGATGAAAATGAGATTTTGAAGTTTTGAGGGTAAAAAATGCGATTAAAGCTCATCTTGTGACTAGTGACTTGAATAGTGACGTGAATAGTGCAAAAATTGGGGATAATTATTTTAGAAAAAAAAACTCTCAATTATCTCCAATTCTTCTCAAGACTGAATGATATAATTATCATCTCAAACACAACCAATCAAAGAGAGTTTTACTCCAACTCAAACACTTCATTCCTAAGCCTATAAATAAGACCCTTTGGCTCATTATTTAGGGGGAGAATTTTAGTGAAAGTAATTTTTGAGCGATTGTATTCAATTTGAGGACCAAGTTTTTATCATTTTTTAGAGGATTGAAGATTTTTTTGAGAGAACTATTTGTATGTTTGATTTATTAATGAAAATCTCTGCTCATTCTTGCAATTTCTCTTTCATCATGATAGCTTGATTATTCTATTAGGATTAGGGCGAAGTTTATCATAGTTAACTAATATTGTCACCTTAATTTGATTGTTGTTTATTCCCTACTTGTTTTAATTGTTATCAAAGATTCGATATTCATTTTAAAACGACACGAGAGTGTGTTTTAAAACCTTAAAAATTGTTTTGCCAAATCAAGTTTTGAGATTTAAAAGTTGTAAGTTTTGATGGATTATGGTTGTACATTGATTGTTTTGATAGTCCATGCTTAAATACATTTGCAAACTTTAAAACTTGTATTTTCTAAGGGAATAGGGATTTTAGTCGTCTATTAGAAACGTTAAAAATATTTTGATCATAACTGTCATATTTTCCGAATTAAACGCGGGGAGAGTCTGTTTAATTTGAGTTATAAAAAGGGAATGACAACATTTAAATAGTGTGCAATATTAGTTACGTGATAAATGGACCCCGATTAGTAATTATTTTTAAATTGTTTAATTTCTTTTATTTAGTGTAGTTCATAATCATTCTCTATCCCATTTAGACTAGTTGGACAATCACAATTATTTTGAACGAAAAATTAACAAATCTCTGTGGGTTCGACCCATACTTAGACTCATTATTTTATAATAGCCCGTGCACTTTCAGTATTTTATAAATTGACAAACATATATTATAGTGATAAATATATGTACTTGTGATGTATTCTACTATGTGAACTTAGTAGATTCGAAAATAATGAAACCTAAAATAATGCAAGTATGGGAATACTTAACTTTAGATTGTGAGAATTCGTATTTGAAATAAACGGTGGAAAACATTTAACATGGCATATCATGGGAAAAGTGTGGGGTCACTATGGGTGTTAACTTAGGGGAGGAAGGTATACAGACTAGTTAGGTAGTAGCATAACTAGGATGAGTTAAGGGTATGCGTTAGGTGTGCACAATAGTTGAGGGGTGAGGATCTCAAGTGAGTGCATGTGACTAACATGTATATAATATTTATGGTTTAATTCAATTAAACACTTGCTATTTTAAAAATATTGTCACATTGGGCTCTGACCCATTTTCTTCCAAATCTATTTTTTTTTGTAAAAATATTTTAGGTTCCCAGCCACAGGGACACCAAGCATAGGAGTTCCATCCAGTTGACGTGCTATAGCTGTTGTGGAAATGACAGGATATCTGAATTAAATGCCCCCACATTCATCTTTGCTTCCTTCGGAGTCTTTCATATCAGTTAGGGAATTATGCCCATTCTTATTCATAGATAGAAATTTTAGACTTTTATTTATATCAGATGATGGTTTTATTTATTCAGATTTTGTATTTGGATTATGTTTTTACTTTGGGATTATTATTGGAGTGTTTACTCCAGACTTAATGTATTTCATTACATTGGTTATTCATATGAGATTGTTTATGGGTGTGTTGAATGGTTGATTATTCATTACTTGGTTGTAAGTTGATTTAATTAATAAAATTTGGCATCTCACTTTTTAAATATTATGTGGCTAGTAACTAATTAAATGCTTTTTGACAGTGATGTTAAAGTTGAACCGACTTGATATTCGATATTAATTTAATAAAGGAGTAGCTACCCGATATTTAATTATATGGGGTGTCACAATGGCCCTCGACCTAAACAACCAAGGAGGACTCGCACTAGGAGCTCTAACCAATGTACAACAAAGCAAATCTATTTTTGTACCCATTGCAAACAAAGAGTTCACCCTAGTATTGTATAAGCCAGGAATAGTCTTTCATACACATGATCCCACACACCACTATAGTGATTTTTTTAATATTCGAGAGCAAGTTAAGATTCTAGTCACTAATTTTAAAAATTTATTGGAAAATTTCAAAGGATGTCTATGCCTTTTGAGAACACTTTTGATGCAATGACTTGTTCCAATAATGAGAAGGGAAAGGAAAATGTTTTCATCACTTGAGTACCAAATATGATGAAAAATCCCTCATTTTTCACATTTCTATTAAGGTTCATAATACTTCTCAATGGTATTTTGATAGTGGGTGCTTTAGGAACATAATCGGTGAAAAGTCACATTTTACCAACGTTGTGGATCGCAAGGAAGGAAAATTCACATTTAGGGATGGGAGTAGGTCTAGCATATTATGACAAATTTGCATGGAGATTTATAATTTTCCTAAGATAAACTATGTGTCGTATGTTAAAGGATTGAAGGATAACTTAATAAGCATACGACAAATTTGAACTACAAATTTTCGATAAAGTTTGACCAGTTAGAGTTTATTTTTTTTAGCAATCTAGTGAAATTTTGATACAAGATCTGAGGACTACCGATAATTTCTATTGTATTATTCCCATGTCCTCTTTATTATGAAATAGTGATAAAGTCTACACTAAGGATCTTTTGCATCAACGAATAAGTCAAGTTAATTTTAGAGATCTTATTTGATTAGTTAAGAAAGATAATGTTTAGGGTTTACCATCACTTAGAGAACTAACTTCCTTAGTTTGTGGTCATTTCCAACAAAGGAAACAAATCAAAAGTCCCCATTGGAAGTTGAATACCATTACAACATCTTGTGTTTTAGAGTTGATACACATAGATCTTATGGGGGATATGTGTATGGAGAATATTAGTGGTAATATGTATATTTTAGTGATGGTTGACTTCTCGATAAATTTAATTGTTGGAATCCTTAGGAAAATGTTCGATTATTTTGAGTTCTTAACCGTAAAGTGCCATGTTCTTCAAAACCAACATGGTGTCTCTATAAATAGTATTCAGAATGACAATGACACTAGATTTAAAGTTTCCAGAGTTGATGGTTTTTGTGATGAGGTTGACATAAAACATGAGTTTTCACCCTTAGAAAAATAAAAGAGTTGAGGAAGAATCTAACAATTCAAGATATCGAAAGGACCATGCTTCCATGAAGGAAAGTTTCAAGATGTTTTTAGGAGCAGGAGGTTAACACCATTTTCCAGATGGTGAATAGAGTCATCATACACCCACCCTTAATACTCTATAAAAGGTGTGGATCATTGTGGGCTTCATCCACACACACTTCACACTCCTTAGGAGGTGTGGAACGATAAGAATATTAACATATCACATTTTTAAGTTTTTTGGAGTCCTTTATATATCTTTAGTGATAGAGATCACTTAGGGAAATTCGACTCTAAATGTGATACGAAAATACTTTTATGATTATCATTAACTAGTAGATCCTATAAGGTGTATAAACATAAAAGCTCTAAGGCCATTTAATCGATAAACAACACGATTATAGACGATGCCTGACTATATTTATTGATCATGATCTTATGTGTGAGAATAAGGCACTCCAAATCATGATCTCATTATTTCCCACACCATCATGATGGACCCTGATCTTGACAAAGAGGATCCACTCTCTTAGGTTAGAAAGAGTTATGAGCCTATCAAAATACTTGGTGATCCAACACTACGTCTCAAGACTCGCTTTCAACTAGAGAATGATGTTAGCTATTTTTCCAACATTATGTCTCGAGAGTTGCATTGAATTGGAGTATGAGGTTAGCTATTTTTTCTATTCTAAACCTGAAAAATTTCATCATTATTTGTAGAGTAGAGGAACAAACAAATTGTTGTATGTTAATTGTACTGAATTCACTAATTTTTGAAGTTTTCTAAATATGTTACTCAGTCATTTCAAAACATATTCATGCACCATTTATTATTCCAAAATAAACTTATCCCTTTCTATCTAAAAAGATATAAGCTTCTTTAAAACATTAACCATAAAAAAAAATCAACTCCATAAATCCATAATGTTCCATCAAATTCCCATAAGAACATATACTGATGTATTATCAAACACATGGTGTTTTATCTACACTTTACGTACAAACAACACCATGAAACAAAAGACTCATTATCATTTTATATTTGTAATCGAAAGAAATAGTGAGTTATAACAATAAGTAAAAAACGAATTCACAAGATGTTTCTTTCAAGCGTATTGCAAGATCTATGTGGAGTCATGTGCTCTCTAACAATTAACGTCTAAAAATGGTTAGAATCATGTTACACATACCTATACAATGACCATAACTGATTTAGTATAGTATTCCCATTTATTTTAAATCAAACTTCTTACCTCCAGTGATTACTGTTAGGTGTTTTTATGCACCAGGGGTCATATACATTTTTTCCATTTTGATTTTTTCACATACAAATGATTCTGAAAAAGTAAGGAGAATAAATACAAATATTTCGATGTACCGATCACCCTTTCTTTCTTGTAACTCTCTAATGTCAATAACTCCATAACACTCATTCTCTTGCCACTGAAACTACAATCAAACTACAAATTTTGATTTACTCCTCACAAAGTTTTATAAGGTATGTCTGTAATGTGAAAAACAAAATTGAAACAAAAAAGAACATCATGTAGGTCTATTAACCTCAAATAAGAAGGAAAGATAATTGTGATTAATGGATATGAAGTTATGTATTTCAAGATATTCAATATATTCATGAGCATCATTAACTCCATCACAGTCATAATAATTGGACTAATTTAAGCAAGGGATTGATTGATGTCAGTATCACTTAATTGTGCCACTTTTTCATAATGAGTGAGATTTGTATCATTTTGATGTATCCCTTAGTTAGAATGAAAGAGGTTGGTATCAATTAGTTGTATCACTTGGTTAGAATGATTGAGGTATGTATCACTTAGTTGTTAAATTTATGATCATTTAATTTATTTGAAGAAGTACAGCCTTGGCGAGAGCTAGTCACAAAATATTTTTTTTTTATTTTTACTAATAAAGTTGTGAAGTTGTTAGAGAGAATAGAGAAACCTTTTGGATCGTTTATGTGTATCAAATTATTTGAACTAGTTTAACAGGAAATGATTCACCGCTTCATCAGTTGGATCATAGGTTAATTTTTATAGATGAATGCAAGTTGTTTGAGGCTCCCACGTCAAAAAATATTTTCCTCCTTTTCCAAAAATAACGAGTTCCCTTCTTCTCATTCAAAAATAAATTACCAATTTTCTCCATCTCGGGTTGATCACATACCCTTGCCCTGGCTCCCTATTGGCTTCGATCTTTAGTTGAACCACCCTGAAGTTTGTCAGTCCCCTTACTTCCTTTGAGTCCGAGACTCACTCATCTTTCATAGAGAACACGGATCAAGTGTCGAATGTACAAGCAGATTTGTTAACAATTCTAGCTCAGCTCACTGCCAAAATTGACAACCTTCAAACTGAGGTTCTTGAGATGCAAAGAAATCAGGTCCCTGTCCTCGAAGATCCTGAGGTCATTTTCCCTCGCACCATGGTTCCTCTTTCACTTGAGCCTTTCTGGGTTCCTGAAGAATACTATCATGATCCACGTGCTCCTTCTGCTAATGGGCCACCACCAGCCTAACTTCCTATGCCAAACCTTGCTCAGACCGGGGCTAATTTACCCATAACTATTGATTCGAAAGGGAAAGATCTGAACAAGGTCAAGAAGACCTCAAGATGCTAACCAAGAAATTCGACCAGGTCATAATCTCTGGGAACTACATGGAATACACCCACAAGTCTCCCTATCCTAAAGCCAGGCTAACAGAAAAATTCAAAATGCCCAATATCGAGAAGTTTGGGGATAGTGGACCCCCGATCGTTAATATCTATAGCTATCATCGAGCCATAACTCTCCTAGGGGATTCCAAAAAAATTATGGCTCAGATGTTCCAGCAAACTCTAAAAGATAGTGCCTTCCGTTGGTTCCTATCACTTGAAGAATCCAAAATTAGCCGTTGGTAAGACGTTGCCCGTGAGTTCATGTCATAATACAAGTACAATAAGGATCTAGAGGTTACTTAACGTGACTTAGAGTTACTTAAACATAACCCTAGCGAATAATTCAACAACTTCATAGCAAGATGGAGAGAAAAAGAAGCTACGATGACCAATTAGCCTTTCAAAGAAGAACAAGTCAGCATTATGAATAAGAACTTCCTACCTCATTTCTGAGCAACCATGGGAGGACTGTATTACCTTCACTTCTGAGCCCTCCGAGAAGGAAGAGTAGAAATTGATGAAGTTCTTGCCAAGACAGAAGTTGAACCAATGAAAATCTCTTGACTGTTTGCTCCTAAAAAGTTTTGAAAATTCTGCTAGTAACCCAGTCTCTACTATTTATAACATCTCTCAGCCTGCCACTTCGTGGGCACCAGAAAGTTGCCCGAACCTAATCTGAAAGGAATATATTGAGCTTTACTCTCCTGTGTCTAAAGTCTATCAGGCTCTCTTGAAGCGAAACCTGATCAAACTACTAGACCCTCGTCCGTTACCAAATCCACTTTCAAAAAAATTCAAACCTGACGCCCATTGTGATTGTCACCAAACTGCTAGCCATACCACAAAAAATGTTTCCATCTCCCAAACACAATCTAAATCCTGATTGATCGGGGTATCGTCACCCTACCAGCTAATCCTAATCCAAACACTACCCATAATCCACTCCCAAATCGTGCAAACGCCATCTTCGTAGAAGAAGACTTAAAACTTGACCCATCTACCCAAATCATGCCAAGTAAATCACCAGACATACCCACATACTCTCCTACCTCTCCAAACATGCCCATATTTCCTCTTACACCCTACCATCCTTGTCGATCAAACCTTGTCACTCCTTACCAGAGACTGCATCGCTGTTTGTACCCATTCTGGGGATAAAGATATGGAATTATCAGAAGTACTGAACCAACTCCTAGAGTTCGGGATGAAATTTCCCTCCCAGATGACCATCAACTGTCATAGATTCAGTGGGTTATTCTTAGAAGCTCGAAAGTGGGTTCGAGAGTCAGACAATAGGGTAGTGCCAGCCGACAAAGTCAGTCTCGATGACCTAGTCCAGATCATGGAAGATTTATTTTAACAGACATGTGATATTTATAGCACATCCGAGCTGCTCGGATCTTTGAAATTATAAGGGCACCTGGTCCTTCACTCCTTTATTTCCCTGTCAAATGGGAAGAATTATATGAAGAAGACATATAAGTTGTAGAGTGTATTGACTTTGCATGGAAAGACAATACCGTTGCCACCAAATGGGGAGATGATTCAGAAGATTCAAATGAAAAACCAGATTTAGGAAAGACTAGTTTGTAGCCAACCTACGCGGAGTGATATCATTTGAGAAGCTACTAGGAGAGATTAACTAGTCACTTGAGCAACCTGATATCGATGAAGAAACAGGGTTTTGTTTTTTCCCTCTTTTGTGAACCACAAAACTAGGTCGGGGAGACATTACCAGAATCTAAATTTATAACCATCAGCAAGCGATAAATGGAAAGGTGTGGAGAATCTCCCTATTACAGAAATGACTCTTGAAGAAAGTAAGGTCCTTGATCAACTGAAGAAGACTTAAGCTAACATCACTCTATGAGGACTTTTCATGTCTTCCCAACTGCAGTGAAATTCCTTAATCAAGTTAATCATAGGACCCGCAGTTCCCCCATCAACCACACCATAAGAAGTAGTGAACCTAGTCAAATCCCTGACCTCTACTCGAATGCTATACTTCTCTAAAGAGGAAATCCCTAAGACTGGTCCCAACCACAATCATTCTATCAATATATCTGTTGAGGTTATGGGGAAAGCTCTCCCCTCTCTCTCATCGATAACGGATCAGCTCTGATTGTATGCCCACTAAGAACCCTCAACTTTCTGGGATTGAAAGTGAGCAACCTTAATCCAACCTTTGCTACCGTACGTTCCTATGACAACACCCGCCGAGAAGTAATGGGATATATCAAGCTTGCAATAGGGGCTAGCCCTATAAATCCTATTATTGCATTCCAAGTCATCGACATCCCAACCTATTTTAATCTACTTCTCAAACGATTGTGGCTTGACAGTATCAAAGGGGTGTCTTCTTCCCTTCATCAGAGATTGAAATTCTTTGCCAATGGATAAGTTATCACCATCTTGGGATATAGTGACAACACCAGGAATGAAAGCACCAGTAATCCAATACTTGAGATACAACACGGGGTGAAAGATATGTTGTTGTTAGGCTTCCAAGTTCAACCACGCCTACTCCCAGCAGGGGATGACTTCAAAGACAGGGTTTTTCCAAACATGATCCTCATGGAAACTTCAATGTAATCCAAATGTTTAAGAACATTCACTCCATGATCGGACTGGAGATAGGGAAAAGACAACAAGGGATAACTGAACATATTGTGCTAAAGGAGTCATTTTCTCCCTGTGTATAAGGCTATAAACCATCAAAAATAGAACTGAGATCGATCCATCAGCCTCCAATGAAGATAAAGTTAGAATGCGCCAGAACTATCTCGGGAGATTCCCTCAATGGAAGATTCATCAGAGAGGTTGAAAATGTCCCATTCTCCAGCTTTCCTGACCCTTACTATGACCTTGTAGATAAGAAGATGAAACCAAGAATGGAGATCTTTTTTCAAGACAACTAGTTGGGGGACGAGAGTTCCCAACACTGTGTGCAACCACTCACTAAGGAGACCATAGTTGATACGAGGGATTCAGAGGATAGTGACTCCGAGGATTTTTTCAACTTATAGATACTAGGGTTGGCACTCTACATGATCCACTCAGGGACTAGATCATCTAATCCATTATGCCTCATAAAAGATGCTCATACACCTCTTCTTAATTAGCATGCTGCACCTATGCCACCTGTTGATATTCAACCTAACCCTGATGTTTATCCCCTTTCCCTTTAGTTATTTCCTCTCACTATGATGTAATCAATACCTCCTTTGATGAGGTTCTCAATACTGTTTTTCCTATCAATGAAAGAAACAAAGATTTTGTGTATCTTGTTATGCCTTACATTAATTGTCTTTATTCTAATAAAACTCTTGATGATGACGACTTTGTAAATAAATAATTCTTAACTGATCTAAATAAGGTTAATAACAAATAATATAACTTTGTTCAAGTTAATAAAGATGAAAATATTGTTATTAATCTCGGTTCTAGTATCCAAATGCGTGAGATTAGGATAGGGGCTACCCTCGATGAGCACGAGCACGCATAACTCGAAGAGCTTCTAAAGGAATTCGTGGATGTCTTCACATGGTCCTACGATGATATGCCCAGTATTAACCCAGAGATAGCACATCATGAGATCCCAACTCTCACGGAATGTAAATCGGTCAAATAGAAGCTGTAAAAGCTCCGCACCGAATGGTCACTCAAAGTAAAAGAAGAAGAAGTCAAGCAACTAAATGTGGGATTCATTCATTTGATCAAATATCCTACGTGGATATACAATATCATACCCATGTCAAAATCAAGAGGCTAGGTCCGCATGTGTGTCGACTACCATGACTTGAACAAGGCCTATTCGAGGGATGATTACCCATTACCCAACATCGATATCATTGTGGACATCACTGCCAGTCATGCTCTCAAGTCATTTGTTGACGGTTTTCTTGAATATAATCAGATCAGGATGCACCCTGATCATCAAGAGAAAATTGCATTCATCACCCATTGGGGAACCTTTTGCTACACTATCTTATCATTTGGTCTAAAAAATGCAGGGGCTACCTATCAAAGTGCTGCCACAAACATTTCACATGATTTGATACAAAATAAAGTCGAGGTATATGTAGATGACATGATTATCAAGTCCAATACTAGAGAAGGTCATGTTCCCTCTCTCTTGAAATTCTTTGAACCACTGCGATAGTACCAAATGCAGCTTAACCCACATAAATGTGTCTTTAGTGTTACCAAAGGTAAACTCTTAGGATTCATGGTCAGTGAGAAAGGGATAAAAGTAGATCCTACTATGCTAAAATCCATACTTGAGATTCTAACTCCCCGAAGGGAGAAAGAAGTTAGAGTATTCCTTAGGAAATTATAGTACATCAATCGATTCATCATCCAATTGACTTCCATATGTGAAACCATGTTCAAACTACTCCGAAAGGATTCAATCAAAGTTTGGAATGAATCTTGCCAAGAATCCTTTGACCAAATCAAGCAATGCATAACCCAACCTCCGGTAGTCATGCCACCGCAGCCTGTCCGTCCCTTACTACCTAACCGTGATCGATACTGCAATAATACCTTGAAGAAACGTGCAAAGAGAACTACATCTACTATGCTAGTCGAAAATTAGCCAATTACGAGGTTAACTACACTTCCTTCAAACAATCAGGCATCGCTCTTATTTGGGTTACCCAAAATTTATGACACTGCATGCTCATCTTCCCCATTAGACTCGTATCCCGAATGGATCCCATCAAGTACCTACTCAAGAGGCCCGCCCTATCCAGCTGAATAGACCATTAGTTGATGCTTCTAACGAGTTTGATATCACCTATGTCACACAGAAAGCCATGAAAGGAAGATCCATCTCTAACTACCTTGCAGACTACCCTATGGAAGAAGTCGTTGTATGAATTTTCAAATTCCCACATGAGAATATCCTTTGAAACTCCCAAGAAGATCTTCGATGGAAAATGTTATTTGATGGTTCTAACAATAAGAAAGGATATGGCATTAAGATCCTCCTAATTGCCCCGATGACTCCCACACTCCAATTGCCATCTAATTGGATTTCCCCTCCACTAACAACATGATTGAATACGATGCATGCATGGTAGACCTCAAAGTTTTCCTTAAGAAAGTAATTCGATATCTCAATTTCTACGAGGATTCAACCCTCATCATCGATCAAGTACTCAGGAAGTGGAAAGTCAAGGACGAGAAACTCTTACCCTTCCATGCCCATCTTGAAGAACTAGTTTCCCATTTCAAAGAAATCACCTTCCACTACCTACCCTGAGCAAAGAATAATTTAGCTGATGCCCTTTGCACCTTAGCCTCCATGATTGACATGACCAAAGGAATAACCATGGCCCCCTTCCTCGTTTAGAAATAAGATAAACTAACCCATTGCTACCACATTGAGCTCTGCTCGGAGGAAGAACTCGAAATAGTCGACTGCTGGTACTATGATATTTGGCGCCTCCTTAAACATGGTAGGTATCCCCAAGGAGACGACAAGAAGGATCGAGAAACTCTCCACATACTGGATGCCCTGTACATGGTCTGTGATAAAGCACTGTTTAAGAAAACATTTGATGGAACCCATCTACACTACATCGCATGGGCTGACATTGAAAAAATGATGCAGAAAATCAACAACGGGGAATACGGACCCCACATGAACGGGAATATGCCCTCCAAAAATATCATTCGATAGGAATAATACTGTTATACCATGGTGCGAGATTACACAGCCTACGTTCGAAGATGTCTCAAATGCCAATAATTCTCCAAACGACAGCATCTTCCTCCATGATGATTGTATAACATGGCTTTTCCATGGTCGTTCTCCACATAGGGCATCAACATCATAAGGAAATTTACACCGAAGGCATCCAATGGGCATGAGTTCATCCTACTCGTTATTGACTACTTCACTAAATGGGTCGAAGCTGAGTCATACGCAGTTTTGAATGCCAAGAAAACGGCCAAATTCATCAAGAAAAATATCATCTATTGATATGGGGTCCTACACGAGCTGGTATCAAATAATGGGTTACATTTTGAGGCGAAGGCTACGAAAATGGTCAACGAGTATGGAATTCAAAGACATAAATCCTCTCCGTACGGACCTCAAATTAACGAGATAGTCGAAGCATCCAATAAGAATCTCAAAGCTATCATCAGCAAGATGACTGAGAGTTATCATGATTGGCCTGACATAATACCTTACTCCCATTGGGGCTACCAAACTGCAGTTCGAATATCTACTAGGGCTACCCCTTAATCTCTAGTCTACGGCATGGAGGCAGTCCTACCTTTTGAGTTTGAAATACCCTCGCTGTGCATTATTCTTAAAAGAAAGGTCCGCGAAGAAGGCTGGTACCAGAGCCGTCTTGACGAGCTATCCTTCTTAGACGAAAGAAGATTGAAAGCTCTATATCACATAGAAGGGTACCACCACCGATAGCGCAATTATTCAATAAGAGATTCAAGGACCGCAGTGTTCGAGAAGGGGACTTAGCCCTTAAAGAAATAGTAGAGCCCATCTGGGACTCTAGAGGAAAATTTAAGCCCAATTGGAGTTGCCCCCATATTGTGAAGAAGATCATGTCGGGAGGCACCGATATGCTCATGAACCTCGAATGAGAAAAAATGGCGTGTTTAGTCAACTTCGACCATCTCAAACAATTTTACCCCTAGTCCAAAATCTCAGCGCGCTTTTAATATCCCTTCTTTTCTAAAAAAAATAAAAAAATATATTCTTTTCCCCCTGCCCAGAACTACGTGGGCCTGATCCTCTAAAGAACATTTTCAAAAAATGAATCTCAAAATTTTTCAAAACCCTCAGAGGTACATAGGAATCTCATTCACTTCACATGAGCACGGTCCCCCCTTATTTTCATAAAAATCTGTTCTTTTCTAATCCCATAGATTGACAATTCATTTTAACATATACATGAACAAAAGGATTATGTATGCCTTAGTGATTAGTATAGATAATTCAAAATGCAAATAGGATTCAAGAGGCATAACTAGATGATCAAAAACCTATTTATTTCATTATCTGAAATTTTCGTATGATTACATCGACATAATGAGTCAAATGACTTCCCTGGGTAACACCACACCTACTAAAAAATTACAGATAATAACAAGCCCCACTACTCTTAAAAATCATCCCCCAATTATTCCCATAAAGCACAAAACCACACCCATTACAAGAAGCTTCACAAAACCCTACCCACAGCTACTAGAGGAACCAACACCATCATCACATGCATCCTAGACTCCCCAAACCTCCCCTACCTGAATGGAGTATCGCATACACTCCATAGAGCGATAATACCGGACTAGCTTGGGATAGACCACAACGCCTCCCTCCATGGTGTCAGATATGGCAAACCACCTCTAACCAGTCTCCACAACTAGCATCTTAGCCACTACCTTCTTCTATAACCACTTCATGTAGTCCCCGGAGACATGCCAGAATCACCTGGTAGACTGAGAAGGATGGGTCGACGGACGATGATTCTCCCATAGAGAACTAAGTCGGATGCGCAGACGCTCTATCAGGTCCTCCACAGGAAACAAGTTTGGTGTCTACGGTTGAAAAATTTGCTCCCAACCATATTAGCGCAACAGCCTCTAGGGAAAGTATAAAGATGTTTTCCTGAGGCCAACCAACCAGACATATTGGTACTCCCTGAGTTCCAGAATGGGCAGCATATGCCCCCCACTAAGGCACATAACAACATAAGCCTTGAGCCCCATGATCTACAAACGAGTTCCCCCTCAATTACCAGGCCTACGCTAATGAAATACCCTGAGATGAAGTTTGGAACCGCCAATAAAGGATACTTATGTGGGACGCCATACGAAACCTCTCTGACAACCATATAAACATCATCATGGAGCTACCCCTCAGAAAGCCATAATGACCTTCTCGCAAGGCATGCAGGATATTCGAGGTCTCCGCTAGTATCACCGCCGCAGGATTACGGTGATATGATGTTTAAGAAATGATAGCAACCACTTGGGGGACCACCAGCATCTCCCCAGTCACCAACAGAACTTTTGAAACAATGCCTAAGTTGACGGCCCCAACATATCTATCATCACCCATGTCCTGCGAACGTACGAACTGCTAAACTGCCAGAAGGGATATCATCCCCCATAACCAATGGCCTGGCCATCAAGGGCAAAATATGAAGAAGTCCATCCAGTAATTCCCTAGGATAACGGGAAAACTCAGGCAGAGCCGCAACAACGCTAGGATTTATCCCCAGCATGGTAGAAAATTCCTTGTAAGTAGGACAAATCTCATACAACCCGAAGCGAAAGACATGATCCTCAGGATACCAAAAGTCGACAGCCTCCATCAGCATGATCCATGCAATGGGTCCGTTGCGCCACAAAGAGACTTGCCGCATGTGAAAGGTACATAATCAACATTGTAAAAAGACATCGCTTCCAAGGCTTCGAGGTAGTTGGCAAAGTCAATGCTACCAGGGAGAGCCATCTTGCAAAATTAAAAGATAATAAGAAAGTAAGAATGTGAAAAAGGGAGAAAGGGAAAGTGTGAGGAGGAAAGGCCCACCGACACCCCCTTTTATGCTTGGAAACTCTCAAGAAAAAATAAGGAACCCTACAGGAATTAGAGTAAAACATGCCCCACCAAGTACTAAGTAATTGAAGAAAGTGCAATGAAAGCCTTGGATTGATTGGACTAGACTGACATGCCAATAGGCAGGACATGGGCCATCCCTACGGTAACCCCCTATTTTAGGAAAATTCCCTTTTCCCTCTTTCGTCAAAATACAAAAAAAAAATCAATAAAATAATTTTTATCTTAAAGAAATTCTGAATTCCCTTTATACTTATGCTTTTACTAAACTCATTTTAATAAAATCATTCTCAAACAAATCTTCAAAATTCTCTTTACGGTCTCAGTAGCAAAGTAAAAAGACCATGTGCATTAATCACTAAACCAAGAAAATTAACAAAAAAAATTTCTTCATTTGCATATATTTTGTTGTATTGCATTGATATTTTGTAGGAAAAGTAAAACCAAAAAAGCAAAAAAAATAATGGGACTCAGACCGAACCCAATTTCTCTCTCTCTCTCTCTCTCTCTCTCTCTCTATCTATCTATCTATCTATCTATCTATCTATCTATCTATCTATCTATCTATCTATCTATCTATCTATCTATCTATCTATCTATCTATCTATCTATCTATCTATCTATATCTATCTATCTATCTATCTATCTATCTATCTATCTATCTATCTATCTATCTATCTATCTATCTATCTATCTATCTATCTATCTATCTATCTATCTATCTATCTATCTATCTATCTGTCTGTCTATCTATCTATCTGTCTATCTATCTATCTTTCTATCTATCCTTTCTCTCTTTCTCTAGGATCCCCCATCCCTATGATGCGCCCTCTTCCCCCTGTGGCGAGACGATGTTCCCCCACTTTTAGATTCATACCCTTCCCCGGACGAGGTAGACGGCACCAAGTAAGAAAGGACCGAAACTTCGTCACGAATATGAGCAGTTGCTGAATATATCCAATCCCTGATGTACTTTAGCCAACTGGTCGAAACACTGATATGCTGTGAGGAAGAATGGAAAAGATCAATCAGTTAAGCATGAGGAAAGAGAAAGAAATCTAGGAAATTAAAGTAAAAGACATACCGGAGGGCGAAGGACCTCCTCCGTCAGATCCAACTCCTCCGGGTCCATTGCATGCAGACGATGGTGTAGACACACAGATCCCCCATCATCTCACTGAAGGATGTAACTAGGGGAATGCAGCCACACAAAAGAAGGTCCTGACATCGTTGCTCCTGTCGTTGTCATAGCCGCACCCGTCGTTGTCATAGCTGCACCACCCGCGCTATAAGATGACCCCACCTGCAGACTCGAGCCTTCCCTAGGGAGAGGCATCACATCATGTCACTACAAGAAAAATACCATTTTATGACACTTTTAAAATTGATTTTATGACACTTTTAAAAAATGTCATTAAAAGTGTGGCCATCCTCGATCCTCACCGCGCGATGGAGGATCCTTAGGTCCTGTGTGTCCCTTTCGAGAGCGCTTCAGTCGACATCGTTTTGAAGTGAGTTGAAAGAATGAAGAGAGATTAGAGTTGCCAATCTATTTTACTCAAAATAGACAAAAAAAAGGGGAAGGCATCCCAAAGGATAGCATCCAAAGACATACGGGTGCATACGAAACCAAAATGATTCGAAAAGGTTCCGGAGGTTAAGTTACTAAATGAGAAGGTGTTAGGCACCCATTCCGCCCATTCGGTCTCTCACGGATTTTTGTTATTTTCCTTTTTAGTTTCCCTGTGATATGCGTGCACGTGTATATATAGTGGGGATAGAAATCATCGACTTGTACCATGGAAGAGGTAAAGCGAGTCATCCGTAGGAAGGTTTAAAAATAATATTAGAAAATAAGATTTACGCGATCATCCCTACATTAATCGATATGAGGGAACGATAACTCACACGGAATGATACGCCCCTACGAACAAAAATATATGTATATATATAGTGTAAGATAATGGAGGTTAGAGAAAATGGAAAATGAGAGAAAAAGTAAAGAATAGGACTCGAGTCTCGAATTTTAGCCCGAAACGCCTACGTAGCTTATAGAGGCATCAAAGTCCATGTAGTTCACATACAAAATGAGGGGTGGGGTTTATTCCATAAATCCAACCGGGGATTCTCTTATTTGTGTGTGTGTGTGTGTGTGTGTAGAAAAAGTGTTTTAGTTGTGAGGGAAGTGTAAGAAAAGTATAAGAATTCCCGTTTGGAATATATGAGCAAACCCTCTTTTTCTTATTTTTTGGGTTTTTATTTATATGAAAATAAGACATGTGCAATACTAATAAATAAAAAAGTATATTAGGATGTGTGAGATGAGATAATAAAGGCACTAAGTAATAAAACAAGTTATTGCAAATTTAAGAGAATTTAAGGAGAGAGTTGAGAAAATTGGACCTTCTTGAAGATCTTGAGTTTAACTTTGAATGTTGGAGAGCAGCCCTTAGAATTGGATGATGATGGAGGGTAGTGAATTCATCAAGTTTGATGAAAAGTGAAGGTTGGAAAGGGATTTTCATGTAGATATCACGCTGACTTCGAGAGAGGTTTTAAGGATTTGCTGAGAGTGATTTCTATCAGATCTGGGCTCTTCCTGCAAGTGAGGCCAGGGCCTCCTTTTATAGGCCCATGGAAATGCCGATCGAAATAGCCCTGTTCCTTCCATTCGACAGTTGTGTTTAGGCACACTGCCGATAGGCAGGGTCTGAGACCTGCCGTTTGGTAGTATTTTTCAGACCTTTTTTGTAAATCGGTCGTAGAACGCAAACCGTTGATCAGAAGTATGCCCAGGGTGGACCGTTTGAAAGGTAATTTACAGACCTTCGAAAGTTCTTTGGACCTCTCCCGAGTCTGGGAGTTGACTTGGGGTCGAATATGGCTCGGAATCATTTATCAGTCCATTGGACAGGAAAACTTCGGACGCAAACAGATCGTGTGTCCACATGGTAAGTCCGAATCTCACATGAGGAGGACCATTGGAAAGGTTAGGAGATTTAATTCGACCTTCCAAAGAGTTTGATCTAGTTCAGGGAGTTGACTTTGGCCAACCGGTCCCTAGAAGCATTCAGTGACCTCTCAAAGTAAAGCGGATCGTTCATCCATATCGTAAGTCAGAATAGCGCACGGAGTGAACTGTTGTAAAGGGGATTCAGCGCCCTTTGAACATTCATTCAGTCTTGGTCAAGATAAAGAGTTGACCTAGGTCAAACAGAGCTCGAGTGTGCTCGATGGCCTCTTGATTGAGTCTCAGGGGAAATGGGTTTTTCGTCCGTACTGTAAGTCGTAATTGTGCACGGGATGAACCGTTGGAAAGGGGTTTCAGTGACTTTCAGAGATTCATTCAGTCTTAGTCGAGCTGAAGACTTTGAATTTTGGTCAAACGGAGCCTACGAGTGCCTGATGGCTTCTAGGTCGGTACTCGGGGTATGACCAGGGTTTGTAGTGATGAAGGGAGGTGCTAGGGACCTAAGGAGAGTTTTAGGGGGTAACAGAATGGGGTGTCTACAGAGTCCCTCAAAGGGTGAGTTTGAAACAAATGATAGCCATCGAATAGGCACCGCTTGATGCTTTGAAGGCGGATGACCAATTCTGCGGGTCGAAGCCGATTCTGAGGGCTTAAGTTAAGATGACCAATTCTGCAGGTCAGAGCCAATTCTATGGGATTAAGTTGGGATGACCAATTCTGTGGGTTGAATCCGATTCTGAGGGCTTATGTAGAGGTGACGATCTAGGATCAAGGTCAATTATGGCCTAAGAGTGGTGACGACCGAGGATCGAGGTCCATTCTAACCTAACTAAGGTGACTATCCAAGATCGAGGTCAATTCTGACCTAAGAGAGGTGGCGACCAAGGACTGAGGTTAATTTTGACCTAACTAAGGTGACGATCCAAGACCGAGGTCAATTCTGACCTAAGAGTGGTGACGATCGAGGATCGAGGTCAATTCTGACCTAACTAAGGTGACGATCCAAGACCGAGGTCAATTATAACCTAACTAAGGTAACAATCCAAGACCGAGGTTAATTATAACCAAAGAGAGGTGACAACCGAGGACCGAGGTCAATTCTGACCTAACTAAGGTGACGATCCAAGACCGAGGTCAATTCTGACCTAAAAGAGGTGACGATCGAGGACCGAGGTCAATTCTGACCTAACTAAGGTGATGATCTTAGACTGAGGTCAATTCTGACCTAAGAGTGGTGACGACCGAGGACCGAGGTCAATTCTAACCTAACTAAGGTGACGATCTAAGACTGAGGTCATTTCGGACCTAAGAGTGGTGACGACTGAGGACCGAGGTCAATTATGACCTAACTAGGGTGACGATCCAAGACTGAGGTCAATTTTGACCTAAGAGAGGTGACGATCGAGGAGCGAGGTCAATTCGGACCTAACTAAGGTGATGATCCAAGATCGAGGTCAATTCTGACCTAAAAAAGGTGACAACCGAGTTCAATTCTGACCTAACTAAGGTGACGATCCAAGACCAAGGTCAATTCTGACCTAAGAGAAGATGAAGATTGGATATTGGGTTTCGTTGGGGAATGAGATGGGGAAAACATAGTGTGTCCTTTGGAGACTTTAAAAATGACTTTCTGGAGTTTCGCTGGGGAAATTACCTCGTGATGTTGTTTTGAGCTGGGGAGTTGATTACCAGGGAAGTGTTTGTGATCTACAGAGGAGAGGCGAGTTTGATGTTGTAAACTTTACTGGGGAAGTGATTAGGTGGTCCAGGTATTGCTCGAGGAGGTTTGAGACCTTTATATATCCTCCAGGGGCATCGTCGGGAGGAGTTTTACTTGGTTTTTTGAGAGTTCTGCTGGGAAAATGGGGGTTTCGCTTGAGGGAGTGCGAAATTTTCTTGGTGAATATTTTCTAAATCCTTCCTTGGATTTTTAGGAGTTTTTCGAGGATTTTTCAAGCTTTCTGGTATTTTCCTAGAATTTTTGTACGAAATTTCAAGAGGGTGCCGGTCGGCATGCTACAAGGGGTGCCATTCGGTATTGGCACGAACTTTTGGACTACCTCGGGAAGGTAAGGAGACAGTGCCGATCGATGGGTGAGGGGTCAATGCCGATTTAACATCCTATATAAAGGGGCGAATTCCCTTCATTTTTCATAGCTCTTTGTTTTCTTTCTCTTTGTTATTTTCATGTGTAAATCTTTCTAGCATTCCGATCTCCAAGAAATGGCCGCCTTTGTGAGCACTGCAGCGCATAGGGAATGGTTGACTATCGATGACTGGGAGAACGTGGAATGGAGGGCTAGGGCACCTCTTTGATTGGGGAGTGATAAATCCTTTGATGCATTCGAGCCGGTTGCAGATGAGCAAACTTTTCTACGGGAGCCGTCGTGTCATCGGTCTTCTAAGGTGGTGAGCCCTGGCGGTTATGTAAGTAACCTATCTTTTGGCATTCCTCTATCTTTTTGGTGATTTTTCCTTTCTTAAATTTTGACAAGGTTTCTCCTTTTGACAGTCTGATATCTCTTGGAAGAACATGCGTGCCCATGGGATGATGGGGCTTAAGGATGTCTGGGAGCATCTTCAACCTGTGGTGCGTTGGGTGGTATCATCAGTAGGATTTGGGAGGTTGGCATCTGCGTTGGATGAGACGCCTCGATCGACAGCGGTCTTGTGCGCTTTAGGAGAGAGATAGTGGGATACTACCCACACCTTCCATTTAGGCTTTGGGGAGATGACGATTACTCCTATAGATGTGTAGCAGCTGTTGGGGATGGATTATGATGGAGAGTAGATAGAGGTGGATCGTTCTCTAAGGGTGAGGTAGGAGGTAGTGCGTGTGTCACTTGGTGATGTAGGGAGGATAGTCTCTGGGGATTCGATCCGGCTGTCCTTGCTGAAGGATGTCTTGCTGAGTAGGGTGATCGATGTGGAGGACGGGCTGCAGGTGAGGTAGATGTCCCGGTTGATCATCTTGTTGGTACTGGGAGGCTTTATTTAGGCGTTGAGCGGCGACATCGTCCACTTGTGGTTCTTGCCATATTTGAGGATGTTTTCGAAAATCCCTCTCTATGATTGGGGGAGCATGACTTTGGAGACCCTTTATTTTTCTTTGGATTCATTCAGCCGGTGCTGTCGGCAAACTTTTACTGGAGCCACGTATCTCCTCGAGGTATCCTTTAATTTTGCGCATTTTCCTTTCATGCATTCGCAATTTCCTTATGCGTCTCTTTTTTTATTGTGAATTTATGTCTTCGGCAGACGTGGTTCTATGAGGTGATTGGGTGCAATACCCAATTGATTGCTTTGAAGGATGAGACTGTTAGGGACTTCCGCCGATAGTATCGATGGTGGAAGGCCAATCAGTAGTCGAAGGGATCTCTCTCTATGGAGGCAGTGCGTCAGGTCTTGAATGGCCTGACCAGTGGTAGGGTAAGACTCTTTCCTTTTCTGTCTTGGTTTTGGCATGTTCTAATTTTGTATTGACTTATTCTCGAGGATTTTCATGTGACCTTTTATCCTTGGGGGATAGCCATTCAGGATACGGGGGTGACCGGGGTGAATGCGCAGATGCGGCAAATACTGGCGCATGAGTTTTGCCATTCTTGGTATCTCGGGGAGCGAGTGGTTCAGTAGATTGCTGAGGAGGAGGTGGTGGTGCCACCCGCATAGCCTCCTATATCCATGAGGCGGGAGAGGTTGATGTCGAAGGATGCGAGGATCGCGGCGATGATCGGTGAGTCCAACTTGTTGTACACTGATACGGCTGCGCCGTATGACTATATGGACTTTGTGATGAGATGGTTGATGGCGCCCAATATATATTATGCCTTGCCTTTCCCTCCTGTGGGTTCGAGTTGGGTGGTGGGGTCCTCCTACAGTGGCGGTGGTTCGGCGCCGGCGATGGATTCAGAGGTTCCTTTCGTGCGATTGCACACTCCTTCATATAACATTCGGCAAGCTGATGGAGGAATGGTGCCTATGTTGCACCGTCCTCATACGATGGATCCGGAGGAGATGGGTTTGACCGAGGAGGTTCTTTGTCCTATGGTATGCCTCCTTGCTATTTTTTTTGTTCCTTTTCTGTTTTGATCCCTCTTTGATACTGATTTTTTCTTTTTTCGCTGCAGCAAGTTTGGGTGTCGACCACTTGGCTGAGGGACATCATAGACTGGATATCTTCAGCTATCGCCCACATTCAGGATGTGGTCCCGATTCCTTCTTGCTTGGTTCTGTCTACTTCGTCAGGGGAGGACTAGGGCTCGGTTAGCGGTGGTGCGTCATCTTGCCGTAGGGGAAATAGAGCGTGTCGCAGGGGTGGAAGCTCTTAGAGATAGGGGTGAAGGGAGAGAGAGAGGATGTGGATTCGTGCTAAGTCCCGTTGTTTTTTCCTTTTCTTTTATTGCCTGCAAAATTTTATGTAACACAGAAGAACAAATATATATGCAATGCAATGGAGTTTTTATTATCTTTTGTTAATGATGAATGAGTGAATGAAGGCACATGCCCTTTTTACTTTGCCGATGAGACCGTAAAAAGAGATGTTTTGGGGATTTTGAAGGAAAGTTAAAAATGGGAAATCATATAGGGATGGAAGAGGATTTTTGAAATTTTGTTGAGAATATCAATTTATTTTTATTGGGTTTTTCTCATTTTTGACAAAAGAGGAAAAAGGGAAATTTTCAAGAGTAGGGGGTTTTCGATCGGCAAGCACCTTGTCCTGCCTATCGGGAGTCAAGTCCAGTCCCATCAATTCAAAGCTTTTATTAGTGACCTCTTCATCCTTTGGTACTTTTGTGGGGTAGGATTCCCTCCGATTTGTGTAGGGATTATGTCTCTTGTGAGGGTTCTCATGTATAAAAAGGGTTGGGGTGGGGTGTTTCCCTCACACCTTCACATCCTTACTTACTTTCCTACTATCTCTTAGTCTTGCAAGATGGCTTTCCCTGGTAGCATTGAGTTTGCAAATTACCTCGAAGCCTTGGAAGCGTTGTGCTCTTATAATGTCGACTATGATGCTTTCAACATGCGTCGAGTTTCTATATGGCACAATTGGCCCATTGAGTTGAATATGTTGATGGCGACGGTACAATTCTGGTACCCCAAAGACCATGTATTATGCTTTGGGTTGGATGAAGTTTGTCCTACCTACGAGGAATTTTCTGTCATGCTGGGGGTAAATCCCAGTGTTGCTGTGTCTTTACCCGAATTTTCTCGTTCTCCCAGGGATTTGCTGGCTAGGCTTCTTCACATTTCGCCATCGGCGGCTAGATCACTGGTTGTTAGAGAAATGATTTCCCTCCCGACGGTGTTATATTCTGTACATCTGCAGGTAGATGGCGATGCTGGATACGCTGGAGCCGTTGCTCGGGGCTTGGTTTCAAAATTATTGCTGGTGACTGGTGTAATGACCCCACTTTTATATACCAATATATAATCATTTCTACAATTGCTTCTTACTTACTATTTGAAAATGTTATAATATTACAACAGAATATTCTGGATTCTTAATATGACAAAGACCGTTTTTAAATTTGAAGAATCAACTGTAAAATGGGTCAAATTGAAGTTTTATGGCACATCCTAAGATAAATGATAAGTTTTGGGGTAGAAAATATAATTTTATGAAACTTTAGGGACTTGGTTTTAATAAAGAAAGTTTCAGGGACCAAAATGAAAAATAAAAAGGGGCCTTTTCGTAAATAAAGTTTTTTCAGGGACCTAAAAGAAATATTGAAAATATATGGTGTGAAATTACCAAAATGCCCTTCAGGTCCGAAATGACCCTTATACCCTTAATACCTATCCTCGACACCTCGTGCTCGGTTTCGACACCTCCATCGTACACGTGTCGTCGTTAGAGGAGAAGCCAAAACACGTGTCGTCGTTAGAGGAGAAGCTAAAACACGTGTCGCAGTCCGGTGAAATAAGACTGCAAGACGCCTCCGTTACGCGACACGTCAACGCTGACTGCCATTGTAAAAGCTTGGTCAGCATGGACACGTGTCAACACCGTGGGATCTTTGGAAAACTATAAATAGGGCCTTAGGGTTCATTTGAAACTCACACCAATTCCTTGAGAATTATAGAGAGAAATAGTGAGAGAAAGTGTGAGAAAGTTTAAGAAGAAGTTCTTAGGGATATTCATCTTAAGGTAATCTTAATGTTATAATGCATCTTTATAGTTTTAATTTATTGTTTTATAGCTTTACTTAGTAGTTATGCTGGTAAAATACAATAAAGAATTCACTAATAAAAACTTAAAATTTAGAACAAATCCAAGTTGATTTTATAAACTTGTTTGAAATTATACGCTTTTAAAAATGATTCTTTTTAAAGAAATTGCTCGTTATTATAGAATCCCATTCAAGTAATTCCAAAGTCAGGCCCGGTGAAGTTCTGTCTAGATGAGATGGTATTTAAGTGGCGCCCCTGTGACCCTCCATCTCTACTGGGAATGAATCCGGAAAAGTTCTGTCTAGATGAGATGGTATTTAAGTGGTGCCCCTGTGACCCTCCATCTCTACTGGAACCGACTGATTAGGAATAACTATGAATTGAATTCTTTAAATACGATGAATGAATATTAAAAATAGAGAAAATGGTTTTAGTAACCTTTTTCAGCAAGATATTTTAGGATTAAAACACAATATTTAGAATTGGGCTTTATTTAGAATACAAAATTAAACCTTTATTGTATTTATTAGATTAACGTGTGATCTAAGACTCAATATCTATATTTTCAAGCCTCTATTTTAGGTGAGTACTCTGACATTACTTGTGTATTTTGATTATATGATATTATGCAAACAATATATATTTTGTGAACTGCTTTTATTCTCAAAATGCATGTGATACCGATGATTGATTCATTTGTGATATGTTTATATTTGTCCATATAAACATACTGATTAAAATGATTATTGAAAAAGATATTGAATATTGAAAATCTGATTCGGCCTAAGGGACCTCTTTACTGACTGACCTTCCCAGCTGGGTTATCGCTGGTGTGCCCTAAATAAGGCGTTGTGATGAACTAGTTCGATTGACCCTCAACTACCGGGGTATAATACGGTAGAAGAATACGGTATTAGAGTGTACTTGGCCATCAAAATGATATGATTGAAAGAAAAAGATATCACATTTGATTTGTTGCATTCTTCTTATTCTGAGTTATCCAATTGTGATATATATACTATCATTTCAAAATATATATCTATTTACTACAAGTTCCTATCCATATATGTATATGCCTTCTCTTCTGACTTGAATAGGTATCTATTTTCTGAAAAACCTTGGAATGTTGGGACATTAAATCTCATTCAGCTTTTAGCTGACGTTGTATAAATAACCCTTTTTTTGGTTATAGTTAAAGATGAGGATGGGTATGTGAAGATTGAATTGAAGATTATATTTTGAGATTTATTGTGTGGCTAGATGCTAGTGTAGAATGAGATATTTGAGGATTTATTTCTCTTTAAGTGATTCTGGCATGACTTGTAATAGAAGTTATTTATCTATGAGAATAAGAAGTTGTGTTTTAGAAGCTCTGATGATGTGTTACCTTTTTAGCTAGTTACAACTCATAACCATGTGAATGTATTCCGTTGCATTTATATTAAGAGAAAATTTTAAGGCCAAAATATTGAATGCCTTGGTGGCATTTCAAGACACTCGTTCTCTACTATTTTTGGGTCGGGGTCGTGACAAGTGGTATCAGAGCATAGGTTATGAACTTGTAGATTAGCTGAAGATGAGATAGGTTAGATAGTGTCTAACCTAGAATTATAAGACTAGATCCTGTCAGAACTATATGTGGTAGAGGACTACTTAGTGATTGATAGTTTATTTGAAGATATAAGAGAATGTTGATCATATTCAATTTGGTGATGCATTAGATAGTGACTAAGATAAGATTATTAGAGGTAGACTCTAAGGCAATCTTTGAAATTATTTTAGATTCTAAGAAAAGTTAACTACAACCCATAAAATAAAGTTTAAAGTTAAAATCTAAGTCGACCTAGATAACTATTTTATCAAATCGTGTAATACAAATTAATGTATTTTTCTCACAGATTGGATTAAAGAAAGATGTTAGTGAAAAAAAAATTTTATGTAAGTCAAGTTTGGGGACCAAACGTTTTATAAGGAGGGTAGGATGTAATGACCCCACTTTTATATACCAATATATAATCATTTCTACAATTGCTTCTTACTTACTATTTGAAAATGTTATAATATTACAACAGAATATTCTGGATTCTTAATATGACAAAGTCCGTTTTTAAATTTGAAGAATCAACTGTAAAATGGGTCAAATTGAAGTTTTATGGCACATCCTAAGATAAATGATAAGTTTTGGGGTAGAAAATATAATTTTATGAAACTTTAGGGACTTGGTTTTAATAAAGAAAGTTTCAGGGACCAAAATGAAAAAAAAAGGGGCCTTTTCGTAAATAAAGTTTTTTCAGGGACCTAAAAGAAATATTGAAAATATATGGTGTGAAATTACCAAAATGCCCTTCAGGTCCGAAATGACCCTTATACCCTTAATACCTATCCTCGACACCTCGTGCTCGGTTTCGACACCTCCATCGTACACGTGTCGTCGTTAGAGGAGAAGCCAAAACACGTGTCGTCGTTAGAGGAGAAGCTAAAACACGTGTCGCAGTCCGGTGAAATAAGACTGCAAGACGCCTCCGTTACGCGACACGTCAACACTGACTGCCATTGTAAAAGCTTGGTCAGCATGGACACGTGTCAACACCGTGGGATCTTTGGAAAACTATAAATAGGGCCTTAGGGTTCATTTGAAACTCACACCAATTCCTTGAGAATTATAGAGAGAAATAGTGAGAGAAAGTGTGAGAAAGTTTAAGAAGAAGTTCTTAGGGATATTCATCTTAAGGTAATCTTAATGTTATAATGCATCTTTATAGTTTTAATTTATTGTTTTATAGCTTTACTTAGTAGTTATGCTGGTAAAATACAATAAAGAATTCACTAATAAAAACTTAAAATTTAGAACAAATCCAAGTTGATTTTATAAACTTGTTTGAAATTATACGCTTTTAAAAATGATTCTTTTTAAAGAAATTGCTCGTTATTATAGAATCCCATTCAAGTAATTCCAAAGTCAGACCCGGTGAAGTTCTGTCTAGATGAGATGGTATTTAAGTGGCGCCCCTGTGACCCTCCATCTCTACTGGGAATGAATCCGGAAAAGTTCTGTCTATATGAGATGGTATTTAAGTGGTGCCCCTGTGACCCTCCATCTCTACTGGGAACCGACTGATTAGGAATAACTATGAATTGAATTCTTTAAATACGATGAATGAATATTAAAAATAGAGAAAATGGTTTTAATAACTTTTTTCAGCAAGATATTTTAGGATTAAAACACAATATTTAGAATTAGGCTTTATTTAGAATACATAATTAAACCTTTATTGTATTTATTAGATTAACGTGTGATCCAAGACTCAATATCTATATTTTCGAGCCTCTATTTTAGGTGAGTACTCTAACATTCCTTGTGTATTTTGATTATATGATATTATGCAAACAATATATATTTTGTGAACTTCTTTTATTCTCAAAATGCATGTGATACCGATGATTGATTCATTTGTGATATGTTTACATTTGTCCATATAAACATACTGATAAAATGATTATTGAAAAGGATATTGAATATTGAAAATCTGATTCGGCCTAAGGGACCTCTTTACTGACTGACCTTCCCAGCTGGGTTATCGCTGGTGTGCCCTAAATAAGGCGTTGTGATGAACTAGTTCGATTGACCCTCAACTACCGGGGTATAATACGGTAGAAGAATACGGTATTATAGTGTACTTGGCCATCAAAATGATATGATTGAAAGAAAAAGATATCACATTTGATTTGTTGCATTCTTCTTATTCTGAGCTATCCAATTGTGATATATATACTATCATTTCAAAATATATATCTATTTACTACAAGTTCCTATCCATATATGTATATGCCTTCTCTTCTGACTTGAATAGGTATCTATTTTCTGAAAAACCTTGGAATGTCGGGATATTAAATCTCATTCAGCTTTTAGCTGACGTTGTATAAATAACCCTTTTTCAGGTTATAGTTAGTGATGAGGATGGGTATGTGAAGATTGAATTGAAGATTATATTTTGAGATTTATTGTGTGGCTAGATGCTAGTGTAGAATGAGATATTTGAGGATTTATTTCTCTTTAAGTGATTCTGGCACGACTTGTAATAGAAGTTATTTATCTATGAGAATAAGAAGTTATGTTTTAGAAGCTCTGATGATGTGTTACCTTTTCAGCTAGTTACAACTCATAACCATGTGAATGTATTCCGGTGCATTTATATTAAGAGAAAATTTTATGGCCAGAATATTGAATGCCTTGGTGGCATTTCAAGACACTCGTTCTCTACTATTTTTGGGTCGGGGTCGTGATAACTGGGGAACTGCTGGTGGATCCACAACTTGCATCCATTACTTCACGTATGGCATACCGTTGCAATCCGGTGGCGGTGTTACTGGCGGAGACCCTGAATGGTCTGGATGCCTAGCGAGAAGGTCGTTCTAACTTCCTACGGGGTAGCCCTATGATGCTATTCACGTGGTTGTCTGAAAGACTCTGTCTGGTGACTCTTCTAGAATATCCTTTGTCAGTTGTACCCAACTTCTTTTTGCGTCACTTTTTCTATGTTGGCCTGGATATTGCGAGATGGAAGAATTTGTTTGTGGAGCATGGGGATTAGAATTTATACTGGTCAGTGCCCTGGTGGGGACAGTTGCTGCCTGTTCTGGAGCTAGGATAATAATCATATGTACGGCTGGTTGATCTCAAACAGACCTCTTTTTATTTCCCTTGGCGGCTTCTGTGCCAATTTGGTTTGGTACAGGTCGTGCCACCTCAGACACTAAATTTCTTTTTGGTAGAGGATTTGACTGAGCGTCTATGCATGCGGCTTGGTTCTTTGTGGGAGAATCAGTGTCCGTCGACCCGTCCCTCTCAGTCTATTGGGAGAGTTTGGCATATCCCTGGGGATTATATGAAGCGGTTGTGGAGGAAAGTAGTTAGAAAGATGTTGGTAGTGGAGACTGGACAAAAGTGTTTTGTTTCTTTCGACATCATGGAAGGAGGTGTTGTGGTCTTTTCGTAGCTGGCTTGAGGCTATCGGTCCATGGAGTGTCTGTGACACTCTATTCAGTCAGCGGAAACTTGGGGACCCTAGGATGCAGATGATGATGATGGAGCAAGCTCCTCTGGTAGATGTGGGTGAGACGGTTTATTTTGTAATGGGGAATAAATGTGGGGATTTTATTATGGCTTTCTAGGAAGGTGGGGGGAAGGGAGTTATCCGTTCCTTTTCTTATGTAATTTGTACCGTAATTTCTTATTAAGGAAATAAATAATTTTCTGATCATCCAGCTGTGCCTTTGATGAGTTTGTGTTGTTTGAATTATCTGTACCGATCACTAAGGCATACATAGTCCTTTTGTTCAAATATATATTGGAATTGACTGTCATTCTCGGAGGTAAGAAAAGAATAGTATTTTTTGAAAAAGAACGGGTTGTGCTCATGTAAGGTATATGAGCTGCCTACGTAGCTCTGGAGTTTTTGAAAAGTTTTAATTTGTTTGAAAATGATTTTTGCAGAGGATCAGGCCCACGTAGTTCTGGGTAAGGGGGGAAATGAAGATGCCTTTTTTTAGAATAGAAGGGGGATGAGAAGAGTCGTAGCGCGCCGAGATTTCGAACTAGGGGTAGAACTTCTTGAGACGGTCCAGGTTGACTGGACTGGCCATCTTTTCCCCATCAGACAGCGAATTTAGGTTGTGGTTGACACAACAGGTAATTATAATGAAGACAGTCATTATATAACGTTACATTACACTCAAATTTTACCACTACTATAATTAATTTATCTATATTCTCAGCTCCTAAAGACGGATGATGCGACATCAAGGCTTGCTCGCCTAGCCACTGGACCCTTGTTCGTGGTACAAGAGTACAAAAAGTATCGATTCAACGGTTACATTTTCGGCGCTTAAGTGTACGAGGAAAGTACAAATGTACAGAACTCGGGAATTTCATACAAAGCTCTTACTATCTTTCGAGCGAGCGCAAAAGATAAAAACCTCGTTGAAGCTGAAATGACTTACTATGGTGTAATACAAAATATATTTGAATTGGATAATAATGCTTCAAAGAGGTTGTATTTTACTGTGACTGGGTAAGAGTTGAGGATAAAAATGCTTGTAAAGTTGATCCTGTCACCAATTTGATCATGGTTGACTTGTCCAAGTTGAAGAGCAATGACCACGTGAGCGATGAGCCGTTTGTTTGTGCATTTCAAAAGGTTAAGCAAGTGTTTTATTCGGAGTATATCAACAACGAGCCGTTGTCAATTGTCCAACACGCTCCAAGGCGTCTAAATAGTAGTGTGGATGACTTGGCTGCTCCTACCGAATTTCAATCCATTTTTTATGATAACTCGAATTTGAAACAATTTTTCAATTTGTAATAAATATTTCAATTTGTACCGAAACATCCATTTTTAATGCTTTTAATTGATTTGCACTTTATCGTTTTCACTCTTGTGTGGTGTGCGTGTGTGGAGAGGAGATTAATACATAAATATTCCAACTACATCTAAGTTTTCTTTATACTAATCCATGAATATACACTTCTTACCTTTAATAGGTGATTAGTACATAGTTATTTGGGGTGTCCTATTTGTGCAGAGGAGACCTAATCTCTTCGTCTATCCGAACACCAAGAAATGCCATAATCCTATGGAGTATGTTCTGAAAATTCCTCCCAACCGTTATGTAGCCAAACATCACCGGTTGAAGTTGTCAATTCCACTTTCCATACCCCACCACTTGGAACCTCTAGCAAAACATGGGAGACCATTGAAAGGTGGAATTGACAACTTCAACTGCTGATTTTTTGCTACACCAGGGTTGGAAGGAATTTACAGCGCATAACTCCATAGGATTATGGCATTTCTTAGTGTTTAGATATGAAGAGAATTATGTTTGACACAATTGCCCGGGGTACATTAGTTGGAAGGAGGTGCCATATGAGCTCAAGTTAGCTGTTTGGGTGACACTATAGGTAATGTATTTATATTTATATGTCAATTTCGATTTCGATTTCAATTTCGATTTAAATTTATCTATATTTGCGGGACGGATACTAATTTTACTTTATTTCAATTCAGGGGACAGGGAGTGGCACTGAGGGTAGGCCACATATGCTCTACATTTATGTGGCTATTCGCATGAGAAGGGAAAGATAAGGAGGTGTCCCCGAGTGTCGCGGTACAAAATCTCTTTTCTAGTTAAATAGTTTGTAGATTTGAGATAATTGATGGTGATGTTGTTTCTTCTTAAATAGTTTATATTTTGAATATATACTTGCATTATCATTAGTTTGTTTGGATATATGATGTTTGAACAGGTACAACGTTGCTACAACAGGTACAAATATACTGCTGGGCAGTGGAAGTGGCATACTGCCCAGCAGATTTTTTTTAAATTTTGCCCAGAATTGTCATGGTCATTAACCGTGACAAGTCCTTGACAAGATTTGACAAGGACATATAACGGTCAATGACCATGACAATTTTTTTTAAAAAGGTCAAGGCTTTGTCACAGTTTTTAACCATGACTAAACATGTCATGGTCATGGCCCGTGACATGACCGTGACAATTCTAACGAACTAGTCAAGGTCAATGACCATGACACGCCCGTGATAAAAAAAGTTGTCTCGCCCCGAATTGTCACGGTCATTGACCTTGATAAGTCCAACTTGTCAAGGTCAATGACCGTGATAATAGTGCAGATTTGGTGTAGTACAAGTCAGTGAGTAGGGCTGCACTGCCGGGCAAGATCTTATTGACAATGCAGGGTCCACTCCAATTGGGCTTGAATTTCCCTCTAAGGTCCCAGATGGGTTCTATGATTTCTTTGAGGGCTAGGTCCCCTTCTTGGACACCACGGTCCTTGACTCTATTGTTAAATGAATGGTTATTCGGCGATGGTACCCTTGTATGTGGTATAAATCTTTTAATATCCTTTCATCTAGGAGGGTCAGCTCGTCAAGACGGCTTTAATGCCAGTCCTCCTCACTGACCTTGCTTTTAAGCATGACACGTAGCGAGGGTATTTCCAACTCCACGGGTTGGACTGCTTCCATGCCGTAGACTAGAGAGTAAGTGGTAGCCCCAGTAGAGGTTCGAATTGAGGTTCGATAGCCCCAGAGGGCGTACGGGATCCGATCGGCCAAATTTTGATAGCTTTCGGTCATCTTACTGATGATGGCTTTGAGGCTCTTGTTGGCGGCTTCAACTGCACCATTGGTCTGTGGTCGTTATGGGGAATATTTGTGTCTCTGAATCCCATAGTCATTGACACTTTTGTGACTTCTGCCTCAAAATGCAACCCGTTATCTAATACTAGCTCGTGCGGGACCCCATACTGGCAGATAATGTTTTTCTTAATGAATTGGGCCACTTGCATAGCATTCAGTACTGCTTATGACTCCACTTCAACCCATTTGGTGAAGTAATCGGTGGCAACTAGGATGAACTCAGGCCCGTTGGAAGCCTTTGGTTTAACCTTCCCTATGATGTCGATGCCCCAGGTGTAGAACGGCCAGGGAGAGGTCATGTTGTATAATTCACATGGAGGAAGATGTTGAAGGTTGAAGAATTGTTGGCATTTGAGGCATCTCCAGACATAGGTGGTGCAATGCTGGGTCATAGTGGTCCAATAGTAGCCCTGTCGGAGGATCTTCTTAGCAAGCATGTGATCGTTCATGTGGGGTCCACATTCTCCGCTGTGGATTTTCTGCATTATCTTTTCAATGTCATCCCCTGCGATGCAGTGTAGATGGATTACATCAATGTTTCATTTGAGTAGTGCTTTATGACAGATGATCTACTGGGCGACAATTTTTCGAAAAGGTTTTCTCGATCTTTCTAGTTGGAACCCTCGGGATACCTACCATGCTTGAGGAGGCTCCAGATATCATAGTACCAATAATTGGCTAGCTCAGGATCTTTTGTGGTGACGATCTCAATGTGGTAGTAGTGGGTTTGTTTGTATTTATTTTGAATAAGGAAGGGGGTCATAGTTATTCTTTCGAGCATGTTGACCATAGAGGCCAGGGTAGAAAGGGCATCGACAAGGTTATTCTTTGATCGGGGTAAGTAATGGAAGGTGATATCTTAGAATTGAAATGCTATCTCTTCTAACTAGGTATGGAAGGGTTAGAGTTTCTCATCCTCGACTCTACATTTGCTGAGCACTTCGCCGATGATGAGGGCGGAATCCCCGTAGACATCTAGGCATTGAATACGTTTCTTGATAGCAACGTTGAGGCCTACCGTTCATGCCTCGTATTCAGTCATATTATTGGTGCAAGGGAAATCCAATTTGATGGTGATGAGAGTGTAGGAGTCATCCGGGGCGATCAGGAGTATCCCAATGCCATATCCCCTTTTGTTGGCAGCGCCGTCAAAGAACATTTGACATCAAAGGTTATCTTGAGCAGTGCAAAGGATGTTTTCATCTGGGAAATTGGAGATCTAGACATCGGCTTCTTCTATAGGGTAATCAGAGAGGTAGTTAGAGATGGCTCTTCCTTTCATGGATTTCTGCGTGACGTACACAATGTCGAACTCGGCTAGGAGCATCAACCATCGGGCCATTCGGCTGGATAAAGAGGGTTTCTCGAGCAGGTATTTAATGGGGTTCATTCGGGATACAAGTTTGACAAGGAAGACGAGCATGTAGTGCCGTAACTTTTCGGTGACCCAGACAAGTGCGACATATGCCTTTTCCATAGCGGTGTAGTTAACCTCATACCCGACCAATTTGCGACTGACATAGTAGATGGCTCTTTCTTTGAGGGAATATTCAAGGTACTGGGTTAGCAAAGCCCCAACTGAAGTGTTGGTTATGGTTAGGTATAGGAGCAAGGGGAGACCAAGATGTGGTGGCATGAGTATTGGGGATTGGGTCAGATATTGTTTGATTCCGTCAAAAGCTTCTTAGCACGCCTCATTCAAAACCTTAGTTGAATCCTTTTAGAGGAGCTAGAAGATAGGTTCCCAGATGGAGCTTAACTGGCTGATGAACCGACTGATGTATTGTTATTTACCAAGGAAACCTCGGACTTCTTTCTCTGTTCGGGGAGGTGACATCTCAAGTATGGCCTTAAGTTTGGCGGGATCTTCTTCTATCCCTTTCTCAATGACTATGAATCCTAAGAGTTTACCCTTTGTGACGCTGAAGACACATTTTTGCGAATTGAGTCTCATCTGATACTCTCGCAGTCATTCGAAAAACTTTTGGAGAGCGGGAACATGACCCTCTCTAGATTTGGACTTGATAATCATATCATCCACATTGACCTAAACTTCTTTGTGAATCAGATCGTGTAGGATGGTTGTGGCAGCCCTCTGGTAGGTAGCCCCAGCGTTCTTGAGACCAAATGGCATAACGGTATCGCAAAAGGTTCCCCATGGGGTAATGAATGTGATTTTATTCTTGGTGGTCTGGGTGCATTTTAATTTGGTTGTATCTGGCAAACCCGTCGACGAAGGACTTGAGAGCATGACTAGATGTGTTGTCCATGATAATTTCGATATTGGGTAACGGATAATCATTCTTTAGAGAGGCTTTGTTCAAATCCCGATAGTCTACACACATCCGAACTTTTCCTCCTGATTTCGGCATGGGCACTATGTTGGATAGCCATATAGGATATTCGATTTGACTTTGAGTGACCATTTGGTGCGGAACTTTCTCAACTTGTTTGAGTGGCTTGTAATCTGAGAGAGTAGGAATCTCATGTTGAGCTATTTCAGGATCAATGCTGGGTATATCATCGTAGGACCATGCGAAGACATCCACAAATTCCTTTAGCAATTCTTCGAGTTGTGCATGCTCATGCTCGTCGAGGGTAGCCCCTATCCTAATCTCGCATAGTTGGCTACTAGAACTGAGGTTAATAACAACAGTCTCTTCTTCATTAACTTGAATACGATTATGTTGTTTATTATTCACCTTATTTAGATCAATTAAAAATTGTTCATTTGCAAAATCATCATCATCAAAAGTTTGATTAGAATTCAAAAAGTTAATGTAAGGCACAGTAAGATACTCAAAATCTTCATTTATTTCATTGATAGGAAAAATAGCACTCAGAACCTCGTTAAAGGACGACTCGATTATATTTTAACAAGGATAGACAACAAAAGGCGAAATAGGGTAAACATTAGGATTAGGGGAGATTTCAGCACGTAGAATTGGCACAGCATGCCAGCTGAGGAGAGGTGTATCAACATCTTTAATCAGGCGGGATGGATCCAGTGATGTAGTGCCTGAGTGAACCATGTAGAGTGCCAGCCCCAGTGACTGCAAGTTGAAGGAATATTCGGAGTCACTTTCATCGGTCTCTTCAGTATCTTTAATGAGTGGTTGTACATGGTGTTAGGAACCCTCGTCCCATGGGTAGCTGTCTTGGAAGAAGATATCCCTTTCAGGCTTCATCTTCTTGTCTGTATGGTCATACCATGGTTCAAGTAAGTCAAAAAAGGGGAAGTACTCACCCTCTTTGATGAATCGTCCATTCAAGAAATCAACTGAAATAGTCTGGACACAGTCTAGTCTCCTCTTTAATCGAGACTGGAGGATCATTCCGAGCTCTTGTTCTGATGCTTGATACCCCAAACCATAGGGAGGGAAAACCTTTTTTAGTTCAATCGGCTCAAGTATCCACTGTTGTCTTTGTCTTAGCCCTAATCCGGGCATGAAGTGCATATTTCTAAACATCTGAATCACATTGACGTTCCCATGAGGGTCGTATTCTAGACAAACTCTTTCTTTGAAGTTATCCCCTATCGGGAGTAGAGGTGGTTCAACTCGGAATCCTGATAGGAGCATACCATTTGACCCGTGCGGTATCTCAAGGATTTGATTGCTGGTACCTGCACCATCGGCATTGTCGTCATCGCCCAAGATGGTAATGACCCGTCCACCGGTGAAGAACTTTAATTTTTAATGGAGTGAGGAAGACACTCTCTAGATACCGTGGAGCCAAGGTCGTCCTAGCAATAGGTTGAAACGGGCTGGGATGTCAATAACATGGAATTCAATGACAGGGTTTATAGGGCCAGCCCCTATTACAAGCTTTATGGATCCCATCGCCTCCTGACGGGTATTATCGTAGGCATGCACAGCGGCGGAAGTTGGAGCGAGGTCTCTTTCTTTCAGTCCTAAACATTTGAAGGTTCTCAATGGGTAAACATTCAAGGCGGATCCATTATCGACAAGAAAGAGTGGTATAACCTTCCCCATAACTTCGACAGAGATGTTGAGTGCATGATTGTGGTTTGTCCAAATCTTGTGGATTTCCTCCTCGAAAAAGAATAGCATTCGGGTAGAGGTCAAGGATCCGACCAAATTTACCGCTTCTTCTGGTGTGGTAGAAGGATGAACTGTGGGTCCAGTGAGTAACTTCATCAAAAGCATTTCGGTGTAGCTGGGACGACATGAAAAGCCCCCATAGATTGATGTTAGCTTGATTTTTCTTCAATTGATGAAGGCTCTTACTCTCCTCGAGGCTCATCTCTGGCATAGAAAGGTTTTTCACTCCCTTCCCCTTGTAATTGGCTAGTAGTGAGTTTGGGATCTGGTGATGCCTCCCTGATCTGGTCATGTGATTTATTGAAGAAGGGAAAAATATGAATCCTGTTTCCTCATCATTCTCGGGTTGTTCTGCTACCTTGTTTATTTCTCTGATGGAAATAATTTTGTCATTCCGTGTAAAGTCAATGCATTCCACAGCTTCAACGGCTTCATTATATAGGTCTTCCCAATCTGTGTGGATGTGTAAGGGTGAAGGGACCAGGCGCCCTTGTAGCTTCAATGCATCGAACAACTTGGTGATACTGAAAATATTATTAGTTTGCCTGAATAATTCTGCCATAATCTGGATGACATCATCCAAGCTGACTCCATCGGTTGGTACTACCCATCTATCTGACTCTCGAGCCCATTTATGTGCTTCCAAGAATAGAGTATTAAATCTTTGGAAATCAATGACCATCTATGAGGGAAATTTCAGCCTGAACTCTAGGAGTTGGTTTAACACTTCTCACAATTCCATACTTTTATTTTCAGAATGGATGTGGACAGTGATGCATGCTCTGGTAAGGAGTGACAGTGCCTGATCAGCGAGGCTAGTAGGGTGTAGGAGGAAATATGGGCAAATTTGGAGAGGTTTAGGAGAATATATGGGTGTGATTTGGGTTGAGGGATCAAATTATGGGTTCTCTTTTAAGAAGATAGGATTGGTATGATTTCGAAGTGGGTTGTGAGTAGTGTTTGTCTTCGGATTAGCTAGTGGGACGATGGTACCCCGGTCAATTAGACCTTGGATCATGTTTGGAAAGTGAAAGCATTAGTCAGTGGTATAGCCAGCTTTTCAGTGATAGGCGCAATGGGCATCTGCCTTAAAGTTTCTTGGGAGTGGATTTGGCAATGGAAGAGGATCCAACGGTTTGATAAGGTTTAGGTTTAGGAGGGCTTGATAGACTTTGGAGAGGGGAGCATGCATCTTGGTGTATTCCTTTCGGATCGAGACAGGGCGGCTTTCTGGTGACCATGATGTGGTTGGTTGAGAGATGTTGTTAATGGTTGAGACTATAGCACTAGCAGGCCTATCATATTTTCTGGGGGTGAACTGTTCGGACACCTTCTTTGGGTCAACTTTTGTTTTGGCAAGACCTTCCTCGATTTCTACTCCTGGTTCTCTAAGAGCTCGAAAATGGGGATAGTATTAGCCTCGCATCGTTGCTCGGATATGGGGTAAGAAGTTCTTCTTCATTATGATGACTGTTTCTTCCTCTAAAGGCCGATTGGTCATGGTTGCTGCTTTTTCCCTCCATTGGGCGATGAACTTACTGAATGATTCATCAGGGTTCTGTTTGAGTAGCTTCCATTCACGGCGGGTGACCTCAAGATCTTCATTATATTTGTACTGCGACATGAATTCTTGATCCACATCCTCCCAGCTATGAATTTTGGATTCTTCGAGAAACAAAAACCCTCAGAGGGTGCTATCCTTCAGAGTTTGCTGAAAAAATTGGGCCATCACTTCTTCAGAGGCCCCTAGTAAAGTCATGGAACGGTGATAACTTCAGAGATGAACAATCGGGGGTCAACTTCCTTCGAATTTCTCGATATTTGGCATCTTGAACTTCTCGGGTAACCTTGCTTTAGGATAAGAAGACATGTGGGTGTAGTCCATGTAATTTCTTGAGATTCTGACTTGGTCAAACTTCTTGGTGAGCATCTTGAGATCTTCTTTGACTTTGTTCAATTCTTCTTCTTTCGGATCAATGATCATAGCTAAGTTAACCCCCTGTTGGGCAAGATTTGGCATAGAAAGTTGGGCAGGAGGCGGACCATTGACAGGAGGGGCACGTGGAGCGTTCTGATACTCTTCGGAACCGAGATGGGATCGGGTGGATCGATAGCGCGAGGAAATAGGGCCTCAGGCTCTTGAGGAATGGGAACCTAATTTCGTTGCATCTCTCGGACCTCAGTTTGGAGGTTGTCAATCTTGGACACGAGCTGAGCTAGAACTACCGTCAGATCCGGTTGTGCAATGGGTACTTAATCTGCGTTCTCTATGGAAAGTGGATGGATTTCGAACTCGAAAGGAGTAATAGGGGAACGGATGGAACTCCGGGGTGACTTGACTGAAGACCTAAGCTAATAGGGAGTCAGACCAAGGGTTTACGATCGACCTGAGAAGGTGCAAAATGGGATTTATTTTTTAGAGAAAAAAGGGAAGATATTTTTGACATTTTTTTGAGATGAAAAGAAAACATGTTTTTGGATTTTTGATAGAGAGATGAGTAATGTTTTTGGATTTTTGATGAGGAAATAAATGTTTTTGGATTTTTGATCAAGAAAAGAAAGGAATTTCCCCCTTTGGCGACGGTCTTAGCATGCTTATTATAATTATTATGTTTTCACTTGTATTAATTCTCCTAAATGCAAAATGAAATGCCGGACGGGACCTGAGCCTGGAAAAATTGGGTTTTTAATATATGTAAAGATATGGCTAGACTTGTGACCAGGCTCACGGACAAGGTCCCGTTTTAAAAAATAAGCAAAAAATTTGGGCGACAGGCCGACCCAGAATTTCGGTAGAGTTTTTGGTTGAAACCGGTACTTTAACATGTGTGTCCTAGGGTTGACACCTATATGCGGGTATGAAGTTGGTTAGGAGAATTGGAATGGTTTCCCCCTTTGGCTTTACTTCCATGATATACGTCTTGCTCTTGCGGGCAATCGGTACGTGTGGACAAGCCATTTGATATACCTGAGTGTACGTGAATTGCCTCACCATATACCTCGTGGGGATGGTATGTGTGGGAGAAAATTTGATATACTCGGCGTACATGAATGAATTCCCTGTGATATACCTCCCTTACTAACTTCAGTCAAGAGGTACGATGCGGGGAAACCATTCGATATACGTCGAAGATACTTAGCCAATGGAAGGTGAGAGTCATATCGCTTAGGCTAACTGCGACCTTCCGGACTAGCGCCCATCACTAAGTGACCCTTCAGTTACTTGGTAAATTTTGGTCAATTGCAATGCTCTTTGGTGATGTCGTGTGAATCATGCATGATCCTCTTATTAGTCTCTTATGAAAATGCCTTTATTGATTATGCCAAACAGGTAGCAAAGTGCAAGTACCAATGGTACACCAAGTATGCATGGGGCGTGCAACATGTGGATATATGTGACCCTAGGTGCACGTGGTGCGAAGTGTACATGGAGAATTTTCTACAAGTCTGTGAATAGAAGCATAAGCATGGGATACACACGAGTAATAAAGGGGGAACATGCAAATAGGGGGAAAATATAAGAAAACATAAAATCCATGTAAATAGAGTCTAGCCCTCATAATAAACATATAATAGTCCCCAGCGGAGTCGCCACTGTGGCCATCCCCGATCCTCACCGCACGACGGAGGATCCTCATGTCCCGCGCATTCCTCTCGGGAGCGCTTCGGCCGGCGTCATTTTGAGGTGAGGTGAAAAAATGTAGAGAGATTAGAGTCGCCAGTCTATTTTAATCAAAAAAGACAAAAGAAAAGGGGAAGACATCCCGAAGGATAGAAAGAAAAGACATACTGGTGCATGCAAAACCATAATGATTCGAAAAGGGCTCAGTGACTAAGTTACGAAATGGGAAGGTGTTAGGAACCCATTCCGCCCTTTTCGGTCTCTCATGGATTTTTGTTATTTTCCTTTTTATTTTCCTCGTGATATGTGTGCATGTGTATATATAGTGGAGATATGAATCATCGATTTGTACCATGGAAGAGGTAAAGCGAGTCATCCGTAGGAAGGTTTAAAAATAATATTAGAAAATAAGATTTACGCGGACATCCTTACATTAATCATTATGAGGGAAGGATAACGCACACGGAACGATACGCCCTTAAGAGAAAAAATATATGTATATATATAGTGTAAGAGAATGGAGGTTAGAGAAAATATAAAATAAGAGAAAAAGTAAAGAATAGGACTCGAGTCTCGATTTTTACCTCGAAATGCCTACGTAGCCTATAGAGGCATCAAAGTCCATGTAGTTCACATACAAAACGAGGGGTGGGGTTTATCCCATAAATCCAACTGGGGATTCTCTTATTTGTGTGTGTGTGTGTGTGTGTGTGCGCGCGCGTGTGTATGTGTGTAGAAAAAGTGTTTTAGATATGAGGGAAGTGTAAGAAAAGTATGAGAATTCTCGTTTGAAATTTATGAGCAAACCCTATTTTTCTTATTTTTTGGGTTTTTATTTATATGAAAATAAGAGATGTACAATACTACTAAATAAATAAGTATATTAGGATGTGTGAGATGAGATAATAAAGGCACTAAGCAATAAAACAAGTTATTGCAAATTTATGAGAATTTAAGGAGAGAGTTGAGAAAATTGGACCTTCTTGAAGATCTTAAGCTTGACCTTGAATGTTGGAGAGCAGCCCTTAGACTTATATAATGATGGAGGGTAGTGAATTCATCATGTCTGATGAAAAGGATGATGAAAAGTGAAGGTTGGAAAGGGATTTGGGTGTAGAAATCACGCTGACCTTGAGAGAGGTTTTCAGGATTTTCTAAGAGTGATTTATATCAGATCTGGGATCTTCTTGCAAGTGAGGTCAGGGCCTCCTTTTATAGGCCCAGGGAATTTTCGATCAGCATAGCCCTGTTCCTACCATTCGACAGGTGCGTTTAGGGACACTACCGATAGGCAGGGTCTGAGCCTACCGTTTGGCAGTATTTTTTAGGCCTTTTTTGTAAATTTTCCACAAAATGCAAACTGTTGATCAGAATCGTGCACGAGGAGAACCGTTGAAAGGTAATTTAGAGACCTTCGAAAGTCCTTTTGACCACTCTCGGGTCCAGGAGTTGACTTTGGGTGAAATAGGGCTCGAAAGCATTTATCGGTCCATTGGACAGGAAAACTTCGGACGCAAACGGATCGTTCATCCGCATGGTATGTCTGAATCACGCATGGGGCAGACCATTTGAAAGGTTAAGATATTTACATAGACATTCCAAAGAGTTTGATCCAGTTCGAGGAGTTGACTTTGGTCAACCGGGCCCTGGAAACATTCGGTGACCTCTCAGAGTAAAATGGTCGTTCATCCGTATCGTAAGTCGTAATTGCGCACAGAGTGAACCATTGGAAAGGGGATTCAGTGCCCTTCAAAGATTCATTCAGTATCGATCGAGCTGAAGAGTTGACCTAGGTCAAACAGATCCTCGAGAGCGCCCGGTGGCCTCCTGAGTGAGTCTCGGGGAAAATGGTTTGTTCGTCCGTACCGTAAGTTAGAATTGCGCACGGGACAGACTGTTGGAAAGGGGTGTTATTGCCCTTCAGATATTCATTCAGTATCGGTCGAGCACTTTGACTTTTGGCCAAACGGAGCCTGGGAGTACCCGATGGCTTCTAGGTCAGTACCCAGGGTATGACTTGGGTTTGTAGTGATGAAGGGAGGTTCTAGGGACCTAGGAGAGTTTTTAGGGGTAACAAAATTGGTTGTCTACAAAAAGTATAATACTACTACTTATATGACACGTTTTTTATAAACTGACATTATATATATATATATATATATATATATATATATATATATATACTTGTATTAATTTACATGACACTTTTAGTGTAATCATCATATATTAATTATATATATTACAACGTTTTTTAATAACAATATACATACATATTTAGTAAGTATTACTCATATGACCCTTTTTTCCAAAAAATTTAGAGCCACGTAAAATTGGCGCCCTCATCTGAAACGAAATTATTTTCTCCTAACCTAGCCTCACAAAATCGACATTAATTACCCTCACACTTTTCACCCCAATACGAAACATTTTCATGACAAAAAATCATCCATATTTGATCGGTCAGGAACTCTCTCTCTCTCATCACCAGGTACTCTCTCTCTCTCTCTCTCTCTCACACACACACATAAATTTGATCGGTCTTTCATAATACAATTTAGAAATGATTTAGGGAATCGATTTCGTCTTCTTACATATTTTAAAATGCAGATTGAGGTATTCAGTTTGAAAATGAAGATTTGGTCAGTACAGGTAATTGATGCCTGTATTTTTTATTGGTCTGTATTATTGATTGTATTTATCAAATTTAAATTAAGGTTTTGTGTGTTTTATGGTCATCGAGGGGTTGTGAACAGAAATTCCAAGATCACGAATTTTGTTAAGGTTAGTGGGTCTTTTCATAGCTTATAGTTTATTATCACTTCGATACAATGTTGTATGGATTAAATTAAATGGTAAAATGGAAATGATTTCAAGTTTTTTATACGTATAATTTGATGTAATTTTGTACGGATTACCTCAAATTTTGACTTTACACTTATAGACTAATTACAGTTACTTATATTTATCATTATGTTGTACTCTTTTTTTAATTTATTATAATACTTACTGGACATGGATTTGAATATTCTATTGTTTTTGTATTGAAAATATTTTGTGTAAAAAAGAAATGTATTATGTAAATATTTTTGTAGTGCAAATATTTTTGTATACAATTTGTTAGCATAAGCTTTTACAGTAAATATGTAATAAGAAATTGTAACTACTTGCAATTTATTTGTGTCGATCGATCATTATTTGAAACATCATGATAGGTGTAATACTTACTCTTACTGCAGTGGAAATACTTTTTTTGGCTTAATGAAGATTTGTTGGATCAGTTTGAACCACTATATGCTAACCGGGAGGTGCTATATGAAGATTTGAAATTTTAAAATAGTTATTAAACCAAAGATGTCCATTAATTTATGTTTTAGTAATTCGTATTTTAAAATAGTTGTATTTTCTTATTTCAGTGATAGTTATTGAGCCAATACTTCATTTCAATCAAACTCAGAATATGTGTCGACATTTGACGAAACTAACTTCTTTTTTATTTTTATGTATGTACTGTTTTGAAAATTTTTACTCCTGAGTATTGTGACTCATAATACTGAAGTATTATGAGTTAGAATGTTTTACTATCTGATAATTTGAGGCCTAGATTATGGTAAGTTCATCTTAATAACTGCTTGTTATCAGTAAAATAATATTTTGGTGTTTTTGTTTAGCAAGGTGGCAGAGGAATTCTTGCAAGTTCTAAGAGAAATCATTGTGTTGCATAAGGTTAGTAGAGAATTTACAGATCATTAGTACACTTGGTAGAGGTATTCTTACAACTAATTAACTACATCATTTTGATGTGTTATACAGGAATAAGGGGATATTATTTGTTGCTATTGACAAAAACAAGCTCCTATCAGAATAAGGACCCTTTGATATTGTGTTGCATAAGGTTAGTAGAGAGTTTTATCCTTCATGTGGGTGTTCTTTACCATGTTAGGCTTAATATACTGTTACATCTCCCTTTTGCATTTGAATATGGAAATTTTTTGGATAATTCCTTCAGCTGACATATTTCATTTCTTTTATATCTTTCAATTGTAATGTAGTTATCAGGAAAAGAGTGACTGCAAATTCTTCAGGTTGGTCCTCCTAAACATCACTCTTAGTATGCTTGTTGCAAATTCCTGTCAACATGCTTTCTAATCTTTGATGATAATGAAACAAACGCTGGCTTCATATTATTTGAATTGGCAATAGGAATTAGAATGTTGACTTGTAAAGATCAATATAATATAATGGTATGTATTTAATCTATTTACTTATTTGCTCAACTTTAAGAAAAGAGAATAAATTTTTTCAAGCCTCCTCATGGTTATTAAAGATTTTATATTATTGTAGCCCTCATTGTACTGCAATATCTTTAGATACCCACTAAAATGAGGGAACTGTTTTAAAAATCCATGCCTAGGGCTGCCTAGGCGATATGCCCCGACCCTTCGCCTATATATATAACCATGGGAAGGTTATGTCCTTCCCCTCCGCCTTTCCTTCCATACTCAGCAATTGATGAGTCTACTTTTGGTTCAAGGAAAGCCATAATAGACAAATTGTGAATTCTTTTTAACTTTTTTCACACTTATAATCACATTCTTTTTAACAGTTCATTTAATGTTACATATTATCAAACTGATCATTTTTATAGAGTTCAATTCATTTCAATTCCAATGCATAGAATTGATCCCAAACACAACCTAAGAGGCAAGTATATTATGAATTTATTTAATAAAATTTTACTCCAGGTTTACCTTTGCTATTTTTGCTAAATGAATGGAAATAAATGTTGCCTCTCTTGGAGAGGCAACCATTCATGGTGATCCTTGTATGTTGAAACAACTTCTAAATCATTTGTTGAGGTGGTGAGATATGGAATATCACTTCGTGACTATGTTACTTTAAAGTTTGTATAAAACTTTAGATGAGCACCTGCGATATTTTATTTCGAATAAGACGTAAGCAAACTTGGAGCTCTATTCAATTTGGAAACAAAATATTTTTTCTAAATGACACTAATATAAATAATTTAACATTAACAAATGATAAATTGTGGTAAAATAGTCAAAACAACCTATATTTAGCATTAATCACTCTCATATTTCTTCACGAGGAGGGGCCTTCACCCCCTCCCCTAGTGTAGATCCGTCCCTATGTACACTATCTTTCAGTTTACCTTTTTTATTTCATAGACATCTCCATTTGGGTTCCTTATAGTTTTGGTAATATATACAACAATGAAACCAATGTACACCACCATGGCATTGGCTTCAACTACACATAGTAATAGAGGTTTTGAGAAGGCGAATATGGGTCTCGAAAGGATAGGATCAGAAGCTTACCTGATTCGGTTCTTGTTCACATTCTCTCTGTCCTCCCAACAAAATGTGTGTTTCGGACCAGCATTCTATCATCAAATTGGAAGAACCTATGGACTTCTGTTCCCATCTTAATTATTCATGAAGATAACAAACATCGTAATTAGAAGGTGAGAAATTGCTACGTGAATTTTATGGATCGCCTACTTCTCTTTCATGACCAATCATGTATTCAAAATTTTTGTTTGTATTTACTAAAGGGATTGATGTGTCTTGTTTGAATGCGTGGATAAGACTTGTTTTTAACGCAATATCCAAGAGCTTGATATCAATACCTTCACCTGTTATTCCATAACATATCATCTTCAGTTGCCTCTTGACTTCTTTACTTGCAAAACAATGGTAGTCCTTAAACTGGAACCTAATCTTCTATTAGATGTTACTCCCTTTATTTACTTTCCAAGCCTCAATACCTTCCATGTTTCAATTACTTTTCCAAATAATGACTTAACACAAAAGCTCTTCTGTGGCTGCCCTGTGCTCGAAGAATTACAGATCGGAGGATATCTAATGGATAATAGGGAAATACTTATTAATATTTCAGCACTTGCTCTGAAGAAATTAACATTTACATGTTTTAGAGTTTATTTTATTTTATTTTGAGAGTAATATCATGATCAAGACACCAGTTCTTTAATATCTTACTATCCGAGATGATTTCTCGGCTCACTATACGCTGAGTAATGTATCCTCATTAGTTAAAGCAGGGGTTGATGTTGGTGTATGCTATATAGAAACTGTAGAAGGATCCATAGAACATGCTAATTAAGCTTGTGTGCTTGTCAAAGATATCTCTAATGTTAATCTTCTCACCTTAGGAGTTGAAACTACGGTGGCGCTTAGCTATGTTGATGCTTTTGACTGGCCAATGTTACCAAATTTGACCCAATTGAAGATGGATTTCTTTAATTACTATGGTTGGGAGCTACTGCCAAATTTATTCGATAACATGACTAATTTAGACAATATGGTATTAAAGGAGGCCAAGCCCTTTATTTATAGGCTTGGCAACACCTTCAAAAAAATTCCTTTATTTTTTATTTTGTGGTGGTGGGAGTGATTTGTGAGTGTGCATGTGTTTGTTATGGGTGGGTGGTGGGGGAGGGGTTAGAAGATGGCGAAATGTCCACAGAGTGTCCCCGAATTTCATGTCCCTGGCCATCAAAGCCCTCCAAAACATAAAAACATTCTCCTCTCCCACTGTGTTATCCCCTCCCACACTTTAAAAACATTCACCACATCCGCCATTCGCGTATCTCCCACACTCACCTCGTCGCAACATCCGTCGTCCGAAAATCCTCCAATTCCTTCCACTTTACTCCCAACCCCAAACACTCACTATTGACATCGGCGACGGATCAATTGTGTTCGTTATAGCTAAACAAGCTCAAATCTTATTCGCAATCTCTCTGTGAATATAATTCTGAAGAGGTTAAGTTAATAGAACTAGTCAAAAGGCATCACAGGAAGAAATTACCAAAGTTTGATCATTCTTCTCATGAAGGATTTACAAAAGAGATGTGGAAGAAATTTAGAATCCTTTTTGTAATTACCGTAATCTGTATAAAGTAAAAGGAAGAATAACTTGCATGAATGATGGGTGGACTAGATCAAATTGGTTCATACCTCTGCATAGTTTTGTCCTATCATCCAATGCATGAGGTAGAACAAGCAACCTTTCTCCTTCATTTGATGTTTCATCAGTTTCAACTATCTAAGCAACAGGATATGAAATAGATAGAGAAGCTTTTCTCCTTCACCTCGTAAACTCGATTTCAAAGATGCAAACATACGAATATCTTAAAATCGTAATTGAGCATTGTAGTGAAAAAAGAAGGTCTCAATGACCCAACAGTCTGAACAAAACGAATGATGTAGATTTCTCTTTAGTTTCTTAAATCTTGTTGTGTATGATTTTTCAATTGAAGGTATCTTTATTACGTCACGTGTGGTCTATGGATTCTTCCAAATATGTTGTATGTTTCAATGCCTCTTTTAAAACATGTAGGAATATGAAAATCGTGTACGTTATCTTGTGATTAAACCATAGTTTAAGGTCAGTTAACAAAGTTTGGATAAATAAAGTGGAGGTAATTTTGCATCAATTACTCAGGTATCAAAAGGTTCACCATGATCTTTCTCCATGGTCATGGCCTCGTGGGTCGCTTTTTTGAGTAGAGATGAGAATGTGTATATATGTATATTGAAAGTGATGTGTGAATATTATCATTCTTTGTATCCTAGGGAGTTTATGACCAACGTGTCCTGTATCAGGATAATGTCGCTGGTCAGAGGCTATCCAATAACGGCTTGTGATAACTATGTCAGCCGGCAGGACTCGAGAAATTTGAGTTTCAGGATTGCATCTGTGGGGTCCCTTGATTACGGAAACACATTCTGATCAGTTAAGAGAATCAGTTCTTTTTTGGAAATAACGTTATTAGCTCGAATTTGGAAGTTTTTTTAGCTGAATTACACGGGATCGAGAGGGATTAGCTTAACTTTTGCTTAACTTTTGAAATGTGTTTGTGTGTGTGTGATCTTGAATTAAATGGATGTAATTTAAAGAAATTGATTGGTGGAATTCAGATCAGATTCATAATACTTATTTAGAGTGCTTTTTGAAATTTTCTTAACTTTTGCAAATATGTTCTGAACTAGGAAACAAACGAAACCGATTCTTATTGGTTCAATTATGTATAGTATCAAGTCCTCTAATTTTGGTTCTATAAATCTGGAATTAGAAACCACCCAGTCCCAATCTTGGTTCGGAATTAGTAATGCAACCAAAGCAAATCAAACCGTGTACACTTAACTTGTGCAATGAGTGGTTCTATACAGAGACTTGGCCCAATTATTTCTGGTAAAACCTTCAAAACAAAGGACGATGACAAAAAATCATCTATGAGAAATACCCAATCTGGGCTTTGATTATAGGTTAGTTATAGCCCAATAGTTATTGACTTTTGATCTGGAAAACATATTGACAATCTAAACTCTTAACTCGGTCAACTCAAGACAAAAAGCTTGTTTACTATTGTTTCATATAATTCATTTATAATGCTGTGATATGTTTAATAGTCCGTCTAAGGCAGATTGTTATCGTTCTATACACACTACTTTCATTGAATGGATCAGAGTTTGAGCACCAAATTCGCCCCCCCCCCCCCCCCCCCACAATCATGGAAGGACTTGCTTTTGACTTTTTTTAACTCTAACTTGACAGGTTATGATTTTCTCGGTGTTGTCTTCACCATCTCTGACACTCTCCCCATCATCGTCTCGCCATTGTCGGAACATGAAATCTCCAGGTCTCTCTCTCTCCCTTTATATATATATATATATATATATATATATATATATATATATATATAGAGAGAGAGAGAGAGAGAGAGAGAGAGAGAGGCAGGCTCCTGTGCACACTAAGTTTGCACACTAACTTTGCACATTACCTTTTAAAAGTGTGCAAACTTAGTGCTGGCGCACACCAATTTTTTTATGTGATAATTTATTATTTCAACGGACTCACATAAAAAAAATTAGCTCAAAAAAACTTTTTTTGCTATTTTTAAAAAATCGGTCAAACTTTCGCAGTTTTTAAAGGGCTTAAAAACTGCGAAAGTTTGACCGATTTTTTAAAAATAGTAAAAAAACTTTTTTTGAGCTGATTTTTTTTATATGGGTTCCTTGAAATGTTTAAATATCACACAAAAAAAATCAACTCAAAAATATTTTTTTTACCACTTTTAAAAGGTAATGTGCAAAGTTAGTGTGCAAACTTAGTGTGCACAGGAGCCTGCCTCTCTCTCTCTCTCTCTCTATATATATATATATATATATATATATACCTCTAATACAATAGTGTTAGAGTTATTAATAGAATTTAATGCATGTATATGTATATCATATAAGGGTCGTTAAGTTATCTATATGTATATCATAGTTATAAAACGGAATACATAGATACCTTCTCGCTTTTAATCACCCATTAACCTTCCAACTTCATTTTGTTTTACTCTAAGAACATAAAAGTAGTAGACAGTATTTCAGTTTCAGACAAGAAAGCGAGAGGAGAAGAAGAAAAAGAAAGGAAAATAGGGTGGATCGGAGATCAAATTTAGTTTATCAAATTCATTCAGATCAGTCAACTCCTCACCCAAGCCCATTTTTATTAACTGGACTAATTGAGGTGCTTTCTAGGCCTGCCATTAACTTTGAGAGCTTGCAAATTTTTTTGTAACTCCATATAGAGCTTGATAACTTCCAATTTCTATTTGGGCTAGAGAAATTGTGGCGTTTAATATTTGACATGAGATTCCAATCGTCCATAAGGTGATTAAGGTTCATGAGCGTCCACATACTATAGAATTTGATAGCCTCACAAAAGGGAACAACGTTTGGCGATGATAGGCTCCTGTATTCTCAAGCTATGGCCGCAATGACGTCATTAGGAGAGTTGTCAGGTAAATTGACCCCAGGTAACTATTTAGAATTTTTTAAAGTTTTTTGTCATTTCATGGTGGAATAAAGTTTGAAGTCGAAGAATGGCTAATCATGTATCCTCATTCAAAAAATTACAGCTGACACGTGTTTTTGTGTGAGAGATTTGATCATGTATTTTAATTCAATATGGATATAAACATCGAAAAATTAATAACAAATAATTAAATCATAAAAGCTTCACATTTTATTATACAAAATAAAAATAAATGCCTCAAAGACAAAGCCGAGAAAAGGCAGGATTAAGAGACGTTACTCATTGTTCTTCCATAATTTATAGCTTTTAAATACTTGGATTAGTTAGTTAGGTTGCTGCTGACCATAACGGTCAACCCAAGAGTTGGTAACTCACATAACTAACCATCTGCCACCTATTTACCAAGGTAAGGATCAATTACTTTTTAACCTCAAGTCAAATTCAACCTTAACCCCAAATATTTCCAATTATTAGACACTAAAACTCACATTTTAACATCATGTTTCTATATAAGATTAAGTATTATTAGGGACATCTCAGTCATTTATTATGACCTGTATCCGTCAATTAACGAAACCACAAAATATGGAGGCCAAAACTCAATCAACGAGAATTCAGAGGCTAAAGTCAGTTTCAATCTTAGCTTGGGGGCAAAAGCATGATATCTTAGAACATAAAGCTATGAAGTATGAACCGTAAACAAATTTCTAAAAATCACAAGATCTGAAACCCCCTTCATTTATTTAACCAAGTGTGCTGATTACCAAACACCAATGGACAGTAGGAGAGGTTTGTCTCTCTCTTTATGCCCTTTATCAATCAATCAATTTGAGAAGTTTTATTTCTCTATTATCAAATTTATATGTTACTTTCTTGGTCCTCATTATTTCTCAAGTTTTATTTAAGTCATCTTGGTAGATTTACAAATTATTGTTGTTCGTCATATTTTAGTGGTGAAAAGTTTATCTTCAATTACTCTTGTAATCTTACTGTGGGTCCTTTTTTATATTTTCTTTGCAGTAGTTGCCCAACGCGTGTAGCCCAAATACTATCCTATCTCTTCCTCCTCAAGGTGAATAGGCTGCAATTGTCCCCCCCTGATTTTAATTGTTTGAGGTACATCTTGTTGCTGTTATAGTACTACATGTTACTTGGACCTCACAATTTTTCATGTTTTATTTATGTCATATTGGTAGAATTATAAATTTTGATTTTGTTTGAACAGAGAATTTTATTTGAAGTAGCCTGATGATGAAAAGACATGAGATCTCAAGTTTATGTATTTTGTTTTTGTTTCTTCCTTTAGTTTTTTTTATAAGAAAATGAGTATACAAATGTAGTCTAACTAAACAGGGGGACAAGTAGGCTCGAATAATTCAAATAAGCAAATAAAGCGCATTAGACATGAATGGTATTATGGGCATAAGTTATTTAGAGTTAGCATGTGTGAATAAGGGAATTGCATTTTTGGAAGATGTAGGGTAAATTTTAACTAGTGGCCTATATTAGAGAAAAGAACAAGATGTAATGTAAATTTTAGCTAGTGGTATATATAAGAGAAAAGAATTAATGGTCAAATTCCAAATGCTTTGCTAAGCATGATGTTAATAAATTAAAAGCAGAATTTTTTTTATACAATTTTAGTACAATATTATATAATTTTTATCCTGTTTTGTGCAGTCAACCTTATTAATTTTGTATAGAACACAGTACGTATTCCCACTTTTTTCCACTAATAATTTTGCTTACTACTTTCTGCAAATACGTCGACTCAATATTTTAGAGCTTGTTTAGTTTTCTTTCCCTTTTATTATGACTTATCCTTTGTACTCGGTGGAGTAATTGGTATATTGGATTCTTAATCAATTGCACATTTCCTCTATACCGGTTTTATGTTCTTGTGATATCTGCACTATAAGTGACATATTAGTGTTATCTATAAAACATAGTTTTTGTTTGGGCAATGAGCAATTATTGGCGGTGTTGATGATTTAAAACACTGGTTACCTTCATCGCAACAGGTGATAAAAAGTAATGTTGACCAACACAATCCATGTCTAGGAGGATTCAACTAGCCTCTTCTTTTCACATTTGTCTGGGATGGAACTGACACTACACCAGTTGCTATACAAACAAAGTTAGGTTTAGTTCTTATTATTTTTTATTGTTTTTACAGGGAGACTTTGATAATTAACAGGCTCAAAGGTGTTGTATGTAGCCAGCACACAAAAGAAAGCCGAGCATGAGCAAATTTTGCGTCCGCAGTTTTAGGACCGAAGAAAGGAGCAAATCTTGAAATACCAGGTACTATAATTACCCACTTTCCTCCTCTTAGCTTTTTAAATTCTACTTATATTTCATTATACTTATTTTAGTAAATGATGATTCTTTATTTAATTTTGAGTGTAGGCCTCAAATATATATGTCAAGAACATTGTTGATGATGCTACTTACCACGTTGTTTCGTTATCACTGGGGTTGGTGATTGTTGGAACAAGTTCGAATAATAAAGTGCTTGTTGACTGAACAGTGGTATAGAGCAATAGAGGACTATATCAACCCAACTTCCAATTGTCGTCTACAAAAGCGGGGATGTGGTAGGTGAAGTAGGTCGGTGGTTAGAGCTTTTGAGGTGTCAGACCAATTTCGCCAAAGCCAAAGGAAGACCGATGCATTTATGCGTGATTTTTGGATGTACCTTTCTTTTAAGACTCTTTTTTTAATGATGTACATAATGGATATATCTAGCTATGATACATGTGGGTCATTATTTTTTCGTAAATGATGTAGATAGAGGGTAAATCTATTTGTGTCCCACTTAGTTTTTTATATGGACAAATGACTTGGTTTTGTGTATTTTAGATGCGCGTGACTTCGAATAAAAAAAATTCAAGGCTATTTTTATGTTACTATGACATTAGATTTATTTTTCAACTATGACATTAATATTGGTTATTAATTTTTTTAATTATGTGTTTAATTTATGACGGTTTATATTAAATTCTCATGTGGTAAGAAATTTTTTATACGATCTTTTTAAAATTTAAAAACCTGTTTATCATGACGCTTTTTAAATCAAATATGACATCTTGTAGAGTATATTATGACTTTTTTGTGGCAGATATGACAATTTTGAAAAAAAAGTCATATATAACCGTTATCTAATATGACACTTTTTATGGGTATCAATTATTACACCCAAACTTATGATGCTTTTTATTAAAAAATAAAGTGTCATAAAATTTGTTTTATGATACTTAAAAAACGTCATAAAAAGGCTCTTTTCTTGTAGTGTATATGCTAGGAGGCATCAGCCAACTCGAGACAAAGTCCAGATAATCGTACATCACCACTATGCCAGTGTACATGCTCTCCCATCATTCCAAAGAAGATAGAAAACCCATCAGTATCAGTGATCTCAATAACATTGTCTCGAAGTCAGCGAAGTTCCATATGAGAAGTTCCATTAAAACATAAATATCCATCCTTTCCACACCCAATTTGGAAAATATCCTTCTCTCTCATCAACATCCATCCAAGCTCAAGCTTCAAGGAAGGTCCAATTCCTTCTCCCTCTCTTTTAATCTCTTGTCTTTCCATAAGTTACATTAGATTCATCATCTAATTTCACTTTAGTTCATATATATTAACATCTACTCTTTTACTAGTATATTGCACATACTAAATTTTGTATAAAAAAAAAACAAAAACATATAAAAGAGGTTTACACCCGTAAATTTCTAACGAAATTATCCACCATACCTTTTCAAACCAAAAATACATTTTCTACATGCGCACACTTAATAAAATTTAATTCGAATCTATTCGATAAACCACACCCCTGTTATACATTAGAACTACGTGAACTTTGATGCCTTTATAGGGTAGGTAGGTGTCTCGGATTAAAATTCGAGACTTGAGTCCCATTTTCCAATTTTCCAATTTTCTAATTTTACAATTTCTCTTATTTTCCAAATTTCTCAAAATCCCTCATACATATACGTATAACATGCTTATTCGCGTATCATCCCACATATATTATCGTTTCCCAATAACGATGAATATGACGATGAATGCTCAGGTCCTATCTTCTACATTTATTATTATCTTGGGAATATTCCTATGGATGACCTCACCTTATCCTTTCCATGGTACGGGTCGAACGATTCCAATCTCCATTATATAAACACATACACACACTTCACAGGGATAAAGGAAAATATTTACATTTGCCCATGAGAGACCAAAATGGGCGGGATGGGTGCCTAACACCTTCCCATTACATAACTTAGCCCCCAGACCTTCGACCTCTTGGTTTCGTATGCATCTGTTTGTCCTTGATGGAACTCGCTCGAAGTGGCAACAGGTTCTTTTGCTTGTTTGGTGTAAAATATGCCGACGACTCTATATCTTTACATTCACCCCACACCGACGATGGCTGAAGCCCCTTTTCGAAGAGAAGGGTGCAAGACCGTGACGCAATTCTTCCTCGGAGGATCCTCCTCCTTCCCCCCGGAACGAATGTCGCGATGAACGGGATAGCCACAGTGGTGACTCTTGTAGAGACTATTTTTAAGAGTCCAGACTCTATTTACATGGGTGTTTTATTTTCGTGTAGATTCCCCTATTTCTTGTTCCCCTTTATAAGTCATATGTAACTCATGCTTATCTTACTATTCACACACTTATAGATGACTCTCCATGTACACATAACACCACGTGCACCTAGGATCACGTATATCCACATGTTTCACACATCCTTTAGAAATCCATGCTTAGGTATCACTAACACACACCACCACTTATATATATATATACATGCTCATTCATCATACACTCACTTGTAGGTAACTACATATCACTCACACATCGCTTATCCATGGTTGGTATGGCTTTACTATTAGTACTTGTACTTTGCTCCCTATTTGTCATGATCAAGAGAAATATACTCTCTTCATCAGATACTAATAGGATAATCATGCATGATTCACACGACATCACCAAAGAGCATTGTTATTCACCAAATTTTGTCCCGTAACTGGAGAGTCACTTCGTGATGGGTGCTGGTCTGTCAGGGTGCAATTAGCCTAAGTGATATAACTCTCACCTTCCATTGGCCAAGTACCTTTGGCGTATATCTAATGGTTCCCCAATATTGTACCGCTTGACCGAAGTCATGACGGGAGGTATATCACAGGGAACTCGTTCAAGTACGTCGAGTATATCGAATTCGTTCTCACGCGTATCATCCCCACGAGGTATATAGTGAGGCAATTCATGTACACTTAGGTATATCAAATGACTTGTCCATATGTACCGATTTCCCTCAAAAGAAAGAGGTATATTGTGGAAGTCACGCCAAAGGGGGAACACTTTCCCATTCACCCAACCAACTACATACCCTCATATAGGTGTCAAACCTAGGAAACACATGTTAGATTTTCGATTTTGACTAGAAACTCTACCAAAATTTTGGTTCAGTCTGTCGCCAAAATTTTCATGCGATTTTTAAAATGGGACCCTGCCCCTGATCCTGGTTACCAGTCCAACTATAGCTTTACATATGTTGCAAACCTAATTTTTCCAGGCTTTGGTCCCGTCGGACATTTCATTTTTCATTTAGGTAAACTTAATACAAGTGAGAATCTAATAAACATAATAATCATGCTAAGACCCGTCCCTCATATTTTCCCCTCTCTTTACAAAAGTGTCCCCCAAAAAATATCTCCCTCTTTTTATCAAAAAGACCAAAAATTATTTTCCTCATTTTCCCTTAAAACAAAAAAAGAGAACATTTTCATCTTCATCTTCTCCAAAAAATTCAAAAAATAGTTTCCTCTTCCAAAAATAACGAGTTCCCTTCTTCTCTTTCGAAAATAAATTCCAATTTTTCTCCTTATTAGGTTGATCACATACCCTTGGCTTGGATCGCTATTGGCTTCGATCTTCAGTAGAACCACCCCAAAGTTCTGTCATTCCCCTTACTTCTTCCGAGTCCGGATATAACCAGATAAGGATGCACCCTGATCGTTAAGATAAAATCGCATTCATCACCTCTTGGGGAACCTTTTGCTACACTGTCATGCCATCTGGTTTAAAAAATGTAGGGGTTACCTATCAAAGGGCTTCCATAACCATTATGTATGATCTTATACACAAGGAATTCAAGGTTTATGTGGATGAAATTATTATCAAGTCCAAGACTAGAGAAGGTCATGTTCCTGCTCTCCAAAAATTCTGTGAACGACTACGATAGTCCCAAATGAGGCTTAACCCACAGAAATGTGTCTTCGTCATTACCGAAGGGAAAATCTTGGGATTAATGGTTAGTGAGAAAGGGATAGACGAAGATCCCACTAGGCTCAAATCCATACTTGAGATTCCACCTCCCCGAATGGAGAAAGAAGTCGGATGATTCCTTGGGAAATTACAGTACATCACTCGATTCATCACACAATTGACTTCCATCTATGAACCCATCTTCAAACTCCTTTGAAAGGATTCAACCAAAGTCTGGAATGAATCTTACCAAGAATACTTCAACCAAATCAAGCAATACCTAACCTAACATCAAGTGCATATTCCACCATAACCTGGTCTTCCCTTACTCATGTACCTAACCGCAACCAATACTTCAACAGGGGCTTTGCTAGCCCAATACCTTGAAGAAAATTTCAAAGAGAAATACATATAATATGATAGTAAAAAATTGGTTGATTACGAGGTTAACTACATTGCCTTGGGAAAATCATGAGTTCCTCTTGTCTGTGTTACCCAAAAGTTACGGAACTATATGCTCGCCTTGCCCATCAAACTCGTATCTCGAATGGATTCCATAAAGTACCTTATTGAGAAGCCTACCCTATCTAGTCAAATGGCCTGTTGGTTAATTCTTTTAGTCGAGTTTAATATGACCTATATCACATAAAAATCCATGAAAGGAAGATCCATGTCTCACTAGCTTGCTGACTACCCTATGGAAGAAGTCGATGTATGGATTTTTGAATTCCCTGATGAGAATATCTTTTGCGCATCCTAAGAAGATATTTGATTGAAAATGTTCTTTGATGGCACTACTAACAATAAAGCATGTTGAATTAGGATCGTCTGAATTTCCCTTGATGACTTCCACACTCCCATTGCCATCAAATTGGATTTCCCCTGCACTAATAACATGACTGAAAGGAATCCTAGGTAGACCTCAAAGTTTCCCTTAAGAAAGGAATCCTATACCTCTATGTCTACGGGGATTCAACCCTCATCATCAGTTAATTACACAGGAAGTTGAAAGTCAAGGACGAGACACTCTAACCCTTCCATGCCCACCTTGAAGAACTAGTTTCCGAATTCTAAGAAATCACATTCCACTACCTACCTTGAGCAAAGAATAACCTTGGTGACACCCTTGCCACCTTAGCCTCCATAATTGACACGCCTGAAGGAATAACCATGGCCCCCTTCCTCATTCAGAACAAGATAAACCATCCCACTGCTACCACATCGAGCTTTGCACAGAGGAAGAACCTGAAATAGCCGACTACTAGTACTACGATATTTAGCGCCTCCTCAAACAAGATAGGTATCCCAGGGAGACAAAAAGAAAGCCCAATAAACTCTCCGTAAATAGGCCGCCTATTACATTATCTATGGAAAAGAACTGTTTAAGAGAAACTTCAATGGTACCCATCTACACTGCATCGCAGGGACTGACATTGAAGAAATGTTGTATAAAATCCACAGTAGGGAATACAGACCCCACAAGAATTACCATATGCTCGCCAAAAAGATAATTCGGTAGGGATATTACTGGACTACCATGGTACATGATGACACAACCTACATTCAAAGATGTATTAAATGAAAACAGTTCTCTAATTCAAAGCTTCTGCATCCGTGAGGATTGTACAACATGACTTCTCCCTAGCCGTTTTCCACAGGGGGCATCGACATCATAAAAAAATTTACACCGAAGGCATCCAATGGGCATGAGTTCATCCTAGTCACTATTGACTACTTCACTAAATGGGACATAGCCGAGTCATACGCAGTTCTGAATGCCAAGAAAGTGGCCAACTTCATCAAGAAAAACATCATCTATCGATATGGGGTCCCACACAAGCTGGTATCAAACAATGGGTTACATTTTGAGGCTGAGGTTACGGAAGTGGTCGACGAGTATGGAATTCCAGGAAATAAATCCTCTCCATACCGACCTCAAACCAATGGGGTAATCGATGCAGCCAATAAGAATCTCAAAGCCATCATTAGCAAGATGGTCGAGAGTTATCGTGATTAGGACGACATGATCCCTTACACCCTCTGGGGCTACCGCACTTTAGTTGAACCTCTATTGGGGCTTCCCCTAACTCTCTAATATACAGCATGGAGGCAGTCCTACCCATTGAGCTAGAAATACCCTCATCGTGTGTCATCCTTGAAATCAAGGTCAACGAAGAAGACTAGTACCAAATCCATCTTGACGAGTTGTCCCTCTTAGAGGAAAGAAGATTGAAATCTATATATCACATATAAGGGTACCACTGCCATATAACATGATCCTTCAATAAGAGTCAAGGATCGCAGTGTTCGAGAAGGAGACTTAGCCCTCAAAGAAATAGTAGAGCCTATGTGGGACTCCAGAGGGAAATTTAAGCCCAATTGGAGCGGTCCCTACATTATGAAGAAGATCTTGTCAGGCGGCGCCGATGTGCTCACCGAAATCAATAGAGAAGAAATGGTGCATCTAGCCTACCTGGACCATCTCAAAAAATTCGACCCCTAGTCCAAAGTCTCGGCGTGCTATGACTCTTCCCATCTCCCTTCTATTCTAAAAACAATCATATTCTTTTCCCCTACCCAGAACTACGTGGGCCTGATCCTATAAAGAACCTTTTCTTAAAATGAATTTCAAAATTTTTCAAAACCCTCAGAGGTACGTAGGCATCTCATTCATTTCACATGAGCACAGTCCCACCTTCTTTTCATTAAATTATATTCTTTTCTAATCCCTGAGAATGACAGTTTTTTTAACATATATATGAACAAAAGGATTATGTATGCCTTATAGATTAGTATAGATAATTCAAAATGCAAAGAGTAATCAAGAGGCACAAGTAAATGTTCAAAAACTTATTTATTTCATTATCTGAAATTTCCATACGATTACATCGGCATCAGGAGTCAAACAACATCCCTCGAAAACACCACACCTACTAAAAAACTCATATAATAATAAGACCCACTACTCCTAAAAATAATCCCCCAATTATTCCCACAAATCACAAAACTACACCTATTATAAAAACCTTCACAAAGTTGTATCTGCAACTATCAGAGGAACCAACACCATCATCACCTGCATCTTGGACTCCCCAAACCTCCCCTGCTGGAATGAAGTATTGTAGATTATCCATAGAGTGATAATCCCATCCTAGATTGGGGTAGACCACAATGCCTCCTTCCATCATTTCAGATAGGGCAAACTACCTCTGGCCAATCTCCACAGCTAGCATCCTGGCCACTACCATCTTCCACAACCACTTCATGTTATCCCCGGAGACATGCTAGACTCACCCGGTAGACTGAGAAGGATAGGTCGACGGACGGCGATTCTCCCACGGAGAACCAAGACTCATGCTCATAAACTCTGGCAGGTCCTCTATAGGAAAGAAGTTCGGTGTCTGCGGTGGCACAATTCCCAACCATATTCGCGCAGCATCCGCCAGGGAAAGTAGAAAGAGGTCTGCCTAAGGCCTCCTAACTGGACATATTGGTACTCCTCGAGTTTCAGACTGGGCAACAGCTCCCCCCCCCCCCCCCACCAACACCCTGTGATCTACAAACTAGTTCCCCATCAATGACTAGGCCTACTTTAATTAAATAGCATGAGAAGAAGTTTGGAACCGCCAACAAAGGATACTCAGGTGGGACCGCGATATGAAACCCCTCTGACAACCACATAAACAACATCACGGGGCTATCCCTCATAAATCCAGAACGAAATTCCCGCCAAGTATCCAGTCCCTTCAAGGTATCATCCAGTATCACTGCCTAAGGATTACGGTGGTATGACATCCAAGAAATGATAGCAGCTTATCCACCTCCTTTGTATTTAAATTTTGCCTCACTAGACCTAAAAATTCTCGTGTTTACATAAACACTTGAAAACTTTTCATCAGTAGCATAACTCTATGGAATGATCAAAAAAAAATGTTTTCTCTTTTAATATCACAAAGTTAAACATAATTCATACACCAAGATTAGGTATTCTCACACATCTAAAATTTAATACAATTGTATTTTCACAACGTAACGGGAGTGCCACTGCTAGAATATTCTCATAAGTATTGCAATATGTAATGTATATATGTGAATGCCATATTTTATTGAATCAATTCATTAGTAATGTCTTACTGTGATGTGATTTCCATCGATATCTTAATTCAGAATGTATATTCATTTAAGCATGTTTCGATATGAGAAGGTATTAAGTTCTATATTACAATGGGTATGTTTGAAGGGCTGGTTCGAACGAAGTAGCGATCTCGTTTGAATGAGACTTAAAAGTCATTTGAGTTACTGAACCTAAATTTCATTATTTCGAGTTGCCCTTGTGTGCTGTCTGGAGGAGGGAAGTTGCAATCTTCTTCTACATTCATCCTACAATTGTTGGAGAATCTTAGAGGTGTGAAAACTCTAATTTTATATTAAAAATCTATTTTTCCATAGAATCGGTCTTGTAATTTAGTTTGTAAGAGTAGGATGCATGTATGGTTTAAAGAGGGTATTTCTCATGATTTTGGATAAATGGATTAAAGAGAGATTTCAAGAATGTTAAGTAAATGATATATTTCAAGAAAACTTGGTGTTAAACATATTATGGAATAAAACATTTTAAAAATAGTGTTTAATTTTTTAAATATATTTTACGAACAATTGTTTTAAAGTTTCTTGTAAAGTTTGGGATTTTCACAAAAATAGAAATTTATTCAAGTAGTGGAAGATAAAAAATGTCTTTAGTCTTGAAAAGGATGTTATTATAAATGTTATGAAATTTCTTGAAAAAGTCATCTATTAAACTATTTTTTTTTTTAATTTTTAGACTTAAAATCCCTCTTCCCGTGTGTATAAACTTGTATTAATTTGATGATAGGCATATAAACAAGTTTAATGCAAGTTTTAATGAGTTTAACTTGGAATAAAGGAAATAGAAATTTCATACATTAAATATGTCAAATGGTGGAGAAATGTGACAAATGGATTTTTGAAGACTACATGTGGAAATAAAAAAAATGGCATTTCTTGTAAAGTAGTCTCCAAAATGCCAAATGGGTGTTCTTAGTAAAGAAAGGAATGAAATAAATATTTTCAACTTATAAAGTATGTTTCTCCAAAGTCTTAAAGTAAGTGTTAATGATTTAAAAGCATTTGAAAAGTTAGTGTGTATAACTTAATAATATTTTGGTGAAAATAACACTTGTGAAAATAGAAGGAAAATGCAAGTTTTGAAATAAATGGGCAAAATGGTAATTTTTCATAAGAAGGAATTTTATGAAAAAATATCGAAAATGGTGTTCAATAAATACTAAATAAAAGTAATTTTAGGGAATAAAATCAACATAAATGTGTAAATGACAAGAAATGATGATTTTGAAGTGTAATAGAAGGTGGGTTAAAACATTAGGTTTTTTGCTTCAGCCGGTAAAAAGTGGAAATAATTTAGACATTTACAAAATATTAAACCGCATTAGTATAAACCCGGATGACACTGGGAATAATTAAGAAGGGCCCGAAGCCCTGGTGTGAAAGATCTATAATCACTAGCCAGAGCATATGGTAGCATAGCTGGCGGTGTGGAGCCTGTTAAATTATACAAATATTTGGAGGATTCTGAGAAAAGATAATAAGAAAAGTGGAACATATCAAGAAATAGGTTGTGTTATAATACTGCTATGCAACTAATAGCTATTCTATTATGAGCAGTTTAGTATGAGGCATATTACATGAAGTGTATCTTTAGGCAAGAATAATAATAACATTGGTATATTTGCTTATATTTTTTATCTCAAATAGTATTCAGATAGACTGAGGACAACTCGAAAACTAACCCAAAAACCAATCTTATACAAATAAAAGGGCGGTTCTCAGTAACATTCGAAAATGGTTGTATTATAATGTACAAACCAATCTTGTACAAATAAAATAAAAGGGAGGTTCTCAGTAACAAATAAAAGTACGGTTCTAAAAAACCATCCATTTTCTATATTTGTGTACAAATACTATTGTATTATAATGATACTATTTTCTAATAAATGTAAATTTATCATCCAGATGTCTATTTGTACCATGACTCTATCTTCATGTGTTTTTAGGGGTTGTCGCCACTAAGGAAGTACTATAGTGTTGGAGACTGGATATTTGATTTGAAACAAAGGATCCTTGTGCTAGGATCTTTAATCCTATAAAACCTATCACAACTTCTGTAATATGCCAACAATAAAAGTAGTTATCTGTGTGCTAGGATCTTTAATTCTATAAAACCTATCACAACTTCCGTAATATGACAACAATAAAAGTAGTTATTGTTGGTACAACACGCGATATAAGTATATGTAATACCCTGTATTTCTGCCTATTTTATTTAATTAATTCGAAAATTAATTAGGAAAATACTTTTTAATTAAATTACGCGAGTGAAGTAATTTAAGGTGATTTATTTAATAATTGTGATTTTAATCGAGAGATAAATACTTATTAATAATTTGATGAAATTTACTAAGTGTGAATAGTAAATAATAAATGATTATTATTGTTCGACATAACGAGTGATATGTGCGTATTCTAGTTTATCTCAAAGGGAGTCGTGTGTAGACTGTTTTGAGGTGAGAGATGAGTAATGTATTTTTAGTGACTCAGATGGGAATTTAGAGGTCACGAATAATCTTGAATGGGTCCAAAAAGTCAGAATAGTGTACCCGGGAGTATAGTTTGGGTCCTGGGTCAATTTTGGACTAAACTGGCACCTATTAAGGGTGTTTCGATCATTTTTCAAAAAGAGGTCAATGGACTTACGAAATTTAGATCCATATATCTGATATTTAGATATTTGTGTTAGGGATCATAACACAAAAGATTAGATAGGCCATTAGAGAAAAGGGAGAACCATTTTCCCAAAGCCCAAGGAGAGAATTGAGAAGGTAGTGAAAGGTTTGTTGCACCTTAAGACAATTGCAAAGGAAGACAGGAGAAAAAGTAATCAATCATCAACCCAGACCCGCAAAATCAGATCAATCAATCTAAGGAAAGTGCTTATTGCAAATCGAATTGAAGTTATAATACCCATTGTATGGATTTCATGAATTGATTAATTTTTATTTCAAAACCTTGATCAAGAGTATCAATTGATTTCATGTTTGGGTAAAATTTCATGTAGTTAGGGTTTAAAACTATAGAGGATTGTAAATCATAAGATTTTTTTTATTGTTACTACGGATTTAAATCTGGGTTTTGAATTGAATATGATGGATGAACACAAAACTAGATTATGAAAGAGTTTTGAGGGTTTGATTCATTCTTAATTGATTTCAGTGAAGTTTCAATATGTTTGAAAAGCTATACATCTTCCTAACTCATGTAGAAATGTTTAGGAATAATCGTATGTGAATTTGGCGAAGAGGGATGTTGAGAAAATAAAAAAAAGGTGAAAAATCGCAAAAGATGAATCTGCACTTGTTCGATCAATCGATCGACCCATGAATGTCGTTCAATTGACCAAATCCTTATATCGATCGACCCTGGAAGATACTGGGTTCTTTTCTTTGTTGAATTTTGTAATATTATCAATGATGGAATGGAATCTTCGGAGTGTTATTGTACCTATGTAGGGACTAACGACCAGTAGGTGTATAGAAAGGGAATCTTAAAGTTGTGTGAACAATTAAATAATTACGAAAGTGAATTAAATGCGTAAATAAATGTTAAGTACGTTGAATATTAGAGAGAAATATATAACGTACAAGTATATATAATTTGGTTGTCTGGATCAATACATGAAAGCTCAATTTAAGGTATATAAACATCTGACCCAAATCCAAGGTGATTGATATTGGGGTTGATAAGTATTCGGATCAATATACATATGTATAACATTTACTTTGGGGTCGAGGGATATCCAAAAAATATAAATGATAGGATGATTGGGGTCACTGATTATTCGGACCAATAATCCTTATAGTATATATTTTGTGTGAAATATATACTTCATGAAATTCTACTTATGTGCGAATGTAGACTTATAGATGATATATATATATATATATATATATATACATCTAAATGATAATTTAAGTAGAGAGAAACTTTCTTTCAAGGTTTAAAAATAGATTGGGAATATCTATAGTAAATCAAGTAGTGAAACTTAATTATGGAAGATGAATGATAAATCTAAAATTCTTTACGCATTAAGTAGTGAGACTTAATGATGATGATTAATCATAACGTATGGGAATGTCATATAAAAATTGAATAATATGTGAGAATGTTAAAAATGAAGCATGATGTATGGGCGGTACTGGGGAGTAGACCATAGATAAGACCAGTTATATACTTCAGTCTAGGTAGCTTGGGTGTGATATCTAGGTGGGCTAAGTATAGAACGTTAGGCGTGCAAATTGGATGAGAGGTGAGAAGACTCAAGGGATTGTGCGTGAACCTAATGTGTGTAATGAATAACCAATTTTAATTGCGATAAATTACTTGTTAAATGTTTTCAAACTGTTTTTGAGTACTAACTCTTGCTATAAAAATGTTGTCAAAAGCTTTTAGGTGTCCAGCTAGAAGGTCGCCATACTTGATTTCGTTCCAAGGATTCAGAGTTGTAGCACTGTAGATGCTGACGGGAGTATTGAGTAGCCGACTCTTTCATTCAGATCTAGGATGGGATCTCATTCTTGTATTTCATATGTAGACATGTTGTCAGTCAACTACATTGCAGTTCCAGTTTTGTATCAGCTTTACTTAGTGGTTGGATTGTGGATTATTGCTTGGTTGTAGTTTTAGACGACGGTTTTATTTGTCATGACTTTGATGCTTTTACATATTAGTGATGGTTTGGATTCTAGTATCTTGTGTATGTTGTTTTAGTTTTCAAGCTATTCTTTTATCCTATTTATTTGGAAAGATAAAATTTTGCACCGGTTTAATTAACATAGGTGGTTAGTAATTAATTTGGTTTTCGAAAGTGATGCTAAGGATGAACCATATGAGAAACCTCTTTTAATTTGATAAAGCCCTAATCAATCGATATTTAATTAGATGGGGTTTCACATATGGTATTAGAGCATCAGGGTTTCGTGTCCATAGGATCTGTACGGCTTACTACGTTTTTAGCGTATCGTTTGTTTTATATAGAGACCTATTATTAGGACCATTTCTTATATCTTTGCGTACTGTGAGATATCGTACTTCCTCTATTAAATTTTGTATGAACTGTGTGCTCATACGATTAGATCTATTTTCATATGCCCACCAGAGAGAGCAATCTGAGAAGGCCATAGCTAGAGTTGGGGTGGCGGGGCATCCTCGAGAGCTACAAGTATCTCCACCACCACCAGAGATGATTTCTACTACTCATGTGGCAGTGATAGTGGATCAGATAGTAGAGATAGATATGAGGGCCATGGAATCCCACTTCCCTTCACCTCAGGCTCAGCAGCCCATAGCACCAGCTATTTTGGCCCGCAAGGTCCACACCCTTGGCATAGCATGAGAGATACCTTACAGGATGGCCATCTGCCCGAGTTTTAGGGTGGCACGGATGTAGTGGAGGCATGTCTTTGGAAGAAGAATATTCACCGACCCCTGCGCATGCTAGATTGAAGTGAGGTTCAGAGACAGATGTTGTCCACCTTCAATCAAGTAGGGGAATCCCTTCAGTGGTGGGAGTCAGTGACCACCGCTGAGGAGAGAGAATCGATGACTATTTCAGAGTTCTGGGTGAGGTTTGACCACAAGTACGTTCCCCCTACAGTAGATGCAGAGATTAGGAAGAAGTTTAGTGAGGTATGTCAGGGTGATCGCTCAGTTGTTGACTATGAGGAGGAGTTCACCCATCTGTAAAATTTTGTACCCAAAGAGGTGACTGATGAAGAGAGGAAGAAGGCAAGGTTTATGGATGACTTGACCTGGAGGATCACCCAAAATTTGATTGGTAATCCTAGGTTGATGTCGTATACTGATGTTTCTAACGCGACACTTTTGCACTGTCAGGACTTTTATTTCCATGGAAAGGTAAGTAAGAGGGGAGAATATTCCATGCAGTAGGGCAGGACTGGGGGGAGTCGTGTTAGTGGGACACCACCCCAGCAGTAGCAGACAGTGGGCACACAGGGGCAGAACTCTCGACAAGGGAACTCTGCCAAGAGATTTAGATTTGGAGGTAACTCATTAGATAGATAGGTCCATAAGGGTCCCCAACAACAATATTTTCCTCAGGGTTGTCAGGTTCAGGGGAACCAAGGGGTGGCCAGCAGGGTCAGGGCCACTATGGCTTACGTCAGGTCCAGTAGTAGGGCTAGATGCACTATTGGCATGTATTCAACGTCTGAGATGTGCCTATGCCTCCAGCACCTCCAGCGCCTCCTGCATTAGCGGGTACATTTTCTATTCATGGATTTGAGGGTAGAGTACCTTTTGATACTGGATCATCTCATTCATTTATTAAGACTATATTTTCCTGAGCCGCAGATTTATTAGAGACAACCGATAATTTCCTTATGTGTGTAGAGTCACCGATGGGGAGTGGTTCATTGATATATATGATCTATAGAGGAGTCGATATTATGATTAGGAGACTAAGTTTAGTGGCACACCTCCTAGTGCTATATATAGAGGGGTATTACATGATTCTAAGTATGGACCGGTTAGCAGGATACAGGACGACGATAGATTTCTATGATAGGACTATTATATTTTCGATTCTGGGACAAGAGATGTTCCTGGTGGCAATGCCTCTTCCCTAAGGAGAATCGCGCACTCATTTATATTACATCAAGGAGGATACCTTGTAGGAGGTGTTTATTCCCTTTAATTCGATTCCTTTAGTGAGCGATTTTGCAAACGTGTTCTAGGAGATACCCAGGCTGCCACCGAGCAGGGAAATAGACTTTTTCATTAACTGAGCTTCGGGGATGAGACTGATTGCCAGAGCATCGTATCGCATGGACCCTCATACATACAGGAGCTGAGAGTGAAAATTCAACAGTTCTTGGGTAAAGGTTTCATTCGGCGGAGTACATCGCCTTGGGGTGCTTCTGTGTTGTTTGTGAAGAAAAGGGATGGTTCACTTCGCTTCTGCGTCGATTACAGGGAGCTGAACAAGGTGACGATACAGAACAATTATTCGTTACCTATGATTGATGACTTATTTGATTTGTTAAGAGAGGCTGGATACTTATCCAAGATCGATTTAAGGTCAGGGTATCACCCGTTGCGTATTTGGGAAGAGGATATTCCTAAGACAGCCTTTTTCTCACGGTATTGATGCTACGAGTTTAGTGTGATGCCATTTGGGCTCACCAATGCACCTGAAGTGTTCATGGATATCATGAACAAATTATTCCTAGAGTTTCTTGATTATTTTGTGATAGTATTCATCGATGACATCCTGGTTTTCTCACGGACGGAGGAGGAGCATACCGAACATTCGCGTATGGTTCTACAGACATTACGAGACCGTCAGCTGTATGCCAAATTTAGTAGTTGTGGATTTTGTCTTCATGAAGTAAATTTTCTTGGTCACATAGTGTACGACAGGGGCATAGCTATTGATCTAAGTAAGGTATCGGTGGTGAGGGAGTGGGGGCATCCCACGACACCGACCGAGATTCGCAGTTTCTTGGGGTTGGCCGATTTTTACCGTCTCTTAATCAAGGGGTTCTCAAAGATTACGGCGCCTTTAAAGAACTTGAATCATAAGAGAGTACCATTTGTGTGGAGTGACCAATGTCAGTTGGATTTCGATGATCTGAAGGATAGATTTACATCAGCAACCATACTTGCATTGCTTAGGAGTGCGGTGAAGTATCGGGTCTATAAGGATGCATCTTTACAGGGACTTGGGTGAGTGTTGTAGCAGGAAGAGAGGGTGATAGCTTATGTATCTCAAAAGCTAGAGCCCCACGAGAAGAATTACCCCACCCACAACCTAGAGTTGGCAACGGTCATTTTTTCATTAAGGATATGGAGACATTACCTACTATGGGAGCAATTCACATTATTATTGAATCATAAGTCACTTCAGTATCTCTTCACACAAAAGGATCTGAACATGAGGCAGAGGCGGTGGCTAGAATTCGTGAAGGACTACCAATTTGATATACAATATTATCCTGGTAAGGCTAACGCGGTGGTAGACGCGTTGAGCCGATGACCTTTTGGAGATTTAGCGGAGGTGTGGAAAGAAAATTGGAGTGAGCTTCAGCAAGAGGATGAGGTTGTTAGAGCATACGTGGCAGTTATGACTGTCACTCCCGAGATTGTTATGCAAGTAGTGAAGGCATCAACAGAGGATCAATTCTGTCAGGACAGGGTATGGCAGTTATTAACTGAGGGTATAGAGTCCTACTCAGTCAGGTCTGAGGGAGGCCTGCGCTTTATTTGGATGTTAGTAGTACTTGAGGATGATGATTTGAGACATGAAGTTATGATGAGTCTCACAGCTTCAGATTTGCGATACATCCCGGTGGGGACAAGATGTACCAGGATATGAGGAGATAATACTGGTGGCCCGACATGAAGAGAGACATATCAGAGCTTGTCTCAAAGTGTGTTACTTGTTAGTTGGTGAAAGTTGATCATCAGATACCTTCAGGGATGCTACAACCACTTGAAATTCCTATGTGAAAGTGGGATAGTATCTCAGTGGATTTTATTACTGGGTTACCTACTTTGGAGCGGGGTCACGATTCGATATGGGTGATAGTGTATCGGTTGACCAAGGTTGACCACTTCTTGCTAGTTTGCACCGATTATGACACGATGCAGTACGCGTAGCTATTCATTTCATATATTGTTAAACTGTACAAAATCCTGATTAAAATTTTATCTGATAGAGGCAAAGTATTTGTGTTGCATTTCTTGCTCAACTTTCAAGAGGCCATGGGTACTGAATTGAGATTGAGTATGACATATCACCCTAGACTAACGGTCAGACAGAGAGGGAGAATCAGATGCTAGAGGACATGCTGAGGATGTGCATCCTAGATTTTAGAGAAGGTTGGGAGAGATACCTTCCATTGGTAGAGTTTACGTATAACAACTCGTACCAATTTACTATTTGGATGGCACCGTTTGAAGCAGTGTATGGGGGACCATGTCATTCTCCCTCATGCTTGTTAGAGGTGGGGGATAACAAGTTGTTAGGACCTTATACGATTCAGGAGACTACTGCCAAGATTGAGTTAATTCTAGAATGCATTTGGATAGCTCAGGATAAATAAAAGAGTTATGCTGATGTCGACAGGATGCATATGGAGTTAGAGGTTGGTGAATAGGTGTTGGTTCAAGTATTTCCTATGAAGGGAATTATGAGGTTTGGCAAGAAATGGAAGTTAGTACCAATGTATGTGGGGCCATTTCCTATTATAGAGAAGGTGGGACCGGTAGCATACAAACTAGGACTTCTAGAGAATCTTTAGCGGATACACGATGTGTTCCATCTGTCATCACTGAAGAAATACATGAGGAGCGAGAAGGATTTCTAGCACATTCCACTTGAGGAGATTGACTTACATCCAGATGTCTTATATGAGGTGAGGCCCGTGGCTATTCTAGATCGTGGTGAGCATAAACTACGATCCAATGTGGTGCCCTTGGTGCGAGTTCAGTGGGGTCACCACAATCTTGAGGAGTCGACTTGGGAGTGGGAGGATGACATGCGAGAGCAGTATCCCAAGTTACTCATCGCATGTATGTCCTAATTTCGGGGACGAAATTCCTGTCTAAGGGGGGAAGTATGTAATACCCCGTATTTCAGCGTATTTTATTTAATAAATTTGAAAAATAATTAAGAAAGTACGTTTTAATTAAATTATGCGAGTGAAGTGATTTAAGGTGATTTATTTAATAAATGTGATTTTTAATCGAGAGATAAATATTTATTAATGATTTGATGAAATTTACTAAGTGTAAATAGTAAATAATAAATGATTATTATTATACAACATAGCGAGTGATATGTGCATATTCTAGTTTACCTCATTAGGAGTCGTGTGTAGACTATTTTGAGGTGAGAAATGAGAAATACATTTTTAGTGACTCGTATGGTAATTTAGAGGTCACGAATGATCCCGGATGGGTCGAAATTGTCGGAATAGTGTACCCGGGAGTATAGTTTGGATCCTGGGTCAATTTTGGACCAAACCGACACCTATTAAGGGCATTTTGGTCATTTTTCAAAAAGAGGTCAAGGGACCTACGAAATTTAGAGCCATATATCTGATATTTAGAGATTTGGGTTAGGTATCATAACACAAAATATTAGAGAGGCCATTAGAGAAAAGAGAACACCATTTTCCCAAAGCCTAAGGAGAGAATTGAGAAGGTGGTGAAGGTTTTCTTGCACCTCAAGACAATTAGAAAGGAGTATTGAGAAGAAGCAATCAATCATCAACCAAGAACCAAGAAATCAGATCAATCAATCTAAGGCAAGTGTTTATTGCAAATCGAATTGAAGTTATAATACCCATGAGTAGGGATTTCATGAATATATTGATTTTTATTCCAAAACCTTGATGAAGAGTATCAATTGATTTCAGGTTTGGGTAAAATTGCATGTAGTTAGGGTTTATATCTATAGAGGATCGTAAATCAGAAGAGTTTTGATTGTTACTTAGGATTTAAATCTAGGTTTTGAATTGAATTTGACGGATGAGCACTAAACTAGATTATGAAAGAGTTTTTAGGGTTTGACTCATCCTTGATTGATTTTAGTTAAGTTTTATTGTGTTTGAAATGTTAAAAATCTTCCTAACTCGTGTAGAAATAGTTAGGAGTAATCGGATGTGATTCTGGTGAAGAATTATGGAAGTTTGAGAAAATCAGAATGGGTGAAAAATCAAAGAAGATGAAGTTGCACTTGTTCGATCCAGCAATCGAGCCATGAATGTCGATCAATAGACTAAGTCAATCGATCGATCGACGCTGACAAATTTTGGCTTCTTTTCTTTTTTGAATTTTTTGGGATTAGCAATGATGTAATGGAATCTTCAGAGTGTTATTCTACCTATGTACGGACTTGATAAAGACCAGTAGGTGTATAGATAGGGAATCATAGAGTTGTATGAATAATGAAATAATTACGAAAGTGAAATAAATTCTTAAATAAATGTTATGGTGAATATTACAGAGAAAAATATTACGTATAAGTATAAATAATTTGGTTGTGTGAATACCTATTATACTGATACTTAGTCTGTGTGAATACCTATAGTATGCTAAATTTTGTATTGGGGTCAATGATTATCCGGACCAATACATGAAAGCTTGATTTGGGGTCGATGACCATTTGGACCAAATGCAATGTGAGTGATATTGGGGTCGATGAGTATCTGGACCAATATACATATGCATAACATTTACTTTGGGGTCGAGGGATATGCAAATCAATGTAAATGATAGGATGATTGGGGTCGATGATTACCGGGATCAATAATCCTCATAGTATATATTGTGTGTGAAATATATACTTCATGATATTCTACATATGTGCGAAAGTATACCTATATATAAATAGATTGGGAATATCTATAGTAAATCAAGTAGTGAAACTTAATTATGGAAGTTGAATCATAAATATGAAATTATTTATGATTAAAGTAGTGAGACATAATTACGATGATCAATCATAACATATGGGAATGTCATATGAAAACTGAATAGTATGCGATGGTGTTCAAAATGAAGCGTGTTGTATGGGTGGTACGGAAGAGTAGACCATAGATAAGATCAGTTATATACTTCAGTAGAGGTAGCTTGGGGGTGAGGTATAAGTATAGAACGTTAGGTGTTCACACTAGATGAGAGGTGAGGAGACTCAAGGGACTGTGCGTGAACCTAACATATGTAATAAATAACTGATTTTAATTGCGATAAATTACTTGTTAAATGTTTTCAAACTATTTTTGAGTACCAACTCTTTCTATAAAAATGTTTTCAAAACCTTTTAGTTGTCCAGCTATAAGGGTGCCATACTTGATTTCATTATAGGGATTCAGAGCTATAGCACAGTGGATGCTGACAGGATTATTGAGTAGCTGACTCTTTCTTTCAGATCTATCTTAGGATCTCATTCTTGTATTTCATATGTAGACATGTTGTCAGATGACTACATTGCAGTTCCAATTTTGTATCAGTTTTACTTAGTAGTTGGGTTGTGGATTGTTGCTTGGTTGTAGTTTTAGCTGACGGCTTCATTTAGCATGACTTTGATGCTTTCACATATTAGTGATTGTTTGGATTCTAGTATCTTGTGTATGTTGTTTTAGTTTTCAAACTATTCTTTTATCCTGTCTATTTGGAAAGATAAAATTTGGCACAGTTTCATTAACTTAGGAGTTTAGTAATTAATTTGGTTTTCAATAGTGATGCTAAGAATGAACCATATGACAAACCTGTTTTAATATAATAGAGGCCTGATCACCTGATAGTTAATTAGACAGGGTGTCACATTATATGCACTGAATTATTACAAAATATACAGAATCCTATATCCTCCAATAACCCTCAAATATAAACGTCATTCAAAAAAATTAAATCTCTAGCCAAGAAAAAACACACCCCAAACTCATAATTCCCACAATGATGAGGTGGGGAGTTAATTGAATCACAATAGTTACACAAATATAGAAAATGGGTTGTTTACAAAAGTAATATAAAAAAGAGGAATTTGTTTTCTAAAATATGGAGAAAAAATAATACAAGAATACTACAAATAGTAAAATTTAGCTATAGGAATCAACGATATGAACATGAAAAATCATCCTATACTACATAAATTTACCAACCCTCACTCAACTATGAAGATACCTAAAGACTTCCTAAGACTATCGAATTTAAGGGCATCTAAAGGTTTTGTAAAAATATCGGCTAATTGGCAGTCGGTGATCATAAAGCTCAGGGAAATGACCTTCTCCTCTACTAGGTCACGGATAAAATGCTCACATATCCTAATGTGAATTGTGCCCGAATGCTAGACTCAATTTTGGGACATGTGAATTGTGCTCGTGTTATAACAGGAAATAGTTATGGTGCCTTGTGAAATCTCATACTCCTCTAACATTTTCTTCATCCACAAGAGTTTCATGCAAATCCTCCCGGCGGTGATGTACTCAGTCTCCAAAATGTACAAAGTGGTGGAGTTCTTCTTCTTGCTCACTAAGAGATAAGAGCACTGCTAAAGTAGAAAGATCCACTTGAAATGCTCCAACATCCATCACATCCCCAGCCTAATCGGCATCCGAATAGGCAGATAAATGGTCGTCGATATCAAAGGAATACTAAATTTTGTATGAGAGAGTCCCACTCAAGTATTTGATCAAGAAAGTTGTGACACCCCGCCTAATTAAATACCGGGCGATCACTCCTTTATTAAATTAAATCAAGGTAAACAGTTGGTTCATTCTCAGCATCACTGTCGATAAAAAATTTCCAATTTAACACCCTAAATAATTAAGCTAAGTGTCAAAAACATTTTTCATACAAACTTCCAAATTTTAATTAAAGAAAAGATTTATATACACAAAACCACATTTCTACGATATAGAATCACACCACGATGAACTAAAATAAAACCATACGTTCGTCAATCGAATGTCAACATAATAAAACTAACAATCATAAACCATCCTGAATAAATCCCGTATAACAATACTGGAATAACTGAAATATAAAAATCCCAACAATAAATGAAATGATGAAAAGGGCGACACGTGCCCAATAAATGAGAGTAGTAGGAGTGGAGTCAATAACATAAGCCGTCTACTCAAGTGACCTGCAACTCCCACCTAAGCTGCAGCTCGTTCTTCACAAAGGATCCTAAGCAAGACGCCCCTGTGGCTGGGCACCTGAAAATATACATATATATACACAAGAGAGAGAGAGAGAAAGAAACGGGTCAGGGCCCGAAAGTGTGTTTGATTTTAAAATACGTTAAGCAAGTATTTAAATTGATACAGGACAATGCAAATCATATTAGTTCGACACTCTCTTGAGAAATTCTCACCTCTCTTCTAATGTGCACGCCTATCGTACTAACCTTCCCCAAATAATTTAGTTTATCTTAACTTACTCATAAGTTTCAAAACCGAACGATGACAATGTTTTAAAAAGGTTACTTTCAATATGTAGCACTCCTCTCATTTTAGCTTCATTAAATTATAAAGTTTCCCAGTGTCTTCTCATACTTTCACAAAACAAGTATTTAATAATTTGAGTCAACAACCATGTTCTACTTATCAAATCACAGTAGGCAGTTTAAAGTTTATAACCTCATATATATATTAACTACTCGTATAATATATATATATAACAGCACCCCAACTAAACTATGGTGCGGGCATACTCTACTATCCAATCCCCGTGTCGCTCACACAAAGGGAAATACAAGTTCGGAATCACTCTCGAACTGTATTAACATATACAAAACAACGTTGAGGCGAAGCATAGATTCCAAGTCCAAGAGATCAGTACATACCCACACGTCTCTTAGGACCGTCCGACTATCAATCTGATAGCCCGTACCTAGGATCTCTATCTTCTAGGTACGAATCAATATCCCCCATAAAGCAACACAGGATAAGATCGCCCCAGCGCGGTAACCTCAGGGATAGCAAGTAGCGCGGGTACGTTTTTCACATGTATATAATATATGTACACACAATCGTATAAATATACCCATTCATCATATTAATATAGGTTCCTCCCGTTACCCATAGTCACAACATTTATTCTTAATTTCCCATTATTATGATTACGTCTAAGGTTTCGTCTCTAACCTTAACTCGAAGGGTTTTCTAACTAGCTATGTGACACTCGTGGATTCTATCCATCCAAGTAACAAAATCAGTAGGTAAACATCTATTCACTATCGTAAGTATTTGACGAAATCTCTCACTTTGGATTACGTAGTTTCCTCGTCCTTTAAATAATTGTCCCTAAAATACAATTATTATCTCCTAATAAAGTTCTCAACACTTATTCATATGCCCTACTGGTCCCTCCTATATCCCAAAACATTTTATTCATAAAGCCTAAAAGCTATATCACGAAGAATCATGTTCAATTAATTAAATAAGGGGAAAAAGAGTCTGCCAGGAAGGGTCGATCGATCGAGGTCTGGGGCTCGATCGATCGAATCCTTCGATCGATCGAAGCTCTAGGCTCGATCGATCGATCAAGCAGGTCTGCGAAATCCTGCAAAAGTGCAGTTACGGGTCTTACCAAAATTCTTCACCCAAATCATTATTTCCCAACACTAATCGTCCCAAAACTCCTACTACAAACATGATAACATATTTCCAGATGTTTTTAACGTTAAGCATGCGTGTATACATCATTAAACATGGTTAAACAACCTAAAATCTCATCTAATAATCAAGAATCCTAAAGTTTTCTTAACTTTTGTTCTAATCAGTTTTCTCCAGAATTTCCTTCTAACATAACATCACAAATTCGTGGGTTAATCATCTACTTCACATATAAATTCCAGAATATGGTTATAACGAGTTCTACATGCAAATCCCTATCAAAAATTGGGGTTTTCCTTCCATTGATTATACTCCTAATCATTCCTACACTAATATGATTATTGCACCAACGAAAATACGCAAGTTAAACACTTGCCTGGGATTTCAGAGGCCTGGTTTCCTACTGATATTGGTGTGGTTGCGTTCTCCTCCTCGCGATCTACGCGTTGGTGGTGACGGCGGTGCAATCGGTGGTGTTTTGGGCCTTGAATCACCTTGAGAGCTCTCTCATCTCTTCTCCAATGGACGTTCTAGGGTTCTGAATGTTCTAACCCTAAAAGGATGACTTAAATGGCTGCTAAGGATGGCTGAAATTCGTGGGTTTAATTACCCTATTTTGTAAAATGACCAAAATGCCCTCCCGGGTCACTAATTAAGCCTAAAAACATCCCGAGACTCAAACTAAACCCCCGGGTACACTTTTCTGACTATCTCGACCCTTCCGGACGAGTTGGCGCACTCAAAACGACCATACGGACAACTTATAAAATATTCCCTTTTTAATTTACATAATTAGTCCCGACGTGACACGGGCCCGTCCCGACTTAAATTTCCGAAATAGTCATTTAATTCACCTATGACATTCAATATAACCAATATAATATATTACTATGCTCATTAGTAATATTCAACAAGTTTCCCATAATTACTAACTCTAGTCACGTTAATAATTATAACATAATTAATTTCCGGATATTTATTAAATAAATCATCACATTAAATTTAATAAATCCCCAAATTAAATATAGCATAAAAGTACGGGGTATTACAAAAGTGTGACTCTTTTGAGGATGCCTAATAACGCACATAGACTCCAACACTAAAGGCTACATTGGGATGACTGGCAGTCAAGTAGAGAAGACTACCTATCATACTCTGATACAAGGTTTGCTCTACGTCCTTGCCTAAAGTTTCCTTGCTAATCTTAGTCGAAGTACTCATAGGGTGTGTGTGAGTGCTTAGCAGAATCTAACCCAAACTTCTTCACAAGGTCCATTGTATACTTGGTGTAATACCCCGTACTTTTATGGATATTTATTTATGGGATTAATTAAATTAAATGTGAATTAATTGAGAATTAATTCGGATAAAATACTAACGATGTGAGTTGGTATTTGATTATAATGTGGATATATGGTAGTATATGAATATTGAAAATATTAAAATTGTCGCGAGACTGAAATACGGCAATTTGGGAAATTTTGTTGGGACGCGCGTGATAGTCGCGTCAGGAGGGTAATTATTTAAATTAAAAAGTGAATTTTATTTTTATCAACCATATGGTCATTTTGAGTGCGCCAACGTGTCCGGAAGGGTCGAGATAGTCAGAAAATACGAGCTGGGAGTTTAGTTTGGGTCCCGGGGCATTTTTAGGCCAAATCGGCAACCCGGAAGGGTATTTTGGTAATTTTAAAAATTAAGGAATTAAGACCCACGATTTTTAGTGTTGATTTATTTATTTTTGGTTAGGCCATTAGGGCCATGATCAGCCAAAAACATAGAGGGGAGTTATGTGAGTTAGAGGAGAGGTTACAAAGAGTCCCCAAACCAAAACCACCACCCACCACCACCAATTTGGACGGAATTGTGACCGGAATGGAGAGAGGACCAGCCCTTAAACAACAACAACGGATCAGAACATCAAATTTATAGGCAAGTGGTTTATCTTGCAAAGATTCAAAGCATATATTTTACATGTTTTTATAGAATTGGAGATTTCTCATAAATAATGAAAATTAAATGGATTTGAATGGTTTAAATCATAATTTGGGTAAGACTTTCATGTCGGTTTATATTTGAGATGATAACAACTACGAATTTATGATTAATGAGTAGAGAATTTCGAAATTTGAAGGAATTATGGGATGTTCTTGAAGAAATAGGAAAAACTAGGTTTTACATGAATTTTGGGTAATTTGATCCATGAAAGTGATGTTATATGTTGATTTGATGAATCTAAAACGTGGGGAAAGAAGTAAACATGTTAGTAGGATGATTAGTGTATTCATTTGAGAGTTTTTGACGTTAGAATGATGATTAAGAAGAGTAAAAAGATGCAAATCCGTAACTGTTAAGGATTTCTGGGCTGATGCCTGCTTGATCGATCGATCGACTCAAGAATGTCGATCGATCAAAGGTTCGATCGATCGACCCCTTTTTATCGATCGATCGACCCCTGCTGTATTTTGGAAATTGTTTCTCTTTAAGGTTTAATGATTATTCCAAAGCCGATGTTGGTTATTAGGAAGATTAATATGATAGTGTGGGACTTAATTAAAGTCAGTACGGCCTTAGTTGTTATCGGAGAACGCTATAACTTATGGGTTTGATTGATATTACGTACGAGGGTCTATCGAGTGAGGTACGATTAGAAAACGTTCAAATTGGAACTACATTGAGAATTGAGGATGATGTAAGATAAGGGCAGTAACGGAGGGACTTTAAGTACTGAGATAACATTTGAAATTAATAAGAAATCTAGTAACCTTTTGAGTTAGGTTTAAGTACCCAAGTTGATACGACGAGAGAGTTATCAAACGGAATATATATGATATGTAATACTCGGAGTAAATTTTCCACGGACGAGATTAACTAGATGAAATGTGCAAACATCTATATTGATATATGATTACTTAGGTTGTGTGAATGCCTAGTGTATGGATTTCTTATGTGTATAACATACCTACCATACTTGCTATCACGGGAGGTTTGCGTTCGCTTAGGGCCATCTAATCTTTGTGTGCCTACGGGGGGATATAGATTGGTACCTCGAGAACATAGGTCAGAGAAGGACTTATTGGGAAGTTAATAAGACTGCTGATCGTGGGAGCGTAGGTATGTGCGTGACCCATGTGATGTGACTGTGTTCGCCTCCATTGATTGTGATTGTTGTTATCTGAGAACGATTCCTGAGAGATTTGGAATGCGTGATCCTTATGTACGTGATGTACCGGGATGGATAGCAGAGTATGTGTGCACCGCAGCTTAGTCTCGGGGTGCTTGTATTGTATATTTATAATGTGAATGATATACGGGTTCTTGAGTGATTCGGAACACGTGATCCTTACGTACGTGATGTACATGGATTTGATAGCAGAGTATGCGTGCACCGCAGCTTAGCCTAGGGGTGCCATATATATATATATATATTTATGTACTGAGAGTGATGTACTTATGTATTTGTGATGGGTTCATTGTTGCTTAGTAGATGTGATTGACTAAGATATTGGAATGGGTTAGAAATGAGAATTTAACTAACACTTGAGATAAGTAAATTAACGAATGTGAACATGGGTTATAAATATGGCTTAATTGGGGGTTATGTGTAGATACTCTATGTTTGAATGCGAAGGCAGGAGTGGTATAAACTAGTTAGATAGTGGCATAACTTGGATGGGTTAAAGGCACACGTTAGACGTGCACAGTAGTGGAGAGGCAAGGAACTCATGTGAGAGTACGCAATTAACGTGTTTATAATATGTGATGTTCAATTGTAATTTAAATCACTTGCTGTTTTTAAAATACTCTCCACTTTCGGGCTCTGACCCGTTTGCTTTCAAATCTATTTTTGTAAAAACCTTTTAGGTGCCCAGCCACAAGGACACCATGCATAGTATTTCCATTCAGGTGACGAGCTGTAGCTGTTGTAGAAGTTACAGGGCCTTGATAGTAGACGCCTCCTTTTCTAGTCTTGACTCCATATTCAGTTTCATCATATGTAGGGCATGTCGCCCATATCTTTTAGAGACATTTTATATTTCAGTTATTCAGATTATGGATTGTAATTAATTCAGGATTCAGACTTGTTTTATTATTTCAGTTGTGGGATTGTTGTGAGGAGTATTTCCTCCAGACTCTTTATTACTTGTTGATTACACTATTGGGACTTTATTGTGTATGGTTATGTTATTCTTGTATTCTTCACTTATTTCATGTTAATTAGATTTAATTTAAAATTGGCAACTCGCTTTTTAAATACTAGGTGGTTAGTAATCATTAAAATGTTTTCGACAGTGATGCTATTAACTGAACCAACTTGGCATTTTGTATTAATTTTAATAAAGGAGTAGCTACCCGGTATTTAATTATTCGGGGTGTCACAGGTGGTATCAGAGCATCGGGTTCTAGTGTCCTTTAGGATCGGTACGGCTTATTATGTTTCCGCTGAGCTTTCTTTGATATAGAGCCCTATGTTTAGGATTGTTGATTCCTTTAGTAAAATTTCGTTCTCCTGCTATGATGTACATGATAGCGAATCATATTGCGATCGGGTGTATTCGTGTGCCGAACAATGTAGTACGTCAGGCGAAGACAGTTGGGTGGACAACAGGAGGCAAATATATATTTAGATTAATTGATTTATTTAAAGAAGGATGACCGTAGTTAAAGCCACCGATATTATGGCACGGAAGTCCTGGATGATATAGAAGGCTAAGGCGCGACTTGAGACTTCCGGGTACAGCTATAGTAGGAATGGGGTCAAATTAGACACATCCAACAAGGTTGGAATGGGAGAGATAGAGTTAGGTGTAACATTGAAGAGAACCAGCAGTAGCAATACTCGAAAGGCGAAGACGGCATGTACTAGCCAAACGAACGCAATGTATCCAAAGGCTTGGACATATGTCAGAGTATGGCCAATCGAGAGTGAAAGTTTGAGGAAAATTTTTTCTTGTCTCGTGAGAGCGGAGTTTCAATGGGAAGAACAATCACCACACTTATAAGTGGAATGTGACGTCGAGAGAAGGCGTACACGAATGGTTTGACCATAAGTTCCTTGATCAGATATTTAGGATGAAAACGAATGTCGTTCTGAACTCACACGAGAGGTCCGGACAGAGGTCACTTTGTGAGAAGAAATATAATTATTTAGTGAACCCTACACCGGGTGAAGTAGGTAAAATGGAGAAGGGGATATTAAAGGGAGAATTTACATAGAAGAATTGCTAGTCCTTCTGGCAGAATTCTGCTTGGACGGTTAAAGCAAATGGTATTGTCGCATAGTGTTAATTTGGAGGTAAACATCCCCGGGTGGGGAGATACAAGAATCGAAGGATTAATATAAAGTAAGACGGGGGAAAACAGTGTTGGTGAAGCACCACAATGGGAAGACCCAATGGAGAACCAGTTAAAATTATTCGGATAGCTGAATTACTACCGGGCAAAGGTGATTTCAGTGAAAGATGTAGAAATTAGTAGCGTGTTCCTTAGGGCCGTCAAAACTAAGGGAACAATGGAGATAGTCGTGTGAGTCGAGACTACCAACGTCCGATAGATGGACCACCTTAACATGATTTGTGAGACAAAAGATAAGTGGAGTATGTGTAGAGGTATTTCTGTGGGGAGTGAAACCCGTGCGTTATAAAAAATTTCCCGATACGAGAGTAGGGATCAAGGTATTGTGCCTGGCGAGGGCAACAGTTATTGAAATATTCGGTTTGGGACAGACATGTGTGGTAAGTCCAGGAACCATTTGAGCAGCTGGGACGATTATTAGGATAGAAGTATGAGTTATATACTCAGATGAGGATGCATGTTATTTGTGGCATGAATGAGTTTCTACATTTGTTACAATTGTATTTTCACTTGAGAGTCGAGTTTAGTGAGTATATCAGTAAGTTTATTATATATAAGAACATTTTCCCTGATAGTGTGGGGGTTACTTTTATTGTCATCCGCGGAGGATGAATGGGTATATTAATAGCGGTTTACGCTTTATCAAAATTACTCGTTTTAGTGCTATGTTATACGAGTATGATATGATATTAATTATTATTTTATATATATGATTATACCGATAGTGTGCTGGTATTTCAAGTTTATTGGGATTACTACATCGGGGTAGCATGTTTTGTTCTGGCGAGGCCCCATCTGTTAGAGGGTCGGGCTCGCAATTGTACTTTCGTGCATATATGTATATATATATATATATATATATGTTGTGATTTCAAAGTATAATGGTCTCGGATATTTAATCCCAGTATGCGTAGGGATTACATTATTATGAGTCGTATGTAATTGATTTACTAGTCAACAAAGAGTTAGTTGGTTTTTATAATTAACGATAGAGAGGTCGTAACAAAAAGAGCGCATTGTTTTATCACCCGTAGAGATTTGGAAGTTTATACTCATAGTTGTGTGTCTGGGGACGGGAATTTGAGGGTCTCAAATATCTCGCATGTTGTATATGAAATGTGATTCCATCACTGTAAAGATAAAAGTGTCTTTCAGAAGGAGTTCTTTATTTATGTATAATTGCGAACTGAGATGAAACTTTTTTGTTAAAAGGTGAGAGTGTAGGGGTACATATTATGGACAGGGCTTAACGGATTCCGATGACCGACAATGTTAGGTAGTAGTGTATCGGGGGGTTCCTTGTTTGGATTTCGCTTTGAGAGACACCCCACGCATGAAACTTAGCGTAAGGTTGGTAGTAAGGAAATGTGTGGCCTTTCGTTCATGATTTGGATACCTCTATCGTTATGGGAGTACGTAGTTATAACGGGAAGTTACAAGGAGTAAATTATGATGTACGGCCATTAGAGCCAGTTGTTAGTAAATTACGTTATAAGTACTAATAATGTTGGTTTGGTCACGGCGTGTTGAAGGACGTATTGAGGATAAGGAGGATTTAGGACTTCTAATTCAGAAGCGATTGAGAACGCCCAAGTGGTATAGCACCGTTATACTTATAGTGACAATAGAGAGTTTGGGATTTGTATGAAGCGTATATAATTTTTAAAAGCCGTATGGTTGGGTTATAAGGGGGCGTAGACATCTTGATTTGCTAAAGTGTAAATCAAAGGAAGAGGGAACATAGACGGGTGAGATTATTACTTATGAGATTAAACGTCATAAGAAAAGGTGTAAGTGAATATCATGTGTAGTCAGTGTAGCACGTTAAAATTTGGAGAAAAGGCAGTAGAAATCCATTTAATAAAAGGATATCTCTTGAGAAGGCGAATAAATTATTATGAGCAATTTGGAGTAGAGTTCCGATCAATCGAATGTTGAGGGTGACTCAAGAGTAAATAGAGTGAGAATGTTAATAAGGTATAAGGAGTCCGGATTTTCACAAAGAGGTGAGAAAGTGTAAGGGTCGAAACTTTGGCATACGCCAAGAGAAGCAAAGGATCGTTAAGTATCACTTAACGGGAAGAATATTTACAAGAAAGTCATCATTTAAAGGGGTGTAGTAAGTAGTAGAACGGTTGGGTGTTAGATGATTAACCAATTAATTTTGTATCCAACCGATGATACCAGGGATGGAAGAGTCAAGTTAGTAAATTCCTTGAGGGGTAACAAATTCCTTGAAATACGTGAGTCATGTTGTTCAGAAGGAGACAAATTGTTATATACTTGAATGATTTACACTATTAGATAGTGAACACGCGGGTACGTGGTTCGACGTAGTATTATTTAGAACTGTGATGAAATCCCCAAAATCCACATTTAGGTGGGGTGACAATAAGTAGTGGGAAATAACGATTCAAACTGAGGGTTGTATCACCTATAACCCGAGGTGCAGGCGCAAGGTGACTAACGACTGATGGATTGTATGAAAGAAATTTTGGATTCATTGCGATATTTTCAATTCCAATTTGGGTAGAACTAGTGAGGTATATTGTAGTCATGAGGAGGAGATATTACCTAATGGTAGAGTTGGGGGGAAAAGCACCCGTATCTATTTATGGTGGACAAGGTGCTTACAAAGGTTTGTGTGACACCAACAGGCTGAAGTGGTTTTCCCTTGTGTGAAAGTCACAACGTCGGGATATTTCAAGGAATGGACAAGCGTAGTCAGATGTGTTATTGATTCATCCCAGGATGGGAGTTTGGAGTTTTGATAAACGCGGGAGTTAGTAGTGAGGTGCTGACTCACAATACTAATAAAAATAATGCGGCTAATGATGTATAGGCTATATTTATTTGAAGGTTGTTTAATAAGAGCACAACGTGAGGTGCATTTATCGAAGATTATTCTGATAAGGTATCAAGTATGTTAAACAAGCTTATTGTGAAGCGAGGGTTTTAGTGAATTGGGCTTTTCTTTATAATTGTTTTGAATACTGGAGGATACGTAATTTTTCCAGGTGTGCCTTACTAATCCGAATTTCGGGACGAAATTCTGTTATTAGGGGGGAAGTATGTAATACCCCGTACTTTTATGGATATTTATTTATGGGATTAATTAAATTAAATGTGAATTAATTGAGAATTAATCCGGATAAAATACTAACGAGATGTGAGTCGGTATTTGATTATAATGTGGATATATGGCAGTATATGAATATTGAAAATATTAAAATTGTTGCGAGACTGAAATACGGCAATTTGGGAAATTTTGTTGGGACGCGCGTGACAGTCGCGTCAGGAGGTTAATTATTTAAATTAAAAAGTGAATTTTATTTTTATACACCGTATGGTCATTTAGAGTGCGCCAACGTGTCTAGAAGGGCCGAGATAGTCATAAAATACTAGCCGGGAGTTTAGTTTGGGTCCCGGGGCATTTTTAGGCCAAACCGGCAACCCGGAAGGGTATTTTGGTAATTTTAAAAATTAAGGAATTAAGACCCACGATTTTTAGTGTTGATTTATTTATTTTTGGTTAGGCCATTAGGTCCATGATCAGACAAAAACATAGGGGGGAGTTACGTGAGTTAGAGGAGAGGTTACAAAGAGTCCCCAAACCAAAACCACCACTCACCACCACTAATTTGGACGGAATTGTGACCGGAATGGAGAGAGGACCATCCCTTAAACAACAACAACGGATCAGAACATCAAATTTACAGGCAAGTGGTTTATCTCGCAAATATTCAAAGCATATATTTTACATGTTTTTATAGAATTGGAGATTTCTCATAAATAATGAAAATTAAATGGATTTGAATGGTTTAAATCATAATTTGGGTAGGACTTTCATGTAGGTTTATATTTGAGATGATAACAACTACGAATTTATGATTAATGAGTAGAGAATTTCGAAATTTGAAGGAATTATGGGATGTTCTTGAAGAAATAGGAAACACTAGGTTTTATATGAATTTTGGGTAATTTGATCCATGAAAGTGATGTGATATGTTGATTTGATGAATCTAAAACGTGGGGAAAGAAGTAAACATGTTAGTAGGATGATTAGTTTATTCATTTGAGAGTTTTGTATGTTAGAATGATGATTAAGAAGAGTAAAAAGATGCAAACCCGTAACTGTTAAGGATTTCTGGGCTGATGCCTGCTTGATCGATCGATCGACTCAAGAATGTCGATCGATCGAAGGTTCGATCGATCGACCCCTTTTTATCGATCGATCGACCCCTGCTGTATTTTGGCAATTGTTTCTCTTTAAGGTTTAATGATTATTCCAAAGCCGATGTTGGTTATTAGGAAGATTAATATGATAGTGTGGGACTTAATTAAAGTCAGTAGGGCCTTAGTTGTTATCGGAGAATGCTATAACTTATGGGTTTGATTGATATTACGTACGAGGGTCTACCGAGTGAGGTATGGTTAGAAAACGTTAGAATTGGAACTACATTGAGAATTGAGGATGATGTAAGATAAGGGCAGTAACGGAGGGACTTTAAGTACTGAGATAACATTTGAAATTAATAAGAAATCTAGTAACCTTTTGAGTTAGGTTTAAGTACCCAAGTTGATACGACGAGAGAGTTATCAAATGGAATATATATGATATGTAATACTCGGAGTAAATTTGCCACGTACGAGATTAACTAGATGAAATGTGCGAACATCTATATTGATATATGATTACTTAGGTTGTGTGAATGCCTAGTGTATGGATTTCTTATGTGTATAACATACCTACCATACTTGCTATCACGGGAGGTTTACGTTCGCTTAGGGCCATCTAATATTTATGTGCCTACGGGGGGATATAGATTGGTACCTCGAGAACATAGGTCAGAGAAGGACTTATTGGGAAGTTAATAAGACTGTTGATCGTGGGAGCGTAGGTATGTGCATGAACCATGTGATGTGACTGTGTTCGCCTCCATTGATTGTGATTGTTGTTATCTGAGAACGATTCCTGAGAGATTCGGAATGCGTGATCCTTATGTACGTGATGTACCGGGATGGATAGCAGAGTATGTGTGCACCGCAGCTTAGTCTCGGGGTGCTTGTATTGTATATTTATGATGTGAATGATATACGGGTTCTTGAGTGATTCGGAACACGTGATCCTTACGTACGTGATGTACATGGATTTGATAGCAGAGTATGCGTGCACCGCAGCTTAGCCTAGGGGTGCCATATATATATATATATTTATGTACTGAGAGTGATGTACTTATGTATTTTTGATGGGTTCATTGTTGCTTAGTAGATGTGATTGACTAAGATATTGGAATGGGTTAAAAATGAGAATTTAACTAACACTTGAGATAAGTAAATTAACGAATGTGAACATGGGTTATAAATATGGCTTAATTGGGGGTTATGTGTAGATACTCTATGTTTGAATGCGAAGGCAGGAGTGGTATAAACTAGTTAGATAGTGGCATAACTAGGATGGGTTAAAGGCATACGTTAGACGTGCACAGTAGTGGAGAGGCAAGGAACTCATGTGAGAGTTCGCAATTAACGTGTTTATAATATGTGATGTTCAATTGTAATTTAAATCACTTGCTGTTTTTAAAATACTCTCCACTTTCGGGCTCTGACCCGTTTGCTTTCAAATCTATTTTTGTAAAAACCTTTTAGGTGCCCAGCCACAAGGACACCATGCATAGTATTTCCATTCAGGTGACGAGCTGTAGCTGTTGTGGAAGTTACAGGGCCTTGATAGTAGACGCCTCCTTTTCTAGTCTTGAATCCATATTCAGTTTCATCATTTGTAGGGCATGTCGCCCATATCTTTTAGAGACATTTTATATTTCAGTTATTCAGATTATGGATTTTAATTAATTCAGGATTCAGACTTGTTTTATTATTTCAGTTGTGGGATTGTTGTGAGGAGTATTTCCTCCAGACTCTTTATTACTTGTTGATTACACTATTGGGACTTTATTGTGTATGGTTATGTTATTCTTTTATTCTTCACTTATTTCATGTTAATCAGATTTAATTTAAAATTGGCAACTCGCTTTTTAAATACTAGGTGGTTAGTAATCATTAAAATGTTTTCGACAGTGGTGCTATTAACTGAACCAACTTGGCATTTTGTATTAATTTTAATAAAGGAGTAGCTACCCGGTATTTAATTAGTCGGGGTGTCACACTTGGATTGGGAGATAAACATCCCATTCTCTAGCTGATGAACCTGGAAACTAAGGAAGAATGTAATATCACTAACCATGCTCATGTCGAACTCACTCTTCATCTCCTCAAAGTTGAGAGCATGAAATAAGCATGTGGATCCATATACTATGTCATTCACATAGACTTAGGTAACTAAAATAGAACCTTTTTTCTCTCCTCACAAACAATGTCTTATCTACCCCCCCTCTCTTGAAGCCATGGGCTAAGAAATAGGAAGTAAGCCTTTCATACCAAGCACGAGGGGCTTGCTTGAAACCATACAAGGCTTTTCTCATATACTAGACGTGTCCTGGGTGCTACAGTCTTCAAACCCTTTCGATTTTTCCACGTAAACTTTCTCCTAAATAACGCCATTCCGAAAGGCACTCTTGACATCCATCTGATATAACTTGAAGCCCAGATGACAAGGGATGGCAAGTAATGAGTTGACGAACTAAATCCTTATACATGAGTGAATGTCTCCTCAAAGTCTACACCCCCCCCCCCCCAGTTTGTGTGTAGCCTTGAGGAACCAACATAAACTTATTATGGATAATGGTACATTTTGTAACAACCCGCCCTTTTGGGGACGATTAAATTCCATAATTAAGTATAAATTGGAATTTGAGGAATTTTCCCTAAATAGTAATTTTGGGATTTTCGAGGATTAAATGATTTTCGAAGAATGTTATGATTATTTTTGGGACTATATAGGTCGAAATATTTTAATTATATGTCGTCGTTGAGTAAAGCGACATGAGGTAAGATTTTTAATTAGAAAACCCGCATTTATTTATTTTGGGTTGGAATAGTGATTTGCGGTCAAGTACCTCGGATGGGAATTTCGACTGCGCCATGATTCTCGGAATGGTCGAGATAGTCGGAAAAGAGTGTCCGATAGTCGAAAATGAGTTTCGGGTAATTTTAGAGGTAAAAGTAACTCGTAATTGGGTAAACGAGTCGTTTTTGGGTTTTAAGGGGTAAACCCTTTTCTTTCTATATAAAGAGAGGGAGAGGGAGAACAAGAGAAAGAAATAAGAGAAAAGAGAGATAAGAGAGAGAGGAAGAAGAAAAGAGGAAGAAAAGGGGAGATTCCGGCATACCTCCGCGGGATTCGGCTCGAGGTCGTCGAATTTTATCCACGAGGCAAGTGTTTACTTGCTTTATTTATCTTTTTGCATAAATATCTCATACCGTAGTTTGGTATAAACAAACCCTAATGGTTTTGGGGTGGGTTATCGTGGATAAAACGGGTTTTTGGGAGTTAAAACAATTAAACCCCAAATAATATTTCAATGTATGGAACTTAGGTTTTAACCTAAATTAATTGGTGGTTTTGGGTTCTAGGATGTTTAGAACCCTTAATATATGTGTATTTGTAGTTGGTTGAGGTTGTAGGACGTTGGGTGAGGCGACAAAAGCTTGGGAGAAGCTTTAATGGCCGAAATCGTCTCGGAGAAGATGATGAATAGTAACCCGTCACTTTAGGGAGCCTTTTTGGCCAGGAAAAGAATTGATTTAGCTTTCGTCCAAAACACGAAAGTTGTAGATCTTTTCGATACAGTCGCGTGGGCGCTGACCCGTATTTTTTTGATTTTTCTACGATTTGATATGATTTTTACAAGATGGCAGCTCCGGGTTGAAATCATCAACTCGGAAATCAAATCGGGAATTGGAAAAATTAGGGCTAGAATTAATTGCGTAGATGTTCGGGATAATTTTGGGGGTAGTTTAGAAACCCCGAAAATGAATTTGGGTTGTTGGATAAAAGGAATTGAGGAGATTTAATTTGGGAGACCTGGTGTGACCGGTCGACCGCGCCCCTAAGGCCGGTCGACCGCGTCAAGGAGAAATGGCCTACTGCTTTGCTTCGTAGGCTTATTTACAACCCGCGGTCGACCGGAGGTCCAGGACCGATCGATCGGTGCCCTGTTTTCAGCCCAAGATTTTGGAGATTAGGATTATTTCTCCTTTTTTAGATTAAAGTTTAAGGGCCTTCTAAATTAGAGTATTATAGAGGGTTATGTCCTAAAGGACTTGATGAATTGGGAATATATGTATATGTGTATATTCACTTAGAGTGAATTAGTATAATTGGAAATATCCAATAAATTCCTTAAGAGATAATTAAGGTAATTATTATTTATCGAAGTGAAGAAATACTTTGGGTTTAATATCATGCTTATATGAATGCATGATTATGATTCTTTGAGAGAATCTTTGGGATTAATGGTCATCGCTAGATATCATTGGCATCAATGGCCATTTATATATTCGAGGAGGAATATAGGGTATATATATATATATATATATATACTATGTGATTAAGTATATATATGATATGAGATAATGATTTTGAAAATAAAATATGAATGTTTTCAAAATGGAAAGACAAATGATTTTCATAAATGATAAAAATTGAGGATACACACCTCTCTAAATCGCTATCATAAGGGAAGTTGCGTGCGTATGGTGAAGCCCCCTGACAAATTAACGCAGGGTGGATATAGTCCTATAGGCCATATGAGCGTTTGTTGTATTTTTCTGCGCTGGTTAGGAGATTCCAGGTGTGGTCTTGACTATCCCGCAGGCATATGGCCGCTTCCCGACGTCTTGCGATGTAGGATCCCAAGTTGTCTTATGATAGGCCCTGGAAGATGATAGCCATTTAGGGGCGCGCACAGTGGAGAAATTCGGACGGGCGGTCTTAGAATGCGTTATATATTAAATCAATTCATGATAATGGATTGGCTTTAATTACATTTCCTGGATATAGGAAGGGAAATGGGATAAAGGTTTGGCTTCGGTAACACTCCCGGATGGAAGAAGGGTTGTGGAAGCATATGATATGATCAAAGCATTTTTATGATAATGAAAATGGCTTTCAATACATTTCCTGAGTATAAAAAGGGAAATGGGATGATATAAAACGGAAAAGCATTTTTTATGATAATAAAATTGGCTTTTAAAAGTATATGATTTGTTAAAGCAATTCATGATAATGAATTGGATTTTATATTTACATTTCCTGAGTATAAAAATGGAAATGGAAAGTTTTGAGAAAAATGAAAGTATTGATAAATACTTGATATATGAATCCTCAGTCCGGGAGATAGATCCGGATGATTATGGAAATATGTATATATAAATGGATGAATCGAGTACCCAGGGTTTAATGGATCCCGATGATCGACCTTGCCGCATAGTAGTGTATCGGGGGGGGGGGGTTCCTTGTTGGATTTCGCTTTACGAGACACCCCACGCACGAATATGGCAATGTGTTGATACTGGGGAGAAGTTTAATCCTTAGTGCTCTAATATTATAAATGCTTATGGTATATATTTATATATATATCTCTGTACTGAGGGACTGGCGGATCTCGATGATCGATCGTGCCGCGTAGTAATGTATCGGGGGGGTTCCTTGTTTGGATTTCGTTTTGCGAGATACCCCACGCACGAACATGGCATAGCGTTGAGACTAGAGTGAAGTTTAGCCCTTAGTACATCTCTTGGACTATCTAGGGTAGATAGTGGTTGGGTGATAGACTAGTTTAGCAGGGTAGTTTGACTAGGATGTTTAGAGGGATGCGCTAGGAGTGCACTGTTAGTGGAGAGGTGAGGGGTATCTCATGGGAGTGCGATACCAAATTTAAATATGAGATAAAACCTTTTTCTAAAAATAAGGCATTTATGCACTTGCTAAATATTTTCAAAACTCGGGCTCTGACCCGTTTATCTACTTTTACTTTCTTGCTATATATATATATATATATATATATATATATAGGTGTCCAGACACAGGGACGCCTGGATGGCACTTCTTTCGAGTCAGACGTCAGCTGTGGATGCGTGCAAGATTCTTGATAGACGCTTCTATCTTTGTATTCTAGATAGGAGGTACTGTATAAATATTCGGGCCAATGGTCCAAGTGCATTTATTTATTCTTTTAGAGCATTCGATATGGTTGCATATTTTGACCGAGTGTTCGGTTACTTTATTTCATTTCAGTTTCATTTACGCATAAACTGTGTGGATGTTTTATTTATTGTTGTTATAAAGAGTAGTAAAGTTAAAATTTTGACACCGGCCTAATACGTTATTAGTAATTAAATGGATTTTTGACAGTGATGCTAAGAATGATCCATATGAGACTCCTGTTTTAATTTAATATTGGAGTGATCGCCCGGTATCTTATTAGGCGGGGTGTCACAGATGGTATGAGAGCATCAGGTTCTAGTGTCCTTAGGAATCTGTGCGGGCGTACTACGCTTTCAGCATTGCTCTCGATTTGTTATACAGCCTCAGGAATAGGATTGTTGATTTCTCTTGTGAGATTTCGTTCTCCCGCAATATTATGAGATTATAGAAATATTTTGCGTGCTCATTTGAGAATCGTGTGCGGAGCTTGGATGGCAGCAGGAGGTGAGGCTTAGCTGGAGCAGCTGGTAGAAGGTTGGGATGAGGACCTTATTAGGGGTCACTCTCCCTATGGTAATTGTTAAGGATTTCGGTGGCGACTACTAAATAATAAGTAGTTATGAGTACCGCAGTACCGCTGAAGTGGAGAGTGGTACTAAAGTCGAATTCCTCATGGAAATTGAGGGTTCGAAAGGGATCTTACGGATAGTTCTAACCGTGAGTCCCTATGAATCAGCAGGATGAGAAGAATGTTGTTTTGGGAATTATTAGCCTAAGGTTCAGCCAGAGGCCGACGGTGAATAAAGAGTATTATGGCAAAGTGAACCTTGTACCTAAGTGAGTTAGGTGCAATGAATATTGAGTCCTTTCCAAGAAGGCTAGGCTCACTAAGGAATGGGTATGTTCGAGGCCCCCATGGTTGGACATCCACTCGGGGAATTTGTTAAAATGAAGTTGTTGTTATGAGTTTTACCTCAATTGAGGAGGTATATTTGGCGTGACTAGATAAAGTCGTGGTATTAGTTAGCCCTAGACTCGTGTGTGTAATTTAAGTTATGCGGTCACGATAACATAATAACATGTATGTCTATGTATTTTTCCGTGATAGCGGAATTTTATTTTCCTTCATTCGCCATAAAGGCGGGTGTTGATATATTGTGTATATATATATATATATCTGGTTTGGGATACTCGTTTTATATGTCTATACGAGTACGGTGATATGATGAGTATAATACATTATGGTGTATTTTCGGAGCGATAGCAGGCTAAAAATGACAAGTCTATCGTGTCCATGGTTCCTGGAGGGAACAGGTTATTGTTGCGGTGTCTCACCTAGATATAGGTTGAGTTCACCTTATTTATTGTGGGATACGAAACTTCGATGAGTAGAGGTTTCATTATCATGATTTGGGTATATGGCGACCTTATATATATGATTTAAGGCCGCAGGAGTTGTGTTGAGCTGTAAGATTAAGCTCATTACTATTTGCGCAAGGACTTAAAAATGAGTGCGAGCGCAGGGTGGTATGACTCTTAGTTTGAGATAGGAGTTCAAACCACCTTTTTGTTGGATTAGGGGATAGGGATATCCTAGTTGCATGTTGAAATGACGGAACTCCATAACCAACGAAGTCAAGGGTTAATGTGTGGAGGGGTTCCTTGTTTGGATTTTGCTTTGCGAGACACTCCACACATGACTCTTAACGGCGTCGGGAGTGGGGAGCTGTTATGGGATGCAAGGATGTTGATTTTGTGGAAAGGTCTTATAGTGTGGATGAACCACTATAGGCTATGAGCCACATGATGTTGATATACGTATGGAAATATTGTGCTATGGAAAAGAACTAAAGTGGTCCCCTCGCCACAAGTGGGTGGGTGAGGTTGGACTTAGAGAAATTCATTTGAGGACAATAGTCAGGCCTTAATGAAAAGGCAAATTTTGAGGAGATACATTTTGGGTAGTATGTTCGTGACACTTTTACAGAAAGTGGGCACTTCGATTGATTAGGTTTCCTTCCGTATGGGCGGAAGGATAAGATAGTAGAAATGCGTTCGTAGTTTAGCGTAGGCAGTATTTAGGATGTCCCGCTGGTGTGCCTTAGGTCGCTATATCTCGATGACCGACTACGCGAGGGGGTAGTGTAACGGGAGGGTTCCTTATTTGGATTTCGCCTTGGCGAGACGTCCCACGCATGAAACCAAGCAATTGTCGAGAGTTGAGAGAGGCCTTGGGCACTAGGAACATACTTAGGATTATATTCATTCCGTGTAGGTAGGATATCGCATAGACTTTAGTATTATTTAGGACGTAAGTTCGTTAATGTTAGTGGCGCCGAGATTAGGAGAATTGATTTCGCGGGTTGGGAGGACCCATAGGTGAGTATTTCACCGAGGAAAGGAGATCCTTATTGGGAGAGAGTGTTACGTGTTAGACGTTCTCTACGAATGTACAGATGTGCACAAGTTGGAAAGGTGTATGGGCACCTTGGTAAGATGGTTTTATATACCGCCTGAAATAGAAGAGGCGTAGTATATAAGGTTGAAATTCATGCCGATGGGCATTATAGATGATGGGTATTATGTGACGTATAAGAGTCACTTTACGATCGTGATAGTCGTGTAGCATATGGTTGAGAACCGTTGGGTTAGTATCGTTTCCCTTGAGGTTTTAGGATTTGTAGTGATCCTAGTTAGATGGTGTAGGTTATACCTGAATTTTGAGGACGAAATTCCGTTGTAAGGGGGGGAGTATGTAACAACCCGCCCTTTTGGGGACGATTAAATTCCATAATTAAGTATAAATTGGAATTTGAGGAATTTTCCCTAAATAGTAATTTTGGGATTTTCGAGGATTAAATGATTTTCGAAGGATGTTGTGATTATTTTTGGGACTATATAGGTCGAAATATTTTAATTATATGTCGCCGTTGAGTAAAGCGACATGAGGTAAGATTTTTAATTAGAAAACTCGCATTTATTTATTTTGGATTGGAATAGTGATTTGCGGTCAAGTACCTCGGATGGGAATTTCGACTGCGCCATGATTCTCGGAATGGTCGAGATAGTCGGAAAAGAGTGTCTGATAGTCGAAAATGAGTTTCGGGTAATTTTAGAGGTAAAAGTAACTCGTAATTGGGTAAACGAGTCGTTTTTGGGTTTTAAGAGGTTAAACCCTTTTCTTTCTATATAAAGAGAGGGAGAGGGAGAAAAAGAGAAAGAAATAAGAGAAAATAGAGAGAAGAGAGAGAGGAAGAAGAAAAGGGGAGATTCCGGCGTACCTCCGCGGGATTCGGCTCGAGGTCGTCGGATTTTATCCACGAGGCAAGTGTTTACTTGCTTTATTTATCTTTTTGCATAAATATCTCATACCGTAGTTTGGTATAAACAAACCCTAATGGTTTTGGGGTGGGTTATCGTGGATAAAACGGATTTTTGGGAGTTAAAACAATTAAACCACAAATAATATTTCAATTTATGGAACTTAGGTTTTAACCTAAATTAATTGGTGGTTTTGGGTTCTAGGATGTTAAGAACCCTTAATATATGTGTATTTGTAGTTGGTTGGGGTTGTAGGACGTTGGGTGAGGCGACAAAAGCTTGGGAGAAGCTTTAATGGCCGAAATCGTCTCGGAGAAGACGATGAATAGTAACCCATCACTTTAGGGAGCCTTTTTGGCAAGGAAAATAATTGATTTAGCTTTCGTCCAAAACACAAAAATTGTAGATCGTTTCGATACAGTCGCGTGGGCACTGACCGCGTATTTTTTTTATTTTTCTACGATTTGATATGATGTTTACAAGATGGCAGATCCGGGTTGAAATCATCAACTCGGAAATCAAATCGGGAATTGGAAAAATTAGGGCTAGAATTAATTGCGTAGATGTTCGGGATAATTTTGGGGGTAGTTTAGAAACCTCGAAAATGAATTTGGGTTGTTGGATAAAAGGAATTGAGGAGATTTATTTTGGGAGACCTGATGTGACCGGTCGACCGCGCCCCTAAGGCCGGTCGACCGCGTCAAGGAGAAATGGCCTACTGCTTTGCTTCGTAAGCTTATTTACAACCCGCGGTCGACCGGGGGTCCAGGACCGGTCGATCGGTGCCCTGTTTTCAGCCCAAGATTTTGGAGATTAGGATTATTTCTCCTTTTTGAGATTAAAGTTTAAGGGCCTTCTCAATTAGAGTATTATAGAGGGTTATGTCCTAAAGGACTTGATGAATTGGGAATATATGTATATGTGTATATTCACTTAGAGTGAATTAGTATAATTGGAAATATCCAATAAATTGCTTAAGAGATAATTAAGGTAATTATTATTTATCGAAGTGAAGAAATACTTTGGGTTTAATATCATGCTTATATGAATGCATGATAATGATTCTTTGAGACAATCTTTGGGATTAATGGTCATCGCTAGATATCATTGGCATTAATGGCCATTTATATATTCGAGGAGGAATATAGGGTATATATATATATATATATATATATATATATATATATACTATGTGATTAAGTATATATTTGATATGAGATAATGATTTTGAAAATAAAATATGAATGTTTTCAAAATGGAAAGACAAATGATTTTCATAAATGATAAAAATTGAGGATACACACCTCTCTAAATCTCTATCATAAGGGAAGTTGCGTGCGTATGGTGAAGCCCCCTGACAAATTAACGCAGGGTGGATATAGTCCTATAGGCCATATGAGCGTTTGCTGTATTTTTCTGCGCTGGTTAGGAGATTCCGGGTGTGGTCTTGACTATCCCGCAGGCATATGGCCGCTTCCCGACGTCTTGCGATGTAGGATCCCAGGTTGTCTTATGATAGGCCCTGGAAGATGATAGCCATTTAGGGGCGCGCACAGTGGAGAAATCCGGACGGGCGGTCTTAGAACGCGTTATATATTAAATCAATTCATGATAATGGATTGGCTTTAATTACATTTCCTGGATATAGGAAGGGAAATGGGATAAAGGTTTGGCTTCGGTAACACTCCCGGATGGAAGAAGGGTTGTGGAAGCATATGATATGATCAAAGCATTTTTCTGATAATGAAAATGGCTTTGAATACATTTCCTGAGTATAAAAAGGGAAATGGGATGATATAAAACGGAAAAGCATTTTTTATGATAATAAAATTGGCTTTTAAAAGTATATGATTTGTTAAAGCAATTCATGATAATGAATTGGCTTTTATATTTACATTTCCTGAGTATAAAAAGGGAAATGGAAAGTTTTGAGAAAAATGAAAGTATTGATAAATACTTGATATATGAATCCTCAGTCGGGGAGATAGATCCGGATGATTATGGAAATATGTATTTATAAATGGATGAATCGAGTACCGATGGTCTAATGGATCCCGATGATCGACCTTGCCGCATAGTAGTGTATCGGGGGGGTTCCTTGTTTGGATTTCGCTTTGCGAGACACCCCATGCACGAATATGGCAATGTGTTGATACTGGGGAGAAGTTTAATCCTTAGTGCTCTAATATTATAAATGCTTATGGTATATATTTATATATATATTTCTGTACTGAGGGACTAGCGGATCTCGATGATCGACTGTGCCGCGTAGTAGTGTATCGGGGGGTTCCTTGTTTGGATTTCGTTTTGCGAGATACCCCACGCACGAACATGGCATAGCGTTGAGACTAGAGTGATGTTTAGCCCTTAGTACATCTCTTGGACTATCTAGGGTAGATAGTGGTTGGGTGATAGACTAGTTTAGCAGGGTAGTTTGACTAGGATGTTTAGAGGGATGCGCTAGAAGTGCACTGTTAGTGGAGAGGTGAGGGGTATCTCATGGGAGTGCGATACCAAATTTAAATATGAGATAAAACCTTTTTCTAAAAATAAGGCATTTATGCACTTGCTAAATATTTTCAAAACTCGGGCTCTGACCCGTTTATCTACTTTTCCTTTCTTGCTATATATATATATATATATATATATATATATATATAGGTGTCCAGACACAGGGACGCCTGGATGGCACTTCTTTCGAGTCAGACGTCAGCTGCAGCAGCTGTGGATGCGTGTAGGATTCTTGATAGACTCTTTTATCCTTGTATTCTAGATAGGAGGTACTGTATAAATATTCAGGCCAATGGTCCAAGTGCATTTATTTATTCTTTTAGAGCATTCGATATGGTTGCATATTTTGACCGAGTGTTCGGTTACTTTATTTCATTTCTGTTTCATTTACGCATAAACTGTGTGGATGTTTTATTTATTGTTGTTATAAAGAGTAGTAAAGTTAAAATTTTGACACCGCCCTAATACGTTATTAGTAATTAAATGAATTTTTGACAGTGATGCTAAGAATGATCCATATGAGACTCCTGTTTTAATTTAATATTGGAGTGATCGCCCGGTATCTTATTAGGCGGGGTGTCACAGATGGTATCAGAGCATCAGGTTATAGTGTCCTTAGGAATCTGTGCGGACGTACTACGCTTTCAGCGTTGCTCTCGATTTGTTATACAGCCTCAGGAATAGGATTGTTGATTTCTCTTGTGAGATTTCGTTCTCCCGCCATATTATGAGATTATAAAAATCTTTTGCGCGCTCATTTGAGAATCGTGTGCGGAGCTTGGATGGCAGCAGGAGGTGAGGCTTAGCTGGAGCAGCTGGTAGAAGGTTGGGATGAGGACCTTAGTAGGGGTCACTCTCCCTATGGTAATTGTTAAGGATTTCGGTGGCGACTACTAAATAATAAGTAGTTATGAGTACCGCAGTACCGCTTAAGTGGAGAGTGGTACTAAAGTCGAATTCCTCATGGAAATTGAGGGTTCGAAAGGGATCTTACGGATAGTTCTAACCGTGAGTCCCCATGAATCAGCAGGATGAGAAGAATGCTGTTTTGGGAATTATTCGCCTAAGGTTCAGCCAGAGGCCAACGGTGAATAAAGAGTATTATGGCGAAGTGAACCTTGTACCTAAGTGAGTTAGGTGCAATGAATATTGCGTCCTTTCGAAGAAGGATGGTCTCACTAAGGAATGGGTATGTTCGAGGCCCCCATGGTTGGACATCCACTCGTGGAATTTGTTAAAATGAAGTTATTGTTATGAGTTTTACCTCAATTGAGGAGGTATATTTGGCGTGACTAGATAAAGTCGTGGTATTAGTTAGCCCTAGACTCGTGTGTGTAATTTAAGTTATGGCGGTCACGATAACATAATAACATGTATGTCTATGTATTTTTTCGCGATAGCGGAATTTTATTTTCCTTCATTCGCCATAAAGGCGGGTGTTGATATATTGTGTATATATATATATATATATATATATATATATATATATATATATATCTGGTTTGGGATACTCGTTTTATATGTCTATACGAGTATGGTGATATGATGAGTATAATACATTATGGTGTATTTTCGGAGCGATAGCAGGCTAAAAATGACAAGTCTATCGTGTCCATGGTTCCTGGAGGGAACAGGTTATTGTTGCGGTGTCTCACCTAGATATAGGTTGAGTTCACCTTATTTATTGTGGGATACAAAACTTCGATGAGTAGAGGTTTCATTATCGTAATTTGGGTATATGGCGACCTTATATATATGATTTAAAGCCGCAGGAGTTGTGTTGAGCTGTAAGATTAAGCTCATTACTATTTACGCAAGGACTTAAAAATGAGTGCGAGCGCAGGGTGGTATGACTCTTAGTTTGAGATAGGAGTTCAAACCACCTTTTTGTTGGATTAGGGGATAGGGATATCCCGGATGCATGTTGAAATGACGGAACTCCATAACCAACGAAGTCAAGGGTTAATGTGTGGAGGGGTTCCTTGTTTGGATTTCGCTTTGCGAGACACTCCACGCATGACTCTTAACGGCGTCGGGAGTGGGGAGCTGTTATGGGATGCAAGGATGTTGATTTTGTGGAAAGGTCTTATAGTGTGGATGAACCACTATAGGCTATGAGCCACATGATGTTGATATACTTATGGAAATATTGTGCTATGGAAAAGCACTAAAGTGGTCCCCTCGCTACAAGTGGGTGGGTGAGGTTGGACTTAGAGAAATTAATTTGCGGACAATAGTCAGGCCTTAATGAAAAGGCAAATTTTGAGGAGATACATTTTGGGTAGTATGTTCGTGACACTTTTACAGAAAGTGGGCACTTCGATTGATTAGGTTTCCTTCCATATGGGCGGAAGGATAACATTGTAGAAATACGTTCGTAGTTTAGCGTAAGCAGTATTTAGGATGTCCCGCTGGTGTGCCTTAGGTCGCTATATCTCGATGAACGACTACGCGAGGGAGTAGTGTAACGGGAGGGTTCCTTGTTTGGATTTCGCCTTGGCGAGACGTCCCACGCATGAAACCAAGCAATTGTCGAGAGTTGAGAGAGGCCTTGGGCACTAGGGACATACTTAGGATTATATTCATTCCGTGTAGGTAGGATATCGCATAGACTTTAGTATTATTTAGGATGTAAGTTCGTTAATGTTAGTGGCGCCGAGATTAGGAGAATTGATTTCGCGGGTTGGGAGGACCCATAGGTGAGTATTTCACCGAGGAAAGGAGATCCTTATTGGGAGAGAGTGTTACGTGTTAGACGTTCTCTACGGATGTGCAGATGTGCACAAGTTGGAAAGGTGTATGGGCACCTTGGTAAGATGGTTTTATATACCGCCTGAAATAGAAGAGGCGTAGTATATAAGGTTGAAATTCATGCCGATGGGCATTATAGATAATGGGTATTATGTGACGTATAAGAGTCACTTTACGATTGTGATAGTCGTGTAGCATATTGTTGAGAACCGTTGGGTTAGTATCATTTACCTTGAGGTTTTAGGATTTGTAGTGATCCTAGTTAGATGGTGTAGGTTATACCTGAATTTCGAGGACGAAATTCCGTTGTAAGGGGGGGAGTATGTAACAACCCGCCCTTTTGGGGACGATTAAATTCCATAATTAAGTATAAATTGGAATTTGAGGAATTTTCCCTAAATAGTAATTTTGGGATTTTCGAGGTTTAAATGATTTTCGAAGGATGTTGTGATTATTTTTGGGACTATATAGGTCGAAATATTTTAATTATATGTCGCCGTTGAGTAAAGCGACATGAGGTAAGATTTTTAATTAGAAAACCCGCATTTATTTATTTTGGGTTGGAATAGTGATTTGCGGTCAAGTACCTCGGATGGGAATTTCGACTGCGCCATGATTCTGGAATGGTCGAGATAGTCGGAAAAGAGTGTCCGATAGTCGAAAATGAGTTTCGGGTAATTTTAGAGGTAAAAGTAACTCGTAATCGGGTAAACGAGTCGTTTTTGGGTTTTAAGGGGTTAAACCCTTTTCTTTCTATATAAAGAGAGGGAGAGGGAGAAAAAGAGAAAGAAATAAGAGAAAAGAGAGAGGAAGAAGAAAATAGAGAGGAAGAAGAAAAGAGGAAGAAAAGGGGAGATTCCGGCCTACCTCCGAGTGATTCGGCTCGAGGTCGTCGGATTTTATCCACGAGGCAAGTGTTTACTTGCTTTATTTATCTTTTTGCATAAATATCTCTTACCGAAGTTTGGTATAAACAAACCCTAATGGTTTTGGGGTGGGTTATCGTGGATAAAACGGGTTTTTGGGAGTTAAAACAATTAAACCCCAAATAATATTTCAATTTATGGAACTTAGGTTTTAACCTAAATTAATTGGTGGTTTTAGGTTCTAGGATGTTTAGAACCCTTAATATACGTGTATTTGTAGTTGGTTGAGGCTGTAGGACGTTGGGTGAGGCGACAAAATCTTGGGAGAAGCTTTAATGGCCGAAATCGTCTCGGAGAAGACGATGAATAGTAACCCATCACTTTAGGGAGCCTTTTTGTCCAGGAAAAAATTGATTTAGCTTTCTTCCGAAACATGAAAGTTGTAGATCTTTTCGATACGGTCGCGTGGGCGCTGACCGCGTATTTTTTTTATTTTTCTACGATTTGATATGATTTTTACAAGATGGCAGCTCCGGGTTGAAATCATCAACTCGGAAATCAAATCGGGAATTGGAAAAATTACGGCTAGAATTAATTGCGTAGATGTTCGGGATAATTTTGGGGGTAGTTTAGAAACCCCGAAAATGAATTTGGGTTGTTGGATAAAAGGAATTGAGGAGATATTATTTGGGAGACCTGGTGTGACCGGTCGACCGCGCCCCTAAGGCCGGTCGACTGCGTCAAGGAGAAAGGGCCTACTGCTTTGCTTCGTAAGCTTATTTACAACCCGCGGTCGACCGGGGGTCCAGGACCGGTCGACCGGTGCCCTGTTTTCAGCCCAAGATTTTGGAGATTAGGATTATTTCTCCTTTTTGAGATTAAAGTTTAAGGGCCTTCTAAATTAGAGTATTATAGAGGGTTATGTCCTAAAGGACTTGATGAATTGGGAATATATGTATATGTGTATATTCACTTAGAGTATATTAGTATAATTGGAAATATCCAATAAATTCCTTTTAAGAGATAATTAAGGTAATTATTATTTATCGAAGTGAAGAAATACTTTGGGTTTAATATCATGCTTATATGAATGCATGATTATGATTCTTTGAGAGAATCTTTGGGATTAATGGTCATCGCTAGATATCATTGGCATTAATCGCCATTTATATATTCGAGGAGGAATATAGGGTATATATATATATATATACTTTGTGATTAAGTATATATATGATATGAGATAATGATTTTGAAAATAAAATATGAATGTTTTCAAAATGTAAAGACAAATGATTTTCATAAATGATAAAAATTGAGGATACACACATCTCTAAATCGCTATCATAAGGGAAGTTGCGTGCGTATGGTGAAGCCCCCAGACAAATTAACGCAGGGTGGATATTGTCCTATAGGCCATATGAGCGTTTGTTGCATTTTTCTGCGCTGGTTAGGAGATTCCGGGTGTGGTCTTGACTATCCCGCAGGCATATGCCCGCTTCCCGACGTCTTGTGATGTAGGATCCCAGGTTGTCTTATGATAGGCCCTGGAAGATGATAGCCATTTAGGGGCGCGCACAGTGGAGAAATCCGGACGGGCGGTCTTAGAACACGTTATATATTAAATCAATTCATGATAATGGATTGTCTTTAATTACATTTCCTGGATATAGGAAGGGAAATGGGATAAAGGTTTGGCTTCGGTAACACTCCCGGATGGAAGAAGGGTTGTGGAAGCATATGATATGATCAAAGCATTTTTATGATAATGAAAATGGCTTTGAATACATTTCCTAAGTATAAAAAGGGAAATGGGATGATATAAAACGGAAAAGCATTTTTTATGATAATAAAATTGGCTTTTAAAAGTATATGATTTGTTAAAGCAATTCATGATAATGAATTGGCTTTTATATTTACATTTCCTGAGTATAAAAAGGGAAATGGAAAGTTTTGAGAAAAATGAAAGTATTGATAAATACTTGATATATGAATCCTCAGTCCGGGAGATAGATCCGGATGATTATGGAAATATGCATATATAAATGGATGAATCGAGTACCGAGGGTCTAATGGATCCCGATGATCGACCTTGCCGCATAGTAGTGTATCGGGGGGGTTCCTTGTTTGGATTTCTCTTTGCGAGACACCCCACGCACGAATATGGCAATGTGTTGATACTGGGGAGAAGTTTAATCCTTAGTGCTCTAATATTATAAATGCTTATGGTATATATTTATATATATCTTTCTGTACTGAGGGACTGGCGGATCTCGATGATCGACCGTGCCGCGTAGTAGTGTATCGGGGGGGTTCCTTGTTTGGATTTCGTTTTGCGAGATACCCCACGCACGAACATGGCATAGCGTTGAGACTAGAGTGAATTTTAGCCCTTAGTACATCTCTTGGACTATCTAGGGTAGATAGTGGTTGGGTGATAGACTAGTTTAGCAGGGTAGTTTGACTAGGATGTTTAGAGGGATGCGCTAGGAGTGCACTGTTAGTGGAGAGGTGAGGGGTATCTTATGGGAGTGCGATACCAAATTTAAATATGAGATAAAACCTTTTTCTAAAAATAAGGCATTTATGCACTTGCTAAATATTTTCAAAACTCGGGCTCTGACCCGTTTATCTACTTTTCCTTTCTTGCTATATATATATATATATATATAGGTGTCCAGACACAGGGACGCCTGGATGGCACTTCTTTCGAGTCAGACGTCAGCTGCAGCAGCTGTGGATGCGTGCAGGATTCTTGATAGACGCTTCTATCCTTGTATTCTAGATAGGAGGTACTGTATAAATATTCGGGCCAATGGTCCAAGTGCATTTATTTATTCTTTTAGAGCATTCGATATGGTTGCATATTTTGACCGAGTATTCGGTTACTTTATTTCATTTCAGTTTCATTTACGCATAAACTGTGTGGATGTTTTATTTATTGTTGTTATAAAGAGTAGTAAAGTTAAATTTTTTACACCGGCCTAATAGGTTATTAGTAATTAAATGGATTTTCGACATTGATGTTAAGAATGATCCATATGAGACTCCTGTTTTAATTTAATATTGGAGTGATCGCCCGGTATCTTATTAGGCGGGGTGTCACACATTTCTCATCCTTCTTATTCTTAAAGATTCATTTAGTACTAATCACATTTATCTCACTTGGTCGGGGGACAAGTTCACAGAAATCATTCCTTTTGAACTAAAGTAACTCATCCTATATAGCGGATATCTAGTTTTTATCTTTGAGTGCTTCTTTGATGTTCTTGGTCTCAACTTTGGACGTATAGCATAGATATCTAACAACATTCTCAAGTTGAGTGAGCGTCTTGACACCTAAAGTAGGATCTCCCAAAACTATGGAAGGGTCGTGAATCTTGCAAACCCAATTAGGTGTGTCCCCTAAAATAGAAATGGGGTCCACCCAAGGTGTGTAAGGAACAATGGGATCATCATCACTCAAAGGATTAGGATTAATAAACGTCGGTGTCTAGTTATCTTTAATAGTGGCATTTATTGATTCCATAACCTTAAAGATGCTCTGGTTAAAAACTCGATATGCTCTACTCGTCCAATAATATCCTAACAGAATTCCCTCGTTGCTCCAAGGGTCAAACTTTCCTAGTTGCTATTTATCCCTTGGGATGTAGAATTTACTCATAAAGATACGAAAATACAAAAGGTTGGGTTCCTTGCTTATCCACATCTCATAAAGAGTCTAAAGTGTATGTGGATAAAGATATACCCTATTCACTGCATGGCATGCGGTGGACATCGTCTCTTCTGAAAACCGTCGAGGCACTCTACAACCGAGGAGCATGGATCTTTCCATGTCTTGAATCATTCGATTCTTCCTCTCAATAATCCTATTTTATTGAGGATTTTTCATGATCGAAAATTCATGTTTAATTTTCAAGATATCACAACAACTATCCAGGTTTGCCTCTTTAAATTTTTTATCGTTGTCACTACGCTTCCTACTGATGGTGACACTTTACTGATTTTGTAGGACACGACACATGGTCATAAGAAACTTTACAACATCGGATTTCTCTCTCAGGAAACCATCTACATAATATCGAGAGAAATCATCTACCATGACGAGGATATACCTCTTACCATCCAGACTCTCAGTGCGAGTAGTACCCGTAAGATCCATATGAATCAACTCAAGCACACTTGTTGTGGTCATGGAATTCAACTTTTTATGGGGACTCCATACTTATTTTCCTTATTGATAAGGACCACAAAACGTGGAATATTCTAAGAGAAGGTGAGCCATGTACTAGGTATTTCTTCGCTAAATGCTCCAACTCTCTAAAATTAATGTGACCTAGATGTTGATGCCACAAATCCATAGATGAGATTGTGGCACTATTGCACATAAATGAGGACATGGTCATAATCCCATATTAGTTATCTTATATCCTAACCCCTTGAAGTAAAAGTTTATCAGCTTGATAAAAAATGTTACACTCATTCCAATTAAACTTTACAGTAAAATCTGCATCACACAACTGGCTAATGATGATAAGGTTTTCTTTCAAACCTTTAAAGTACAAAACATTATCTAGCTTAGGAAACCCGGGTATCTCTACTATACGACATCTTATAAAGCCAAATTTACTCCCATCTTCCAAGGCGACTTTAACATCCTTGCGATCCTCAAGGTTGGTAAAAAATAAGATGTCACCAGTCATATGCCTAGAGCAACCATTGTCAAAATACCATTGGGTTGTATTTTGAGCCTTAAGAGCAACATGAATAACAAGGATTTCTCTTCATGCTTAGGCAACCATGAAATGTTAACCTTTTATTTACCCTTGCCATTTTTGGTTCTAGTCGGGATGTTGGAAGTATACGCTAACAATAAAGACATCCATTGTAACTCTTTCATCAAACTATGAGAAGTGGCGACTAGACACACCTTCTCTCAGAGGCTAGAAAAGTCGCTAAAGTGGTGCAACAAAGTATGTGTATGTCAAGTCTGATGTAAAGTATAGAAAACTCCCTAATGTGGTCATTTCTCTTAAAGTAAGTGCAGAAATAAAAATTCTTAGGCCTACCTTGGTTTGTTTTTCTTAGACGAACTTTTCTTTGGGGTTTCGTTCGAGGGGCGTAAGGATTTACTGTGACTTCAGGAACCAGTTTCAGTGCGACATGTGAAGTGAATGAACCGTCTAAACCAATTCCTTGCCTCTCACCAAACCCTAATGTGGGGCCAAGGAACAACTTTCCTATCTTTTAAGATGTGTCCTCGATTTTCACCTTGACCTCCTTATCTCTCTTAAGATATTTCCCGAATTGGAATACAAGGGCTTCAAGTTTCTTACAAGTCTCCACATATTCAAGGATCTCACTCGTAAGACTAGCCAATTGTTTGGTAATGTCCCCTCTTTTTTTCCCATAAACTCTCTCTCTATCCCCCTCTCTCTCCCTCAGACTCTCTAATGAAGGAGTCACTCTTTCTCTCTCGTCTCTCCTAACTCCTTCTCTAGCACTATAATCCTAGTTGTTAATCCTTTATTGTGGTTTTTAATTTTACAAGAATTAGTGTATAACTCGTCATACGTGCATTGCATGTCACTCTCGCTCTACCATATTGCATCCTCACCCTCACTCACATCGATCTCAGTGTTGAAGTGTCCCTATGAAATATCATCCTTATTATTGTGAGGTGCACTAGGTGTACTCATATGACTAGCCATGAATACATTGAAGTTACATGCATGTGGTGATTATTCTCATAAATCCAATGACTTGACCTAGCTATCTTCACTAAAGGTGGCATTTAAGGAAGCTTTTCCTTTTCCTTGATGTTTTATCCTAGTGGGTCACTCATACGCTTTGTGACCTTTCCCATCACACTCGTAACACCTCTCTTCCTCTCTCGTTGGGGCGTCCTTTTTATCTTTTTCAAATTTCTTCCTAGTTTTATTTTTCTCAAAAACTCCTTTATCTTTAGATGAGCCATTATTTTTTAAGTTTGAGAAGTTTATTAAAATTCTTAGCAAAAAGGACTAAATCATCTAAGTCTAAGTTGTACTCGAAACCATAAGACACCTCCTCTCATTTTCTAGACTGGGCCTTTAGAGAAATCCACTTCTCTTTTTGTTTTACCATAAAAGGGAACATGTTGATTTCATAAGTTTGAAGGTCTCCTATGAGTTCTTCTAACCTAAGTGTCTCTAATATCCCTAAAGAATTAAGCACAATGACTTTTAGATTAAAACTGGTAGGGAGTGATCTTAAAACCTTTTGAACACCTTAGTTTGAGGAATTTTATCACTATGATTAAAACTAGAATTAACAATATCCGACAGGCGAGCATAGAAATCATCAAAGCTCTCGGACTTAAGCATAGTTATGGTCTCAAACTGTTTTGTCAACTTTTGAAATTTAGATGCCTTAACAGCTTTATACCCTCATGTTTACGTTATAGGATATCCCATGCCTCTTTGATGAGGTGCACGTCATTATACACCAGAACTCGTCGGGTTTTATGGATCCAGAAATAGCACATAACCCTCGTGTATTAAAATTAATCCATTTGAATTCTTCTTTAGTCGATAAAGACACATATTTAGGGTTAATTTCATTACCTCCACTATAGTGGGTGGTGTCCACCCTCTTTCACTAATTATCCAAACTCTTTCATCAATTTCTTTTAATGTGGATATCGGTCTCTCTTTTTAATAGGAATAATTGGATCCATCAAAAGTTGGCATTCTATTATATAGGTTATCCATTTTGAACTCAACCTTTTCAAAATCAATTTTATTAGAAACTTGATTTCACAAAATTTTCCGAAAAGTCCATTACACAGTAAAGTAATGTAAATGGCTCTAATACCAATTGGATAGTGCATTATAGTCCAAAGGACGTAACATATTTAATTAAATCTTAACTCACACTAGTTTTAATTCCTTTAAACCATAGAACATGTAACTATGTGATTGAACGAGTAAAAACATGAAAGCATGTGATCAAACCAAGTAAGAAGGATTCTAGGAAAAATCCCCTTTGGGGAAAAACCCTTTCTATTTCACTTATATAATTCACAAATCGAAACCTACAAATATATAAGTGAATGAAAGTGTTTTCAGATGAATCTCCTGCATATGACCTTCATCTTCCTTTGATAGTGGTTCCCACAAGAACCACAAGATCAGAATTGAAGACGCCTTCTCCATAAGAGTAACTCCGGTATGGAATTATGTGAGGGTTTCAAAATGATTCACAAAGATATATGGGAGGTGATATGTGAATCAAAAAGGTGTTTTTCCTTTTAAAAAGTGAGACTTTGTGAATCAGGTATGTAGAAATCAAGGTTTTAAAAGCCTTGCAAAATACCTATGTGACACATGTTTTGATAGGCGGACAAGAAAATCGAGGCAGTGTAAGGTCATGCTAACACGATACAATTCTCATTAGAAGAGAGCTTCAAACGACCTTCTCACAACATGGAAAAAATCTCGATAGTATGCCCTCATTTGGTCTAAGAGATCTAAGAAGACTTCAAATGAGATCATGGGCTTATTCAAACGAGACCTCCATCTTGTTAGAACGACTGCAGGTGAAAATAATTTTCTAATAAATAAAACTAGCCTCATTTTTTAAATCGAAGTAAAGCAAAGTACTCCCATTATAATTATGAAAAATAGAAAAATCCAAAACATAAAACATACCATTATTACTTGGAGTTGTGGAGCGCATTGGAGATAAACGTGGAACATAATGAAGATGTAGTGGTGCACATTGGAGATACATGTTGCTAGATGTTCGGATCTTTGACATCGTGGATGATCGTAGAGAGGTGCTATGCCATAACTGCTGTAGCAGGATATTCCATAACTTATGTAGCAGGATATGCCATAAGGAATGTAAAATAGAAACTAGGGACAAATCCTAGATTCTAGGGGCTATGTCAGAAAAATGCCCTTATAGCAGATCGTACCAAGTTCTCTCCTCGTTCTGCCTTGTGTGTCTTTTTTTGGTATGGTTAGGGGCAAAATGGTATGATTGTTGACAAAGCAGCAGGTCTTATATTGAATATTATTATCTTAGGCCGAACACACAAATTCACTTTTTATTAGATTTCACCTTGAATTAATTTAGTAAACATGCAAAATGAATTGTGAAGTCAAATTTCGAACCACGTACGAACTACAAAAGATTGGAGGAAAAAATTCCTTTCGGGAAAAACCTTTAATTTTAGAACTATCAAAGAATTTGATAGACACCACTACAAGAATTTTAGGATTAGACGACATTTAAAAAATGTTAGAAAATATTAAAAAAATTGAAAAAATATATCCCAATGTTTTTTTTTTAGATCAGCATTGCCACAATTAAGAATTCACACGTTTTTGTTAAACGTTGGAATATATATTTCCAACATTTGTACCGACGTTTTAAAAATGTCGGCTACCTGTTTAGCCCTACCCTCAGTTACCACATTTAAATAAAAAAACTTCGAAATTTCTATCCCCACTTACCACGTTTAAATAAAAAAAAGGTCAAAATTTCTATATTCCAGTGGCTTTCAAAAACGTCGACATTTTTTACTCCTTATCAAACTTATGCCAACAATAATAGAAAAGTGTCGCAAAATACTATTTGTCTATTCACAAATATTAAGCTTGTTTTGATGGACCCCAAATTATCAAAACAACATAATTTGAGATATTTATATTAACTAGTCACCCTTTATATACCATTGTCGAAAAAAAGTATCAACATTTATAGCATCAAAATAGTATAACGTTCCCCACTAATAGCCAAACAATATTAAACATGAGTCCAAAATGTCGGATCATCTAAATTCCAAACACAATATCCATATACTAACATTTCTTCCCTTTCCTAATACTAAATACATGTCTAACATCCGTGAAAACACCTTGTACATGGTCATGATAAAAAGCTAGCAAAACCTGCAAAAATGCAGAAAAATTAAGTGTTAAAGATGAATAAATCAAAGTTAAAAAAATAATTAAGCTTACATTGCAAATTATTCTTCTAGACGACTTGTGTTTCTTTGCCTTCTTTGCTACCATGTGATCTTGAAATAAGAGAGAAAAAAGGAAAAACTTGATCAATATATATTTTTTAATTTTTTTATATTGTATGATGACATAGAATTACAATTGAAAATATACACAAAACACATACTAATTGTATATCATGTTAAGAGAAATTACATAGGCATAGTTGAATTTACATTAACAATGCAAGTATATGAAATAGGGAACAAATAACTAATTAAAACATAACTAACAATTTTAAATATAAAATATATTAAAAATATAATCAAATAATATGGAACAATAACGACTAATATATATATATATATATATATATATATATATATATCACACACACTAAGGGTAACCCGTGAGATTCTCCGGCGAATGCAACGCATTAATAAGTATTTAATATACAATTGTGAAATTATGCTAAATAGTTAAATGTATGTTATTTTAATGATATCCTTACCAATTAAAAGTAATAATATAGCAGCATGGCAACATAGCAACATCACATGAACAAAATTTGAGTAATAAACAAAATTAGATTGCAAAGTAGTTAATCTTATCGAGAAATAGTTGCAACTATATAAAGCAATTATTATTTCAAGCATGAAAATGATATTCATTATTGTTGAGCCACAACGAATACGGATTTCACTGCAGTCATAGGCTGCAAATCTATATATTAGGAAAATAGTGTTTCAAATTTTAAATGTGTATATGTATGCACTTTTATTGAGTTGTGGGGCAAAATTCCTAAACTCAACTCAACATTCCTAAAAATAGAAAGAAAATAACATTTAGAGTATGTATGTAAAATTAAACATGAACATGATTATCGTTTTTAATTTTAAAGATTATATAACCCAGTCTTATTGTTTATGAGAGAATCATGCAATATACAGTAGATATGAGAATAAACTAAAAATTCATACTATATTTTATAGGTAAAATATGATCGTAAAAAATTATAATAGTAGAAAAGTTTATAGATGGTCTGAGTACTGTATAACTTTTACTCCATATTTTGTAGGAGGGAATCCACATTAATATATATAGTAATATATAATGATCATATGTGCAAGAAATGAAAGAACTTGTAAACAAAATTGTATGTGTCAGTTTCACTATCTTCAAGATTAGAGTATCTTGGCAATGTTAAAAAAGGGGTAGTAATATGCCCTATTAGTACATGAATTAGTGAAATGTTAGACTACTCGGTCATAAATTGTTATATATCATTCTTAAAAAATATTTTCACATATTATTTTTCATTAAATTATTTCATTTCACATATATAATAACGACAGTTACGTCGTTATTATTATTATTATTATTATTATTATTATTATTATTATTATTATTATTATTATTATTATTATTATTATTATTATCATCATCATTCCAATGTGTAATATACCAACTATGTGCATATATGTAAATCATTCCAATATTCAATGTTTTGCCTCTTTTGTGTTACTTCTTACACTTGAAAACATATTATAGGGTCAGTTGTATTATTATTGTATTACAACTTTAAATGGTTCTATCTATTATAGATATATGTGCTATTAGGTCAATACTAGGTGTAAACCCGCGCGATGCGCGGACTGAACGATTATGATCCAAATAAAAGAAAGAGACGGCGAGATAACTCATTTATTTAATCTTCAAATTAGTTTATCTCACCATGAAGAAGCCCCTATGTTAAATCAAGAAATATTGAACCGAAAAGAAAAAAAATGCATAATTTTTTTTCTTATTGGTCTTTATAGTTGTTGATACCAAAATTAATCCACTGACGTGGATCAATTATGTGGAGATACGTGTCACTCTACATGGCACCTACAAACATTTTTGAACAACACCCTGACTTCGAGGAACTCAACCTCCCCGACCAACTATGACGCTCCGAGCAACAAGTATACTCCGAGAAACTCGTACATACCGATCTACTTAGGCGGTCCGAGAAGCTTAGGCGGTTCGACCTGCACCTCGATTAAAGCATTTATTACCAGACAATTACGAGGATTAAATGCGCATTAAATGTTGATTATTATCATATAGATGTATACGCCTATTGGACAGTTATGTATTACCCTTTCACATGTACATCCTCAGGGCTATAAATACATTGTATCATCCTCACTGTAAGGGGACTCAGAATTTCTTGGTAAAACCTGTTATCGAGAATTCCCAAACAGTCAGCAATAAGAAAAACAATGGACGTAGGCCATTCTTATAAGGCTGAACCACTTTAAAATTCTTTTGTCTTATTTATTGTTATCTGTGATTGATTAATTAGAAATAATCTAATGTTTTACATCAATAGATTGGCGCCGTTTGGGGGAAACGACTGAAATTCTCATTTTTCACCAAAAAAATTTATCACCAATGGCTGATAATCCTGAATCTAGTAATCGAAATTCTGGAAACCCCCCGAATCCATCCGCCCCTCCAAATGTCCAAGATCTAGCTGGAATTATGGCCAATTTGGCTCAAGGCCAGACGGCTATGCAAGAGACTATGCGACAATTCATGAAAACTATCCAAGGTGGAACGCCGACCCATTCAGGACAACGAAGTGTTCAAAGAAACACCCGTTTAGTTTCTCCGCGTATTAGGCAAAGCGATTCATATCGTACTGAGAAATCTGATGATTTTTCTTATCAACCGGGTCGTACTTCATCAGTACGAGCCACAGATACTGAACAACACATCACTCTCTCTCCAGAAAGGACTAGTGCACTGGAAAGATTCAGTAGGATCTCTCCTTTTGATCGATTGGGCCCTAGGAAGAATAAAAATCCTCCTAAGGCTGTGTCGAGAAACTTTCGACGACCATCTGATCTGAGAGAGGGTTCTGCCCAATCACAACCAGTTGCTCGACAAGATAGATCCCAGGAAGCGACTTCAACACGATCAATTGCTCGAACCAATAGACTCGACGAGGGAAAGGATGCATGGAAAGTCTCTATTCAAAGGTTGGAGGATAGACTATGGGAAATGGTTAAGGCCAAGAATCCTCTACAAAAAACTTTTGTCCAAGGGACGCCTTTTATACAGGCAATTTTGGATTTTCCCACACCATCGAAGTTCAAAGCACCTGTTGTGACCCCTAAATATGATGGAAAAACTGACCATGTCCTTCATAAAGAACAATACCAAGTTGCTTCCGACATCTATGCCGTGCCAGATGAGATGAGATACAGAGCATTTTCGGGAACTCTTATCGGATCTGCACAAATATGGTACAATAATCTTCCTCGGGGGAAGATATCAACTTTCTTTCAATTGGCCGAGCTCTTCATTGGAAATGTCTATTTTGAAGCAAAACCAGTTAAACGAGTTGCACATTTGTTAAGTGTTAAACAAAAAACAGGTGAGAGCACCAGGGATTACATAACTCGTTTCAATAACGAGAAGCTCAAAGTTATTGATTACGAGGAAAAAATAGCAAGTACTGCTTTAATGAGTGGATTGTTGCCCAATAAATTATACTATACTTTGACCAAAGATCCACCCAGAACCATGTCAGAACTAATGGCGAAAGCAGCCAAGATCATGAATGCCTAAGAGGCTATGGCTGCAAAGAAGAACATGGACACCAAAGAGACCAAGGTGGCGGTTGATAAGGCTAAGAAGAAAGATCATAAGAACAATGGTGGTGACAAGAAGTCAAAAACAAAGCCATCATGGGAAGTATTGAAGAAATTTGAAAATTATACTCCTTTGAAAGTAGACATAAACCATGTCCTGGAAGAGATCAAGAACAACGAGGAACTAAACTAGCCTGAGAAAATGAAGTCAGATCCTGACAAGAGGAATAAGGTCAAATATTGCGAGTTCCATAAAGACCATGGTCACACGACCAAAAATTGCATAGCTCTCCAAAATGAAATCGAAGCACTCATCAGATGAGGAAAGCTGACCAAGTATGTTGATCGAAGAAATGAAAGAAAAAGCAACGACCGAGCAAGACAGGGGTCTTGATCTCCTCGTTGATCAAAAGAAAATAAGAAAAGAGATCATAAAGATGATCCAGAAGACGAGCTTGATCTCCCCAAGAGACCAAGACAGCCAGAACGTGAGGTATTTTCAATTCGTTTTGGATAATTTGATTGTAACGTTATTACAGGTGGAGAAGAAGGAGGTGGGGATCTTACTACGGAAAGGAAAGCTTACCTCAATGAAGCTCAATCATGTTCATACATTCAGCGAATAAATCAAGCTGAGGATGATCGCTTGAGGAAGGTGAACAAAGAAAAATGGGTCATTGGTTTCTCCAAGAACGACCTCGCAGGTGTACTATATCCTCATGATGATCCACTGGTGATCAAAATAAGGATGAAGGAAGTATTAATCTCAAGAGTACTGGTGGATACTGGTAGCTCGGCGGATATCATGTTCTACTCATGCTTCGATAGTTTAAATCTGAAGTTATCTCAGTTGGAACCTTATCACAGGCCCCTCCTTGGGTTTGCTGGCGAGAAAGACTTTCCACTTGGGACGATCAAGTTGGATATGTTCATCGGCACATGGCCTGCTTATCGAACAGAAAGAGTACGTTTCTTTGTGATGGATAAGAATGTCCAGTCAGCTTACAATATCATTATGGGAAGGGTAGGATTGAAGAAGTTTGAAGCATTACCATCTATGGTACATCAATGCTTGAAATTTCCAACTAATTTTGGAGTAAGAGTTATAAAGGGTGACCAAAAAGTAGCTCGGGAATGTTACTACTCATCTGCCGAGCAGGAAGAACTGGAGTAATCTAGGAAAAAGACTACTACCTACCAAGTGGATGAAGGTGCAGAGATTGAAACATTGGATCCTAGAGAGGAGTCGCAGCTCGTGAAAGGTCAGGTGGTGGAAGCTACTGAAAATATCATTTTGGACCACGAACACCCGAAACGAACAACTCAGATAGGTTCGTCGTTAGATGCCTCACTAAAAGAGGAATTGATAGTTTTCCTAAAAAGCATAAAACAAACTTTTGCTTGGAGTCATGAGGATATGCCAGGAATAAACCCAAATTTCTTATGTCATGAGCTCAATGTGAATAAAGAGATCAAGCCAGTGAATCAAAGTTGAAGAATGTTCAGCCCCGAGAAGAACCAAGCTATACAACAAGATGTCGAGAAGCTCTAGAAAGTTTGCTTTATTGACGATGTCAAATATCCAGACTGGTTGGCGAATGTAGTAATGGTGAAGAAGAAAAACAACAAGTGGAGGATGTGTGTAGACTTTACCGACCTTAACAAGGCATGCCCAAAGGATCATTTTCCTTTTCCCCGAATTGATCAATTAGTGGATGCTACCTCGGGACACGAGTTGTTGAGCTTCATGGATGCTTATTCTGGTTACAACCAGATTAAAATGAAACCTGAAGACAGGGAGAGTACCTCTTTCATTACCCCTAGGGGAACTTATTGTTATAATGTTATGCCTTTTGGTTTGAAAAATGCAGGTGCAACATATCAGCGGCTGATGAACAAGGTGTTTGCAGAGCAAATCAGTTGCAATATGGAAGTTTATATTGATGATATGCTGGCAAAGAGCAAGAGATTTGCTGACCATCTAATTGACTTAGGCCAGACCATTGATCAATTACATAAATATCAAAAGAAGTTGAATCCCACAAAGTGCATTTTTAGAGTAAGAGAAGGCATGTTCCTCGGATATATTGTCAACCAACGAGGTATTGAAGCAAACCCTAAAAAGATCAAGGCTCTATTAGGGCTGCGATCTGCAGCGACGAAGAAGAAAGTTTAAAGTCTTACAGGGCGAGTTGCAGGAGTTAACGAATTTATATCACGAGCAACTGATAGATGCCTTCCATTCTTCAAAACACCCCAAAAAATGTTTGAATGGAATGAAGAACGCGAGAAATCCTTTCAAGAATTGAAGAAATATCTAGGAGCACCTCCACTGTTGTCTAGGCCAGTGATGGGAGAGAGATTGTACTTATATCTGGCAGTTTTAGAAAATACAGTTAGCTCGGAATTAATAAGAATGGAGGATGGAGTGCAAAAACCAATTTATTACACTAGTAAGGCCTTCTGAGGAGCAGAGATTAGATATCCAAGACTGGAAAAGTTCGTACTCGCGCTGATCGAAGAGAGTAAAAGAATGGGTCCATACTTCTAGGCTCATACCATAGTCATGTATACCGATATGCCGTTGAGCCATGCTCTTCATAAACCAGAAAAATCAGGGAGATTGATGTATTGGGCAATAGAACTTGGTGAATATGATATAATTTATGAGCCTAGATCGTCACTAAAAGGGCAAGCAGTAGCAGATTTTATAGCAGAGTTCACCTATCCTGATACCTCCGAGGAGCAAAAGCTGGATACCGACCAACCTATGGATGTTACAGGATCATCAAATTTAAACCCCGATCAACTTACGTGGGTCGACGAACAAAACTAGTTGGTCGACGAGCAAGAGTAGATAGTTGGCAAGCGAGAGAAGATGGTCGACGAGCAGCAAGAAGTGTTAGAGGAGGACAACATGATGCAACAAATATTTCACTGAGGAGCTTTGTCCAATTAAAAATTTGAAGACGAGGTACCTATATATGGATGGCTCATCTTGCACTACCGGCTATGGGGCAGGGATTGTTTTAAACGGCCCAGATGAGGTCGATGTGGAGTATGCTCTGCGCTTCCAATTCAAGGCTTCTAATAATGAGGCTGAATATGAAGCTATGATTGCAGGTCTTAATTTGGCAAAAATCATGGGGACAGAGCAAGTTATTGTATTCAGTGACTCGCAGTTGATCGTAAATTAAATACTGGGAGTATATGCAGCCAAAGGAGACTTAATGATCAGGTATCATGCAAAAGCGATGGAAATTTTATCAAGTCTGATGGCAGTGCAGATAATTAGAATACCAAGATTGGAGAATGCCAGAGCATATGCCTTAGCTCATTTAGCATCATCCACACGCACTAAGCTACGAAGAATAATCCCAATTGAAGTCTTGGCTAGTCGGAGCATAGATGAAGATCTGATGATGAACTTTATTTCTCTTGATTTAGGACCATCTTGGATGGATCCTATCAGGGCATATATTGAAGAAGGGTATTTGCCAACTGATAAACTCGCAGCCAAGAAACTAAAGTTTAAAGTTGCTCGTTATGTATTGACCAATGGTGTTCTATATAGACGAGGAATTATTGCTGGCTTGCAGAGATGTGTACATCCCACCGAGGTGAAAGACTTGATCGAAGAAGTCCATGAAGGGTCTTATGCAGCCCATGTAGCAGTCCAAACACTTCTGCAAAGGATAATGATGCAGGGATACTATTGGCCAACAATGAGGGCTGATTGCATAGCCTATGCCAAAAAATGTGACAAATGTCAATGCTTCTCCACCATCCGAAGAACTCCCCAAGCATTGTTGACACCCATTACTTCCCCTTGGACATTTTCCATGTGAGCATTTGACTTGGTCGGGCCACTTCCAACGACCAGAGGAAGGTTTAAATATCTCGTCGTCGTAGTGGATTACTTTACTAAGTGGGTGGAAGCTGAGACCCGTATCGATATGACATATGAAAAGGTGTACCAATTTATTTGGAAGAATATCATCTGTAGATATGGTCTTCCTCGTGCATTCATCACCAACCATCGAACACAATTTGACAACGAGGAATTCGCTGCATATTGTCATCATTCGAACATATTAAAAACCTACTCTGCACCAGGCCATCCCCAGAGCAATGGGCAAACTGAAGTGATGAACAGAACGCTGCTGAATGGCATGAAGAAAAGATTAAATTATGCAAAGGAAAATTGGATCAACGAGCTGCATTCTATACTATGGGCTTATTATACTACTCCACAAGCAGCACAGGAGAATTTTCATACATGCTGGCATTTGGAAGTGAAGTTGTTATACCTGCCGAGCTGGGCCTCCCAACATACAGAGTGCTGAATTTCAATTCTCGCATCAGCGACTTGATGAGAAGATTAGATTTGTATATGCTCGAGGAAGTTAGAGAAGAAGCAGCAATCAGAAACGCTACATACCAGCAACGGACAACTCTGTTCTACAACAAGAGAGTAAAGAAATGCGACCTGAAAGAAGGAGACTATATGCTAAAAAAAGTAATTCAAAAGCACAATAAAATTGGAAACTAACTAGCATGGGCCCTACAGAGTAACAGAGGTTGTTCGACCAGGGACATATAGAAACTAAACCTTAGAAGGAGAGGAGTTTAAGAATGCATGGAACGCATAACATCTGCGCAAATATTATCAGCAATTTAATCTCTATGTAATGCAGTTTTCTTCGATATGAATAAAGTTTTGGATATTTTTCCCTTTTGTTGAAAATTTTTCGGACTATTAGTGCTACACCTTACACATCAAGCCCAGAAATACCAACTACGGTTGGTTGGGAAGAAAATCCACCAACTAAGGTTGGTTGGGAATACAAAATTTCCCATAAATATCAACTACGGTTGGTTGGGAAGAAAATCCACCAACTAAGGTTGGTCGGGAATAAAAAAATTCCCAAAAATATCAACTACGACTGGTTGGGAAGAAAATCCACCAACTAAGGTTGGTCGGGAATAAAAAATTTCCCAAAAATATCAACTACGGTTGGTTGGGAAGAAAATCCACCAACTAAGGTTGGTCGGGAATAAAAAATTTCCCAGAAATATCAACGACGGTTGGTTGGGAAGAAAATCCACCAACTAAGGTTGGTCGGGAATAAAAATTTATAAGAAATACCAACTACGGTTGATTGGGAAGAGAATCCAACAACTATACTTGGTCGAGAATAAAAATTTACCAACAAAGGTTGGTCGGGAATAAAAAACCACCAACTCCGGTTGGTCGGAAACAATTGGTTAAACAAATGAAAGTCATTTCAGGGTTTAAAATTAAAAAGTGATAAATTTCTTGATACTTATGGAATTTTAAACTACCACCATAGGTGGTCGAGAAATAAAATATCACCAACTCTGCTTGGTCATCAGATAAATTCAGATAGTCGACAATAAATTTCCACCCTCTAGTTGATCGATAATAGCACAAAATATCTTTATCTTTTCAACAGATATACATGCACACTCATTAGAAAATGTCTTACAAAATATTTCTAAGATAATGAAAATCGAGATTGCAAATAAAACTAGAAGTTTTTCATTAAATCAAGAGCAAAATACATTAAGAATGAAATACATATTTAAAAAATTATTACATCAAGATTCCTATTCTATTGGTTTTTTCCCCTCTGCCTTTGAAACAAGTTCTTCGCCAGCAGGAGGATCGTCTAGAGCATAGGGGGAATTTATGAAATTAATATCTTTGAGCATCCTGATGTTCATCACAGATGGTCGATCAAGAAGGTGCTCCGGGCGAGATATCTCAAAGTTGGAATGCAGGCTATAGTCGCCGATATATTTTGAAATCATATATTGAGGAATGGACCGGAAAGGAATCCATCTCATGTCGAGTTTGAAAGGTAGCACTGGCAGGTCGAGCAACCTAGGATTATAGTAATACCACAAATAGTGACCCTGTTCCAATTGTAGCACACCCAAGGCATTTAGACATCCTTACTTGTACCCCTCGTTGTTCGACTGTTGGATTCAATCATCTAGATGGTAAAGAGCTTCATTATAACTAGTCATCCAGAACTCTCTGGGCTACTTGTGGAACTGATAGGTTAACCTCTCTAGTTGCTCAAGGAGGTTCTTCGTTAAAAGTTATTTACTCTCCAAGGCAGACTTTTGTGCAGAGACCTGCTCGTCCAGATTCAGAATCTTCTTGCACATCTCAGCTAATGCTTGATTCTTCACCATTAAATGGAAGGCTTGATTCTCCAAAGTTGATTGAGTTCTTTGTTCTTCAATAGTAAGCCGAGCAGCCCTTGCTCGTCCGCGAGTAGAAGTAGAGGCTCCAGTTCTCTTCAAGGTTTCCAATTCGTCTCTCAGATTGGCATTTTCGACCTCCAAGAAAGAAAAACCCTCATCGTTGATACGGACCAAGGCTCCCGAGGTAGAGGCTGCAAATTTTAACTGAGATATCTCTCCTCGCAGGTTATTATTTTCCTCCTCCAGCAACTTAGCTATCTGCCTGTGCTCTTCAACCTCGATCTTCAGAGTTGTCTCCTTCATGTCATAGGCAACAATCAATCTATCATATCCTTTATCAGCACTTAGTTGTTGATACTTCTTCTCATATCCCTGGTGTAAAAGGGCTAAAGATTCATTGTATTGTTGTTGAAGCTCCTCGAGAGTTCCCTGGAGGTCTTCAATCATCTCATAATATGCTATATTGTTAGCCACAGCCCGGTCGAGCAGACATTTTAAATACTCGTAGGCTTCAACTTCTCGCTCTGAAGCATCTGGACCGAGGATATCAACGATTTGAGCTTCAATCATATCTGTATGACCAGCTTTGAAGTATTCATTGCATTGTTTCAGCAATTTTGTATCCTGAGATGATAACAATTCCATCCTGGCCATAAACTAGTAAAAGGAAGAGATAGCAAGAATCAATAATAATGCAAACAGAGCAAGAAGAAGAGAATCAACAGTATGAAAAATCAAAATTTCAAATTTTATTGCATCATAAAAGAGAAGTACATAGTTCAGAGTTACATTTGACAAAAATAAATAGAGAGAAAAGTCCGAACAACTCTACACCTTCTGCTTGTTTCCTAAAACTTTCTCGGGAAGATGGGAGGAGGAGGTAGGTTGTTCGGATGGCATAGAAGGTTGTTCGGTGGGTGCTGGAAGCTGCTCGCCTGAAATGTTGGTTGATTGAAGCTGCTCGATAGGAGTAATAGTTGGTTGGGGCTGTTCGTAATGAATTTCAACAGTAGGGACCTGATCCCCAACCATCATAGAAGATTCCTCAGAGGCAGCTTTGTCCTCTTCTTCTTCCCCGGGAGAAGGAGGGGGCCAGGAATGTGTCGCTGAAATAAGTGTGAATTCTCATCGAAGCTCATCTCTTTCAGAGCAGCAACCCAACCATCCCTGAAGTATTTGAGGCTGCCATACTCCATTTCTGAGATCATGGTAGCCAAACCCTTATTCCAACCTTTGTTCCATCCAGCACTGAAGGACTTTTTCACAGCCAGTTTCCTTTTAACCTTCTCCAAGGAAATCTTCTCAGATAAAAGTTCCTCGGCAGCTTTCAATTTCCTTTCTGCCTCTTCCTTCTAACGACCAATGTCACGAAGTCTACTTAGCTCTTCCTCAGCAGATTTGAGCTTATTTTCAAACTCTCCAACATGTTGGAGCTTCCCCTCGAGCTCTTTGTTCTTCTTCTCCAAGTCTTTTATTTTCTTCTCCAACCCCTTAGAGACTTCAACAGCCTGATCCCTCTCTTGCTCGGTGGAATTAAGTTGCTTCTCCCAAGAAGCTTTATCATCGACATACTTCTGACGAGAATCCTTTAAAGACTGCGTCAGACCTATAAAAGCCTCCTCTACACCACCCGAGAAAATGGACGACTTGATGGCTTCATCCTTCTTCATAATAGTATTAAAGCAAGTTACCAACTGGAAAAAGAAAAAAATTGTAAGTCAGTGCAAGGACATAACATTGAAAAATGAAAGTTTAGATTAGCAATACTTACTGAGGCAATGTGTTGAGCTGCCAAGGTGGTAACCCTATCCCGAGAAAGATTTTCTTCAATACCTTGGATCTCGGGGATGATCCAAGACTTCACCGAGCTCATGGCAGAGCTCGAAGCAATGAAAGTGGGAACACCACTTCCAGTAGTTATAGGCTGAGAGATGGATTCAGCCAAATTGACCGAGGATCTCTTCTTCAACTTCCTCATGGGAGAAGGAACATTCTCGACTAAGGATGTCATCTTGGTCGGTGATATAACTACAACCTCGCTTGGAGGGGAAACAGCTGCAATCTTGCCTGGAGCCACAGGGGGCTTCTCGGCAACCTTCTTAGTAGCAGCAGGAGGAGGTGCATCAAGTTGTCTTATCCCTTCATCCGGGACATCCTGCTTGCTTTTCTTTGCCTCTCCAGCAATAGAGGCAGATTTCTTGAAGAGGGCATGATCTCTTCTTCTCTTCATTCTGTCACTAAGAGGAATATGTGACTCAGGAGAAGAACTTTCAGAAGCTGGTACTGGTTCTATGTCACTTATCACTGGACGAGCAGTAAAAGACGAGGTGTAACTCTGGTACTGCAAGAAGTATGAAGCTGATCTGATATATTCGTCGGCAACAGTTTGATGCAAACCCCATATAAGTTTTAGATGCTTTAAATTAACTTATGTCTCTTTTGGAGACCTTCTTTTGCTGTCAACTACAAATAAATGAAAATTAAAATATCAGTGACACATTTTATCAAACACAGAGAAAGCATAATTTCAAAAATAAAGTAAAAACAACCTATCCCATTGCCATAAGGAGGACATCTAGGACCCTGATTCATATCATTTCCAATTAGTGGAGCATGTTGCCAATTTTTCATAACTACACCATGTTCGAAGTAATCCCTGTTGGCATCTGGGAGATTGACGACTAAAGCCCTATTTAAAAACCTAGTTTTCAAATAAAAAGTACTGTCATTGACAACCCATCTATAGCAAAACATAATTTATGTAATTCCTAGACGAGTTCCATGAATCTGATTTAACCTATGGACTCCATTCACTATTCTCCATGTATTGGGGCTATTTTTGCAGGAACCACGTCAAAATATTGACAGAATTCCATACACAAGGGGTTTGGGGGAAAAGAAAAGCCACATTCAGCTACAAAGAGACTGGGGAACCAATGCCCCTCAGCCAAACAAAAATAATCTGAAGGTTCAGAAAGTTCTTCCAAAATAACCCATGAAGGAATAGAGAAATCAGTACGAAATTTATCAAGCGACTCAATAAGGTAAACCATGATGAATAAAGGAAATAAAAAAGAAGGAAGGAGATCTTACAGAAAAAGGATGGATCAGTTGACAACGAACGGTGGAAGGAATGAACGCACAAGATATAGAGGAAATGGAGAACTCAAAGATACAAATTTGAAAAAGTAAAAGACGATAGGATTTTCTGCAACGCTTAAATACCTCACCTTGGGAACGAGTAAAAATAATGATTACAAAGAAAGACGTTTGCGCTACCGACGGCTAAAAAGACAAAAAGGGCACGGAGACCAAAGCAGTTAGAAAAATTCGAAGAGTCTGATTCTATGAATTTGAAAGGAAAAATAAATACAAAAAAAACACTCCTAAAATTTAGGATGACCATTTAATCCCGCTATATTTTGAGAAGAATGTTCCACACTCCTCAACCTCGAACTGTGAAACATTGGGGGCTTCTGTTGATACCAAAATTAGTCCGCTGATGTGGATCAATTATGTGGAGACACGTCTCACTCTACATGGCACCTACAGAAATTTTTGAACAACACCCTGACTTCGAGGAACTTAACCTCCCCGACCAACTTTGACGCTCCAAGCAAAAAGTATACTCCGAGCAACTCGTACATACCGAGCTACTTAGGCGGTCCGAGCTGCACCTCGATCAGAACATTTATTACCAGACAATTAAGAGGATTAAATGCTGATTATTATCATATAGATGTTTACGCCTATTGGACAGTTATGTATTACCCTTTCACATGTACAACCTCAGGACTATAAATACATTATATCATCCTCATTGTAAGGGGACTCGGAATTTCTTGGTAAAACCTGTTATCGAGAATTCTCAAACAGTCAGCAATAACAAAACAGTGGACGTAGACCATTCTTATAAGGATGAAGCACTTTAAAATTATTTTGTCTTATTTATTTTTATTTGTGATTGATTAATTAGAAATAATCTAATTTTTTACATCAACAATAGCGGATTCACAAAATGAAATAAAAAAAAAAACATTATTTATTATAAATCTGTAAATATTTCTTATGACACTTCTCACTTAATGCACATTCTTCATACCCGATTACTAATAAAAATGACTTTCATCCAATACAAAATCATACGTCGCAATATAAACCAGTTTTAGTAAACACAGAAGTTCAGGTCAACATTTAATGATCAAAAAATTCAAATTTGGACATTTATATATCCAAATGTACAAAATAAAATAAAATGCACACCAAAACTATAAATGACAATACCAAAAAAGACCCAACCACAAATCAAAAATATCAAATTAAAAATATATACTGATTATGAGGGAATTTTACATTAACCGTGCAATCATTTTTTTCCCAAAATAATTATAAAGTTAAACAAAAACCTTTATATAACCATAAAAAGAAAAAAAAACTCGAACTTCCCTGTTAAAACTGCAAATCCTCCTGTTTGTATTTTATCTTGTTTTGATCCTCCCTCACAAATATGAATGTACATAATATGTAATGTAACTACAAGATAACGAAAAATCCCTAAATGAAAAAATGTAAAGAAATTATGAGCATATGAATATCAAGAAGCAAATAACAAAACTTACTCACACTTTATTATGAGTGATGGATCATCTACATTATGTTTTTATTTTGTTAAAAACTATTTTTTTTTTGTTTAAACTCTTTTTGTGTTAAAAACTATTTTTCTTAAAATATAATTATTCATGTTCAAAACTGTTTTTATCTTGTTATAAACAATTTTTAATTTTTAAATTATTAAAAATATTTTTTAAACACATTTTTTTAGTTAAAACCGTTTTAAAGGAAACTGTTTTTTTTAAAGAAACTATTTTTTAACAATTTCTTTTTATTAAAACTATTTTTCCATTAAAAGTTATAAAAGATTTTTTTTTTAATTTTTCTGGTTAAAACTGTTATTTGTCAAACTTTTTCCCTTTTTTCATTATAAATTGTTTTTCCTTTTAGGAAAACTGGTTTATTTTGTCAAAACCTTTTTTTCATTAAGACGTTTTTTTTGTTAAAATATTTTTATATTGCTATCAAGCAATCTAATTTTTTCACGTGATAATTAATCCTATCGATATCAAACGGATACTAACTAAATAAAGACATTTCATAGTTATAAGAATATTATATATGCTATGGAATGATATAAATAGTCGAAAATTAAAATTAGATATTCAACTAACCAACAATAACTCTCACCGCCCAAATCCACCAAAATACATTCTCCCACCAACAAAAATAAATTAGAGAGCTCTGTCCTGAACACTCCTTTTAATGTATGATAGCTAAAAATTACACAACATATGTATTGGATGATTTAGCAACATTGTTGGTTTTTTGTACCCATGATGACTTGGTCATTATTGTTGGTATCATATCGGTCCTGCACCCACAAAACACAAAATATGATCTCATTTTACACAAATAACCATCATCGAAAATATGTAATGTATTTGGAAGTATATTTTTTTATCAATAAATTGGTAAAACTAAAGTGAAATAGAAAGTATAATAAAGAAAAAATCATGTAAAATAAATTACAATTGAACAATGGCCGGGCTACTTTAAAAATGTTTTCTTTTTTAAGATGATAGTGTCAAAGTTCTCAATTAATCTAACACCATGAAAAAATGCAAGCAATATCAAAGGTAAACCAAAACACTGTGATTCAATTAAGACAAACAGGTACTGTACAAAGTTGCTCAATCTAAAAATTATTACAAAATTACTTTTTTTTTCCTATCAAGTGTAAAATTACCGATTGAAAAGAAAAAAATCCCAAACTAACACATATTGATTACCCATCATCGCCAATAATTTTTTCGGCCACTAATTTCATCTTTGTAATAGGTTGTCTTAATAGAAAACACGGTGATGAACACAAAAATAATAACAACCCAATTCATCCTTTCTAAAAGGAAACCTACAAATTAAAGGGGAACAAACCTCCATTAGAGACAGATTCAAAATTGAACAAACCTCTCTATAAATTGAACAAATCTCTGTAATTAGACAAACCTCTATAAAATTGAACAAACCTTTCTAAAAGGACCTTCAATAATAACAACCCAATTCATCCTTTCTAAAGGAAAACCTATAAATTAAAGGAGATCAAACCACCATGAGAGACAGATTCGATTTTAAACAAACCTCCATCCGACGGGGGACACAAAGGATGGTCAGTTTGCTTTTGTGGACGGCTTTTTGGAATTGGCGGCACCGGCGATATCCGCTACAACCTGAAGACACGCATGACCTCCAACAGCGCTGGAGATGGCTTCTTCTGAAGGGAGACACACCTGACCTCTAGCAACACTGGCGGTGGAAGCTTCATCCCCGAGACATGTCTAACCACCACTTCTAACCCCTATTCCATCAAACATTTTCTTACCTCCTTCCGTCTACTGCTGAGCTGCATAGATAAAAATGGAGTAGAAGAAGAAAAAAATCCTCGCTCCTAAAAATCGTTGATGGACAATCCCTTGAGCATGAGAATATTCTGGAGAGATTTGGACGTTTCAATTCTCTCTGTCTCATCGCCTATTTTCTATTTAATAGGGTAGTGGAATAGAAAGGGGTAGTGAATTAAGAATGAGGAGAGACGTTTTCATACGAAAGAAATGAGAGGAGAGAGAAGAAAAATTATGTAGTGACACGTGGATACCTTATTTGATTAGCATCATAAATGACTTGTATAGAATTTTAGAGTCTTATATAGATTTGAAAGGGGGTTGAGAGAAGGCGGTCATTAGTTGAGGTACAAAGGGGGCCACAATGGACTGTATGGGCCTAGTGGGCCCCAATGTAGTCCCATTGTACCAAAAAATAGGAGGATGAGCATTTGGCCCCACTCTTGAGAAACTAACATCCTTCCATGATTGAGTATGGGGAATAAGGTTTTTTGTGTTGACCTTAATTCTTATACCCATGAGGGAAATTACATTTCCATTTGCTTTAAGCTTCCAAGAAGCATTTTATTTTTTAGATGACTTACAAAGAAGATGCTCTTCAAGTTAGAAATGAAAGAGGGCGGTGATATGATGAAGCATATAAATGTCTTCAATGCTTTGATCAACGATTTGAACCGGATTAATGTTCAATTTAGCGAGGAGGATCGAGCGTTGTTGTTGCTTGCTTCGTTGCCCGATTCATATGAGCACTTTGTCACCACACTTATGTTTGGGAAGACTACTCTCAAGTTCAATGATGTAATGCAGGACATCATTTCTCATGTGGCCATGAAGAAGAAAAATGGTAGCGGTGGAGGTTGGTGGATGATAGCGTGCTAATTTCTCAAGGGTGATCAAAGGTTGGTGGATTGAGACCTTTGGAATCCACCAACATCGGTGAAGAACAATGGTAGCGTGCTAATTTCTCAAGGTTGGTGGTGGTGGACGAAGAGGAAGGTCGAAGTCTCGGGGTGCAAATAATCAGGGATTCCAAAGGTCTCAATCTCGAGACATTAGCACGGTTGAGTGTTTCAAGTGCCATAAAAAGGGTCACTTTAAACGGAATTGTCCGGAATGGAACAAAGATGATAAGAAAGGAGACACTACTAAGGATGTGGCCGGTGTTGCTACTTTAGAGGAAGGCGAAGAGGGTCTTACTTATTTTTCTGCCGATCACGTTGATGGTTGGATTCTAGATTACGGATGTTCATACCACATGTGTTCGAACCGGGAATGGTTTGAGGATTACAAGTCAAATATCGGTTGTGAGATTCTCATGGGAAACAATGCTACGTGCAAAGTAGTGGGAATCGGATCGGTGCACATAAAGATGTGGGATGGGGTTGTCCGAACCTTAAGTGAAGTGAGGCACATTCTGGCACTTAAAAAGAACTTGATTTCCTTAGGCGCACTGGATTCAAAGTGGTGTGTGATTCAAGCCGAGGGTGGGGCTTTGAAGGTCAAAAGGGGATCGATTTCGATTTTGCGTGGCACAAAGTTACCAAACAATCTTTATAGATTGAAGGGAAATACGGTAGTGAATGGAGAGGGAGTCTCCATGGAGCCTGAAATCGGTGAACTACAATTGTGGCACATGAGACATGGTGACATGAGCCAACGGGGCATGGAAGAACTTCATCGCAGAAAGTTGTTGAAAGGGGTGCACGGATGTAAGCTTGGTTTTTGCAAGTATTGTGTGATGGGGAAGCAAACTCGAGTGCAATTCACTATATCTACGAACAAGAGTAAAGGGAGTCTTGACTATATTCATTCTGACGAGTGCAATTCATTCTGACGTGTGTGGGCCTTCGGATGTCATTTCCATAGGCGGCTTTAGATACTTTGTGACTTTCATAGATGATTATTCACGAAATGTGTGGGTCTACTACTTGAAGGAAAAATCGGAGGTTTTCGAGAAGTTCAAGGAGTGGAAAGTCATGGTGGAAAATCAAACGGGGAAGAAGATCAAGTATTTGAGGAGTGACAACGGGGGTGAGTATAGAGCTGGTGGGTTTATCAAGTATTGTAAAGATGTGGGCATCACAAGGCACTTTATCGTTAAGAAGACTCCACAACAAAATGGGGTGGCGGAGAGGATGAACCGTACCATTATGGAAAGGGCAAGGTGCATGAGGTTTCATATCGGGTTACCGAAATAATTTTGGGCAGCGGCTCTTGATCACACCGTGTATTTGGTGAATCGGTCACCAAATTCGACTCTTGGTTTGAAGTGTCCGGAGGAAGTATGGTCGGGGCACAAGGTCGACTACTCTACTTTGAGGGTGTTCGAATGTCCGGGGAGGACTAAAAATGACCCGAGAACTCGCCGGTGTATTTTCCTAGGCTATGGAAAAAGGGTAAAGGGGTTCAAACTTTGGGATCCGTCTACGAGGAAGATAGTTGTTAACCGGGATGTGAGGTTTGACGAGACGTCCATGTTGAAGGCTAAGGAGTTCCTGGAAGTTATCGATGATGGTGGTGTTAGAACCGTCGAGATTCCTTTGGTATTTCCAAGATCATCAACCACCGATAGTGATAGTGCATCTACTAGTGGTTCAAGTGATTCTCAATCGGGTGATGACACGATTGAGGTGGAGCCAAATGAGGATGATTTGGGAGAGGAGTCGGTTGAGGTGAAGAACACTCAACAGGTGGAGCAAGTGCCATCCATAGCACGTGACAAAAAGCGTAGGGAGATCAAGCCACCATCTAGGCTTGGTTGGGAAGATGTTAATTACGCTCTCATTTCTAGTGAGGGTGATCCAATGACATACAAAGATGCCATTAATTATGATGCCAAGGCGAGTTGGATGGGTGATATGTCAGAAGAGATGGAAGCTCTACGAAAGAACTCTGTGTGGGAGTTGGTTCGTAAACCCAAGGGGTGACACATTGTTGGCTCTAAGTGGGTGTATAGGAAGAAAGAGGCAATTAACAAAATAGAATAACCGAAGTACAAGTCAAGGCTAGTAGCGAAGGGGTTTTCACAAAAGGAGGGGATTGACTATGATGAGATCTTCTCCCTGGTGGTGAGGCATACTTCGATACGGGTGTTGTTGGCAATGGTTGCTCAATTCGATATGGAATTGGAGCAAATGGATGTTAAAATGACTTTTCTTCACGGTGATTTAAAGGAGGTTATTTACATGGTGCAACCGGAAGGGATCAAGGAAGTGGGAAAGGAAGATCATGTGTGCCGGCTTAAGAAGTCATTTTATTGGGTTAAATAGTCGCCACGATAATGGTACCTACGGTTCGATACCTTCATGTTGCGGGTTGGTTACACGAGATGTGATCATGACCATTGTGCATATTTTCGGGTTCTTGATGAAGGTTCGATTGTTTTGTTAATGCTCTATGTGGATGACATGCTCATTGCGTGTCGAGACATGTCACGGATAACAGAGCTTAAGATGGAATTGAGCCGGGAGTTTGACATGAAGGATCTTAGTGCGGAGCAAAAGATTCTTGGTATGGTGATTAGACAAGGTAGAAAATTTGGTAAGTTGTGTTTATCTCAGAAAAATTATATTTCGCATGTCATCGGGAAATTTGGCATGTTGGATGCCAAGGCCACTTCTTCCCCGTTAGCTTCACATTTCGCTTTGTCTGCAAAGCAATGTGCCTCTACGGATGATGAGTTAGAGGATATGGTTTCAACGCCGTATGATTGTGCCGTGGGGTGCCTTATGTATGCTATGGTTTGCACGAGGCCGGATATCGCCCAAGCCATGGGTGTGGTTAGTAAGTACATGTCGAATATGAGAAAAGAGCATTGGAAAGCGGTGAAATGGATTCTTCGGTATCTAAAGGGAACCAAGTCTATGGGCATTGTGTTTGAGCGGAAGAAAGGGGACAAGTTTGTTGTGGGGTATGTGGATTCGGATTATGCGGCGAATCTTGATAAGTGGAGATCTACATCAGGGTATGTATTCACTATTGCTAGCGGTTCGGTATCTTGGAGATCCATGTTACAAGCGACAAGTGCTTTGTCTACCACGAAGGCGGAGTATATGGCACTTACGGAAGCATCAAAGGAGGCGGTTTGGCTAAAGAGTTTGGTGAGTGAATTGGGGATGAAGCAAAAGGGTGCTCGTCTTCATTGCGATAGTTATGGTGCTATGAATTTGGCTAAAAATCAAGTGTATCATGCCCGCACAAAGCATATTGATGTACGATATCATAGAGTTCGGGATTGGGTTAATTCCGACGAGGTTTTGATGGAGAAGGTGCACACGGATGAGAATGCAGCAGATTTCCTCACCAAACCTGTGACTACGGAGAAGTTTAGGCATTACCTAAAGCTTCTAAATATCACTTCTTGTTGAAGTTCAAGCAGAGGCTCCTCGGTTAGGTGGAGCCGCATTGAGCTTGGTAGATTTCGGGGTGATCTTCAAGCGGGTTCAATGGTTTTCATTCTGGATTTTTGGTTGGATCATTCGGATCGCCAAGGTGGAGTTTGTGGTGTATTTTGGCTCTCCGGTGGCTTCCCGTTGGTTCACGGCTGTTTTGGGAGAAAAACAGATTTTTCTAGATATTTACAAAATTGCCACTTTGAGGAAAATCTATAAATAGAAGTTTATTTTCTGTTTTTGTGCAGTGCTGTTTTTTCCAGCAAGAGTTAACATTTGGAGTTTTTCAAAGAGAAATGTGAGTGAGAGATTCTTGTTTAAGATCAGTTCTTGTGCTTGGTCATGAGTGACTTTCTTGGAGAGATAACGAATGTGAGTGTGTAATCTTGTGGTTCCTCCATTTATCAAAGAAAGAAGAAATCCTACCATTGTGGATGTAACCCTTGTTTGGGTGAACCACGTTATATTGTTTTCGTTTCTTTGCTTTTATTGCTTGTGTGTTCTTGTTATCCTACTTGTTCATTATTGGTTGGATTCGTTTTGAGTTTGCACACTTGGTTTTCATTAGGAACAAGGTCTTGGGTGTTTTCCGCACACCAAGTGTTTGGTAAAATTCCGAAGTGAGTTTTATGGTCTGGGTGCTTAACATAAGACTGTTTTAGTGCAACAGTAGCATCTCCCCATGAAGAAATTCCCATTTCACCAAATTTCTCAGAACCACTGATCTTCTGCATTTTCATTATAACGTCGCTATATTGAGTCAACTCAGTAGTATCTAACTTCCTTTCGAGGGAGGATTTCTTAATTTTGTTAACAAACATTAACAAATCCTTCACAGTTTCATGATCCAAAGATTTTTCAGACGTTTGGATTTCATCTTTGGCAGGTTGTATATTTTCTCAGTCATTAAAATTTTTAGGTGAAGAACATTCCGGGAGCTTGATATCTTCAACATGAATTGATCTCGAGCCATATCTTGAACCCTAGAACTTTTGTGGATGATCAGATTTTTAATCATCATCCAGATTCCATAAGACACTGATTTCTCATTATGTATACACAACTTTTTAAGTGCACATAATAGTTCTATAATTGATTATCTAGAAAATCTTTCACATGCTTCGTTACTGAAAATTTGAGCATCCTTTAGTCACTTACCAATGAAATAGAGACCATCCAACTCTTTAAAAAGGGAGATATATTCCTCGTTGTCAGTGGTTGCTATCGTGCTTGCAATAGTTTATCATAGTCGAGTTTTATCACCCATATTCTTTAAAATACCATCTTTGTCCCTCTGGATTACGGTGAACAACTCCTTAACTCGAGTACGAGTTGTAAGCCCATCCTTCATCTGAGTCGGGGAAAAGAATTCATCGATTGTCATAATGCCTCACATGCTAGTCATGACTTGAAAAATGTAATTGATTCTTTTGATATGATAATTTACACTTATACTCTTATTCGTATAAACCCAAGCGAGGTGAGAGTGAGACCCAAATGCTTTTTTCTATCTCTATGTCTTAATTTTAGTTTCTTTGTTTCATTTGTAAACCTATTTTTAATTTTTTTCTCTCCGTCTCTTTAACAAAACCCTGGGTGATTCTATGATTAGATTTTTGTATGAACCAAAAAGCATCGCTTAAAGTAGATTGGGGATAAAAGAAGATTTAATCAGGGATTGTGGGAGAAACAAGGTGGATAGATGGGAACCACGACGCAAAGAGAACAACAATTCATTGCCAATAATAGGCCAGTCTTGAACATAAATTGGATAAAACTTTAAAAATCCAAACATAGAGAAGACCATGGATGAGGATATCATTGTGGGTATTATTACAAATTTGATACAAACTTCAAAAGGTGTGCCAAACACAAACATAAAATCAAAAGAGAAACAATAAGCATAAATAGTTTTTTTAAGTAAAAAGCATTCTACTAATAAATAAATATATTTCATATATTCATATATTCTTAACTAAGAAATCCCCCACTTACGAAAGAAAAATGACAAAGCAACAAGCATGTCCAATATATTGGTGTACATAACATTACTTAATACGGTTTTTTCTGAATAGTTGTACAAAAATTGAGTAAAGAGATCATTTTGAACACTTGGCCATGTATAGAACAACCTTTATCTAGGAAAAAAAAACATCATGTTAAGATGTATTGCAAATCATTTTAAGCCTCTAACACTCTCACCTCAATTCTCGTCTCTTTTTTTTTAATGCAAGGGAATCTTCAACCAAGTTATTTTCAGATTTTGTTAATGTATGTTTCAGAAAAATATTTATTCTTTTCTTTGATGTTGGGTCATCTTTAACCAAGCTATCTTCTGCTTTTGTTAAGGTGTGTTTTGACTTCAAAAAATTTGTATATTTATGTATATACTAAATTAAAATTATGATATCCTATTTTTTTTTTACAAAGTTCTTTATCATGTATGATTTCTAGTAGAAAGGTAACACAAGAATGTCTTTCTTAGTTGGATGTTAAGAAGGGTTTCCTTCATAATTTCATTAAGGTGTTCTTAGCATGCTTTGTCAATGGATTCTTCCTCTCTGTTCGAGTATAGCCTGTATGCTTTCTCCCACTCTCCCTATGTAGATATAATACTATATTATCACGAAATATTAGTAATTGAATTTGTCCCAAGTGGTCAACGATTATGTTTGTGATTATCTTTACATGTTTAACAATATAGGTTCTCCAACTTATGCACGAGAAAAGAGAAAAATATCTTATTTGTTTACTCTGTCTCCTCTCCTCAAGGTTGAAGAGTCTATCATATTTTGGACAAAATATTGACGAGTTCACTATATATGAAAGACATTTTTACACTGACTTTGTTTTCTAACATAAGTTTTTTATGAGGTATACTTGTACGTGTGTCTGAGTAAATTATTGAGGTTACTTTAATTTGTCAAATTGAAATTTAGGTTTATTGTTAATAGCCCGCATGACATTTTCTAACAACATGTGTTATATATGTGATTTAATTAGTTAGTATTATTTGGACTATTTTGGTCTAAATGAGATTTTAATATGATTTTTTTATAAGTTATACATGTATAAAGTTCATAAGACCCTTCTACAATAGCCTCTTAATAGAGAGTGATTTTAATGAACCTATCTAAGCTCAAGAAAAACAAGGAGGAAGGATGTCTTATAGAACTTCTTATATGGAATTTCAATCCATGATTAATGATTGCTACTTAATTAATGCCCCTAATGATTGGAGTGTAACTAAATGGTAGGTATTGTCACTAAGTGTTGCTAGTGGGGTTACTTTGTATATGGAAGTGAATATGAAGATTTTTTTCTTCTCTATTATCATGTATAGTATGTAAGATTATAATAATGCCCCTAAGATAAATTACAATATTTTTTGACATGATGTGTAAGATTTTACATAGGTATGTATGTACAATTATAGACTTAAGCAAGTAGAGTGAAACAATAAAAACTTATGAAAAAATAGAGAAAGAAATATATGATTAGTAAAATAGTCTAACCTGGAAATAGTTTTGAAGTTGGGATCGTGATATGATTTGTGGCGGTCTTTTCCTTAGTGGTTGCAATTGTCGTTAAGATTGAACCTCTGGCCGAAATTGCATCGACGGTTACAATGATGTTAAAGGATCAAGATTGGTTTCGTTAGGAACCTATAGGGATACAAAAAATGTTAATTTTAATGTATGAAAATAAGCCGATTGTACTCGTATGAATCTATAATTAATAATCGGTGACCTGTCCAGTGCTTAAAGACACATCTCGTGGAGATTGTGTAAAACTACCCTTAGCACGCATATGAGCCTCCATAGCTTCCATTCAATATTCTATAGTAGATACTTTTTCTTTTATTTGATCTTCCATTTGCTATTTTATTTCGACCTTCTTCCTTTCATAGTTCGCCTCCATATTATGCCGCACCCGCTAATTTTTAGCCTCTATCTCAGGTTGCACCTGTTCATTTTTAGCCTCCATATCACATCGCATCCTCTTTAACTAATGTTTATATCACATCTCAATATCCCTCCTCTGAGCCTTGGAAATCGTATATGATCGGTCGAATACCATACTCGGCACGACACCAAGCCAAAATTTCCGCACACGACCATGCCTTTCAGGTCCCATAATTCGCCCAAATATGTCATCTCGTGCAATAACCATCTCCGGAATCTCGGGGTGTTGTGATTGAATTTCATCCATCTCTTGTTGTAAAAATCAAATCAAGCTATTATAATGAGTACCGTTCCAACAAATATAATTTGATATTTTGCACATTTGGACAAGTATTCCATGTTCAGAAACAAATGCAACTTGTATAAGAATGTATTGACTTAATTATCTTTCTCTCTTAACCACTTCTTATCTAAGTCCCTAATTGAGTCAAGTGCATTAATACTTGACTGGCACCTAAATCCACATTCAAATGAAACATAATGGTTTTGCAAAAGATAATAGTCACGCAAATAAAAATCATGTTGTTTAAATTATCATTAAAATCCAAAATATACATACAATTAATATAACAACTTCTTCATTAAATATCCCCTTATCCTTGGTTATATGTCTCCTTGTATACCATCTTACAGGGTAGTTGGTGTCCAATTCATTTAGCAATCTACAAGCCAAAGAATTCAAATGTCAAGATATAATCTCTTTTCACTTAATTTGTCCCAACTGAAAAAAGAACGTAGTGATCATTAAAAGTATAAAATTTTTACCTTATTTTTAACTCGAGCTTGACTAATCCTACTAGATTTGTGTTGCGTTTCCAAACATGCATGGATGGATTTTTTATGTGCACTTTTTGCCTGATACATGGATAACAATATATATATATATATATATATATATATATATATATATATATATATATATATATATATATATCATGTGACGGTGCCAATGACACAACCACAATTTTTACTCTGGTGTATCCACCCTTATGGCTCTACTACTTAGTGTAATCAAGATCATAATTACAATGGGCAGTGTATTGACACATAAATATAGGTTGTCGATTTAGTTTCACCATAAATGTAATTTATTTTAAAAATTCTAGTTGTGCCTTTAGGCATAGGCATCCACTAGTTCATACATATACGCGTATATAATCACTAAAAACATCAGGTTACAGATGTCACTAGAACTTACCTCACCAATCACTTCAGGTTCACCAAAATAATCCAAGCAATCATCCTACAAATATATCAGCATATCATCAATTGACAGCCACGTATCTCTCTCAAACATTACATGGCAAGGAAAAAATTTACTCATAAATATCGGATACTAAAGTGAAAATAATACAAAAACATTTTTATTTAAATAAACAGTGAAAAAACATAGAAATAAAGCATTTCCATGGAAATAAATAGAAACAAACACTATTTTCAAGATAACGAACTCCTCAGATTACTCATAGAGTCCTACAACTGTAATCTTAAACAAACAGGACATCGAGAAAGAATGTATATACGATTCATTTGAATAGTACACCGCTTGCAAGGAAAAATAAGAGCTTACTAGAAGATAAAACTGAGTAATAAGTTATTTTGTACTGAATAACACGACAGTGATTGAATGATAACACAACAAAATCGAGTTGATTCAGATTCGTATTCAGGTAGCTCAGGATAAGGAAAAAGAGTTACGCGGATGAAAATTGGAGATTCCTTGAGTTTGACATTGTGGATTATGTGTTATTGCGTATATCTCCCATGAAGGTAATGATGCGATTCGGGAAAAAAAGAAAATTAACACCTAGGTATATGTGACCTTTCACCATTATTGAGAGAATGGGACTAGTTGCATATAGGATCGCTTTCAGATCATTTAAAGAGCATTTATGACGTGTTCCATGTGTCTTCGCTAAAGAAATATTTCTGGAGAACATGGCTTACTCGATCATACCATTTGAGGAGATTAACTTATATCCAGATATCTCTTATGAGGAGAGACCCATTACCATCCTAGATCGTAGCGAGAATAATCCTCGATCAAAGGGGGTACTATTAGTGCGTACACATTGGGGACACCAAAATGTTAATGAGTCAATGTTGAAGTGTGAGGATTATATGCAAGAGAAGTATCCAGAGCTCTTTGTGGAAGGTACGTTCGAATTTTAGTGACTAAATTTTGTTTTTAGGGGGAATAGTGTAATACCCTAAAATTTTAACTATATTATTTTATTAATTTAATCGGGAGAAAATAAAATTGGTAATTAGTAAATATTAATTAGCAAGATGAATTATTAATATATATTGGAATTATTATTTACTTGTGTGTAATAAGTAATTTTTTTACTATTTATTATAGGTCGCGTATGAGTGTTAACGACGGTAAAATCGGTGATGGGTCGATATAATGTTACATCAACAAATTAGCATAATTTATGAGAGATGCGTAGGGTAGACACGCATCGAACCCGGATAATTGAAAGTTAACACAATTGGAGTTGGGTGACTCAGATGACCTTTTAGAGTACACCATTGATCCGAGAAGGGTTGAATAATAAAAAATAGGTACTCAGGTGTTGTGTTTTGGTTTTGCGGGCCTTTTAGACATAAATATGGTCGTATAAGGTCAACAAAGTCATTTTATATTATTATTTAAAGAGAAAAAAGGGTATGAACTATTGAGAAGGCTTATTAGGGTCTGGGAAGGTGGATGATATCCCACTTTCACTCTCCAAACAAGACTTTGAGAGAAAAACCTATAGAAGAGAAAAGAGGCAAGGAGGAAGAATCTTGAAGAGATGCTTTAACCCAGATTAAATAAGGTCAGAGTTTTAATCCATTAAGGTAAGTAAATAATTTCTTTATATCACATTTTAGTTGTAGTTAATTACATTCTTTAACTATGTTAGAAAATTGGGTTTTTGATCATGGAAAACTATAATAATTGATTAATAAACAAGTATATTAATAATTATTACATGATGCTGAGTGGTGAAAACACTTGGGTTGGTTTATATTGAACTAATATGGGTTTTAATGTAAAAAGATAATGAATTTAGATGGGAGATAAAATCTTGATGATTAATTTGATATATGTGTTTTAAATATTGAATTGGTGATGATTTCCTTCTTTGATTTACATTTATATCAATGGAGTTGGTTTATATGGATGATCAGTGGAATGATTTCTAGGAATATGGGTATAAAAAACCCTAAAAACGAAGTTAAGAGGTCGGCAATGAATCCCTCTTATGAAAAATCTTGAATGATGAACAATTTTTTGTTGGTTTATATTGATAAAATCTGGGATTTAAAGGAAGAAGAGAATGAACTTAGACTAGGGATAAGATCTTGATGATTAATTTGATATATGAATTCTAAATCTTGAATTAGTGATGATTTCCATGTTAGATTTACGATTATATCGATGGGATTGGGTTATATGGATGATTTATGAAATAATTTCATGGAATTTGGGTACAGAAAACCCTAAAAATGAAGTTGGGAGATTAGAGATGAATCCCGCTTAAGAAAGAGGGGTTTAGTTAAAAACTTTGGAATCTCATTAGAACTTTGTTTGAACCCGCTCGAATGAGGTACTCCCTTTCGTTCGAACGAGGTGGGTTTTCCTTTAGAACGAGGTACTGCTTTGCATTCGAACGAGATTAGGGTTCCGTTTGCACTACTCGTGGTTTGGGATTGGTGTGGATTGGGGAAACGTTTTGGATATTTGTATGAACTTGAGAAAGTGTTTGGGAGTTATCCAAGTGAGTGTATAATTTATTTAAAATAGATTTGTGTTGCAAGTTTATCAGTGTGAATTTAATAATTAACTAGGGTGCTCAGATAAGGGACTAGTTAAGTAATGGAATCTTGAGGTAGTTTCGTCCTGTCATTGCTAATTTTTTGCGCTACACCTATTCAACATTTCACTGCACCAAATCTGTCGAATTGTCACGGTTGTTAACCAGCAGTTTCTTTCCGTTAAAAACTTAATGCAAATTAGTACAATTCTATGTGTACAACCGATTTGTAATGTATTAATTATTTGTGAAGTAGGTGCTATATTAACATTTAAAATTATATTACCATTTAAAATTGTAATAATATATATATATATATATATATATATATATATATATATATATATATATATATATATATATATATATTATTTATTGCATTAATAATAAATTAATTGAGATAAAATTCTTAAATTAATTAAGATAATTTTTCTATCTCTCCCCCATGATCTCAATTAGTACACACTTGCCACTGCACCCTACCGCCACCATGCCCCACCCCCTCCCCAGCCTCCCCACCCCCACCCACCACACATGCACACACACATGCACAGTCCCCACCCCACCCTGCCCCAACCCCTCCCCACCCCCACCCACCACACACGCACACACACGCACATACACACACACACACACACACACACACACACACACACACACACACACATATATATATATATATATATATATATATATATATATATATATATATATATATATATATATAATAAAGGAGGAGGGTTTTTTGGTCTCCCTCAATTGATGACTGAGATTAAAACTTGATGAATTTGGTGTTTATCAACTAGCGGCTCAGATTGAATTTGGTATCACCCACATATGCACCTCACGCTTCAAACTAAAAATACACTGCATTCTGAGCGCACAAGGCTCGAGAGTAATAATGGCCAAGTGCGCAAGGCTCGAGAGGATTTTATTCCACTCCCACTCTCTTCTTACCCACGCCTGATCTTTCGCTCTCTCTTTCAACCTGTGAAATTTTATTTGCTCCTCTCTCAATTTCTCTCCTCCTAAACCTAAGGTGCGATTCTACCACTGTGGGTTCTATATTTTTGGCATTTATTCTCTTGCGTTTTCTTTGCAGAAGACCCACATGATTTTGTTTTCTTTGCAGGTCCACGCCTGTTTATGTCTCCGGTGGGTCAGGAGGAAGAAGAACCACATGCAAGATTTATCATTTATGTCTCCGGTGAAGTCTCCGGCGGTGGGAGTTGAAAAAACCCTCTTCTTTAGAGGGTATCATTTTTTGTGTAATACCCTCAAAATTTGATTTTAACATTGGTGTTTTTATTTACAGTGCTTTACAGATCTGAACTGTCACAAATCGGTGCTGGGTTCTCTTAATTGTTTTACAGATTGGTGTTGGGTTCATCAACTGTTCTCTCATCTCTTCTCACCACCGGAGTCTGAATCTGATGAAGATGAACAACCAGAACAAGAACTGAGGACCACTACTCAAAACCGAAGTCTGAATATGATGAAATGAGGACAAAACGATGACCCAGATGAAAAAAAGAGACGAAAAAGAAAAGCCATGTATTTAAAAGATGGTGTGACAACGGATAGGTGAGGTTTTGTAATTTTTTTTTGGGTCGATTTGTTTTTTCTTTAAAAACTAATTTTGTTCTTTTTCTTCTTTCATCCACATTTTCGCAAAAAACAATCTACACTTTTGGATCTGTTTTTTTGTTGAACAAAACCTTAGGTAACGAAAACAAACAAAAACACTTGTTAGTAGCATGAGGCTCAGTGAAAATGTTGAGAGTGAGATCCAGGAAACAGAGAATTTGGCTTTTAAGGAGGCGGATTATATTCTGTTTAGGGCCGAACCGGCATCGAGCGAAAACGGTTATGGAAGGGATGGAAGCGGTGAGATTGAGACGATTTCACCTGTTAGTGGCATGATGGAATAGGCCTGCTTACTACTGCTTTTTTTTTCTTTTGTTAAACCAGTGTTTCTTTGTAACTTTGTTCTTCGTAACTCTATTCAGAGTTTTTTTGTTGCCTTTTATTCATGGGTTTGGGGAAGCTACGATAGAACTAAGGTATATGTTTTCTCTCATTTTTGATTTGATTGTGTGTACTTTAATATTGGATGGTAAAGAGGGAAATGCATTATATTTCTTAAACTACTTGAACTTATTGTTTTGAATGTGAATCTCACTTTGCGGATCTAATAACATGTCATCATATTTCAAAATCCAATACCACCTCCCTCTATTTCATTGCGCTCTGGTATCTTCTCAATATGAAGATATTTGGTGAATGTTCAAAGTAGTTGTTAATAGGTGTCCGATCTTGGTTATGTAAGAGAAACAAGATCTTTTATTTGATAATTTTTCAGTTTATTTTTAGTTTTTATCAATTTGTTTGTGGTGTTGGTTTTGAAGGCTTTGGAATCTAACTGTTTGTTTTATATTTATGTTTCATTGACTAAGGTATCATTACTCAGTGCTATAAAAAAATCATATTATAGTCATGTTTTATGGGTTATTTCCTCTTCTAATCCTGTTAATTTTGTTACTGTTATCACATATATTTCAATATTAACAAAAAAATTATTACTATTGTTATCACATATATTTCAATATTAACATAGAATTTATGAGATTTTAAGTGAGAATCATATGTTGTATTTTATGCAGATGCGGTGTTTAATCACCAGGTTAGAAGACTGAATGTTTTATGGAGACCCAACATCTTGGAAGGAAATGAGGGTGGGGTTGGCTCATAATAGTGTCTATTATATGTTGCATTGTCATAAATGAGAGAGGGGAAGCAATATTTTGTGTTACACACTATTCTAATTTCTTCATATTAGATATGTAGTATTACATGACAAACACTACTATAGTTTTGGTTCACTCATGTGTCAACTGAGTGCATATTCTCATCATGTGATGGGAGAATTTCAAATTGAATATATTCATTTATATTTTAACTTAAAGAATGTTTCAATGTGTCAACGGCACGGGTACACGGGTATTACATATCAATTAAGAACATGATCTATTAAATCTTGAAAAGTCCAAAAGTCTACTATTTACTGACTATATAAATAAAAATAAATTAAATAAAACTTACGTGTGCGGGTAATGATTGGTCGCTAACAAAAATTCATCGGGATAAATTACGAGCATAGAATTTCATCACGAGAATAAATTTATCGACGTGCCATCGACAAGGGTACAAAATATCACAAGAATAAATTTATCGTCGTGCCATCGGCACGGGTACACCCTAGTATTTATATACACACACACACACACACACACACACACACACACACACACATATATATATATATATATATATATATATATATATATATATATATATATATATATATATATATATATAAATGGAAGAGAGAGAGAGAGAGTAACCTGAAAGTAGAGAGAGAGAAAAAAAGGAGGGAAGAACGGCGGGGGAAAAAAGAAGGGGAAAGGATTTTTTTACTGCGACATTTGTCACGGTCGTGTCACGATCATTGACCATGACAACATTATAAGTATTGTCACGGTCAATGACCGTGACACAAAATGCGTGTTTGTTGTCACGGTCATTGACCGTGACAAGGCTAAGCGCTGGAAGGGTGACAATTTACCCATTTTGGTGTAGTGTTAATTTCATAGTTATATTCATGCTATGTGTTTCATTTAAATGTATTATACGCTTGTATACAATGTTGGTTATTGCACCCATTTTTAATGTGTTATTTTCATGCCGTGTAGTTTGGGGTAATGGAACTAGTTGATTTTAGGAGCATGTTGGGTTATAGAAATTGGGTAGAAAAATGTACACTTGGATTATGGGAATCAAATCTAAAATTTATGTGAATTGAGATAATGATATTATGATGGTTATTAATAGAGAATGCATAGGCATTCCTTAGCCAAACAACCCGCTGGGTGGGGTGTGCTATCGTCTATGATTTCATTTATTATCCCAGGGACTAGGGCATAGACCTGGGTTAGAGAGTATGTCATGTATTATTATGGCAGTGATGCTAATATATTATGGTGTTTTTGTCACATTATGATGGGCCATGGACCAGAGTTATGTTAATTATTTTGGGGGGCCATTGGATTGTTCGGAGGATAATTGATAAAATAGTGGACGGTAGTCCATATTGTACTTTGAGAAGTGTAGCGAGGATTTTGATATGGGATCTTGGGCTTTGTAGTGCCGGCGGTGAGATTCGAGGTTACGATCATATTATTGTGATTTTAGTTTGAGTTGTTGTATTTGCATACAGTCATGTATATATATATATACACTCTTATAGGCATATGTATGATATTTTTTACATGATAATTTTATGCATGACATTTTTGGGTGCATGGTTATGCATGAAATGTCATGTTAAAAGCAACTTTTAGGGGTGGGTGGTAGGGCCTGGGGGCACATGTTTTTTTTGTGCCATCGGCATGGGCACGGGAAATACTAGTATGTGTGTATATATATATATATATAATGTATGAATGATTGTCTGCATGCTGCTTGTTTGTTAAACATACCTACTCGATTGTGATGTCGAAGGAGGTTGCGCGTGGTGGGCAGTCCACCGTGTCATTTATCACCAGGTGTTTGATTGACTCGTTAGGTTATAGTACTATTGCATGTCCATTATCCATGTGTGAGGAGAAGTGTAGGTTTGAGTCAGGTTGGGTGCGATGTGGTATGTTTGCTACCTCAAGGCATATGGCTATGTTCGCCTCGAGTGTATGTGGAATCGTTTAGGATCGGTGGTGAGATTTTGACTTGGTGGCTCAGTGTGAGGCTTGATGTCAAATGCCGAATAGCACACGAGGAATGTAACCGGGGATTCCAGACTGTGGGCATACGGTTATACGTATATATATATTTGTTCTAAAACACTCGCCTAGGCTTTGCCTAGGCACGCCTAAGCTTGAGGCTTGGGAGAAACGCCCCGTCTTACGCTTTTCACATCTTATTCTTGGTAAAATCCTTACGGCGCACTTTTTTCTAAAAACAACAATGCTTTAGTGAAACGATATCGCCTTTTAAAGAATTTTTTACAAACGGGACCATTATCTCATCTAAAACAATCAAATAGTATTTTAATTTGCATATATTCAGACATATTTTTATGATATGTACAATTTTAGTATTTTAATAGCCTTGTTATGGTTAAAAAATATTAAAATATATTAAGAAGGCCTAAACGCCTTTTTACGCCTTTTTATGCCTAAGGCCCGCCTAGGCTTCTAAGGCTTAAGGCTTGGCCTCCACGCCTCGATCACGCCCCGCGTTTTTTAGAACCTTAATATATATATATATATATATATATATATATATATGTGTGTGTGTGTGTGTGTGTGTGTGTGTGTGTGTGTGTGTGTGGAGGCAATTATTATGCAACACAAATAGATACGAGAGAGGTAATCACCATGTAAGAGCAAAAAATGTAAAATGACAATCACACAACAAGGGATGTATGTGGTTCAGCAAATATGTGCCTATGTCCACGGTGGTGCAGTCGGTGTTATTTCTATATACTCCGGAGAGAAGTTACAGAGAATACAACTTGTCCTTTGCCCCGGACCTAGGGTTCAATATATACATGTACATTTTGGTGGATGGGGGTGTTGTCTCCCCCCACGTCTTCCATCTCTCCCTATAACCTCCCTTAATGGGAACGTGAGAAGAGACCGGGTCATAGTTAAATAAGAGATGGGGGGTCTAGACTTTGGGCCGCCAGAATTGGGCTACTCATCCAGTCCCATTATCTTAATTTTGGGTACCCACAATTGCCTCTAAGTTTGTTAGGCCATGTATTAGGTTCAATAAATTTAAATGACCAGTCATAATGGCTTTTTTGTACTTTGTGCAATTCTTCGAGAGTTGTGAAGCTGATTCTGGCGGCACCCGCTCCGTATTTTGTGCACTATTCCCTGTGAGATCTAGCGCTTCGTATTTTCTTCTCTCAGTCTCCATTCCCATTGCCTCCTTGTCATTTGGGCTCGTGCTTATTCATCGTTTGAACTTACATCTTGTAAGTTTTCTGTGCCTTTTCTTCGTTCTTTCTCTTTGAATTTGTAGTTTTCTAGGGTTTTCCAATGGCGAAGATTGGGAATAGGTCGGTCTCTGAATTTAGGAAGTTCTATAACATCCCTGAGTGGGTAGATATTGAGTGTTGTGCTTCCCCCTAGAAACGTTAGAGAGATAGAAGATGCCCATTGGATCCACGTTTTGTTGCTTTCCCACGGGGGACTCACTTTTCCTCCCAACAATCTATTCTTGCACTTCTTTGGCTATTTCAATACTGTCCCTGCACAACGCTCGCCCAATGTATTGGTAGTAACTGATTTATCCTATGAACACCATTAATTATCTTCCATTTCTGTTATTTTTATCAACTGGGGGGAAAACTGCCAATTTCTAGCAAGGAAGCCCTCTTGCCAATAGTCCTTATGGGAATCAGGTAGGTTTACTACCAATACCCTGTCAGGACTCCTAGCCTTGAGATAAAGAACACCAGAACTGGTCCAAGAGAAAAAATAACAGAAACAGACCTCGGCGAGCCCTAACCTAGTTCCAATGTATTCTTGCACTTCTTGGACCAGTTCTGGTGTTCTTTATCTCAAGGCTAAGAATCCTGACAGGGTATTGGTAGTAAACCTACCTGATTCCCATAAGGACTATTGGCAAGAGGGCTTCCTTGCTAGAAATTGGCAGTTTTCCCCCCAGTTTATGGGGTCGAGGGCGGATAGGTTCTCCGTCCCCTTTTTTGGGGAAGAATACATAGGTAGACTTTGCTTAGTTCTTTCAATTTATGTTGACTTGTGATCTTTATGAATTTTCTCTATTTTATCTTTAGCGAGGTCAAAGAATTTGGAACCTGCTCTCAGTGAGGTTCGTATCTCCGAATTGGTGAAGGCCTTGAATATCAGGGAGCCTTTAGCTGATGGCGAGCATCCTCGGTCTGCTGCTTTTCTGCTCGAATACAAGAACGTTGGTTCCAGTCTTATAGCAAGGCCTGTGGATAGCATCCCTGAGTTTGATACCTTTGAAGAGACAGCTGCGGATCAGTTGGACGAGGAGGAGAGCAGCTCTGAAAGTGATATCGTAGGTGCTGTAAGCAATTTGGGTGGAGGGAGATCCAGTAGTTGCAGTTCCTCAGAACGTGGGGAAGTTTCTGAAGCTCGAGAGTCATCGATCACATCTAGTAGTTCGAGCGAGGAGATGGCTTCTCCAGGAAAAAATTTAATTCGGGATGATTATGATGAATACCATATGCTTCTCGCACAGAGATCGAAGAAATAGAAGTCTAGCTCTGGGTCCGTGGCTACTGGTTCTCGGTCTTCTGCTCAGGAGTAGGAAAAGAAGAAGAAATAAGAGGAGAGAGAGAGAGAGAGAGAGAGAGAGAGAGAGAGAGAGAGAGAGAGAGAGAGAGAGAAAAGGAGGAGAAGAGAAAGAGGGTGGAGGAGAAGAAGAAGATAGAGGAGAGGAGAAGGATGGATAGGGATAAAGAGGAAGATAGGAAGAAGATGGAGGCTAGGACGAAGGTTGGGCAAGCCTTAGTCCCGGTATCTGCATTGCCCGAGGGGACTTCTGTTGTAATTTCCCCTCAGTTGGCCCCCACGCTGCTCGAGAGAGCAGTTCTCCCTTCCGATCACCAAAGGGCGCTGGGGTTTGATGAACTGGCCCTACAGGCTAGTCAGAGGCTAGCCCTGGTAAGACTACTTTCCTTTCTCCAATATTTTAATAAATTTTATCATTTCCTTCTTCTAATGTTTTCTTCTTCCTGCAGTTCGTGACTGACTTTGCCGTGATCTATCGTTCTCGCGATGAGCTGGTGAAGAAAAATGGTGTGCTGGAGAAAGAAAACACTTCCCTGAGGTTGAAGGGTGCAGAGCTCGAGGCTAGTTTTAAGGCCGTTGATGCTGCTCGGATATCATCTAATTTGGCCCTCGTTACTACCAACCAGGAGAAGGATGCAGTAGTAAAGGAGTTGATAGAGCTGCGACAAGACTACGACCTGGTTTGCTCGAGCAAGCTGGCTGTCATGGAAGAGAACAGAGTGTTGTTTGAGGAGCTAAAGAAAAAGGAGTCTGAGGCGGTTATTGCCAAGGAGGACTCATACAATTCTGGTTGGACTGCAGCATACGAGGATGCTGAAGTTCAGATAGGCTATATTAGTCGTCTGAACTTCAAGAAGGGCTGGAACAAGGCCCTCATAGCTGTCGGAGTGGATGTTGCATCTCCTCTGTTTGACGAACACGACCTAGGGCCAAGGCCAGTTGTAGATGAAGTCCCTACCTCAGCTGTCGAAGGAGCTGACCCTGTCCCCCAGACGACCCCTACTGACGTTTTCCTTATTGTGGCGACAGAGATTACCCCTGCTGAGGGTGGTGCTCCTGCTGATGCTGACAAAGGGAAACAATTATCGACCTCTGGGCAACCTGAGGTTGTTAACTAGTTATCTTATAGGATTACTTTGTATTTTCTCTTTTTCTGCCTGTAAACTTTCTTTTTGTTGTTCGATGTGATTTCAACTCTTATTAATGAAAAGGTTTCTTTTTCCTAGCGCACTGATTCTGTCTATCTTTTCGATGCTTTCTTATGTCTTGTAGTTGGTTGATATAGAAGAATATATTCCTGCCACATCTCAATTGGGAAGGACCCTTGGTCCTAATGCGAGTCCTGAGGTTCGCCAGGCCTTCGTTAATCTTTGCAAATCCCTTAGGTCTAGGAATCAGAAGTATAAGGATCGGTCTGAACTTGTGGCCAAGTTGAAGGACAGGCTCCAAGCGATGGAAGAGGTTGGTGCTTCAGTGCAAGAAGAGGTGAATGCATTGAGAGCAGAGCTTCTCGATGCTTTCGAGATCAACCAGGTTGGTGAAATGCTTCAGCAAGAAAATGAAGCTTTAAGGCAAGAGGTCTCGTGACTTAGGGAACACGCGCCAAGCACCGCCCCTTCAGTGTTACGAGGCTCTTCATCAACTCAAGCTAGGGCTGGCTCGAGCGATATTGACCCTGTGCTGTGAGGTTCTTCATCGATGTGAGCTGGCAGGAGCACCAGGAGCCGAGATAGGGAAATGAAAGAGCTTCGAGAGAGGGAAATGGAAGAGCTTCGTGGTAACGTCCAACGAGCATATGTGATCGCTGCTGGGCTTCAAAGGGATGTTACTCAGCTTCGACACCTGTTTAAAAAAGGACCTCGGTGAGTATGGGATGACGGTTATGATTAGGGTTGGCAAGATGGTCCGACTAGGTTGACAGAGTTTGAGGAGCTCGCCTTTATCAGGGGATGGTTGAGTGCATTGAGGGATATGCAAGTTCCAAGAAATTCAATGCTCTGGTATCGCCATGAAATATCCCCTCCACACGGATGCCCAATCCCTTTTGAAGGGATGATTAGTGGATACCTATTGATGCTATCCCTCGGCAGCTGCTGGAGTCGGATGCCAACGAGGTTGAGGAGGAGTTAGCCCCTCATCCCGATGACGGCCGACGAGCCCAAGTGGCTGACTACCTTGCTTAGAGGCCTCATCCCCATTAGGATTTAGCTAGTAGTTTCTCTGTGTATTTTTTGTAGTGTAAATGCTTTGGGCGAGCTCGCCGACTAAACATGTATCACCGTTGTTGTAAATATAGTGGATTAATAAAATTTATGTTTTGGGCTAATTTAGCCGACTAAATAAGTGCATTATTCTCTCCAAGTTCTCATTCATTCGTAATCTTCTAAGTTCGTATTATCACACAAGTGTCCTCCCAGTCCAATATAACATCAGGATACCACTGTGACCCACTTTACCTTTTAGGTCATGTCGTCACACTCCCTTAGGCCTAAGTGTGGCAATTGGTGACAACACACCTGGTGTTGGATATTCCATCCGATCAGGATTTTATTTAACCAAAGAAGGTTTGGTGAGGTGACTAGTTTAAATTTGGCCACTTTGCCTAAGGATCTCCAGTAGGGCTTCATATATTGCCATAGGCAATGTCAAGAGGTCTTTCGTGTTTCATAACGATAACCCGAGGAGGGACAATTCCCTACTATGATGTGATGATCAATGTTCCTGTTATTTGGAAAGGATGTGCGATAAAGCTTGTATAGTCGTTACTCATTAGAATGCAACCGTTTTAAATAACTTTCATTAATGACAAGGAAAATGAACTTCTAGTTTCATAACAAAAGAATAAAAGAAAGATCTAAAAATAGAATTTCTTGAGATTGGTTGCGTTCCATGCTCGTGGTATTTCTCTGCCTTCCATCGTTTCCAAGTGATAGGCACCCTGTAGATCATCTCTTGTTATCTTGAAGGGTCCCTCCCAGTTTGGACCTAGCTTGCCATCTGATGGTTTTACGATGCTGCCCAGGACTTTCCTCAAGACGTTGTTCCCAACTCAGAATGTCCTTGGGTTGACCCTTTTATTGTAATGTCTTGCGAGCTGTTGCTGATAGTTCGCTAGTTTTACTAGGGCTAACTTTCGGCGCTCATCCACTAGGTCGAGCTCAGCGAGCAATGCTGCATCATTATGGCCCTGGTCGATAAGGTTGGATCTCATTGTTGGCAACCCGCTTCTAGTGGGATGACTGCTTCCATCCCATACGTCAGCGAAAATGGGGTTTCTCCTGTTGCTCGTCGAGGAGTGGTTCGGTAAGACCACAGAATATGCGGTAATTCATTTACCCATGCGCCTTTGGCTAGCTCTAATTGCTTCTTTAGTCCGTTGATCACAGTCCCGTTAGAAGCCTCATCTTGGCCATTGCTCTGAGGGTAGGTCAACGAACTGAAGTGGTGCATAATACTGTGTTCGTTACAGAAACTCTGAAATGAGTCGCTTTCAAACTGAGTTCAATTGTCGGTGATTATGGTTCTAGGGATGCCAAAGCGAGTGATTATATTTCTCCATATGAACCTTACCATATCTGCATCTGGGATGGTTTGCCAGGGGTTCCGCCTCGATCCATTTGGTGAAGTAGTCAGTTGCAACCAACAGATATTTGCGATTGCTGATGGCTCTAGGCAATGGTTCCACGATGTCGATTCCCCATTGGGCGAATGGCCATGGGCTGGACAGTGATTTTAAGTCGCTAGCAGGTTGGTGGACCATAGGAGCGTGAAGTTGGCATTTCAGGCACTTATTGACATACATCGGAGAGTCCCTTTCCATATATGGCCACCAATAGCCTTCCTTCATTGCTCGAAAAGCCAGAGACCATCTTCCAATATGGCTTCCACAGACTCCTTTATGAAGCTCACGTAGCACTTGCTCGATATTCCCTGGATGAACTCATTGGAGGTAGGGTCCGGAGAAGGATCTCTTATACAAGTTTCCCTCTGGTGATAAGTGAAAGCGAGCAGCTTTGACTCTTATTTGGTGGGCAGTTTTCTTGTCATTTGGGAGCGTGCCATCCTTCAAATAGTCCCTTAAGGGGTTTACCTAGCTGGGAGCTGATCCCACCTGGAGTACTCGTTCCACGTTTGGTGGTTTGCTGTCTCGAATGCTCGGATGAGTGAGGAAATCAACGGGGATGGTCTTCTTAGGTTGGAGTCAACTGCCGAACTCATGGCTGCTAGGGCGTCAGCATGGTTGTTTTGCCCTCTGGGAAACTGCTGGACCTTGATCTCATCGGAGCTCGCCATTAGTTTTTTCACTAAGGTGAGGTAAGCTGCCATTCGTTCCTCTTTTGCATTGTAATATCCACTCATCTGATTGGAAACTAATTGGGAATCGTTGAACACTTGTAAAAGCTTTGCTCCCAAAGTGTGCACCTTCTGAAGGCCAGTTATTAAAGCTTCGTACTCTACTTCGTTGTTGGAGGATGGAAATCCAAGCCTGATTCCTTGTTCAAGGATTGTTTTTTCTGGAGTAATGAGGACAATGCCTACCCCTACCCCTTTTGAGTTGGAGGCTCCATCAACAAACAGTTTCCAAGTTTCCTCTGTTTCTTGGTTCTCCTTTTGCGTTGTTGGTTGAGGTTGGTTGGAAAGTTCCTCGCCCATGACTTCGGCTATGAAATCACAAGGATTTGCCACTTGATTGCGATCCTTGGTTGAAATTGGATGTCGAATCGCCCGATCTTGACTGACCATTTAGACAGCCTGCCCGACAAATCCGCTTTCCTCAGGACTGCCTTAAGGGGGTGCGATGTGAGGACGATGATAGTGTGGGCTTCAAAATAGTTCTTCAGCTTCCTCGAGGCCACTACTAGTGCGAAGGAGAGCTTCTCAAGCGGTAGGTACCTCTACTCAGCATCAAGTAGGGTCTTGCTCGCGTAATAAACAGGGTGCTGGATTCCTACAACCTCGCATATTAACACAGAACTGACAGTGTGGTTGGAAAAGGAGAGGTACAGGTACAAATAATCTGTTTGCCGTGGTATGACGAGCAGTGGTGGAGATCTTAAGTAAGCTTTGAGCTCGACCAATGCTCACAAGCAATCTGGGTTCCATTCTACCGTTTTATTCCCCTTCAGAAGTTGGAAGAAAGGCTTGCATTTCTCGGAGGATTTAGAAATGAAGAGATTTACAGCAGCGAGCATACCAGTGAGCTTCTGTAAGTTCCTGATTGTTTGAGGTGGTTATACCCTATTAATTGCATCGATCTGGTCTGGGTTAGCCTCTATGCCTCTCTTACTGACCAAGTACCCAAGAAATTTTCCTGAGTGGACACCGAAAGAACACTTGCTTGCATTAAGTCTCATTCGGTACTTCGTGAGGATTTCGAAGGTGGTTGACAGGTCTGAGAGGTGATTTTCTTTCATCTTACTTTTAACGAGCATGTCATCGATGTAGACCTCCATGGTGTTTCCCATCTGGTCCTTGAACATCTTGGTGACCAGCCGATGATAGGTTGCCCCTGTATTCTTGAGCCCAAAGGGCATGACCTTGTAGCAGTATAGCCCAACTGTCGTGATGAACGCCGTTTTGTCCTGGTCTGGGGCATATAAGGGGATCTGATGATACCCGGAGTATGCGTCCAGAAAACTCATCCGCTCGTGAGCTGCAGTGGAGTCTACTAGTTAGTCTATTTTTGGGAGGGGGAAACTATCTTTAGGGCACGCTTTGTTGAGGTCAATGAAGTCGATGCAAACTCTCCACTTCTTGTTGCTCTTCGGAACTACTACTGGGTTGGATAACCACTTGGGGAATTATACTTCCCGTATGGATCCTGTATCCAGTAGTTTTTCAACTTCTTTTTCTACCGCTTTAGCCTTCTCTGGTGCAGTTTGCCGTGCCTTCTGTGTGATTGGTCTGAAGGTGGGATCGGCGTGCAGCTGATGACAGACCATACTAGGATCGATTCCAGGCAGTTCGTATGGTTCCCACGCGAAAACATCTACGTTGCGTCCCATCAAAGTTGTCAATTGCTTCTATTCCTGGTCGGTGAGAGATGCTCCAATCAAGAAGACTCTATTACTGTCGCCATCTCCAGCCGTAACTTCTACCAGGTCCTCGACGACCCGCTCGGATGGGTGGAGCCTGGTCTCCTCTACTCCAGGTCTTCCGTACTTTAATTGCTATTTAGAAGGTGTTAGTCCTTCTTCCACTTTCTCGCTGGGCTGATCGGCCTTCCTTTCTGGCTTTGGTCGGATGGCTGCCATGAAGCACCTTCTTGCCATCGCTTGGTCGCCGTGGATCTCCATTATCCTCTCTCGGTTACATACTTGAGTTTCTGATGGTACGTTGAGGAGACTGCCATCATTGCATGGAGCCATCCCCTGCCAAGGATGTCCTGGTATGGCGAGTCGATGTCAACTACCAAAAACTCGATCATCTTGGAGACATTTCCTGCGCGCACCGGTAGTATAATCTTTCCCAGGGGCACAGTTATTTTTCCAGCGAAGCCAACTAAAGGGACAATAGCTTCCTTTAAGTCGGCGACGCTTAACTTCAATTTTCTGAATAGGTCGAGATACATCACTTCGGATGAGCTTCCTTGGTCGACGAGCAACTTGTCGACGTTAAAGTTAGCTATCCTGAGGGTAATGATCAGAGCATCGTGATGTGGGGTTCTCACTCCCACCAGATCTTCATCTGTGAAAACAATATGCTTGTTATAGTTGACGTCATCTGCTCATCGACGCTTTCCCGACTATGACTTTGCTGGATCGATTTGAAAGGACTGCATTACCACTGTAAGTTTCTTCATCTCCATTCGAGCTGAATTTCCTTGGATCTTTTTGGCATCATATGCCCCATGAATTACCGCGAACTCATGTCCAGCATCATCTTCGAGTACATTGTCCGGTCTTGCTTCTCTATTGGCAGCCACCTTCTCTGCCTTTTTCTCCATAAACTGGTTCAAATGCCCAGAATGGGCTAGATCCTTGAGGTGAGATTTAAGACCTTTGCAATGCTCAGTCTTATGTCCTCCCTCTTTGTGAAAATCGCATCTCAGCGCGTTGTTCCTCTTCGAGGGATCTCCTCCCATCTTCTTGGGCCATTTGATGAATGTCTCGTCTTTAATTTTTGCGAGGATCTTGTAAATTGGTCCTTTAAAGACGGTGTTGACCGCCTGGAATGCTTTCAACACATCATTGTTACCTCCGTTCTTGGAGCCATTTTTGCCCCCGTTCTTTCCTCCTTTCCTCCTTTCTTCTGATTCTCAGTTTTGTCACTGTCCTTGGTAATGAGTCTAACTCGGCCATTGTCCCCTGCACTAAGGCGGGTGACATCTTCCACCTTAGCGTACTTCTTGATGCGAGCTATTAGGTCATCAATAGTCATAGCCTCCTTCTTTGTCAGGGACAGGTAAAGAAGGGAAGAGCTGGGTAGCCCAATTTTTAAAGAGGCCACTGCCACTTGTTCCGAGCAATCCTCGACCTCGTTGAATAACTCCCAGTACCTCTTCGCGTAGTCTCAGAGTGTCTCTTGAGGCGTTTTCTTCATTGTCAATAAAGCATCCATCCTTTTGGGATGGGAGATACTAGTAATAAAGCGGGCCATAAAGAGTTCGGCTAGGGATTTGAAACTTCTGATGGATTGGTGGGGGAGCCTTTCTAAACATTTCTGCGCAACATCGTGCAGGCTCGAGGGGAAAATTTGGCACATTAGCGCGTCTCGGTGGTTCCAGAGGGTTATGGCCTATCGGTACTATCTGACGTGATCAATGGGATCAGTCTTACCATCATAAATTTTGAACCTTGGAATGGCAAATTTCTTGGGGGCTTCTTCTTCTTCAATTTCCCTCGTGAAGGGTGACTTCATCTAGATTTTGAGAGCTCGCTTAGCGAGCTCTCTGGTCGATCTGGTACCATGATGGGCAGGATGTTTGTCCATCTCCCTGCGGACCAGATTTCGTATGTTCTCGTTGTTGCGAGTAGGGCTCTGGTAATGGCGGGCTTTTCGCAGGTGCTCGTGGAGGTCATCATCTGACTCGTCTCCTTCCACCTTTTGAGATCCTCGCCTAGGGCTCCTTACTCGGCTACAAGATTTGCTCGCCTGAGGGCTAGGAGTACGGTATGGATGTCTCCTGTTATCATGATGAAGCTCTCTCCAGTCTTTCTAGTCTTCTTTTCAAGAGAGCATTCTCAGCCTCGTGTTTGCGAGAAGACTCCCTTTGCTCGTGGAGCCTTGCCTCGTATGCATTAATCAATCTGGATATCTGTGTGGATCTCGCTAGTCCTTGTCTTTCTTCTGAGGCTGGCCTTTCTAAGCGAGCCCTCTGATCTGAACGTCGAATTTCAGATCTAATCCTACGAGAAACAGGTGGTTCTTGAATATCCCCTGCCTGGGGAGCATTGCTACTGTGACCAGACATTTTAAACTCCTTTCTTGGTGTGGGCTCTTCTCAGGGAAAGATGAACGTTTCCCACAGACGACGCCAACTGTGGAGGTAATTATTATGCAACACAAATAGATACGAGACAGGTAATCACCAAATAAGAGCAAAAAATGTAAAATGTCAATCACACAACAAGGGATGTACGTGGTTCAGCAAAGATGTGCCTACATCCACAGTGGTGCAGTCGGTGTTATTTCTATATACTCCGGAAAGCAGTTAGAGAGAATACAATTTGTCCTTTGCCCCGGACCTAGGGTTCAATATATACATATACATTTTGGTGGATGGGGGTGTTGGATCCCCCCACGTCTTCCATCTCTCCCTATAACCTCCCTTAATGGGAATGTGAGAAGAGACCGGGTCATAGTTAAATAAGAGATGGGGGGTCTAGACTTTGGGCCGCCAGAATTGCGCTACTCGTCCAGGCCCATTATCTTAATTTTGGGTACCCACAATATATATATATATGTGTATATATATATATATATATATATATATATATATATATATATATATATAGCTTGCATATCTATTTATAGCACGTGTGTAGCTATGTATGTTATCTCGTAATTATTTGAATTATAGCGTGTCTCTAAAATTCTATTTGTAAATGAATACCTAGTGAAGATAGTTAGACTTATTTCAGAGAGAGCATGAGAGGAATTGGGGTTACATTGCAGTTGCATATCATAGTTAGACCGGGTTCTTTAATTTGGATAATTAAAATAAACACTTTAGGTGCGCACTTTAGTTGAGAGGTTATGTGTATCTCAAGTGAGTGTGACCAATTAATCTGTAAAGTAATACAATACGATTTTAAACTATTTTAAACTTGTTAAATTATTTTACTCTACGGGCTTTGACCCGCATATTCCCGCATTTCCTTATTTTCTTGTTACACCTCAGGTGCACTGCAGCAGCAGCATGGATATCAAGGATAGAGTTATTCTTGCCAATAGTAGTTGTGGATCCTTGCTTAGACATTTCATCATTTCTACTTTAGATAGGTTCAGTCATTTCTTATTTATTGTTGGGCGGGTTGCATTTAGATGATACTTTATATCACTGAAGAATTTTAGTAGTTTGTCAAAGTTCCATTCAGTTGCTATTTCGTTCACTTTGTGTATTTTTTTTATGACCGATGGTATATTCAATTTAACCTTATCATTTATTATACTTGATGTTCAGGCTGGTGTGGAGCAGTCATCATCACGTTATTGATATCCCATTAAATTTCAAAAGGCCTCAGTCGTAACAAACATGATGCATATCGATCTCATCTTCTGAATCATTACTTCTCTTATTATTACATTCGATCATATCTTTCATTGAACCTTTCAATTGTCCAATGGTTCAATTATCACCAACTTTGGTTGAATACGTATACACATAAATCTCTGTTTCTTTTTTGAGGTCCAATTGCCTATCTAGAAACAAAAGTTCAAAGAACTTTCAAATTTCTTAGCTTCCACATTTCATATCATTGGAGAATTGTGCCTATCAGCTACTTCATTTGATTTATTTTCTTTACCTTTTGTTATTGCATATGAATTTTTGAGTACCCATTAGGAGCACTGTGCTTTTGTTGCCTGAGTTTGGTGGTTATGTGATGATAAAGTCCATGACCCCTTTGAGAGGGCTAAATTATGTTGCCAACTAAAAAGGTAGTAATGATATTTAGAACCCTTTAAGTTGGGACTTAATAAATTAAAAAATCTTCTAATGGGTTGCAACCCATCCAACATCTCCCTTTTACTATCCGTTGATGGCGTCTAGCTCTAAAAATCTCTACATCTTTAAACCATAAGAGTGTGGTGACGAACCAAGGGGTAAAACGGACCCAAAATTTCTTCTTCCATGTGGTGACAAATTTGGATCCATGAATGGCTAATTCATATGCAAGTCTAAAGACCATCGTCCTAATAAAAAATTAGAGGAACTAGTGTTACTTTGTTTCCTAATCTGAGGAGCACATGAAAGTCAGAGGAAGCAAAGTTCTACTGTTCTGCTGACATCTTCTTGTTCGTAAAAAAAAAAAAATTAATTGAAAATATCTATCAATGATCGTGTGATATTTGGATTATTTTATTATCCGTTATTAGTTGGGAGGTCATAAATATGATCGCTATGATCTCGTGGGTGTTGGACTGCTGAAAACCCACGTGTGCATTAACTGCTAAATAGGAAGTTATTTCGGTGGAGTAAAATTATGATAATCAAGACAAAAGGAAGATTCGATGAATTAGTTAATGTTGAGCTAAAGATACACCCATTCATGTTATTAATGTGGTATGTTGATAGTTGTGGCCGACTTGGGTGATTTTAATTATCATTGTGCAATTTGAGCTAAATATTTAGGCCCAGTTTGATTGCGCAAATTGTTTGATTATGTAAATTGGTTCATTGTGAATTATTGAATTGTAAATGAATGAATTTGAAATGAGTTAAATCCAATTTTACACAATGTTTAGTAATTTAAAATTGATGTTAAGATTCTATGAAAAAATGATAAAAATAAATCAAGAGAGAGAAGGGGAGGGAAAGAGAGGAAGAGGAGGAGGGGGAGAGGAAGAGGGAGATGGGACATGCACTTTATGTGACTCCTATTTCAAATGGATTCATTTCAACTTTTTTGTGAAATGATCCAATTTCAGATTTTGTACATGAACTAAAATGGAACAATTAATGAATCATTTCATTAATGAAACCAAACACTATTAATGGATCAATTTGTAAATGAATCAATTTATTAATTATCCAATTTACAATTTTAGGACAACCAAACGGGCCTTAGTCAATCTGATGATTTAAAGGAGATTCACACCATTTTCTGATAAAAAAACATATCAGTATGAAAGATAACTGGAGCTTATTATGGTCGACCTTTGATGCTTGATGTACCCAAAAAGAATCCTACAATGAGGCGGATCTGGCAGCAAGCAATGTTTCACCTAATTATGGCCATTTCCTAGTCGATGTCTCTGTACGATAAGGACCAAGATCTATTGAATGGTGAGTTTCTCTAGTGGCCAAAAGTTCTTGGTTGATGAGAATCTCTAAAATCCTCCAAATAAAAAGAGCGACTTTAAGTTGTTAGGGTCCGTTTGATACAAATTGGGCAAAAGTGTTGGCATGGCAAAATTTGTCAGGGCAAATTTTGCCAAGACAAATATTTTTTTCTCACATTAGGCTATCAAACACCAAATGAGGTAAAACAAGTTTTTTAGGCAAAACATTTTATTAACACATTTTCGTCCATGTTATCGTATATAATAATAAATTTCATTTTTTTTTTATTTTCGTCCCAAATTTTATTTAATAAAAAAACAATTTTTTCTTTTCTTTTTACTTCTCGTTTTTATTTATTAAAAAAGTAACAAACTATATATGAAAAAAAGTTTTTTAACCCCAAAATTATTTATTAAAAACAGTTTTTACATTAAAACAGTTTTTAATTTTTTTACATTAAAACAGTTTTTATATTAAAACAGTTTTTACATTAAAACAGTTTTTAATTTTTTACATTTAAACAGTTTTTACGAAAAAACAATTTTTTACATTAAAACAGTTTTTACGAAAAAACAATTTTTTATATTAAAACAGTTTTCACATTAAAACAATTTTTAATTTTTTACATTAAAACAGTTTTATTTAATAAAAAAATAGTTTTTTCTTTTCTTTTTACTTCCCGTTTTTATTTATTAAAAAAGTAACAAACTATATATAAAAAAAGTTTTTTACCCCAAATTATTTATTAAAACAGTTTTTAATTTTTTACATTAAAACAGTTTTTACATTAAAACATTTTTTTACATTAAAACAATTTTCACGAAAAAACAGTTTTTACACCTAAGCAAATTTTTTATATTAAAACAGTTTTTACATTAAAACATTTTTTTATATTAAACAGTTTACACATTTAATTTTTTTTTAATTTTTTTACATTAAAACAGTTTTTACATGAAAACAAATTTTTACATTAAAACAGTTTTTACGGAAAAACAGTTTTTACATTAAAACATATTTTAATTTAAAACAGTTTTTAAAATATTCATAACAGTTTTTTTAATTATTTAAAACATTTTTTAAATTATTTTTTTAAATATTAAAAGCATTTAAGAAGTTAGCAAATTTGTTGGCAAATATTTCTCACCCATATAGCAAAGCAAAATTTGCCAACATGTTATGCATAGGAGGTGTTGTACATTGGCAAATAGCTTGTAGGCAAATTTTGCTATCAAACACACCAAATTGTAGGCAAATACCATATTTACCAACTTATTTGCATTTGCCTACCATTTGCCATGGTATCAAACACACCCTTATTGATTTTTAAAGGGTACAAATTTTCATCTTTGGTTTGTTAAAATCGGCGACCACTCATTATTACTGAATTGATTTGGGTTTAATTGGGATTGATCCATTGCCCTCGAATTTTTTGTTCCACGTTTGAAAATGATGAACTATGAATGGACATTGCAGATATGCACATAAAATTCTATTTCGTTTGGTGATTAACGGCCATATCCAATTTTGGTATATAGTGTTTGTTCAGAATGATCATTCTAGGGTGATCTAATTGTGTGACAATGGAAGATTGACGATTATCTCAGGTTAAAGATCGCTAGTTGATATGATAGTTGTATGTTGATCTAATAATGGGACGCTGTGATGCAACACAGACTTGTCGAAGATGCCTATTGGAATTGATGACCCTTGACAAATCTGACCGCTTGATTTTTTGTAGAAGGTGATTTTAACCCATGCTCATTGTAGTTATTGGTCACTAAGTCCCCGAAACATGAACTCTCTTTTTATCCAAAGTAATTGGGAACGAATTATTCAAAGAGGACTTTATGAATCCTCTATAGTGAAGACCATTTTATTCTTTTATCCAATCTTATTTGCGTTCTTGAGTTTGTCGCAAACTAAGTTTAAATGGATCTCTGGAATCAATATCAGCCAAACTCTTGTCGCCTCGTAAATTCAGTGGAAAGATTACTTAAAACTAATATTTTTTTCTTGTAAAATCAAACAATTGATTACAACAAAAAGAAATTTAAGTTTAATCCTATAAATACTCCGCCAATATATTCAAAATCTCATAATGAAAAGAGTGGATGCAAGGGGAAATATTCTTGATTATTGGTATATTTCAAGATTTCTCAAATCTCCTTTTCAATTTCACTTTTCACAATATTTGGTTATAAACATCCTATGATTTAGAAAACTCTATCTGGGTATAGTTTAAAACATTGTATGCTACTTTTGCCTAGAATCATGGACAAAAATATTTAACAAACCTATCCTAGGATTATTAATATGATATTCCTCTTTAATAAACATAATCGTCCAAGTTATTAAGTGATTAAAATCTATCAGAGATTCCCCAATCATGCATGTGTTGATACTATAATATATTTACTAATATATAAAAAACAGATCTATGTTACATAAATGGTGATATACATACTAGTTCTTGAAAATTTTGTTACACCTTTCCATTAAATATGAAGGAACGAAGTTCATGAACTAATCGTCTCGTTTCACAAACGGTGCCAAACTATAGGGGATCTGAAATCGCTCAGAAGGGGGTCCCCCACAACAATGTTGAAAAATATAAGAATAAACATGAGAGACATAAGATTTACATGGTTCGGCCAAGATCGACCAATGTCCACAGTGGCGGTGAGGGTGTTCTCATTATAATATGGAGATAATTTACATGAGAGTGTTATTTATCCTCTAAGTCCCCTTACACAATAAGGGGTTTTCCCTTTATATAGAGTTAGGGATTAAAATTTAATAAGGAATCTATTATTAGAGTTTGCATCATAAAAAAAACACTATTATTGTGATATGATTGGTCTTTTCCTTCATTTGGACTCTTTGGTCTTTATCTTGTCCTGCTTGTTATGTAGCGTCATAGGGACTCCAGCCGGACGAGACTGGCATGGTAGGTCATTTGTTAGTGACCTAGGGGAAATCCATCGACCTTCCTTAGCAAGATCCCGGAGCCCCCTTACAACACGTCACAATATTATTAGAGGCATATTTTCATCCCCCATAAGTAGGGACTACCTTGTACATTACAATGGGTAAGATCTCTTACCAAAATGCGATGTGAATGAGAATGCCATCATATATTCACTAAGTTGTGATTTCCCTTTATGTAATGAGTGGTATTGGCACTCAATTTACACTACAATTGTAATGACGTCAAGTTTTAGATTATGTCAGCATGTTAGAAATATGACTTGGTTGTCGATCCGATTCTAACAACTTAGGACTTTTCATAAGAAGATATTCAATTATGTATACTCTCTAGCTTTTAATTTAGAGTTTTTGGGGAGACATTTTTAGACATGTTCTACTATACTGTAATACCTCGTTATTTTCAGGGCTGATTTACGAATATTATATAAGATTCCGGTAATGTTATTATTTTGTTAATTGAGATATTTTATTTCAAATGAAAATATTTATTATTTGTATTATATCTAAAAATAATTTATTTCAATTTGAAATCGAATCAAACAATGAAATTTTAATTGAAATGGTTTTTGGACATTCATAATGGTTTAAATATGTAATTTAGATAATTTAGAATTAAAGAAAAATATAGTAATATGGGTTAACTTAGGCTCCAAAATAGGGTTTGAGAGACAGGCTATATATGGAATATTATGACTATTTATAAGGAAAGTGAGATGAAAAAGGGAGGCCAACAATGAAATCTAAAGAGGCATAAATGAGAGAAATGAGAAGAATCAGTTTGGAGTGCTTTAGATATTCTTTTTGAGTGCTTATGGCTGAGATTTGAGAAAAAACTCAAAAACACATACCTGGCCCATTTTTTTATGCATAATCCAGATCTGAAGTTGGATTCACAATTCAGATAACATTCGGATTTGATTTTTCTGCATTTTTAAAAAAAGGCTTAGAATTGTAAATTTTGTCTCTCTTGAGGTAGTTTCTTCCTCCCGTTGGTAATTTATGTATTACACCTATTCAACCTTGAATGTATAGTTATATTCATGATACATGTTGCTTTTTTATATATTATACACTCGTATACTATATTGGTTATCGTACCCATTTCCTATGTGTTATTTTCATGGCTTGTAGTTAGGACTAATGTGATTTTACGAGCATGTTGGGTTATAAAAATTGGGTAGAAAACTTGTACACTTGAATTATGGGAATTGAACCTGAAATTTATTAGAATTGAGATAGTGATATTATGATCATTATTATTGGAGAATGAATAGGCATTTCATAGCCAAACCACCCACTGGACGTTGTGTGTTCTCGCCTACGATTTTATTTATTATCCAAAGTCTAGGACATGGCCCCCAATTTGCGAGTATACCAAGTGTTATTATAGCGGTGATGCCAAGATTTTATCATTATGATGTCAGGTTATGATGGTCCATGTGTGAAAGTTATGATATTTATTTTTGGGGGCCATTGGATTAATCCAAGGATAATTGACAAAATAGTGGGTAGTAGTCCATACCTTATTGTGGGAAGTGCGACATGGATTTTGTTATGGGATCTTGGTTTGGGTAATGCCCGCGGTGAGATCTTGGGTTATGATTATATGATTGGAATTTTAGATTGAGTGGTCATACATAATACTCTATTGTATATTATGCACACATACACGAGTATGTGTAGTTACACTTTGAGCATTTATGTGAGCTACAAAGTTTCCCACTCACCCCCATAGTTTGTTGTATTTGAGGTTTGACGGGAGATGCTATTAATGTCATCGTTGGGATTAGGGTTATCGTTAGAGGCTACGGAAATTTATTTTCAAAATTTAAATGTACCACTTTGTTTATTGTAAATTGTTTTGTAAAATGACATTTGAGATCTAATAAAATTGAGACATTATATACTGTCGATTTATCTATTTATGCTTCCACAAATTTATCCTCAATCTAAATCGTCTTTATCTCCCTCGGCTAATCATAAAAACATCTCACCCAATTTAGTTAAAAATGTTAATAATCAAGTATTTATGAGAGAACTAAAATCATTAGTTAAAATAGTGAACAAATAATACATATTAATAAGTTACTTAATATAAAATTTATTATATATGCAAATAAATGCAATTTTGGCATATTATTTTAATTTGACTCTAACTATCGATTTGTAATTCAATATAATTCATATAATAATGAAAGAATAAAAAAGTGTTATACGAATATAGAAATAGTATGTTTTTATTGTAATAGAGAAATAACAAATTGGAGTGATAGGGTTCCAAGGTGAGAGTCGTAGCCAAAATTACAATGGTGGTTTGATTGAATGTCAATATGTGTTCTCCTTATAGTCAGGGGTCTTATTTATACCAATGGACAGTCATATATATGTACAACACTTAAGAGATTGAGTGCAGTTGAACTCGAAAACCTTTTTACCTTATTAACTTTAAAATGTTATGGCTAGAGTAAGACTCCATTACTTGGGATGTTGATGCCATTTAGCCGTGAAGTTCGAAATATTCTTGATATACACTGTTATATATGTAGTTGCTAACTTAAACCAAATATTTTTTGGGTAGTAAGTTCCTAATATATATATCTTTGTGGGACATGTGTACTTATGTGCACACATCGATTTACAATCGAGATTCTAGGATGCTTAGTCGTATCCTATATAAAGCTTGGGCATGCATTAAAAAATGAATCTCGAGATAGACCCACTTGCGAAATATATACTAAAGTTTAAGGTGTGAAAAATAAAAAAGAACAAATCATATGGATCCTGAAGTACAAATACCCAAACACTAAAAATCAACTTAACCCATAAAAATCCCACCAACAGGCCCTCTAGCTGCTTTGGATGATCAGCCTCCCCCCCCCCCCCCCCAAAAAAAAAAAGAATTAGTAGATTGACTAAATTATTGTGTCTATTGAACAATGCAATATAGAAGCTATATCGCCCAATCTTATTCGATCTGATTCGATTATTTTCTCTGCTGTTGACCAAATATCAACGGACCTCATCCTTTGGAAAATCGGCCAAAGCCTTAGCCCAAACCTCTACGAATAAAGGTCCCCATCAACCTTAAAATGGCATTAAAACATAACATTGATTTGGTTTTCTAAATTTATTATATCTCGAGTTAGAAACCTCACCATTGATTCACCTTTCCAACTCTCTTCTCCCCCGAATGCCTACAAAACTCAAGATTTCTTCTGAGATGTCTAAAAGGTCTCGTAATTTAGAAAAGTCTCTTTTCTTAAAAGAAAAATCCTTACTTTCATGAAGTCACGCTAAAATTGGGTTCGGAGTTTCAAAATTTTCATCAAATTGGGAAAAGTAGCGCTCTAAAATGAAGCTTTGCCTAACTCAAAAGGAGAACTACCCCTCCCAAATACCTCAAAAAAGGGGACTTGCCAAGGCAAAAAGTTATATTTCTCCGTAAGGTTAAGAAACTCTTCTTGATTTTCTCTACAACACCCCTCTAATATTTACAACAATAAACTGTTCATACTTGTGCACCCCCAATAACCAGGATACCAATTAGGGGCCCAAGTTTTCAATTTGAACCATTTATATTGTTTAAAGCCTCATTTTTAACCAACACTTATACTTGTGTCACAAATTGACATGCTCATGTGCTAGCATAATACAATAAAATTCCATTATTTGAAAGTAAAAAACATCAAAACACACTTTTGAAATTATTCTCAGGAATGTTGATCTATGTCAACTCAAAACATTGCTAAAACAAAAGTCTAATATTGAGTTACTTCTCACCATTTCTCCATTTAAATAAAGAATGTAACCGCGTAGCACCCCGAACTTGTCTTTTCAATTCAATATCTTTCAAAAATTAACATTTAATTAACAAATTATTCTAACATATTAATATATCAATCGAAGACAATGGAAATGCAATATTAATTACTAGGCTAATGAAATATTGCACTGTTATACCTTATATACCTTGTATCCTACAACCTTCCCATTTACATGTTTTTCCATTTTGTGGAAACTATGTTGTCTTTGATCTCGTGTATCCTAGGGTATATAGGAGTTTAATCAATCCCAACTTCTGAAGCCCGAGCCTTATAAAATATATCTCAATGTATTATTTCTTAGGAATATCTACATCCCCGGTTACTCCTTCTCCTTCTGTCTCACGCCACTAAAGAAGTCATCTTTATTCTAAGATTTAAAACTTTAAACCTTTTACAAAATCCTCCACATACACCGACGAATTAGTTTAAAGGGTCACGTCTTCAAGTAAGTGATCGTTGGACAATCGTGACATAATGTGTCATTGTCAAGGTTCTATTCGATCTATCAACCCTATTTTTCCAATTCTAATTCTTACACTTACACACTCATCTGATTTGAACACATGTCAAACTAAACTGTAGAGCCTTTTTTCCCAAGTCTCATTCGGTATGTATATGCAAAATTGATTCCTTATCATCATCTCGAACCTCAATAATATATCTGTTAATTTGTTTTCCATGATGAGATGATTTTATCTCTCGTTCCTTATACTTATCCAAACCAAATGATATATCAAACTATCCTAGCGCATGATCTCCTTAATACATCCCTACTATCACATTCATATCAATAACCCAATCGAACTACGTTATCTTTCATGAAAAGTCTCTTTTGTTATCTAGGATCAATACCGAGTCTTTATTGTGAGTTGAATCCTAGATAATGTATCCCAAAATATGTGGTCGCCACTAGACTGCATACTTCTCTCACATATAGTCAAAATATATATCGGCTATCTTAACATACTGATCAATCTGTCACATACATATGATCATGCTAACTTGTATACACAATAGAGATGCATCCATCTCTCATATCACCTTTTAATATCTCCTCAAAACATGAATGAGATATAAAACCATCTCAGAGCTGAGCTATCTCACACACTTACATATACTATAATGAATTCCATTTAGACTATGCATAATGTCATACATAATCACCTTTATATACCTGCATTGATCGAGTAACGTTCCTACACATCTTAATCACATAATTTTCGTACATAAGAACTTATTTATATACTAATAAGGAAGCCTCACACTAAGCTCTCCAAACCTATTTTAAAATAGCTAAAAAAATCACATATGGGTAAAACTCCATAATTATGACTCCATTGGGGATAATTTTTCTTCTATCGTAATGTAACATTGTGTATCAAAGTTTAACCTCACCAGCTACATTAAAGTGGTGACTCCGCCAAAGATAAATCTAGTGAATCGAACTATCTATATGCTTCCACTACAATCCTTACTATTTATCTATTATATGACTACTTTATGTGAATTTCAAAATTGTTTGTTGTTCTTAGATTTATAATCCCTCATCACATAAATGTTTTCTTATGTTCATGTGTACATGATTATACATTTAATCAAATATATAGGTGCGCGAAGGGCCTCGCGATAAAGTGAAACATCAAACTGAGTGGTGAATATAGATTATTTATTTCCACCACGTGCTACATAGTCTTGACTCTCATATATTTTTAACCTTATATCCTCAAGAGTGCCCAAAAGTTACTAGTGTAAAGGAGTTAGTACTTTAGGAAGGTTATTTTACGCAAAGTATAGTTCGTACTTCTAAAAATTATCCTACCCCAAAATAGAGGCTCGTAGTTTTGAGAAGTCACTTATTTGGACAAAGCTCTTACCTTCAATAATCATCTCCCCGAAGGAATAGTTTCCAATGAAAGTCTTTAGTCTTTTCGTTCACTCGCCTGGTATATCGAACAACTTTTCTCTTGCTCCCAAGGTCTAGTGACATGGAACGTTTGATTTTTTCTTGTTACTAGGGTATATCGAATAGGCTTTCATAACTATTTAGTACTACGTTAAAATGGTGTCACACGTACGTTAATGGTTGCTTAGTCCAATAAGCCTGGTATATAATGAGCCATGACCATGAAAATACATCCTTTAATAACCGAGTCACATTATCTCTTAGCATATAGAAAAAACTCTATGGACACACCCAATTGCACATAAATAATAGATACTTATGTGCATCGTCCTGACCAATTTTTCAAAAATTTTGTCAGATGGATGGAAGTCAATCCAAAACCGCTCAGATTCTAAGTTGAACATCTTACGATGTAAACAAGATAAATAGTATGAGTCCATAACTAATGGCCAAAATAAAAGCCCTTTACATTGGAAAAAAACAACACTTAAGTTGTTTAATACAAGATTAAACTATCTAAATGGCTCCGAACTGTTTGTTGAAAAAACTCTTTTCTTAAAACAAATTATAAACACAATGTAATACCCCGTATTTTTGTGATATTTATTTATGGGATTAATTGAATTAAATGAGTATTAATTGGAAATTAATCCGGATAAAAATACTAGCGAGATGCGAGTTGGTATTTAATATTAATGAGTATATATGGCTATATATGAATATTGAACTATGAAACTTGTCGTGAGATTGAAATACGTCAATTTGGGCATTTTGTTGAGACGCGTGTGACAGTCGCGTCAGAAATATTATTATTTAATTAAAAAGTGAATTTTATTTCTATTAACCATATGGTCATTTTGAGTGCGCCAACGCGTTCGGAAGGGTCGAAATAGTCAGAAAACACTAGCCGGGGGTTTAGTTTGGGTCCCGGGACATTTTTAGGCCATACCGGCAACGTATAAGGGTAGTTTGGGAATTTTAGATTTTTGGGAATTAAAACCCACGAAAATTAGGAAATTAATATCTGATTTGGCAATTACCCACTAAACCCACTAATAACTTAATGGGCTATGGGGGTTATTAGACTTAGTCCCAAAAGTTCCTAAGGCAAACCCTAGCCACCATTGTCACTTTGGAGAAGAAAGCTTGTAGAGAGAGAATAAAGGAGAATTCTGCAGAGAGAGAGAACCATCCATCAATTCGACATCAAAATCAGAGATACACATAAGGCAAGTGGTTTAATTTCGTTTATTACAAAGAATGTTTCTTCCATGTGTAGGAAATTGACAGAATTTGTATTGTTCTTGGGAGTTAGATAAAAACCCATTAATTGGAATTAGAACTTTATATTTTGATGAAAGGATTGCATGTAGAATTGTGTTAGGAAGATTATTCTGATGGAAATACACCTTGTTCATAACAAAAGCGGATTTAATTATACCCATTGGTGATTTTAAAATTTTAGGGTTCATGTTCATATGATTTGGGGATAAATGAAGGGATTTGATGATTCAATGATGTTTAGGAAGTATTGGCCCTATATAAACGTTAATATATAACCTAAGTATGTTTAGGAATGATTAGAACCCATGTAAAATTGTTGGATTGATGTTTAGATAAGTTTGGAGAGGAAGAAAAGTTGGAAAAACGATATAGGGAAAATCTGGGCTCGAAGCTGGCCACTCGTTAGAAGACCTGCCCAGGTCGTTCGAACGAGCTTCTAACGAGTTGACAGTTTGACTTCTAACGAGAGGGGTGTTCGTTCGATGACTTTCGTTCGAACGAGATCTCGTTAGAAGGCCCACTTCATTCGAACGAACTCTCGTTCGAACAGCCTCGTTCGAACGAGACTTCTAACGAGTTGACAGTTTAGGTTTTTTAGCCTGTTTTGATTTCGCGTGTCCCGTAACCTTATTTAATAGTAGAGATAACCTTCCCTTGATGATAAATTGATATAGTAGGGACATTTGAGATATATTGAGGAGTAAAACCTAGAAGTGTGATTCGAACCGAAGGGAAATTATGGATTAGGACGTGAGTGTCTATTACAACGTGAGAACAATTAATGGCTTGTATAATTGTATCAACCGGGAATATGTAAATTGTGTAACATTATACGTAGGTACGAGAATGAGAAGTGTACTACAAATATATTATGGTGATTACTAAGATGTGTGCATACTTAGTATATGTATATGATTTTATGTGTATGACATACCTACCATACTTGCTATCACGGGAGGTTTACGTTCGCTTAGGGCCCTCTAATCCTTGTGTTGCCCGGATTTAGACTGGTACCTCAATGAACATAGGTCAGAGAAGGACTTATTGGGATGTTAATAAGTCTGCTGATCGTGGGAGCGCAGGTATGTGCGTGACCCATGTGATGTGACTGTGTTCGCCTCCATTGTTTGTGATTGTTGTTATCTGAGAACGATTCCTGAGAGATTCGGAATGTGTGATCCTTATGTACGTGATGTACCGGGATGGATAGCAGAGTATGTGTGCACCGCATCTTTGTCTCGGGGTGCTTGTATTGTATATTTATGACGTGAATAATATACACTTAATTAATGGGAACTTTCATGTTGATATTATGAATATAATTATGGTAATGTTTTGAGAAAAACATAACGGGTTAACCGATAGTGAATTGTATTACTAATTGAGAATCTGAGTTTAAGCAAAACCCTCTATTTAATTGATAATGCTAGAATGTAATATGGGAATCGAGTAGTAAGGGGTAGAACTTATTACGGTTTGGTTAGATATGTATGTTATTTAGATGGGTACGATACGTTAGGAGTGCACATGTAGTCGAGAGGTGAGAATTTCATGTGAGTGCACGTCCTAACATGTATTTTGCATTTAATGTTTTAATGTTATTAAAACACTTGATTTTTTAAAAATGATTTCCACTTTCGGGCTCTGACCCATTTGCTTTCAAATCTATTTTGTAAAAACCATTTTAGGTGCCCAGCCACAAGGACACCATGCTTAGGACCCTCATTCAGGTGACGAGCTGTAGCTGTTTGTTGAAGTTACTGGACTTTTCTTGTAGACGCTTCATCTATCTTGACTCTATATTCAGCATTTATCAGTTGTAGGGCATGTCGCCCATTTCTTTTAGAGACATTTCATTTATTTCAGTTATTCAGACTTCTGGCATGTAATTAATTCAGGATTCAGACTTGTCATATTATTTTTCAGTTGTGAGATTGTGTGAGGAGTTTTCCTCCGGACTTATTATTAATTGCTGGTTATTTCATTACCTCGTTATGGTGAATGGATTTTGTTGTTCTTCCCTTATTCTTCTATTGCATGTTAATCAGACTTAATTTAAAATTTGGCAACTTACTTTTTAAATACTAGGTGGTTAGTAATCTTTAAAATGTTTTCGACAGTGATGCTATTAACTGAACCAACATGACATTTTGTATTGATTTAATAAAGGAGTAGATACCCGGTATTTAATTAGTCGGGGTGTCACAGGTGGTATCAGAGCATCAGGTTCTAGTGTCCTTTAGGATCTGTACGGCTTATTATGTTTTCCGCTGAGCTTTCTTTAATGTAGAGCCCTATATTTTAGGACTGTTGTATTCTTTTGTATATGCTACATTCTTCAGCTATTTTGAGTTTATAACTGCGAACTTATAGACTTTATTCTTGTTTCAGAATGCCTCCACGACGTGCACAAAGGATTCCCAGGGATGCAACGCCAGAACCACAGCCCGCACCAGTTCAGGGCACGATGAATGCCGCCGAGGTTGCAGCCATTGTAGCCCAGGCGGTAAATGCTGCACTAGCCGTAGTTCAGCAGGCACCACCTCAGGCGCCGATAGTCGCGCCAGTTCAGGCACATGCATTCCCGTCTACTTGGGAACGTGTACGTGATGCTTTTCATAAAGCACACCCTCCGGAGTTCGCAGGTAGCTCCGATGTTGTGGTTTCGAGTCAGTGGAGGAAGGATATTCAGCGGCACTTGAGGATGTATAAGTGCACCGATGTCCAGAAGCAGATACTAGCTACCTTTAAGCTAGTGGGGTCTGCACTGCAGTGGTGGGAGTCTATTACCACCGTGGAGGAGAGAGATACTCTCACTATACAGGAGTTTTGGGTGCGGTTTGACCGCAAGTAGTTTCTGTCAGCTGTTCACACGGAAATGAGGAAGAAGTTAGTGAATCTCAGACAGGAGGGTAAGACTGTGGCCGAGTATGAGGCCGAATTCACAAATCTGTTAAATATTATTCCAGATGAAATACCAACAGAGGAGAAGAAGATACAGAAATTTACAGACGGGTTGACTTGGAGGATCCGTCAGCATTTGTTGGGGAACCTATCGTTGGCCACTTACTCTGATGTGGTTAACGCTGCATTGCTCCATTGCCAGGATCACCGCTTTCACATGGCTGAGGGCAAGCGATCGGGAGAGTCCAGCCATCAGGGAAGGACTGGAGGGAATGGTGCCAGTGGGGCACAATCTATTCAGGGGCAGAGACAGGGAGACCAGGGTTCCCAGCAGGGGGATCACAAGAGGTTCAGGTCAGGAAATTTCAGGCACGGATAGGGAGGTTTCTGGCAGGGCCATCAGGGTCCGAACGACTATCAGAACCAGCAGGGTCAGAATGGTCAACAACAGTTTCAGCAGGGCCATCAGGGCCAGTGGAGGAACGGTAACGTCCACCAGGGCCGGGGGCAGCAGGGACAGAGAGGGGGGAACTTCCCGGGGAAGTGTTTCGTTTGTGGCAAGACTGGCCATAAACGCCAGGACTGTCCTGATAGGGGCAGGGCCCCGCAGCAGCAGCAGGGTGCTCGACATGAGCCACAGAGGCCACTTTTTCCACCTTCCCTCCCAGCTCCAGCCCAGGTGCCAGCACTACCAGCCATTCCAGCAGTTCCTGTGCAGCAGGGGCAGTTACAGTATGAACGTGTCTATAACGTCCACCAGGCAGCAGCTCCACAGGCACCACCCGCGATTGAGGGTATGTTTCCTATCCATGGTACTATGGGTAGGGTTTTGTTTGATACGGGGGCAACGCATTGTTTTATAGCTACACATTTTGCGAAAGCCTTAGGGTTGTTAGCCACAGCAGAGAGCACAGTGACGTGTGTAGACTCACCATTGGGGAGTGGGTCACTTATTTTCTTTATATGCCGGGGAGTGGGGGTAGATATTGGTAGTTTGGTATTACCTGCAGACATGTTGGTATTAGATATGCATGTGCACGATGTGATTATCGGTATGGATTGGCTCGCAGATTATAGAGCCATGATTGATTGCTTCGGTGGGAGCATTGTTTTTGCCATTCCGGGCAAGAGATGTTTGTAGTGGCGATGCCTCGCCCAGAGGGAGGCTCGATCGCTCATTTGTATTACATAGAGGAGGATACCTCTAAGGAGGTTGTGATTCCTTTAGATTCGATCCCAGTTGTCAGGGAGTATTCCGATGTGTTTTAGGAGATACCAGGCCTACCTCCCAGTCGAGAGATAGACTTTGTCATAGACTTATTGCCAGATACGAGACCTATAGCATGCGCACCGTACCGTATGGCTCCAGCAGAGATGCGAGAACTACGAGATCAGATTGAGCAGTTATTAGGTCAGGGGTTTATACGGAGGAGTACTTCACCGTGGGGTGCCCCTGTGTTGTTCGTGAAGAAGAGAGATGGTTCACTGAGATTGTGTGTGGACTACCGGGAGTTGAACAAAGTCACGATACGGAATAAGTATCCGTTGCCTCGAATCGATGACTTATTCGACCAGTTGAGAGGAGCTTATTTCTTCTCGAAGATTGATTTGAGATTGGGATACCATTAGTTGCGTATCAGGGAGGAGGACGTCTCAAAGACTGCGTTCTTATCGAGATATGGTTCTTACGAGTTTCGAGTTATGCCTTTTGGTTTGACTAATGCTCCAGCCGTGTTTATGGACTTGATGAATAGGGTGTTCAGAGATTTCCTAGATCAGTTTGTCATTGTTTTTATTGATGATATTCTGGTTTACTCCCAGACAGAGGAGGAGCACGCCGAGCATTTGAGGCAAGTTTTGCAGACGTTACGTCAGAACGAGCTATATGCAAAATATGAGAAGTGCGGGTTTTGGCTGAAGGAGGTCCAGTTTTTGGGACATATTATTTTCGATCGAGGGATATCTGTTGATCCGGGGAAGGTATCCGCGGTGAGGGAGTGGGGACAGCCCACGACACCGATGGAGATCCGTAGTTTCTTGGGATTAGCAGGATACTACAGGAGGTTCATTCGGGGATTTTCGAAGATAGCGGGTCCTTTGACACATCTGACTCGTAAGGGTGTGCCATTCATCTGGAGTGATGCCTGTCAGTTGGCATTCGATGAGTTGAAGGATAAGTTGACCTCAGCACCTGTGTTAGCATTGTCGAGACTGGGAGTTGAGTATCTAGTCTACACCGATGCGTCCTTACAAGGGCTTGGAGGTGTATTGCAGCAGGAGAGTCAGGCCATAGCTTATGCTTCCCGTAAGCTAAAGCCTCATGAGAAGAATTACCCCACTCATGACTTGGAGTTGGCGGCAGTTGTATTTGCCCTTCGGATTTGGAGACATTATCTTTTGGGGGAGAAGTTTCGATTGTTCACAGACCACAAGTACCTACAGTACCTATTCACGCAAAAGGAGTTGAATATGCGGCAGCGAAGGTGGCTTGAGTTTGTGAAGGATTATCAGTTTGATATCCAGTATCACCCGGGGAAGGCTAATGTGGTAGCAGACGCGTTGAGCCGTAGGCCAGTAGATGAGGTGGTAGGGGTGTGGAAGGCCAAATGGAAGGAGTTGGGACACCAGGATGCAGTGGCCCGATCATTCATGTCTGTGATGACTGTTACACCGCAGATTGTCACGAAGGTAGTAAGGGCACAGGCAAATGACTCGTTCTGTCAGGAACAGATAGTTCGATTACTTGCAGAGGGAGTCGAATCCTATACCATAAGCTCAGACGGAGGATTACGCTTCAATGGGAGATTAGTAGTTCCGGAAGGGGAGGAATTGCGACACTAGGTGATGGCAGAGTCGCACGGTTCACGGTTCGCGGTACATCCCGGTGGGGACAAAATGTACCAAGACATGAGACGACAGTATTGGTGGAGCGGGATGAAGAGAGATATTTCCGTGTTTGTTTCAAAATGCGCCACTTGTCAACTAGTAAAAGTGGATCATCAGAGACCGGCAGGACTTTTACAGCCATTGGAGGTCCCGATGTGGATGTGGGAGAGCATATCCATGGACTTTATCACGGGGTTGCCTACGTCACAGAGAGGTCACGACTCCATTTGGGTAATTGTGGACAGGTTGACCAAAGTCGCTCATTTTCTACCCGTAAGGACAGACTACACTACGGGACAGTATGCCCAGCTCTTTACTGCAGAGATAGTGAGACTTCACGGTGTGCCCCTAAATATCGTGTCTGACCGAGACAAGATATTTGTTTCACGGTTTTGGGAAAGTTTTCAGGAGGCCATGGGCACGGAATTGCGGTTGAGTACGGCGTATCACCCGCATACCGATGGGCAAACTGAGCGTACAAACCAGATGTTGGAGGACATGCTACGTATGTGCATCATTGATTTCGGGGGTGGATGGGAGCAGTATCTTCCACTGGTGGAGTTTGCTTACAATAACTCCTACCAGTTCACCATTGACATGGCTCCATTTGAGGCGTTGTATGGTAGACCTTATCGTTCCCCAGCATGTTGGTTGGAGGTGGGGGACAACAAACTACTTGGGCCGGAAGTGATTCAGGATACTTCGACGAGGATAGAATTGATTCGGAGTCGCATTCGGGTAGCTTAGGATCGGCAGAAGAGCTATGCTGATGCGAAGAGGTTCTTCAGGGAGTTCCAAGTGGGGGACCAGGTTTTGCTCAGAGTATCTCCTATGAAGGGGATTATGCGTTTCGGGAAAAAAGGGAAGTTGGCACCGAGGTATGTGGGACCATTTCCTATTATTGAGCGGATTGGACCGGTTGCGTATAGACTTGGGTTACCGGAGCATTTGCATCGGATTAACGATGTATTTCATATTTCCTCGCTAAGGAAATATCTTTGAGACGATTTGGCTCATTATCATATTGCTTTGGAGGACATCGATCTCCAGCCAGATAGCTCCTACGAGGAGGGGCCGATTGCTATTTTGGACCGAAGTGAGCGGAAACTGCGGTCAAAGATAGTTCCGTTAGTACGTGTTCAGTGGCGACATCATAATGTCGAGGAGTCCACATGGGAGCACGAGGATGAGATGCGTGAACGTTATCCAGAATTGTTCTGACCAGGTACTTTCTAGTTCCGAATTTCGGGACGAAATTCTGTTATTAGGGGGGAAGTATGTAATACCCCATATTTTTTTGATATTTATTTATGGGATTAATTGAATTAAATGAGTATTAATTGGAAATTAATCCGGATAAAAATACTAGCGAGATGAGAGTTGGTATTTAATATTAATGAGTATATATGGCTATATATGAATATTGAACTATGAAACTTGTCGTGAGATTGAAATACGACAATTTGGGAATTTTGTTGAGACGCGTGTGACAGTCGCGTCAGGAATATTATTATTTAATTAAAAAGTGAATTTTATTTCTATTAACCGTATGGTCATTTTGAGTGCGCCAACGCGTTCGGAAGGGTAGAAATAGTCATAAAACACTAGCCGGGGGTTTAGTTTGGGTCCCGGGGCATTTTTAGGCCATATCGGCAACGTATAAGGGTAGTTTCGGAATTTTAGATTTTTGGGAATTAAAACCCACGAAAATTAGGAAATTAATATCTGATTTGGCAATTACCCACTAAACCCACTAATAACTTAATGGGCTACGGGGGTTATTAGAATTAGTCCCAAAAGTTCCTAAGGCAAACCCTAGCCACCATTGTCACTTTGGAGAAGAAAGCTTGTAGAGAGAGAAGATAGGAGAATTCTGCAGAGAGAGAGAGAACCATCCATCAATTCGACATCAAAATCAGAGATACACATAAGGCAAGTGGTTTAATTTCGTTTATTAAAAAGAATGTTTCTTCCATGTGTAGGAAATTGACAGAATTTGTATTGTTCTTGGGAGTTTGATAAAAACCCATTAATTGGAATTAGAACTTTATATTTTGATGAAAGGATTGCATGTAGAATTGTGTTAGGAAGATTATTCTGATGGAAATACACCTTGTTCATAACAAAAACGGATTTAATTATACCCATTGTTGATTTTAAAATTTTAGGGTTCATGTTCATATGATTTGGGGATAAATGAAGGGATTTGATGATTCAATGATGTTTAGGAAGTATTGGCCCTATATAAACGTTAATATATAACCTAAGTATGTTTAGGAATGATTAGAACCCATGTAAAATTGTTGGATTGATGTTTAGATAAGTTTGGAGAGGAAGAAAAGTTGGAAAAACGATATAGGGAAAATCTGGGCTCGAAGCTGGCCACTCGTTAGAAGACCTGCCCAGGTCGTTCGAACGAGCTTCTAACTAGTTGACAGTTTGACTTCTAACGAGAGGGGTGTTCGTTCGATGACTTTCTTTCGAACGAGATCTTGTTAGAAGGCCCACTTCATTCGAACGAACTCTCGTTCGAACAGCCTCGTTCGAACGAGACTTCTAACGAGTTGACAGTTTAGGCTTTTTAGCCTGTTTTGATTTCGCGTGTCCCGTAACCTTATTTAATAGTAGAGATAACCTTCCCTTGATGATAAATTGATATAGTAAGGACATTTGAGATATATAGAGGAGTAAAATCTAGAAGTGTGATTCGAACCAAAGGGAAATAATGGATTAGGACGTGAGTGTCTATTACAACGTGAGAACAATTAATGGCTTGTATAATTGTATCAACCGGGAATATGTAAATTGTGTAACATTATACGTAGGTATGAGAATGAGAAGTTTACTATAAATATATTATGGTGATTACTAAGATGTGTGCATACTTAGTATATGTATATGATTTTATGTGTATGACATACCTACCATACTTGCTATCATGGGAGGTTTACGTTCGCTTAGGGCCCTCTAATCCCTGTGTTGCCCGGATTTAGACTGGTACCTCGATGAACATAGGTCAGAGAAGGACTTATTGGGATGTTAATAAGTCTGCTGATCGTGGGAGCGCAGGTATGTACGTTACCCATGTGATGTGACTGTGTTCGCCTCCATTGTTTGTGATTGTTGTTATCTGAGAACGATTCCTGAGAGATTCGGAATGCGTGATCCTTATGTACGTGATGTACCGGGATGGATAGCAGAGTATGTGTGCACTGCAGCTTAGTCTCGGGGTGCTTGTATTGTATATTTATGACGTGAATAATATACACTTAATTAATGGGAACTTTCATGTTGATATTATGAATATAATTATGGTAATGTTTTGAGAAAAACATAACGGGTTAACCGATAGTGAATTGTATTACTAATTGAGAATCTGAGTTTAAGCAAAACCCTCTATTTAATTGATAATGCTAGAATGTAATATGGGAATCGAGTAGTAAGGGGTAGAACTTATTACGGTTTGCTTAGATATATATGTTATTTAGATGGGTACGATACGTTAGGAGTGCACATGTAGTCGAGAGGTGAGAATTTCATGTGAGTGGACGTCCTAACATGTATTTTGCATTTAATGTTTTAATTTTATTAAAACACTTGCTGTTTTTAAAATGATTTCCACTTTCGGGCTCTAACCCATTTGCTTTCAAATCTATTTTTGTAAAAACCATTTTAGGTTCCCAGCCACAAGGACACCATGCTTAGGACCCTCATTCAGGTGACGAGCTGTAGCTGTTTGTGGAAGTTACAGGACTTTGCTTGTAGACGCTTCATCTATCTTGACTCTATATTCAACATTTATCAGTTGTAGGGCATGTCGCCCATTTCTTTTAGAGACATTTCATTTATTTCAGTTATTCAGACTTCTGACATGTAATTAATTCAGGATTCAGACTTGTCAAATTATTTTTCAGTTGTGAGATTGTGTGAGGAGTTTTCCTCCAGACTTATTATTAATTGTTGGTTATTTCATTTCCTCGTTATGGTGAATGGATTTTGTTGTTCTTCCCTTATTCTTCTATTGCATGTTAATCGGACTTAATTTAAAATTTGGCAACTTACTTTTTAAATACTAGGTGGTTAGTAATCTTTAAAATGTTTTCGACAGTGATGCTATTAACTGAACCAACTTGACATTTTGTATTGATTTAATAAAGGAGTAGCTACCCGGTATTTAATTAGTCGGGGTGTCACACACAAGATGTGTAAAACAGTTATGAACGAGTAATTTCAGTTATAGGTTTAAGAGTTTTGAAAGACAAAACATTAAGCAAAATAAGCCAACACAACCTCAAGAAGAAGATGAGAGTAAAAGAAGTGTACACAAGTGATTTTAATGTGGTAAAACCGCACCCAATTGTGTAAACATCCACGATGACCTCTACGTCAAAAAACTAAAAGTTCCACTAAATATGAGTAACATATTACAAGCTATATAACAATCAATACATACAAATAAACCTAATCTAAGTTCAGAATCGTTACTAACTCCATTGGATTAGAATTGACTTCTGTGAAGGTTGTTATTGTTGATATTCTCTTCAGCTTTGTAACTCTACACGATTCTAGCTTTACATCGACTCAAACAAGTTCAAAATCATTCAACCAACATTTTAAAGTGTGGTAGAGTGAAAGTGTAGTGTGGATGTGTTCTCTAACATATGCATTCAAAACACTCACACTTAATATATACAAAATGGTTTATCAAATTACAAAATCACTAGATATGCAAGATTTTCCAAAATCAGTTTAGTCAAGACAATATCAGACTTTAAACCTTTCAAAACAACTGCAGATCAATAGGGAATCTTGTTGTGAAATATCCAAGATCCTAACACTTTCTTGTTTTGAAAATAGTAAAGATAGAAAGTGAAATTCACAATTAAGATCTAAAATGTAGATCTAAGTCTAATAGTTTGAGTAAAATGAAATCAAAACGAATATCGTTTGTTTAGGGTTTGAAAACATAAAATCAATTTTAAAATAACCAACAAACAAGATTCTTCGAAATAAGAAATCAAAATAGTAAACTATCTATGTGATTTGTATCACAAAGACGAGATCTCAAGTTTCTATGAAGAGAAACTGAAAAACTCAACCAATGTGACTAAGTTGGAAGAAGGATCAAGAATAAGAGAGGATAACTTCTCAAAACATGAACTAAACACTCAAAGATTTAACTCTCAGAAAAGTATTTTTGGTTTGGATTTGATGAAGTTTGAATAGAGTTTTATTTATCTCTCTAATACTATCTCTCTCTTATCTCTACTCTCTCTTTTTTTCTCAAATGCAAAATAACCAAAAGTCACTAATTGCCTCAAATATGGCATCTATTTATACAAGACGTAGGATCTGGAACGACGACTTAAAATCAAGGGTTGTGATTAAATTTGGCTAAATCGATGTAAATCTATGGGTTCTCAAGAAGCGGTGCAAATAGCCAACTCTAATTGGTTAAAACTAATTCACTTGCATTGATTCTAATCACATGAAGACCGTATATTAAATCGATCCAAGGGTTTAAAGTAAGTCACATGTATGTCAGTGATAAGAAACACAAATCTAACCAATGTGTGTGCAACATGTGTACGTTGTCGATTCACTCTCACACGAGTGTTTTTAAGTTTATAAAAAATAACCATTTCACCCATAATATTTTTTGCCGCTTTTGATTCTACCCAAGATATTTTTAAGCAATAAAAAGTAATTGAAAATAAACCATAAATCTTTATTAAGTTCCAATTTCAATTTCCAAAAATTATTTAAAATTGTTAAAAAATATTAAACAAATCGCAAAAATTATTTAAAAATCATTTTAAGGGCATTTAACTCACACATGATCATTGCATAAATAAATAACTGTATATATGCAGTCCTAGTATGTGGTGTATGTGTTATACCTTCATGAACTTGTAGAGGAATATCAATGAATCTTTGAAGGTTCTGGGGCTTTTTGGTTCATCTAGGGATAAAAACAACTTTTTCACTATTTCGCAACTAGATGAGATCCTATATAATGTAGACTCAAGTGATTCAAAGATATAGGGTGCTTAAATCTCCCCCTTTGGAAATATCAGACAAAATCTCCTTTGAGTCAATGAGTACTCGTAGGGATACAAAATAAATAAGAAAATCACGTTCCTATACAAAAAATTTATCTACCCAATATCCTAGAAAGATAAAATTACGTAACTAAACTAGATACAAATCAATACCCTAACAAAATTCTGTTGCAACTGATGGTAATGATTCCTGAAAATAAGATAACTAAGATCAAGCTTTTTAGTTGAGAATATAGAACAATAACTCATATTTCTCCCCCATTTTATCTCAAGTGGACAAAGGGCAAAGAAAAACAATCAAGAGGCTTATAACATTATTCATCAAAAATCATGTCAATCGACTTGCGTAAAGATTCAAGTCGCGGATTATCTAAAGGTTTAGTGAATAGATCAGCTAATTGTAATTCAGTAGGAAGATAATTAATTTCCAACTCCTTAGATTCAATTAACTCGCGTATAAAATGATATCTGATTTTAATATGTTTAGTACAAGAGTCTTGAATAGTATTTTTAGAAATGTTAATCGCGCTTTGATTGACATAATAGAGATGTAACTTATCTTCAGTGATACCATGATCTTTTAGCATTTGTTTTAGCCAAAGTAATTGAGAGCAACAGCTTCATGCGTCAATAGATTTGGATTTAGCAATAGATAAGGAATTCCAGTTTTGTTTCTTACTACTCCATACTACTAAGTTGTTACCGATGTAGTAACACGCTCCTGAAGTACTCTTACAATCATCGATACACCCATCCCAATCAGCATCGGTGTAACCTACTATAGTGATAGAGGAGTATTTACTGTACCAAAATCCCAAGTTTAGAGTGCCTTTGATGTATTTGACAATTCTTTTAACGCACAAAAGGTGACTTTCTTTAGGATTATTTTGATATCGTGCACACACACAGACAGAGTACAAGATGGAAGGATGGGAGGCAGTAAGATAATGTCAGCTTCCTATGATACTATGGTACAATGGGGTATTAATAGATTTCACATTCTCATCTTTGGAAAGTTTGACTGTGGTACTCATAGGAGTACTAGTGTTTTTGAGCTGTTTTAGGCCAAACTTCTTGATAATCTCTAAAGTGTATTTAGATTGTCATAAAAATAGTCCTTCTGAATTCTGTTTAACTTGGAGTCCTAAGAATAATTGTAACTCCCCCATAAATGACATTTGGAATTCTTTATGCATAATCTCAGAGAAGGCTTTAACTTCTAAAGGGGAAGTAGAACCCAAAATGATATCATCAACATATAATTGAGCAATAGTAATGTTTTTGTCAAAATGTTTGACAAATAAGGTTTGGTCATTTCCTCCTCTCCTAAATCCATTATCTAAAAAGAAAGGTGGATAGATGCTCATACCAAGATCTAGGAGCTTGTTTTAACCCATACAGAGTTTTCTTAAGACGATAAACCACCACACCAAATCTGCCGAATTGTCACGGTCATTGACCTTAACAAGTTGGAATTGTCAAGGTCAATGACCGTGATAATTCTTGGGGTGACAAATTTTTTTGTCACGAACTTGTCACGGTCATTGACCATGACAAGTTCGTTAGAATTGTCACGGTCATGTCACGAGCCTTGACCGTGATAAGCTTTGTCACGATTAAGGACCGTGATAAAATTGTGACTGTGTTTAAAAAATGATCACGATCAATGACCATGACAAGCCAGTGGAAACTTCCTTTGTCAAGGACTTGTCACGGTCAATGACCGTGACAATTCTGGGCAGAATTGAAAAAAAATCTACTGGGCAGTATGGCCACTGCCACTGCCCAGCAGTATATATGTACCTGTTACATCAACGTTGTACCTGTTCAAACATTATATATCTAGATAAAATAGAGATAGAGAAAATATACATTCAAATAGAGACAATCCTGTACCTGTTCAAAACTTTACCATTCTCCACAAAGTACCTCAATTGTTCAACTCCATTATTCGACCCTAATCCCATAATTTAGATTGTCTTTAGGTGTGATCTCGAACAATAAGGTACATACCATTCCAATCACGATGTCCCGATTTGTTTACAACAAAATGAAAAACCCTAATATAAGAAGAAACAACATCATCATCAATTATCTCAAATCTACAAACTATTTAGCTGCAAGTGATGTTATGAACCCTTAACGTACCTCAAAGATAAGAACCTCTAGAAGAGGACAACTTTTGAGAAAATTCAGCACCAATTTCCAGTTCCAGTTCCACTATAAGAATCAGCCAATGTAAGACACTATACAAGAGTGTAGTTCCACCCAACAAGCAAATATTCATAAATATCGAAATCGAAATTGAAATTTAAATATTCATATAAATATAAATATAAATATATTACATGTAGTGCCACCCAAATAGCTAACTTGAGCTCACATGGCACCTTCTTCCAACTAATGTACCCCGTGTAATCATGTCAAATATAATTCCCTTCATATCTGAACACTAAGAAATGCAATAATCCTATGGAGTTATGCTCTGTAAATTCCTTCCAACCGTTGTGTAGCCAAACATCACCAGTTGAAGTTGTCAATTCCACTTTTCATATTTTCCCATGTTTTGCTAGAGGTTCCAAGTGGTGGGGTATGGAAAGTGTAATTGACAACTTCAACTAGTGATGTTTGGCTACACAACGGTTGGAAGGAATTTGCAGAGCATCATTCCATAGGATTATGGCATTTCATAGTGTTCGGATATAAAGGATAGACGAAGAGATTCAGTCCCCTCTCCATAAATAGGACACCCCAAATAACTATGTACTAGTCACCTATTAAAGGTAAGAAGAGTATATTCATGGATTTGTATAAACAAAACTTAAATTTCAATTTCAATTTAAAATTCAATTTATAATAGAAAATTCTTCCAAAAGTAACAACTTTAAGCCACTAAGAATATTATACAGAAATTATGCACACCCAAACTGTCCAAAAGCATTGGAATATTTCAGTACAAATTGGAATATTTATTACAAATTGATTTTTTTTTAAAATTCGGGTTATAATAAAAAATGGATTGATATTCGGTAGGAGCAGCCAAGTCATCCACACTACTATTTACACATTTTGGCGCGTGTGGGACAATTGACCATGACTTGTTGTTGATATACTCAGAGTAAAACACTTGGCTAACCTTTTGAAATTCATAAACAAATGGCTAATCGCTCAAGTGGTCGTTGCTCTTCAACTTGGACAAGTCAACCATGATCAAATTGGTGACATGATCAACTTTACAAGCATTTTTATCCTCAACTCTTACCCAGTCACAGTAAAATACAACCTCTTTGAAGCTTATATAATCCAATTCAAATACATTTCGGATTACACCATACTAAGTCATTTCAGCTTCAACGAGATTTTTATCTTTTGCGCTCGCTCAAAAGAAAATAAGAGCCTTGTATGAAATGACCGAGTTCTGTACATTTGTACTTTCCTTATACACTTTAACGCTAAAAATGTAACCGTTCAATCGATACTTTTTGTACTCTTTTGCCACGAACAAGGGTCCAGTGGCTAGACGAGCAAGCCTTGATGTTGCATCACCCGTCTTTAAGAGCTGAGAATATAGTTAAATTAATTATATTAGTTGTAAAATTTGAGTGTAATGTAACGTTATATAACAACCATTTTCATTATAATTACCTTTTGTGTCAACCACAACCTAAATTTGTTGTCTGATTGTACCATTATTTTTCGTCTTTTATTATTCTCACAGGCTTCATATTTTCTGCATAATAATTAAAACTTACTTTTTCCATTCTTTGACATCTTCATGTGTGTCAAATAGATAACGAGCTACTTATTCATGTTGCAAACTCATTAATTTCATTCGTTTTCCCATCACATGACCGCCATCATCGACGAACTCATTAGTGTCATCAATGCTAGTCGAGTCAGGCATATATTCCCAAGTATATATTGATGACTCCACGGTTATGTATTCCTCTGCAATTGATCCTGCAATGTATCGCGTATTCTTGACGTAATCTTTAAAAAATTTCATCAATCTTTCAAACGGATACATCCACCGATATCTAACTGGACCACAAAAAAGTGTCTCGTCTCATAGGTGTACCAACAAGTGAACACTTATGTCAAAGAATGCTAGGGGAAAGTTCTTCTCCAACACCCAAATCGCTTCGGTAACCGCTAATTTTACAGCCACTATGTGTTCTTGATTGACTACCTTCTCACACAAGAGTGAGAAGGTAATACTAATTTGAATAATAGCCCCCGCAAATCCTTGTGCTTGGAGAAACAATGCTTAAACAATAGAGGAACCAATTGCATGATCACATGCCAATCATGGGACTCACACTTATGTAAATCATGAGTAGCATAATTCACAATTCTTTGCAAGTTGGATGAAAAAGTAGATTGGGCCTTCAAATGATATATTGTGTCTAAAAGCACCTTCCTTTCCCCACTCGTCAAAGTAAATGCACTAGGGGGAATTATTGTCCTTCCCCTACTATCTTCTTTCAACCATAGTTTTGGCTTAAGTTTCAACGATTTAAGGTCTTTTCATGCATTTTCTCCATCCTTAGAATGACTCCCCCCCCCCCCCCATGGCAAGTGCCCACAATATGTTCAGCGAAGTTATTCTCTGCTTGCATCACATCCAATACACGGTGCACTGGGTTATTCTTCCAATAAGGAAAGTCAAATAAAATTGACCTCCTAGACCATGCATTTGTTATCTCAGTTTCATTCCCAGTTAGGGTCTTCTTATGCTTGACATTCTTAAATTTGGGATTTTTACCTGGCATATTAGGGACACATTCAGAAGATTGACTTTCAATTTCTGAACTCGAAAGTTATCTCGGCAGTAGCCTATCTTTAACCCCGCCCAATAAAAAATTGGAACCTTTCTCAGATCAGAACTATGAGCTGGGTGTAAAAACCTCCCGTGACAATGGTATACATTTTTTGAGCTAAAGGATAGACGAAGAGATTCAGTCTCCTCCCCAAAAATAGGACACCCCAAATAACTATGTACTACATAAGCGGATAATGTCCCATAAGATGGAAAATCATGAATTGCCTACATCAACATAGCTTTCAACATAAACTCTTCTTTTCTAAAAGAGTCAAATGATTGCACACCCTCTTCCCACAACTCATTTATTTCTTCTACCAAAGGAGCCAGGTAGACGTCGATGTCATCACTTGGTGCCTTTGGCCTAGGTATCAACAAAGCCACCATCGAAAATTCAGGTCTCATACACTATGAAGGAGGGAGGTTGAGTGGGGCTAGGATCACTAGCCATACACTCTGATTGGTGCTTAGATTTCCAAATGGATTGAAACCATCTGTTGATATAGCCAAACTAATGATGCATTGTTCTTGAGCAAAATTGGGATACTCATAATTCATCCTCCTCCAGGCAGTAGAATCAATAGGATTACGCATGATATTACCCCCTTCTTCTTCCCTAGCATGACAAGTCATTGCCTCTGCTATCCATGGTACTGTGAAAAATTGCTTTAATCTAGGACCAACGGGAAAATATTTCAATACTTTTTTAGGCACTTTTGATCTTGTGCCTTCCTTACTAGTAGATTGGACATATCTAGGTTCATCGCATACCGAACAACGATCGAGATTTCATACTCCTTTCGGTATAGTATGCAGTCATACACACAAGCATGCATCGATTTATACTTCATTCCAAACCTTTCAAACTGTTCTTCATAACATGATAGCTATTTGGAAGTGTATTCTCCTTGGGTAATAAGCCCTTCACCCATTTCAGAATTCCTGTAACGTTATTACTAGACAAACTATACTGCGTCTTCAAACTGTGCAAACCAAACATGGGATGTAAAGTTTTTTGATCTTTCTCACAGACAGAGTATAACGGTTGGGTCACCTTAAATTTTAAACTTTGGTAGTCATCGTCAAGTTTTATCGTGATATCTTCACGAGCACTTGAACCTTCTACATCATCAGTAACCTCATTCTCCTATGCTTCATAAACTCAGTATGCATCATCAACTAAATCCTCAAACATATGATGATCTACGTCATCCCCTTCTACATATATCCTACTTGTTGATGGTTGTTGTGAAGGTTGGTCGGCTACAAAAGGAACTTTCAGTTCACCGTGAAAACTCCAAAATCGATAACTATCTTGCATACCCTATCTTAACAAATATAGTTCAACTGTTTTCCACTGAAACACCTTACCATTCTTACACCTAGCACACGGGCATGGAAACTCTTTATCATTATGACATTTGTTTGCATATTTCAAAAATTCATTAGCACCATTGTGAAACGCATCCCCCATTCTATTTGTCTCACCCATCCATTCTTTGTATTTCGTATATCCCATCACAACGACCACAACTAATCACCTATTAAAGGTACAAAGCGTATATTCATGGATTAGTATAAAAAAACTTAGATTTATTGTATGTTTCATTTAATTATGTCTTATTTATATTCAAATTCAATTTATAATCGAAATTTATATTTCCTCCATCTCCTCTAAATGGTGAGTGGTCCTATCCCATTCAAGACCGCATTTTTCTGTAATATACTTAACAACTCATGCACATTGTTACAATTTGAAAAAAATTTGGTAGCATATCCCTGTAGTTCTCCAAGTACACGGCGTATATTGGAAAGTGTGAGTGTTATTTCAATTAATCAATTGAAATAACAGTCACACTTGTCAATCTAGTATGTACCCAGAGAACATTAGGATACGATTGCATAACTTCCTCTAAAAGTAACAACTTTAAGCCACTAAGAATATTATACAGAAATTATGCAGTCCCAAGCTGTCCAAACGGGACAATTCGAGAGATCTCATTATAGGGATAATGACTCTCGAACGGGTCTAAGGATTATTGAATGCGTATGCATAACAACCAGAAGGCTAGTATCTATGCGCACTATATGCAATTTCAAGTACGTTTCATTTAATTATCATAGTATATATATATTGTTTGATATACAAAGTAATTTTCAAAAAAAGATGAAAAATACATCCAGTGGTCATACCACTTTTAAAATTAACCAACCCAACATCGATCCACTATAATCCAACATCAATGTCAACAACAAATGTGTATCCCGTACTCCTTCTAATTCATCTACTCAATTAATTATTTTCATCAATTAAACTAACAATTAAAGTATACAATTATTAATTTACTAATTTACAATGAGGGGCAATACTACTTTCATAATTAATCATATATTAATTTACTAATTTACAATGAGGGACAATCAATCAATTCATTTAAAAGAGACATTACGCAGAAACACTCACACTACACACACATATACACACACGTGAACATACACACACAGCCTTCCACCCCGACCCCACCACCCACCCACACATCCCTGCCCCCTCCCCCCACCCTGCCCTACCCCTACCCCCACCCTGCCCCACCCCCTCCCCACCCCACCCACTACCCACCACACACGCACACACACACACACACGCGCGCACAGCCCCTCACCCTGCCCCACCCCCTCCCCACCCCCACCCACCACACACGCAAACACATGCACATATACACACACACATATATATATATAAATGGGGGGGAGAGAGAGAGAGAGAGAGAGAGAGAGCATCATATATATATATATATATATATATAGAGAGAGAGAGAGAGAGAGAGAGACAGAGAGGGGGAGGGGAAAGGGTTTTTTTGCTATGACATTTGTAACGGCCGTGTCACGGTCATTGACCGTGACAACATTATAAGTATTGTCATGGTCAATGACCATGACAAGTCCGTGACAAATAGAATTGTCACGAAATTGTCACGATCATTGACCGTACAATCCTTTGTCACGACCTTATCACGGTAAATGATCGTGACACAAAATGCGAGTTTGTTGTCACGATCATTGACAGTGACAAGGCTAAGCGCTTGAAGGGTGACAATTTACCCATTTTGGTGTAGTGAACATAATTTGGGTGATGAGGGTCAATAAACCCTTTGGGTTGTTCTACATAGGTCTTCTCAGTTAAAATTCCATTAAGGAAGGCTGACTTAACATTCATTTGATATAAAGTTAAATGTAAATTGCATTCTATGGCAAAAAGTAAATGAACAGATTCGAGGCGAGTGACAAGATCAAAAGTTTCCTCAACATCTATTCCTTCAATCTGAGAGTATCCCTGGGAAACTAATCTAGCTTTATTCCTAAAAATCATCCCAAACTCATCAGTCTTGTTTTTAAAAATCCAGCGTGTGCTAATAACCCTTTTATTTTTAGGCCTGGGTACAAGATACTAGACATCATGGATGACAAATTGAAGAAGTTCCTCCTGCATAGAACTTATCCACAAGGTGTAATTCAAGGCTTCATTTACATTTTTTGCCTCAATAAGAGACAGAAAACATGAGAAATGAGCAGTCTTACGAAGTTAAGATCTTGCACGAACATGTTTAGTAGGATTACCAATTACACTATCTAAAAGATGATCTTTAGATATCCAGCTAGGTACATCAGGGGTCTCAGTTGGTAAAGATTCAACTATTTCTGGAGAGTCATAATTTAAAATGTTTTCGAACTCATCCACAATAATTGATTCTTTGGTCTTACTTTCTACATTAGTGTCACTTACAACCACATTAATGGATTCCATCATGGTTTTGGTACGAATATTTTAGACACAATAGCCTCCACTGTTTGGAGAGTATCCTAAAAAGATGGCTTTATCACCTCTGGTTTTGAATTTAGGAAGATGTTCTCTTTCTCACAGACATAACACGTACTAGCAAAGGTTATAAATTATTTTAGGTTCGGTTTATTTTCCATACCAAAGCTCATAGGTTATTTGTTTGATATTCTTTCTTAAGTAGACACAATTGATTATATGGCAGGCAGTACGAATAGATTTTAACCAAAAATATTTTGGCAGGTGTTTGGCATGAATCATCACGCGGGCCATTTCTTGAAGAGTACGATTTTTACACTCAACTATTCCATTTTGTTGAGGTGTCTTAGGGGAACTAAATTCATGTTTATAACAAATGTAGTCAAAATATTCGATGATACCTGAATGTACGAATTCTCCTCCTCTATCACTACGAATTCTATCTACTTGGGTGTCCTTTTCGTTTTCTATACGAACTAGAAATTTCAAAAACTTTTGAAAGGTTTCTGATTTATGCTTTAGGAAGGAAACCCAGGTAAATCGAGTGAAATCATCAACCATAACAAGGTTATAACTATTTCCACAAAGACTAATATTACGAGAAGGACCCATTAGGTCCATATGGATGACTTCTAGAGGTTTAGTGGATACAACTTCTTTGCCTTTCTTATGGGGAGCCTTGACAATTTTTCCTTCTTGATATGGACCACATACAATGTTTGAAATTCGTTTAATCTTGGTAATACCTTTAACTATCTCTTGGGAGCATAATTTTCCAAGGTTATCATAATTAATGTGCCCCAACCTAATATGACATATCTCATTGTCATCAATTCTGGTAATGTTACAGAACTTTGTACTTGAATTAACTGTGTAGAAGTTATCTGGAGTAAGAGTCCTGTAATAATGCAATCACCTTTTTCATTCCAAATTTTACAATTTTTCTTTAAAAAAGTGACAATATGGTTGGAGTCACAAAACTTTGATATACTTAGAAAATTTTCTTTAAGTCCTTTTACCAAGAGAACATTCTCAAGAATGGGTAATCCTTCTTCATGGAGTGTTCCTTTACCAATGATCAGGGTTGATACACCATCTCCAAATAAGACTTTTCCTTCGGAGATGTTAGTTTTGTTTGAGAGTTTGGAATCATCCCCAGTCATATGTTTGGAACATCCTGAGTCTAAATACCATCCAGTTGTAGTGTGTTCATCTCTAAATGCACTGATCACTATGTTTCATTTTAATTGGGATAATAGATCATCTTTTCTAACCCAAATTGATCGACTTTTTAATTTCTGCTTATTACCTCGTATTTGATAAAAGTTACGAGCTTATGACTTTTGTTTAAAAGATTTTTGCACAATTTTATTGGTGTTATACATAGTTGGAGCAATTGGTCTGGAATAGAATCTAGGATTCCTTCTTGTAGATTGCCTTTTAGTATTAGTCATTTTCCTTCTTTTACGATAATTAGAGTTTTTTCTAGCTATCTAGGGAGGACATAATTGTTTTGGCTTCTCCTAGAATAGTTGAAGTTTTGGTAAACATGAGAGGCATAGACACGATTATATAGACGTTTGGAATTGCAACCATATAAGGAATGTCCATAGACATCATATTAGGAACAGTAAAGATGCCATGTTGAACTCATAACCTTGTCAAATGTATTATTGAAGGGTTTGTCTAGGTTTTGAGCCCTAGTCATATTCCTAGGTGGCACATGATCAAACGTCGAATCTTCTTGTCGAATAGGAGGGTAGACATATTTGGTCTTTTGATCAATATTATGCTTTGAGTATCTTGATTGACCAATGTCTATCTTTAGTTGATTTTTCTCAAAATTATTTTTTAAACCCTGAAAATATGGACAAGTTCCAGTAGGCCTTTTGCCACCAGACACATACTTTATGGTTTCAAAGTTTTTAGTTTGTGTCTTAGAATTGGGTCAAAATCCTATTCCAGTTCTCTCATCATAATTGGTTTTTCTTTCATCCACACAATCTTCAAAACACTTGGAATTATTTTCAAATTTTGCGAATTTTTTGAAGACTGTGGATGTTTTCTCCTTTGTTTGTTCCAATTCTAATAGCATATGTTTGTATTTCTTTTCCATAATTTCATTAGAGTTGGACAACTCTTTCAGTTTTTGTTCAAAACTTTTTGTTTCATTTTCATGAGTTAGACATTTGGTGGTATACTCTTTAACATTTTGTTTGATCATCAGACTTAAGGTATTTATCTTCTGGGTAAGATCCTTGACATTCTTTTCAAGCCTAGTGCTTTTCTTGAGAGTTTTTGTGTACAGTGTGTGAATGTCAGGAAGGTCATTGGTGTTCAGAGTCACTAAGTGTGCAGTGTGCAGTGTCCCCTAGCGGTTCATTTTTAGGACTCACACACCCATTGACATCAACAATAATGCGTTAACTTTGACTCTCACACACAACATTTGAAGCATTATTAGAATTCTCAAGCAATAAGGAAGATAAACCAGTAGGCATACTATCAGTCATGGTATGATCATATTCCTCATCATCATTGTAGATTATCTTAGCAAAGAATGACATCCAAGGGTCAAAATTGTTAGATGACTCGGGTTCATCATTTTCAAAATCACTTGAGTCATCCCAAGTCTTACTTAAATGATCCCTATTATGTTTGTGAATTTGGTCTAAGTTAAATCTACAGTCACTAGCCATGTGTCCTAGTTTTCCACATATATAGCATTCAACATTCTTAAGGTCTTTCTCAGGTCTCTTGTGATTGTCAGATTAGTGTTTGTCTTGTCTTCTCTCACGAGGTCTGTTATTAGATTGATTTGGATAAGTAGGCTTGCCTTGTCTTTTCGCTATTTTATTTCGAAAACTCATAATTTTCTTCAATTGTTTAGACATTAAGGAAAACTGATTATCCAAAGTATCTAAATTTCGGTCCTCATCAGAGTCTAAGTCAATGTTGGGTATACTAAATTCAGGTGTGGTCAACTTAGATGAAAAAACAAGATTGGAAGTAGATTTTCTCTTTTGGGACTGGGTTACTTGTTTCTTAAATTCTAGTTCCATTTCCACAGTTCTTAATGTGCTATTGAGGAGTTCAGGTGTCAGATTTTGATCATCCATCTCCTCTATTGCATATCTTTTGTTATCAATTTTTTATAGAAGTGATCTTAGAATTTTAGATAGAATTTCCTTTCTGTCATAAACAATCCCATTAGCATGTAATTTGGTCACAATGTCTATGAGTCTAATATAAAAGTCATCAAATGACTCAGTCTTAGTCATGATCAATGAGTTATATTACTGGATTAACATTTGAGTTTTAGTAGCTTTAACTAGGGTATCACCCTCATGAGCAGTCACTAGGGTGTCCTAAGCTTCTTTAGAGGTAGAACAAAATGATATTCTCCTAAATTCGTGTTCATTTATACACATAAATATTGCATTTTTGCCTTTATTGTTATTAAGTGAAAACTGTTTGTCTTCTTTAGTGAATTCACTTAGTAACTTTCTAATCCTAAGATTACTTCCTTTAGCGGTTGGTTTAGTAGGAAAAGTGTAACCATTTTCTATAACTTCCCAGACATCATCTCCTAAAGTTCCTTGTATTAATGCCACCATCCTTACCTTACAGTAAGGGAAGTTGGTTCCATCAAAGAGAGGGGGTCTATACAAGTTACCTAATATCTCAAATTTCTCGTCCATAATTTGTTTTGAGAAAACAATTTTAGAAACACAAGATATTAAAAACATTTGAGAAACCAAAGATCTGATACCAATTGAAAGCAAACTACCACTTAAGTTGTTTAATACAAGATTAAACTATCTAAATGGCTCCGAACTGTTTGTTGATGAAACTCTATTCTTAAAACAAATTATAAACACAAGATGTGTAAAACAGTTATGAACGAGTAATTTCAGTTATAGGTTTACCAGTTTTGAAAAACAAAACTTTAAGCAAAATAAACGAACCCAACCTCAAGAATAAGATGAGAGTAAAAGAAGTGTACACCAGCGATTTTAACGTGGTAAAACCCCACCCAATTGGAGAAATATCCACGGTGACCATTACGTCAAAAAAGTACAAATTCCACTAAAAATGAGTAACAGATTACAAGATATATAGCAATTAAGACACACAAACAAACCTAATCTATGTTCAGAATCATTACTAACTCCTCTGGATTAGATCTAACTTCTCTGAAGGTTGTTGTTGTTGATGTTCTCTTCAGCTTCGTAACTTTACTCGATTCCAGCTTTACATCGACTCAAACAAGTTCAAGATCATTCAACCAACACTTTTAAGTGTGGTAGAGTGAATGTGTAGTGTTGATGTGTTCTCTAACATATTCATGCAATACACTCAGACTTAATACACACATAATGGTTTATCAAATTGCAAAATCACTAGATATGCAAGATTTTCCAAAATCAGTTTAGTCAAGACAATATCAGACTTTAAACCTTTCAAAACAACCTCTGATTAAGGGGGAATCTTGTTGTGAAATATCCAAGATCCTAACACTTGAAAATAGTAAATATAGAAAGTGTAATCACCAATTAAGATCTCAAATCTAAATCTAAGTCTGATAGTTTGAGTAAAATGAAATCAGAACGAATATTGTTTGTTTAGGGTTTGAAAACATAAAATCAATTTTAAAATAACCAACAAACAAGATTCTTCGAAATAAGAAATCAAAACAGTAAACTATCTATGTGATTTGTATCACAAAGACGAAATCTCATGTTTCTATGAAGAGAAACTGAAAAACTCAACCAATGTGACTAAGTTGGACGAATGATCAAGAATAAGAGAGGATAACTTCTCAAAACACGAACTAAACACTCAAGGATTTAACTCTCAGAAAAGTGTTTTTGGTTTGGATTTGACGGAGTTTGAATAGGGTTTTATTTATCTCTCTAATCCTTTCTCTCTCTTCTCTCTACTCTCTATTTTTTTCTCTGAAATGGGGAATAACAAAAAATCTCTAATTGTCTCACAGATGGAATCTATTTATACAAGGCGTAGAAGGATTTTGAACGACGACTTAAAATCAAGGGTTGTGATTAAATTTAGCTAAATCTATGTAAATATAAGGGTTCTCAAGAAGCTGTGTTAAAACTAATTCGCTTGGATTGATTCCAATCACATGCACACCGTAGATTAAATGGATCCAAGGGTTTAAAGTAAGTCACATGTATGTTGGTGATAAGAAACACAAATCTAACCGATGTGTGTGCAACATGTGTACACTTTAGATTCACTCTCACACGGTTGTTTTTAAGTTTCTAAAAAATAACAGTTTCACCCACAATATTTTCTGCCGCTTTTGGTTTCTACCCAAGACAGCTTTAAGCAATAAAAAATCATTGCAAATGAACCCTAAGGCTTTATTAAGTTCCAATTTTAATTTCAAAAAATTATTTAAAATTCTTAGAACATATTATATAAATCCCAAAAATTATTTAAAAATCATTTTAAGGGCATTTAACTAACACATGATCATTGCATAAATAAATCACTATATATATGCATTCCTAGTATGTGGCGTATGTATTATACCTTCATGTACTTGTAGAGGAATATCAATGAAGCTTTGAAGGTTCTGATGCTTTTTGGTTCATCTAGGGATAGACACAATTTTGTCACTATTTCCAAACTAGATGAGATCCTATATAATGTAGACTCAAGTGAGTCAAAGATATAGGGTGCTTCATACATTCGATTTCCTTAACCACATTTTATTTTGAGAAAATCTGAGGCCCTGGTTTGGTATTTCCTTGATCCTTCTCAAAAAATGAAAGATCGCTCGATGTTCACCTGAATCAAATTAAATTTGTTAAAGTAATCATCTTTGAAAATAATACCGAAAAAAAAATCAAAACTAAAAAATTGTCATCCAAATATGCTCAAAAATAGGTAAAAGAATTGCATTAGTTTTCAGTCATTGCATGTATGAGTCTTTTTTGTCCTAAGTATTTCCTTCTGTCGGTAATTTTATCTCAAAAATATGAACAAAAATGAACTAACTCTTTTCTCAGTTAGTACTATCAGTAGCAATATCCTATTAAGTTATTACACTTAAATCCCGAGTTTGTGCCACATGCAGACATCTCGTCTTCATTCGCAAAATCCTTACTCACGATTACCAGATAAGGATCGTGGTACACATTATTTCTAACAAAGAAGGCAAAGATATATGGAATATAGATTGAATTTTGAGATAGCTCGAACATAACACTACCTCCAAGAGCACCATGCAGTCCAAATATCAAAGAATTGGGACAAGATCCAAATCAAATTCAAGGAACTATCCTCAATATCTTCACACATTATATGATGGGAGTCGAGGGAATTTCGATAAACGGTCGTGATCATCCTTTTACTGTTTAGGTTCTGGATCCCCAAACTAACATTGTCTCTCCCCACCTCCATGTGACGTTTTACCCACTTTGTTACTTTGAGACTTACAACTAGTATCTCGAGTAACAAAACATCGCTTTCCAAGGTCCCCAAGGGACTGAATCTATGGTTTGGCACTAGTTAAAGAGGTCGTTACCCCACTACAAAACTATGAGATAACACAAGTTTAGTCTGAACTAGGCCTCTTTCAGGAAGCCATCAGGAAAATGTCGTCCACATATGAGCTTATAAGCATCAACAAGATGGCTCTTTATCCTAAATCATGGACATGAGAAAAAATTAAGATTCGAGTATTGTAAATCCTACAAAGGGGTAGTTGTAGGACCATTTTTATTTCAAATGTTCTTTAAGCATGTCAAAAGAAGTTTTCTTTCAAAAACCCTTTTCCAATTTTAACATGCCCCAACTTTGTGAACCAATTTGAATTAAGTCCAATTTTAACTTATTTATTCCTGAGCATGCATCTAGGTGATTAGTAAGTAAAATAAAAAAATTTCACACGTCGGATGTATAAAACCACTAAGGGCAACCCAACCTAGACAATCACTATGATATATTTTTACAAAAGGAAGACAAACGGACCTACACAACAACTCAATCCCCACAAGCCCGGACGCTCATCTTTTGTTTAACCGCTTATACGCAGTGCCCATGTAGAAGTCCTACTATGATACGTGTCCATAGCACACGCATCCACGAATGCCTTGGTTTCCACTAATGTAGCTTTGTCAACTGTCTACGATTTTAAACACGGACTCCACCACTTCTTCATCGCTAAACCAAACGAAACCTTTTTTTTCAACAAGGATGAATAAACCCAGATGGTGAAACAATATCTCTACAACAATAGAATATGAAAGCTCGTATCTTTTAAACTCTAAAGAGGGTTTTTAAATTTGAAAACCTTAAAAACTTATGCAAAAAACATATGAATTATTTTCTGGAATATGATTCTGCACACAAATCTCGCATCGCTGAGCAAACACTGCATTAAATAATGAAACAAAGTCAGATGGTCATTCGAACGAGATGTGTATTTCATTGTAATGACTGAGAGATGTCATTCAAATGATAACACATGGAGTTTGATGTCTCGAAACCCAAGGTGAGAAATCACACGACTCTAAACAGTAATTATCTTAGAATAAATAAAGATAAAACCTTTTAAAATCTTTATAAACACATTTCCATCTTTTAAAACTTTTTTTGAGTCCAATAAACATAATGCATTTATACCTGAGAGTATCTCAGAATGCAATTGACCGAAGATGTGAAACGTGCACTAATAAAACTCAACATGCTTTATCTTTAAAGCTTAGGCACTACGTCTTCTAATCAAACACGTCATAGACTATGTGAAGATCGTGACAATAAAAAAATATATCTATGACTCAAACACGTTTTGTTCTAGGAATAAGTCAATAATGTACAAAGGGACTCAATTTGAAATTTTGTCCTTACAAATCTCCCCTTTGGACTATTCCAAGCCAAAACCCAAACAGTTAAATGTATAAGATGGGTTATCAATTCGTATGACACCTAAATCCAATACCATAAATCGAAAATAAAGAATACAGGACAAGGACTAGTATATGGAAGTCCAACAAGAATGAGATCTATGAATGTGATGTAGTATTGAAATCTCGCATTGTTGAAGAATACCTACACACATGCAACAGAAAAATACCCACTGAAGTATGGAGAAACAAATGATATATAAAAATACCAAAATCTAAACTAATTCATTTGTTAAACATGTGAGCAAATCATGATATCAATTTGTGAAAACTAATTTGTCCAAGACAACATGGTATCAATAAATTATGAACATACATAGCACGATACCAATATGTAAAGACAAAAATATGTGCTCAATATTCCTCCTACATCACATACATGCCTCCCTTTTTTGTCTTGAATAGACAATAAGTGAAAAAGATAAATAAATCAGCAAATATCTGGAATGAAATAATCAATAAAGCATATCTAGATAAACATGGAAACACCAACTAAAAATAATGAGAAGATTCAAAATCATAGCTAGCAAAGAATCACAATGAATGGAATCATCAATCTAAGCAAATATGTGGCTAAATGATCTATGCAGTATATGAATACATCATGAATAATCAATATCAACTGCATATAAATAACCTAGAAGTAACAAAGTAGTAAGATATCATCATAAGAATGAAGCAGGTATGAAATAGGAGAATTTTCAAAAAATACCTTATGGCAGTGCATGTTGTTAGAAACATGCATCAAAAACCTCAAATAGTGAAAACCAGTAGCATGTCACAAGATGAAAGTCATCTAACAACCTTCATGAAATCTATTTCGCGACCATATCTGACATAATCTACACCTTCAAAACCGTGTCATGAGAAGTAAACTTCGAACGACTAGCACATGTCGTTAGAAAGATGTCCAAATGTCATTTGAACGACATCAACATATTTTGTATTCTAGTCCTAAATATTATAAAGTTTTGCCCAGTGAAGAAATTAGCCCAAATAAGATACTGGAAATATGAAGAAGTAGCAAAACAAACTCAAAATAGAAAAACTAAAACTAGGAAGAGAAGTATGAGTTTCATGCTAACATAGAACCAATGTGCACAAACATGGACATGGAATGAATAGGCATGAACTACAACAAATGAATCAAAACTTGAGCACATCGAAGTGGCCAAGAACCTCTAATTAATAGCTAATTGTCATCAAACTTAGGTTTAGCCATATGTGACAATTGATATATTGAGCTTAATGAACTAAACGAATAACATCACACAAATTCAAAATTTTAATGATTCTACAAACAATAGCATCATGACACGATTTTTCAACATCATGATTTGTGGTGAGAAATCTTTTTTTATTTTCCATCGAAACACCATCATATATTCATATTTTTCTCTTTCTAGATCTTTTGAGGTTTTTATTTTTCTCAACTTAGAGAAATCCTATTGGCCCTATTTTGGTATATGAATCTTTTTATTACCTTATTTTTTTTCTTGGGCTCTTCTAACCAGGGGCTTTCATGACGAGATTATTATTCTTTCGTAGCCCTTTTCCTGTGAACCCTCATCATTTTTCTTATAAGAAATCTAAATCCTCACAGAAAACGGTTCTTACATGAACACTTCCTCCGAAGTCTTATTACCCATATATGACCAAATTTAGATAAGAACGTCTCGCTAAACTCCAATACGCATGAGAACTCTAACATCCATATAAACTCGTGCATGTGTGCAATGATGGCATATATACAAAGTCGAATACAAATGCAAATCAACTGTGACACCCCGACTAATTAAATACCGGGTAGCTACTCCTTTATTAAATTAATACAAAATGCCAAGTTGGTTCAGTTCATAGCATCACTATCGAAAAACGTTTTAACAATTACTAGCCACCTAATATTTAAAAAGTGAGTTGTCAATTTTAATTAAATATGATTAACATGCAATAAGAAGATTATGAACTGCTAGCATAACCAGCACAACATAATGACAATAGAATAACCATAAAATAGTAATGAGTCTGGAGGAATACTCCTCACAACAATCCAAATACAGGAATAAACCAATACTAAGTCTGCATCAATAAATTAATTACAACCCAAAATCTGATATGACTAGATAAATAAAGTGTCTAAAAGAAATGGGGCGACATGCCCAACAGATGAGAAAAATCTGATAACATAGAGTCAAGATCGAAAGTGGAGGCATCTACTGTCAAGGTCCTATAACTTCCACAACAACTACAGTACGTCACCTGAATGGAACTCCTATGCTTGGTGTCCTTGTGGCTGGGAACCTAAAAGGCTTTTACAAGAAAATATATTGGGAAGCAAACGGGTCAGAGCCCGAGTGTGAAAATAGTTTAAAATATAGCAAGTGTTTTAACGACATTAAATAATGAATGCAAAATACATGTTAGGACGTGCTCTCGCATGAAATACTCACCTCTTGACTATCTGTGCACTCCTAACGTATCCGTAACCAAATCTAGTTGTTTTAGTAGCAAACTATTCCGCTTCAATATTTGGTATTTACTAAACTAATCATGGTTTAATTCCCGACGCCTTTATATGAACTGGGAGTTTTACTTTCATTTAATTCTCGGAATTAATCATAACAATTTCTAAGCGTTTTCTCATTTTTAATTCTAGAGGATGTAACATTAATTCACACTTGCACTTACATAGACAGTTCGCATCAATATTTCATTGCATCAATCTTCTCAGAATTATACAATACTGGCACCCCTAGACTAATCTGCGGTGCGCACATACTCTGCTATCCAATCCCGGTACATCACGTACATAAGGATCACGTGTTTTGAATCTCTCAGGAACCGTTTTGACAAGTACAAACACACATAGGGGAGGAGAACATAGATCACATCACACGGGTCACGCACATAACTACGCTCCCATGATCCGCAGACTTATTAACTTCTCAATAAGTCCTTCTCTGACCTATGTCCTCGAGGTACCAATCTAAATCCCCCCCCCCCCCCCCCCCCCCGTAGGCACACAAAGATTAGATGGCCCTGAATCGAACGCCGACTTCCCGTGATAGCAAGCATGGTAGGTATGTTATACACAGATAACAACATATACTAAGCATTCACACTTCTTAGATATTTCAGTATATTAATAGAGGTATACTTCTCATTCTAATCCCATCATTTACTCTTATACATGTATAAGTTTTCGTTTTAAATGCATTAGAGTTGTCAACTCTTCTCACGTCGTAATTAGGTACTCGTTTCCAAATCCATAATTGTCAGCCGATTTACTATAAGGTTCTAAGTTCTACTCCTCAACGTACCCCAATTATCACAATTATACCCACTAGTCAATAAGGGAAGGTTAATTCTTCGTTAGTTTAGTCTACGGGACATTTGAAATAAAATCAGGCCTAAAAGGTCATTCTGTCAACTAGTTAGAAGTCTCGTTCGAACGAGTGTCGTTCGAACTAAAGGCTTCGAACGAACTACCAACTCGTTAGAAGAGATACTGTCATCTCGTTAGAAACCCGTTCGAACGAGGTCGTTCGAACGACCTGGGCAGGTCTTCTAACGAGATGGCAGACTGCGCCCAGAAACCTCCAAATTCATTTTTTCTTCATTCCCCTCTTCTCTAAATCCATCCTATGATCATCCAAACTAAGTTTTAATGTGTTTAAACTACACTAAGTCCTCTTAGGTCACTTTTTAACATATATATGGGGACAATACCTCCTAAATCAACACGTAATCATCATAATTCCCAAATCTTGTCCCAAACCCTATAAATATGAACACAAGATTTAGTGTCTACAACTACTTCTTATTAATCCATTTTTAAAATCATCAATAGATATATTTTGGATATGAAATTTGTCCATAACTATTCTACATGCGATTCTCATATAAGATTTCAACTTTTATCTCCAATTTCATAGGTTTTCATCAAACTTTCAATATAAGATATATATTCAATTCTAAGCATGGAGGAAACATTAACTTGAATTAATGTAATTAAACCACTTGCCTTAGATGTTCTGATTTGATGTTGAGGATGAAGGTTGATTCTCCTCTTTCTCTCTACAGATTTCTCCCAAAGATGGTGATGGTGGCTAGGGTTTCTTTTGGAACCTCTTAGGACTCTCCATATAACTCCCGTAGTCCACTACTTCATAAATGCTGAATAATGGACTTAGTGGGTTCATTACTAATATAAAATTAACCTCTAAAATTCGTGGGTTTTAATTCCCATATTTTTAAAATTACTAAACTACCCTTTTGGGTTGCCGGTATGGCCTAAAAATGCCCCGAGACCCAAACTAAACCCCCGGCTACTTTTTTCTGACTATTTCGACCCTTTCAGACATGTTGGCGGACTAAAAATGACCATTTGGTTGATAAAAATATAATTCACTTTTTAATTCAAATAATTTCATTCCTGACGTGACTGACACGCGCGTCCCAACTAAATTTCCAAATTGTCGTATTTCTGCCTCGCGATAATTTTAACATTTTCAATACTCATGAAATTTTCAATTTTAACATCATAATCAAATACCAACTCACATCTCGCTAGAATTTATACCCGGACTAATTCGCAATTAATTCTCATTTAATTCAATTAATCCCTTAAATAAAATAAATAAAATGACGGGGTATTACATACTTCCCCCCTAATAACAAAATTTCATCCCGAAATTCGGAACTAAAGAATACCTAGTAAGAATAGCTCCGGATAACGTTCGCGCATCTCATCCTCGCGCTCCCACATGGACTCCTCAGCATTATGATGCCGCCACTGAACACGTACTAATGGTACTATCTTCGACCCAGTTTCCGCTCACTTCGGTTCAAAATAGCAATCGGCCCCTCCTCGTAGGAACTATCGGGCTGAAGATCAATGACCTCTAAAGCAATGTGAGTATGGGCCAAATCATCCCTAAGATATTTCCTTAGTGAGGAAATATGGAACACATCATGGATCCTATGTAAGTGCTCCGGTAACCCAAGTCTGTATGCGACTGGCCCAACCCTCTCGATGATAGGAAATGATCCCACGTATCTTTGTGCAAGTTTCTCCTTCTTCCCAAAATGCATGATCCCCTTCATCGGAGATACTCTGAGTAACACCTGGTCCCCCACCTTGAATTATCTGAAGAACCTCTTGGCATCAGCATAGCTCGTCTGCCGATCCTGAGCTACCCGAATACGATTCCGTATCATCTCTATCCTTGCCGAAGTAACCTGAATCACTTCCGATCCAAGGAGTTTGTTATCCCCCACATCTAACCAACATGCTGGGGAACAAAAAGGTCTACCATACAACGCCTCAAATGGAACCATGCCAATGGTGACCTGGTAGGAGTTATTATAGGCAAACTCCACCATTGGAAGGTACTGCTCCCAACCACCTCCAAAGTCTAAGATGCACATACGCAAAGTGGCCTCCAACATCTGATTTGTCCGCACTGTTTGCCCATCAGTCTGCGGGTGATAATTCGTACTCAACCGCAACTCTGTACCCATTCCCTCCTGGAAACTCTCCCAAAATCGTGAAACAAATATCTTGTCTCGGTCAAACACGATATTTAGAGCCACCCCATGAAATCTCACTATCTCTGCAATGAAAATCTGAGCATATTGTCCCGTAGTGTAATCTGTCCTTACGGGTAGAAAATGAGCAACTTTGGTCAATCGGTCCACAATTATCAATATAGAGTCGTGACCCCTCTGTGACGTAGGTAAACTCGTGATAAAATCCATGGATATGCTCTCCCATATTCACATCGGAACCTCTAATGGCTGTAGGAGTCCTGCCGATTTCTGATGGTCCACCTTTACTAGCTGACAAGTTGCACGTTTAGAAACAAACACGTCAATATCTCTCTTCATCCCGCTCCACCAGTACTGTCGTCTCATGTCTTGGTACATTTTATCCCCACCAGGGTGTACCGCAAACCGTGAGCCATGCGACTCTGCCATTACCTCGTGTCGCAAGTCTTCCCCTTTCGGAATGACCAGTCTCCCATTGAAGTGTAAACCCCCGTCTGAGCTAACGGTATAGGACTCGGCTCCCTCTACTAGTAATCGAACTATCTGCTCCTGACAGAACGAGTCATTTGCCTGGGCCTTTACCACTCTCGTAACAATCTGAGATGTAATAGTCATCACAGACATGAACGATCGGGCCACTGCATCCTGGTGTCCCAACTCCTTCCACTTAGCTTTCCACACCTCGTCCACCTCATCTACTGGCCTACGAATCAATGCGTTTGCTACCACGTTAGCCTTCCCTGGGTGATACTGGATATCGAACTGATAATCCTTCACAAACTCAAGCCATCGACGTTGACGCATATTCAGCTCCTTCTACGTGAAGAGGTATTGTAGGGACTTGTGATCTGTGAACAACCGAAATTTCTCCCCCAGGAGATAGTGTCTCCAAATCTGAAGACTGAATACGACTGCCGCTAACTCCAATTCATGGGTGGGGTAATTCCTCTCGTGAGGCTTAAGCTTACGGGAAGCATAAGCTATGGCCTGACTTTCCTGTTGTAGCACACCTCCAAGTCCTTGTAAGGATGCATGAGTGTAAACTAAATACTCAACTCCCAGTCTGGGTAATGCTAACACAGGCGCTGAGGTCAACTTGTACTTCAACTAATCGAATGCCAACTGGCAAGCAACGCTCTAGATGAAGGGCACATCTTTGCGAGTCAGATGTGTCAAAGGACCCGCTATCTTTGAGAAACCCCGAATAAACCTCCTGTAGTATCCTGCTAAGCCCAAGAAACTACGGATCTCAATCGGTGTCATGGGTTATCCCCACTCCCTCATCGCGGATACCTTCCCCGGATCAACAGATATCCCCCGGTCTGAAATGATATGCCCCAGAAACTGAACCTCCTTCAGCCAAAATCCACATTTCTCATACTTTGCATAAAGCTCGTTCTGACATAGGATCTGCAAAACCTGTCTCAAATTCTCGACGTGCTCCTCTTCTGTCTGGGAGTAAACCAGAATGTCATCAATAAAGACGATGACGAACTGGTCTAGGAACTCTCTGAACACCCTATTCATCAAGTCCATAAACATGGCTGGAGCGTTGGTCAAGACAAAAGGCATAACCCGGAACTCATAGGAACCATATCTCGTCAAGAAAGCAGTCTTCGAGACATCCTGTTCCCTGATACGCAACTGATGGTATCCCGATCGGAAGTCAATCATTGATAAGAAGGAATATCCTCTAAGCTGGTCGAATAAGTCATTGATTTGAGGCAATGGATACTTATTCCGTATCGTGACCTTATTCAACTCCCAGTAATCTACACACAACCTCAACGATCCATCCCTCTTCTTTACAAACAACACAGGGGTACCCCACGGTGAATTACTCCTCCGGATAAACCCCTGACCCAATAACTGCTCTATCTGATCCCTTAGCTCTCTCATCTCCGCTGGAGCCATACGGTACGGTGCGCGGGCAATGGGTCGAGTGACTGACGTCAAATCAATAATAAAATCTATCTCTCTACTAGGAGGTAATCCAGGTATATCCTGGAATACATCAGCGAACTCTCTAACGACTGGAATCGAATCAAGTGGTATCACCACTTCCTTAGAGGTCTCCTCCTCTATATAGTACAAATGAGTGGACGATCCTCCCTCAGGGAGAGGCATCGCCACTAAAAACATCTCCTGCCCGAGGATGGAAAAAATGATACTCCTACTGAAACAATTAATCATGGATCGGTACGTAACTAGCCATTCCATACCAATAATCGCATCGTACTCAGTCTTCTCTAATACTAACATATCAGCAGGTAAAGTAAATCTACCGATCTCTATACCCACACCTCTACAGATAAGGGAAATCACAGAACCCCTACTCAATGGTGAATTTACACAAGTAATCGTGCTCTCTGCAGTGTCTAATAACCCCAAAGTGCGTGCAAATCTCGTGGCAATGAAACAATGTGTGGCCCCCGTATCAAATAAAATACGCCCCATAGTCCCCTGAATAGAGAACATACCCTCGATAGCAGGTGGATCCTGTGGGACTGCGGCGTGCTGGAGTTGATACACTCTCCCATACTGAAGCTGTCCCTGCTGGATTGGGACCACTGGGATGGGTGGTAAAACTGCCATCTGTGGTGGTGCAAGGAGGGCGGCGGGAATCATAGGCCTCTGTGGCTCGTGTTGAGCACCCTGCTGCTACTACTGTGGGGCCCTGCCCCTATCAGGACAATCTTGGAATTTGTGACCAATCTTGCCAGAAATGAAACACTTCCCCGAGAAGTTTCCCCCTCACTGTCCTTGCTGCCCTCGGCCCTGATGGCCGTTACCATTCCTACCTTGACCATGCTGGCCCAACTGAAATTGTTGCTACTGACCAATCTGGCCCTGCTGGCCCTGATGACCCTAATGGCCATGTTTAAAACCTCCCTGACCATTCCTGAAACCCCCATATCTGAATCTCTTAGGATCCTCCTGTTGGGAGCCCTGATCACCCTGCCTGTGCTGACCCTGAGCAGATTGTGCCCCGCTGGCACCATTTCCCCCGGTCCTGCCCTGATGGTTGGACTCTCCTGATCTCTTACTCTCAGACATGTGAAAGTGGTGATCCTGGCAGTGAAGCAGTGCTGCATTAACCACGTCAGAGTAAGTGGCCAACGAAAGATTTCCCAATAAGTGTTGTCGGATCCTCCAGGTCAATCCGTCCATGAACTTCTGAATCTTCTTCTCCTCAGTCGAAATCTCATCGGGAACAATATTCAAGAGATTAGTAAATTCGGCCTCATACTCGGCCACGGTCTTCCCCTCCTGCTTGAGGTTCATTAACTTCCTCCTCATTTCAGTGTGAACAGTTGATGGAAAATATTTACGGTCGAACCGCACCTAGAACTCCTATATGGAAAGGGCATCTCTCTCCTCTGGGGTGGTAATGGACTCCCACCACTGCAACGCTGATCCTACTATCTTAAAAGTAGCTAGTATCTGCTTTTGAACTTCCGTGCACTCGTACATACTTAAGTGCCTTTGAATGTCCTTCCTTCACTGAATGGACACAATAACATCGGAGCTACCTGCGAACTCCGGAGGGTGTGCTTTCTGAAAAGCATCACGAACGCGTTCCTAAGAAGACGGGAATGCATGAGCCTAAACTGGCGCGGCTACCGGCGCCTGAGGTGGTGCCTGCTGTATAACTGCGAGGGCGGCATTTACCGCTTGGGCTACTATAGCAGCAACCTCTGCGACATTCATGGTGCCCTGAACTGGTTCAGGATGTGGTTCGGGCTGAGCATCCCTAGGAACTCGTTGTGCACGTCGTGGAGGCATCTGAAATGATAGTAAAGTCTTATAAGTTCACAGTTATTATCTCAAAATAGCTGAAGAGCGAAACAAACACAAAAGAATACAACAATCCTAAAATATAGGGCTCTCTATAAAAGAAAGCTCAGCGGAAGCATAACAACTCGTACAGATCCTAAGGACACTAGAACCTGATGCTCTGATACCACCTGTGACACTGCGACTAATTAAATACCGGGTAGCTACTCCTTTATTAAATTAATACAAAATGCCAGGTTGGTTCAGTTCATAGCATCACTGTCGAAAAACGTTTTAACAATTACTAGCCACCTAATATTTAAAAAGTGAGTTGTCAATTTTAATTAAATCTGATTAACATGCAATAAGAAGATTATGAACTACTAGCATAACCAACACAACATAATGACAATAGAATAACCATAAAATAGTAATGAGTCTGGAGGAATACTCCTCATAACAATCCAAATACAGGTATAAACCAATACTAAGTCTGCATCACTAAATTAATTACAACCCAAAATCTGATATGACTGGATAAATAAAGTGTCTAAAAGAAATGGGGCGACATGACCAACAGATGAGAAAAATCTGATAACATAGAGTCAAGATCGAAAGTGGAGGCGTCTACTGTCAAGGTCCCGTAACTTCCACAGCAGCTACAGTACCTCACCTGAATGGAACTCCTATGCTTGGTGTCCTTGTGGCTGGGCACCTAAAAGGTTTTTACAAGAAAATATATTTGGAAGCAAACGGGTCAGAGCCCGAGTGTGAAAATAGTTTAAAATATAGCAAGTGTTTTAACGACATTAAACAATGAATGGAAAATACATGTTAGGACGTGCTCTCGCATGAAATACTCACCTCTCGACTATCTGTGCACTCCTAACATATCCGTAACCAAATCAAGTTATTTTACTATCAAACTAGTCCGCTTTAATATTTGGTATTTACTAAACTAATCATGGTTTAATTCCCGATGCCTTTATATGAACTGGGAGTTTTACTTTCATTTAATTCTCGGAATTAATCATAATAATTTCTAAGCGTTTTCCCATTTTTAATTCTACAGGATGTAACATTAATTCACAATTGTTGTTTCATAGACAGTTCGCATCAATAGTTCATTGCATCAATCTTCTCAGAATTATACAATACTGGCACCCCTAGACTAAGCTGCGGTGCACACATACTCTGCTATCCAATCCCGGTACATCACGTACATAAGGATCACATGTTTTGAATCTCTCAGGAACCATTTTGACAAGTACAAACACACATAGTGGAGGCGAACATAGATCACATCACACGGGTCATGCACATACCTACGCTCCCATGATCAGCAGACTTATTAACTTCTCAATAAGTCCTTCTCTGACCTATGTCCTCGAGGTACCAATCTAAATCCCCCCTGTAGGCACACAAAGATTAGATGGCCCTGAATAGAACGCCGACCTCCCGTGATAGCAAGCATGGTAGGTATGTTATACACAGATAACAACATATACTAATCATTCACACTTCTTAGATATTTCTGTATATTAATAGAGGTATACCTCTCATTCTTATCCATCATTTACTATTATACATTTATAAGTTTTCGTTTTAAATGCATTAGAGTTGTCAACTCTTCTCACGTCGTAATTAGGTACTCGTTTCCAAATCCATAATTGTCATCCGATTTACTATAAGGTTCTAAGTTATACTCCTCAACGTACCCCAATTCTCACAATTATACCCACTAGTAAATAAGGGAAGGTTAATTCTTCGTTAGTTTAGTTTACGGGACATTTGAAATAAAATCAGGCCTAAAAGGCCATTCTGTTAACTCGTTAGAATTCTCGTTCGAATGAGGTCGTTCGAACGTGTGTCGTTCGAACGAACTACCAACTCGTTAGAAGGGATACTATCATCTCGTTAGAAACTCGTTCGAACGGGGTCGTTCGAACGACCTGGGCAGGTCTTCTAACGAGATGGCAGACTGTGCCCAGAAATCTCCAAATTCATTTTTTCTTCATTCCCCTTTTCTCTAAATCCATCCTATGATCATCCAAACTAAGTTTTAATGTGTTTAAACTACACTAAGTCCTCCTAGGTCACTTTATAACATATGTACGGGGACAATACCTCCTAAATCAACATGTAATCATCATAATTCCCAAATCTTGTCCCAAACCCTATAAATATGAACACAAAATTTAGTGTCTACAACTAATTCTTATAAATACATTTTTAAAATCATCAATAGATATATTTTGGATATGATATTCGTCCATAACTATTCTACATGCGATTCTCATATAAGATTTCAACTTCTATCTCCAATTTCATGGGTTTTCATCAAACTTTCAATATAAGATATATATTCAATTCTAAGCATGGAGGAAAGATTCACTTGAATTCATGTAATTAAACCACTTGCCTTAGATGTTATGATTTGATGTTGAAGGATGAAGGTTGATTCTCCTCTTTCTCTCTATAGATTTCTCCCAAAGATGGTGATGGTGGCTAGGGTTTCTTTTGGAACCTCTTAGGTCTCTCCCAATAACTCCCGTAGTCCACTACTTGATAAATGCTGAATAATGGACTTAGTGGGTTCATTACTAATATAAAATTAACCTCTAAAATTCGCGGGTTGTAATTCCCATATTTTTAAAATTACTAAACTACCCTTTTGGGTTGCCGGTATGGCCTAAAAATGCCCCGGGACCCAAACTAAACCCCGACTAGTGTTTTCTGACTGTTTCGACCCTTCCGGACATGTTGGTGCACTCAAAATGACCATTAGGTTGATAAAAATATAATTCACTTTTTAATTCAAATAATTTCATTCCTGACTCGACTGACACGCATTCCCAACTAAATTTCCAAATTGTCGTATTTCTGCCTCGCGATAATTTTAACATTTTTAATACTCATGAAATTTTCAATTTTAACATCATAATCAAATACCAACTCACATCTCGCCAGTATTTATACCCGGATTAATTTCCAATTAATTCTCATTTATTCAATTAATCCCTTAAATAAAATCAACAAAATTACGGGGTATTACATCAACTTCGAAACAACCCCATTAATCAATGGTTAAGATAATTCTAAGCATCTATAATTATGACAAAATACCCTAGCCACATGGATAATTAAATGATTAGGTTCCAAGCACACCAATATGCCATATCAAACATGAAATCTGAATACACAAAAAAAAAAAAAAAATCTTTTTGTATTTTTCAAATATGACTCAAATAAATGAAAAAAATAATTCAAAGTGATACACATGTCATAAAAATAGCAAGATATGAATCATGATGTAGATACTAGTGTATGACAAATATCGAAACACAATCATCCATAATATTAAACTTGGGAAGAATCAAGTGCAACAACACAAGAATCGTTAAGTTTAATTCCTAAAGACACTAAGTTCGATTTCCTAGACCAAGTAGGTTTATAAGGATGCATAGGGCTTTTGGGAACTGAAATGACTTTATTCTCAAAATTCTTAGGAGCATTCCTAAGGTCATAACAAAATGTCTAAGGTGACCCTTCTTACCGCAATGAGAATAAGTGTAAAAACGGTGACGAATGTGACCTAAATGTGGACCTTTCCTAATGTTCCTCCTCGTCTCTCTCACAAGATTGGTAATGGCTTTGGGAATGGGTGCAATAGGATCTTCGAAGCCAATAAAACACTTATCTTCCTTGATTTGGAAGGTAACTAAAATCATATCCAACTTTTTTGACCTAGCCTCCAAATCAAACTTAACTTTACTCGAGTCTCTCAATCTTTTCTAAAGCTCACTAATCCTAGACTCAAGCAAACGCCTAGACTCCTAAAACTCCAGAATTTCCTTGTTTAAGGCCTCCAGCAAACCCCGAAGACTATCTCCCTCTTTCTGAATGTATTATAGTTTCTCTCGAAGAGTGTTCTCCCATCCCCTAAGATCCTTAATCAAAGTCTCAAATTTTTTTACGACACGCTCATTCAACTTACGTTGTAGCTTCGTGTTTGCATTTTTCACATTGAAAATCTCCAACATATATCTCCCCCTCCTCACTATCTTCACCCTCACTCCATTGGGATTCACGCTCAACGACCTCAAAAGTGATATTCATATGAGATTCTTCATGGGAAGATTTATCGTCGTTGTTTACATGACAGAACATGAACGCTACAAAGTTGCGCTCAAAGGGGGAAATATCTCCCTCTTTCATTTCACTATCACTTAAGGTAGCATTATGTGATATCAGTTTCTTCCCCTCATTCTTTAGTCTAGTAGGACATTCTGCTACCTTATGACCATAACCCTCAAAACCAAAACACCTATCCGATTCATCCCTCTTAACATTCTCACTCTTATTTTTAGGGGTATGATTGACCTTGTTGTTCTTGAAATTCTGAAGTGATTTGGCATCTTTCGATTACTTTTCAAACTTCATAAACTTTTTGAACTTATTTTCCAACAAGGCTATATCCTCAAAACTGAAATCGAAATCATCATTCAAAACATTAGTCTCCTCCTTCCGAGATTTCAAATCAATACCCTTTTCTTTTTTTGCCACTTGTTTGGAGGTAAACATATCCAGCTCATAGTTTGTAAGTCACCTACAATCTCTTCAAGTTTCATCGAATCAAGCATACACAAGGAGTTCAAAACGATTAATTTTGAACTAAATCTACTATGCAACGACCTTAAGATTTTCTTTATGACAGAGTTGTCGGGTATTTTCTCTCCTAAGTTAAGCGACGGGTTGACAATGTTCTACAATCTAGCGTAAAACTCATGAAATAACTCACTCCCTAACAATTTAATTGTCTCGGCTTATGTAGTGAAGTTTTGAAGTTTAAATGCCCTACCTGTGCTAGTGCCCTCGTGAGTAAGTGCAATATTATCCCAAGACTCTTTTGAAGTTTCACACGTCATGATTCTTTTATACTCTTTCGGTGTGACACGTGAGGAAATAACGTGAATACGTTTAGAATTGTAAAGTTCAAGTCAATGTTCGAATTTGGTTCATGACTCAATGGGTTTTAAACTAGTGACCTCACCCTCTCGTGTGATAGGTGGTGTCCAACCTTTTTCAACTGCTAACCAAACAAGCTCATCAATATATTTCAAAGCACTTCTCATTCTCATTTTCCAATAACAATAATTTTTTCCATAAAAAATAGGAGCTCTAAAACTATCATCCTTAAAAACATAAGGGTTCAATATACAGGAAAAAATGTTTCTAGCTCTGATAGAAATTTTTAGGCCCCTTTTTATTTCAAATGTGTTTTAAGGATGTCAAAACAAATTTTCTTTCAAAAATACTTTTCCAATTTTAACACGCACCAAGTTTGTGATCCAATTTCAATTAAGTCCAGTTTTATATTGTTTAATCCTTAACACTCATCTAGGTGATTAAAGCAAGTAAAATAAATAAAGTTTATAATGACGAATGTACGAGGAAACTACTAAGGGAAAAAACTTAGGATTACCCAATCCATACAATCACTATGATATGGTTTTACAAAAGGAAGACATACAGACTTACACAATGAATCGATCCCCACAAGCCTTGACTCCCTTCTTCTTTTTAATTGTTCCTCTACAGTGACCATGCAGAAGTCCTTCTATAATACCTATCCACACCAAGAACATCCATGAATGCCTCGATGTTCACTGATGTAGCTTTGGCAACCATCTACGATTCCAAACACGGACTTCTCCACTTCTTCACCGCAAAACCGAATGAAGAATTTTGCTTAATAAGGTTGAATAAACCCAGATGGTGTAAATAAGATCTCTACGGAAATGTATGGTTTTTAAAAATGAAAACCTTAGAAAAGTTTTGCAAAAAATATAAGAATTCTTTTCTGGAATATTGTGAGGACCTAAAACATGATTAGGAAGGTTAATTACATGATTAATTATAACTTAGGAGTTATAAGTTATAAATTGGTTATGTGTGTTAAACATGTTAATTATCATGTTTAGGGGATGCATGCCCATGTGATATATGTGCTGTTTACATTAGGTGCTAATTGAACTTATGATCAGGGATACCATGTCTAGAACATATGATTAGTTATGTGATTAAATGAATCATAAATTATGTTTTTAATGCATGATTATGTTTATAAAAGTAAATCAGGGTGTTGATACGAAATTGACAATGTTTGTTCGCCAAATGTGAAAGTTTTGAGGTTTTTGATGAATTGCTACTTTCCTATTCGAGACCAAATTAGGCGTATTAATTTTATGATTTTGGGAAAACACAAAATATGAAAGTTGTAGATGTTTAAGTTATATAATCATAGACACAAAGAGGGAGTAAATCGGGGGGCGTGCTAGTGAGTAACGGTAATTTTACCAAGGTGGGACAAATGTGTTATTAATGGAATTGTCTAATTCGACCCTTCATCCAACCAATCATGTGTTAACACTACCCCTATTGCTATTGGACCACTATACAATGTATTTCTGATTATAAATTAGAGTTATGTCTTCTTCCTCATAAGAAATAACAAGTTTTGCCTAAAGAGAGAGAAAGAGAAGAAAGTTAAGAAAGAAATCTTTGGAAATTTTCTATAAATCGAGGAATCCTCGTAAGGTAATTACATCATTATTAAAGTTGGTCACATGAATGAGTTCTATACTTGACATGTTTTTATTTTTGATTTGGATATATATTTTAATGATACCTATATTGCTGAATTGTGTTGGAAAAAGGATGGATTAAGAACATAAGTTAGAAATGGAGCTAGGATCGTAAATGCATACTTTAAAGTCCTAAATTTACATCATCTTTTCGTAAAGAATTTTGATTTAGAAAATTCATGATTATGATGTATATTTATGCTAAAACATGTTTATTATATGTTTCCATGAATTATACTCAAGGTCAAGGTTATATATGCTTAAAAATGTTAAGTTATGCCTTAATGTTCTATTTTGACTTCGTTATGCTAAAAATGAAATAAATCATGGAATACTTATTGGAATTGAGTGATTCAAGTTGTAGAGTAACATATACTCATATATGTATAACATATCCAAAAATTGTGTAAAAATACCAAGGAATGAACCCTTGGTGATAGTTTAAAGTTTTTGTTTAAAATCTGCCCTAAAGTAGCAAGAATGCATACCAGGTATTTGACGTTTTGCTCGACATACAAAATGAGCCCTAAAAATTATGAAACATTAATTTTGTATTATTCAATATGTTTACGGATATTGGGTGGAATAACATGCAAATTTATATTGTATAAAAATTATGAAAATTCCAGGAAGTTGAAGTTGTGTTGTTGTTTTTCTTGAGAAACGATTTGGAAAAGGTTGTAATAAAATGGGCATAACTTTGTCTAGCGAATTCGTAAATTAATTACGTAAATTGTGTTAGGAACCTAATTAATTGGGTGTTATAGAAATTTGAAGTACCATATTTAATTTCTCTTTATTTATTTCTTATTGACCAAATGATGTGAGGTATTACTGGGTTTGATGTTAATCGGTGTATTCAAATACTAATGACATTGACTTTTTAGGTGGGGAAGCAGCTAATACTACAATACCAAGGAAGTAGTTTTGTATTAATCTTAACACCAAATCCAAGGTGAGTGACCTGTACTATGAAATATAGATAAATATATGTTCATATGGAAATGTGTAGTTCAATACATGTGTTAAAATGATTATGGGAGTGATGTTGTATTTAGGAAACATATTCATATGATTGAAATGTTAAGTGATGTTATTTAATGTTAAGGACTATGGTGGGTCCTACAGGATGTGGCGGTCTTGTTAATCCAACTAAAAGGTTTGTGTACTCGGTCCTAATAAAGGGATGTGGTGGTCCCCAATAACTGTAGTGGATTAATTGGACTGTGGCGGGTCCAGGCTTGCGAGAGTTTCACAATTCCTGTTGGGTTATAGCATTAGAACAAAATAAAAATGGTTATTTAATTGGGTTATAGGTGTGGTATATCGTCATTCACTAAGCTTATATTGCTTACACTCCTGTAATGTTATGTTTCAGGTATGCCTATCGTTTGGAGTTCACTGCCAAGTTAGGACCTTAAAACGGGGGAGTGAAAGATATCTAATATAGTTTGAATATAAAGAATCTTGTTGTGTAATTATTAAACTAAAGATCTTGGTTATGTAAAGTTGTGCAGTACTTATAGGTTACACATAAATGTAGTTATGTTTTCATCTACACATACCTTTGAAAATAAAAAGTAAAAAATCTCATGTTATTTTTCCTTAGAGATTTAAATTAAAGCATTGTTTATTTTTTTAAGGCAATTTATCGCTAATTAACAAGGATGAGTTTAACTTATTTAAGTCGGGGTGCGATAACTTGGTATCAGAGCGTGGTTATTAGGTTATGGATTGGGTGTGAGGGTCTAGATTGGCAGTGGACGCTAGAAAGTGAATTTGTTATGCACCTGGATTTTGACTAACAATGTTAATATTAAACTCCTGCTACTGTATTTTGTTTAAGTGAATTATATTGCAGTGAATGATGGATCCACATGAGCCGCATAATGGAGCAGATGGTGAGGCATCTTATGTTCCTAATAGTCAGCGAGGACATAGACATATTCAAGTGGAGGAACCCGAGGTGCAACAACAACCTATTGATGACGTGGGAAGAATCTTACTTGCTGTGGCACAACTTATGGAACAAGCAAGAGGTGGAGAACATGGTGGGGATAGGGACAAATTGCATGAGAGGTTTATGAAGTTAAATCTTCTAGCATTTACTGGGACTACAGATCCGTTAGTGGTAGAAGGGTGCATTCGAAAAATGGAAACAATATTCAAGGTGATGGAAGTGAGAGATGAACAAAAGGTTTTGTTAGCCACCTTTAGATTGGAGGATGATGCAAAGATATGGTTGGATGGTACAGAGAGGTTACTTACTACGATTGGGGGAGTAGTGCCAGCAAATCCTCCACCAATTACATGGGAGAGGTTTGTGAAGGTGTTCTTTAAAAAATATTTCCCAAGGCTTTATAGGAAAGAGAAAGAGGAAGAATTTATCACGTTGAAACAGGGAAACCGATCAGTGGCAGAGTATGAATCTTTATTTATATCCTTATCTAGATTTGCACCTGACTTGGTGAGGACAGAAGAAAGTAAATGTGATCGGTTTCAAGCCGGGCTGAGTGTAGATATAAAAAGTATGGTTGCTAATATGAAGATCATGGATTATGTGGACTTGGTGGATAGGGCCATGGTGTCATAAAAGTCAATAAAAGAAATGCAAGATGAACACTCGAATAAAGCAAGACATGATGGTATAAGATCATATGGATGGGAGGCAAGAACCTCAACTCAGAGTGTATTACGAGGAGTACCTAAGGGCCAAGAATTTAAAAATACTAAAAATGCACGTGGAAGATTTCAAGCTCGAGGTGGAAGGACTGGGATGAATCCGTCAGAAAATGCATCTGTGATGGGACCGAGGGACATATTGTGTTATAGATGTGGTGGTCAAGGGCACATGTATCGGGAGTGTACAATAGCTGAGACGACACCTTTATGTTTCCATTGTCATCAGCCGGGGCACTTACGAAAGAATTATCCAGCGATGGGAGCTACAAATTCAGTTGGGAGTGTGATAGTAGGAGATAGGATTTCTTCACCGAAAGTACACAGGGGAGGTAGAAGAGGTGTGTCTCAAAACCAAGGCCAAGGCAGAGTGTTTGCACTGACGCAACAAGATGCACAAGCTATGCCTAATGTAGTGACAGGTACACTTCCTATTGGTGATAAAGATGCTTATGTGTTGATAGATCCTGGTTCTACACATTCTTTTGTGTCTTTACTTTATCGGTTGCATCTTAATAAACCATTATCATCATTAGATTCTGGTTTAGCTATTGTTACTCCAGTCGGGGGGTTGGTTTTTATTGAGAGGGTCTATAGGGAGTGTGTGGTGCGAGTGGATGAAAAATAATTACTAGTTGACTTATTACCTATCGATATGCGCGACTTTGATGTAATACTGGGTATGGATTGGTTAGCCTCATATCATGTATGTTTGGAGCTTTAAAAAGGAGGTAGTGTTTCGATTACCGGGTGAACCTGAATTTAAATTTATTGGGGAATGAAATGTCACTTCAACATGTTTGATCTCTGCAACACAATGTCATGAACAGCTAAGGAAAGGATGTGAGGGTTATCTTGCTCATATGGTGGACACACAACAAGAGGCTGGAAAACTATTACATATACCAGTAGTTAATGAGTTTGCAGATGTCTTCCCAGAAGAACTCCCAGGGTTAGTGTCACGACCCCGACCTGAAAATAGTAGGGAACGAGTGTCTTAACATGCCACCAAGGCATCCAATATTCTGGCCTTAAAATTTTTGTTTTAAAATATATGTAGCGGAAGTATAATCACATGGTTATGAATCGTAAAATACTTAAAGTGAGGGAATTACATCATCAGAGCTTTCTAAAGGGAACTTCATTTGTATTTAAATATCAACTAGTTACAACTTGACAAAAAGAGCTAAGCATGCTCTATCTAATTAAACAAACTTCTACTTAAGGTAACAAAAAGAGCTTTAAAAGCTAAATCTTCAACATAGTCCTTTTTCGTTCCATCCACGAACTTAATTATTTCCTGAGAAATGGTTATTTATACAACGTCATCTAAAAGCCGAATGAGATTCAATCTCCAGACATTCCAGGGTTTTTCAGAAAATTAATACCTATTCAATTTAGAACAGAAAGTATATACATAAACATAGGAATTTCAAGTAATATATATGTTGATACCAAATTTAATCTGCTGACTTGGACCAATCATATGAAGACACGTGGCTATCTACATGGAAACAACAAGCACTTTCGAGATGATCACGCGCTCCGAGGAAACCATATTACTCCGAGGAACGCATACGCTCCGAGGAACTCATACACTTCGAGGAACAGACCTCTCCGAGGAACTCTTGAATACCAAGAAGCTTAGGAGGTCCGAGCAACTCAGGCGGTCCGAGCTGCATCTCGAACAAATCATTAATATCTAGATAACCAACAGTTCAACTGATTCATTAAATGCTTATCATTCAGACGCACACGCAAAGAGGGCATTAAATGTATCACCCTTTCATATGTATATCATTTAATGTATTACCCGTTCACATTACAACCTCAGGGCTATAAATACATTGTACAATCCTCATTGTAAGAGGGGGAATCCAGAACGGATTTTCTTGTAATCGAGAATTCCCAAACACTCAGCAACAAAACAACAGTGGACATAGGCCATTCTTATAAGGCTAAACCACTTAAATATCTTTTGTCTCATTTATTTATCTGTGATTGAATTATTAGAGTGATCTAATTTTTTACATCAACAGATTGGCGCCGTCTGTGGGAAACGACTGGTAATATCGTTTTCTCATAAAATACAACCCATTACCAATGGTTGATATTCCTGAATCCAGCAATCAAAACGCTGGAACCCCTCCAAATCCGTCTGCTCCACCAATTGTTCCAGATCTGACTGGAATAATGGCAAACCTGGCTCAGGTCCAGACCGTCACACAAGAAATGATGTGACAACTCATCCAAACCCTCCATGGCGGTGCATCCGCCCATTTCGGACCACGAAGCATTCAAAGAAATACCCGTTCACCTTCTTCGCGTACTAGGCATACTAATTCATATCGCAATGAGGAATCTGAAGATTTTTCTTATCAACCTGGACGAACTTCGTCAGTACGGGCCACAGATACTGAACAACGTGTCACCCTCTCCCCAGAAAGGACCAGCGCATTGGAAAGGTTAAGTAGGGCTTCTCCTTTCGACCGATTAGGCTCTAGGAGGAAAAAAAGTCCTCTTAATGCAGCGTCGAGGAGCTTTTGACGACCATCAGATTTAAGGGAAGGATCTGCCCAGTCGCGACCAGCTGCTCGTCAAGATGGATCTTATGACCGACCAGCTGCTCGTCGAGATAAATCCCAGGAATCCACTTCAACGCGATCAGTTGCTCGAGCCAATAGGCTCAAGGAAGGAAATGATGCATGGAAAGGATCTATTCAGATGCTGGAGGATAGATTAGGGGAAATGACTAGGGCCAAGAACCCTCTACAATGAACCTTTGTTCGAGGAACACCTTTTGTCCAGGATATTGTTGATTTTCCAACACCATCAAAGTTCAAAGCACCTGTTGTGACTCCCAAGTATGATGGAAAGACTGACCCTGTCCTTCATATAGAACAATATCAAGCTGCTGCCGACATTTATGCTGTCCCAGACGAGATGAGATGCTGGGCATTCTTGGGAACTCTTACCGGATCTGCTCGGATATGGTATAATAATCTTCCTCGGGGTAAGATTTCAACTTTTCTTCAACTGGCCGAGTTATTCATTGGGAATTTCTGCTTTGGCGCAAAGCCAGTTAAGCGAGTAGCACATTTGTTAAGTGTTAGACAAAAAGCTGGTGAGAGTATCAGAGATTATATAACTCGTTTTAATAACGAGAAACTCAAAGTCATTGATTACGAGGAGAAGAAAATAATTACCGCTTTGATGAGTGGACTTCTGCCAAACAAGTTGTACTACACTTTGGCCAAAGATCCACCTCGAACTATGTCGGACCTGATGGGAAAAGCATCCAAGATTATGAATGCCGAGGAGGCTATGTCTGCGAAGAAGAATATGGACACCAAAGAAACCAAGGTGGAAGGTGATAAAGCTAAGAAGAAAGAGAATAAGAACAATGGTGGTGACAAACAATCCAAAAATAGATCGTCATGGGAGGTCTTGAGGAAATTTGATAATTACACACCTTTGAAGGCAAATATCAACCACGTCCTAGAAGAAATTAAGAACAGCGAGGAGTTAAACTGGCCAAAGAAAATGAAGGCAGACCCTGACACGAGGAATAGGGAAAAATATTGCGAGTTCCACAAGGATCATGGCCATATGACTAAAAATTGCATAGCTCTTCAGAATGAGATTGAAACACTCATCCGACGAGGAAAGCTAGAAAAGTATGTTAATCGGGGAGGCGAAAGAAGAAATAACGACCGAACTAGAGAGAGGTCTAGATCTCCTCGTCGAGCAGAGGAGAATAAGAAGAGAAACCATGAAGTTGATCCAGAGGATGACCCCGATCTTCCCAAGAAACCAAGACATCCAGAACGAGAGGTATTTTCAATACGCTTTGGGTCATTTGATTGTAATGTTATTACAGGAGGAGATGCAGGAGGAGGAGATCTTACTGCAGAAAGAAAAGCTTACCTCGGTGAGGCTCAAGCTTGCTCGTACATTCAGCGAATAAATCGAGCTGAGGAAGATCGCCCGAGTAAGGTGAACAAGGAGAAATTGGTCATCGGTTTTTCAAAAAATGACCTTGCAGGTGTTTTATATCCTCACGATGATCCACTGGTGATCAAGATGAGAATGAAGGAGGTAATGATTTCAAGAGTGCTGGTCGACAATGGTAGCTCGGCACACATTATGTTCTACTCGTGTTTCGATAGTTTAAATCTAAAGCTATCTCAACTGGAGCCTTACCACAGACCCCTCATGGGTTTTGCTGGCGAGAAAGTATTTCCACTTGGGACGATCAAGTTGGATATATTCATTGGTACGTGACCTGCTTGTCGGACAGAAAAAATATGTTTCTTCGTGATGGATAAGAATGTCCAATCATCATACAATATCATCATGGGAAGAGTAGGATTGAAGAAGTTTGAGGTTGTACCATCTACAGTGCATCAGTGCCTAAAATTTCCAACAAACTTTGGAGTAGGAGTTGTGAAAGGTGATCAGAAAGTAGCTCGGGAATGCTATTATTCATCCGCCGAGAAAGAAGAACTGGAAGAATTAAAGAAAAAGACCACTACCTATCAAGTGGATGAAGGTGCAGAAATTGAAACATTGGATCCTCGAGATGATTCGCAACTCGTGAAGGGTCAAGTGGTGGAAGCTACTGAAAACGTCATTCTGGACGACGAGCACCCTGAGCGAACTACTCAAATAGGTTCATCGTTGGAAGCCTCATTAAAACAAGAATTGATAAATTTTCTTAGAAGCAGGAAAAAAACTTTTGCGTGGAGTCATGAAGATATGCCTGGGATAGACCCAGACTTCTTATGTCACGAGCTCAATGTGAATAAGGAAATCAATCCTATGAAGCAGAGACGAAGAGTATTCAGTCCCGAGAAGAATCAAGCTATACAGGAGGAAGTCGAGAAGCTCCAGAAAGCTTGTTTCATTGAAGATGTTAAATATCCAGATTGGTTAGCTAATGTGGTGATGGTAAAGAAGAAGAATAACAAGTGGAGGATGTGTGTAGACTTCACCGACCTCAACAAAGCATGCCCAAAGGATCACTTTCCATTGCCCCGAATTGATCAACTGGTGGATGCTACCTCGGGACACGAGTTGCTGATCTTCATGGATGCTTATTCTGGTTACAATCAGATCAAAATGAAACCTGAAGACAGGGAGAGTACTTCTTTCATTACCCCTAGGGGAACTTATTGTTATAATGTTATGCCTTTTGGTTTAAAAAATGCAGGTGCTACATATCAGAGGCTGATGAACAAGGTCTTTGCTGAACAAATCAATGATACTATGGAAGTCTATGTTGACGATATGCTGACAAAGAGTAAGAAAGATGCCGATCATCTAGTTGACTTAAGTCAGACTTTTGATCAACTAGATAAATATCAAATGAAGCTGAACCCGACGAAGTGCATATTTGGAGTATGAGAAGGCATGTTCCTCGGGTACATTATCAATCAACGAGGCATTGAAGAAAATCCTGAAAAGATCAAAGCTCTATTAGGGCTGCGATCTCCAAAAACGAAGAAGGAAGTACAGAGTCTCACAGGACGAGTAGCGGCACTCAACAGATTTGTGTCGCGAGCAACTGATAGATGTCTCCCATTCTTCAAGACACTCAGAAAGACTTTTGAGTGGAATGATGAATGTGAGAAGGCTTCTCAAGACTTGAAGAAATACTTGCGAGCACCTCCACTATTGTCCAGACCGGTGATGGGAGAAAAATTGTATTTGTACCTTGCAGTATGCAGTTAGCTCGGCGTTGATCAGAGTGGAGAATGGAGTGCAAAAACCAATTTACTACACAAGTAAGGCCTTCCGAGGAACAGAGATCAGATATCCAAGGCTGGAGAGATTGGCACTGGCGCTGATTGAGGCGAGTAGGAGAATGAGGCCATACTTTCAGGCTCACACTATAGTAGTATATACCGATGCGCCATTGAGACAAGCCCTTCACAAGCCAGAAAAATTAGGGAGATTAATGTACTGGGCAATAGATCTCGGTGAATATGATATAATTTATGAACCTAGATCATCATTAAAAGGGCAGGCTGTAGCAGATTTTATAGCGGAGTTCACCTATCCTGATACCCCCGAGGAGCAAAAGTTGCTCGCTGATCAACCTGTGGATGTTACAGGATCAACAAACACAAGCTCGGACCAATTCTGATTGGTAAAAGGGCGTGTGGATGTTTCAGGATGTGATGCAGAGATAGTCGTGAGGACTCCGGACGAGGAACAAGAGTTTTTCGATGATCAACCGGTGGATGTTACAGGATCAACAAACACTAGCTCAGACCAACTCCGGTTGGTAAAAGGGAAAGTGGATGTTACAGGGTCATTAAATTCGAGCTCAGACCAACTCCGGTTGGTAAAAGGGAAAGAAAAGATGATCGACGAGGAGCGAGAAAAATCCGGGGAGGATGAAAGGAAGTAGCAAATATTTCACCGAGGAACTCTGACTGATTCGAATTTGGAAGACGAGTTACCTATATGGAGGCTATATGTAGATGTCTCATCTTGCACTGCAGGATGTGGCGCGGGGATAGTTTTGAGCACTCCGGACGAGGTCGACTTGGAATATGCCTTGCGTTTCCAATTCAAAGCTTCCAACAATGAGGCTGAATATGAGGCCATGATTGCAGGGCTTAATTTGGAAAAAATTATGGAGGCGCAACAGGTTGTGATCTTCAGCGACTCTCAATTGATTGTAAACCAAATGATGGGAGTATATGCAGTTAGAGGAGAATTAATGATCAGATATCATGCAAAGGAAAAGGAGCTGGTGTCAGAATTTGCCGCTATTCAGCTGGTCAGAATACTAAGAATGGAGAATGCGAGAGCAGACGCCCTAGCTCGACTAGCATCAGCTACTCGCACCGAGCTGCGAGGAACAATACCAATTGAAGTGTTGGCTGGTCGGAGTATAGATGAAGATCTGACGATGAACTTTATCACCCTTGATTTAGGACCATCTTGGATGGATCCCATCAGGGCGTATGTCGAGGAGGGAGAATTGCCAATTGACAAGCTCGCAGCCAAGAAATTGAAGTTTAAAGCTGCTCGGTATGTATTAACTAATAGTGTTTTATATAGACGAGGAATTATGGAAGGTTTACAGAGATGCGTACATCCCTCCGAGGTAAAAGAATTAATTGAAGAAATCCATGAAGGGTCTTGTGGAGCACATGTAGCAGGTCGGATGCTTTTGCAAAGGGTGATGACGCAGGGATACTACTGGCCGACGATGAGGGCTGACTGTATAGCCTATGCCAAGAAATGTGACAAGTGCCAGCGCTTTTCCTCCATTCGAAGAACTCCACAAGCATTGTTGACACCCATAACTTCCCCTTGGCCATTTGCCATGTGGGGAATTGATTTGGTTGGCCCACTGCCAACGACCCGAGGAAGGTTAAAGTATCTCGTCGTCGCAGTAGATTATTTTACCAAGTGGGTAGAAGTTGAGCCACTCATTGATATGAAGTACGAGAAGGTGTACCAATTTGTTTGGAAGAACATCATTTGCCGATATGGTCTCCCTCATGCCTTCATCACAGACCATGGAACACAATTTGATAACGAGGAGTTTGCCGCCTATTGTCATCAGTCAAATATTTTGAAGGTTCATTCAGCACTAGGCCATCCTCAAATCAATGGACAAACTGAAGTGACAAACAGAACGCTGCTGAACGGTTTGAAGAAACGATTGGATGATGCAAAAGCAAACTGGATCAACGAGCTACAATCGACACTTTGGGCTTACCGAACTACTCCCCGAATAGCAACTGGAGAATCACCATACATGCTGGCGTTTGGAAGTGAAGCTGTAATACCTGCAGAGTTAGGCCTCCCAACACACAGGTATCTGAATTTCAATTCCCCTGTCAGCGACATAATGAGAAGACTGGATTTAAACATGCTCGAGGAAGTTAGAGAAGAAGCAGCCATTAGAAATGCTGCTTACCATCAGCGAACATATTTGTTCTACAACAAAAGGGTTAAGAAGTGCGACCTGAAAGAAGGAGACTATGTGCTGAAGAAAGTAATCCAAAAACACAATAAGCTGGAAGCAAACTGGCATGGACCATACCGAGTTACAGAAGTTGTTCGACCAGGAACTTATTGAATAGCAACTTTATAAGGTGAGGAGTTTAAGAATGCATGGAACGCAGAGCACCTGCGCAAGTATTATCAGTGATGTATATGTAACACAGTTCCATCAGTATGAATAAAATGAAGATATTTTGCCAAATTCTCTCCTTTTATTGAGAATTATTCGTGGAATACTAGTGCTACACACTACTCGGCAAAGCTCAAACTCCTCAGCAAGATATTCCTAAAAATGCCAACTTCGATTGGTTAGGAAACAATATTCCTAAAAATGCCAACTTCGGTTGGTTAGGAAACAATATATTCCTAAAAATGCCAACTTAGGTTGGTTAGGAAACAATATATTCCTAAAAATGCCAACCTCGGTTGGTTAGGAAACAAAATATTCCTAAAAATGCCAACCTGTTTGGCTAGGAAACAAAATATTCCTAAAAATGCCAACCTGTTTGGCTAGGAAACAAAATATTCCTAAAAATGCCAACCTGTTTGTCTAGGAAACAAAATATTCCTAAAAATGCCAACCTGTTTGGCTAGGAAACAAAATATGCTCGCAAATGCCAACTTGTGTTGGTCGGAAGGTACGTACATTCTCGAAAATGCCAACTTATGTTGGTCGGGAGGTAAGATTATTCCAGAAAGTGCAAAAGTTGCTAACTATGGCTGGTCGGGGATAAAAACCCACCAACTGTAGTTGGTCGACAAAGAGAATTTACCGACCTTGGTTGGTCGAAAACATTTAAGAGAAAAATCTACTAAGTATGGCTGGTCGGGGATAAAAACCCACTAACTGTAGTTGGTCGACAAGCAAAATTTAATGACCTTGGTTGGTTGGAAAAATTTTAAACATTTTTTATACTCATTACTTTATTATTAAGTGATCGAGCAACAATATTGATACTTGTAACTTTTTAATTATTACTGAATTGGTCGACAAACAACAATGTTGTTATCTTTTTAACAGATGAGCATAAATATAAAGTGTTCGATAACTACAAGATAATAGCAATGAAGATTTGCAAACAAAAATGAAAGTCTTTCATTGAATTCAAAATAAATTACAGTTACATTGACATGTATACTAACTGTTACATAAAAAATTCCTATTCTACTGGTCTCTTCCCCTCTGCTTTTGACACAGGTTCCTCGCCAGCAGGCGGATCATTTAAAGACTGAGGAGAATTGATAAAGTTAAGATCCTTCAGCATCCTGACATTCATCACGGATGGTCGATCTAAGAGATGCTCGGGACGAGATACCTCGATTTGAGAGAGAAGATTGTAGTCACCGAGATACTTTGAAATTAAGCTCCGAGGAATAGCCCGAGCAGGGATCCAATCCATCTCCAAATTATATGGTGGCACAGGCAAGTCGAGCAACCCGGGATTATGGTAGTCCCACAGATAATGGCCTTGTTCTAGCTTCAACACACCTAAGGCATTCAGCCAGCCTTGCTTGTAGCCCTCATTGTTGGCATTCTGGATACGATCGTCCAAGTGGAATAGTGCTTCGTTGTATCCAGCCATCCAAATCTCCCTGGTCTGTTTGTGGAATTAATATGTTAGCCTTTCTAGATGCTCGTGGAGGTTCTTGATGAAAATCTCCTTATTCTCTAAGAATGACTTCTGCGCAGAGAGCTATTTTTCCAAGTCCCTAATCTTCTTTGACATATAAGACAAAGCCTGGTTCTTCGCCATTAATTGAAAAGCTTGGTTCTCTAATGCAGATTGAGTTCTCTGTTCCTCGACAAGAACCCGAGCTACCCTTCCTCATCCCCGATGAGCTCTTGCTCGACCACGAGAAGATGTAGAGGTGCCCGAGCTCTTCAAAGTCTCCAACTCGTCCCTCAACTTGGCATTCTTAACCTCTAAGAATGAAAATCCCTCATCAGTCACTGGGATTAGGGCTGTTGAAGAAGAAGCTGCAGACTTCAATTGTGACAGTTCCTTTTGCAGGTTGTTGTTTTCCTTTTCCAGAAACTCAACAATCTGTCTACATTTTTCGACCTCACCCTTCAAAGATCTCTCCCTCAGATCATACCCAGCAAAAAGCTTCTCGTAGCCCTTGTCAGCCATGATCAACTTGTACTTCTTTTCGTACCCCCCATGCAACAGGGCAGTTGATTCCTTGTACTAATTCTGAAGGTCTTCGAGGGTACACTGGAGATCCTCGATCATTTCATAGTAAGCCACATTATTGGCCACTGCTCGTTCAAGTAAACACTTCAGGTACTGATATGCTTCAACTGCCTGTTCTAAAGCATCATGACCAAGGATGTCTATAACTTGTGATGCACTAAGGTCTGTGTGACCAGCCTTATAGTATTCATTACATTGCCGCATCAGCTTTGTATCATGGGCAGATAGAAGCTCCATCTTGGCCATAAACTAGCAGAGAAAGAAGAGCAATCATCAATAAGAAGAAAGAACAGAGTATGAATAGAAGATTAACAACAGTATGCAAAAAGTTCAAATTTTATTAGATCATAATTCAGAGTTACATCTTCTGAGTTATATTTGATAGAAAGAAAGAAAATAAGGAGAAACCCGAACAACACTACACCTTTTCCTTATCTCCCAAAACTTTCTCGGAAGGCTGGGATGAAGAGGTAGGTTGCTCGGAAGGAAGGGATAGTTGCTCGGGGAGAGTAGGCAGTTTCTTGGAGGAAGAAATGATTTGCTGATCTTCCTCGGCAGTAGACTGAATGGCTAGGGCATGATCTCCTATCACCATCGAAGAATCTTCAGAGGTAGCTTCGTCCTCTTCTAATTCTTCTGGAGTTGGAGGGGGACTAGGGATATGTCTCTGGAAGAGCTCGGATGACTCGTCGACCTTCATTTCCTGAAGGGCCGCAACCCATCCATCCCTAAAATACTTTAGACTGCCATAGTCCACTTGAGATACCATGACAGCACACTCCTTGTTCCACCCCTTGTCCCAGCCAAAGCTGAAGGACTTGTTCACAGCAGCTTTCCTCTTGGTCTTCTCCAAGGCAAGCTTCTCGGACAACAGGTTCTCAGCAGCCTTCAATTTATTTTCTGCCTCCTCCTTCTGCCGACCTACTTCCTGAAGTTTGGCCAAATCCTCCTCAGCAGCCTTGAGTTTATTTTCCAACTCTCCAGCGTCTTTGAGCTTCTCTTCGAGCTCTTTATTTGCCTTCTCCAAGGCATTCTTTTTCTTCTCCAACTCCTTGGAGGCATCAACAATTCAAGATTTTTCTTGCTCGGAGGAGGCAAGTTTCTTCTCCCAAACAGCTTTGTCACCAGCATATTTCTGGCGAGAATCTGCCAGAGACTTGGTAGCTTCTTCCAGAGCTCCCTCCACACTGGAAGAGGAACAAGAAGCCTTAATCGCTTCATCCTTCTTCAGGATTATATTAAAGCAGCTCGTCAACTGTGAACAGAAAAAGAAAGCAAGTTAGAAACATAAATGACAAAGGAAATATGAAAAATTCTAAGTAAAGAGACTTACAGAAGCAAGGTGACGAGCAGCTAGTGAGGTAACCATATTCTGAGTAAGGTTTTCTTCAGTACCCTGAACCTCGGGAATGATCAAGGACTTTACCGAGCTCATGTCAGAGCTCGGGGGAACAAAAGTGGGAACTCCAGTCCCAACAGCTGGGGGCTGAGTAAAGGTGTCAGCCAAATTGACCGAGGAGCTCTTCTTCAGCCTCCTCAGCGGAAAAGGTACATATTCAACCAAGGAAGAACCCTTGGTCGGTGATATCACAATCACCTCTCCAGGAGCAGCAGACTTACTCGGATCCACTGCGGGCTTATCAGCAACCTTCTCGGCAACTTTAACAGAAGCAACTGGAGGAGTTGCAACAGTCTTCTTTGTCCCCTCCCTTGGGACGTCAATTTTACTCCTTTTTGCCTCTCCAGAACCAGAGGCAGTTTTCTCAAACAAGGTGGGAGGCCTTCTCTTCTTCATCCTTTCGCTCAAAGGAATATGGGATTCAGGCGAAGAGCTTGCAGAGGCTGGTACCGGCTCTGACTCACCTATCACTAGACAAGCAGTGAAAGAAGTGGTGTAGCTCTTGTACTGGAGCAGATACGAAGCTGATCTAATGTGTTCGTCGGCAATACTTTGATGCAGACTCCAGATAAGTTTCAAATGCCTTATATTGACATCTGCTTCTTTTGGGCACTTTCTCTTGCTATAAACTGCAAATAAATAAACATTGTCATCAGTGGCACATTTTATCAAACACAAAAGAAGCATAATTTCAAAATAAAATGAAATAAAAATAACCTATCCCATTTCCATAAGGAGGGCATCTGGGACCCTAGTAAACCTCATCTCCAGTTAAAGGAGGGTGTTGCCAATTTTTTATGACAACCCCATGCTCAAAATAATCCCTATTGGCATCAGGGAGATTGACTACTAAGGCCCTATTTAAAAATCTAGTTTTTAAATAATAAATATTTTCATTAACTGCCCATCTATAGCAGTACATGATTTCTTGAATTCCTATACGAGTTCCATGCACTTGATTTAACCTATGCACCCCATTAACTATTCTCCATGTGTTGAGGGCTATTCGTGCAGGAACAACGTCAAAGTACTGACAGAATTCCAGACACAAAGAATTTGGTGGAAAAGAAAATCCACACTCAGCAAAAAATAGACTGGGGAACCAATGTCCCTCAGCCAAATGGAAGTAATTAGAAGGCTCAGAAAGCTCTTCCAAGACAACCCAAGAGGGAATGGAGAAATCAGAACGAAACTTCTCAAGAGACTCAACAGGGTAAACCATGGTGAATAAAGAAATAAAGAAGAAGGAAGAAGAAGATCTTACAGGAAAAGAATGAATCTGCTGACAACGAACGACGGAAAAGATGAACGCACAAGAGAGTAGGAAGAGACGACGTAAAACTCAAAAGACGAAAATTTGAAAAGGTAGAAGATGATGGGAGTGTCTGTGAAGTTTAAATACCTTGCCTTGGGAAATGGTGAAGTAATGATTACAAAAAAGGATGATTACGTTACCGGCGGCTAAAAGGGCATTAAATATTGGCGCGGGAATCAAAGCGAACAACAGCGGCTAAAAAGCCGAAAAGCGATGCGGGAATCGAAGCACGCAGAAAAGTCCAAAAAATCATGATTCTACGAATTGGGAAGGAGAAATAAATACAAGGGAAATGCTCCTAAAAATCAGGAAGACTATTTAAAGCTACCATATTCCGAGAAAGAATGTTCCATACTCCTCAAATTTCGAACTATGAAACATTGGGGGCTTCTGTTGATACCAAATTTAATCTGCTAACTTGGACCAATCATATGAAGACACGTGTCTATCTACATGGCAACAACAAGCACTTCCGAGATGATCACGCGCTTCGAGGAACGCATATGCTCCGAGGAACAGACCTCTCCGAGGAACTCATACACTCTGAGGAACAGACCTCTCCGAGGAAATCTTGAATACCAAGAAGCTTAGGCGGTCCGAGCAACTCAGGAGGTCCGAGCTGCATCTCGAACAAATCATTAATATCTAGATAACCAACAGTTCAACTGATTCATTAAATGCTTATCATTCAGACGCACATGCAAAGAGGGGATTAAATGTATCACCCTTTCATATGTATATCATTTAATGTATTACCCTTTCACATTACAACCTCAGGGCTATAAATACATTGTACAATCCTCATTGTAAGAGGGGGAATCCAGAACGGATTTTCTTATAATCGAGAATTCCCAAACACTCAGCAATAAAACAACAGTGGACGTAGGCCATTCTTATAAGGCTGAACCACTTAAATATCTTTTGTCTCATTTATTTATTTGTGATTGAATTATTAGAGTGATCTAATTTTTTACATCAACAATATATAAAGTAGATGACAATATATATATTCAGAATAAACAGTTCAAAACAGAGAAGATAGAACAATTAAGCATATGTCAATTATTCAGTTTTAGTGGCCATGTACACTCTAATACCCAGACAGATAGTATTACCAAGTGTTTCCACCTGGTAACATCACAGACAGATAATCATGATTTCTGGAACAATGCCTTGTTTAGGGCACACCAGCGATAAACTAGCTGGTAAGGTACCACCCAAATATTTCCACCCGGTAGTCAAGGCCAACATAGTAAGAGAGTTTCCATAGGCCGAATCAATAATTTTAGAATTCAAATCAGATGTTTATATGGAGAGATATAAACATATAACAAACGACGAAATCATTGGTATCAGATGCATTTTGAGAATAAAAGCATTTCACAAAATATACATAGTTTGCATAATATAATATAATGAAAATGCGCAAGAAATTGCATAAAGTACTCACCTAAAATAGAGGTCGAAATTATAGATAACGAGTCTTCGATTGCACGTTAATCTAACAAATATGATAAAGGTTTAAGTATATGTTCTAAACAAGGTCCAGTCTACATATTGTATTTTAATAGTAATTTGTTTCAAAGGATTACTAAAAACCATTTTCTTAACTTTTAAAACTTATTGATCGTAATTAAAGGATTCAATTCATAGTTCTTCCTAATCAGTCGGTTCCCAGTAGAGATGGAAGGTCACAGGGCACCGCTTAAATACCATCTCCTCTAGATAGAACATTTTCGGATTCATTCCCAGTAGAGATGGAGGGTCACAGGGGCACCACTTAAATACCATCTCGTCTAGACAGAATTTCACCGGGCCTGACTTTGGAATTACTCAAATGGGATTCCATAATAACGAGCAATTACTTAAAAAAAATCATTTTTTAAAAGCGTACATACAATTTCAAACAAGTTTACATGAAAATAAAATCAACTTGGATTTCTTCTAAACTTTAAGTTTTGATTAGTGAAGTCCTTAGTGTATTTTACCAGCATAACTACTAAGAAAAGCTAAAAAATAAAAAATTAAAACTATAAAAATACATTATAACATTTAAATAAAATCATACCTACGAAATGAATTCTTTCTTCGAAATTATAGAACTCCTTCTTAAGATATTTCCCAAGATTTCTATCACTCTTTCTTACTATAATTCTCAAGGAATCGGTGTGAGTTTCAAATGAACCCTAAGGCCCTATTTATAGGTTTCCAAAAGTATTACGGTGTTGACACGTGTCTAATGACTAGGCTTTTTGGACTGGTGACTCAACACCGAGGTGTCGCGATCCGGAGCGGTCTTACAGTGTTAATATTACCAAATGATGACAAGTGTTTTAGCTCTCTCTCTACAGATGACATGTGGAAGGTGGAAGTGACCAGCACGTGGTGGAAAGGTGATAAGGGTCATTTCACACATGAAGGGTATTTTGGTAATTTCACACTATATATTTTGAATATTTCTTAGAGGTCCTTGAAAATATTTTATTTACAAAATGGCCCATTTTATATTTTTATTTTAGTCCTTAAAGTTTCATAAAATTATATTTTCTACCCCAAAACTTATTATTTTCCTTAAGATATGTCATAAGACTTCGATTTGATCCAATTTACAGTTGATTCTTCATAATTATTGATAGCCAATAATACCACATATCTAATAATACAACATTTATAAGATAATAAGTAACACAAGAGTGTAAAAACAAACTATATAAAAGTGGGGTCATTACAGTTAGCACCAGACCGTGAGGTGGAATTTTTGATTGAGTTGGTACCAGGAACTGCACCAATATCTATTGCACCATATCGTATGGCACCTGCAGAATTAAAAGAGCTAAAGATACAGTTGCAAGATTTGTTAGATCGTGGTTTTATAAGGCCTAGTGTATCACCATGGGGAGCCCCAGTATTGTTTGTGAAGAAGAAAGATGGAACCATGAGGTTGTGCATCGATTATCGTCAATTGAATAAGGTGACTATCCGTAACAAATACCCACTACCCCGCATTGATGACTTGTTCGATCAGTTGCAAGGAGCCAAAGTGTTTTCCAAGATCGATCTCAGATCCGGATATCATCAATTGACAGTAAGAGATTATGACATTTCTAAAACTGCTTTTCGTTCCAGGTATGGACATTATGAATTTCTTGTCATGGCATTTGGGTTAACAAATGCATCGGACGTATTCATGGATTTGATGAACCGTATATTTCACCCATACGTGGATTCTTTTGTTATTGTCTTCATTGATGATATTTTGATATATTCTCGTAGTAGGGATGAGCATAAACACCACCTGCGTATTATTTTACAGACCCTGCAAGAGAAGCAGTTGTATGATAAATTTTCTAAATGTGAATTTTGACTAGACAGGGTAGTATTTTTGGGGCATGTTATTTCTGTTCATGGTATTTGTGTGGATCCCAAGAAGGTAGAAGCAATAATGAATTGGGAAAGGCCAACTAGTGTGACAGAGGTACGTAGCTTTTGGGATTGGCGGACTATTACATGAGGTTTATACCGGGGTTTTCTTCTATTGCATTGCCATTGACTAAGCTTACTATAAAGGAGAACAAGTTTTTCTGGAGTGGCGATTGTGATAAAAGCTTTGAAAAATTAAAGGGTAAGTTGACATCAGCTCCAGTATTGACTATCCCAACGGGTACAGAAGGTCTAGTTATTTATAGTGATGCCTCATATCAAGGACTCGATTGTGTGTAAATGCTGCATGGAAAGGTAATTGCTTTTGCTTCTCGACAGTTAAAGATACATGAACGCAACTACCCTACACACGATCTTGAGTTGGCTGTAGTAGTTTTTGCATTAAAAATCTGGAGACACTACTTATATGGTGTTAGTTGTGAAATTTTTACTGACCATCAAAGCTTAAAATACTTGTTTACACAAAAAGACTTGAACTTGAGCCAAAGAAGGTGGATGGAACTTATAAAAGATTATGATTGCACGATACATCACCATCTGGGTAAAGCTAATGTTGTTGCTGATGCTTTGAGTAGAAAATATCTAGGCATAGTATCTTGTATTTATTGTATTCGAGTTGACCTGCTGAGAGAGTTAGCTTTAATTGGGGTGGAATTAACTTTGAATGAGTCTTACGTAATAGTAGAACATTTAAATGTTAGACCCACGTTGATGGATTGGATAAAACAAGCACAGGTAGGAGATATAAAATTGGAGACAGTTAGAGATAATATGAAAAAGGGTAAAACAAATGAATTTTAAATTCGGGACGATGACATTGTTATGTACGGAAACCGTTTGTGTGTACCTAATGTGCCCAATCCTTCACATGTGTTTATCTCACACCCGATAGAGCTTCAAGATGACTTAACTTATGTGGAGGAACCAATTGCTATTGTAGATCGAAAGGAGAAAGTGTTAGGTAGTAAAACCATTTCACTAGTTAAAGTGATGTGGAGAAGTCAGAATGTGGAGTATGCCACCTGGGAAGGGAAGGATAACATGAAGAAGCAATATCCTCATATATTTGGTAAGTTTCTTATGCATTAAATTTCGAGGACGAAATTTTTATAAGAGGGGTAGAATTGTAAGGACCTAAAACATGATTAGGAAGGTTAATTACATGATTAATTATAACTTAGGAGTTATAAGTTATAAATTGGTTATGTGTGTTAAACATGTTAATTATCATGTTTAGGGGATGCATGCCCATGTGATATATGTGTTGTTTACATTAGGTGCTAATTGAACTTATGATCGGGGATACCATGTTTAGAACATATGATTAGTTATGTGATTAAATGCATCATAAATTATGTTTTTAATGAATGATTATGTTTATAAAAGTAAATTAGGGTGTTGATACGAAATTGGCAATGTTTGGTCGCCAAATGTGAAAGTTTTGAGATTTTCGATGAATTGCTACTTTCCTGTTCGAGACCAAATTAGGCGTATTAATTTTATGATTTTGGGATAACACAAAATATGAAAGTTGTAGATGTTTAAGTTATCTACTTATAGACACAAAGAGGGAGTAAATCGGGTGTGGTGATAGTGAGTAACGGTAATTTTACCAAGGTGGGACAAATGTGTCATTAATGGAATTGTCTAATTCGACCTTTCATCCAACCAATCATGTGTTAACACTAACCCTATTGCTATTGGACCACTATACAACGTATTTCTGATTATAAATTAGAGTTATGTCTTCTTCCTCATAAGAAATAACAAGTTTTGCCTAAAGAGAGAGAAAGTTAAGAAAGAAATCTTTAGAAATTTTCAATAAATCGAGGAATCCTCGTAAGGTAATTACATCATTATTAATGTTGGTCACGTGAATGAGTTCTATACTTGACATGTTTTTATTTTTTATTTGGATATATATTTTAATGATACCCATATTGCTGAATTGTGTTGGAAAAAGGATGGGTTAAGAACATAAGTTAGAACTGGAGCTAGGATCGTAAATGCATACTTTAAAGTCCTAAATTTACATCATCTTTTTGTAAAGCATTTTAATTTAGAAAATTCATTATTATGATGTATATTTCTGCTAAAACATGTTTATTATATGTTTCCATGAATTATACTCAAGGTCAAGGTTATATATGCTTAAAAATGTTAAGTTATGCCTTAATGTTCTATTTTGACTTCGTTATGCTAAAAATGTCATAAATCATGGAATACTTATTGGAATTGAGTGATTCAAGTTGGAGAGTAACATATACTCATACATGTATAACATATCAAAAAATTGTGTAAAAATACCAAGGAATCAACCCTTGGTGATTGTTTGAAGTTTTGGTTTAAAATCTGCCCTAAAGTAGCAAGAATGCATACCAGGTGTTTAACATTTTGCTCAACATAGAAAATGAGCCCTAAAAATTATGAAACATTAATTTTGTATTATTAAATATGTTTAATAATATTGGGTGGAATATCATGCAAAGTTATATTGTATAAAAAATTATGAAAATTCCAGGAAGTTGAAGTTGTGTTGTTGTTTTTCTTGAGAAACGATTTGGAAAAGGTTGTAATAAAATGGGCATAACTTTGTCTAGCGAATTAGTAAATTAATTACATAAATTGTGTTAGAACCCTAATTAATTGGGTGTTATAGAAATGTGAAGTACCATATTTAATTTCTCTTTAGTTATTTCTTATTGACCAAATGATGTGAGGTATTACTGGGTTTGATGTTAATCGGTGTATTCAAATACTAATGACATTGACTTTTTAGGTGGGGAAGCAGCTAATACTACAATACCAAGGAAGTAGTTTGGTATTAATATTAACACCAAATCCAAGGTGAGTGACCTGTCCTATGAAATATAGATGATTATATGTTCATATGGAAATGTGTAGTTCAATAGATGTGTTAAAATGCTTATGGGAGTGATGTTGTATTTAGGAAACATATGCATATGATTGAAATGTTATGTGATTTTATTTAATGTTAAGGATTGTGGTGGGTCCTACAGGATGTGGCTGTTCTGTTAATCCAACTTAAAGATTTGTGTACTCAGGCCTAATAAAGGGTGTGGTGGTCCCCAATAACTGTGGTGGATTAATTGGACCGTGGCGGGTCCAGGCTTGCGAGAGTTTCACAATTCCTGTTGGGTTATAGCATTGGAACAAAATAAAAATGGTTATTTAATTTTGTTATAGGTGTGGTATATGGTCATTCACTAAGCTTATATTTCTTACACTCCTGTAATGTTATGTTTCAGGTATGCCTATCGTTTGGAGTTCACTGCCAAGTTAGGACCTTAAAACGAAGGAGTGATGGATATCTAGAATAGTTTGAATATCAAGAATCTTGTTGTGTAAATATTAAACTAAAGATCTTGGTTATGTAAAGTTGTGTAGTACTTATAGGTTACATGTAAATGTAGTTATGTTTTCATCTACACATACCTTTGAAAATAAAAAAATAAAAAATCTCATGCTATTTTTCCTTAGAGATTTAAATTAAATCATTGTTTATTTTTTTAAGGCAATTTATCGCTAATTAACAAGGATGAGTTTAACTTAATTAAGTCGGGGCACGACAAATGTGGTTCTTTCACACACATCTCGTATCATTGAGCAATCACTACCTTAAATAATAAAACTAAGTCGATAGGTCATTCGAATGACGTGTGTATGTCATTCTAACTACTGAGAGATATCGTTCGAACGACATCACATATCATTTGATGTCTCAAAACCCAAGGTGAGAAATAATGCGACTCTAAATAGTAATTATCTCTGAATAAACGAAGATAAAACCTTTTAAAATCATTTAAAACATTTTAATACATTTAAAAACACATTTCCATCCTTTAAAAAAAATTTGAGTCCCATAAACAGAATGGGTTCATTCCCGAGAGTATCTCAGAATGCAATTGACTGAAGACAGCCAATAAAACTCGGTGTTGATGTAAAAAATTAGATCGCTCTAATTATTCAATCACAGATAAATAAAATGAGACAAAGATTTTTAAAGTGGTTGAGCCCTATATGAATGGCCTACGTCCACTGTTATGTTATTGCTGAATGTTTGGGAATTCTCAATTACAAGTTCTATCAAGAAATTCCGGTCCCTTTGAATGAGGGTAATACAATGTATTTATAGCCTTGAGGCTATAATCTGAAAGGGTATTAATTAAATGATATACATATGAAAGGGTAACCCATTTAATACTATTTAAGCGTGTGCGTCAAGATGATAAGCATTCAATGAATAGTTGAACTGTTAATTATCTGGCAATCAATGCTGTGGTGGAGATGCAGCTCGGACCGTCTTAGTTGCTCGTCATTCAGGAGTTCCTCGGAGAGCTGGAGTTCCTCGGGGTACACCTGTTGCTCGGAGTGAGTATGACTAGGTCGGGGGAATGAACTTCCTCGTTGCTATTGTGCCACGTAGATTTACACGTGTCTTCTTATTATTCGTCCATATTAGCATACTAATTTTGGTATCAACAGAAGCCCCCAATGTTTTATATTTCGAACTTTGAGGAGTATGGAACATTCTTTCTCGGTATATGGCAATATTAAATGACCTTCCTGGGTTTTAGGAGCATTTTCTTCGCATTTGAATTTCTTTCCAAATTCGCAGAATCTGCCTTTTTGAATTTTTATAAGCGCTTCGATCTTTGTGCACTTTTTGTCCTTTTAGCCGCCGGTGGCGTAATAGTTTCTTTTTTGTAATCATTTATTTCGCCGTTTCCCAAGGCAAAGTATTTAAGCTTCTTAGGCAATCACACCGTCTTCTACCTTTTCCAATTTTCTGCTTTCGAGTTTTCCATAGCCTTTCTTTCTCTTGTGCGTTCATCCTTGTTTTCGTTCGTTGTCAACAGATCTCCTTTTTTTCCCTGTAAGCTCTTCTTCCTTCTTCTTTTATTCATCATGGTTTATATTATTGAATCTCTTGAGAAATTCCGTTCTGATTTCTCCATTCCTTCTTGGGTAACTTTGGAGGATCTTTCTGAGCCTTCAAATTACTTTCGTTTGGCTGAGGGACCTTGGTTCCCCAGTCTCTTTATTCCTGAATGTGGATTTTCTTTTCCACCAAACCCTTTGTGCTTAGAGTTCTGTCATCATTTTGATGTTGTTCCTGCAAAAATAGCTCCCAATACATGGAGAATAGTTAATGGGGTGCATAGGTTAAATCAAACTCATGGAACTCGTATAGGAATTCCTGAGATTATGTACTGTTATAGATGGGCTATTCTCGACAATGTTTATTATTTAAAAACTAGATTTTTGAATAGGGCTTTAGTAGTCAATCTCCCTGATGCTAACAGGGATTATTTTGAACATGGGGTAGTTATAAAAAATTGGCAACATGCCCCTTTGGTTGGAGATGAAGTGTATGAAGGTCCCAAATGCCCTCCATATGGCAATGGGATAGGTTATTTTCATTTTATTTTATTTCTGAAATTGTGATTTCATTATGTTTGAATAAATGCATGATTGACATTTCAATATGTTTTTGTTTGCAGTTGACAACAAGAGAAAAACTACCAAAGAATCAGAAGTTAATATAAATCATTTGAAACATATCTGGCATTTGAATCAAAAGGTTGCAGACGAGCACGTCAGGTCTGCTTCATACTTGTTGCAGTACAGGAGCTATACATCGTCCTTTACTGCTCGTCCTGTGGTCAGCATTAGTGAACCATTGCCAGCTTCTGAGGATTCTTCACCAGAATCTCACATTCCTCTGAGTCAGAAGATGGGCAAAAGAAGAGTTCCTGCTATCTTCGAGGAGGCTTCCTCTGTTGGGGATGGAAAAAGAAACAAGGCTGATGTCCCAAAGGGGACAAAGAAAGTGGATGCTGCCCCTTCTGTTGCTCCTCAGAAGGCTGTCGAGAAGCCCCCAGTGGCTCCTGTGCAGAAGGATGCACCTGTGGAAGTAATCACCATCTCTCCAACCAAACGTTCTTCTTTGGTTGAGATTATTGAAAAGACACCGAGGAGACTGAAGAAATCCTCCTCGGTCAGTTTTTCTGAAGCCATTCCCCAGCTCCAAGCTAGTGGAGCTGGTGTTCCAACCATTATTCCCCCGAGTTCTGCAATGAGCTTGGTAAAGACTTGGACCATTCCTGAAGTCCAATGAATCGAGGAAAACATGTCCAGGGATATGCTGACATCCCTGGTTACTCGTCACATTGCTTCAGTAAGTTTCTCTTATCCTAAATTTTTCTTTCTTTCAGTCAATATATGTATCTCGGCACTGACTTATCATTACCTTCTTTTTCAGCTGGTGAGTTGCTTTAACACCATAGTGAAGAAAGACGAAGCAATTAAGGCTTCTAGTTCCTCGTCTGGAGTAGAGGATGCTTTACAGGGCTTGGCCCAAACTCTGAAGGATTCACGTCAAAAATATGATGAGGATAAGGGTGAATGGGAGAAGCTTCAGAGCAGGCAGTTGAAGCTTATCAGTACCTGAAGGATTTACTTGATCGAGCTGTGGCCAATAACGTGGCTTATTACGAAATGATCGAAGATCTTCAATGTACCTTAGAAGACCTTCAGAATCAGTATAAGGAATCAACTGCCCTTTTGCATGAGGGGTATGAGAAGAGGTATCAACAACTTTCTGTCGAGACAGGCCACAAAAAGATCCTTGCTGGGTACGATGTCAGGGAGAGAACCCTAAAGGGTGAAGTTGAAGCTTGTAGACAGATTGCCGAGCTGCTAGAACAAGAAAATAACAATTTGCACAAAGAGCTAGCACAGTATAAGTCTGCAGCATCCTCTTCAACAGATGTAATCCCAGTGACTGACGAGGGATTTTCATTTCTAGAGGTTGAGAATGCCAAATTAAGGCAAGAGTTGGATATCCTGAGAAGGTTTGGTACTTCTGCTTCTACTCGGGGATGAGGAAAAGGTTCTCGTGGGCGAGGAAGAGTTGCTCAGGATGTTGTCGAGGAACAAAGTACTCCACCTGCTCGGGGTCGATCAAGAACTCTTCGTCGTAATGTTGAAGAAGCTCGTACTCAGTCAACATTGGAAACTCAAGCGTACCAATTGAATGCAAAAGATAAAGCCTTGTCTGAACTGTCCAAGAAAGTTAGAGAATTGGAACCACAAATCTCTGCAAAGGAATCAGCGTTGAAGACTAAGGAACTTTTCATCCAGAGTATTCATGAGAAGCTTGAGAGGTTAATATTTCAATTCCATAAACAGCCCAGGGAATTTTGGATGGCTGGATACAACGAGGCACTATTCCATTTAGATGCTCGTATCCAGAATGCCAATAATGAGGGCTACAAACAAGGCTGGCTGAATGCCTTATGTGTGTTGAAACTCGAGCAGGGACATTATTTGTGGGACTACTATGAGACCAGATTGCTCGACTTGCATGTACCACCATTTAATTTGGACATGGAATGGATCCCAGCTCGTGCCATTCCTCAGAGATTACTTGCGAAGTATCTTGGTGACTACAGTTTGCATTCTCAGTTTGAGGTATCTCGTCCTAAGCATCTCCTAGATCGACCTTCTGTGATGAACGTTAGGATGCTGAAGGACTTGAACTTCATTAATTCTCCTCAAACTTTAAATGATCCGCCTGCTGGCGAGGAACCTGTATCGAAGGCTGAGGGGAAAAAACCAATAGAATAGGAAATTCTTATGTAACAGTTAGTATACATATCCCATTTATTAATGTAACTTGTAATTTATTTTGAATTTTAATGAAAGACTTTCATTTTTATTTGCAAATATGTATTTCTATTGTCTTGTACTTGTCAAACACTTTATATTTGTGCTTGCATAACAATATTGTGTGATTCATCGACCAACTTAGTAATAAAAAGTTACAAGTATCAGTAATGTTGCTCGATCACTTAATAATAAAGTAATGAGTATAAAAAATTTTCCAAAATTTTTCCAACCAACCAAGGTTGTTAAATTGTGTTTGTCGACCAACTATGGTTAGTGAGAGTTTATCCCCGACTAACCGTACTTGGTAAATTTTTTTCTTTTTCATAAAATATGTCCGACCAACTAAGGTCAATAAATTTTCCTCGTCGACCAACTACAATTAGTGGGTTTTTATCCCCAACCAACCATACTTGGTTCAGTTTGGAATATGAGGAACTTTTGTATTTTCTGTAATAATTTTACCTCCCGACCAACATAAGTTGGCGTTTGAGAGCATATCTTGTTTCCTAACCAACCGAGATTGGCCTTTTTAGGAGTCTCGTGTTCTCGCCCTTTTACCAACCGGAGTTGGTCTGAGTTCGAACTATCATGTCCACTAGCTCTTTTACCAACCTGAGTTGGTCATGCTAGTGTACGCCTCCACTATCTCTTTTAGCAACCTGAGTTGGTCACGCTAGTGTACGCCTCCTAACCAAAGGAGTATAGTTTGTTCTCGCCCTTTTACCAACCGGAGTTGGTCGTGGGTTTGAACTATCATGTCCACTAGCTCTTTTACCAACCCGAGTTGGTCACGCTAGTGTACGACTCCTAACCAAAGGAGTATAGTTTGTTCTCGCCCTTTTACCAACCGGAGTTGGTCTTGGGTTTGAACTATCAGTGTTGCTTTTATTGCTGAACAGCGTAGTGTTGTACACTAGTATTCCCCGAAAAACTTTCGATAAAAAGAAAGAAGATGGAGAAACATCATCGTTTTATTCATATTGATGGAACTTCTTTACATTTTACATCACTGATAATACTTGCGTAGGTGTTCAGCATTCCATGCATTCTTAAATTTCTCTCCTTCTAAAGTTGCTATGCGGTAAGTTCCTGGTAGAACAACTTCTGTAACTCGGTAAGGTCCATGCCAGTTTGCTTCCAATTTATTGTGCTTCTGAATGACCTTCTTTAGCACGTAATCTCCTTCTTTTATGTCGCATTTCTTCACCCTCTTGTTGTAGAACAGAGCTGTTCGTTGTTGGTAAGCAGCATTCCTAATGGCTGCCTCTTCTCTAACCTCCTCGAGCATATCCAAATCCAATCTTCTCATTAAGTCGCTGACTGGGGAATTGAAATTCAGCACTCTATGTGTTGGAAGACCCAACTCGGCAGGTATTACAGCTTCACTTCCAAATGGCAGCATATATGGTGATTCTCCAGTTGCTGCTCGGGGAGTTGTTCGGTAAGCCCACAATACTGACTGTAGCTCATTAATCCAATTAGCTTTAGCTTCACTTAGCCTCTTCTTCAAACCATTTAGTAATGTTTTGTTCGTCACTTCAGTCTGTCCATTGCTTTGAGGATGGCCTGGTGCTGAATGAGTCTTTAAAATGTTTGATTATTGACAATAGGCAACAAACTCCTCGTTATCGAATTGTGTTCCATGGTCTGTGATGAAGTCATGAGGGAGACCATATCGGCAGATTATATTCTTCCAAACGAACTGGTATACCTTCTCGTATGTCATGTCAATAAGTGGCTCAGCTTCTACCCACTTAGTAAAATAATCCACTGCAACGACGAGGTACTTGAATCTTCCTCGGGTTGTTGGCAGTGGTCCAACCAAATCCATTCCCCACATAGCAAATGGCCAAGGGGAAGTTATGGGTGTCAACAATGCTTGTGGAGTACGTCGGATGGAAGAAAAACATTGGCATTTATCACATCTTTTGGCATAGGCTATACAATCAGCCCTCATCGTTGGCCAGTAGTACCCCTGCGTCATCACTCTTTGTAAAAGTGTCCGACCTGCTACATGTGCTCCACAAGACCCTTCATGGATCTCTTCAATCAATTCTTTCACCTCAGAGGGATGTACACATCTCTTCAAACCTACCATAATTCCTCGTTTATACAAAACACCATTAGTTAGTACATACCGAGCAGCTTTAAACTTCAATTTCTTTGCAGAGAGTTTATCCTTCGGCAATTCTCCCTCCTCAATATATGCCCTGATGGGATCCATCCAAGATGGTCCTAAATCAAGGGTAATAACATTCATCGTCAAGTCTTCATCTATGCTTCGACTTTCTAAGACTTCAATTGGTATCGTTCTTCGTAGCTCAGTACGAGTAGTTGATGCTAGTCGGGCCAGTGCGTCTGCTTGTGCATTTTCCATTCTTGGTATTCTGATCAACTGAATGGCTTCAAATTCTGCTAACAACTCCATCACCTTTGCATGATACTTGACCATTAATTCTCCTCTAACTGCATATGTTCCCATCATCTGATTCACAATTAATTGAGAATCACTGAATACCATCGCTTGTTGTGCTTCCATAATCTTTGCTAAATTAAGACCTGCTATCATTGCTTCATACTCAGCCTCATTATTGGAGGCTTTGAATTGGAATCGCAGGGCATATTCCATGTTAATCTTGTCTGGGGTTTTCAAAACAATCCCTGCTCCACTACCTGTTGTGCAAGATGACCCATCTACATACAATCTCCATGTAGGTAATTCGTCTTAAAATTTCTTATCTGACAGAGTTCCTCGGTGAAATATCTGTTGTTTTCTTTCATCCTCCCCTGGTAATTTTCGCTCCTCGTCGACCATCTCGTCTCGCCCTTTTACCAACCGGAGTTGGTCTGGGTTTGAATTTGATGATCTTTCTACATCCACAAGCCCTTTTACCAACTGGAGTTGGTCTGGACTTATGTCTGTTGATCCTGTAACATCCACAGGTTGGTCAGCGAGCAACTTTTGTTCCTCGGGGGTATCAGGATATGTAAACTCTGATATAAAGTCTGCTACAGCCTGCCCTTTTAATGATGATCTGGGTTCATACACAATATCATATTCTCCGAGCTCTATTGCCCAGTACATCAATCTCCCTGATTTTTCTGGCTTATGAAGGGCTTGTCTCAATGGCATGTCGGTATAAACGACGATGGTATGGGCCTGGAAATATGGCCTCATTCTTCTACTTGCCTCAATTAATGCCAATGCCAATTTTTCCAGCTTTGGGTACCTGACCTCTGCACCTCGGAAAGCCTTACTTGTGTAATAAATTGGTTTCTAGACTCCATTCTCCAATCTGATCAATGCCGAGCTGACTGCATTCTCTGATACTGCCAGGTATAAGTACAACTTTTCTCCCATTACTGGCCTGGACAACAGTGGAGGTGCTCCCAAATATTTCTTCAAGTCTTGAAAGGCTTTTTCACATTCATCATTCCACTCGAAAGTTTTTCGAAGTGTTTTGAATAATGGGAGGCATCTATCAGTTGCTCGGGATACAAATCTGTTGAGCGCTGCAACTCGTCCTGTAAGACTCTGCACCTCTTTCTTCATCGTTGGAGATCGCAACCCAAAAAGATCTTTGATCTTTTCTGGATTCGCCTCAATGCCTCTTTGGTTGACGATGTACCCGAGGAACATTCCTTCTCGTACTCCAAATGTGCACTTCGTCGGGTTGAGCTTCATTTGGTATTTATCCAGTTGATCAAAGGTCTGACTTAAGTCAACTAGATGATCATCAGCTTTCTTGCTCTTTGTTAGCATATCATCGACATAAACTTCCATATTGCAACTGATTTGTTCGGAAAAAACCTTGTTCATCAGCCGCTGGTATGTCGCTCCTGCATTATTCAAACCAAAAGGCATAACATTATAGCAATAAGTTCCCCTAGGGGTAATAAAAGAAGTACTTTCCCTGTCTTCAGGTTTCATTTTGATCTGGTTGTAGCCAGAGTAAGCATCCATGAAGCTGAGCAGCTCGTGTCCCGAGGTGGAGTCTACTAGTTGATCAATTCTGGGTAGTGGAAAATGGTCCTTTGGGCAGGCCTTGTTGAGATCGGTGAAATCAACACACATTCTCCATTTATTGTTTTTCTTTTTTACCATCACCACGTTTGCTAACCAGTCTGGATATTTCACATCTTCAATGAATTGGGCTTTCTGGAGCTTCTCGACCTCCTCTTGTATAGCTTGATTCTTCTCGGGGCTAAATACCCTTCTTCTCTGCTTTACAGGCTTGATTTCCTTATTCACATTGAGCTCATGACATAAGAAGTTTGGATCTATTCCTGGCATGTCTTCATGACTCCATGCAAAAGTTTTCTTCCTGTTTCTCAAGAAAGTTATCAACTCCTGTTTTATTGAACCATCCAACGTTGAACCTATCTGGGTTACTCGTTCAGGGTGTCGTCGTCCAGAATAACATTTTCTGTAGATTCCACCACATGTCCTTTTACAAGTTGGGATTCATCTCTGGGATCAAGTGTTTCAATTTCTGTACCTTCATCCACCTGGTAGGTAGTAGTCTTTTTCCTTGACTCTTCAAGCTCCTCTTGCTCGGCAGATGAATAATAGCATTCTCGAGCTACTTTTTGATCACCTTTCACGACTCCCACTCCGAAATTTGTTGAGAATTTTAAGCATTGATGTACTGTAGATGGAACTGCTTCGAACTTCTTCAAACCAACTCTTCCCATGATGATATTGTAGGCTGACTGCACATTCTTATCCATCACAAAGAAGCGTATTCTCTCTGTTCGACAAGCAGGCCAAGTTCCAATGAATATATCCAACTTGATCGTCCCAAGTGGAAAAACTTTCTCGCCAGCAAAACCCAGAAGAGGTCTGTGATAAGGTTCCAATTGAGATAATTTCAAATTTAAACTGTCAAAGCATGAATAGTACATGATGTCTGCCGAACTACCATTGTCTACCAGCACCCTTGAAATCACTACTTCTTTCATCCTCATTTTGATTACCAAAGGGTCGTCGTGAGCGTAAAGAACACCTGCCGGGTCTTTTTTTGAAAAGCCAATGACCAGCTTCTCTTTGTTTACCTTCCTCGAACGATCCTCCTCGGCCAAATTTATTCGCTGAATGTATGAGCAAGCTTGGGCCTCTCCGAGGTAAGCCTTTCTTTCTGCAGTAAGGTCTCCTCCTCCTGCATCTCCCCCTGTAATAACGTTACAATCAAATGACCCAAAACGTATGGAAAATACCTCTCGTTCTGGCTGCCTTGGTTTCTTGGGAAGATCGGGGTCATCATCTGGATCATCTTCATGATTTCTCTTCTTTTTCTCCTCTGCTCGACGAGGAGATCTAGACCTCTCTCTTATTCGATCATTATTTCTTCTTTCCCCTCCCCGATCAACATACTTTGCTAGCTTTCCTCTTCGGATGAGTGTTTCAATCTCGTTTTGAAGAGCTATGCAATTTTTGGTCATATGACCATGATCCTTATGGAACTCGCAATATTTATCCCTGTTCCTCGTATCAGGGTCTGACCTCAGTTTCTTCGGCCACTTTACCTCCTCGCTATTCTTGATTTCTTCCAAGACATGATTAATACCCATTTTCAAAGGAGTATAATTATCGAATTTCTTCAAGACTTCCCATGACGTTTTATTATTCTTGGAATGCTTGTCACCGCCATTGCCCTTGTGCTCTTTCTTCTTAGATTTGTCGCCCTCCTCTTTGGTTTCTTTATCCATATTCTTCTTCGCAGCCATAGCCTCCTCGACATTCATGATTTTAGCCGCTTTTTCCATCAAATCTGACATAGTTGTAGGTGGATCTTTGGCCAAGGTGTAATACAACTTGTTAGGCAACAACCCACTCATCAAGGCGGTGATTGCTATCTTCTCTTCATATTCTATGACTTCCAGCTTCTCATTGTTGAAACGAGTTATGTAATCTCTAGTACTTTCGCCAGGTTTTTGTCTAACACTTAACAAGTGTGCTACTCGTTTTACTGGTTTTGCTCCAAATCATAAATTTCCAATGAACAACTCGGCCAACTGAAAGAAAGTTAAAATCTTACCCCGAGGAAGATTATTATACCATATTTGTGCAGATCCAGTAAGAGTTCCAGAGAATGCTCTACATCTCATCTCGTCAGGGACAACATAGATGTCGGCAGCAGCCTGATATTGCTCTATGTGAAGAACATGATCTGTCTTTCCATCATACTTGGGGGTCACCATGTGCGCTTTAAATTTCGACGGTGTACGAAAATCCACAATGGCCTGTACAAAAGGTGTCCCTCGAACAAAAGTTCGTTGTAGGGGATTCTTTGCCTTTACCATTTCTCCCAATCTATCCTCCAACCGCTGAATGGAACCTTTCCATGCATCATTTCCCTCCTCGGGCCTATTAGTTCGAGCAATTGATTGTTCTGAAGTGTCCTCCTGAGATCTATCTTGACGAGGAACTGGTCGTGATTGTGCTGATCCCTCTCTTATATCTGACGGTTGTCAAAAACTCCTCGACACGGCTTTAGGTGGACTCGTATTCCTCCTAGGGCCTAATCGACTGAAAGGAGACACCCTGCTCAGTCTTTCCATGGAACTGGTCCTCTCTGGAGAGAGAGTAATACGTTGCTCAGTATCTGTGGCCCTTATCGATGAAGTTTGCCCAGGTTGATAAGAGAAATCATCAGATTCCTCATTATGATACGTCTCTGTACGCCTGGATCGTGAAGAAGGTGCATGGGTATTTCTTTGGATGTTTCGTGATCCAGGATGGGTTGGTGTACCGCCATGGAGAGTTTGGATGAGTTGTCGCATTGTCTCTTGCATGGCGGTTTGTCCTTGAGCCAGATTCGCCATAATTCCAGCCAGATCTGGAGGTGTAGAAGGATTTGGAAGATTTCCAGCATTTCCAGCGTTTCGATTGCTGGACTCTGGATTATCTGCCATTGATGATGAATGATTTTTGGTGAAAAACGATAACAATAGTCATTTCCCACAGACGGCACCAATCTGTTGATGTAAAAAATTAGATCGCTCTAATTATTCAATCACAGATAAATAAAATGAGACAAAGATTTTTAAAGTGGTTCAGCCTTATATGAATGGCCTACGTCCACTGTTATGTTATTGCTGAATGTTTGGGAATTCTCGATTATAAGTTCTATCAAGAAATTTCGGTCCCTTTGAATGAGGGTAATACAATGTATTTATAGCCTTGAGGCTATAATCTGAAAGGGTATTCATTAAATGATATACATATGAAAGGGTAACCCATTTAATGTTCTTCAAGCGTGTGCATCAAGATGATAAGCATTCAATGAATAGTTGAACTGTTAATTATCTGGCAATCAATGCTGTGGTGGAGATGCAGCTCGGACCGTCTTAGTTGCTCGTCGTTCAGGAGTTCCTCGGAGAGCTGGAGTTCCTCGGGGTACACCTGTTGCTCGGAGTGAGTATGAATAGGTCGGGGGAATGAACTTCCTCGTTGCTATTGTGCCACGTAGATTGACACGTGTCTTCTTATTATTCGTCCATATTAGCATACTAATTTTGGTATCAACACTCGGCATGATCTGTCTTTAAAGCTTAACTGCTACACCCTCTAATCTAACACGTCATAGACTATGTGGAGATCATGACAACATAAAAATCTATCTACTACTCAAACATGTTTTGTTCCAAGAATAAGTCAATAACATGCAAAATGACTGAATTGGAAATTTTTTCCTTACAAATCTCCCCCTTTGACTATTTTGGGACAAAACCTAAATAGTGAAGTGCATAAGTTGGGCCATCAATCCATATAACACATAAATCAAATCCCATAAACCCAAAATATTAATTACAGGACAAGGATTAGTATATGGAGGTCCGACAAGCATGAGAAATCTGAATGTGATGTAGTCTAAAAATCTCGCATCGCTAAGGAATACCTACACATATGAAACAAATAAATACCCAATGAAGTGTGGAGAAACAAATGATATATAAAAGTACCAAAATAAAAACCAAATCATTTTTTAAACATGTAATGTGAGAAAATCATGATATCAATTTGTGAAAACTAATTTTTCTAAGACAACACGATATCCATAAAATATGAACATACATAACAAGATACCAATATGTAAAGAATTGTTTTTTTGCTCAATACCCCCTACATCACATACATCTATCCCCCTTTTTGTCTTGTATAAATAATAAACGTAAACAAACTAGCAAATATCTAGAGTGTAATAATCAACAAAGCTTATATAGATAATCATGTAAACTCCAGCTAAGAACAACCAGATGATACTAAAGCGTAGCTAGAAAAACAATCACAATGAATGGAATCATCAATATAAGCAAAGATGTGATTAAACGATCTATGTCGTATATGAATAAATCAAGAATAATCAATATCAACTGAATATAAACAACCCAAGAAGTACCAAAACAATAAGATATCATCATAAAAATGATGTAGCTATGAAATAGGTGAATTCTCATAAAATCTCTTTAGGTCGTTCGAACGACAATGCCATGCCGTTTGAAAGACAGATCATGTCGCTAGAAATATATACAACAATGCAAACCAGTAGCAGGTCTCTCGATAATACTCATCTAACGACCTTCGTGTGACCTATCTCACGACCATATCAGACACAATCGATGACTCAAAAAATGTGTCGAGAGAAGCAAACTTCGAACGACTTAGACATGTTGTTTGAACGATGTCCATATGTCATTTGAATGACCTCAACATATTTTGTATTCCAGTCCTAAAAATAATAAAGTTTTGGCTAGTGAACAAATTAGCTCAAAACAGATACTGGAAGTATGAAAGAGTAGCAAAATAGACTGAAAATAGAAAAAATAAAACAAGGAAAAATAATATGAGTTTCATGCTAACAAAGTATCAATGTTCTCAAACATGGACATGTAATGAATGGGCATGCACTACAAAAAATGAATCACAACTTAAACAAATCAAAACGGTCAAGAAGATCAAATTGATAGATAAATGTCATCAAATTTAGTTTTAGCCATACGTGACAATAATTATATTGAGATTAATGAACTAAATGAACAATATCCACAAAAATTCGGAATTTTCACGATTCTCCAAACAATAGCATCGTGACACGATTTCTCAACATTAACGATTCGTGGTGCAAACCCGTTTTTTATTTTCCATCCAAACACCCTCATATATTCATATTTTTATTTTTCTAACTCTTTTGAGGTTTCTATTTTTCTCAACTTAGAGAAATTCTATTGGCCCTATTTTGGCATATGATTCTTTTTATTACCTTAAGTTTTTTTTGGGCTCTTTTAACTAGTGGATTTCATGACAAGATTATTATTCTTTCGCAGCCCTTTCCCGTGAACACTCATCATTTTTTATATAAGCAATCTAAATCCTCACGGCAAACGGTTCTTACATGAACGCTTCCTCCTAAGTCTTTTTACCCATATATGTCAAAATTGCGATAATAACGTCTCACCAAACTCAATTACACAAGATAAGTCAAACATCCATATAAAGTCATTCATGTGTGCATTGACGACATATATATAAAGTCGAATCCAAATGCAAATCAAGTTCAAAACAACCGCATTAATCAATGTTTAAGATCCTTCTAAGCGCCTATCATAATGACCAAATGTCCTATCCATATGTACAATGAAATGATGGGAGTCCAAGTACACCAATATGACATTTCAAACACGAAATCTCAAGACACAAAAATAAAACAAAAATATTTTTGTGTTTTTCAAAGAATATTTATCAAAATAAAAACTTTTTGCAGCTTTGAAATAAGATTCAAAAAAATGAAAAAAATAATACAAAGAGATACACATGTCATAACACTAGAAAGAAATTAATCATTTTGCAAAGACTACGTATGACAAACATGGCCGCACCATCATCCATAAGATTTAAAATGGGAAGAATCAAGTGCAACCAAACAATAACCATGAAGTTTAATTCCTAAAGCCACTAAGTCCGATTTTCTAACCCAAGTAGGTGTATAACGACACATGGGGGTTTAGGGAACTGAAATGATGTTATTATTGAACTTCTTAGGAGCATTCCTAAGGTCATTAAAAAAAGGCCTAAGGTGAACCTTCCTACCGCAATGAGAACAAGTGTAAACATCGCGAGGAATGTGACCTAAATGTGGACCTCTCCTAACGTTCATGGTCGGCTCTCTCACGTGATTGGTATTTTCTTTGGGAATGGGTACAATACTATCATCGAAGCGTATACCACACTTATCCTACTTGATTTGGACGGTACCTAAAATCCAATCCAACTTTTTCGACATAGCCTCCAAATCAAACTTCACTTTACTCGAATCTCTCAATCTCTCCTCAAGCTCACTAATCATAGACTTAAGGAAATACCTAGACTCCTCAAAATGTAAAATTCCATTCTTCAAAGCCTTCATCAAACACCGAAGACTATCTCTCTCTTTCTCAATGTATTCTAGTTTCTCTCGAAGAGTTTTCTCTCGTGCCCTAAGATCCTCAATCAAAGCATCATTATTTTCTATAGCATGCTCATTCAACTTATCTTGGCGCTTTAGGTTTGGATTTTTCACCTTTATCGCTTTCTCATACAAGTCATTAAAGGAAACTTGAAACTCTCCAACATTTATCTCCTCATCCTCACTAGTTTCACCCTAAGTCACTTGGGATTCACACTCAAAAGCCTCCAAAGTGTCATTCATATGAATATCTTAATGGGAATATTTATCATCGTTGCTCACCTGACATGCCATGAATGCTATAAAGTTTTGCTTAATGGGGTAACTCTCTCCCTCTTTCGGTTCACTGTCACTTAAGGTGGCATTATATGCTATCGATTTCTTGCCATCCTTCTTAAGTCTAGTAGTACACTCTTATTTTTAGAGGAAGGATCGAATTTTTTATTCTTGAATTTCTCAAGTCGTTTTTCACCTGTCAATTACTTTGGGAACTTGATAAACTTTTTGAACTTCTTTATTGACAAGGCTATATCCTCAAAATTGTAATCAAAATCATAATTCGAAACTTTAGCCTCCTCCCTATGGGCTTTCAAATTAATGCCCTTTTCTTTTTTTAGCACTTTATTGAAAGTAAACATATCAAGTTCATAGGTTTGTAGGTAACCTATAACCTCTTCAGGTTTCATTGAATCAAGCATACCCAAGGAGTTTAAAACGATCAATTTTGTAATAAATCTACTCGGCAATGACCTTAAGATTCTCATCATGACATGGTTGTCATGTATTTTCTCTCCCAAGTTAAACGACGAATGGACAATGCTCGACAATCTGACATAAAACTCACCGAACGACTCACTCTTTAACTTCTTACTCGTCTCAAATTGTGTAGTGAGGTTTTGAAGTTTAGACGCCCTAACCATGCTAGTGCCCTCGTGAGTATGTTCAAGAGTATCCCGAGCCTCTTTTGAAGTTTCACACGTCTTGATTCTATTATACTCTTCCGGTGTGACATATGAGGAAATAATGTGAAGACCTTTAGAATTGTAAAGTCCAAGTATATGTTTGGCTTTTTTCCATAACTCAACGGGTTTTAAACTAGTGACCCCCCCTCACACTCATCACTATATTTCAAAGAACTTCTCATTTGCATTTTCGTATAAGCATAATTTGTTCCATAAAAAACAGGAGTTATAAAACTATCATAACCTCTAAAATTCATCCTTAAAAACACCAAGGATCAACATACGAAAAAATGTTTCTAGCTCTGACAACAATTTGTTGGTCCCTTTTTATTAAAAATGTGATTCAAGGATGTCAAAATAATTTTTCCTTCAAAACTTCTATTCCAATTTTAACACGCACTAAGTTTTTGAACAAATTTTAATCAACTCTAATTTTATCTTGTTTAATCCTAAACATGTACCTAGGTGATTAAAGTAAGTATAATAAATAAAGTTCACAACGCCGAATGTACGAGGAAAACACCAAGGAAAAAAACCTTGAACGACCCAAGACATACAATCACTATGTTACAGTTTTACAAAAGGAAGACAAAAATACTTATGCAACGACTCAATTCCCACAAGCCTTGATTCTCTTCTTTTTTTAACCGGTCCTCCCTAGTGCCCACACAAAAGTCCTTCTACGATACTTATCGATAGCACACGTGTCCACGAATTCCTTGGTGTCCACCGATGTAGCTTTGGCAACCATCTACAATTTTGAACACGGACTCCTATGCTTCTTCACCATAAAACCGAACGAAACCCTTTGTTCAATAAGGATGAACAAAACCAGATTGTGAAAACAAGATCTCTGTAGCAATAGAATATGAAATATCATACCTTTTCAAGTCTATGGATGGTTTTAAACTTTGAAAACCTAGAGAACTTATGCATAAGATGCATGAATTCTTTTTTGGAATATGGTTCTGCACACATATCTCGCATTGTTGAGTAAACACTTCCATAAATAATAAAACTAAGTCGACAAGTCATTTGAACAAGATGTGTATGTCGTTCTAACGACTGAGAGATGTCGTTTGAACGACATCACATGTTGTTTGACGTCTCAAAACCCATGGTGAGAAATCAAAAGTACCTAAAAATGTTGATATAAGAGGAGAACAAAGAAGTTGGCATCCTCGTCAATATCTCGAGTGAAAAGTCTAGTTAGATAATTAATCATCCAATAGAGTGCAACCAAATTGAAATTGTGATAAAAAAAACCTATGTAGGGAGGTTTAAAGTTAACTCGGGCTCACCTGTATCCTGGATTTCAAAGACCTCAGTCATATAGGAAACAAGATTGAAAAGGGCTTGGACATGAAAGCTATTAAAACCACTAATCAATGCACTATAAATAAGTTATATTCCCAAAAGAAATTGATACCAGATTCCACATCACATACCACCACCATTGTGATTATTCTACTACTAGGATCTATTCAGTTACCAATATTCGACCAACCATGTTAGATTCCATAGGACCTTTCCTATTGGAACCCCCTTGTCAGAAATTATAAGGCCATATAAATATGCCCAGATACTTCCATCCCCAGCCTAGGACTTTCACTAAGTTATATCCTCGACTCGATCGAGTCTTCTATGACCTGAAATTAGATGGTCTCCTTAGTTAACTTAACCCCAAGACACTTTTGATTTCTTCGAATAAGAACTAGAATTTTGGGTCACACTACAAATACCCCCAGGGACCTGGTCATATCACCGATAACTCAGGGGCCTTAAAATATGAGAAGAGTATGCGCGTGTGCTCAAATAAAAAATTATATAATTAAATTCAGTTTAACCCAAATAAACCCTAAACATGCAACTAGGTGTGATTGAATCAAGAAGTAGATCATGAAGATTAATAAAACACACACAATTGAGGAAAAATCCCCCAAAGGGGCAAAACCATTTATTTTCATTATAACATTGTAACTATATAATTTCAGATTACAATGAAAATACAAGTGACAAAGAATTACCCTCAGGTCTCGGATTCTGTAGTCAGCGGTTGGAAATATCCTTTTTCAGGAGGCCTGCAATGAAGAAGAATAACGGTCTTCTCCACAAGGGTTGAACAACAACTGGTTGTGTTCTAGGGTTACAAACAGATTCACAAATGTATGAGAGGTTGTGTGAATCAACAAAAACTGGAGTCTTGGGACTCAACAGGTGATGACTTAGAGTTTTTTGTACTCTGAAAATCGTGTGGAAGTCTTAGAAACAAACTCCCCGTAGTGGGTTCATAAAAGAAGTCATGGTCCTTAAAAATCTGAACATGATCTGTTTGTGTTTATCCCAGGTGGACCGATCCGGGTGTGAGGCGGATCGGTCCTGGTAGGCGGATCGGTTCGTTTTAATTTTGGCTTCTTCAGTTTGCTTTCGGTCCGGGGTGTACTGGCTTTTCAGCAGGCGGATCGGTTCTTTTCTCTGGGCGGATCGGTCCGACTGTGTAGAATTATGATTCCTCCTCTTCTTTGATATTCAGATCCGTTGATGACTATATGTATCTTGAATTTCTTCAACGGTGTAACGGCGTACGACATAACAAATTAATGATGGACAAAAATATCCTTACAAATCTCCCCCTACGTCTATGCTGGTACATACATAAAAACAAACATCCGAATTATCAACCAACTAAAAATGCCTATACAAATCTACCCTTCCATGAACCCAAAACTGGAAAGATATAAATGAATAAGACTTCATCGTTTGCTCTTCGAATCTTCAGGAATCGCAACACTTTTCTCATCAGGGTGTGCAATTCAGAGATCATCAGATGGTTCCTACACACATGAGATAAAGAAAAAATACCAAGTGACATATCGAGTTTGAAATAAGATAAACAGATATGCCAATATGCTAATTGGTGATAAATAACTCAACACTTCAAAACTCCCCCTTAATGTGATAATTAATTCTCCCCCTTTTTATGATGTCTCTAAATAGACAAATGAGAAGAATAAATCAAACAAGTAAAGACAGGGTGTCACAAGGAATAAGCAACTATTATTTTTTTAATTTTTCAGAATTTTTTCAAACAAACAAGAAACACACCATGAACAAACACAGGACAACCAAGTCGATGATGACGGAAATGAATGGGTGTGATCAAATTCGATAGGAAAATCAATGCATACAAACATGACATATGTGCACAATGAATATCGGATACTCCTAACGAATGAACTCAAAGTCTTCCTTTGGTGTAAAAAAAAGTGGAAATATAAGACATTGACTCAATCAAATCAACAAATCAAAGCTAAAAATGATTTCTACACCAATAACGTCCAAAACTTTTTATGCTTTTTCAGGACTTTCAAGGAAGCGCAAACTCGTTTATATTCTCCAACCAAACTCCCTCAGATTTAATTTTGAATAAAGGCTTTATAAATTCTCAAACTTTGGAGAATTGATGGTGAAACCTAATGGCCCATATTTGGCATGAATTGCTTTTTATTGCCTTTAAAGTTTTTGGGCTCTTTTAACCTCTTTGGACCCCGGATAATAAAATTCCTCCATTCTTTAGGTCCTTTTGAACAGTGGATTTTGCACAAAGAATAGATAATTACCTTTCGCAACCCCTCCCCGTTCTTAAACAAATACTCAGTCTCACCAAAACGGGTTTTACATGCATTCCAATCTTGTCAAGTTTTATCGCATAATGTAAGTTGTATAGACAGAATTGAGATGGAAACACTCAAGCCAATATGTGATAGACAAGTGCAATAATCAAATATAGCCGTGCACGTGTGCAATAAAGGAGATAGGAGTCAAACATGTAGGAAAATATCACTAATTACATCTCAAAGACTCCATACTATGTAAAGCACATGGATGAAATGATGTAGCGTCTCAAATCTCTATCAAACAGTCACATGGATAAATGGAATGAAGTTGTGACTTGGCTATCTTAAATGCTCATCCATAAAAGGTGTAAAATCAAATCATTATGGATTTTTTAAAAAATTTATAAAATAATCTTTTTGTGCTTTTCTCAAAATTTTTCTTAAAGGAAAATATATTTTTTTAAATAAAAATAAAACAAACTAATGGAACATGCTATCAATAGGCAAAAGAAACAACATGAAAAATAACCTATACTAGCAACCAAGGCAAGATCTCAACCGGGAGTAACGGTGGAGTTTTCCAAAGATGGTGACATCTTTTGAACACACTCCACTAGATCATGTGTTGTCTTGCTCAAAAACTTCAATTGCTCCCAAATATGTGCAAACTCTCTATCATAATGTAAAGGCAAAATTTCATGAGTGGTTGTATGTGAATGAATGTGGGAAGTGGCATTATATGGCACAAAAACCAACTTGGAACAAAATTCCCTAAGATGTCCTCGCTTCTTTGCAGTGGGAGCAAACATAAACCGGTCTAGGAAGTAATTTATCAACAATTTTGGGGTGAACATTCCTAGACGGGCTCCCATGGGACTCACTCACCAAGGTGGATATAGGCTCGGGTGCATTATCTAATGTGACTTGGACCTCTCGTGCTTGTCTGAGATCATCCTCAAGATGGGATATCCGTGTCGTCAAAATAGAAAGCGTGTTGGTCAAGTCACATTTTTCCTTTTTTAGCTCAACATTCTCTTCCTTCAACTCACAAATCCGAAGACCTAGAATTCTATTAGACCTTTTTGTTTCAATGGTCTCGATAAACAACTTTCGAAAAGCTTTTTGGATCACACAATCATCACCCTTCTCATCCTCACTATCACTTAGAGAAGTGTGCATGGCATCTTTCTTACGCTCTCTTCTAAGTTTAGTGGGACACTCAAATTTCTTGTGCCCTGTCCCATCGCACTCAAAACATCTTATCTTCTCAAGTTCTTTCTTTCCTTATTTTTCTTTCACACAAAGACTTTCTCTCTCTTCAAACAATGTTAACTTCTCCATTATGAACACACTCGTTTTCAAAAATTAATTTTTCAGAAAATTGATATCTTAGAAAAATTTTGTGCAAATAGGAATACGCGATAGATTAGCGTAACCTGCTCTGATACTAATTTGAGAAGAGTATGCGCGTGCGCTCAAATAAGAAATTATATAATTAAATTCAGTTTAACCCAAATAAACCCTAAACATGCAACTAGGTGTGATTGAATCAAGAAGTAGATCATGAAGATTAATCAAACACACACAATTGACGAAAAATCCCCCAAAGGGGAAAAACCATTTATTTTCATTATAATATTGTAACTGTACAATTTCGGATTACAATGAAAATACAAGTGACTAAGAATTACCCTCAGGTGTCGGATTCTGTAGTCGGCAACTGGAAATATCCCTTTCCAGGAGGGCTGTAATGAAGAAGAAGAACAGTCTTCTCCACAAGGGTTGAACAGCAACTAGTTGTGTTCTAGGGTTACAAACAGATTCACAAATGTATGAGAGGTTGTGTGAATCAATAAAAACTGGAGTGTTGGGACTCAACAAGTGAAGACTTAGAGTTTTTTGTACTCTGAAAATCGTGTGGAAGTCTTAGAAACCAACTCACCGTAGTGGGTTTATAAAAGAAGTCATGGGCCTTAAAAATCTGAACACGATATGTTTGTGTTTATCCCAGGGGGACCGATCCGTGTCTGAGGCGGATCGGTCTGAGTAGGCGGATCGGTTCATTTTAATTTTGGCTTCTTCGGTTCGCTTCTGGTCCGGGGTGTACTGGCTTTTCATCAGGCGGATCGGTCCGGCTGAGGGGCGGATCGGTTCTTTTCTCTGGGCAGACCGGTCCGGCTGTGCAGAATTCTGATTCCTCCTCTTCTTTGATATTCGGATTCATTGATGACTATATGTATCTTGAATTTCTTAAACGGTGTAACGGCGTACGACATAACAAATTAATGATGGACAAAAATGTCCTTACAAAATACACCATCTAAGAACTCATCGATTTCATGATCTTCATCCCGCAAATAACATATGTCACTATTAAAATCATGACATATCATCTAAACCCTAGTACTAATTCCCTGATAGATGATCCCATCCCAAAAATTATCCCCTCCACTTTAATAGTTCCCCTCCATCACAAATCAAGGATATATACATATTCCCCTTTTAAAAAGATAACCATATAGGCCCAATATCATTCGTTATAACGATCATCACGGAAATAAAGCCCACTATTGACCATATGTTATTCTTCATCATGAACATACACTTCCTTTAAACCAACCATTGTTTTCTGACCTCCCCCTAGTCACGGAATTCTTTATCTCCAAAGATCCATGACTTATTTCCCCTTCCTGGCAGAGACCCATCACTTGAAAAAATGGGAAGAGATGTATAATGAGGCCCTCAAAGAAACAGATGACATCACTTTTCATAGGCCTATTCATTCTACTTAGTGGGGAGAATCCACTCTAGAGGTGCACTTGTTTTCTCTATCGAACATCAAAATAATTAGTATAACCCACTACCCCCTCACCCTAACTTTTCCATCAATGTATTCTCCAACAAATAGTAGGTGAATCACAACTGAAAGCCTCGTGATTTGTTTGCTCATATATTGGAGTCCCTTAGTAAAGATGAATGATAAATACCTAAACCTCCGAGCCAAGGATCATGTAACATCTAGTTATAGAGCACGTTACCACTAGTTATAAGATAAGGAAGAGATAACGATGGCTCACTCCTTCAAAGAGACATTGCATGGGAAGACAAGTTGAACGATAATATCATATTTGTTGAATATGTACCTCATCCAAGTCTTCGATGAGAAAGGTGGAATCGAATCCGGGAAAACCAAATGATTGTAATGGCCCAAGTTTGGTTGAAGACATAATATGATCGATAGTATGGGGTACTCCCCCATCACCCTCCTCCTGTAGTAGCAATTGATGTCTCCCCTCTAGTTACCAACCACATGATATGAGTGTAGATCAAAGGTGACATTTCCCTACGTGATTAATATCCCATGGCAACAAATCCCCCCATTGAACACTGCCTTCGATTTACTAGAGCATACCGAGAGATATCCAACACCCGACCTCGGTAATGAATTTTATAAAGAAGCCACGCATGTTTTTTGGTATGAATGTACAAGATAGTAAAAACTCAATGAAACTAAAGTCAAGGTAGAAAAAAAAACTTTATTCATTTTGGAAATGCTAATATCATATTACATATATTATACTACCACTATAGGGGTGAATTATTCGTGTAACATTTTATACCAAAACTGAAAAATGGTGAAGGTCGTCGAGAAATGTCATTCTTTGCTTCCATATTCCATAATCTCTTTCCATATAGTTATATATTCATACATATGGTCCATTCATATCAAAAAAAGGGAAGGGGTACAACTTCCTTATCTTGGAACATCTGGAGGAAAAAGGAATTACCACAAGTATGCTAAGGAGATTTTAACAAATTTTATAAACATCATATGTATATGACGATTGGAGTGTGTATGTAGTTAATTGTTTGCTGAATGAAACAATGCTAATAGTTCTCATAAAAGAAGATGAATGATTTTTAAATGGATGATCCATAATTACCAATCTACAAATTGCTATATAAAAAATTAAGCATGATATGTGTAAGAAAATATTAATTATAACACAAAACGTTTGGGAAAAAACATTTAGGCACACTAATTATAGTGGCACTCATTCATATGTAACAATAAATTTGGACTCTAAAACATCTGATACCTTAGCCCAAATAGAAAATTTTCATGGGATAGCATGAAAGTCTACTCCTTAGCTAATGCCGATGCTCATAAAAAATACATTTAGTACATAAATACTTGGGTGAACTTATTCAATCACTGCAATAACCTTAAGAAATTAGTAATTAGATGATAAGCATTTAAATTGATCCAAATGATCCATATTAAAATATCAATGATATTTATCAACATATGTAGCATGTCAATATCATAACTAGAACATACTAAGAGTATTATGTGGCTATCACAGTGTGATATCAATAGAAATTTTATCAATTAAGTTGAAATTAGTATTGAAAGGGAAAAAGCTACTAGTTATATGTGGAGAATGTGTTTAAAATTGACTAGCATCGGAATCCGGATGGTCAGGTGCTTAATTATCTGTCAATTACTATTATTGTGAGTGTACACTATGGGGAATAAGTCTAGATTGGAAAGAAAATGATAAATGTATTCTTTAAAGTTTAGGGAAAGTTTTGATATATTTTGGAGTTTAAAATATAAGGGTTAATGTCATATTTGAAAAATTATGTAAAAGACTTTTTGGCTTAAAATTTCCCAAAAAATGTGTAAAATATAGTTTGGATCAAAATTTAAAACATGAAAAAACCAGCAGGGGTCAATTCTTAATTTTGGGAAAATAGTTTTAACATAAAACCTTGGTTTTCTGTAATTTGACCTAACGTTGACCAAACATTGCATTAAATTATACCACTTTGGTTAAAAATTTCATCTTCAACCTCGCGGCAGTCGACTTAGGTTTTAACAAAACTTTGACCTCATATAACTCTAGATTTCCTATGCCATTTCATATGATTAATAATTATTCAAAAGAAATCAAAATATCTAGGTTTCATGGATTGGGGGTAAAAAAATGTTCGATCTTCAACTATTGTGTTTTTTTCCTGAATTTTGACCAAACATTCGTGGAGTTACATCGCGTGGTAATGGTTTTTAAGCTAATGGTTGGGTTTTGGCTATCCTCGGGAAGGGTTTGGCTTTGGTTTGAAGGTTTAAGGTATCCTGATTAAATAGAATATTGAAATTGAAGTTTCTAAACATCGAAAACACTTTTGAGAAATTGGGGTTCATAACTTATTAGTTTTTGAAAATGGTCATTGAACTTGAGCTATTGGGCTAAAAAAGAACTCATTTCTCACTTTGATATAGTTTCAAAGTCAAGGAATGGTGTATTACCATTAAATCTTAAGATTTAGTGGAGGTTTTGAGTGTTATGATATATAGGCCATTCTACATGTAAGAGCTTGGTTTTTTTATTGGGTTGTGTATTGTGATAGTGTAGAAAATAATTTTTATAATAAAAACAAATAATGGTACATAAAATCATAGGTTTCTAGTTTTTAGTAAAAAATCAAGTTTGGTTCTCCATAACTGGTGAAGTTCTTTGGCCAAATTTCATGGGTATTTATAGTAGAAATTAAGGACCGTTGAATAGTGAATCAATGAAGTGGATTCTCCCTAGTTTTAAGAAGATTAATCTTGGGCATAAGGTGTTCATATGTGGAAATGATATTATCTATGTGGATTTTGTCATTTTATGCTAATTAGGGTGCTTTTTTGGTGGGGGATTATCTAAATAGGTTGGTTTTGAATTTTGTCCTTAAAGAGATGGCTTCATATATTTATTTGGTACTTTATGTAATAAATTTACATTTTAAGGATCATTAGTGTAATTTTTTGAATGTCTAAGGGTTAGAATTAGAAAATTTAATTAGTTGGGGTCTAAATGTTCGATTTGATATGTTGTTTGGGTCTTAGGGTGATATAGAAGCCAAGTTATACTCCTTTCAAAGTTTGAAGGGGTATTTGGATCCTTAGCCATGTACGTAGGTAATTACACAAAGTTATAGGGTTTCATGTGTAGTTTAAACTTTGTTTGGAGTCTTTTTGAATTTGGCTCAATTAGAAGGGGATATGAGATAATATATGTAGTTACATATAGTTACATTATCGTTCTAGGGCTTTATACTATGCGAGTATTACAACCTACCCACCAAATAATAAAAAATTCCTCGAATTTACCGGTAAAAAGCATAGGATATTATTTCTTTATGGTCTATTCTGGTTCCCACGTGGATTCTTACTAATTTTTGTGTTCCCAACGTACCTTTTCCAAAGAAAGTTCTTTCTATAAAAAAGGTTTTACTTAATGGCCTCAAGTTTGAATGGGAGTCTCTTCAAATTCATGATTGGGTTGAATGGATATTTTGTGCCAAATAATCACATTTATTGGAACTAAAATTTATCGACCTAATTGGGACATTGAATAGATTATGAATATTGCATAATTCCTAAGGTAAGTTGAATTCATAGGCCACAGGTCCAAAACGTTCAGTAATACTTAGGGATCCAATGTATCTTGGTGATAACTTCCTTTTCTTCCCAAATCGTAAAATTCCTTTTCGAGGTGAAACATTAAGGAATACTTGATAAAAAAACATGGAACTGTAAGGGGTTCATGCCATGGTCAACGCAACTTTTCTGTCGATCTTTAGTCATTCCATACTCTCTTGTATATTTATGGTAGTTTCTTGAATTATTTCAAGACCAAATTGCTTGTTATTTCCCGATTCTAACCAATATAATGTCGATAGGCATTATCTTCCATACAATTATTTAAATGGGGTCAGTTTGATACTTGGTTGATAACAATTATTATATTAAAACTCAATTAATGACACGTGCTCACTCCAATTATCAGGCATATTTAAATCACAGGCTCTAAACATATCTTCCCGTGTTCGGATAGTGAATTCAGATTATCCATCGATGTGGGAGTGAAATGGAGTAATGAAATAAAGTTTAGTTCCCATTGCGATTTGTAGTGCTTTCCAAAATCAACCCAGAAAATGAGAATATCGATCTCATACCATGGATAGAGGAATTCTATATAATTGAACTATTTCTCAGATGAAGAGTTTGCATTTTTTTGAATTAATCAATAGTCTTTACTCGAAGAAAATGGGCAGACTTGGTAAGTTGGTCTACTTTCACCCAAATAGAATTTTATCTTTGGTATGTATGGGGAAATTCACTGACAACATCCATTGTGATGTGATCCTATTTCCACCCAGTAATTTGAACGGGTTAGAGAAGTTCCTCGGGACACTAGTTTTCTATCTTTACTTCCTGACAAGTGAGACACCTCTTAACAACGTTCTCAATATCGTTCCTCGTAATTGGCCACCAATATTATTTCTTTAGTACATGCTACATTTTTCGCTTTCGGGGTGTATCATAAATTTGGAACGATGGTCTTCTTCTAACATCTCTTCTCAAAATGATAACTCATAAGGTACATACAATCTATTTTTAAATCATAGACCCGTCTCCTTCTCATATGACAACTCTTTTGTGTTGCTAATGGTTTTTTGTTTTATCACAAAGGGTTCTTAAAGTTATTGTTCTTAAATCTTCTTTCTTAGGCCTCGGTAATCAATGATCTTGGTGAATTTTGAAATGAGAGGGGTTTGCCAAAGATTATATTACTCAACGGTAGCATAAACATCATAGATAATGAAGTTTTTAAGTATTCGAATGGGATTATCTCTTAATCCATCAACTATAATTTTTCCATTTCCCAAATTGTAGTCTAACTTGATTTCATAATCTTTCAAAAATTGCATCCGACGTCTCAATCTAAAATTCAATTCTTTTTGGGTGAAGATGTATTTCAAGATTTTTTTATCTGAAAACACTGGAAGTTCTTCATCATATAAATCACAATGCCATATCTTTCAAAGAAAAAACTACGAATATTTACTCAAGATCATGCACAGGAGAATTACACTCATGAATCTTGTGTTGTATAAATTTGTACTCAACTATGTGTCCTTCTTTCATTAGTACACAACCTAAACCTTGCAACGAGGATTTGATATAGAGGCTATAACATATGTTACTAGAAGGAATGATTAGGAGGGGAGCAGTAGTAAACATATGTTTTAAATTTTGGAATGAACGATCACACTTAGAAGTCCATTTATATTGTATTTCATTCATAGTTAACTTCATTAATAGAAGAACGATTCCGTAAAATCTTTGAACAAAACAGCGGTCATAACCAGATAATCCAAGAAAAATCTTAATCTCGGTGACACTGGTTGGATTTTTCCATTCTAAAATTGCTGCGATATTTGCTTGGGTGACTTGGATTCCATTTTCAAAAATCACATGTCCTAAAAAGTTCACTTCCTTTGTTGAGAAATCACATTCATTGATTTTAATAACAACCAGTGGTTTCTCAGGGTGCCAAAGGCTATCTCCAAATGTTGGGCATGTTCTTCAAGATTCTGGGAGTAAACGATAATATCATTAATCAATATGATAACAAACTGATCAAGAAAAGGTCGGATTATATGATGCATTAGGTCCATAAAAGTTGCAGGGGAATCAGATAATCCAAAATACATTACAGTCAATTCAAAATGTCCGTAACGAGGTCGAAATGCAGTTTTTGAAAAATTATCTTCTCTCACTCGAAATTGATAGTAACTAGATCATAAGTATTTATTTGAAAAGATGCTTTTACCCCCACATTGGTCGAGTAAATCTCCAATTCTAGGAAAGGGATACCTATTTTTAACTTTTACCGAATTCAACTTATGGTATTCTATGCACAATCTAAAACTTCCATCACTCTTTTTTACGAACAACTTGGCTTCTCCTGAAGAAAATGAAGATAGATGAATAAAACCTTTTTCAAGTAGATCTTCTATTTGGGTATGAATTTCACAAAATTCTAGAAGAGCAATTATATACGGATGTATCAAAATAGGGGAGGAATCCCAAAAAATATTGATGGTGATCTCAATTTCTAGGGAGGATTGTATTTTGGGAAATCCATCAGGAAAAATATCATCAAACTATTCTAGGATTCTAGAAAAAAAGAGGGGGATTGGTAATTTGGATTTGAGAAGTCGAAGGTTCATAATGACTGATACTTTAGAACATAAAAAGGTGGTTTTCTTGGTCTAAAAAATATACTATTTTTTAAATAACAATCGATATAAGCATGGTGTTTTGACAAACATTCATTTCGATAAAAATATTGAATACACTTATATCTATGATTATTAAATTCATAAAGAGTGTAAATATACCTAGATTAATTTTAAAGTTATCATACCTTTGAATAGGTGTACTAACCTCAGCGGTAGGTAATTCTATTTCTAAGGGAGTGTCCATTGATTTTTGTAAAATTTATAAAACTTTAGCTAGCATAAGACCAATAAATGACTGAGTTGAACCAAAATCAATTAAGACATGAGTGGGATAATTATAAAATAAATATTATACCTTTTACCACGTCGTTTAAATTACATATAGGATATATAGCACAATTATTATGATGGTTGGGGACTAGCTCAGGCTTTCTACCATCGTTGTAGGGCATGTGTTGATGGCAGGAAGGAGTTGTTCCTATTGGTCCTAGGGAAGTACCAGGTTAGTTTCAGATCACTGAGGGGTATAACATAGGACATCAAGGAAGGATATGTCATATTTACTGATACTTATGCAATCATATTACTAGATAGGTAGTTCTATGGTGAATCTGAGAATAGACATGTCCACTAGAGATGGGATAAGGTTAGACTCAGAGTCTAGGAAAGGATCTAGAAAGGTAGTTGTTCCTGCTGATGGATTGAGTGGGCATACATATCAACCTGATTTGGGATTATGCCCAAGAATCGAGGTGACTTCAATTAGTGGAGAAAAGTTTCGAATTTGTAGAGCTGTGATGAAGGTTTTAATACTTGGATATAATCGTCTGTCAATATTCTTACATTTCTTGGCTTTAGTGCTCACATACTCGGTTGCATAATGAGCTACTTTAATAAGCTTGGTTTCATCCTTGCTATAGACGAGTTAGCTTTTTGTAATCTCAGAAAATCCACGGTCAACTGGTCTATTTCAATCTCAAAAAAAAACTTTTTGAAGAAGATTTCTCCAAATTGTTCCTAGGTTAGGGAAGTTATATTATGAATTTAGGCCATAGATTGCCACCAGAAATCGGCTTCACTTTCAAACAAATAAGATGCTAAAACTACTCGAAGATTGGTTACAATTCCAACCCCATTGAATATCTTCGTAATTTGGTGTATTCATTTCTCATCCTCACTTTCTCCTAGATTCCCATGAAGTAGAGGGGGTAATTTCCTCAGAAATTCCTTAAGAGAATTTATTTTACGTGTTTCATCTATAGCTTCTTCCTAAACCAAGTGTGGAGTTAGTACTTTCTGCTATCTAGCGGGAGATGTTAATTGTGGAAGGCAGTATATAACTCCTTTAGTGTGAGTCTACTCAGTTCGAGTTCTGGTGGAAAGAGTGAGAGTGTTAACCATCCTAAAGCACAATATAACATTTACATAGTTAAAATGCATAAGATTAAGGTTTTAGGGAGAGGGAATATAGTAGAAAATTTAATTAAGTTATATTCTAAGAAAGGTGTTATAGCTAGTCGTTTATGCTGGCATACTATCATACAACCTAAGCATACATTGAATTTTTATACAACATACTATTAGCTTACTCCACCTATAATTGTAGAATTGCCATGCCATTTACATTCTACTTATTAGTTATATTACGAATAGGAGGAGACATATTGTTTTTTTTTCATTCTGGATCATCAACATGGGCTTCGGATGGGGTGGAGTTGGGAATAAAATCAAAGTCATCATGTTTAGATGGATCATGATCAGTTGACCTACTGAAGGAGCCCAAGGAAATTTCAATGAAAAATTATCCATTAGAAGTGGCTTTGGTTTGGAACAGGGGTGGAGAATAATTATCGTCCCATGCGAGATTGATAGCTACTTGGAGAATAATCAGGTCATCAATATATTCTCAAATTTTAATCACCATGTGTGCTTCACCAGATATTTGATTAGTTAATACGAAATTTTTTAGGGCTTGGAGTTCCTCCAATCATCGTCTACCACTCAAACCATGGTAGTGATTTTAAGAAAGGATTGTTCTTTCACCATATCTTCCTATCTAATAATTGAGACTTTATCAAAATTAAAAACCTACGAATCCCAAATATTCATGCCGTAAAACATATTTTGTATGTGACGAAAGTAAAGAGGTTGGGAAAATGTAAAATAGCTACTATCTTATATTATTCTCGTATAGAAGTTGGCGCATTTGAGAATCATGCTATGATACCCACCTGTGACACCTTTTTTTGTATGAATGTAGAAGATAGTAATAAATCAATGAAAGTATTGTTAGGATAATAAAAAAACTTTATTCACTCTAGCAATGCTTATGTCGTATTACCACCACATGGGTGAATTATTCATGTTACATTTTATCCCCAAACTGAAAAAGGACGTAGGTCATGGGGAAAAGCCATTATTTTCTTCCATATTCCTTAATCTCCTTCCATATAGTTATATAAGCATACATATGATCTGTGCATATCACAAAATGGGTGGTACGGTTCCCTTATCATAGAACATCTGGAGGAAAAAGGAATTATCACAAGTATGATCATTATATTTTAACCAATTATATTCCAATTATATGTATATACAAATTGATTTGTGTATGGAGTTAACTGTTTTCTAAATGAATCATAGGAAATAGTCCTCATAAAAAAAGATGGAAGATCTTTAAATGGACAATACCATAATTACCAGTTTACTAATTGGTATAGAAACAATTTAGCATGATCCGCGTAACCAAATAATGATGAAAATCCTCCAATTTTTTTGGGAAAAAAGAAATAGCAAGGCACACTAACTAGAGTGGCACTCATACATATGTAGCAATAAATTCAAGCTCTCAAACATCTGAGACCTTAGGCCAAGTAGAAAAATTCCATGGGATAACACAGCAATATACTCTTTAGTTAATACTGAAGCTTAAAATGAAGACATTTAGGACATAAATGCTTAGGTGACCTGATTCAACCATTACAATAACATTATGAAATCAATTATTAGATGAGAAGGGATAAAATTAATCGAAATGATAAATATTAAAATTCAATGATATTTATAAACATATGTAGACTAAGAGTATCATAATATGCACATACTAAAAGTAATATATGGACATCAGTTATATCAAGTTTGTTGAAATTACTATTAAAAGGGAAAAACCTTCTTATTCACCATTGGGAACATGTTTAAAATTGACTAGATACATGATCAGGAGGGTCAAGTACTTGATTATCATTCAATCAACATAGTTGTGAGTGTATAATGTTGGGAATAAGATTGAATTGGAAAGAAAATAAAGAAATTGTTTTCTTTAAAGTTTAAGGGCTAATTTGTAATTATGTTTGGGTGTTTAAAATGTAAGGATTAAGCTCGTATTTGAAATATGGTGTAAATAATTTTTGTCTTGACATTTATCAAAGAGTATGCAGAAAAAAATTCAGGTGGAAATTCAAAACATAAAAAAATGAAAGGGGCCAATTTGTATTTTTTAGAAAATACATTTAACTTAAAACCCTGGTTTTATATAATTTCAACTAGGTTTAACCAAACACTGTCTTACCTTATACCATTTTGACGAGTAAAATTTAATGAAAACTTTCAGAAAAAAAAATTGATTGGCCACGAGACCTCACGTGCTTGGTCAAGGTTTTTCATTGAAAAGTTCAACATTAACCTCTCGGCAGTTAACTTAGGTTTGAAAAAACTTTGAACTCAAAGAACATTTGATATCCTAAACCATTTAAGATGATTCGTAAACCAATCCAACCTAATTTTTCATACGAAAACCAAATATATATGCTTCATGGATTAAGGTTCAGAAATGATCGATTTTCAACTATTGTGTTTTTGCTAAAAATTTTGGCCAAACATTAATGGAGTTATAGTTCCTGGCTATGGCTTTCAAGAATATGGTTGGGTTTCTTCTATCCTAAGCAAGAGTTTGGCTTTGGTTTGAAAGGTTAAGGTATCCTGATTGAAGATAATTTTGAAATTGAAATTTGTTAACTTCGAAAACAATTTTGAGAAATTGGGTTTAAAACCAATTATCTTTTGAACGTGACAATTGCACTCGAGCTTCTGGTCTGATAAGGAACTAATTCCTCACTTTGTAATATGTTCAAACTTAAGGAATGTAGTTTCATCATTAAAGCTCAAGATTTAATGGAGGTTGTGAGTGTTTATGCCTATATAAGCCATTATACTCGTTATAGCTTGGTTTCTTTAATTGGGTTTTATATTTTTATACTTCCGATGTTTTGGGTAATAAAAACAAAGAATGGTGCATATAATAATAGGTTACCATTTTTTATTTAAAAAAGTAAGTTTGGTTCTGCTAAACTAGTGAGGTTTGGAGCTTGATTTCATGGAGTATTTATAGTACGAACTAGGGAAAGTTGATTAGTGAATCAAGGAGGTGCATCCTCCCTAGTTTTAGAATATAAATCTTGGGCATATGGTGTTCACATGTGAAGATGGCATTATCCATGTAAATTTTGTCATTTTATGCTGATTGGGATGGTTTGTTTACAGTGGGAAACTCTAAATAGGTTTCTTTTGAATTTTGTCCTTAAAGAGAAGGTTTTATATTTATTTAGTATTTAATGTTATAAATTTCCATATTTAAGGGGCATTAGTGTAAATTTATGAATGTTTAGCGGTTAGGATTGTAAAATTTAAATAGTTGGGATCTAAAGGTTCAATTTGATATATGGTTTGGGTCTTGGGGTGAAGTAGAGGTCATGTTATACTCCTTTCAAAGTTTGGAGGGGTATTTTGGTCATTTTGTAACCTTAAGGGGTACCTGGATAATTAAATAAAACTATAGAGTTTCATGTGTAGTTTTAACTTTTTTTAGAGTTTTTTTTTAAATTGACTCGGTTGGAAGGGGGATATAAGATAATATATGTAGTTACAGATCATAACTGGGTCATTCTAGGTTTTGATACGACGCGCGTATTACAATAGGCCAACTAGAATAGGGAACCACATGTTACTTTGATCACAAAGATGAATTCAACATCAACACAAGAGTTTGGGAGATTATGATATAATGGGTCCACTCCTCGGGAACAAGGTGTCGCGATGTGTTATTAAGGACCCACATCCTTTGAGTCCCCTAGAATATGTGTAGACACCCCATTATGTTACCCCTAACTCTCCTTAGGTCCCTAGTACCTCCCTTCATCACTACAAACCTATGTCATACCCCGAGTACTGACCTAGAGGCCATCGAGCACTCCCAGACTCCATTTGACCAAAAAGTCAAACTCTTCAGGTCGAACAAAGCTGAATGAATCTTCAAAGGGCACTGAAATCCCTTTCCAACAGTCCGTCCCATGCGCGATTTCGACTTACCATGTGGACGAACGGTCCGTTTGCGTCCAAAACTTGATCTAGAGGCCACTGGGCGCTCCCGAGCTTTGTTTGACCTATGTCAACTCTTCAGCTCGATCAAGACTGAATGAATTTTTGAAGGGTACTGAAACCCCTTTCCAATGGTCCGCTTCATGCGCGATTCTGACTTACCATGCGGAAGAACTATCCGTTTGACTCCAAGAGGTTATCGAATGCTTCCAGGGCCCGGTTGACCACAGTCAACTCCCCAAGCCAGGTAAAACTCTTTGGAATGTCGAAGTACATCTCCTACACTTTCCAACGGTCTGCCCCGTGTGCGATTCAGACTTACCATGTGGACAACCAATCCGTTTGCGTTCGAACGATTCCCCGTCTAATAGACCGACAAACGCTTCTGATCCATATTTGACCCAAAGTCAACTCCCGAACCCGGGAGAGGTATAAATGACTTTCAAAGGATCTGAATTATATTTCCAACGGTCTGCCTCGTGCTCGATTCTGACCAACGATTTTCCCTCGGCTGCCAATTTTCCGAAAATGCTTGAAACACACTGCCAAATGGCAGGTTCCAGACCCTGCCTATCTGTAGGTGCCGAAACGCAGGACCAGGTCTATGACGATCGGAAGTGACCTGGGCCTATAAAATGAGGCCTTCACCTCATTCGTAAAGGGATCCCAGATCTGATAGAAATCGCTCTCAGCGAATCCCAAAACCCCCCTCGAAGACACCACGATTTCAACATCCAAAGCCATTTCTAACTTCCACTTTTCATCATCCTTTTCATCAAAATTGGTGAATTAGCCACTCTCCATCGTCATCCAAGTGCAAGGGATGCTCTCCAACATTTAAGATCAAGACCAAGATCTTCAAGAAAGTCCAACTTTCTCAACTTTCTCTTCAAATTCTCTTAAATTCGCAATTAACTTGTTTTCTTATTTAGCACTTTTATTATTGCATCTCACACATCCTAATATACTTTTTATTTAGTATTATTTCGCATCTCTTATTTTCATCTAAATAAAACCCAAATAAACAAGAAAAAGAGGGTTTTCTCATAATTTCCAAATTGGGATTCTCATACATTTCTCACACTTTTCTCACAACTAAAACACTTTTTCTACACACACACACACACTCATAAATAAGAGATCCCCCTTTTGGATTTATGTGATAAATCCCACCCCTCATTTTGTATGCGAACTACGTGGACTTTGATGCCTTTATACGCTACATAGGCATCTCGGGGTAAAACCTGAGACTCGAGTCCTATTCTCACTTTCTCTATCATTTTCCATCTTCTCTAAATCCAATTTTCTTATATTCTATATAGTTGTTCTTAGTGCGTATTACTCCATATGCGTTATTGTTCCGTTATAACGATCAACGTAAGGGTAATCACGTAAATCTTATTTGCTAATATTATTTTATACCTTCGTTCGGATGACTCGCTTTATCTCTTCCATTGATACAAGTCGAGGACTCCTATCTCCACTATATATATACACATGAACACATAACAGGGGGAAAATAAGAAAGGAAAATAGCAAACATCCATGAGAGACCGAAAGGGCAGAATGGGTGCCTAACACCTTCCCATTTCATAACTTAGCCTCTGAACCCTTCTCGAATCATTTTGGTTTCGTATGCACCAGCATATCTTTGGATGCCGTCCTTCGGGATGGCTTCCCCTTTTTCTTTTGTCTGTTTTGAGTAAAATAGACTGGCGACTCTAAATCTCTCTACATTTTTACACCTCATCTAAAAAGTCGGCCGAAGCGCTCCCAAAAGGGACGCGTGGGACCCGAGGAGGTCCCGCGGGACCCGAGGATCCTCCCCACACGCGCCCGTCCGCGGTGAGGATCAGGGATGGCCACAGTGGCGACTCTACTGGGGACTTGTTGTATGTTTTGAGGGCTTGAATATATTTACATGGATGTTATATTTGTTTATATTTCCCCTACATCTACATGTTCCCCTTTTTCATGTGTATCCCATGCTTATACTTTTGTTCACACACTTGTAGAAAATTCTCCATGTACACTTCACACCACGTGCTCCTAGGATCACATATATCCACATGTTGCACGCATCACCCATCCATACTTGGTGTACCTTTGGTACTTGTACTTTGCTCCCTGTTTGGCATAATCAAGAAAAGCATTATCATCATAACATACTAATAAGAGAATCATGCATGATTCACATGACATCACCAAAGAGCATTGTTATTGACCAAATTTTACCCAGTAACTGGAGGGTCACTTTGTGATGGGCGCTGGTCCGACAAGGCGCAGTTAGCCTAAGCGATATGACTCTCACCTGCCATTATCCAAGTACCTTCGACGTATATCAAACGGTTCCCCCGTATCGTATCGCTTCATCGAAGTCATAACGGGAGGTATATCGCAGGGAATTCGTTCACGTACGCCGAGTATATCGAATTCTCTCTCACACATACCGTCCCCACGAGGTATATAGTGAGGCAATTCACGTACACTAAGGTATATCAAATGGCTTGTCCACAGGTACCGATTTCCCGTAAGATCAAGACGTATATCGTGGAAGTCATGCCAAAGGGGGGAACCCCTTCCAATTCACCCAACCAACTACATACCCGCATATAGGTGTAAAACCTAGGACACGCACCTTAAATTATTGGTTTCAAACTGAAACTCTGCCAAAATTCCGGGTCGGCCTGCCGCCCGAATTCCTCATTCATTTTTAAAATGGCACCCTGTCCGTGATCCTGGTTACAAGTCCCACTGTAGCTTTGCATATATTAAAAACCCCACTTTTTCAGGCTCGGGTCCCATCCGATATTGCATTTAAGAGAATCAAATACAAGTGAGAACATAATAATCGTAATAATTATGCTGAGTTCCATCGCCAAAAACATTTCTCTCTTCTTTATCAAAAATCCAAAAATAGTTTCTTCCTTTTTTCTCAAAATAATAATAAATCCCATTCTATGCCTTCTCAGGTCAATCGCAAGCCCTTGACCCGGCTCCCTATTGGCTTCGATCTTCAGTCAAATCACCCCGGAGTTTTGTCCATTCCGCTACTACTTCTTTCGAGTTCGAAATCCATCCACTTTCCATGGAGAATACAAATCAAGTACCAATCGTATAGTCGAATCTGACGGTAGTCCTAGCTCAGCTCGTGTCCTAGATTGAAAACCTCCAAATTGATGTCCGAGAGATGCAATGAAACCAGGTTCCTATTCCTCAAGAGACCAAGGCCCTATTCCCTTGTGCTATGGGTCCGCCCGAGCCTATCTGGGTTCCTGAAGAATATCAGTACGCTCTACATTCCCCTTCTATCAATGGGTCGTCGCCTGCCCAGCTTCCGATGCCAACATTGCCCAGCCTGTGGCTAACCTGCCTATGGTCGCTGATCCAAAAGAGGAGGAGTTGAATAAAGTCAAAGAGGATCTCAATATTCTCACTAAGAAGTTCGACCAAGTCAGAATAATTGGGAATTACATGGACTACACCCACATGTCTCCTTATCCTAAAGCGAGGTTACTTGAGAAGTTCAAGATGCCAAATATCGAGAAGTTCAGAGAGAGTGGACCCCCGATTGTTCATCTTTGCAGTTATCATCGTTCCATGAGTCTACTAGGGGCTTCTGTAGAAGTGATGGCCCAATTGTTTCAGCAAACTTTGAAGGATAGTGCCCTCCAAAGGTTTTTGTCTCTCAAGGAATCCAGAATTCATAGTTGGGAGGATGTAGACCGAGAATTCATATCGCAGTATAAATACAACGAAGAGCTTGAGGTCACCCGTCATGATTTAGAGCTTATAAAAAGAACCCTGGGGAATAAGTATGTAACTTCATAACTCGGTGGAGGGGGCAAGCAGCTACCATGACCAATCGGCCATCTGAGGAGGAATAGGTCTACATAGTGAAGAAGAACTTCTTGCCCCATGTCCGAGCGACGATGGGAGGACAATACTATCCCCACTTCCGAGCTCTCAGAGAAGCTGGAGTAGAAATCGAGGAAATCCTTTTTAAAACAGAGGTTGAACCAAAGAAGGTGTCCGGACAGTTAACGCCTAGAAAGTATGACAAGCCTGCTAGTGCCACAGTATCAACAATCAACAACATCTCTCAACCAACCACATCATGGGCACCATAAATCCGCCCTGCCCCCATCCGAAGGGAATACACTGAGCTCTATGCTCCCCTCTCCAATGTTTACCAAGCCCTGTTAAGTCGAAACCTCATCAAACCCTTGGATCCCCGTCCATTGCCAAATCCACTCCCAAGAAACTTCTAGGCCGACGCTTATTGTGACTTTCACCAAACTGCTGGCCATACCACCGACCAATGCTTTCACCTCCAAAACATAATCCAAGATCTCATTGATCGGGGTACCATTGCCCCACCATCCAATACTAAGCCAAACACTACTCACAATCCACTCCCAAATCATACTAATGCAATCTTCTTAGAAGAAAACTCATATTTTGATCCCTCAACTCAAATCACAGCCATATACTCTCCTAAACCTCTTCAAAATTTCCCATATTTCCTCTTACACCCTACTAGCCTCGCTGATCAAGCACTGTCACTCCTTACCAGAGCATGCATAGTTGTTCGTACTCGTTCTGAAAATGGAAATACGGAATTGTCATATGTGTTAAACCAACTCCTAGAGTTCGGGCTGAAATTTCCCTCACAGATGGTCATCGATTGCCAAAAGTTCACTACACTATTCTTGGAAGCACGAAAGTGGGCCCGAGATTCAGACAAGTGGGTGGTACCAATCGATGAAGTCAGCCGAGATGATGTTATCTAGAGTATGGCTGAATTATTCGGGAAAACCAACAACATTTGTAGTATCCCTGGGTTACATGACATTTTGAAGCTACAAGGGCGCTTGATCCCTTCAACCATACATATCCCCATAAAATGGGAAGACCTGTACGAAGAAGTCGTTGAAGTTGTGGAATGCATTGAGTTTACATGGAAAGACATAATTGTTGCCACCGGATGGGGGGAAGAATTCGAAGATTCGAGTGAAGAATAATCTTCGGGAAGAACTGGCCCAGTAACCGACATATGTGGAATGATATCATTTTAAGAACTCCTCGGAGAAATAAATAGGGTGACAGAACAACTCGAGATTGACGAGGAAATAGGATTCATGTTCTTCCCTTCTTTAGTAAATCACATGACCAGATTAGGGAGACCTTACCAGGTTCTAAGCTCACTACCAGCAAATGACAAAGGGAAGGGCATTGAAAACCTTCTTATGCTAGAGATGACCATCGAGGAGAGCAAGATCCTCAATCAGCTGAAGAAAACTGAAGCTAACATCACTCTATGGGGGCTTTTCATGTCTTCCCACATGCACATAAATGCTTTAATCAAGCTTCTCACTGGACCCACAGTTCCTCCTTCTACCACACCAAAAGAGGCGATAAATCTGGTCGGATCCTTGACCTCTCCCCGAATGCTGCCATTTTCTGAAGAAGAAATCCCCAGAATTGGGCCAAATCACAATCATGCACTCAAAATCTCCGTCGAAGTTATGGGGAAGGCCATGCCACTCTCTCTTGTCGATAACGAACCCGCCTTGAATGTTTGCCCACTGAGAACCATCAAGTGTTTTGGCCTAAAAGAAAGCAACCTCGCTCCAACCTCCACCGTTGTACGTGCCTACGATTATACTAGCCAGGAGGTGATGGGATCCATAAATCTTGTAATAGGGGCTGGCCCTATAAACCGTGTCGTTGAATTCCAAGTCATAAACATCCCAGCTTGTTTCAACCTGTCGCTCGGACGACCCTGTCTCCACAGTACCAAGGGTGTGTCTTCCTCACTCCATCAAAAATTGAAGTTCTTCGTCGACGGGCGAGTCATCACCATTTTGGGTGATCACAAAAATGTCGAGGGTGCAAGCACCAATCATCCAATCCTGGAGATACAACACGTGTCAAATGATATGCTCCTATCAGGATTTCAATTTGAGCCACTCCTACTCCCAGCAAGGGGCAGTTTCAAAGAAAGGGTTTGTCCAGAATATGACCCTCGTGGCAACGTAAATGTGATTCAGATGTTCAGAAACATGTACTTCATGCTAGGACTAGGGCTAGGGCAAAGTCAACAAGGGATACTTAGGCCCATCGAACTGAAAATAGCTTTCCCTCCTTGTGGATTAGGGTATCAACCATCAGAACAAGAACTCAGAACGATCCACCAGTCTCGACAAAAGAGAAGGTTAGACTGCATACCAACTATCCCATGAGACTCCTTGATTGGATAATTCATCAAAGAAGGCGAAGACTTCCCCTTTTGCACTTTTCCAGAACCATGGTATGACCACACAGATAAGAAGATGAAGCCTGGAATGGAGATCTTTTTCCAAGATAGCTACCCATGGGCTGAAAGTTTCCAACACCGAGTACAACCACTCATTAAAGATACCGAACAGATTGAGGAAATTGATTCTGAAGATTCCTTCAACTTATAGATACTGGGGCTGGCACTCTGCATGGTTCATTCAGGCACTACATCAATGGATCCATCCCATCTGATTAAAGCTGCTAATACACCCATCCTCAACTGGCATGCTGCGCTAGTTCCACCTCTTGAAATCTCCCCTAACCCCAATGTTTACCCTATTTCTTATGCTATTGTCTATCCTTATTCAAATGTAATCGAGACCTCTTTTGATAAGGTTCTCGTTGCTATTTTTCCTATCAATGAAATAAATGAAGATTTTGAGTATCTTGATGTGCCTTACATTAATTGTTTGGATTCTAATCGAACTTTTGATGATGATGATTTTGCAAATGAACAATTCTTAACTGATCTAAATAAGGTTAATAATAAACAACATAACCGCGTTCAAGTTAATAAAGAAGAGACTGTTGTTATTAATCTCGGTTCTAGTAGCCAACTACACGAGATTAGGATAGGGGCCGCCCTTGACGAGCATGAGCGCACACAACTCGCAGAATTGCTAAAAGAATTCATGGATGTCTTCGTATGGTCCTATGATGATAGTCCTGGCATTGATCCTGAAATAGCTCAGCACGAGATCCCTACTCTCCCAGATTACAAGCCGATTAAACAATAATTGAGAAAGCTCCGCATCGAATGGTCGCTCAAGGTCAAAGAAAAGGTGGTCAAACAGTTGAACGTTGGCTTCATTCGTGTGAACGAATATCCCACATGGCTATCCAACATAGTACATGTGCCAAAATCAGGAGGGAAGGTTCGGATGTGTGTAGACTATCGAGATTTAAACGAAGATTCTCCAAAGGATGATTATCCTCTACCTAATATTGACATGATCGTGGACAACACAGCCAGTCATCCCCTCAAGTCATTCGTCGACGGGTTTACCGGATACAATTGAATCAAGATGCACCCAGACCACTAAGAAAAAAATGCATTCATCACCCCATGGGGAACCTTTTGCTACACCGTTATGCCATTTGGTCTCAAGAATGCTGAGGCTACCTACCAAAGGGCTGCCACAACCATCCTGCACGATTTGATTCACAAAGAAGTCAAGGTTTATGTGGATGATATGATTATGAAGTCCAAAACTAGATGAGGTCATGTTCTCGCTCTTCGGAAGTTCTTCGAACGACTGCGACGGTATCAGATGAGACTCAATCCATAGAAGTGTGTCTCCGGCGTTACGAATGGAAAACTCTTCGGATTAATGGTCAGTGAGAAGGGGATAGAAGTAGATCCCGTAAATCTGAAGGCCATACTTGAGATGCCACCGCCCCGAACAAAGAAAGAAATTCGAGGTTTTTTTGGGAAATTGCAATATTTCAGCCGGTTCATCATCCAGTTAACCTCCATCTATGAACCGATCTTTAAGCTCCTCCGAAAGGATTCAACCATGGTTTGGAATGAGGCCTGCCAAGAAGCTTTTGACCGAATCAAACAATATCTGACCCAACCTCCAGTGATCATGCCACCACATCCTGGTCTCCCTTTGCTCGTATACCTACCCATAATCGACACTGCAGCTGTGGCTTTACAAGCCCAATACCTTGACGACTCTCACAAAAAAGGGCCATTTATTATGCCAGTCACAAATTGGTCGGGTACAAGGTCAACTACACTGCTTTGGAAAAGGCGTGTGTCACACTTCTCTGGGTTACCCAAAAGTTGCGACACTACATGCTCGCCTTCCCCATCAAACTTATATCCCGAATGGATCCCATCAAATACCTGCTTGAGAAACCTGCCTTATCCAATTGAATGGGCCGATGGTTGATGCCCCTAATCGATTTCGATATCGTGTACGTCATGGAGAAAGCCATTAAAGGAAGATCCATCTCCGACTACCTACCTGATTACCCCGTAGAAGAAGCAGATGTCTATATATCCAAATTCCCAGATGAAAATATCCTCTACACCACTCAAGACAACCCTCGATGGAAAATGTTCTTTGACGGTGCTGCCAAAAAAAAGGGATATGGCATTGGGTTACTTCTGATCGCCCGAGATGACTCCCACACTCCCATCGCCATCAAATTGGATTTCCTTTGTACCAATAACAAGACAAAATACGAGGCAAGCACAGTAGGCCTCAAAGTTGATCTCAAGAAAGGTATTTAATACCTTGATGTCTACGGGGATTCTGCCTTCATTATCGGTCAAGTTCTCAGAAAATGGAAAGTCAAGGACGAAAAGCTCCAACCCTTCCATGCCCACTTAGAAGAGTTAGCCTCATGATTCTGAGATATCACCTTCCATTACCTACCTCGAGCAAAGAATAACCTAGCCGATGCTCTCGCTACCTTGGCCTCCATGGTCGACATGCCCGAAGGAATAACAATGGCCACCTTCCTAGTTCAAAAGCAAGACAAACCAACCAACTGCTACCATAATGAGCTCGTCTCCACTAAAGATCCCGAACAAGTCGATTACTGGTATTACGATATCTGGTGCCTCCTCAAACATGGTAGGCCGCCCAGTACATCATTTGTCATAAAACTCTACTCAAGAGGAACTTCGATGGAACTCATATACACTGTATCACAGGGGATAAGATTGAGAAGATAATGCAGAAGATCCATAGAGGGGAATGCGGGCCCCATATGAACGGTCACATGCTTACCAAAAAGATCATCCGAAAGGGATACTACTAGACCACCATGGCCCAGGATTGCACTGCCTATGTCCGAAGATACCTCAAATGCCAACAGTTCTCTAATCTTCAACACCTGCCTCCACGAGAATTGTACTACATGACCTCTCCCGGGATGTTCTCCACCTGGGGTGTCAACATCATAGGGAAGGTTACACCGAAGGCTTTAAACGGACATGAGTTCATCCTAGTTTCCATTGATTACATCACCAAATGGGTCGAGGCTGAGTCATATGTAGTATTGAATGCCAAGAAAGTGGCCAAATTCCTTAAGAAAAATATCATCTGCCGATATGGGGTCCCGCACGAGTTAGTGTCAGATAACGGGTTGCGTTTTAAAGAATTAGTCACAGAAGTAGTCAACAAGTACGGGATTCAGAGACATAAATATTCTCCCTACCGACCTCAGACCAATGGTGTAGTTGAAGCCTCCAATAAGAACCTCAAAGCCATCATCAACAAGATGACCGAAAGCTGTAGGGATTAGGCTGATCGGATCCCGTATGCCCACTGGGGCTATCGAACCACAATACGAACCTCTACTCGGGCTACCCCTTACTCTCTGGTCTACGGCATGGAAGAAGTCCTACCTGTGGAGCTGGAAGTACCCTCGCTACGCGTCATGCTCGAAAGCAAAGTTAATGAAGGAGACTGGTACCAAAGTTGTCTCGACGAGCTGACCCTCCCAGATGAAAGGAGATTGAAAGCTCTTTACCACATACAGGGGTACCATCACTAAATAGCAAGATCATTCAACAAGAGAGTCAAGGACTGCGGTGTCCGGGAAGGAGATTTAGCACTCAATGAGATAATAGAACCCATCTGGGACCCCAAAGGGAAATTCAAGCCCAATTAGAGCAGCCCCTACATTGTGAAGAAAATCTTATCTTACGGTGCCGCCATGCTCACTGACCTAGATGGGGAGGAGATGGCTCACCCAGTGAATTTGGACCGTGTCAATAAATTCTACCCCTAGTCCGAAATCTCGGCGCGCTACGCCTCTTTTTATCTCCCTTCTATTCTTAAAAAAAAACTTTTCATTTCCCTCTACCCAGAACTACGTGGGCCTGATCCTCTGCAAAAAAAATATTTTTCAAGAAAAACAAAAAAAAATCAAAATCCCCAAAGGTACGTAGGCAACTCATACATCTTACAGCAGCACGACCCTTTCTTTTTCACAAAATACTATTATTTTTCTTATCTCCGAGAATGACAGTTCATTCTAACAAAGAATTGAACAAAATTATTATGTGTGGCTTAGCGATCGGCATAGATAGTTCAAAAATTACAAAATTCATCGAAAGGCACAGCTGGATGATCAGAAACTTGCTTATTTCATTAATAAGAAATTACAGCACGGATTACATGAGAAAAGGAATGAATAACTCCCTTCACCTACTACCATAAAAAGCCAAATAAAATCCCCACATCTATTACCTATTACACAAATAAACTCTCCAAGATTCCTACCCACAGCTACCAGAGGAGCCTACACCCTCATCATCTACATCCTGGGGTCCCCAAATTTCCCCTACTTGAATAGAGTGTCGTAAACACTCCATGGATCGATAAGCCCGAACTAGCTTCGAAAAAACCACAACACTCCCTTCCACGGTGTTAAGTAAAACAAACCACCTTTGTCCAGTCTCCACTGCCAACATATTGCTAACTACTCTCCTCCATAACCACTTCATATAATCCTGAGGGACATGCCAAACTCTCCCGATAGACTGAGAGGGATGGGTCGACGGACGCCGATTCTCCCATAAAGATACAAGCAATAGACGCAGGCGCCCGATCAAAATGTCTACTGAAAAGAAATTTAGTGCCCGAGGTGGCACGACCTGTGCCCAACCAAATTGGCGCAGAAGCCACCAAGGGAAATAAAAAGAGGTTTGTCTGAGACCAACCAGCCGCACATATGAGTACTCTCCTAGCTCCAAAACAAGCTGAAACTACCCCCACCAAGGCACTAACCAGTACAAACTCCGAGCCCCATGTTCCACAAACCAATTCTCCTAACTCACAATATCCAGCCCAACATAGAAGAAGTTGGTCACAGCCGATAAGGCATACTCTGGAGGGGCCACCAAGCGGAGTCTTTCAGACAACCACATGAACGGCATCACGGGGCTACTCCTCAAAAAGTCAGAACGACCTTCTCACCAAGCATCCAGACTATTCAGCGTCTCCGCTAGTAACATCGTCGCAGGATTGCGATGGTATGACATTCACAAAGTAATGGCTACAAGTTGTAGGTCCACTAGTAGTTCCCCAGTCACTAGTAGCAATTTTAAAACCAGGCCCAGAGCAACGGCTCCAGCATAGCCAGCATCACCTACTTCTCGTAAATAAACAGACTGCAGCACCGCTGGGAGGGAGATCATTCCTCCAGTAACCAATGATCTGGCCACCGAAAGCAAAATATGAAGAAGCCCGGCCAACAAATCCCTAGGAGAACGGGAAAATTCGGGCAAAGCCACAGTAACACTGGGATTTACACCTAACATGGCAGAAAATTCCTCGTAGGTAGGATAAACTTCATCCAACCCAAAGCGGAATACATGGTCCTCGGGGTACCAGAATTGTATCGCCGCCATCAACATGTTCCATTCAATAGGCTGATTGTGCCACAAGGAGACTCGACGCATGTTGAAAGCATCATAGTCGACATTATAAGAGCACATTGCTTCCAAGGCTTTGAGGTAGTTAGTAAACTCAATGCTACCAGGGAGATCCATCTTGCAAGGCTAAGAGATAGTGGGTAAATAAGTAGGAATGCAAAGGTGTGATGAAAACACTCCACCCTTACCCCTTTTTATACTTGAGAACCCTCACAAGAGACATAATCCCTGTAGAAATTGAAGGTAATCATACCCCACAAAATACAAAAGGTTGAAGAGGGTACCATTCAAAACTTTGAATTGATGGGACTGGACTGAACTGCCAATAGGCAGGACAGGGTGCTTGCCGATCGGCAACCCCCCATTTGTAGAAATTTCCCTTTTTTTTCTCTTTTGTCAAATCAGAAAACTCAACAAAAATAAATTGATATTCTCAACATAATTTCAAAATCCCTTTTCCTCCTTATATAATTTCCCCTTTTAATTAAAAACTTTCCTTCAAAAAATTCCAAAAATACTCCTTTTTACTGTCTCAACAGCAAAGTAAAAAGTGCATGTGCATGCATTCATTCATTATTAATAAAAGATAATAAAAAACTCCATTATATTGCATCTATTTGTTTCTGTGTTACATAAATTTTGCAGGAAATAAAAAAGAAAAAGTAAAAATAATGGGACTCAGCCCGAACCCACATTCTCTCTCTCTCTCTCTCTCTCTCTCTCTCTCTCTCTCTCTCTCCTACCTTTCTCTCTAAGAGCTTTCACCCCTAGGACATGCTCTCTTCCCCCTATGTCAAGTCGATGCACCGCCACTACCTGAGACAGAGTCCTCTCCGGATGAAGCAGATGGAACCAAGCAAGAAAGAATAGGAACCGCATCCCAAATACGGGCAGTTGCCAAAGTTATCCAGTCTCAGATGTCTCTTAGACAAGTGGTCGACACTCGGACTTGCTGCAACGAAAAGGTAAAATCAGTATCAAAGTAGAGATGACCAAAAAAAAAAGAAAGAAAGATAAGAACAGAAAGGTATACCACAGGTTGGGGGACCTCCTCTGTCAAACCCAACTCCTTCGGATCCATCGCATGAGGACGATTCAGCATAGGTACCATCCCACCATCAGCCCCCCGGATGTTATATGAAGGAGTGTGTAACCACACAAAAAGAACCTCTGAAGTCATCGTCATAGATGCCGATGGATCGCCGCCACTATGGGAAGATCCCACCACCCGACTCGAACCCGTTGCAGGGAAAGGCAGGGCATCATATATGTTGGGCTCCATCAACCAGCTCGTCACAAAGTCCATATAGTTATACGACGCATCCGTATCAGTGTACAACAAGTAGGACTCGCCGATCATCGTCGCGATCCTCGTATCCTCCGACAGCAGTCGCTCCCGCTTCATAAATAAGAAAAAGAGGGTTTGCTCATAATTTCCAAATAGGGATTCTCATACATTTCTCACACTTTTCTCACAACTAAAACACTTTTTCTACACACACACACACTCATAAATAAGAGATCCCCCATTTGGATTTATGTGATAAATCCCACCCCTCATTTTGTATGCGAACTACGTGGACTTTGATGCCTTTATACGCTACATAGGCATCTCGGGATAAAACCTGAGACTCGAGTCCTATTCTCACTTTCTCTATCATTTTCCATCTTCTCTAAATCCAATTTTCTTATATTCTATATAGTTGTTCTTAGTGCGTATTACTCCATATGCGTTATTGTTCCGTTATAACGATCAACGTAGGGTAATCACGTAAATCTTATTTGCTAATATTATTTTATACCTTCGTTCGGATGACTCGCTTTATCTCTTCCATTGATACAAGTCGAGGACTCCTATCTCCACTATATATATACACAGGAACACATAACAGGGGGAAAATAAAAAAAGGAAAATAGCAAACATCCATGAGAGACCGAAAGGGCGGAATGGGTTCCTAACACCTTCCCATTTCGTAACTTAGCCTCCGAACCCTTCTCGAATCATTTTGGTTTCGTATGCACCAGTATGTCTTTGGATGTCGTACTTCGGGATGGATTCCCCTTTTTCTTTTGTCTGTTTTGAGTAAAATAGACTGGCAACTCTATATCTCTCTACATTGTTACACCTCATCTCAAACGACACCATCCGAAGCGCTCTCGAGAGGGACGCACAGGACCCGAGGATACTCTCTTCATGCGCCCACCCCCGACGAGGATCGGGGATGGCCACAATAGGAAACATCAAATTTAGAATTGAATATAGATCCATGACCGTAGAGATTGATCAACTAAAATAAAGATAATAATGGACATCCTATATGAAAATTTGAGCCTACATAGTAGTCAGTTTACGTTTTAACCTCTTATATCAGGGATATCCCCTCTGATGTTTTGATAAAGAGGTAGAGATCTCTTATCGTAACATTAACGTATATCGAGCATCCGAGCCACTAGGTGGTACGACCTACCAGTAGAGGTGCGAGATACTGTGTGCAACTCCTTGATAGTAGAAAATAATCCCCCAACCTCCCTCCACCCTAAGAAGAACTACACCTGTTAGTCTCCTAGTTGGCCTCTTACCTCTTCATCCTCAAAGTTTTTCTATGGTTCCATAATTATACAAACATAAGATGAATTTACAGTAACGTGTATCTAGACACAACCTATATATTTGGCATCATCAAGCTATAAGATGAGATGATCCGATACGAAATCACCCTTTAGATGGGCCCCCTCATAAAGGTATGCATACTCAGCCAAATGGGAACTCTTACATATTTCTTCCCATGCTAATGAGAAAGGAAAGTTCGATAGCCTGCAATACATGTATCCGTATTATCACTCATATGGTTTATCGATGAGCTCTGACCCTACGTTATAGAATATGATGAATATCAATACTACTATGGAGGCATCTTTTTTAAAGTCTCAAGCATTATGAAAGACATGGATCCTTGGGAACTAGACTTCCCCTCCAATAATGAGGAGCATATGAAAGTGACCAAGAATGATGGAATATCGTAAGGATCATCCACATCCATTCAATCGTTGTTCATAAGGATATTCAAAAAAAGTAAATAAGTCATGGACATGGTAATAGATATTACTATGACCACTTCCATATCAGTCAATATAATACGATGGATAGATGAATCAAATCATGAGCTCCCTAAAACACTAAAATAAAGCTCCCAAGAGAATAGTACCGTTCCTGTCCTAGATTGGGCATAGATAATCTCCCCAAAGATAACATCGTCTACCGTTTTACCCCACATACTTGACTTATCTCAATTCTAAAGAAAGATTAATAAGAAACCCAAAAAGAATTGTATTTATTACAAACAAAGAAATTGGTGTCCTTACTAAATTAGGTCAACACACTGATCCTCCAAACCCTGCTAAAAAGGAGAAATGGACCTCTAAATTAATCGTCCTATCTCTGGCTCAAGAAAATAATAGAATCCAGGAGAAATTCTAGACAACAACTACCAACATTACCATCTAAAAGTTGATAGCGTCATCCCAAAACACCAATGTGCTGCCATTCATCTATTATCTCACCTTTTTTATGTCTACGAATTAAAATCTAGAAAAATGTAAAATATTATCATCTCTATCACCATGTAGCAACACATTATCTTCTTTGATGCGTACCTACACATTCAAGGTTGCAACCACCGACTCGCCTTCCACATCACTATTGAGACCCATGTACATATGATACCCATACTATCATTATACAATTGGTACATCATTGTCGTATGCCCTCAACCTCGACCTCATTTAATGCAGTGACTGTCGTTGGGTCGGAGAAGTCAAAAGTTAAAAAACTTTAGCAAGATAAGCAACATCGGTGTAATTTTTAGTCTCCCATCAAAGGGAAGTATGGTCTCCCCTCCCAAGGTACTGAAGTCCATACCCGGTGAATTAATTTGAGGCCCTGAAATTCTCCATGGACTTCTTTTTCGTAGCCTCAACTGAGGTCTACATTTTCTCCTTATGATTTTTTTCTAAGGTAGCGGTGGCATCTTCATGGTATTTGATCATTGCATTAAGTTCATACCGACCATTCTACTCAACAACCTCTACCGGGACCTTAAGTTAGCTTCATTTTGCTTCAAATCTTATTTTACTGCATTCACAACCTTGATAACTTCATCAACTTTGTCAGTCTTAGCCTTATTGTCTTGGACCCACTTAGAATTGAAACTACATAGAAAAATAAGCAAAAATTAGTATGAGAGAAGATAACACATAAATATTTAGAAAACAACGAATAAAAATTTAGTTACCTAGATGAACCTATGGATGAAAAAGATGGAAAGATGGGATGGCTACATTGATTCAAGAAACCTGCGATCGAAGTCGCGTAACCATGAGCAGACAATAGTACTTGCTCTTACCTGGTCCCCAATCATAGGATCAAAACTGATGAAAAGCATAGAAATCCTCTTGGACACGATGGAATCAGAAGAATTGGGTATGGCCTTATTAGTAGCATCCCTAGGTGTGTCAGACCTCTTATTTTTTTTATTAGGGAGGACCGTTCGAAATTCCATCAACCGACTCTTTTCTCTTATTTACCTAGTCATCCTAGCCATGTCCACCAGTGGTTTTCTTCTTTGCAGGCTTAGGCCCCTTGGACATTTTACTGAGGACGTTCCCAAGCAAAGGGGCTTACATTTTCCAAAGTTAGTCAGAAATATCAGAAGGATGACCTACAAATAAGGGACGAGATTAGTATTATGAATAAAGTGAAGGATTATAATACAGTTTCAAAGGAAAATAACTTGGAATACATTTACACAACTCGGTTAGGGGGTCGACCCCAAAACCCATATCTTCAAGAAAGTGTGGAGTTATCAGTTATTCAAACTCCACTAAACCACCCTTATCCTCTTGACCTCTTATATGATCCACTTTATGTCCATCATCAGTTCAAAAGACGGGATCAATCTCGCTACCCATAGAGGATTTAGACCATATTTGAGGGACCCTCAGGTTAGAGGCACCATAAGCAATGTCATCATTTAGTTCACAAGAACCCGACACAAAGAAGTATCGGGTTTTCTAGTGACGGTTTGATTTTTGGTTCACTGTCAGTATTTTTTTGGAGGATTTCCTTGCTATTAGATGTTTGTCACAAGGTTGAGTCTTTGTGGATGAGACATTATAGCACACCCTAAAGATGATAACTAAAATATCAACTCTATGGACCATCTTCCAAAAGGAGACAAAGTCGAGTAAAATCCTCCAGGCATTGGGTGAAAGTTATGATGGGGAAAGTCCTATACTGGATAAGAGAATCCGCACAATAGGGTGGATGAGAAGTCTAAAGCCGACCTTGAACATTTATTTGTAGACATTTATTTCTCCCCCTTAGTCGTACAAATCCACCTCATCCTTATCTAACACTCTCATGTTTATTGTTGACTTGATTCCATACAGGTGCCTCTAGAATAAAAGGTTTATCTACTTAATGGTGCTCCTAAAGGTTTTGGCATAATAATTATCAAGTGTATCGTCATCCTTGTCCTCATCCTTAGAGTCTACAATCTCCATGGATAGGACTCCACTTGGATACCTATTAGCAAACTCGATAATAGAAATGGCCGACAAAGGAATAGCCATGGGTGTTGGGGGATATGCTACACTGACTCTTGGCTCTTCTATATTCAAAACCACGTGAACAGACAGTTCCCTATTACTAGGTCCGATCGCATCAGAATCTTGAAGATGAGATGAAGGGAGACTCACGGCCTCATTAAATCTTTGCATGCACTATCGAAGTCCCTAGAGACAGACCCTCAAAGGATTATATTAACAGTGAACCCTACGATCAACATCTAGCTATCAAATTATCATTAACCTCAACTATGGGAGGAGTTATGACAACTAAAGGGACATGATAAATTGGGTGTTGAAGGTCATACCCAACTTTCCTTTTAGCCTCGGCCTCAACCTCACCCTTTCATATCTCCCTAAAGATGGTGACACTAAGACGGGGGAACTAATCAAGTTGCTCGTACATGGTCTTAAATATTCAAACACTTTTAATTTTTAATTGGATTGACTTATGGATCAAAATAAAAGGACTTTATCATTTTCAAATGAAATGTGGCAAGCACAGTGCTCAAGAAGACCAATAAAGAAGATGATAGGAGGGCGATTGGAAAGCTTAACTAGTGGTAAAAATTCAAGGTCCAACCCTTAAAACCTATTACACTCACTACCTATCATCTAAAACACCTAACAACACCTCCAAATAAACCCTAACACATATTACAAACCTCATCAAAAACACAGAAAATAACCAAAAAATGCAAGAAGTGATATTTTCTGCACTAGAATAAGGAAAAGAAAGTCAAGAAGGGGTTACTTGAAAACAACGATTGATTTAGGAGGAGTTGGAAGCCTTGATTCACATAGGACAACCTTGGTTTAGGTAGAGAGGGTGAAAGGCTTGAAATTTGTTTAAGAAAGGGGTTGGAGTGGGAGAATGTTTGGAGAATAAAGAGAAACTGATTAATTTTGGGGGTTTTTAAGCCCCCTAATCCTTGTGTTCAAGGTCCCAAAAGTCCATCATTTGGGAACCCTAACCAAGGAAGCCCGTAGCCTCCCTATCTTGGCTAACATGCAAAGCCATGCATTCAATGCCAAGTGTCCAACCAACGACACTTAAAAGACTTTCTACCTAGGACACTGAAAATATACTCTTAATCTAATCCAAATAGGTACACATTCTCTAAACAACTTTAGACACAAGGGGGCCTCGTCCTGATAGTGGGTTAGTCGAGTATACCCCTCACCTTTCTACTCACATTGACGACTAAGGGCTAGACCGTGATTGATATACATAAGTGTGTTATTATACCTAGATAGACTCAACTAGGTCCTGCTGACATTACTCAATGCCCATTAAGTGGACCTACTCATCTGTCAGAACAGTAAAGGCCTCCCTCACTGGTCTTGACCTTGTGCCACCCTGGAAAGTCGATACTACATGATTAGTCAGAAAATATCCCCTTTGTGTCACTTTTGGATGACTCATTTGGATCGTTTTCCACCATGGTGACCCAAGACTATAGTACAATCCAGCTTCCTACGTGCTAACAAGAAAGTTCCTCTATAATGGTCTCTCCTTAGTTAGGACCACCAGGGATGACATCTACGCCATGTATGGCACACAAAATTCAGGCATGGTTAGTCCACGTCAGCATGTAGTTATAACAAATCTCCCCAGCATGTGAGGGTATATTTCTTCATCATTGATTGAGTGTGCTAGATAGGTATTGAACTTCTATTGGACTACTCACCTCGCAGACTCATGTTTCATGCTTGGGGGTGCAATGTTCACACCGAATACTATATATACATTTCATTTTCTTCATTATATTGGATCAATTACTAGAAAACCTAGTTGAACTCTATTTAAATTACAGTGGAGATATAGAAAGATTTGGAGTTGTAATCTTTAGGCCATTAGTGTCTCATTCGTAGCAAAAACTTTACCATTCCCACACATATGTAATCGAAAATATTTTCTTTGATAAGACTGAATAAAAACCCAATGGGGGGAACATATTTTTCCTTCTTCAAGTTCATTTTCCATCTGTAAGGGAAACAAATAAGCAAAACATTGGCAAGTTGATAATTTTATTTCTATAATAAGAGTAATTTATTTTAATTTGTTAGATAGCAAATGAAGTACCGAAATTATGTCACAGTTGTAATAAATGGGAACAAACTGAGATATCCACAACAATGAAATAGGGTATGTGCAGTTTGGTTGATGTTTGTAAGAATAATATGGTGAGTATAACAGGATAAGAGTTCTATCATGTCATAAGGATAATCCATAATTATTTGTTATAGTGGCTTCAACTACGTAGTAATACTCTTAGAATACATCTAGTACCTTTACATAAAATCTATCGAAAATCTTTGGGGAAGCAACCAGATAAGCACACTAACTAGAGAGGCACTCGTACGTATGTAGCAATAAAACTAGGTACTCTAGAATCTAAGTCCTATAGGTTAACTAATGCTTCCATTTGTATATCGAAAGTCTATTCCCTGAATTATAATGTATGGTACTAAGTTTAAATGAAATCATAGGTTGCATGAAATTATCGAGTTACGGTTTGAACGAATAAGGATTGAATAAATATTAAAGAAACTTGTGAAATACAAAAAATAGTTTGTAAATGAAAACAAAAGTTTTGGGGCTATCACATAGTATCATAAACAAATGCAGTAATTCAAGGATGTAAGATCGAAAATAATATCGAATAGAATTACCTACTCTTCAATTTTGGATTGGTTGTATTCGTTCTTCACTTTCATGGGTGTTAACTAGGTATTCTGAAATCATGGATTATATAAATGTTTAGAATATGAAGGATAATGAAATTCTAAGTGAAAGATGAGGCGAAAAATAGGTTGTTTACTGTGTAAAATTTAGTGTTGGGGGTAAATATATAATTGTGAAAAGTTTATTTTCTTATTAATTTCTTTATTTCCAGTTTTTTGGAATTGGTGATAGGAGACATTTTTGTTGTATTTATGAAAAGTGCTTATATTTAATGTTTGGCTTTTTTTTGAAATAGTTGAAAAATTCATGAGCAAAAATGTAAATTAAAAGTTTGGTTTTATAACTTTTGAATCTGCTTTTTCGAGAAACTGATTTCAAGGAAACAAAACTAGGTGACATAATATATCATTTTGACTAGAAAAATAATATAAATTTTTCAAAAAAAATCTGAGAATTTTCTGATTGGAGATGCGCCTTCACACAATAAGACAAAGTTTGGACGTGACTGGACTTGACATCACTCTCGTACGTGTACTACACTTCATCTACTACCTTAGTTTTGTTGACTTTAGAGTTTAAAAACTTTGGCCTTAAATTCGAACAGCTTTAGAATACCATTTTTTTTGATTCTTGAACAAAAATTGTCTATTTTTTTAGAGTAATCCAATCAAGTTGGCTTTAAGCATTGAGGTTATCTAGTTCGAGCTATTTATTTTCGGTAATAATGGTGCAAGTTTGACATTAACATTCATGGCATTAGGTTATGATTCGAGATACGACATGGTGATATTTAAGGATCAAAACGTAGTTGAACTGGTTTGATTTTAAGGATTTTGGCTTACTATAGCTACATACTTTTGTTTCTTAAATTTCAAGGTCCGTAATTTTCAAACTTTCATTTAAGGTGTGAAAAATCATTTTCGACTGAATTAATGTTTGCACCTAGGTTCCTTAGACCCACGACTTGAGTTCCCCCACTTCTAAACTAGTTCAAAAGTAAAGAGTCTAGGTTACATCATTAAAGCTCAGGCTTTAATGGAGGTTCCTTAAATTGAAGAATTTTCAGTGCATTTTTCACATTGGAACTTACATGCAAACTCATATTTATAACCAATGAAAGCCCAGAAACTTAAGCAACTGATCAAATAGAAATAATATGTAAAATCATGGAAATACCAAATGCTATTCATTTTCATTATGTTTTCATTATGGTAGTATACATTTTTATAGTGGTGAAAGGGGAATTCTATGCTGCTGGTAAAGGGGAAGGGATTGGTACACGAAAAGGTGGAAACTTACCATGGTTTGTTAAGTGTTACTAAGGTACCATGTGGGAAGATATGGGTACCATGTGTAACCCATTTGGTACAACTTCACACAATGTAGCCAAGTTGTCAAAATGTCCATGGGTGAAGTGAAAATAGATTTAGTTTTGATTCGGGTCCTTGGGTCATACATAAGATCGGGTTAGGGACATTTATGCTTTTTTTTGAAAGTTTAGGGGTAAATGTGTAATTTTCCATATTTATTGGGTTGGGTTATGTAATTGACAAAAAATAAAAAAAACTTTGATTGAGTTTTGTGTTGAAGTTTCGGTTACAAGAAATGGATATGGTTTAAATTATTAGTGTTTAAGTTTCCAGCGGTATTTTTGTAATTTTTCAAACTTTGAGGGTTTCAAAGGTAATTACCTTATTTTGGGGGGTTATTTATTGAATATAATTAGGTTTGTAACAACCAAAGTCATCTTCCCTCTTAGTAGATGTAATATGCTCGTCCAATCAGATATCAAACTATCTCAACACTGCGATATAAGTGTGCTAACACGTTTGCATAATAGATATGCATCCATCTCTCATACCACCTTTCTATCTTTCCTCAAATAACGAATGAAATATAAAACTATTTCAAAATTGAGTTGTCTCGTACACTTACCTAAACCATAATGACTGCCATTTACACCATGCAAAGAGTCATACATAATAACCCTTATGTACCTACATCGATCGAGTGATGTTCCTAAGTACTTTTTTATATACTACTCAGGGATCCTCACAATAAGTCTCTATAATTGTTTCAAAATAACTAAAAATTAATCACAAAAATAAATGTGAAATAATAAGCATTGACTTAATGAAGCATAAATAACAAGTAGCGTACCTAAAACCTTCCCCACTCGTAACACCATTTTCGAACTCACACACAAGAAGCTCTGGACAATCTAAAAAATGTAGAAACTAATTTAGGATTATCCCAAAATGGCTAATCCAAACATTTTGTTGATTTTAACATAAATAAATGGGTGGCTCTGAAGACACACACATCCTAAAAATGAAATAAAAACATGTACATGGCACAAACCACATCCGGGGGCAATAGTAGAACACCGCAAGGCCAAATCTCAGGCCAATTAAACACGACCTAAGGGACAAGCACCCCAACATTCGTATGACACCAAGTTCTCCCCAGGCTGCTCATGGCATGTAACGCCATAAATTCATTTGTTCTTAGTGACATTATCAAGTTGGTTGACATATTATGATGTTGTGGGTGCTTAAATGTGATTTGTTCCTTCTTTCTATACCATAAGGTGGAAAATTTTAGTTCTGGAGGTTATTCTTATATAATCTATGTTGTAACTAAATTTTATAATTCATTTATTTATTCCTTTAAGCCTTAACTTATGTAGTGCAAGGTATCAATTTGGAATAGATTGTTTCCCACTATAAACCATCATCTCAAGTGAACAATTGACTTTTAAAAAAAATGTACTTTTAGAATTCTTTATGATCACATTCTAAGAAGTTGAATAATATTTATAAGTCATATTTCGTCACTTAGACATTAAGGTTCTATTTTGCCTAAATTTTGATGAAAAGAGAATATTCATTTGTAATTGGAATTAATTTTATTTCTAGTAAAATAATTTATATCAAAAGAACGTTTAATACCCGATTACAAACGTTGTTTCCTCTTGAATTTTTATTTCATTGTTTGGTTGATTTTTTATCGATGAATATTTCCAATGAAATTTCCAGTTCTTATTTGATTAAGCTTTATTATAGCCTTTTTTTCTCTTAGTTGAACTTCAATGTATACTAAGTAATTGAGTCTTAAGAGAAACAAACTACTCAACCATCACCGATATTATCCCCAATTCAACCAACGCGCATCATGGTAAGGGGGTTTAATTAGCTCGAAATAAAAATACTGATGTTAGTTGAGTTTGAACTCGTGATATGAATATCATCCATCATGTCTTACCAGTGAATATAAATGGCCTAAATGTTACAAAAGTGCAATTATACATATATGAACCATTACATTCCCTCACCCAATCGATGTTGGATGTAACTATGTGGATACCAAATCAACCATGACACCATTCTATTACAATCAACTCCACTTAGGGAGGCAACGTCCTCATTGGGATGAAATGAACCATCACCCAACACATTAGCACACTTATTTCATTTGGGTACTGACTCTACTACCATTTTGTAACATAAATAGGTTGCCATTCATGCTTCTCGATCAGAATTCATCCAATTGTTTGAGTTGACTTGTGCTGCTAGCAAGTCTAGATTGGCTCAATTATCAATCAAAATGATTTCTCCATTGTTTACTTTAGTTAGAAAGTTTTTTGTTCTATTAGTAACTATTTTTCCTCTTATTTGGAGTTTTATGTAGTGGTGCAACGTGTTAAGCATTTGCAAGACTACTTGATTGCTGAGGATTTATTATCAAATCGGATCACGAGGCCTTCAATTTTATGAATTCTCAGAAGAATGTAAGAGATCGACACACCAAGTGGGATAATTTATTGCAATAATTTACCTTTAACCTATAGTAAAAAACAGGTAAATAGATCTTGAATGCAGAAGTCCTGAGTGGACGGTCTCATTATTTCATCACTATTCAATGACCAATCTTTGGGTTTTATGATATTCCATATTAATGCATGACAAACACCTTTTTGGGACGATTATGGAGGCTTGTATACATCAACATGGTGTTTAGGGCGATTATTTATTGCGTGATGGGTATATGTATCATGGGACTGCCTATGAACCCCCACCTCCACCCTCAAGGAGAGATCATCATAGAGCTCCATAATGGGAAGACATATGTCAATTCAGGTGTCACTCATTGTTGATGTCTAAATTTTAGTTTGATATGAACTTAGCTCAAGTTACATAATATTTATAATCATAGATAATTATGTTATGCTTAAAGAAATGAAAGAAGTGTCGGGAGACACAAAGGCTTTACGTTTTTCAGCCCAAAAGTAGTAATCTATTAATAGTAGCGGAAGTTAAAGAGATGGAACACCTTTAGGCATTTGGATATTGATTTACGTTCATGTGAATGGTGGTTGTTGAATATTCCATGCGTGTCTGTTCACATTAATGATGGTTTGCCTTCCTTAGTGTGGTCGGTTGGATGGCCGACTATAAGATATCTGAGTCGACCGAGTTCATTCTCTATTTGAGGATCTAGTGATAACAATGACATTGATCATTATATTATAGGTCCACGTGGAATAATAATTTTAGGCTACGATAAAATATGATAATACTTCATTCTGGACGCGATAGTGAAAGGATGGAGTCTTCTTCTCCGAAACCTTCTTGACTCCCTGGGAAGGTGTTGGTCAAATGCCCCCCATGGATTTTTCAATTGCAAACTATTACGCTAAAGTGACAGAAATTTTGAAAATTTTTAGAGAAACATCAAGCAATCTAAGGTTGCGCAGGTCTATTGGAAGCCTAGGAAAATGGGATGTCATCGATATCTGAAACGATGGTACATTTAATCATTTCAAACATGGAGCTTAAGTCACAAAATTCCACTTATAAAAGGTATCTTCCCCCTTAACCTCATCTCACCTTGAATTTCAAACTTTCTCCATTACTATTGAGCTTTCCATTCACTGTTGAGAAGAGATCTGCGACTGAGTGTTAATCTTCAATGTATGAATCTTTTTCTCCTCTTACTATCCTTTCTGAGTTTTCATAATGGCTTATCTTATGAATGATATTTCTTTGGAGGTGTTTAGAGTAAATCATAGGATCCTTGAATGGGTAGTAATTGAAAATATCACAAGTCCATGTGACTTGTGTTCTTTGGATGAGAGACACTGGCTTCCCACTATTTTTATAGCAGAGTCTGGAGTAAGTTTCCCTCTCAATCATTTATTTCTTTAATTTTGTCAATATTTAAATGTGGTTCCAGCCCATGTGGCCCCAAATATATGGAGAGCAGTAAATGGAGTTAATCACATTGATGAACTATTTGGAACCTATATATACATAACAAAATTGATGTATTACAATAACTTGGGGTCCATTGCTAACAATATATATTATCTAGAAGAGAAGATATTCCAAGAGGTCATTGGTGGTTAATTTTCCTAATTCCAGTAAATATTATTAGGGTTGTGGTTTAATTATTATGAATTCGTAGTTTTACCCTTTTCCTAAGTGGGAAAAATACACTGGGCCACGTTGCCCTCGAAAAGGGTGTTCATTGGTGGGCCTCCTTATTATTTTTATATTTACTTCTTTACTATTTTCAACTCATTCTTTTTCCGATTAGTGTTTCTAAAATTTATGTTTGGCCTCCTGAATCTGATATGAATTTTTTTGATTTGAAACTTGTGTGGTATATTCATTAGAGATATGGAGCACCAAATCCTCACTTATCTTCGCTGTTGTTACATTACAAGAGCTCATTAACTTCCATTACTGCTAGGCTAATAGAAGACATATATATAGCCCCTATAGAGTTAGTGGAGAGAACATCATATTCCTCGACTACTCGTTCAGAGTCTTTTTCCAAGTTAGAGGGGAATCTTATTGTTAGGGGTACTTTATCCTCTTTCGATTATTTGGACATAAATTTTGTGCTAACCATTACTCCTTCCACTAAAAATATGGTGAATACAAATATCCCCAATCTTCTTGCTGGAGCTAGTTTTTTTTTTCCCGCCGAGAAAGTGGTGGTGCGTTATGAGGTTAAAACCTAGAAATCTCAATTTAAGAGGTTGAAGAAATGACCTGCCAATGAGTAGTTAGGAAAGATACAAGTTGACCAGGATTTTGTTGGTACTATTTTCTGTTACAGTAAACCCTTGTTAGGATAGGGGTTTGATAGGGTATTGGGTCCTTCCTACCAAAAAGTCTGTCATCGCTGCCCTTATATGGACAAGACTTTTGGAGAGAGTCGACCATAATTTTCCATTGGTAATTATCTCTTCCCTTGTATTAATTTCATATGTCTATGCTTTAATGTTGGGGTTTACTGATTTCCTTGTCTTTTTGGAATTCTAAAGTGTTTGGTTGATTATGACCAAATTATAAGGAGAGATGACTAGATGAGGGGGTCATTAGAAGATCTCGAAACTGCTTTGAAGGGTTGTAAGGGTTCCTTGGATGCTTCTAAGGAAGCGCATGTGAAGGACCAAGACAAGTGGAAAACGATTATAGATAACGTTGAGAATGATAAGAAGGATGCAGTGAAGGCTTTTGAGGAGGTAACTAAGAAGGCCTATAAGTCTTAGAAGACTATTATTGATGTGGATGGCAAGAAGCAGGGTTTGAAGGCCAAGTTAAAAAAAGATAAAGAGGATGCTTATATAAGGGGCTAGGATAAAACCTTTTCCACTATAGTTGTGTAAGTAAAGTTTTTGAAGAAGTCTTACTTCAAGGAAGGATGTGATACTTATCTTAAGAAGGTGGATACAACTTCAAACTCTAATTTGTTTTAAGAGTACAACCCTAGTACTCCTCTTGTGGTTGATGAGGATATGGATAACGAGAAGGGATTGGCTCAATCTTTCATTACCCATGTCTGTAACAGTAGTTCGTCCTGAGGAGGAGGTTTCTCAGGATAAGGAGAAGGTGTATCCATCTAGGAATGTTTTCATATTTTCTAGATTGTAACACAACCCTTTTTTTAACCCTAACAGGTTCCCTTTTATATGCTTTCCCTTAAATAATTGTATTGAAATTTCTATTTCTTTCATGCAAATGATGTGGATGCTTATTGGGTATTTTCTTTAACTTTTCATACTCATGCCCTATTTTTTAATTTACCTCTAGGAGGGACGTTATGATAGCTATAGTGAGTGACTTATATAAAATGAGTGTTTTGATATTTAGGGCACGTCATGATGATCTTAACAAGGAGGATTTAGAAGAATTACACAGAATGGATGCTTCTAACCAAGTTTTAAAATCATATCGTCATTTACATAGGTTGTTTCGCCAGACTGTGGAGACTAAAGCCTCTTATTATGAAATGAGACCCCAGATGCAGAATGATCACAAGGAAGCTCTTACCAGTTTGACAGATGAGTATGAGAAGGAATTTGTTTGGCTGAGCAGTGAGGGTGGTTTGACAAAAATTTATAAGACATCTCATTGGCTTATAATAAAAAGGAGTTTGAGATAAAGTGTGAGGTAAACAGTGCTCGGGAAGTAGTGAGTATGCTAGAGCAGGAGAATAACTTGTTGAGGGATGAGTTGGAGGGATTAAAGAAGTCTGATAGTTTTGATCAGAGTGAAGGGTTTCTTTTTTGGAGAAGGATAATGCCAGTCTAACGGAGGACATTGAGAGGTTAAAGAAGTTTGAAGGTGGTCAATTATTTGGGTAGGTTGTCATTGTTTGCCCCACATTTGAAGAGGAAAGGAAAAAAAAGACATTGGCCAACCAGACCAACTTGATAAAGAACCAATCATGTAGCATAAAGAAATTGAATGAAAGGTTAATTATTTGACTTTCCTTTTTCATAAGAAACTGTGCACCATTTGTATGTACATGCGTGATGAAGCCTTGGCACATATGGGTGATGAACTGAAGAAGGCTAGGAGATAAGGGTACATATGGGGTTGACTCAATTCTCAGGTGGTATCGAAGGTTCTTATACAAGATTCTTTGTCGTATGCACGTGACCCTGGGTGTTTAGATCATTATATACCTCCTTTTAAGTTGGATATTAAGTGGATTCCCCCTAATGCTATCCCCACAAGCCTGGTTAGGATATATCTTGGAGACTATGGACTTCATAGAGAAGACTCTCTCGTTCGACCTCTACATTTATTGTACAAACCTAAATCCAATAGGAAAAATAGACTTAGGGAGTTAATATCTACTATTCTTCCTTTTTATTTTGATGTCCCTCCTGAAGGTATCGAGAAAATCATTATAAAATGCCCATCATAATGAGAAGCTCCTATGTTGGTCTTGTGTTTGAATTTTGAACAAGAATTTGTAAAAATGTCATATTTCTCTTTTTCTTGAAAATAATTGAGTTGTTTCTAATGTTCCCTTCTATGGATGTGGCCTACCAGTAGATTAACATAATGATTGTGTGATCGGTCATTCGACTTCTAATCTTCTTGATTGGTTACCAATTTGGATGAACCTACGTTGTCAAGCCTTACGTTCTACTAACACGCTTATAGTGGTATGAATGGATCTTGTCATTTTTAACCAAGTTTTTGTGTTAGTTACCATTGGGGACCAAATGTTACAGGATTTTTCCTTAATTTGGTCTGGTAAACCTTCTTGTTCTTGAATTTCAGAGATCATAAAGGAAGTTTTAGGCTTATAAACTTCTTGTTTGTAGCTTGGCAATGACGAATTAATACATGATGTTTAGGATTTCTCTTATTGGTTACTGTTGATACCAAAATTAATATGCTGATGTGGACGAGTAATACGAAGACACGTGTCAACCTACCTGGCACAATAGCAACGAGGAAGCTCATTCCTTCAACCATTACATATTTTCTCCGAGCAACGAGGAGGACACTCCGAGGAACTTAATCATTCCGAGATACTATACACGCTCCGAGGAACTCTTGATCGACGAGCAACCAAGGCTGTCCGAGTTGCATCTCGGTCGTATCATTAATTACCAGACGGACAACTGTTCAACTATTCATTGAATGTTTATATTCTTGATGCCCACGCTACCTTAAATGTACTACCCTTTCATATGTATGTCATTTAATGTATCGAACCTTTCATGTACAGCCTCAAGGCTATAAATACCTTGTATCATCCTCATTCAAGGGGGACCGGAATTTCTTGAGAGAACTTGTAATCAAGAATTCTGCAAACACTCAGCAATAACATAACAGTGGACGTAGGCTTTATTCCTAGCCGAACCACTTTAAAAATCTTTGTCTTATTTATTTATCTGTGATTGAATAATTAGAGCAATCTAGTTTTTTACATCAACAGATTGGCGCCGTCTGTGGGAACCGATTGTAATTATCGTTTTTCACCAAAAATCATCCATCATCAATGGCGGATAATCCAGAATCTAGTAATCGAAACGCTGGAAATGCTGGAAATCCTCCAAACCCCTCTGCACCTCCAGATCTGGCCGAAATAATGACGAATCTGGCTCAAGGACAAACCGCCATGCAAGATTCAATGAGGCAACTCATACAAACCCTTCATGGCGGTGCACCTGCACGTTCAGGACAGCAAAGTGGTCAGAGGCAAACTTATTTACTATCTTCACGATCCAGACGTACTGAGTCACGTCGCAATGAGGAATCTGATGATTTCTCTTATCAACCTGGACGAACTTCATCAATAAGGGCCACAAATACTGATCAAGATATCACCCTCTCTCCAGAAAGACCTAGCGCTTTAGAAAGATTGAGTAAGGCATCTCCTTTCAGTCGATTGGGCCCTAAGAGGAATAGTAGTCCACCTAAGACCATGTCGAGGAGCTATCGACAACCATCAGATTTAAGAGAAGGATCAGCACAATCACGACCAGCTACTCGTAGAGATAGATCTCAAGAAGCTACCTCAGAACGATCAATTGCTCGAACCAATAGGCCCGAGGAAGGAAATGACGCATGGAAAGGATCTCTCCAACGGTTGGAGGATAAATTGGGAGAAATGGCTAAGGCAAGAAACCCTCTACAAAGAACTTTCGTTCGAGGAACACCTTTTGTACAGGCCATTGTGAATTATCCTACACCATCAAAATTCAAAGCACCAGTAGTGACCACTAAGTACGATGGAAAGACAGATCCTGTACTTCATATAGAACAATACCAAGCTGCTGCAGACATCTATTCCGTCCCCGACGAGATGAGGTGTAGAGCATTCTCGGGAACTCTTACCGGATCTGCACAGATATGGTATAATAATCTTCCTCGGGGTAAGATTTCAACTTTCTTTCAGTTAGCCGAGTTGTTCATTGGAAATTTTTGTTTTGGGGCGAAGCTGGTAAAGCGGGTAGCACACTTGCTAAGTGTTAGGCAAAAATCTGGTGAAAGTACTAGAGATTACATAACTCGTTTTAATAACGAGAAGTTGGAAGTCATAGATTATGAAGAAAAGACAGCAATCACTGCTTTGATGAGTGGTTTGTTGCCTAATAAATTATACTACACTTTGGCCAAGGATCCACCTAAAACTATGTCGGAGTTGATGGCAAAAGCGGCCAAAATTATGAATGCCGAGGAGGCTATGGCTGCGAAGAAGAATATGGATAAAGAAGTTAAAGTGGAGGTCGACACGTCTAAAAAGAAAGATTAGAAAGGTAATGGTGGTGACAAATATTCCAGGAATAATAGGACGACGTTAGAAGTCCTAAAGAAGTACGATAATTATACTCCATTGAAAATGGGTATTAATCATGTTTTGGAAGAAATCAAGAATAGCGAGGAAATCAAGTGGCCAGAGAAACTGAAGACAGATCCCGATTTGAGGAATAAGGCCAAATATTGCGAGTTTCACAAAGATCATGGTCATATGACCAAAAATTGCATAGCCCTTCAGAACGAGATTGAAACACTCATCCGAAGAGGAAAGTTGTCAAAGTATGTAGATCGCAGAGGTGAAAGGAAGAATGAGGACAGAACTAGAGAGAGATCTAGATCTCCTCGTCGTGCAGAGGAGAAAAAGAAGAGGGACCATGAAGATGATCCAGATAATGACCCTGATCTTCCCAAGAAGCCAAGGCAGCCTGAATGAGAGGTATTTTCCATACGTTTTGGGTCATTTGATTGTAATGTTATTACAGGAGGAGATGCAGGAGGAGGAGACCTTACTGCAGAAAGAAAAGCTTACCTCGGAGAGGCTCAAGCTTGTTCATATATTCAGCGAATAAATCTGGCCGAGGATGATCGTCCGAGGAAGGTAAACAAAGAGAAGCTAGTGATTGGTTTTTCAAAAAACGACCTGGCAGGTGTTCTTTACCCTCATGATGATCCTTTGGTGGTCAAAATGAGGATGAAGGACGTGGTCATTTCAAGGGTGTTAGTAGACAACGGTAGTTCGGCAGACATCATGTACTATTCATGCTTTGATAGCTTGAATTTGAAATTATCTCAATTAGAACCTTATCACAGACCCCTTCTGGGTTTTGCTGGCGAGAAAGTTTTTCCACTTGGGACGATCAAGTTGGATATACTCATTGGAACTTGGCCTGCTTGTCGAACAGAAAGAATACGCTTCTTTGTGATGGATAAGAATGTGCAGTCAGCCTACAACATCATCATGGGAAGAGTTGGTTTGAAGAAGTTCGAGGCAGTTCCATCTACAGTACATCAGTGTTTGAAATTTCCAACGAATTTTGGTGTCGGAATTATGAAAGGTGATCAAAAAGTAGCTCGGGAATGCTATTATTCATCTGCCGAACAAGAGGAACTTGAAGAGTCAAGGAAAAAGACTACTACTTACCAAGTGGAGGAAGGTACAGAAATTGAAACTATTGACCCTAGGGATGAATCTCAACTCGTAAAAGGGCAGGTGGTGGAATCTACAGAAAATGTTATTCTAGATGACGAGCATCCTGAACGAGTAACCCAGATAGGATCGTCGTTGGATGTTTCAATAAAACAGGAGTTGATAACTTTCTTGAGAAACAGGAAGAATACTTTTGCTTGGAGTCATGAAGACATGCCAGGAATAGATCCAAACTTCTTATGTCATGAACTCAATGTGAATAAGGAGATCAAGCCTGTGAAGCAGAGAAGAAGAGTGTTTAGTCCCGAGAAGAACCAGGCCATACAAGAGGAGGTCGAGAAACTCCAGAAAGCCCAATTTATTGAAGATGTGAAATATCCAGATTGGTTGGCAAATGTGGTGATGGTAAAGAAGAAGAACAATAAATGGAGAATGTGTGTTGATTTCACCGATCTTAACAAGGCATGCCCGAAAGATCATTTTCCATTGCCCAGAATTGATCAGTTAGTGGATGCTACCTCGGGACATGAGCTACTCAGCTTCATGGATGCATATTCTGGCTACAATCAGATTAAAATGAAGCCTGAGGACAGGGAAAGTACTTCTTTTATTACCCCAAGGGGAACTTATTGTTATAATGTTATGCCTTTTGGTTTAAAAAATGCAGGTGCAACATATCAGCGGCTGATGAACAAGGTTTTTGCCGGCAATATGGAAGTCTATGTCGACGACATGCTCACCAAAAGCAAGAGAGCTACTGATCATCTAGTTGACTTAGGCCAGACCTTTGATCAACTGGATAAATACCAAATGAAGCTCAACCCGACGAAGTGTACCTTTGGAGTACGAGAAGGAATGTTCCTCGGATACATCGTCAATCAACGAGGTATTGAGGCAAATCCAGAAAAGATTAAAGCTCTTTTAGGGCTGCGATCTCCAACGACGAGGAAAGAAGTACAGAGTCTTACCGCACGAGTTGCAGCGCTCAACAGATTTGTATCCCGAGCAACTGATAAATGCCTCCCATTCTTCAAAACACTGCGAAAAAGTTTTGAGTGGACTGAGGAATGTGAGAAGGCCTTTCAAGATTTGAAGAAGTATTTGGGAGCCCCACCATTGTTGTCTAGGCCAATAACAGGAGAAAAGTTGTACTTGTATCTGGCAGTATCAGAAAATGCAGTCAGCTCGGCGTTGATCAGATTGGAGAATGGAGTCCAGAAGCCAATTTATTACACAAGTAAGGCTTTCCGAGGTGCAGAAATCAGGTACCCAAAGCTAGAAAAATTGGCACTGGCATTAATTGAATCAAGTAGAAGAATGAGGCCATACTTCCAGGCCCATGCAATCATTGTATATACTGACATGCCATTAAGACAAGCCCTTCACAAGCCAGAAAAATCAGGAAGATTAATGTATTGGGCAATAGAACTCGGTGAATATGATATTGTGTACGAACCCAGATCATCATTAAAGGGGCAAGCTGTAGCAGATTTTATAGCAGAATTCACATACCCTGATACCCCCGAGGAACAAAAGGTACTTGCTGAGCTACCTGTGGACGATACAGGATCAACAGACGCAGGTCCAGACCAACCAAGGTTGGTAAAAGGACTTGTGGATGTAGAAAAATCATCATATTCAAACCCAGACCAACTCCGGTTGGTAAAAGGGCGTGAACAGATGACCGACGAGGAACGAAGGATACCCGGGGATGATGAAAGAAAACAGATGATATTTTACCGAGGAACTCTAACAGATAAGAAATTTGAAGACGAGTTACCTACATGGAGATTATATGTAGATGGATCATCCTGCACAGCTGGTTGTGGAGCAGGGATCGTTTTAAACACCCCAGATGATATTGACATGGAGTATGCCTTGCGATTCCAATTCAAGGCTTCCAATAATGAAGCTGAGTATGAGGCCATGATAGCAGGTTTTCATTTGGCGAAAGTTATGGAGGCACGGCAAATAATTGTTTTCAGTGATTCTCAATTAATTGTGAATCAAATGATGGGAATATATGCAGTTAAAGGAGAATTAATGGTGAAGTACCATGCAAAGGTGATGGAATTATTGACATAATTTGATGCTATTTGATTGGTGAGAATACCGAGGATGGAGAATGCTAGAGCAGACGCATTGGCACGTTTAGCGTCAGCTACGCGCACCGAGCTGCGAAGAACGATACCAATTGAAGTATTAGAAAGTCGGAGCATAGAAGAAGATCTGACAGTGAAGATTATTACCCTTGATTTAGGACCATCTTGGATGGATTCTATCAGGGCATACATTGAAGAAGGAGAATTACCAGAGGACAAGCTAGCTGCCAAGAAATTGAAGTATAAAGTTGCTCGGTATGTGTTAACTAATGGTGTTTTGTATAGACGAGGAATTATGGCAGGTTTGCAGAGATGTGTGCATCCATCAGAAGTCAAAGAATTGGTTGAAGAAATCCATGAAGGATCTTGTGGAGCTCATGTAGCAGGTCGGACACTTTACAAAGGGTAATGACACAGGGATATTACTGGCCGACGATGAGGACTGATTGTATAGCCTATGCCAAGAAGTGTGACAAGTGCCAACGTTTTTCCTCTATCCGAAGAACTCCACAAGCGTTGTTGACACCCATAACTTCACCTTGGCCATTTGCCATGTGGGGTGTTGATCTGGTTGGACCATTGCCGACGACCCGAGGAAGGTTCAAGTATCTCGTCGTGGCAGTGGATTACTTTACTAAGTGGGTGGAAGCTGAACCACTAATTGATATGACGTACGAGAAGGTATATCAGTTCCTTTGGAAGAACATCATTTCTCGATATGGTCTCCCCCATGCTTTCATCACAGACCATGGAACACAATTCGATAATGAAGAATTTGCTGCCTATTGTCATCAGTCGAACATTTTGAAGTATCATTCAGCACCAGGCCATCCCCAAAGCAATGGACAGACTGAGGTGACGAACAGAACATTACTAAATGGTTTGAAGAAGAGGTTAAGTGAAGCTAAAGCAAATTGGATTAATGAGCTCCAATCAGTACTATGGGCTTACCGAACAACTCCCCGAGCAGCAACTGGAGAATCACCATATATGCTAGCATTTGGAAGTGAGGCTGTGATACCTGCCGAGTTGGGTCTCCCAACGCATAGAGTACTGAATTTCAATTCCCCAATCAGCGATTTGATGAGAAGAATGGATTTGGATATGCTCGAGGAGGTTAGAGAAGAGGCAGCCATTAGGAATGCAGCTTACCAACAACGTACAGCTCTGTTCTACAACAAAAGGGTGAAGAAATGTGATTTAAAAGAAGGGGATTATGTGCTAAAGAGAGTCATTCAGAAGCAAAATAAGTTGGAAGCAAACTGGCATGGACCTTACCGAGTTACAGAGGTTGTTCGTCCAGGAACTTACAGAATAGCAACTCTAGAGGGAGAAGAATTTAAGAATGCATGGAATGCTGAACACCTGCGCAAGTATTATCAGTAATGTAAAATGTAAAGCATTTCCTTCATTATGAATAAAACGAGGATGTTTCACCATTTTCTTTCTGTTGAAAGTTTTTCGGGGAATACTAGTGTAGTACACTACGCACAACAAATACTCCTTTGGTTAGGAGAAGCTCTAAGGAGCCAAAAAGTGCTCTAAGGAGCCAAAAGTGCTCTAAGGAGCCAAAAGCTCTAAGGAGCCAAAAAGTGCTCTAAGGAGCCAAAAGCTCTAAGGAGCCAAATACTCCTTTGGTTAGGAGAAGCTCTAAGGAGCCAAAAAGTGCTCTAAGGAGCCAAAAGCTCTAAGGAGCCAAATACTCCTTTGGTTAGGAGGAGCTCTAAGGAGCCAAAAAGTGCTCTAAGGAGCCAAAAGCGAGGAGCTCTAAGGAGCCAAAAAGTGCTCTAAGGAGCCAAAAGCTCTAAGGAGCCAAAAAATACTCCTTTGGTTAGGAAGTGTACACCAGCATGATCAACTACGGTTGGTAAGATAAAAATATACTCTCACATTACAACTTATGTTGGTCGGGAGATAAAATCATTACAAAAAAGTTCTTTGAAGAACAAAATATTCCAAAATACACCAAGTATAGTTGGTCGGGGATAAAAACCCACTAACTATAGTTGGTCGACGAGGACAAATTTTTGACCTTAGTTGGTCGAACACATTTTATGAAAATATTTGAAATTGAATCCAGTATGGCTGGTCGGGGATAAAAACCCATCAACTATAGTTGGTCGACAAACATTATTTATCCACCTTGGTTGGTTGGAAGCGGTTTGAACATTTTATACTCATTACTTTATTATTAAGTGATCGAACAACTTTGATACTTGTAACTTTTTATTAAGTTGCTCAATGAACAATATTATTGTTATCTTTTTAACAGATACATATGCATAAGTGTAAAGTGTTTTGATAAACACGAGATAATACCAATACAGATCTACAAACAAAAATGAAGTCTTTCATTAAAAATTCAAAATAAGTTACATATTACATGTACGTGCTGACTATTACATTAAGATTCCTATTCTATTGGTTTCTTGTCCTTTGCTTTTGAGACAAGCTCTTCGCCAGCAGGAGGATCTTCCAAGCAAAGAGGAGAATTAATAAAGTTCAAGTCCTTCAGCATTCTGATATTCATTATTGAAGGTGTATCCATTAGATGCTCTGGACGAGATACTTCAACTTGGGAATGAAGGCTATAATCACCGAGGTATTTTGAAATTAAGCTGCGAGGAATGGAACGAGCAGGGATCCCGGCCATGTCCAATTTGAAAGGTGGCACAGGCAAGTCTAGTAGCCCAGGAGCATGATAATCCCATAAGAAATGCCCTCGCTCCAATTTTAATACACCCAGGGCGTTCAACCATCCCTGCTTATAACCTTCATTGTTGGCATGTTCAATACGAGCATCCAAATGAACAAGAGCCTCATTATATCCTGCCATCCAGAATTCCCTTGGCTGTTTATGGAATTGGAAGGTAAATCTATCCAATTGTTCATGAAGGCTTTTGGCAAAAAGATCCTTATTATGCAGAGCAGATTTCGTCGCTGTAAGTTGATCTTCCAAGGATAGATTTTTCTTGGACATTTCTGATAGAGCCCGATCTTTGACGTTTAATTGGAATGCTTGAGTTTCCAAAGTAGATTGGGTACGAGCCTCTTCAACATTGCGACTAAGAACTCTTGATCGGATCCGAGAAGCGACTGGAGAACTTTGCTCCTCGGCAACATTTTGAGCAGCTCTTCCTCGCCCCCGAGAACCTCTTCCTCGTCCCCGAGCAGTTCCAGAAATGGCAGATCTTCTTAAGTCCTCTAGCTCTTGCCTTAATTTGACGTTTTCGACCTCTAAGAACGAGAAGCCTTCATCAGTAACTGGTACTAATGCAGTGGAAGATGATGCAGCAGATTCATATTGAGCCAACTTTTTCTGCAAATTATTGTTTTCCTGTTCCAACAACTCAGCAATCTGTCTGCAAGCATCAACTTCACCTTTTAGAGTTCTTTCTCTAACATCATATCCAGCAAGGATCTTTTTATGGCCAGTGTCAGAAGAAAGTTGTTGATATCTATTTTCATAATCCTTGTGCAACGAAGCCATTGATGCATTGTGTTGATTTTGAAGATCCTCTATGGAACCATGAAGTTCTTCGATCAATTCATAGTATGCCACATTGTTGGCCACCGATCTATCAAGAAGATCCTTCAGGTACCGGTAAGCCTCAACTGCTTGTTCTGAGGCATCGTGACCAAGGATGTCGACAATCTCTGATACACTTAGGTCTGTATGACCAACTTTATAATAACCATTGCATTGTCGCATCAACTCAGTATCAGGAGCAGATATCAATTCCATTCTGGCCAAAAACTAATAAAGAAGAGGAAGCAGGAGTTAATAAATAAAAGCAGACAGAGTATCAATAATGAAGAGGAATGAAGATGTATTTTATTAGATCATCAAAAGGTTACATTGTTCGATTACAAGAATTGAAATATAGAAATGATACCGAACAACTTCACACCTTTTCCTTGTCCCCCAAGACTTTCTCGGGAGGCTGGGACGAGGAGCTCGGTTGCTCGGTAGTAACAACGGTTTGATTAGCAAAAATCTTCTCGGCAGGAGGAGGCATAGAAGAAATGTCCTCGACGATATTGGGTTGAGAAGCAGAGACTGGGTCACCCATAGACATAGAAGATTCATCTGAGACAGGCTCATCCTCTTCTTCTTCCACAATTGCTGGAGGAGGACCAGGGAGGTGTTGTTGGAATAACTCAGAATCGTCTTTGACCTTCAACTCTTGCAGTGCAGCTACCCAACCATCGTGGAAGTATATGCACTTCCCATATTGGACTTGGGATGTCATAGCAGCAATCCCCTTATCCCATCCTTTCTCCCAGCCAGCGCTGAAGGATTTTTTGACCGCGGCTTTTCTTCTTAATTTCTCCGAGGAGAGTTTTACATCCAATTTTTCTTTTTGGACCTTGATATCTCGCAGGGTAGATAATTCTTCCTCTGCCTTTTTCATCTTGTCGTCACATTTTTTATGTTCGACTTCTAAGCCTGTCATTTTATCCTCCAAATTCTTGGAGGTTTCAGCCATCTTCACCTTCTCAGCTTCAGCCACAGCCAACTTTTTCTCCCAAACAGCTTTTTCCTCAACATACTGTTGACGAGATTCCTTTAAAGATTGGGTCAAACCCAACAGAGCATCCTCTACACCTGACGAGGAGCTTGAAGCTTTAATAGCCTCATCCTTCTTCACAATATTATTGAAACAGTTCACCAGCTGAAAGATGAGAGAAATAGTAAAGTCAATACAAAATGCAAGTATTCAGAGAAAGAAAGAAAATTCAGAGTGTGAGAAATTTACTGAAGAAAGATGACGAGCAGCTAAGGATGTCAGCATATCCCTAGGAATTTTTTCATCAATCCCATGGACCTCGGGTACTACCGAGCTCATTGCAGAACTTGGAAGAATGATGTTTGGAACATCAGTACCACCAGCAGGTAGAGAGGAAGCGGTTCCAGCCAAATTGACTGAGGATGATTTCTTCAGTCTCCTCAATGGGAGTTCAGCACTTTCAACCAAAGAAGTCTTGGTCGGAGAGATCGTAATTACATCTACAGGAGCACTTTTCTTGCTCGGAACCACTGGGGGCTTCTCGGCAGCTTTTGAAGACCCAGCATCCACCTTTTTAGTCCCCTCTGGGACATCAGCTTTGCTTTTCTTGGCAACAGAAGTAATATCATCAAAGAGAGCAGGAGGAGCTCTTTTCTTACCCATCCTTTGACTTAAAGGAAGATGAGAATCTGAAGATGAACCTTCTGGAGTTGAAGCTGGTTCAACAGGGCGAGCAGTATAAGAGGTTGCGTAACTCTTATACTGTAGCAGATACGAGGCAGACCTGATGTGTTCGTCTGCAACGTTCTTGTGCAAACCCCAGATAAGTTTCAGATGCTTGATATTAACCTCTGATTCTTTTGGAGTTCTTCTTTTGCTGTCAACTGCAAATAAATACATAACGAGATATCAATCATACATTTTGTCAAACATGATGAAAGCATAATTTCATAAGTAAATAAAATGAAAAATAAACCTATCCCATTGCCATATGGGGGGCATCTGGGACCGTTTTATACGCCATCTCCAGCTAAAGGGGCATGTTGCCAATTTTTTATAACCAACCCATGTTCAAAATAATCTCTATTTGAGTCTGGGAGGTTAACTACAAGGGCTCTATTCAAAAACCTAGTTTTTAAGTAATAAATATTATCTAAAGTGGCCCACTTATAGCAGTACATAATTTCAGGGATCCCTATACGAGTCCCATGAGTTAAATTTAATTTGTACACCCCATTAATTATCCTCCATGAATTGGGGGCTATTCTTGCAGGGACAAGATCAAAATATTGACAAAATTCGAGACTCAATGGATTTGGTGGAAAGGAAAAACCACATTCACCTATAAAAAGACTGGGGAACCAATGTCCCTCAGCCAAATGAAAGTAATCTTGAGTTCCAGAAAACTCTTCCAAAATTACCCAAGATGGGATGGAAAAATCAGAGCGGAATTTTTCAACAGATTCAATAACATAAACCATGGTGAGTAAAAGAAGAAGGAAGAAAAAGCTTACAGGAAGAAAGGAGAGCTGTCAACAACGAACGAAAACAAGGACGAACGCACAAGACTGAAATAGAGAATAGAAAGCTTGAAAGCAGAAAATTGGGAAAAGTAGAAGACGGTATGGTTACCTAAGAAGTTTAAATACTTTGCCTTGGGAAGCAGCGAAAGAAATGATTACACGAAAGAAACTATTGAACTTCCGGCGGCTAAAAGGACAAAAAGGGCACGAAGATCGAAGCGCTATTAAAAATTCGAAAAAAAGGTGGATTCTATGACTTTGGAAATAAATTCAAATACGATGCTCCTAAAACCCAGGAAGATCATTCAATATTGTTACATACCAAGAAAGAATATTCCATACTCCTCAAAGTTCGAAATATGAAACATTGGGGGCTTCTGTTGATACCAAAATTAATATGCTGATGTGGACGAGTAATACGAAGACACGTGTCAACCTACCTGGCACAATAGCAACGAGGAAGCTCATTCCTTCAACCATTACATATTTTCTCCGAGCAACGAGGAGGACACTCCGAGGAACTTAATCATTTCGAGATACTATACACGCTCCGAGGAACTCTTGATCGACGAGCAACCAAGGCGGTCCGAGTTGCATCTCGGTCGTATCATTAATTACCAGACGGACAACTGTTCAACTATTCATTGAATGTTTATATTCTTGACGCCCACGCTACGTTAAATGTACTACCCTTTCATATGTATGTCATTTAATGTATCGAACCTTTCATGTACAGCCTCAAGGCTATAAATACCTTGTATCATCCTCATTCAAGGGGGACCGGAATTTCTTGAGAGAACTTGTAATCAAGAATTCTGCAAACACTCAGCAATAACATAACAGTGGACGTAGGCTTTATTCCTAGCCGAACCACTTTAAAAATCTTTGTCTTATTTATTTATCTGTGATTGAATAATTAGAGCAATATAGTTTTTTACATCAACAGTTACAATATTTTTATTAATTTTTCCCCCGAATTTAATTTTGCTAGTTTGATTTTGAGATTTATGATATCTCCCATTCCCTAGAAAAATGCAAAAAAGAAAATCAATTGCCGATAAACACATAATTTTTCATTGATATTGAAAAAGATGTTCTATAAAAATATTGGAAATTTTAATTCATCATCACTAATAATATTTCCTCATATGCTCATCATTCCACGGGTTCTTGGATTGCTCTCCTTATAAGGTTTCTAGGCGATTATTGACTAGTCGGATGATCGAATAAATTTGGTATGGACCATTCTTGTTATCCTCCAACTTGTTTCCTTTCTGGAGTACTTTATTTATAATATAATATCCATTATTTAGGTTGCTCGGCATTTCTATCTTGTTGTAGAATCTAGTAGTACATTACTAGTAGGCAGCGACAAGCAATGTTGCATTTTCTGTCACTTCTTTTACCAAGTCTAAATCCATTCTCCTCATGAGATAACTCTTAGAAGAGTTAAATTTGTGATTAGGTAGACCAAAATATATAGGAACTACAACCTCTATCCCAAATGCCAACATATAAGGAATTTCGCCAGTCGCTGTCCTCGACATTGTTCTGTAGGCCCAAAGAACACTATGTAGTTCGTTGATACAGTTTCCTTTGGTGTTATCTAGCCGCTTCTCTAAGCCATTAAGATTATTTTGTTGGTTATTTCGGTTTGGTCATTGCATTGAGGATGCTTAGGTGCAGAATGAATTTTTTAAATTTTGGACTAGATTCAGTAATCCTCAAATTCTTGATCGTCAAATTAAGTCCCATGGTCTATGATAAAGGCATATGGAATACCATAGCGACATGTGATATTATTCTATATGAACTAAAAGACTCTTTCGTAAGGCATTTTAACCACAGTTTCATCCTCCACCCATTCAGTAAAGTTGTTTATAGCAATGACCAAATATTTAAACCTTCCTCTTGTCTTCAACGAAAGGCCAACTAAGTCAATACCCATATGGAAAAAAGCCATGGATATGTGATCGGTCTTAGTGTAATCCCCGGTCTTTTATGGATGTTGGCAAACTTTTGGCATTTATCATATTACTTAGCATATGAAGCGCACTCTGCCTTCATGGTTTGCTAATATCCCTGCATGGACACTCGTCGTACCAATAATCAGCCTGTCGAATGAGCTCTGCATGAACCTTCATGTACCTCCATAATCTAGTCTTTTACTTTTAAAGGATGAAAACATTTGAGTAACGAGACATTGAATCCTATTTTGTGTAAAACACCTCCCATTACGATGTATCTACCTACTTTATATCTTAACTTTCTCGCTTCTTTTGGGACTTCTGGCAGAGTGCCTTTGTCAATATATCCCTTGATTGGATCCATCCATAAGGACCCCAAATCTACTACAATCAGATTAATAGTTTCTTCATCTATACTTATTTTGGTTAGAATTCCTACAGGAATGGTCGTTCTCAATTTTGTTCTGGTCATTGAAGCCAGCCGAGCAAGTGCATCTACTCGGGGTTTTTTAGTTTTAGGTACTCTAACCATTTTAATTGCTGGAAACTTGGATATTCTATACTGGGGATTTCCTAGATATCTCGTCATCAATTCTCCTATGACTCCATATATTCCTCGCACGTGATTGACAATGAATTGGGAATCGTTATGGGCCATCACATGCTCGGTGTCACACCCCAAACCCAGTATCCATACTAATCATTTATTATTAGAATAATTAGATCATAATCTTGAGCCCATTGGAAATATGATTCATTCATCAATATTTTCCTACATAATGAACATAATATTATTCTTACATCATAAAATTCAATACGAGGGTCATAATTCAGAAAACATGCAATACCGTGATTAACTATGATCAACCCAATCCATACTAAATCAATATATACAATGTGTGAGTATATTAAAATATTCAGTGTGACAACGATAAAATCCCATTTTTAAATCCCAGCTCTCTCCAACGGTGCAACTCTCAAAGCTACCGGTCATATGGTATCCTAGCTGGCAGCGTGTGAACCTGAAATTGTTAAAATATAAACCGTAAGCATTAAGCTTAGTGAGGTACTCCTTCCCTGCAATAAAATAACAATTCTATATCGAATATGTAGATATAAAATCCGAACAATCCTGCCCATTGGCAATAACAAATCATGGATCATAAGATCCAAATAATTCTGCCCGTTGGCAATAACAAATCCTGGATATTTGAATATCCAAACAAATCCTGAATACCGAAGTATTCAAACCAATCCTGGATCATGAGACCCAAACAAATCCTGGATATTTTAATATCCAAACAAATCCTAAATACCGAAGTATTCAAACAAATCCGCTCTTAGAGCTATATTCATATTTATATATGAAACAAATCAGAAGTACACTCACCTTGGCAGTTTAACTAGCTTTGCCCTTGCCTTTATCCAGTACTTGTTCAATCAGATCTTCTTCCCTTCCTATCATTCTTAAAATATTAGTATCATCGTAATAATATCAATAATCCAAAGAATGATTTAAACATAATTCAATCCATAAGCATCACATGATTCCATTCAAATCATTTATCACAAGTGAAGTTCCATCCAAATCCATGCTAGCATATTCAACATATCCAAATCATAGACCAAATATAAATTTATTTATTCTTGTAAATTCAATCCTTGTCATATTAGTATTCCAATACAAAAGATGGTACATCATTTTAGGTCTCGTAGAGCAAGATATGCTCATTTCTTTACCACATGGCAAATCTGCCCTATAGGCCCTCTTATCGTTCATTCAACTTCCACGAATTTCCATAATTTTTCTACATCATATATTTATGTGATATTTCACCCAACATCAGTAAACATATTGAAAAATACAAAATTAAAGTTTCATAATTTTTAAGGTTCGTTTGCTATGTCAAGGAAAACACCGAACACATGGCGGGCATATATTCACCCTTAGGGCAGATTTCATACCCGAACTTCAAACTCTCACCAAAGACTCATTTCTTGGTATTTTATCATGATTTACGGATATGTCATACCTATATGAGTCCAGGTTAATCTCCAATTGGAATCAATCAATTCCAGTAAGTACACGAAAATATATGGAAGTTTGAATAAACAGAGTTTCTAAACAAAGCAATTTTAGGGTTTTGTACATTCAACTTAACTTAAACTTGCATATATCCATACATATGCACCCAAGCATGAAAGTTCAATAAAAAATCAAGGATTTATATAATATAAATCGTAAATGAAAGAAAAATAGCAAGATTCATGGTTGGAATTACCTTAGGGGCTTTTTCGTAATTTTCTATGAATTTTCTTCAATTTTCTCCTCACACTTTCTTCCTAAACTTCAAAACTCTCTTTCCTTAAGCTTAAAATCTCTCATGGCTGCATTTTGGCTGAATAAAGAGGTAATTCCAAGGGTTTGAGGTCGGCCAAAGCCACCACCCTTCCCAACCAATGAGAATAAAACATTTGTTGCCATATTAAGACAAAATACTACTTAACGGATGGACTACTTTGCCCTTGTTTCGTAATTTTGGGATAACTTCTCACTCGAACCTCCGTTTCACGCACCGTTTGTTGTGTTACAACCATAACTCACTTGTCTACAACTATGTAGTTTTCACCTCAAGTCAATTGTTATTTCATAAAGGTCAAAACTAGCCTTAAACATGAACATTCCTACCGAAACCTTCAAAATTTTGTATTTGTAACTAATTCGACATTTCATGCTTTTTGAAGGTAGGATTAGACTAAACATAATAAATTAACATCATGTGTATTAATGACACACTAATCATATCACATAAGCTAGGCATGATTTAAGCATAATTAATCATAATTATATTCGGGTTGTCACAATTCTCCCCCTGTTAGGAAATTTCGTCCTCGAAATTGACATACCTTGGTTGTCCGAATCAAACAAATACGGATAACGCATTTTCATGCTATCCTCACTCTCCCATGTAGCTTCTTCCATGGAATGCCTTCTCCACACAACTTTCACAAGTGGGATCACCTTTGATCTCAATATTTGTTCTTTCCTATCGACGATAGCAAGCGGTTCTTCCACGTAGCTCAAATCTTCCTTCAACTCAATAGGTTGTTCCACCAATACATGTGAAGGGCCTGCTACATACTTTCTTAACATAGAAACATGGAAAACATCATGTAACCGAGATAATTCTGGTGGTAACGCTAACTTGTAGGCAACCATCCCGACTTTCTCAAGGATTTCATAAGGTCCAATGTAGCGTGGACTTAATTTCCCTTTCTTTCCAAACCTCATAACTCCTTTCCATGGTGATATTCGAAGAAACACATAATCCCCTTTCTGGAATTCCAAATCTTTTCATCGTTTATCCGCATAACTTTTCTGTCTGCTTTGAGTTGTTCTCATTCTATCTTGAATAATCTTCACTTTTTCAGTGGTGACTTCAATCAATTCTGGACCCTCTATCTTCCTTTCACCAACTTCACCCCAACATATTGGTGTACGACATCGTCTACCGTACAATGCTTCATATGGAGCCATACCAATAGTAGACTGAAAACTATTGTTATATGCAAATTCTATCAAAGGCAAATATTCATCCCAATTACCCTTGAAATCAAACACACAGGCTCTAAGCATATCTTCCAAAATCTGTATTGTCCTTTCAGACTGCCCATCTGTCTGGGGATGAAAAGCCGTACTAAACTTTAAGTTGGTACCCATAGCATACTGCAAACTATCCCAAAATCTGGATGTAAAAGTAGGGTCCCTATCTGAAACAATAGAAACAGGTGCCCCATGCAATCGAAAAATATCATTAACATACAATCTTGCATACCTATCAACTGTATATGTAGTCTTGACTGCTAGAAAATGAGCGGACTTAGTCAATCTGTCCACCACTACCCAAATCGAATCTGACCCCTTCTGAGATCGAGGAAGCCCAACCACAAAATCCATCGTTACATGATCCCATTTCCATTCCGGTATTGGCAATGGCTGAAGCAGACCAGTAGGTTTCTGATGCTCCACTTTCACTTGCTGACATATAAGGCATCTAGCAACAAAATAAGCTATTTCCTTTTTCATATTATTCCACCAATAATGCTCCTTTAAATCCCTATACATTTTAGTACTACCAGGATGCATAGTATAAATGGAATTATGAGCCTCATCTAAAATTTCCTCTTTCAATCCACCCACATTAGGCACACACAACCGTTGCTTATACAATAAGGTGCCATCATTCACAATACAAAAATCTTCAGACTTACCATCTTGGACATCTTGTCGTTTCTTCTCAAGGAAAGGATCTTGACTTTGCAAATCACGAATACGGGTAGCTAATAAAGGCCTCACGCTTACATGAGCAAAGAATCTATCCCCATCTACTAGTTGCAATTCTACTCCCATCAATCTCAACTCCATAATATGAGCAACTCTAGCACATCGAATACAAGATAACCTGCCTGAAGCCTTTCTACTCAAAGCATCTGCAACTACATCTGCCTTTCCTGGGTGGTAGTGAATTGTACAATCATAATCTTTAATTAAATCCATCCACCGCCTCTGCCTCAAATTCAACTCCTTCTGAGTAAATAAATACTTAAGGCTTTGATGGTCAGTAAAAATTTCACATACCTCACCATATAGATAATGACGCCATAATTTCAAAGCAAACACAATAGCAGCAAGTTCCAAATCATGTGTAGGATAATTACGTTCATGTGTACGTAACTGCCTAGAAGCATAAGCAATAACTCTACCATGCTGCATAAAAACACAACCCAACCCCTGATGTGAAGCATCGGTATAAACAACAAAACCATCTCCACCATGAGGAATAGTAAGAACAGGTGCAGTTACCAACCACTTTTTCAATTCATCAAAACTATTTTCGCAATCAGAATTCCATTCAAACTTAACATCTTTCCGGGTTAGTTTAGTCATTGGTAAGGCAATCGAAGAAAATCCCTTAATAAACCTTCTATAATACCCAGCTAAACCCAGAAAACTCCTCACCTCAGTCACATTATTGGGCCTCTCCCATTTTACAATAGCCTCTACCTTTTTAGGATCAACACATATACCATCTCCCGAAACAACATGGCCTAAAAATACAACTTGTGATAGCCAAAATTAACACTTGCTAAACTTGGCATACATCTTCTTATCTTTCAACAGATTCAAAATAGTTGTGAGATGCCTTTCATGTTCAACCATATCACGTGAATAAATCAGAATATCATCAATAAAAACTATCACAAATGAATCAACAAAAGGATGCAGTACCCGGTTCATAAGATCCATAAATACAGCTGGAGCATTAGTCATCCCAAAAGGCATCACCAAAAACTCAAAATGACCATACCGAGTGCGAAAAGCAGTTTTAGAAATATCACTCTCCTTCACCCTCAACTGATGATACCCTGATCGCAAGTCTATTTTTGAAAACACTTTAGCACCCTGTAACTGATCAAAAAAATCATCTATACGAGGTAAAGGGTATTTGTTCTTAATTGTAGCTTTATTCAGTTGCCTATAATCAGTACACAAACGCATGGTACCATCTTTCTTCTTCACAAATAAAACTGGCGCACCCCATGGAGATACACTAGGCTGTATGAACCCCCTATCAAGTAAATCTTGCAACTGAATCTTGAGTTCTTTCAACTCAGCAGTTGCCATTCTATACGGTGCCATAGAAATAGGGGTTGTCCCTGGTGCTAATTCAATACTAAATTCAACTTCTCTTTCTGGAGGTAACCCTGGCAACTCACTAGGAAACACTTCAGGAAAATCCCTTACAATAGAAACATCAACTAATTGTAAAGCTCCCTTCCCAGTGTCAAGAACATATGCAATAAAACCCTCACAACCCTTACTCAATAATTTCCTCGTCTGAATAGCTGAAATGATGCAACTGGGAACAATTTTCCTTTCCCCCACAAATTTAAATTCAGGCTCACCAGGCATATTAAAAATAACTTCCTTACAGAAACAATCCATAGATGCATGATATTTAGATAACCAATCCATTCCCAGAATTATATCAAAATCAGAAATATCCAATGGGAGTAGATCTATAACTGTATCTCTAGCCCCCACAGTCAAAACACAATCACGAAAAGCATATTCAACTATAACCATTTCCCCCATAGGCATATAAATACCCAACCCCACATCTAAACGAGTACATGGTCTATTCAGGTATACAGCAAAAGCATAGGACACAAAAGAATGCGTGGAACCAGGATCAATCAAAACATAAGCACTTCTATCAGTAACAGAAAGTGTACCTGTCACCACATCTAGAGTAATCTGAGCTTCTTTCATTGTAAAAACTCGTCCACCTGGCCTGGAACTACTAGCTTTTCCTCTACCCATACTTTTCACTGCACTGCCCGGAGATAACATTCTGCTTGCTACTTCACTATGTGTTGCTGGAGTCTCTGCCAATTGCGGACAATTCTTCTTAATATGATCCACTTGATGACAATGGTAGCATTCCAATCCCTTAAGCTTATGACACTCAGATTTATAATGCCCTTCCTCTTTACAAAAGAAACATGTAACAACTCTTGTCGGTGCCTCACCCTTTCCTGACCTCCTAACCAGACTAGAAGATTCTCCACCCCTAGTATCTCTGCCAAACCTCCCCAGACCTCTACCACTATCTCCACCACCTCTCTGAAATTTATGAGGTTCCATCTTAACACTTCCACCCTCACCTCCCTTAAAGTGAGATGCGTCGAATCTACTCTTTTTAAAACTCTCTCTACTTGCCACCCCTTGGTTCATTTGCCTTTCTGCTATCGTGGCTTTGTTTACCAGAGAAGCATAATCTTCTAACTCATAAGTGGTCACTCTATTTTGAATAGGCCAAATCAGTCCATCTTGAAATTTACGACATTTATCTGTACGAGAAGCTACTCCTTCTTCTCTAGGTTGTCCATTCCCAGGTTCCATCTGGAATAATCTGTAATACAACAAAGTTCTAACAACCAATATAAACAGTTTATAATACTAAACTATTGGTTAGTACATAAACAATTCATAAATATCAAATCAACTCAATACTGCCATCTAACCGTCACACACGTCCAGAATTTATAACCACGCTCTGATACCACTAATTGTCACACCCCAAACCCAGTATCCATACTAATCATTTATTATTAGAATAATTAGATCATAATCTTGAGCCCATTGGAAATATGATTCATTCATCAATATTTTCCTACATAATGAACATAATATTATTCTTACATCATAAAATTCAATACGAGGGTCATAATTCAGAAAACATGCAATACCGTGATTAACTATGATCAACCCAATCCATACTAAATCAATATATACAATGTGTGAGTATATTAAAATATTCAGTGTGACAACGATAAAATCCCATTTTTAAATCCCAGCTCTCTCCAACGGTGCAACTCTCAAAGCTACCGGTCATATGGTATCCTAGCTGGCAGCGTGTGAACCTGAAATTGTTAAAATATAAACCGTAAGCATTAAGCTTAGTGAGGTACTCCTTCCCTGCAATAAAATAACAATTCTATATCGAATATGTAGATATAAAATCCGAACAATCCTGCCCATTGGCAATAACAAATCATGGATCATAAGATCCAAATAATTCTGCCCGTTGGCAATAACAAATCCTGGATATTTGAATATCCAAACAAATCCTGAATACCGAAGTATTCAAACCAATCCTAGATCATGAGACCCAAACAAATCCTGGATATTTTAATATCCAAACAAATCCTGAATACCGAAGTATTCAAACAAATCCGCTCTTAGAGCTATATTCATATTTATATATGAAACAAATCAGAAGTACACTCACCTTGGCAGTTTAACTAGCTTTGCCCTTGCCTTTATCCAGTACTTGTTCAATCAGATCTTCTTCCCTTCCTATCATTCTTAAAATATTAGTATCATAGTAATAATATCAATAATCCAAAGAATGATTTAAACATAATTCAATCCATAAGCATCACATGATTCCATTCAAATCATTTATCACAAGTGAAGTTCCATCCAAATCCATGCTAGCATATTCAACATATCCAAATCATAGACCAAATATAAATTTATTTATTCTTGTAAATTCAATCCTTGTCATATTAGTATTCCAATACAAAAGATGGTACATCATTTTAGGTCTCGTAGAGCAAGATATGCTCATTTCTTTACCACATGGCAAATCTTCCCTATAGGCCCTCTTATCGTTCATTCAACTTCCACGAATTTCCATAATTTTTCTACATCATATATTTATGTGATATTTCACCCAACATCAGTAAACATATTGAAAAATACAAAATTAAAGTTTCATAATTTTTAAGGTTCGTTTGCTATGTCAAGGAAAACACCGAACACATGGCGGGCATATATTCACCCTTAGGGCAGATTTCATACCCGAACTTCAAACTCTCACCAAAGACTCATTTCTTGGTATTTTATCATGATTTCCGGATATGTCATACCTATATGAGTCCAGGTTAATCTCCAATTGGAATCAATCAATTCCAGTAAGTAAACGAAAATATATGGAAGTTTGAATAAACAGAGTTTCTAAACAAAGCAATTTTAGGGTTTTGTACATTCAACTTAACTTAAACTTGCATATATCCATACATATGCACCCAAGCATGAAAGTTCAATAAAAAATCAAGGATTTATATAATATAAATCGTAAATGAAAGAAAAATAGCAAGATTCATGGTTGGAATTACCTTAGGGGCTTTTTCGTAATTTTCTATGAATTTTCTTCAATTTTCTCCTCACACTTTCTTCCTAAACTTCAAAACTCTCTTTCCTTAAGCTTAAAATCTCTCATGGCTGCATTTTGGCTGAATAAAGAGGTAATTCCAAGGGTTTGAGGTCGGCCAAAGCCACCACCCTTCCCAACCAATGAGAATAAAACATTTGTTGCCATATTAAGACAAAATACTACTTAACGGATGGACTACTTTGCCCTTGTTTCGTAATTTTGGGATAACTTCTCACTCGAACCTCCGTTTCACGCACCGTTTGTTGTGTTACAACCATAACTCACTTGTCTACAACTATGTAGTTTTCACCTCAAGTCAATTGTTATGTCATAAAGGTCAAAACTAGCCTTAAACATGAACATTCCTACCGAAACCTTCAAAATTTTGTATTTGTAACTAATTCGACATTTCATGCTTTTTGAAGGTAGGATTAGACTAAACATAATAAATTAACATCATGTGTATTAATGACACACTAATCATATCACATAAGCTAGGCATGATTTAAGCATAATTAATCATAATTATATTCGGGTTGTCACACTCGGTGCCCAGGGAAAGGGCTAATTTGAAGTCGATGATCAAAGCTTCATATATTATCAGGAGTATTTATTATTAACCCTAGACCACTACTAGTAACATATAAAGATCCGTTTATGTAGAATTCATATCCAGGCATTTATCTTTTGAAGTTCCCTTCACTCAAGGATCTATACTTGAACACTATTTGGCTCTGCTCCAAGTAATGTTTGGATTCTTCTCGGGCAACGAATGTTTTTATTTTTCCTATTTTGGAGCTATATTCTGGAGAAGTATACCCAGGAAAGTGACCCTTTGAGCTCTCTTTTGAAGAAGTTTGCTTGGTTAATTTTTTTAAAGAATTTAATCAGGAGGATCTTTATCAGAAGTGAATTTGGCTATAAAATCTTCTATAATATCTCTTATAATGCCCTGACCCGATTTTATGGGTTACTCGTGGTCAACCCGATCTGACTTGAGCATTAGATGTGAAGTGAAATGAAATAAACTACATAATGTTGCTAGTCTAATTTTATTTAATTAACATTTCACTTGTTTCTCATGCGATTTCCATATCAAATCAAATTATGTGATAGACCCATGGGAATCATCCCCGGAATCCAACCATACAGAGCTACTGACATAAAATAAAAAGAATACTTACCTATATAATTCTCTCAAAATATGGAACCGCACCCAACTTACCATAACAAAGATAAGGGGATGAGTCGAATGCCCAGTGGGAAATACAAGAATGCAGTATGGAATGGAATGGCAGAACGAAGACTCCAACATTTTGTATCTTCGTGCACATGAAACCGCTACACACACACACACACACACACTTATATGCATGAAACCATTTTTTTCTTCAAAATATTTCTTACCCCGATAATTTACCTTAATCTTGTGAAAGCATTTTCCTTTTATTTGACTTGAGATTTATTCCTTGATATAACACACCTTGATAAATACTTAAAACAAATACACTTTGTTTAATCCAAATCATTTCTTTCCCAAAATTACACCTTTATTCATAACAATTCACATTATTTTGTTTGAAAATCATCCCTTCAACACCCGTAAACACCCTATTAGAAAATACTTATTTTCTTTTGAAAATGTTTAACAAACACACCCTTGTGTTAATTATGGGTTGAACCTCTTAAGGTTGCTAAACTACCCATATAATCAATTATCTTTACTATTCCATTACCTTATGGATGTTAAATAATTTTCTCATTACGTGTCCAATTTATCCTTTGTCAAAACATTTATTAATTCTTTCAAGTTAGGTTGTCCTTTGAAATGTTCACTACATAATCCATTTCTTTATACGTTTCATTTTCATTATATTTTTCTCATAATCTTTCAATAATTGCACACTTTAATGGGCTCCACACTACCGGCTATGCTATCATATGCTCTTGCGAGTATTTTTAGGTATTTAACCTAGGGATTCAGGCCCTCCTTAATTTTCTAGGTGTCATCCTAGTCCTTAATAGCGTGTCTTAATATTATATCAATTTCCACATTATTCCACTTTTTCTTTTCCCCGATAGAAGCCAAACCCGGGGTTTCCCCCCAACTTGTGTTATATTTTAAAATCATCACTTCTTGTCCTTTTATACTAACATGGATTTTATCCCAAAATCATGCTCATTTAGGACCAATTTGATTAGTACCCTATTAAAAATGTTAATACTTTTTCAACATTTTGGAGTAAGATTCTTCTTAAATTGGAAACATCTTTATTTCATCACTTTCTTTTCCCAATAATCAGTGAACATCTAAGACTAATTTATAAGAAAAATACCTTTTCTTTAGTAATACATGTAGCCTTGAAACCTTATATTTTTCACATTTTCAACACCCTTTTCACACACTTTAAGAGCCAAATTTTGTTATTAATTTATTACACGTTTAAACCCAATAAAACCTTCATTAAACTTGTTTATATGTTCAATCCCAAAATACTACTAGTTTATAAGTATGAGAAGATGGATTTTAAGTCCAAAAATCCTATTAATCGGGTCTAACATGTGATTTACTATAAAAATTTCATAATACTTGCAAAAATACATTTTTCAAGACTAAACGACATTTTTATTCTTCAAAACTTCAAAAATTATTCAATTTTATAAAATCTCAATTTTTCACAAGAATACTATGAAATATTTATTCATAAATTGTTTCCAACAAAATGAGAATTTTTCTTACATTTTTCTTCCATAAAAATGTTTAATACCAAGTTTTCTTTTAATATATCAATTTACTCTAAACCATTAAAACCCATTTTTACACACCATAAATAATGTAATTCTTATATCATGATGCATCGAACTCTTCAATCCTAACTATAAGACTACTAATATGAAAAATAGAGTCCTAAATAAATAGCAGTGTTTTTCCACCTCAAATATAGCTCTAAAAGTAGTGTATGAGGAGGAAGACGATGGAAACCCCCCACCTCCTATGGTGGCCTTAAAGAGGTTCCCTAGATCCATAAAGATTGCCTCCATTAAAACTCTACTAAAAAACCCCTTTAAGCTCCATACTTTCTTCTTCTTCCTCTCGAATAACCCCTAACAACAACTCTAAATTTCGTAGCTTTACTCAAGAATGGAGTAAATGGGTGTATAAGGCTAAAATATGGTGATATACATGTAAAATATGATGGAACGAGGTGGACAGATTGTGGTGTATGGTGGGTTGTGGTGGTTCAATGGTGGGAGAGCTCTCAAGGTTAGAGAGAGGGGAAATATGATCCAAAATATCAAAATGGGCTAACTTCTTCCCTTCATAGGAAACTTCATCTCCGAAATTATTGATCCTCCTATTCCTCAAGTTCATGGGATTTTCCAAATCTCATTCGAAGTCATAGAGATTCTTCGAAACAAAACCATAGAAGTCCTCAATTTCTAAGATCACATAACATGCCCTTGCACAACTTTTTTTTTTATCAAAATCCTAACATGAGACATCCTCTAACCCTCATAGGCACGCTAACCATCAATATCACACCACCATTTCGAGTCTTTACTCACGTGATGATCATATATAAACAAGTCCTAGGACTGTATTTGCTAATATCCAAAGCATATCAGTGCTTCAATCGACAACCCTCTCCAGTGATTAACACTCACCCAAGTATTAAACGTTATCAAACCAATAATCAGATTCATAATTACAAACCTTTTTTAATCTCAAGACTACATATCCTGCTTCCCTGCTAATTCTCGGGTCATCCTGACTACACAATTTTTCTCGAGATCAATACTAATCTTACATCGCTACTTTCTCACTCTGAGGAGTGATACACCGACCAAATCGTTATCGTGCACTCGACTGACATCTTTTAATACGTCACTCTAATGACCCTAGTATTACTTTAGGCATCTAATTTTGGAGCACTCACTTGTGTATCACACTAATTCACTCACCATGGAAAAGCACCACTATGGCCTAAATCTCATCGAGTTCTAACACTATACATTGTCCTTAAGTCACCATCCTGCGCCAGAGCCACTATTAGCCATGATAGCCAATCTTAAGGTCACTAATGCAAAGGAAAATGAATGATATGAGGAAATCGATTGGCTGAAAATGTATCGAGCGATACACATAACTTTGTACAATATGAAGGATACCTCAGATAGGGGCGCATCCAATTACTAAACTTCATTGACGATTCTAGGTCCACTCGTACTAGGCCCAACTAAGACGTACCGTGACATGGAACAAGCCCAAGCTACCGCAATCATTGGAATAAAAATCCTTGATTACCATGATCGAAAGGGACACACATAATAATCAAAGGAACAAACAATCATTCCCATAAAATCCCATCCTTAAGAGTCGGGGTAGGGATTACAAAAAGTGAACCTACATTGACTGATTTGAAGTTTATGACACCTCCCACACATTCTCAGTAGTACATAACTAGACACATACCCTCACTCCAGTCACCAACTATGACGAATAAAATCATAACCATTAATCCTTACCAGATGAAAACATCATGTGAATAAGTTGTCCTTTAGGAATTCAAATCCCAAACTTCCCTCCTTCAGAATAACGCACTCCCCCTACATGCATAACACATATGAACAACGTTGGTCGGTGAATGCCTAACGGCTTTGTCAAGTATACCTTTTCTACATATTTAGTGACATCATGACCAAACTAACACACCTAGTTCAATTGTAACACACCATACTTTTTATTGATTTTTATATGGAGATTAATTAGATTAAAATTGGGAAATTGATTCGAATTAAAATAAATATTAACTAACGTGATAAGGGTTGATATTTTTTTGTATGAATTATAATAAGTTTTACATAGTGAATGAGTAATAAATGAGTAAGAACGCATTATTATTGTCATGAGTAAGAAATACCACAGTTACGATAATTTAGTCGCGACGCGCGTGTCAGTTTTTTCGGGACATGAACTTATGACATAAAATGATAATTACTTATGGGTCATCCAAATTGTTGTTTTTCGTATCCTAGTGTGTTCGGTAGGGTCAAAATAGTAAAAAAAGTGTACTAAGGGGTTTGGATTGTGTCCCAGGGCATTTTTAGGCCAAAACGGCACCCCAAAAGGGCATTTTGGCATTTTATTTTTTAGGGTAAAGTTACCAACTAAATTTGAAGCAATATACAAACATACATGTGGGGTAACTTAGGGTTGAAAGTTTGAAAATAGTGATAGTCCATTAGAGGAGGGATGCAAAAGATTCCAAGGCTCCCCACACCATTTTTGCACCACGACCACTACCGGAACACAGATCGGAAGGAGTGGAAGATATCCCCACCAATTATTCATCACAAATCAGACCCACAATATATAGGCAAGTATTTATCTTGCATGTTTCTAAAATTTTATAATACCCATGTAGTGTACGATTTATATTTTGATGATAAATTGGTGTTCTTGGAATTTTGAGGATCAAACACATAAATCTTGGGTAGAATTTGCGTGTAGATAAAATCATTATGCGTATGGAAAAAGAAATTAATATATAAGTGTTGTTAATAATGGAAGAAATATGAGTTTTTTTTATTAAAAGAGATGAATAAAAATGAAAACTAGGGTTTTAATGGTTTTCGAAGAAAATCGTCTCTTGGATTTAATTTGGGGTAAATTAATGTTAGATTTACATTTGAAATCATTCTTATACACTTATATAATGTTCAGTAATATTGGTTGAGAAGTTGGCTAAGTTTCATGAAGATTTGAGAAAGTCATAATGGTGAAAAGTCATAAACGTAAGGAAGAAGAAGAGGAGTTGCTTGTAACAAATCGATTCGGCTCCTTAGCCGAATCGGTTCGGCTACCCGAACTTGCACAATTTTTCCTTTTGTTGTAATTTCCACACAAAGTGAATTAAGGGAAACTTGGGGTATAATTTTGTAATTAAATAAAGACTTTGAGGAGGTCAGTATGTATATAGTCAAGGCATGGTTGAACTTTAATGCGGGTAAACTTCGGATGTGAACTGATGATGATAAAACAATCGAGATGCGTAATGAGAAATCTAGTCAATGGATTACAGGATGGTTAAGGCATGACTTATGACTTAGATCAGTAGAGTACGAGTGTAGTAGATACTGAAATAACTTAACGGGTATCTTCGCCCCTTTCGATACAAATTAATACTTAGAATATGCAATATAAAAGTTATAATCGTATATCGATAAGAGTTAAGTCTTAGAGAGCTATATAAATATACAAAAAATATATGTAGGTTGAGTGTATACCTATATGGATGATATCTATAGGTTGAGTTCATAACTATACGAATTATATTTATAGGTTGTGTGTATATATATGGGCTATATTACAGGTTGAGTGTATACCTATACAAATTATATTCATAAGTTGTGTGTATGCCTATTATGTGCTTTCTTATGTGTGTAAACATACCTACGCTACCTGCTAACAAGGGAGGTTTCGTGTCGTTGATAATCTTATCCTGGTGAGCCCATTTGAAGGATTTTAGACTTGTGCCTCAGATCATAGATCCTAGGTATGGGCTATCTGAGTATATGATATTTTTTACGGTAAATTGGGCACGATTGGTGTGTGCATGACCCATAGACTTGGAACTATGTTTGATGCCAATATATGTTGATTTGATCTATGGTTCCAGGGTGACATTTGAACCGACAGTCCTTGATTTAGTAAGAGAGTTACATGGAATTGATAGCAGAGTATGCATACTTGCACCGCGATTCTCAGTCTGCAGATGCTGTAGTTGTATATATAGTTAGTGTTATACACATACACACACACACACACACACACACACACACATACATACATGTGTTATGTTCTACTTGTATGTGAAAGTAGGGGGTGTAGATAATGTATATGTATGAGATAACCAACTTAATGCGCTATTGTAGTAAACGTTAGCTAGTGTATATTTAAAGACGATTTAAGTAATTAATTGGTTTATTGATAACAAGCGTGAAATGTTAACTATGGTTTAACTGTGGCATATAAGGATAGGTTAATTATTAATACTACTATAGCGCACTATATGGGAAGTACTGGAGAAGATAATGAAATATTTAAGTGAGGACTAATGAGTGAAGAAAGGGGTACTTTATTTTACTATATGGGCGGTACGGGACATCCAAACCTGTTAGTGGTTAGATAGTTATTAATGAAACCTAGTCGGGATGGGTAGCATAGTTAGGTAGATGACGTTAGGAGTGCACATCAATTGAGAGGTGAGGAACTCAATGGAGTGTACATTGAACTAACATATGTACTCAATAACTTCTTTTAAACTGTGATAAATACTTGATAAATATTTTCAAACATTTTGGGCTCTAGATCGTTCGCAAAATATTTTTAAAACCTTTTAGTTGTCCATCCACAGAGACGTCAAACTTGATGATTTGTTCTAGGGATGCGTATCTTCAACACTTGGGGATGCTTGAAAGATTTGGATTAGATGCTTCAGTCACTTCATTCCTTGAGTTGGATGTAGTTTTTGTTTTTTCATTCGGGCATGCCGCCCCATTCAGTTAGTTTTGTTATTCAGTTTATGAGATTTTATATTTATGGATTCAGTTTTGTATCAATAGATGTTTATTAGATTTTATATATGGGAACCAATAGTTTATTCGGTACTATGCTTTTTAGTTATTTATTTTATGATTGCTTCAGATTATCACTACTACGGAATTGAATTGGTCATTGTATTTATCTATGCGTGTTGTTATTGTTAAATAAAATTATAAAATTTGGCAACGGCTTTTTTCATATTAGGTGGTTAGTAAAATTTTAAAATGTTTTCAACAGTGATGCTAAGAATGAACTAAATGAGATTTCTCTTTTATTTTTATAAAGGAATAATCACCCGGTATTTAAAAAGGCGGTGTGTCACAGATGGTATCAGAGCATCAGGCTCTAGTGTCCTTAAAATGTGTGCGGCTTTTTTTATGTTTCAATGTAGAGTTATTTATTATTGATCTCTATTATAATATTTATGTATTCATCTATGTATTCGACTTACGTTATGCTGCTAGTAAGTATAGTCGATGTGATTCATATACAAGTTCTATTGGTTTCGTTCACCGAATAATATAGGACGATCAGCAAGGGTCATTAGACGGACTTCAAGAGGAGGGGCCTAGTAAAAGCCATAGAGTATTCTGAAAATGATGATCCCGTTAGAAGTCACCATGATTATTGTCGAGGAAGACGACAATAAGATGATCACTTGAGAGCAGTAGCATCCCCTAGCACAGTCGTAGATAACACTAGGGCAAATCCAGACTCACCCAGCGTAGTTGATAGGGGAGGGAGTCAGAGGAACCCTTTTTAAGAGACGCCTATAATTATTTAGAGAAGAGAAAAAGTGTGATGGTACAATGGAAGGAGTAACCCAAAGGCAATTGGGTAGGGTGGAGTACAACGACACCTAGTATTAAATTTCAGGCAAAATTATTTTTCTGCTCATACAAAAAACGCTGTAATGATGGGAATCATTCACCAGAACCGTGAAGAGATACATTACTAATGAGAAATTTGGGTGAGATTTGACCATAAGATATTCCATCTGCTCTTTAGATAGTGATGCAAATGGATAGTTGGAACTTATCATAAGTGGGGCAATTAAAGACCAACAGTGAGAGAGAAGATGACTTTTTAGCAAACTTTATGCCCAACGGAGGGGATATGGAGAATGAAAAGGGTTCGTAAGTTGATAATGGACTCATGGGTAGAGTACACAAACGTGGATGGGAAATACATCTAGGATGACTAGTGGTTATGTGATCAAGGTAATATGTTTACAAGTTTATAGCAACACTTCCATGATAATGGATCCAAGAGGGTTGGAGAATCTAGCCAAACAACAAGGCTAGAGTAAAAATGTACTCGTAAAGAAGCACAGGAGGGTATACCTAGTCAGGGCCCCATTTAAATGATTCGTATCAATTAAATCCCTATCAAGTGACGGTGAATTTAGTCAGACCCGTCAAGGTTAGCATCGAGTTCTATAGGGCTAGCTGAGTCAAAGGGACAACGGGGATAGAAATTGGGGTCAAAACTACTAGGTCCAAGAAAAGAACACCCAAACATGGCCAGTGAGGCCAGAGATAGGGGATGGCACAAAAGGGTATCGGATTGGGAAGGTAGATGGGAACGGTGCGAGTAGGGCACAACAGTAGTGGCAGAAACTAGACTTCCAGAAGGGGAATAGGACAAAGAGATTTAATTATGAAGGCTACCAGCCCGATAGTGGTGAGATCAGGAAGGACCTGCAGAGTCCTCACAGCAGCAGTAACATTTCGTGTCTCAGGACTAAGGGAATGGCGAGGAAGTCCAACAGGGCCAAGGCCAGGAGCAGGAGAGTTTTTATGGAAATTATTAGGATTCTGGAGAGACGAGCCATCGAAAAAAGGATTTCCCAAAGTGGGGCAGGGGAAAATACAGGATGAGAGCCTGTATATACAATAATTGCAGCAGATCAGGGGTAAGTTTCAATGCGATAGTTATGCTCAATAACCTGTTGACCAGTCAAGGTACATGGAAAATGGAGATAGAATTTTTGTCTTGTTTTTATGTGTTTAGGATAAGTGATGTGACATTGGTGAGTCACAATATATGATTATTTAACACTTAAATTCACGGGCGAGTCACATTTAGTTGGTGTGTTGGAAATGTCCACCATATCAGGTATATATTTACCATCTGGTAGCGGGGCTCTTTAGTGATTCCTGCGGGGGAGAGATTGTGCACAATGGGAGGATCATTGTATTGTGTAAATTAGTTTTACTACTTTTTAGAGTTATGAAAGTAGAATTTATTATGATCATTTTTAGTGATTGGGTATCGGTGAAAGTGTGATAAGATTATGGTGCTCATTATTCCAGGGGTATATATATTGTTTTTGCAAGGCATCACCAGAAAGAAGGTCGAGTCTGTATATATATATATATATATATTATTGTAGTGTATCATAGACTTTAATGATTATATTTCCTTGTAATATTTAATCCCGATTAGTAGGGACGTTTGGTGATGTAATTCAGGGTATATCAATTTATTATCGAGCGGAGAAGTTTACCTCATTATTAATTTAGCACAAAGGACTCAGTATTAGTAAGATTTCCATGTTGTATATCATCTTTAGTGACTTGAGAGTGGATGACTAGACTTTTTATGTCACAATACGGGGATATGGGGTTACGGGTTATGTGCTGGGGGACTAACGCATCTCGATGACTAATAATGTTAGTTAGTAGTGTATCGAGGGGGTTCCTTGTTTGGATTTCTCTTTGTGAGACATCCCACGCATGAAACATAGCGAACGTCAGGATATGGAAAATGTTTGGACTTTAAGAAATCAGTTTAGTACCTTCGTTATTATATCTGTGTGTAGTTATAACTAAGAAATGATAGTTATATTTTGACTTAAGGCCATTAGAGCCATATGATGTTGATGTGAGAATAATTAAGTTGCGATTAACATAGTGGATGAGTGGAACTTTATTGTATAATCATGCCTAGTATACAAGTCTTAATATTAAATCAATATATTACGTTCGGTTGATTTTTGTAGAAATGCATGGGACATAGGGTGTATGGGTGCCCTAGTTTGTTGAGATTTTCAGTATCATTCACGAGGAGAAAACATGGAAACATATGAAATAAACTTAGATGCATGAGTAAATTAAATATGTAACTATAATGAGACAAATAGAATCTAATTCCATTGTGAGCAAGGCGTGTTAACATAAATTGAAGAGTATGCGAAGATGGGTGATTATAGTTTTGAAAACTACAAGGAATGTACATTTTAGATTTTCTAGTGTAATCAAGAACTACTATGTGCAGAGGAGTAATATGACTAGAGTTACATCATAACTAACTATAGATGTAAAAGCCTGACGTGAATAGTCAGGTATTATTGCAGTTATCTCCCACGAAGGTTGAGTATATGATTTAAAAAGGGGGAAGTTGTCCCCTAGGGAGGAGGGGACCTTTCCCAAAATAATAAATGGTATAGCCCTTAGAATGTCGCCTCGATCGTGCTGAAATACTCTTAGGAGAAGGGTAACTAGTTTCACAGGAGCCAAGGTGAAATGGTAAACGAAAATCAAGGAGTACTTCGAAGTAAAGTGATTAGGGCAGATTGATCACTAGCTCGAATGATAAGGTATAGACCTTTCAGACTAAGTAGTACCAACAGCGTAATGTTCCCAACTTTAGAAAGATGTGGATATCGTACAAGGAAGTATGTCGTACTATTAGTGTAGATCTTATCCTAATTTCGAGGACGAAATTCCTTTACAAGGGGGGAGTATGTAACACTCCGTATTTTTTTAATTATTTTTATATGGATATTAATTAGATTAAAATTGAGAAATTAATTCGAATTAAAATAAATATTAATTAGTGTGATCAGGGTTGATATTTATTTATGTGATTTATATTGAGTATTACTTAATTAATGACTAATAAATTAGTAAGAATGCATTATAATTGTCATGAGTGATAAATACAGCAGTTACAGTAATTTAGTCGAGACGCGCGTGTCAGTCATTGCGAGACATGAACTTATGAAATAAAAGTAGAATTACTCATGGGTCATCCAAATAGTCATTTTGAGTATGCCAGTGTGTCCGGAAGGATCGAAATAGTTAGAAGAGTGTACTCAGTGGTTTGGATTGGGTCCCGATGCATTTTTAGGGCAAACCGGCACCCCAAAAGGTTATTTTCATCGTTTGGCTTTTTAAGGTAAATGGACCAACGAAATTTCAAGTAATATATCAGCATACATATGGGTTAACTTAGGGTTAGGAGTTAGGAAACGGTGATAGGCCACTAGAGGAGGGAGGAGAAGGCTTCTAAGGCTCCCAACACCATTTTTGCACCACGGCCACCACCGAAACACAGATCGAAAGGAGAGGAAGATATCCCCACCAATTATTCATCACAAATCAGAACCACAATATCTAGTCCAATATTTATCTTGCATATTTCTAAAAGGTTATAATATCCATGTAGTGTAGGATTTATATTTTGATGATAAATTAATGCTCCTTGAATTTTGAGGATCATACACATGAATCTTGGGTAGGATTTGGGTGTAGATTGGATCATTATGTGTATGGAAAACGAAATTAGCATATGAGTGTTGTTAATAAAGGAAAAAATATGAGTTTTTTATTAAAAGAGATGAAGAACAATGAAAACTAGGATTTTAATGATTTAAATGAAAATTGGTTCTTGGATTGAATTTGTGGTAAATTAATGTTAGATTTTTGTAGGAAATCATTCTTATGCACTTATATAATGTTCAGTAATGTTGGTTGAGAAGTTGGTTAAGTTTCATGAAGATTATAGAAATTCATAATGGTGAAAATTAAAAAATGTAAGGAAGAAGACGAGGACCTGCTTGTAGAAAATCGATTCGGCTCCTTGGCCAAATCGATTCAGTTGCCCAGACTTGCACAATTTTTCCTTTTGTTGTAATTTCCTCACAAAGTGAATTAAGGGAAACTTGGGGTATAATTTTTTAGTGAAATAAAGACTTTAAGGATGTATGTGGGTATATAGTCAAGGCGTGGTTTAACTTTAATGCGGGTAAACTTCAGATGTGAACTGATGATGATAAAACGATCGAGATGCGTAACGAGAAATTTAGTCATGATATTGCGAGAAGGTTAAGACATGATTTATGACTTAGATCAGTAGCATATGAGTGTAGTAGCTACTGAAATAACTTAAGGGGTATCTTTGGCCCTTTGGAAACAAATTAATACTTGGAAGATGCGATACAAAACTTATAATCGTATATCGATAAGACTTAAGTACTATAGAACTATATTAATATACGAAAAATATATGTAGGTTGAGTGTATACCTGTACAGATTATATCTATAGGTTGAGTGCATAACTATGAGAATTATATTTATAGGTTGTGTGTATATATATATGGGCTATATTATAGGTTAAGTGTATACCTATATGAATTATAATCATAACTTGTGTGTATGCCTATTATGTGCTCTTTTATGTGTAAACATACCTACACTACCTGCTATTATGGGAGGTTCCGCATCTTAGACAGTCTTATACTGATGAGCCAATTTGGAGGATTTTAGACTTATGCCTCAGATCATAGAACCTAGATATAGGCTATCTGAGTGTACGATAGTTTTCACGATCAATTGGGCCCGATTGGTGTGTGCGTGACCCATAGACTTGGAACTATGTTCGCCGCCAATATGTGTTGATTTGATCTATGGTTCGAGGGTGAAATCTGAACCGATAGTCCTTTATTTAGTAAGAGTGGTACTTGGACTTGATAGAAGAGTATGCATACTTTCACCACGATTCTTAGTCCGGGGATGCTGTAGTTGTATATATATATACACACACACACACACACACATACATATGTTATGTCCTACTTGTTTGTGAGAGTAGTGGGTGTAGATAATGTATATGTATGAGATAACCTACTTAATGCGTTATGGTAGTAAAAGTTAGATAGTGTATATCTAAAGACGATTTCAGTAATGGACTGGTTTATTGATAACATGCCTGAAATGTTATCTATGGTTTAATTGTAGCATATGAGGAAACATTAATTATTGTTACTACTACACCGCACTCTATGGGAAGTACTGGAGAAGTTAAAGAAATAATTAAGTGAGGACTAATGAGTAAATAATGGGATACTTTAGTGTACTATATGGGCGTTACAGGAGATCCAAACATGTTAGTGGTTAGATAGTTATTAATAAAACCTAGTCGGGATGGGTAGCATAGTTGGGTAGATGACGTTAGGAGTGCACATCAATTGAGAGGTGAGGAACTTAATGGAGTGTACGTTGAACTAACATGTGGAGTCAATAACTGCTTCTAAACTCTGATAAATGTTTTCAAACATTTTGGGCAAACCTTTTAGTGATCCAGCCACAATGATGTCAAACTTGATGATCTGTTCTAGGGATGCTTATCTACAGTACTTGTGGATGCTTGCAAGATTTGGATTAGATTATTTAGTCACTTCATTCCTTGAGTTGGATGCAGTTTATGTTATTTCATTCCGGCATGTCGCCCCATTTAGTTAGTTCTTTTATTCAGTTTATCAACTTTTATATTTGTTGATTCAGTTTTATATCATTAGATGTTAGTTGAATTTTGTATTCGGGAACCTATAGTTTATTCAGTACTATGCTTTTTATTTATTTATTTTGTGATTGCTTCAGATTATCATCACTGCGGAGTTGAATTGGTCATTGTATTTGTCTCTATGTGTTGTTATTGTTAAATAATATCATAAAATTTTGTAATGGCTTTTTGAATATTAGGTGGTTACTAAACTTTTAAAATGTTTTCTATAGTGATGCTAAGAATGAACTAAATGAGATTCCACTTTTTTTTCAAAGGAATAATCACTCAGTATTTAAATAGGCGGGGTGTCACAGATGGTATCAGAGCATCAGGTTCTAGTGTCCTTAAAATTTGTTCGGATTTTCTATGCTTCAATGCAAAGTTATTTAATATAGAGCTCTATTATAATATTTATGTATTCCTATATATATTATACTTACGTTCTCCTACTGGTAAGTATTGTCAATGTGATTCATATACAAGTTCGATTGGGTTTCTTTCACCGAATAATAAAGGACGAGCAGCGAGGGTCATTAGACGGACTTCAGGAGGAGGGTACCAGTAAAAGTGATAGAGTATTTTGAAAAGGATGATCCCGTTAGAAGTCACCATGGTTATTTTTTAGGCAGACGACAATATGATAATCACTTTAGAGCAGTAGGGTCCCCTAGAACAGTCATAGATAATAGTAGGGCAAATTCAGACTCACCCAGCGTTGTTGATAGGGGAGGGAGTCGGAGGAACTATTTCGAATAGATGCCTATAATTATTTAGACAATAGAAAAAATTTGATGGCATAATGGATGGAGATAACCCAAAGGTAAATGTTTAGGGTGGAGTACTACGACACCAAGGATTAAATTTCAGGTGAAATTATTTTTGTTGTTATAAGAGTACCGTTGTAATGATAGGAGTCAGTCACCAGAACCATGAAGAGATACATTAATTTTTAATGAGAAATTTGGGTGCGATTTGAACATAAGATATTCCATCTACTATTTAAAAAGAGAGGCGAATGGAGTTTTGGAACTTATCATAAGTGGGCCAATTAAAGAACAATAGTGAGAGAGATGTTGACTTGTTTAGCAAACTTCTTGCCCAACGAAAGGGATACGAAGAATGAAAACGGTTTGTAAGTTGATAATGGACTCATGGCTAGAGTACACAATCATGGATGGTCAATGCAACTAGGATGACTAGTGGCTATATCATCAACGTAATATGTTTATAAGTTTATAGCAGTGTTTCAATGAGAATGGATCAAGGAGGGTTGGAGAATCTAGCCTAAGAGCAAGGCTGGAGTAAAATGGTAGTAGTAAAGAATAACAGGAGGGTATATCTAGTAGGGGAACCATTTAAATTATTCATATCAATTAAATTCCTACTAAGTGATGGTGAATTTAGTCAGGGCCGTCAAGGTCAGCTTAGAGTTCCATAGGGCTAGCGGAGTCAAAGGGGCAACGGGGATAAAAAATGGGGTCAAAACAACCAGGTCCAAGAGAAGAACACCCCAACATGGCCAGTGAGGACAGAGATAGGGGATGTCATAAAAGGGTGTCAGGCTGGGAAGGTAGATGTGAATGGTGCCTATGGGGCACAACAGAAGCCACAAAAGTTAGACTTCCAGAAGGGAAATAAGACTAAGAGATTTAATTCCGAAGGATACAAACCCGAGAGTGGTGAGATCAGGCAGGAGCAGCAGAGTCCTCACAATAGTAGCAACCTCCCATTCCTTAGGTCTATTAGAATGGCGGGGAAGTCCAGCAGGGCCAGGGTCGAAAGTAAGACAGTTTTTATGGAAATTGTTACGATTGTAAAGAGATGGTCCATAGGAAAAAATATTACCCAAAGCATGGCAGGGGAAACTACAGGATGAGATCCTGGATATACAACCATTACAGTAGATCAGGGTTAAGTTTTGATGCGAGAGTTATGCTCAGGAACCCGTTGACCAGGCTAGATAGATGGAAAATGGAGATAGAATTTTTATCTTGTTTTTATTCATATAGGATAAGTCTGGTGACATGGGTGCATCAAAATATATGATTATTTAACAGTACAATTCATGAGCGTGTCAGATTTAGTGGGTGCATTAGTCGTGTCCACCTTATCAGGTATATATTTACTGTTTGGTAACGGGGCTCTTTGGCTTTTCCTACGGGGGAGCAGTTTCATATTTGGGCTTTTTAGGGTAAAGAGACCAACGAAATTTCAAGTAATATATCATCATACATATGGGTTAACTTAGGGTTTGGAGTTCAAAACATGTATAGGCCATTAGAGGAGGGAGGAGAAGGATTCCAAGGCTCCCCACACCATTTTCGCACCATGACCACCGACGGAACACAGATCGGATGGAGAGGAGGGTATACCCACCAATTATTCTGCACAAATCCGGCCCATAATCGCTAGGCAAGTATTTATATTGCATGTTTCCTAAAGGTTATAATACCCACGTAGTGTAGGATTTGTATTGTGATGATAAATTGATGTTCATGGAATTTTAAGGATCAAACACATGAATCTTAGGTAGGATTTGCATATAGAATGGATCCTTATGTGTATAGAAAAACAAATCAGTATATAAGTGATGTTAATAATGGGACAAATCTGAGTTTTTGATTGAAACAGATGTAGAGCAATTGAAAACTCGAGTTTTATATATTTTAAAAGAAAATCGAATCTTGGATTAAATTTGTTGTAAATTAATGTTAGATTTTCATTGGAAATCATTCTTATACACCTATATAATGTTCAGTAATGTTAGTTGAGAAGTTGGTTAAGTTTAATGAAGATATGAAAAATTTATAATGGTGAAAATTCATAAACGTGAGGAAAAAGAAGAGGAATTTCTTATAATTCGGCTCCTTCGCCGAATCGATTCGAACCACGACGGAATCGATTCGACTACCCAGACTTGCACAGTTTGCCTTTTGTCGTAATTTCCTTACAAAGTGAATTAAGGGAAACTTTGGGGATAACTTTGTAATTAAATAAGGAGGTTAGTAGGGATATTGTCAAGGCGTGGTTGGACTTTAATACAGGTAAACTCGGGATGTGAGCCGATGATGATAAAAAGATTAAGATGCGTATGGAGAAATTTAGTAATTGGATTATGGGAAGGTTAAGCCATGACTTATGACTTAGAAAAGTAATGTAAGAGTGCAGTAGCTACTGAAATAACTTAAGGGGTAACTAGGGACCTTCGGGTATAAATTAATACTCGGGAAGATGCGATAGAAAGTTATAATCGTATATCAATTAGACGTTGATTATTTGAGAGATATATAAATATACGAAAAATATTTATTGGTTGAGTGTATACTTATATGGATTATATTTATAGGTTTAATGCATACCTATAAGGATTATATCTATAGGCTGAGTGGATACTTATATGAATTATATTTATAGGTTGTGTGTATATTGATACGGGCTATATTATATGTTGAGTGTATACCGAAAAGAATTCTATCTATAAGTTGGGTGTATGCCTATTATGTGCTTTGTTATGTGTGTAAACATACCTATGCTGACTTTTATCAAGGGAGGTTCCACATCGTGGACAGTCTTATCCTGATTATCCCATTGGGGGGATTTTAGACTTATGCCTCAGAACATAAAAGCTAGGTACGGGCTATCTGAGTGTATGATAGTTTTGGCAGTTAATTGGGCACACTTGGTGTGTGCGTGACCCATAAACTTGGAACTATGTTAGCCTCTAATATGTGTTGATTTGATCTATGGTTAGAGGGTGACATAGGAACAGATATTCCTTGATTTAGTACAAGAGGTACATGGACTTGATAGGAGAGTATGCATACTTGCGTCGCGCTTCTTAGTCCGGGGATGCTGGAGTTGTATATATAGATAGTGTGATATATATATATATATATATATATATATATATATACACACACACACACACACACATGCGTTCTATCCTACTTGTATGTGAAGTAGGAGTGTAGATAATGTATATCTAAAAGTTATTTAATTATGAGATAACCCACTTAATGCGTTATGGTACTAAAAGTTAGATAGTGTATATCTAAAGCCAATTTAAGTAGAGAAATTTTATGTATTTTTTTACTGATAACATACGTGAAATGTTAACTATTGTTTAATAGTAGCATACGAGGGAACGTTAATTATTGATACTACTATAGCACATTGTATTGGAGGTACGGGAGAAGTTAAAGAAGTATTTAACTGAGGATTAATGAGAAAATAATGAGATAATGTTGCATACTGTATGGGCGGCAAGGGAGATCCAAACCTGTTAATTCATAGATAGTTATTTATGAAACCTAGTCGAGCTAGGTAGCATAGTTGGGTAGATGCCATTAGGCGTGAACATTAGTTGAGAGGTGAGGAACTCAATCGAGTCTATGATGAACTATAACATGTGTAATCAATAAGTGATTTTAAACTATGATAAATACTTGCTAAATGTTTTCAAAAGTTTTGGGTTCTGGATCATTTGCAAAATGTTTTAAAAAACTTTTAGGTGTCCAACCATAGAGACATCAAACTTGATGATCTTTTCTAGGGATACGTAGCTTCAATACTTATGGATGCTTGCAGGATTTGGATTAGACACTTCAATCACTTCATTCCTAGAGTAGGATGCAGTTTGAGTTATTTCATTTGGGAATGCCGCCCGATTCAGTTAGTTCTTTTATTCATTTTATTAGAATTTGTATTAGTGGACTCATTTTTATATCATTAGATGTTAGATGGATTTTGTATTTGGGAACCGATGGCTTATTCGGTACAATGCTTTTAAGTTATTTATTTTGTGATTGCTTTCAATTATCATTACTGCGTAGTTGGATTGGTTATTGTATTTTTCTCTACGTGTTGTTATTGTGAAAAAAAAGATAAAATTTGGCACCAGCTTTTTGAATATTAGGTGGTTAGTAAACTTTTAAAATGTTTTCGACAATGATACTAAGAATAGACCAAATGAGATTCCTATTTTTTTTTCATAAAGGACTGATCACCCAGTATTTAATTAGGTGGTATGTCTCATCAATGTCATACCGTGATCGCATCCCAATGTCTCCTTAGGAAGAGCCCCATTAAGAAAAATATTCTCCTTATAATTATCCTTCAACTACACAAGGCTGTCACTAAGCTTATTTTTGAGTTCTACACAAATTGAATTTACGTGAAGACCACACTAATCGTCATAGGCATTCTAGGGACGGTAAGTACCACACAGGGCTACATCTTCTAATCCGTACCGTCTTGGAAAGATGTGCCAAGAACTAGTCCCTACCTTGATAGGGATATCCTAACTTATAATGTCGACACATGCCAATATTCTAATCATGCTTCGATATCCCCCTTTTAGGGTGCCATTTTCAAGTTTCCACATGTCATCATTAATATAACTTCCGAATAAATTTACTAGTACTCATAAAAAACAGGTGTCATACTGCATATACAAGTCATTCCAGGATGCACGAGCATCGCGACACTCGGCACGTACATTATACGACTCTTTTAAACCTTGATTGACAACCTGCGGCTATTAACTGACTGTCAAAACAATCATCACCAGGACACTAGTACTTCTTCATATCGGACTCAAGTAGTTTCCAAAGGACACCATACATACTCCTAAAAAATTAACAAGATTTCATCATCCATGACTTTCTCATCATACGCGCGCTCTACAAATTTTTCAATACCCACATCTTGATTACTATGTTCTCATAAATACAATAGTCTATGAGCTTCTACATATGGCACACCTTAACCGTCGTACACATTACAACGTCGTAGTAGTCAATTTCTATTCCTAATAACGCCATACACGATTTATCCTATGGACACTCCAAGATTCCTTTAAACCACCTTGCATCTAGCCATTAATTAAGACACTAAAAAGGGACCTAACTCTTAGATAAAAAAATTATTTTCCTTACCGACAGTTGTGGCCAAAATCCACGTTCCAAATCACAGACTGACACTAATAAGAATTCTTATATGATGTCGTCTACAACATATAAACCTCTAGGTATGCATCACCAACATCACTAAAGTTCAAATTCCCCGAAGTTTCATCATATTTCCAATAAACCCGACATGGAAGACTATCTAAAGTTTACTTCCTAACTCTCCTTAATCATCATTGTTCCATACGTAGCATACTCACCGTAATTTTCCCGTAACCCTCATGATACTGGGCGAGGTACAACTTTCATTCAACAATCACCAAGACATATACTTTGAATAGTAGTATTTTACTCACTCAGAACGTATACACATCCCCAAGGATCAAATTCATCTAATTACAACATCATTATTATCTATCTCAAAGTGTGGCACCCCAGAACTCATTGCGTTCTTATCACAACCAATACTGCTTAGGCATGATGACCTAGTCCCTGAATCTCCATAGTTGATTTTGCAATATCTATATCTATAATTTACTTGACATTACTCAAAAATTTTCATCTTAATTGTCCTATCACATCGTCAATTATTGACACAAAAGCAACTCACACTGAAAACCACGATGTCGTCACTATTGGCACGCACAGTCACCTGTAAATTACTAACATATCTAAATCAGAGGTGTAAAAGTTATTAATGAAAACTAACTTGTTCGTATTCCACTTTGTAATAAATTACACGTTATGCAAATTTCCTTGACTCCGGTCTCGAGAAGACGACCTGAAACTTTCACCAATCTAGCGTGACTGACCTAAAACAGCACCGACGTCAAAAGATCTACTACCGACTTCACCACGTCACTCCCAAAGGAACCTTGAACCCAGAGCTTTGATGCCATTTGGTTTTCTTATTTCTTATTGAATTAAAATCTTCATGCATATGGGGTGCGTAATGAGTCATTAGTAAGGATTCCATCTTAGTTGAGTGAGTCCTCCCCGCTTTCTTCTTTGTTCTCTAATGGTTGGTCATCCTAAGTTTTTAGATACAATGGAGGAGGTGGGGAATCCACCTGTGAGAGGCACTATGATGTTCTACCTATGCTCCAAGATGAAGAAGCAATAAGAAGCTAAATAAGGAGGAATTCCCACGAGATGAGATATGCCTTGTCTGCTTCATAGATTTCAATCTTAATGTAGTAACCAAGCATAAGTAAGTAGTTCGTCAGCCATTAATAAGAAATATGTAATTCTATGTTAATGTTTAGAATTTTCTGATCGCCTATCGTGATTAACCATTGTGCATTGGTTAATAGGCATCGGTTAATCCTAATAACAACATAGCCATACCTAATAGAATCAATTTTATAACGCACTGACCCGCATTTATGGGTTACTTGTAGTTAACCGGTTTAATCCGATCATTTGATGTGAAGTGCAATTAAACAACCTGCATAATGTTTCTAGTCAAATTTTATTACATTAGCATATCACTCATTTAGCATGAGATTTCCATTACAAATCAAACTACGCGAGGTACCGGTGACAAGTGTCCCCGTAATATAAGCATACATAGCTACTAATGTAAACTAAAGAGAATACTCACTTGTATAACGTTGTCAAAATATGGAACCACGCCCAACCTGCCATTACAAAGGCGAGGGAGTGAGCCGAATACCAAGTGGAAAATACAAAAATGCATTATGGAATCGAACGTAAGAACGAAGACTAACACATTATATCTATGTGTGCATGCAACCACTATAAACACACACACACACACACACACTTACAAGCATGGAACCATTTTTATTCCAAAAACATTACTTACCCAAATTAATTTACTTTAATCTTGTAAAGAAATGTAGTTTTTACTTGACTTGACATTTATTACTTGATTTAATACACTCGGTTGAATACTTACAACAAATACACTTTGTTTAAGAAAAAACATTTCTTTCCCAAAATTACCACTTTATTCATACCAATTCGCGTTAGTATTTTATTTTAAAATCACCCCTTCAATACACGCAAACACCTTATTAAAAAATACTTATTTTCCTTTGAAAACCATTCATAAACACACCCTTGTGGTAATTACGGGTTAAACCTCTTTAAGTTTCTCAACTAACCAATTATTCCCTCATCTTTACCACTCCTTTACCTTATGGACGTTAATCAATTTTCTTATTACTTGTCCACTTTATCCTTTACTGACACATTTACTAATTCCTTCGTGTTAAGCTATCTTTTCACATGTTCACCACACAATCCATTTCTTGACCCGTTCCATTTTCATTACCTTTTTCTCCGAACCTTCAAATAACTGCATCCTTTCATGGGGCTCCACACTGCCGGCTATGCCACCATATTTCAACCCAGGTCTCCAAGACCTCCTTAATTTTCCCATTGTCATCCGAGTCCGTATTAATATGTTTTAAAATTTTGCAAATGTCCACATTATTCTACTTTTCCTTTTTCCCAGCTGAAACCAAAACCATGGGTTTCACCTCAACTTGTGTTTCACTTCAAAATCATCATTTCTTGTCCTTTTTACACTAACATCGATTTTATCCGAAAATCATGTTAGTTTAGGATCATTTTGTTTAACACCTTTTCATAAAAATCTTTCACTATAAGTAAGATTTCCACTTCCCCATTTGATTCCAAACTTGTAGTTTCCTCCATTTTCACAAATTTATATTTCTAACACACCATTAAGTTACCCACACTAACTTCTTAAGTGTTTCTAACACATTAACATTTTTTTAACATTTTAGAGTAACAATCTTCTTGAAATGGAAATAGCATTATTTAATCACTTTCTTTTCCATGTAATCACTGAACATCTAAGACAACTTTATAAAAAAATACCATTTTCTTTATCAATACATGTACTCTTCAAACCTCATACTTTTGACAATTTCAACACCCTTTTCACACACTTTAAGAGAAAAAATTTATACTTTCTTTGTTTCATTTTTAAACCCAATAAAACCTTCATTAAACTTGTTTATATGTTCAATCCTAAATACTACAAAACCTTCAACTAACTTGTTTATATGGGTCTAACATGTGATTTACTCTCGAAATTTCACAATACTTGCAAAAATAAATTTTTCAAGACCAAAGGACATTTTTATTCATCAAAACTTCAACAAATGTCAAATTTGATAATATCTGAATTTTTCACAATAAAACTTTGAAACATTTATTCATAAATTTTTTTCCAACAAAATGAGCATTTTTCGAACATTTTTATTCCAAAAAAATTTTAATACCAAGTTTTCTTTAAATATTTAATTTTACTCAAAACCATTGAAACCCGTTTTATAAACCCATTTTTACAAACCATAAGAAATGTCATTCTTAAATCATAATGCATCCTACTCTTCAATTCTAGCAATAAGACTACTAATATGCAAAATAGAGTCTGAAATAAAGAGCAGAGTTTTCGCACCTCAAATGTTAATCCAAAAATGGTAGATGAGGAGGAAGATGATGGATAAATCCCACCTCCTGAGGTGGCCTTATGGAGGTTACCTGTCTCCTCAAATCTTGCCTTCATTAAAGCTTCATTAAAACCCCCCATTCTTGCTCTACACTTCTTTCTTCTTTTTCTTAAAAAAATCCCCCAACAATAACTCTGAATTTCATAGCCTTGCTCAAGAATGGATGAAATGGGTGTATAAGTCTTAAATATGGTGGAATAAATGTAAAATATGGAGGAATAAGATGGAGGGATGGTGTTGTATGGTGGTTTGTAGTGGTTGAATGGTGGGAGAGCTTTAAAGGCTAGAAAGAGGGGGGAAATCTGATCCAAAATGCCCAAATAGGCTTACTTACACTTATATACTCCCCCAACCCCTAAGGGTTTAAATTCCCAAAATTCCCCCACACCCAACTCTTTGAGACAAGGGTAATCTAGTCTTTAAACCATGTTTGATCTGGGCCACCAAGAAGTGGACACATCATCAGATTAAGTGTTTCATGTCGTGACATCATGTTAAAAAGGAGAATATTTTCAAATTCTACTTTGCTTCTTTGAATGACCATGAGACTTGTTACAATGAGATTGCTCACTTATTAGAACGACCCTTCCAACGAGGTGTTCTAATGAGAAATTAGCACAAGCGTGAAATGGACGAAGCTCTAGTCGTCAGAAGCCTCATTGGAATGAGAATGCCCTTGGTTTAAAAGATATTTGAATTTTTTGAAATAAACTTTGAGTTGTGAAAACTTCAATTCGGTAGGCACAAAGGCTACAAAGTTACCCAAACAGGATCTAGGATCCATCTTACTAAGTCTAAGGCCCAACTAAGTCGTACTAAATCACCAAATTACATGAATATGGTAAACATCCTGGGGCGAGTGTTATAACTATTTTCTTGGGTTCATAATGTATATAATTCATGTAGTGGTAAGTTTGTGTAGACGACAGTAGTGTGGGCCTGGAAATATAGTTTCATCCTTCGCGACATTTCGGTGAGGGCTAAAAAAAGATTCTCCAGTTATGGGTACCATATTTCACCTCTTTGAAAGGCCATACGAGTGTAGTAAACTGGTTTTTATAACCCATTTTATGCTAATGAGTTCCGAGCCAACCATCAACTTATATACTACCAGGTATAAGTATAATTTCTCCCTCATGAGTAATCGGGAAGGCAATGGTGGATGTCCCAAATATTTCTTCACCTCTATAAAGGCATTCTCACATTCTTTATTCAACTCAAAAGTTTTTCTTAAGAACTGGAATAAGGGTAAGAATTTGTCAATAACTTGGGAAATAAACCTATTAAGGTAAGCTACTCTTCGAGTTAGCTTATGTACATCCTTCTTGGATAAGGGAGACTGCATATCAATCAATGCTTTGATCTTATCTCTATTGGCCTCAATGCCTCTTTGATTTACTATAAATCCCAGGAATATTCCTTCAGGCACACCAAAAATGCATTTCTTAGGATTGAGCTTCCTCTAGTGTTTCTCTAGTCGATAAAATGTTTTTCTCATGTCCATAATATGGTTGAAAGCTTTCTCGCTTTTGGTAAGCATGTCATCCACATACACCTCTATATTTATACCAATTTGTCTCTCAAAAACCTTATTTACCAACCTTTAGTATGTTGACCCAGCACTTTTTAGCCCAAAGAGCATAACGTTGTAGTAGTAAGTATCTCAATTTGTGACGAATAAGCTTTTCTCCTTGTCCTCTAGCTTCATTTTCATTTTGTCATACCCTAAATAAGCATCCATGAAAATGAGAAACTCATGCCTAGTAGTGAGGTCAACAATTTGATCAATTATGGGCAACGGTAAATGATTCTTTCGATAAGCTTTGTTGAGATCATAAAATCAACATACATGATCCATTTATTATATTTATTTTTTACCATCATCGTGTTAGCTAACCAATCTATATATTTGACATCTTCAATGAACTTTTCCTTCTGCAAGTTATCAACCTCTTCCTGGATAGCCTTGTTCATCTCAGTACTAAATAAGTGTCACTTCTGTTTGATCAACACAACATCTTTGATGGTATTTAACTCGTGGAATGTGCATTTCGAGTGAATTCATGTCATATCCTCATGGATCGAAGAAAACACATTTTTTTGTTTAAGGAAATTTATCAAATCCTGTTTTAGGTTTGGATCTAGAGATGAGTTGATTTGTTTAGTCCTTTCTAGATGATCGTAGTCTAAGAGAATTGCTTCCATTTCTTCCACAACATGTCCTTTAACCAAATCAGCCTCCTCATGAGGATCCAAGGTCTCAATCTGGTAGGTGGTGGTGAGCTTCTTTACTTCAACCTGGTCGGGTGATGTGTAGTAGCATTCCATAGCTTTAATTGTATTTACCATGACAACATCGGACCCATGGTGTTTGGGGAATTTTAAGCACGGGTGGACAGTTGACGGTACTAATTCTAACTTCTTTAGGCCAACCTGACAAAGAATCATATTGTAAGCTAATTGGATGTTCTATTATAAGAGGAAAAAATGAATCCTTTTAGCTCTGCTTACTTTCAATGTGGTGATAAGAACTTCCAACTTGACAATTCCCAAAGGATACACTTTTACTCCTGATAAGCCTATTAGGGGCCTGTGATAGGGCTCTAATTTTATATTGTGTAATTCCAATCCTTAGAAGCAATCTTAAATCATGACATCAGTTAAGATACCATTGTTTACTAAAATTCTAGATACTCTTACCTTATGTTCTCTTATAGTGGGGAACAAAGGATCGCGATGAGGATTGAGAACTCCAGATAGATCATTTTTGGAAAAAACACTCACCACCTTATATTTGTTTACCTTCTTTAGGAAGCTATCAATGCTATTAGACAAATTTATTTGGAGAATGTATGAATATGCTTTGGCTTCATTTACGTAAGTGATCCTTTTAGCTATTTCATCTCCACTACCAGTGTCTCCTCTTATAATAAATTGATAGCCAAAAGATATCATCTTTACCTTGAGTTTAGGCTCTGGGGGATACTTCAGTATGTCTAGGTCATCTTTTGAATCATTATCTATGCCTCTTTTTTTATTTTATCTTCCTTTGCAATGGGATTCTGATCATCTTCTCGTGTATCTTTCCTTTTTCCTATAAATGAACTTGGAAAGTTTACCACACCAAATAAGGCTTTCTATCTCATTCTTTAAGGATATGCAATTATCAGTAGTATGCCCATGGTCTTTGTGAATTTCACAGTACTTGGACATATATCTCCTGTTAGGGGGAAATTTAAGTTTTCTATGCAATTTTACTTCCCAGTTTCCCCTGAACTCTTCCAAGATGTGATGTACACCAATAATAAAGGGGTACATTTATCATACTTCTTGGGTTTTCAACTTTCTTATCCTTTGGTCCTTTCTCGGAGATCTTATAGACATCCGCCTTACAACCAGGGGCCTGTATTATGGCCATAACCTCCTCAATGTTCATGATCTTTCTATCTTTAGCCATTCTTTGGCCCGAGCATAATACAACTTATTAAGGATAAAACTACTCATCAACGCAGTGATAACTGTCTTTTGTTCATAATCTACCACTCCTAACTTTTCGTTATTAAAATGAGTTATATATACGTAAGTGGTTTCCCCTAGTCATTGATGGGTTTTTCTCTAAAGAAGAAATTACTGATGAATAGCTTGAAAAGTTATGGGAAGCTAGATATTTTCCCACGAGGTAAATTATTATACCAAATTTATGCCAACCCGATAATAGTGATTAAAAATGCATGGCAACTCATTTCTTCTAGAACATAGTCGATGTCGATTGTATCCTGGTATTTCTTTACATGAAGTACATGATTAGTTTTTCAGTCATACTTAGGAGTAACCACAAGTGGTTTGAATTTAGCAGGCATGGGGAAGTCCATAATAGTTGGAATAAAGGGTGATCCCTTCATAAAACTTCTCTGCAAGGGATTTTTAGATTTTCCCATTCCTCTTAAGTGGCCTAGCTACTAGATTGAACCATTTCAAGGATGATCGTACTGATTATTTTATTAGAAGTAATTTTAGCAGCTCAGTCATGTGCTTGTATTGAGCTCTACTCCTAGGAAGATAGCGTATTAAGCGTGGATCCTAGCACACTAGTTCGTGACCTGACAAAATCTTCTTGGTGGTATCAAGACCTAGAAAACTCCCTATGATTGTTCCCCCTATTTACTCGGGGACCTAGGTGATTGAAGGAAGAACCCATACTTAGTTTATATAAGACGCTCGACCATTCTTGAGAGAGAGAGAGAGAGAGAGGGGGGGAAAGATAATCAATCATAGTAATAATTGGATTTGAGTTAGGAGGTCGCGCTAAGGATATAAGACTGTCATTTAAGGTCGGGAGTATTTGCATCTACTTCTTTCATTCTTATGAGATGGAGGTGGGATTTCCTTTCTTGAAGATGGAGTGGAAGTTGGCCTCGCTTCGAGCATTTGAGTAAGTTGCCTTATTGTTTCTTTCTTGCATTGTTTCTTATCCCTTCTCCATGTTCACCATGGTTCCTTAAAGATCTCGTATTCCATGGAGAGAAGAATGATTGAAGGCTTTGCCTCTATAAAGGCTTCCCTCTGGAATTCTTTCATACATCGATAGTATGATTGAAAAGCAGACCTTGAAGGAAATTTGTAGCAAACAATAATAACTATTGAATTTCCATAGACAGTTTCAATTTGTTGATGTCTAAATTTGGGTTTGATATGATCTTAGATCAAGTCACCCAGTAAGTATAATCACAAATAATTATGTTATTATTAAAGAATATTAAAGAAGTGTAACAAGACACAAAGTTTTTTTGAAGTTCAGCCCAGAAATGTTGGTTACATCCATGGGTTAAAGCCGCTATCTATTTATGGTTTGGTACAAGTCTCTTAGTAACACTCCCTAGGGTTAGAACTAATTAGTTGGTCCCCAGCAGAGAGAAGTAGTAATCTATTTATAGTAGATAGAAGTTATAAAGATGGAACACCTTATACACAAGGTATTTATATCTTGACACAATAACATGCAGCTCGAAATTGATTCACGTGCATGTACATGGTGGCTATTGAATATCCCATGAATATCTGTTCATATTACTGATGGTTCTGCTTCCTGGGTGTGGTCATCGGGATGGACGACCATAAGATATCTAAGCCGACCCGATTCATTCACTATATGAGGATCCAATGATAATGTTGACAGGTATCCTTATATTATACGTCCATGTGGCGTAATTATTTTAGGCTACAATACTCGTACTTTAGCTACACTTCATGAGCATTTTTATTATCCTATCATGTGGAGACATATGCCCCGATGCCTCTACTCGTGTATCCGACATGTCCAGTTCATTATCATGTTAACTCACTCGAGGATATTTTTTAATCCAAAATGACTACGACATTAACAGGCCCTTCACCCGTTATCTAATTTGTTGGTTGGGGATCTGTGCAAGTTATGATTCCTGGATTACTCCGACTACGTTGTTGCATATTAATTCTGATTTCGTAGGGCGAGTGTGATACATTAGCATCGTGTCATTTATTTTATTTTATATATATTTATTCATATATTTTTTTTGCTAATTTAATCATGAAAGGTAACTTAATATTTTGGGTCCTTTTGTTTATAAAAGGACCCCTGGGTGTTTAGTTTCATTATGACTTTTATGATTAAGAATGAGCTTAGAGAGAGAATTAATGGAAATTCGTTATTTCATTATTTTCTTCAAGTGGATGTGTAATTAATTAGTGTATTATTCCCTTGCGTTCACATCATAATGAGACTTGGTTATTATTTTGAGAGTTGATATGTCTCTTTGATCTTGAACTTTGATGACCCTTGAGTAATCCATAGTTTAAGGTGAGGTATCTTTGGTTGGAAGTGAAGGTTGATTGATCTTTTTGCAATGTTTTTCCATAAGATGTCATCATTATGACTCATGTAATTTATTATAAAATGTAGAAATATGTAAGATATATAGTTCATATTTATTATTTCAATTCCTATTATAAAAATGAATTGGTTATTGTTTTGAAATCATTTTGGTTCCTAATTACAATTATAATAGGTGTGTTCAATAAAAGAGGATAAAAATGGGACTTGGGGGTTTATTCAATTTCTTTTAACGTAATTATTAGTAAATAATGGTTTGAAATAAATTAGCATAAATTACTATGGTAGATAATTATATTATTAATCTATATTCAAAGTGTATGTGAACTATGGTCTTGCACACGATTTATTTAATGGGCTTATGACAAAAGAATGGCTTTTTACACATTAATCCTCTCTAAATTGAGAGTATGTATACTTTAAGGTATTCGTAACATTATTAATGGATTAATATTGTTATGAGACAAATCTACTTTCTCCAAGGCACAAGAAGGGGAAAATTCCATCAATAAAATTTTGACTTCGATGAATTAGTGATATAAATGAAAAAATACGTGTATTGTGAAAATGAAAAATTGGGTGCAAAGATTATTGTGATTATAATCCTAAAGTTAATGGGATCAATATGAACATGGATATAATAAAACTAGATCATGGTGAATAAGGTCTTTTGAGAGTGTTTGATCATGCTAAAGATGATTAATCCACGGTGAAAATAGTTATAAAGAGTTTAAATAATCACCCTTAAGTAGAAAAAGTATACAAGTTTTCATTTGGATTGTTTATTAGGTTTATAATATTAGTGAAAGATGATATATGTGTATATAAAGAGATTTAAAGAGTTAATAAATTTCCTTAAACTGTTTATTTTTTAGGGATACTACTAGACCACCCAAATTTTACTTTAAATATTGAATTAGTGACTTATTATGTACATATTATTTATAAATTTAAGTACCACCCAAAACTGTGTACAAGAAACTACATCCTTATGTGTATACGTCGAATAACTATAATAATGGTGTAAGAAAATTATAATGACTCTTATTCAAAAAGGAAATAGTTGATATTTATCAGTACCATCTCTTTGTCTGGTTCGTCATACCACCGCCTATTAAGGATTGTGGCTACGCAGATTTGCCTTTATGGGCTCGGGCGAGTAGCCTAATAAAAACAGCCCAAAGCCCGAGCCCTTCGCACCATAACTAAATTCAGTTATGACTTAGTCTTCTCCTAGAATCTCGTATAGAGATATTCCATGAGAGAAAGATGGACGATGGAGAGTCCAACACCCCCACTCCCCGAAGATAACACATGTATAAAATAAACCCTAGGCCTGGGGCAAGAGGCACACACTATGTTCTCTGTAAACGCTCCCCGAAGTATATAGAAATAATACTGACTGCACCACCGTGGACGTAGGCATTCTTGTTGAACCACGTACATTACTGTGTTGTGTGATTGGCATCTTATGTTCTTTATTTTTCTTGGTGATTGCGCTTTTCTCATTTATTTGTGTTGAATATAATTGTCACCACAAGAACCATACAAAATAGCATATGTAAGACCTTCCCCTCTTTACATGCTTGACCACATATCACATGTTTGGTAGTTGATTTCAGTCGGCACCAATGCACATGAAGTTTAACATCCACCTGGGATATAAGTGGGTCCCCTAGTTTTATTCGTGTACAACCTTAGAAGAAAAAATAGATTTGATAAAATTTTTGTATAAGCATTGAATATTAAATGATTTGTTTCACACACTATTTCATGCCACTTCTGTGCTCAATATTTATTTACAATTGTATTTATCATTCAACCCCAGTCGCTTCTGTAATCATAAATACGTGTAAACCAAATTTATTACATATTTTAATACTCGAGTAATTATGCATGAATTAAAATCAATTGATAACGAAGATAGACAATTGAAATCAATTAATAAGTTACTTAATATAAAATTTAGTGTATATACAAATAAATGCATTTTGGGCATTATATTTTCCCATATCATTCGCTATCAATTTATACATGTCATGCTTTGTGGTACAAGTGGACTTTATTTCCCCTTAGTTACATTATTAAAGTGGTTGACTTGTTGCGAGGTGGAGGGTTACTGAATTTGATTCATTCTCTCTTCGTACTACAAAATGGAAAATTTTATTTGTGTAGGTTGTTCTTATATAATCTATATTGAGTTTTAGTTTTTAATTTAATTTCTCTCTTCGTGTAAACCTTTACATATGTAGTGCAAGGAGTGAGTCTAGCATAGGGTTTTCCCTAATATAAGCCATCATCGCGAGTTCCTGATTGAATTTTTCAAAATTTTAATAATTGCAAAATTATTAATGATCACATTCTAATAAGTTGAATCATTTTTGTAAGTCATAAATTGTCAGTTACACATTAAGATAATCTTATGCCAGAATTTGACTAAAAAGAAAATATTAATTTTTAATTACAAATAACATTAATTTGGGTAAAAAAATTATATTAAATTTAACTTCAACACCCTTATATATAAATTTGTTTTCTCTTGAATTTTTGTTTCATTCTTAGGATAGTTCTTTGTTTGTTGATGGATTTATACAATGAAATTACACTGTTCTTATTTATTTGTGCTTTTTTATAACCTTGTGATCTCTTGGTTGAACATGGATGTATATTGAGTAACTTAATCTTTGTCATTATTTTAGTAGTTGATATGTCTACATGATTTTGAATTTTGATGATCACCGATTAATTTTGGTCAAAGGTAAGGTAGATTTTTTTGGATGTGATGGTTTCTTGATCTCGTTGCTATGTTTTTCCATAATATGTCATCATTTTAACTTTTGTAATTGATTTCAAATTTATAAAACAATAAAAAAAATAATTTCAAAACTATCATTGGATTGTTATCACAAAAATCAATTTGTTATTCTTTTGAATTATTTTATATTCCTAATTGGAATTGCAATAGTTGTGTGCAATACATGAGGATAACAATGGGACTTGGGGGTTTATTCCATTTAGTTTATCATAGTTATTTTTAAATATGGATTTGAAACCAATTAGCATAAATTACTAGGATAAGTAATCATAGTATTAGTATATATTCAAAGTGTATGCAAACTATGTTCTTGGACACCATAATTTCAATGAGCTTATGAAAATATAATTTTTGTTGTTACACATTGATCCTCTCTATACAGAGTTTATGTATAGTTTAAGGCATTCATAAGATTATTATTGAGTTAATATTGTTATTTTCCAAAGCTACTTCCTCTAATGTACAAGAAGGGTAAACTTCCATCGATAAACTTTAGACTTGGGTGAATAACAATATTTATATGTTGTGGTGAAATGACAATAATACTTGTAATGTGAAAATGAAAAAATGGGTTCATATATTATGGTTATTATAATCCCGAAGTTAATGGGGACATTGTGAAGATGAATAGAATAAACATGTATCATGGTTAACGGGGTCCTTTTATTATGTTTGATCAAGCTAAATGTAGGAGGGTAGTGAGACTGGGGTCTATGAATAACTGGAAAGGGTGAGGCGTGACCCACTCCAATGGACGATGTCTGGAAGGTTCTCAAGAACTTCTGAAGCAGCTTCTGAAGAGACCTTCTTCTTTTGGTAAAAATGGAGCTCAAGCTGGAACTCCCTCCCTGTAAGAAGATGAACTTCCACAACAATAATAGTAATTTTCTCAAGAGGAGCTCCTGAGAGTGATGGTTGTCAGTGGGGAGTGAAAGAACAAGGCACTTAGCACTTAGAGAGAGTAGGGAGAGAATACTAGAGAGGTTCTGGTGTGATTTTGACAGAGTGACTTTGTTATTGAGTTTTTCTATCTTTTTATGACCTTGCCCAGGGGTCCTATTTATACTTGGGCACTAAGGCTGGGTTGGCACTTTTGGCGCCAAAACTTAGAGGGCTGGTGAGGGACAAAGTCTGCAATGTACTATTTATCCCTACCTGCAGGCAGGTCTGCCTGTCCCCTCTGGCAGATGCCCCCTGGCACCGACCAAAGTTCAAAAGCAAATATGTCTTCTAATGGAGACAAAATATCTGATTTGCTAAATATCTTTTGAAACGGTAACTTTTGGTACAAACTTTGTAAACGTGAGGGGGGTCTCGAGGACCACCTCCTCTAAAATCTTTGTAAGCTTGAGGGGGTCTTGAGGACCCCCTTCTAAAATCATTTTACTTGAGAGGGGTTTAGAGGACCCTCTCCCTTAAAATTATTTTATATACAGTTCTTTTCTTGTGAGCAGTCAGCCCTTTGGCTGCTCACTTCACTTGTGACTAAGTGTGAGGTGTGTGAGGACTGGGCGATCATAGGGTATCCTACTAGTATTCTCTCAATCCTATAGTGATAAGTGGTTGAGCTTTCTCAACATACCTTATCCCTCAGCCGCCAAGCCAAAACTCCCAAGAGATCCCAACTGGCCTACCTGAGCCCTGCTTGCTCAACTAGGCAACCTGTACAAGAATAGCAAAGTGTTAATACTGTTGTTCTTTTAAATAATGTCATTTCATGATGAGGAGTTGGTCGTGGTAGCTACTCCCTCATCCTGGCCGCCCTGGGTGGGTTCCTTCTCGATATGAGCTTCTGCCGGAACCCTTGCAGTGGCACTTCTCAGATAACATTTTTGCAGTGACCCTTGTAGTGGCGCTGACCCTTGCAGTGGCACTTCTCAATCTTGGACTTCTGCGGTGACCCTTGCGAGGCACCTCTCGAATGTCATTACTGAAGTGACCCATGCAGTGGCGCTGACCCTTGTAGTGGCACTTCTCAATCTTGGACTTCTGCGGTGACCCTTGCGAGGCACCTCTCGAATGTCATTGCTGCAGTGACCCTTGCAGTGGCGCTGACCCTTGTAGTGGCACTTCTCAATCTTGGACTTCTGGGGTGACCCTTGCGAGGCACCTCTCGAATGTCATTGTTGCAGTGGCCCTTGCAGTGGAGCTGACCCTTGCAGTGGCACTTCTCAATCTTGGAATTTTGCGGTGACCCTTGCGAGGCACCTCTCGAATGTCATTTCTGTAGTGACCCTTGCAGTGGAGCTAACCCTTGCAGTGGCACTTCTCAATCTTGGACTTCTGTGGTGACCCTTGCGAGGCACCTCTCGAATGTCATTGCTGCAGTGACCCTTGCAGTGGCGCTGACCCTTGCAGTGGCACTTCTCAATCTTGGACTTCTGTGGTGACTCTTATGAGGCACCTCTCGAATGTCATTGCTGCAGTGACACTTGCAGTGGCGCTTACCCTTGAAGTGGCACTTCTCAATCTTTGACTTCTGCGGTGACCCTTGCGACGCACCTCTTGAATGTCATTGCTGCAGTGACCCTTGTAGTGGCACTTCTCAATCTTGGACTTTTGTGGTGACTCTTGCGAGGCACCTCTCAAATGTCATTGCTGCAGTGACCCTTGCCGTGGCACTGACCCTTGCAGCTGCAGTGACCCATGCAGTGGCGCTGACCCTTGCAGTGGCAGTGACCCTTGCAGCTGCAGTGACCCTTGCAGTGGCGCTGACCCTTGCAGTGGCGCTGGGGGTTCCTACTGAATGTGAGTTTCTGCCGGGACCCTGGGGTGGTTCCTTCTCAATTATGCGTTTCTGCCGGGACCCTGGGTGGGTTCCTTCTTAATACGAGTTTCTGCCGGGACCCTGGGGTGGTTCCTTCTCAATATGATCTGCCGGGACCCTTGGTGGGTTCCTTCTCAATATTTCCAAACAAAATGTTTTTATTTACATTTTTTTGTAGGTAGACACCCTTCTACACTAAACATAATTAAGTCATGGTAAAAATAATCGTAAAGAGATGAAGTAATCACCCTCAATGAGAAAGAAACATGCAAGCTATAATTGGGGGTTTTTATTATGTTTGTAATATTAGTAGAATAGTATATACTAGTATATAAAGAGGTTTCCATTATCAATAAACTTTCTTAGACTATTTATTTTGTAATAATATCACTGAACCATTTAAATTTTAGATTATGAATAATTAGTGACTTATTATGTGCATATTAATTCAAAATTTCAGTACAGTCACAAACTATATATATATACACCCTTATCCTAATATGTCTAATAATTATAATAATAATTATGTGTGAAAATTTCAATGACGCTGATTTGGAAAGGCAATAGTAGATATATATCTATACCATTTCTCGAGTTGTTTCATCATTACCACTGTCTACTAACGACAATAATCCAAAGTAGCCTTTGTCACAACATCCCCTCTTCACATGTTTGAACACATAGTACATGTTCTATAGTCGATTCTAATCGGCACAAGCACACATGAAACTTTGCACCTTTCAACGTCACAAGTGGTTGCCAAAATTTAATTAGTGTCCACCCTCATAATCAAAATAAAATTTAATACAAATTCAGAATAAAATGTTGATTATTTAGTCATTTATTTGAAATGGACCTTCTTGGACACACTATTTCATGTTACTTCCGCTTTTAATCGTTTTTACAATTATATATGTATCTTTCTCTCTCCCGCCTCTGTAATCATAAACACATATAACCCAATTTAGTTACATATGTTAACATTCGAGTAATTATGCATGAACTAAAAGCATTACTTAAAAAATTTGAATGAGTAATGGCTTAAGATATATTAATAAGTTACATTATATAAAATTTACTATATGCATAGATAAATTATTTCGTGGAATATAATTTTCACATGTCTTTGACTATCCCTTTGTTAATTCATTATAAGTCATATAATAATGAAAGAAGAAAAGTGATACACAAATATGGAAAGTATTATGTATTTATGTAGAGTGTGTGATGATACTTAATAAGAAATTAAATAACTTAACTACATCATTGCTTTAATAAAAAATCTAGATATGTATGAACATATTTTTCTTAGTCCTTAATATACATAGTATATGTCATACACCGCTACAACCATCGAGACAAGCTCAAGTTCATTTATTCATGTGAACGGATCCAAGTTTCAAGAATTTTAAACATTTTCTCGACTTGAGGTACAATTTTATATAGAATGTGTTTAATTTTAGTAATTGCTTTACTTTGATATTGAGATACTTTTCGAAATTATTTTTAAACAAAATGAGTCATTTTTTCTAAGTGAAAAATAATTTTGAAGACATGTAGGCGAGATTTTTAAAAAGAATATTTTCTCTCTCTTGGCGTTCAATCGACAAGGAAATGTCATTCAAACGAAAACTTTAAACGACATGCAATGTCATTCGAAGGGTCATTTCTTGTTTGCTTCCAATGAACCCGTACTGTTTTGGTTTTTTAAAGGACGTTTGTAAAGTCATTAATAACGATATGAGATGTTGTTCAAACGACATAGACATATCATTCGAACGACTTCTAATGACATGCATCGCCTCAAGATTTTTTATCAGCTATAAATACATGTTTTGAAGACCTTTTTCATTCAGACTTTTGATACACCAAAACTGATTTTTGACAGAACTTTAAGTTTTGAAGTTTTAGGTGAAAAACCTAGTTTTGATTCACCAAATCATCCCAATTAATTTGTGAATCTTTTGTGGAACACAAATCACTTCTTGTTGAAGTTTGTTCTTGTGGAGTTCCATCTCTACTACTAGATTGGTAGCTTTTGAGGTAGTTTCTTGCTTACGATTGCGATCACTTGGGAAGACTCGAGGGTGTTCCTTGATAGTTAGAAAGATGCGGTTCTTGTGGGTTCTTGCTTTCGAGGTTAAGGTCTATGTGAGTTTGTTACGATAAAATCATTGCAGATTTTTCTAAGTGTATTGTACTTTGCGATTTGCAAACATTTATAGAAATAAAGGTTTTGCCCATTCAGGTGAATTTTCTGGAAATTAATGTGTCAAGCAATTTGCGATTGTTTATGACGGTATGATTGACTTATTCACAGAGATGGATGTTTTAGGGCTTAAATAAAATTGTATTTATTTGGTTTAATTTGGATAAAAATTTGACATCTAGTCAAATAAGTTTAAGGTTTTGAAATTTGTGAATTAAATTTATAATCGATATCGCAACATTCTCAAGATTATTAACCCTAGTTAAAGATTAACAATAATCTTTCGTGTTAAGTCCCATACGTATTAACAGGGATACATTCCATAACATGTGAAGTGGTACTCAAAATTACTCGATAACAATTTTCCCTTTTCACCCATTCTCTCTCTACTTCGTCTCCACCACGACCTAGTGATTACAGCCATCCAAAATAACCATTATTACAACTATTCCCTACACACTCTTGCCACCTACAACACCATAATGTGTGTTAATCTCCATGACCCTATATGAAAATTTTCATCTACCAATAACAAAGTGGAGTGAAAAAATTTAATTCATGTCCACCATTGGAATCAGAATATATATCCAAAAATGTACATCGTTTATTATTTTATCATTTATAGTGGTAGAATTTAGTGTGATAGAATGTGCTTTCCATAAAAAATGATACGTTATGGGTTCAATTATTCGAAAAAATATTTATTTGAACAAGGGTTAAGGCTCGCCTACATCATCCTGTCATTAAGCGTGCTATAATGAGAGCATTGAGAACCGGGTATGAACTTTATTATATAATCATTTATGTACATCCGACCTCTTGGACACACAATGTAATGATATTTGTGATCCAAAATATCTTCATTGGCGTGTCCCTTTTTCTCACCCTTAACTAAGTTTAGTTACATATGAAAGTACTTGAGTAACAATAAAATAGTTACAAACCTAATAAAATTAACATGTCAAGATGTATTAGTAATTTATCTATGATTATAAACATAAAGGAAATTTGAAATATTTTTTGAACATTTTTACTCATATATTATTTTGTATATGTCGGTTAATAATAAAAGGAAGCACCCAATACAATGCACTACAAATTTCTTTACAAATATAAAAATGTCAAGGATTTATAAATACTACATGAGGATACTCCGTAAGAAGAACTAGAGTCCTGCATGAAAGTTGGCATATGTTCATGTAAAAAACCAATATGAACACAAAAGTCACGTGGTGCCTTTTTCATATGTTCCCAGAATAATAAATACATTTTTGTTTTTGAATTAGTCAAATATTCTTCATACCATTTCTCCAAAAGAAATGAAAAAAAATCTAGGGATCACTACATTTGAGTCATATTTGAAGAATTTCACCTTTATTGAGTCTTGTTGACTAGTCAACTATAACAACCCTTGCTTTTGAGAACTTATTTTATATTAATTTACTGTGTGAGGTAATTATATAAAATGTTTGAAAATGGAGTAAATATTAATTGAATCAGTTGAAAGATAATATTTACTACATTGTTGCATATTTACTGTATGTGTATGTAAATATCATCATGTTGCATTTTATAGTGTCGTGTGCTTTAAACAACATTTATGGTTTAAATGAAATCGGAACTTGAGATGATTTATAAAATAGCCGGATGTCAATTTAGAGGGCGTAGTTAGTCCTGAAATGTTCGAGATAGTCAAAATAAGTGCCATATTGTATTTTTGGATTTCGGGCACTTTTGACTGGTTTTAACATAAATGCGTAGTTATGAGTCATTTTAATGTGGTATTAACATATTAAGTTAGAAATTATGGAGAGGGGCACGTTTAAGTCTTGCACCTCATTTTATTTCTTAAGAGTGTATTTACTAACCTGGAGAAAGAGAGAAGAAGAGAAGTGTGGAGAAAAGAGGAGAAAAGAGAGAGATTAGAGATTGAAGCTTAGAGTGGTTTCTACCAAAGGAAATTTGAGATTTCAACCTTAAGGAAATTTTTTTACTTTCTAATATGTGATTTAAGATGAGTAAATTGTGTTGATAGTTATGTATTAGGATCAAATGAACAAATATGGATTTTATGGAATTTGTGGTATTTTAGCCCTAATAATAGTTTAAATTGATGATCATGTGGATTATTATAGTTGATAATCATGTAGTATGGTTTTGGGTATGTTAATGTTAGTTGATGTGTTTAAAAATGGAGGAGATTTGGGTTTTGGGGGAAAACTAGGGTTCATAACTCGTAGCCCATTCTTGGGGTGAATCGATTCGTCCCTAGGGAGAATCGATTAGCTAAGGGGTCAAGTTACAGGTCTGGGGACCCGAATCGATTCGGGTTAAGGACGAATCGATTCGATTGAGGCAGAATGTTGGGTTCTTCACCTGAATCGATTCATTTTTAGGCGAATCGATTCGCTGCTTGGGGCGAATCGATTCGGAATCATGCTCTTTTGAGTTATTTTTCTAACTCAATTTTCACCCTTTTCCTTTAGGCTTAGGACTTAGGAACCTTCTTGTATGAAGTAAAATTAGAGTCCTAGAGTCGTAGATGAGTTAGTTAACTACCCTACATTAGAAATGGATTAAATGGGGCTTATTCCGGGGGTGTCCAAATTGATATTAAGGCATTCTTTTCCTTTAGTTAATTATTATGAGACTAGGACTTGTAAGGTTATATTGGGAGACTTTAGAAGATCAATTGAGGTACGCTGGGCTTGGTGGTTTTTAGAGACACCATAAATTCTTGGAATATGAATAAGAGGTTTATTAATCATTGAGGTTATAATGATGGCGTAAATTACGTATGGCTTCGGATAAAATGTGATGTATCTATTAAAATGGAAATGAAAATGGCAAATAATAATTTACTTAAACACACCTCTCTAAATGCTATCATAAGGGAAGTTCGTGCATGAGGTGAAGTTCCCTAGCTAGTGAATGCAGGGTGAATATAGTCCTCGGCCATATGACTGGTTATTATGTGTGTTGTATTTATTGTGCGATTGTGAGGTAATTCCGGGTGTCATTATGACTCACTCGCAGGTATATGGCCACTTCCCGATGTTGCGTTAGGATGCCCAGGTTTTCTTGGTTGATAGGCCCTGGAAGATGATAGTCATTTAGGGGCGCGCACAGGGGGGAAACCCGGACGGGTGATCTTAGAATCGTTATATATAGATGAATATAACTATTCTTATTAAAGTTGGACTTGATTTATGATAAATGCCATAAAGAGCATATAACTGTGATTATGTTTCCTAATGAGAAAGGGAACGATGAAATGAAATAGTGAAAAGGATGGAGATTCTTAAATAATTATATTCATTCATATCCTCTTGCATAACTAAATTAAACTTATGATCATTTAATTTATTTAGTTTATGCTTTGAGATTGAGTAGGTAGATTCTTATCGTTATCTATCATGAGTAACTGTTCATAACTGTCATACTCTTTATTCATCTGGTGATCATATAAAATTGGGCCCTGTACCGTTCATATTTCTTGTTGTCCATGAATCTTATATTTGCTCAGGCGCTCCGCCGCAAGGATGCCCGTACTAACTTTCCGTTCCAGTGTCATGGAACCGTAACACCTTGCGGATGTTGCAGGATATTTTATTGTAGATGCCTTCATTTTTGTACTCTAGTTACAATCGGGTCGTTTACTCGGGCATGTGGCCCAAGCTTTTGTATTTTATTATTGTAATGTATTATGTAACTTAACGTAATTGTTGTAATACCTTGTAAGAGACTGTTAACCGACAAACCATTCGGTTATTGTATTATGAATGTAATGTTCTGTTTTATCCTTGTAGATTTCATCCACCTTCTTTTTAAATTGGGTTGTTTAAATGATTTCCTTAACTTATAATATAAAATTTTTGGCAACTCGTTTTTCTAAAATATAGGGTGGTTGTCCCGTATACTTATTGTATTGTTGTGATGGTGAGAATGATCCATTATGATTCCTGTTATATTTGGAGTATCGGGCTAGCCACCCCTTATTTTGGTGAACGGGTTGTCACATCAACCACTACCGAAATCCTATTTTTAAAATATTTACTCATACGTTCTTTGAAATTCCCCAAGACAAACCCATTTAAATAACTTCCTCCCTCTCTCTCTCCCTCTCTCTCTCTCTCTCTCTCTCTCTCTCTCTCTCTCTCTCTCTCTTTATATATATACCTATAAAATCTATTTATTTATTTATCTATCTATCTGTCTATCTATCTATCTGTGAAAGGTGAAGTTTAATATTTTAATAGAGATTTTTTATTTTGAAGTGATGGGATAATTAGGTTAATGTGGTGGTTAATGATTGAAATTGGGTATGTGTGTGGTTGATGACAAGAAATCCACCTCGTTGCTGCATTTTTCTATAACAGTATATTTTTAATGTATTGGCAGACCATATAGTAAATCATTGCTAATCATCTTCTTATTTTTATTATTTTTTTAATTGTATATCTATATATTAAATGCATGTTGTCTACGAAGAACTAAGGGACTCGACATAATTTAAAACTCTAATCGCTTGGAGATCATTGACCATATAGGGGCGAGTATATCAAGGATAAAGATAAGGTGATGTTGTACATTCCTACTATATTTCACATCCTAAGAGATAATGCTTATAATAAAGTTTGATTAGGCGAGTAAAGCTCACACCATTAAAATGAGTTATTGTGGGGAAAAATTATTTGTGATAGGCATTTAAAAGGCTAAAAAAATTCAGCCCTAAGATTTTTGATTAATTACGCATTGAAAAGAAATCAAGAACTACGTTTAAAGTGAAAATCTAGGTTTTCAATAATACAAGTCCATAGAGAAACATGTTGTGATTTGTATATGGAGAAATGGTTGAACAAGATGAAGTTATTTCCACCCTTTAATTTCTCAAAAAATATTGGTAGAATAATATGAACATCTCCAATGTTCTTGCATATGATCCACTAAAAATAAGCATTGTGTGTGGTTAATTTTGAACATGAAACCCTTTTAAAATATTATATAATTAACCTTCTTTGTCCTCGCCTCTTCACAAAAATGGGAATAGTTTTTTTCATCTCCTTATCTAACCCTCCATAATGGATCACTCGCCTAAAACCCTAACATAAATAAATATAAATCAGCTTGGGTTATGGGCTCTAGTCAAACTTGGCTTCCAAAGAGTTTCGACCTTACTTCTTCGGCAATCGACTATACTAGGGAACCGAATTAAGTAGTTAAACTGGCTTCAAAATTAATACGCTACAATCCCATTTATAATTACCATAATTCTTTCATCTCTTTATTTAATCACGATTAACTCCACTAAATACTCACGAATACAGTCCAACATCACCTTATCCCTAAATTACTCTCAATAAGAAAGTTTTATTTACAAATTTTATTATGGTACATAATATAATTCCCCACATTAAGTCCCAAATACATATTGATCAAATCAATTTACAACTAATTTATTTGTATCCATCATTTAAGTAATTACTTAATTCTAACACTTAAAACTCCACCTGGATTATTGTAATACCTCGTAATTTTAAAGGAAGTGAATTAACTAAGTAATTCATCAATTCAATATTAATTTTGGGAAAATTTAAATAATTTTTCCACATAAAAGCTTAAACTTTCTAATGATTTAAGTGAAGATTAAAGTTATATTTTTCGTAGTGGAAGTTCAAATCTAATTTATGGTAGTTATTATAATTATACAATTTACTTGGTGAAGTAATATAATGTTTGGGTCTAATTATAAATAAATAGGAGAATGGGCCTCAATTATAATTCCAGGAAGTAAATGGAAAGCTTCACACGAAAGTATTTACGGATTAATTAGATAGTATATTGGATAAAGCTTAAGGTCATTAAAGAATGAAAAAGAAAGGAATAAGGTCTTAGTAAATAATTATAATAAATACATAAGATTTGGCGGTGGATGTTAATTCTTAAGAATGAGCATTGAACTAATTCTCTTTAAATTCATCTAAAGTCAATATAAACAACCCCGATGCCTCCCATTCCTAGTAAACAAGTAGGACCTTAAACCTGAATCAAATTTCACAAAATGTATATATTTTCAACCCTAAAAATGTACTCTTTTTATTTTCGTGAAAAACATATACCCTTTCTGAGTCTACCTTTCGGAAAAATTTTAGGGTCTTTAGGAGGGGAAATTCTAGACATAATTCAACCAATTCAAATATGTTTTTCTCTATAACATTTCAACATATTAACCGTAAAAGAAAAATTAAAAGGGAAAGTAGCATTGAATATTACATCCAATTAGGTCATTTGCACAAAAATCACTAAATATTCAATGTTTTATTCTAATTTTGTCTTAAATATAATTTTTCTTCCAAGGGTGTCCACAAACGAAATTTTTAGAGACACTTGTGTCTTGGATAGATGACAAACTCGATGCGCATTGGTGTCGACTGAAATCAACAACCGAACATGTGATTTGTGGTCAAGCATGTGTAGAGGGGATTTGTGAAAGAGACTATTTTGTATGTTTGTCGTTTGTGGGGGTGGAAATGACAAAGCTAACAAAGAGATATCTATTATTCTTTTTCAAAATCAAACTCGTCAAAAATTTCTTACACCACTATTAAAGTTGTTCCACTTATTTGTATAAGCATTTCAGTTTCTACATATAGTTTGTGATAGTACCTATTTATAGTTAATATCTACATTATAAGTCAATAATTATATATATAGCACAAAAATCTATTCGATCAAGTAAAATCCCATAAAAATATATAATCTAATGTAATTTATCAATTATGGAAATATCTTATATAAGTATATCACCCTTCACTAATATTATAGAGTTAATAAACACCTCCCAATTATAAATTTTGTACTGTTTCATATTTATGGTGATTATTTAAACTCTTAATGATTATTTGTATCTTGACTTGATCTTGTTTACGATGATCAAACATTCATAAATTACCCTCTCCACCACAATCTACTATTATTCAATTCTTGTTCACAATGACCCAATTAACATCGAGATTATAAAGACCATAATCAATACAATTGTATTCTCATTTTTACAATACATGTATTATTTTCATTTTTACCAAAATATAGGAAGGTTGGTATTTATCTAAGTCTGAAGTTTATCAATAGAACCTTACCCTTTATGTGCCTTGGAAGATGTAACTCTATCGCATAACATCATTAATGCATTAACCATTTTATGAATAACATAACTTTACATAATATAAATTTAGAGCCCATAAATGTGCAACAAACGATTCTTTTGTCACAAGCCTGCTGAAATAATGGTGTTTAAAATAACAATTGACATACACTTTCAATATATATTGACAATGTGATTAATTTTCATTGTAATTTATGCTAATTGTTTTCAAATCCATATTTATTAATAATTTTGTTAAAATAGATGGAATAAACTCCCCCAAGTCCCATTTTCACCTTCTTGTAATGCACATAACAATTGTAATTCTAATTAGGAACCTAAAGGATTGTAAAAGAAAAACCAATTGATTTTAACATTAACAAAAGAAATAGTAAATGTGAACCATCTTGTTTATAGTTTTTTATATTTTCAATAAATTACACAAGTGACAATAGGATGCCTTGTGCAAAAACCTAGCTGCTACCTCAACTTGAAACCAATGCTTATTGAATGATCATGAAATTTTAAAATCAAAGATACATATCAACTCTTGAAACAATGAAAAGGTCTGAACCACTCAATATACATTTAAGTTCAATTAAGCGATTAAATGTTTATAACAAAGATCAATATAATAAGGACAATGTAATTTTATTGGAAAGATAAATCAACAAACAAAGATGCATCTAAATAATGAAACAAAAATTCAAGAAGAAATAAAGTAATACAAAAGGGTATTGAAAGTATATTTTTAAATTAATTCTTGATACCAAAATTAAAATTAATTCTAATTAAAAAGGAATATTTTGTTTTCATCAAAATTTGGACAAAAGATTATCCCATGGTATGTGTGACAATATATGACTTATAAAAATGATTCCCTTCTTATAATGTGATTATTAGGAATTTAGAAGCTTAAAAACTTTGAAAAATTCAATTATGTATTTGAGATGATGGTTTATATAATGTGAAAACCTAGGCCAAACTCACAACTTGCACTACATGAGTAAGGGTTTACACGTAGAGAAAAATGAATAAATAAATTGAAACTGCATTTTTATTTTATATTCAAAACTTTCGAAAACTAAAATTTTCCACCCTATAGTATAAAGAGCAAGAATGAATCACATTCCACCACCCCTACATCACAACTTGTCTATCTCAATGATAATTTAAGGGAAGGAAAATGAAGTCATCTTAGCCCATAAAGAAGAACATGTGTCACTCACTAACCAATGTAATTTTTAGTTAAGTTGCCAAATGCATGTACAATTGAGTATGTTGTCACTACTTCAACATGCAAGGATAAATGAATCAATATACCATGTAAATGAGTCCAAATCTAGGTATAACATTTCAAAGGTGAAAAGGTTAGATGGTTGCCGAGAACAACTAGACTTAATTTCCCAAGTGTTATACATATATAAGACTCCTTATTAGAATCCCCACTATAATTTTAGTATTGAGTATCGTTTTTTATGATTTCATTAATATTTGACTTATATTGAACTAATAAATGGATATTTAAATCCATGTGAAAATTATATGCCAAAATGCATTTATTTCTTATATAGTAAATTTTACATTAATTAAAATATTAACTCATATTATTTATTCATCTTTGTTAATTAATGCTTTTTGTTCGTGCAGAATTACTCGGGTACTAACAATTGTAAGTAAATTGGGTTTAATGTGTTTATGATTACCGAGGTGGGGGAGAGAAAGATATATATAATTATAAAAAATATTAAGAGTGGAAGTATCATGAAAGAATTCACCCAACAAGGTCCCTTGCACACAACTAATGAAATAATCCACGTTTTATTATAAATGTAGATTAAATCTAATTTTTATTGAAAAGGTGGACATAAAGAACAATTTTGGACCCACTTGTGCTGTGGATGAATGTAAAATTTCATGTGCACTACTACCGATTGAAATTGGCTACTGAACATGTGATATGGTGTCAACAATGTGGAGAGGAGAAGTTATGACATAGGCTATTTTGTTTGGTTGTCATTATTAAGAACTGATAATGATGAAGTGGACCGAGAGATGGTACTGATATATGTCAGCTATTTGTTTAAAAAATAAGAATGATAACAATTTTCATACATCATCATTATAACTATTTGACTTTTTATATAAGGGTGTGGTTTATGTACATAGTTTGTTATGGTACTTAAATTTAGGATTAATATGTGAATAATAAATCATTAATTCTATATAATGTAAAATTTGGCTCTGTGGTAATACCCATCAAAGTAAATAGTATAAAGAAATTAATCGACTATGGAAATATCTTTGTATATAAGTATTGTTAGGATTCAGTCACAAAACCATGTATAAAACATTGTATTATTGATTAATGAAGGATTTTTTAGTCATTTTAAAATGGGAACCAAGTTTGTGAAAATGCTTTATATTTGATTAAATATATCATTTAATGTTCTGTGACAACCCGGTCAAAATAATAACGGGTGGCCAACCCTATACTACATTAAACCAGGTATCTCAGATGGCATAGTCTCAACATCAACTAAAAATACTAATAATATAAGGCTAACTACCCGAAATCATTAAAAGCGAATTGTCAAAAATTTAAAACTTTTATTTAACAACAACAACAAAACCAATAATGTAACATAACCAACAATACACATCTAACTATGATGAGTGATAAGTGCAAACTACAATAATATACAAGGGTGCAATACAAAGTAAAAATAAAATACCCGAATATGCTTTCGGGTAATAGACAATACAAATCGTAGAAATGAAATATAAAAGTGTTACTGTACAACACCTTGAATACTAACTCCATACACAACTGAATCCTAATCTAGCTATACAAAGATAGGAATCGACTAAAGCAAAATGCCGCGACAGTCCGCAATTGCCACAGCTCCACGAATCCTGAATGGATGAACATCAAAGGCGTCCTTGCAGAGGAACACCTTAAGTAGTAAAATATATATACATGGAGGAGAAAATATAAACGGGTCAGAGCCGAGTTGAAAAACATTTTATAGCAAGTGTATTAAAATGCATAATAGTTATAAATTCATTATTACATGATTTAATGGAATCATCCTCTCCATAAAAATCCATCTCACCTCCCAACTAAAGCGCGCACTAAGCGTATGCACGTGATCTCCAAATGGGTACCCCATTTCTATTTAGGTAAGAGAATCTAATTTAGAACCCAAATGAAATATTTTAATAGGATCATCTAACTTATCTCTCAATCTATACCTATGTGAATTCCATCTAAATCATATACTTTAATTTAAATGTTATAGTTATCTTTATATTTGTTCATTTGTTGAACATATAAAGTTGCATAATCAACCTCATAGTAACATCATCACAATACATCAACATTCTCAATTACTAGAATTCTATATTCTAGTGATGCCCTTATATGGCATGAAAATAGTATGTATATATATATATATATATATATATATATATATATATAATTATTATATGAGTTATTAGCATCAAGAGTTAAGGACTAAACTCCTCTCGATTCTCAACATGGCACTGCGTTTCATGCATGGGGCATCTCACTGAAGCGAAATCCAAACAAGGAACCCCCCCCCCCCCACCCCCGTTACACTACTCCTCACCGTATTGATACTCGAGGCTCATTATGACCTCAATGCATGATGCATGTAATCAAATTTATTATCCAATTTTAATTAATTAATATTCCAATTCTCAAAAGTACATGGCGTTTCATGCGTGGGGCGTCTCGCCGAAGTGAAATCCAAACAAGCAACCCCCCCGTTATACTACTCCTGGCACTGTCGATTGTCGGGATAGGTGATATATATATATAAATATGAGCATTAGGGACTAACTTATCCCCAAGTTCCAACATTACATTGCGGTTCGTGCATGGGACGTCTCGCCGAGGCGAAATCCAAACAAGGAACCCCCTCGATACACTAATCCTGGCAATGTAGGTCGTTGAGGTCCATTATGCCCTCGATACCCAAATACAAGCACAAGCAATAATAACCATCAAACCGAGCTATAACTCGAAGGACGCAGGCTCATTTGCTATCATCTTCCAGCATCCCATATATGTAGCAAACTGGGGCCACCTGAAGGGGTTCAAAAACACCCACCTCATGATCAATTCACGAACACGACATCCCAGGAAGCGGTCATAGCTCCAAACCGACAAGTGAGAGCGACCCATACCCATGACCTCTCACCCCCAAAATAAGTAAATGTATATCACACAATAATCACATGGATGACTATGACCAGGGGAATATCCACAGCCTGCTCTTTGAACCAGGATGCTCACCCTCTACGCACGTAACTTCCCAATGATAAGAAGGAGAGGGTATGCCTAACCATGCATATATACCATCATATAGGGTATACATACATCCCACATAATAAAGATATACCATCATATAAGGTATACCTGCCACATCATTTTCATATTCATTATACGCTCTTAGGCCAATAAATTTAATGTCATTGTTTAGTATATCTCTCTCCTTTGATACACTAACCGTGAAATCTCACACATCTTCCCCACATAGTATAAACGATACTATTTCTCGCTTGAAGCTCACACGTCGCTTCTAATAATGAATTGTCTCTCAATTCTAATTCTGTTAAGGATATTCTATATCCGAATGCACCTCAATTCGCATATACAGTTCTCCATCCATAATGGGGTTCAATTCATTTTATGAACCTTTAAAATTATCCCATTTGGGATTTGATCCTAATATCCATTATCTCTAGGTTATCTCATTCTTTCATATAATTATAATGATCATCTCCAAATTGAATCTCCAATCAAGGTGGGCTTCCCCACTTGAAATATACCACAATATCTATTCGATATTCCTCAAATTTAGTTAATAAGGCTCCAATAATTTCTTATAAGGGAAACTCTCTAAAAGTCTCCAAAACATACTCCAAAAAATACCTATAGAGATTCCCAATTAATAACCTCGAACAAAACGGGATGAAATTCTCCTTAGAAAAACAATCCCCCAAAAGCCCTGTTTCCGAATCGATTCGGGCCAATTCCGAATATATTCGTCCCAACGAATCGATTCGGCCAGGAAGGCGAATCGATTCGGGTCATCAGACCTAGGACTCTATCTCAGGCTGAATCGATTCGGCTGGGGTCCGAATCGATTTGGTCACTCAGACCTGGGCACCTGCATATTTCCGAATCGATTTGGTAGGAGGCCGAATCGATTCGGCCCTTCAGAATTATCGAAAATGGCTACTTTTTAAGTAATCCAAAATCCCCAAAATACATTTTGTCATTATCTCTTCATTTCTCCTCAACCCAATCACATATATATCATCTATAAACATCAATAAACTAATTTCTAACCTAGAAATCATTTATACACCACAAATCTAAGGTTTTCCCAAAAAATTAGGTTTTATCAAACTTAACCTAAAACCCAAAATTCAATCCACAAATCACGTAATAAATGGTACACAACAATTATTTAGCAAGTTTAATCACTGCCTCGGGTTCGTAGGGTCTGAATCCTCCTTGAGATCGTCTATTGGCCGGAAATCTCCACTTTCTCTCTCTTTTCTCCTTCCTTTTATTCTTCTTTCTTCTTCTCTCTCTTTTTCTCTTTCTTTCTAAGGAGAATGAATCTCCCGTTGGCTTTTAAGCCCTAATTCCCAAGATACACATCTTTAAATGATAATACACATTTTAAATGACTCGGTAACTTTAATTCGAGTCAAACTGACTTAAATTATTTCGGAACCTAAATAGACCCCAAGTACAGTCATTTTGACTTTCTCGACCCTTCCGGACACAACTACACCCTCAGAATCGCCATTCGACACACTTCCTAACGACTCCAAGTTTTGACCTCAAGTGCCAAATTTAATTATTCTCCAATAAAATATTATTTATTTCTCCCAAAATAAATAAATCCCCGTCTCCAAGACCTCGGGTTGTTACAAACTTATCCACTTACAAAAATTTTGTCCTCGAACTTTTAGCTAAGCCTAATTCTCCAAAGCTCAACTAATTCTACTACACCCATCATCGCTAATCCTATCTCCAAACTTCTAACTTCCCACGACGAATTTATTTAATTTATTTTATTTAAGTTGATTTTTAAGTCTTATAAAACCAATTTTCCACAACAAGGGCGCCCATACACCCTTTATATTCGAGCTTTATGCTCGTACCAATCATAATAAGGCTTTATTTGCCTCCAAAATTCCACAATTCCATAAATATAATACTAACATTTTAATAGTGTAAAATTTTTGAATGGTCCAAAGAAATAATTCCTCTCAATTCCTGACATTCTCCACTTTCGTGTGGGGGACGTCTCGTAAAAGCGAAATCCAATCAAGGAACCCTCCCAATACACTACTATGTGGCGACGTCGGGGATTGAGAGTTTGTTAAATCCGGACTAGAGTTTGAAAATTTTAATTTTTATGAAATTCATTTTGAAAGGGTCCGAAGGCCGATAAAAATAGTTTATTTTAAAAATGGTTTATATAATATAATATAATATAATATAAAATGCCTTATGTCCAACACAAGGTCTTTTAAATCATCATACATATAACAATATGTAGCTCACAAAAATTAGCATAATTATGAGCTAAACTTTTCCTGCGTCCCATCAATCCACAATCTTTAAACTCTTATAAAAAACAACATCTTTTCAATATATCGCCTTTTATAAGGCTCATCCATATCTGGAATACAACAATTATATAAGTCTAATCATGACTATATAAAAGAAGTAGTTTTTATCATTACTACTTATCACCATTACCATTCTTACATTTACCACACGGTTTATAGCTCTTTTTGAGCACCTCGCAAAATTATCAATTCTTTTACAAAATAAAAGCATAAGAGCCTATCTTGCTCAAAATTCCCCTTTTAGGGTCAGTACATACAAAATAAGGCTATAGCACTACCCTTTCATAAATATCTCACATACGATAATCCCCATATTCATTTTAGTAATTATACTATTCGTAAAGGAAAATTAACTTACATCATCCATCTCTAGTCCGATTGCTCATCCTCGTCAATGGGCTCCCAAGTAAAGTCCCCCGGTCTAAAATGACCTCGAATCTTCCGTAGGGGTTGCACTTCCAAAATTTCATCAAACTGTGGTCCTTTACCTCTTTTAGGACAATCTCTCTTTTTATGACCTATTTCTTTACAAAAAAAAACACTTACCCACAAATTCTTTCTGCCCACTCGCATTACTGGCACTCTCATTGCCAAACTTACTTTATGAACTCGAATCTCCAAAGTTCTTACCCTCTTGCGAATGAAGACGATATTCATGACACTTTAATAGTGTCGCATTCACTACCTCACTGAAAGTCACTAACTTAGGACTCTCTAATAAATGTTGCCGAATTTTCCAATCTAATCCTTGAACAGACTTCGATATACGCTTCTCTTCCATATTTACCTCATCAGGTACTAATTTTACCCATCTAGAAAAATATTCCTTATATTCCGGCACCGTTCTATTTCCCTGAAAAATCTCTATATCTCGAGAAGATGAAGGAAAATACCTTCGATCAAAAAGTTTCCAAAATTCTATTATAGGCAAAGTATCTCTCTGTTCAAATGTGGTGACAGACTCCCACCATTGAAGAGCTGCATTTGATAACTTAAAGGTGGTTAAAAATTGTTTCTTCACCTCACTACACTTAACCATACGAAGGTGCCTCTGTATACTATTCTTCCATTGACTTGCATCTATTTCATCAACTCCCCCTGCAAACTCGGGAAGATGCCCCTTACTAAAATCTTCCTTCACTCTCTCCCATAAATACAATCCTAAATATGGTTGGGCTCCTCGAGCGGTAGATTACTGAGCCATCGTAGAAACGGCAACAGTTACTGCTTGTGCCACAACATTGGCAACATCATTTGTAATCATGTTCCTTTGAGGCATTTGGGGTTGCACTTTCCCTTTATTTGCCTTGACTGAACGACCTCCCTTTGGTGGCATTTGAAACAAGAAAAATTGTATCAGAACGCCTTTCAAATATTTTCGAATCACAGAAAGATATGAACGTATGAATGTAACCGTCCTAACAATAAGGCTTTATATCAAAAACGCTTACGGAAGATCGTAGTAACGCACACAGATCCTAAAGACACTAGAACCTGATGCTCTGATACCATCTGTGAAAACCCGCTCAAAATAATAACGGGTGGCCATCCCTATACTACATTAAACCAAGTATCTCAGATGGCACAGTCTCAACATCAACTAACAATACTAAAAATATAAGGCTAACTACCCGAAATCATTAAAAGCGAATTGTCAAAAATTTAAAACTTTTATTTAACAACAACAACAAAACCAATAATGCAACATAACCAACAATACACATCTAACTATGATGAGTGATAAGTGCAAACTCCAATAATATACAACGGTGCAATACAAAGTACAAATAAAATACACGAATATTTTGTCGGGTAACAGACAATACAAATTCGAGAAATGAAATATAAAAGTGTTACTATACAACACCTTGAATACTAACTCCATACACAACTGAATCCTAATCTAGATATACAAAGATAGGAATCAACTAAAGCAAAATGCCGCGACAGTCCGCAATTGCCACAACTCCTCGAATCCTGAATGGATGAAAATCAAAGGCGTCCTTGCGGAGGAACACCTGAAGTAGTACAATATATTTACATGGAGGAGAAAATATAAACGGGTCAAAGCTCGAGTTGAAAAACATTTTATAGCAAGTGTATTAAAATGCATAATAATTATAAATGCATTATTATATGATTTAATGGAATCGTCCTCTCCGTAAAAATCCATCTCACCTCTCAACTAAAGCGCGCACTAAGCGTATGCACGTGATCTCCAAATGGGTGCCCCATTTCTATTTAGGCAAGATAATCTAATTTATAACCCAAATGAAATATTTTAATAGGATCATCTAACCTATCTCTCAATCTATACCTATGTGAGTTCCATCTAAATCATATACTTTAATTTAAATGTTATAGTTATCTTTATATTTGTTCATTTGTTGAACATATAAAGTTGCATAATCAACCTCATAGTAACATCATCACAATACATCAACATTCTCAATTACTAGAATTCTATATTCTAGTGATCCCCTTATATGGCATGGAAACAATATATATATAATTATTATATGAGTTATTAGCATCAAGAGTTAAGGACTAAACTCCTCTCGATTCTCAACATGGCACTGCGTTTCGTGCATGGTACATCTCGCCGAAGCGAAATCCAAACAAAGAACCCTCCTGTTACACTACTCCTGACCGTATTGATACTCGAGGCTCATTATGCCCTTAATGCATGATGCATGTAACCCAATGTATTGGCCAATTTTAATTAATTAATATTCCCAATTCTCAACAGTACACGGCTTTTCATGCGTTGGACGTCTCGCCGAAGCGAAATCCAAACAAGGAACCCCCCCCCCCCCCTCGTTACACTACTCCTGGCACTGTCGATTGTCGAGATAGGTGATATATATATAATATGAGCATTAAGGACTAACTTATCCCCAAGTTCTAACATTACACTACGATTCGTGCGTGGGACGTCTCGTCGGGGCGAAATCCAAACAAGGAACCCCCCCGATACACTAATCCTGGAAATGTAGGTCGTTGAGGTCCATTAAGCCCTTGATACCCAAATACAAGCACAAGAAATAATAACCATCCAACTGAGCTATAACTCGAAGTACGCAGGCTCACTTGCTATCATCTTCCAGCATCCCATATACGTAGCAAACTGTGGCCACCTGGAGGGGTTCAAAAACACCCACCTCGTGATCAACTCACGCACATGACATCCCGAGAAGCAGTCATAGCTCCTAACCGGCAAGTGAGAGCTACACATACCCACAATCTCTCACCCCCAAAATAAATAAATGTATATCACATACTAATCACATGGACGACTATGACGTGGGGAATATCCACACCCTGCTCTTTGAGCCAGGATTCTCACCCTCTACGCACGTAACTTCCCAATGATAGCAAGGAGAGGGTATGCCTAACCATGCATATATACCATCATATAGGGTATACATACATCCCACATAATAAAGATAAACCATCATATAAGGTATACCTGCCACATCATTTTCATATTCATTATACGCTCTTAGCTGCAATAAATTTAATGTCATTGTTTAGTAGATCTCTCTCCTTTGATACACTAACCGTGAAATCTCACACATCTTCCCCACATAGTATAAACGATACTATTTCTCGCTTGAAGCTCACACGTCTCTTCTAATAATGAATTATCTCTCAATTCTAATTAAGTTAAGGATACTCTATATCCGAATGCACCTCAATTCGCATATACAGTTCTCCATCTATAATGGGGTTCAATTCATTTTATGAACCTTTAAAATTATCCCATTTTGGATTTGATCCTAAGATCCATTATCTCTAGGTTATCTCATTATTTCATATGATTATAATGATCATCTCCAAATCGAATCTCCAATCAAGGTGGGCTTCCCCACTTGAGATATACCACAATATCTATTTGATATTCCTCAAATTTAGTCAATAAGACTCCAATAATTTCTTATAAGGGAAACTCTCTAAAAGTCTCCAAAACATACTCCAAACAATTCCTAAAGAGATTCCCAATCAATAACCTCGAACAAAATGGGATGAAATTCTCCTTAGAAAAACAATCCCTCCAAAGCCCTTTTTTCCGAATCGATTCGGGCCAATTTCGAAACGATTCGGCCATGAAGGCAAATCGATTTGGGTCATCAGACCTAGGACTCTGTCTCAGGCCGAATCGATTCGGCTGGGGCTCGAATCGATTCGGTCACTAAGACCTGGGCACCTGCATATTTCCGAATCGATTAGGTAGGAGGTCGAATCGATTCGGCCCTTCAGAAATCTCGAAAATGGCTACTTTTTAAGTAATCCAAAATCCCCAAAATACATTTTGGTCATTATCTCTTCATTTCTCCTCAACCCAATCACATATATATCATCTATAAACATCAATAAACTAATTTCTAACCAAGAAATCATTTATACACCACAAATCTAAGGCTTTCCCAAAAAGTTAGGTTTTATCAAACTAAACCTAAAACCCAAAAAGTCAATCCACAAATCATGCAATAAATGGTACACAACAATTATTTAGCAAGTTTAATCACTTTCCTCGGGTTCGTAGGGTCTGAATCCGCCTTGAGATCGTGTATTGGCCGAAAATCTCCACTTTCTCTCTCTTTTCTCCTTCATTTTCTTCTTCTTTCTTCTTCTTCTCTCTCCTTTTCTATTTCTCTCTAAGGAGAATGAATCTACCGTAGGCTTTTAAGCCATAATTCCCAAGATACACATCTTTAAATGATAATACACACTTTAAATGACTCGGTAACTTTAATTCGAGTCAAACTGACTTAAATTATTTCAGAACCTAAATAGACCCCAAGTACAGTCATTTTGACATCCTCGACCCTTCTGGACACAACTAAACCCTATGAATCTCCATTCGACACACTTCCTAACGACTCCAAGTTTTGACCTCAAGTGCAAAATTTAATTATTCTCCAATAAAATATTATTTATTTCTCGCAAAATAAATAAATCCCCATCTCCAAGACCTCGGGTTGTTACATGTTCATATGTCGGTTAATAGAGCTTAGTAGGGATTCTAGTGAGTCAGTTTCGGTTAATAACAAGGATTCCAGAATTCCAATTCTAGTAATTTAAAATAGTTCCCATCCTAGATAGAGAGTCAACGTATTATCAAAATGATTGATGCTATCCTTGCACTTTATTTGAAAGTATATGAAGATGCATGATGGTTCGAGAACTTGTATAATGGATTGAAAGAGAATTATGCTCGATAAATCCCAAGAATTTATTAAACATTACCACCCCTGAGATTTGGGCCTAGGGGTTCTCTTGATTAGACTCGGGATATCTCAAAACATTAGCCATGGATTCATAGATTCTCAGGATTGGAATACTTATTTTTGTATCACTTTGACAGCCATGGGGGCCATTAGATCTTGGATTGAATCAAATGATATCTGCATATTGGGTAACAATAATATATGTATGTATGGATCTTAATTCAGAGAAATTCGCATTTGAGGATACCTAGGATTACGATTCCCCATTGATAAACTCATAAGAGTTCTTTATACTAGTAAACCTGATGAGTGAATTATTTATAAGTTAGTGGATTGGAAAAATAAGTTAACTCTGAGAATCAAGGAAATGATATGATAAAGGTTAATGTCAATTAATGAAAAATTATTTTGAAAAGGGTGAGAAAATAATATTCATATTTTTTTATGATAGGGACTAGAGATAGACCACCATATCTCATCTATTAACAAAGGTTTTCTTATCAAAAGGTGTTCATACACGTACCTTACACTGGGGATGATCATACACCAGGACATCCTAGTATTCAGAACGTTATACCAAGGTTTGGATACCCAAGACCAGGAAGACCAAGATTTATATCAAATACCATCCTCCATATCGGATGTCAACCAGATCCATATCAGTATTGTATTTTAAGCCATTGGTTTGATCTTCAAACCTAGTTTGTTTTGTTTTCCATGTTTGATTAATCAAATATTTGAGGTTGGATTTTTTTATTTCGTATATATCATTCCCCAATAAATAGTATCCAAGTCCTTCGATTTAGATTAATCATTCATATAAAGTATTCACGTTGTCCAATCCTTAAAAGCCCTAGTTTCCATGTTATGGAATAATATATATTTGTATATGCTTTTTTACTAATAGTGGTTGAATGAAATTATTTGTATATAACCCTACCACCACGGTCACACGTTAATATTATGTGTAATTAGATCATATAATGGTTTGTCCATAGTTATTTTTTAACTTTTTGTTCGATTTGGCTACAATATATAAGTTATGGTTATTATTTATTTTTTAATGTATTCAGAGGCAAAGAAGAGTGGTTTAGTTATTTTTGTCAATTAGAATCTTGTATAGAGGATAGACAAAGTGTTTCTCAAAGTGTAGTGTGATTTCACAATGGTTTCATGGAGTTATGGAGGATTTTTCATGAGGAAAATGAATATTTCAGATGCTTCCCAAATGCCCGGATTGGTACATTAATAATATTGGATTGATCCAAACCCCCCTTAGATATATCTGAAAGGAGGTCGAGTCGATCCGACCCGTTGCTAAAAATTCTTCAAGCTGTTTTTGAAACATGGTAATTCATTTCCACTTATCAAGACCCTTAATAACTATTTGGATTTATAAAGTCTACTTGCCGTAAGGAAGTCTTCTACAATAAGAATTATTTTGCATGAGGAGTTCCAATTCATGTAGAAGTATTAAAAAGGATTTTATGTCCTTAATTTTTCCTGCGATTATTTACTTATTTCCACGGATGTCTCTTTATAATACTATGTTGCATAATTCGTGTGATAATTAATTAGATAATTAGGTACACCCATTTTCATGGACAACATAAAATTTTATTCTGAGACCAACCTAGATCACCGATTTTGTTCAAAAATAAATCGAACAAAATTTATAGGTGGAATTTTCAATTGAGATCTCACGGTTATATTTAATTTTGGAAAATAAAAATTATATTTATTTTAAGAAAAATAAATGATAAGATCATGATATTTGTTTTACACAAGTAAATTTAGAAATCACCAAGGATTTAAATTCAATATTTTAGAATCGAATAAATGTTTATCAAAACCCGTAAAAAGTTTTTCTAAATACTAAGTGTGATAAGGCGTTTTAATTAAACCCGCGGTCTCCATTAGTATTTTAAAGTTTGTGATGGGTTTAATTACCCAGGTCAGCATGATATGTCCACCATCGGATGGTTTTAATTGCGGTATTATGGAAACATTAAAATTATGGGGAAGTTCTTCACGAGAGGATTAAATATCATTAAACGAGCTAGTAGTAGTAGAGTAGATATAACTTCTGATATCCTCCCCATCGGAGTCACTATCATTTGTTGTGGGACCAAAAGTCGTGAACAATTCAAATATGTTGAATAAAGTATTCTCAACTCTTTAGAAAAATAATTGAAAAATAAAAGTATGTCTGGTCCAAGTTGAAGTGATTCAAGCTCCCATAGAGAAATATCACTTCACAAAGGAGCATGGTTGTTCAACAAGATTTTAGTTTTATATTGGCGGTGAGGGATGCCACTTAAAATTAAAATCAAAGTTAAATTTTTACATGTAACTTTGGAAATTAATTCATTTTTTCAATATTTATGATTCTTAGATTTCAAAATGGGATTTACTTTTAAGCCACTTGCTTCTATCTTAAAGGAAAACATGTTAACTATCATGAACTTTATTCACTTGAAAAGAAATCTAAACACTGTCCTAACTGACAAAATAGAGGAAGGGACACCCGAAAGGGATGCCTATGCCTACTGGATCTGGTAAAAGTCTGATAAAATGAATTAATGGTACATATTACCCGATCTGACTAATGTGTTGTAGTACTAGTATCAAAAAATTCCCATGGCTTACAAAATGATTAAGAACCTTAAGGATTAATATTTTAAGGTATTCATAACATTATTAATGGATTAATATTGTTATGAGACAAATCTACTTTCTCCAAGGCACAAAAAGGGGAAAATTCCATCAATAAAATTTTGACTTCGATGAATTAGTGATATAAATGAAAAAATATGTGTACTGTGAAAATGAAAAATTGGGTGCAAAGATTATTGTGATTATAATCCTAAAGTTAATGGGATCATTATGAACATGAATACAATAAAACTAGATCATGGTGAATAAGGTCTTTTGAGAGTGTTTGATCAGGCTAAAGATGATTAAGCCGCGGTGAAAATAATTGTAAAGAGTTTAAACAATCACCCTTAAGTAGAAAAAGTATACAAGTTTTCATTTGGATTGTTTATTAGGTTTATAATATTAGTGAAAGATCATATATGTGTATATAAAGAGATTTAAAGAGTTAATAAATTTCCTTAAACTGTTTATTTTTTAGGGATAGTACTAGACCACCCAAATTTTACTTTAAATATTGAATTAGTGACTTATTATGTACATATTATTTATAAATTTAAGTACCACCCAAAACTATGTATAAGAAACTACATCCTTATGTGTATACGTCGAATAACTATAATAATGATGTAAGAAAATTATAATGACTCTGATTCAAAAAGGAAATAGTTGATATTTATCAGTACCATCTCTTTGTCTGCTTCGTCATTACCACCGCCTATTAAGGAGAACTGTGGGTACCTGGATTTGCCTTTATGGGCTCGGGCGAGTAGCCTAATAAAAACGGCCCAAAGCCCGAGCCCTTCACACCATAACTAAATTCAGTTATGACTTAGTCTTCTACTAGAATCTCGTATAGAGATATTCCAGGAGAGAAAGATGGATGATGGGGAGTCCAACACCCCCACTCCCCGAAGATAAACATGTATAAAATAAACCCTAGGCCTGGGGCAAGAGGCACACACTATGTTCTCTGTAAACGCTCCCCGAAGTATATAGAAATAATACTGACTGCACCACCGTGGACGTAGGTATTCTTGCGGAACCACGTACATTACTGTGTTGTGTGATTGGCATCTTATGTTCTTTATTTTTCTTGGTGATTGCGCTTTTCTCATTTATTTGTGTTGAATATAATTGTCACCACAAGAACCATACAAAATAGCCTATGTAAGACCTTCCCCTCTTCACATGCTTGACCACATATCACATGTTTGGTAGTTGATTTCAGACGGCACCAATGCACATGAAGTTTAACATCCACCTGGGATATAAGTGGGTCCCCTAGTTTTATTTGTGTACAACCTTAGAAGAAAAAATAGATTTGATAAAATTTTAGTATAAGCATTGAATATTAAATGATTTGTTTCACACACTATTTCATGCCACTTCTGTGCTCAATATTTATTTACAATTGTACTTATCTTTCAACCCCAGTCGCTTCTGTAATCATAAATACGTGTAAACCAAATTTATTACATATTTTAATATTCGAGTAATTATGCATGAATTAAAATCAATTGATAACGAAGATGAACAATTGAAATCAATTAATAAGTTACTTAGTATAAAATTTAATGTATATACAAATAAATGCATTTTGGGCATTATATTTTCCCATATCATTCGCTATCAATTTACACATGTCATGCTTTGTGGTACAAGTGGACTTTATTTCCCCTTAGTTACATTATTAAAGTGGTTGACTTGTTGCGAGGTGGAGGGTTACTGAATGTGATTCATTCTCTCTTAATACTACAAGATGGAAAATTTTATTTGTGTAGGTTGTTCTTATATAATCTATATTGAGTTTTAATTTTTAATTTAATTTCTCTCTTCGTGTAAACCTTCACACATGTAGTGCAAGGAGTGAGTCTAGCATAGGGTTTTCCCTAATATAAGCCATCATCGCGAGTTCCTGATTGAATTTTTCAAAATTTTCATAATTGCAAAATTATTAATGATCACATTCTAACAAGTTGAATCATTTTTGTAAGTCATAATTTGTCACTTACACATTAAGATAATCTTATGCCAGAATTTGACTAAAAAGAAAATATTAATTTTTAATTACAAATAACATTAATTTGGGTAAAAAAATTATATTAAATTTAACTTCAACACCTTTATATATAAATTTGTTTTCTCTTGAATTTTTGTTTCATTCTTAGGGTAGTTCTTTGTTTGTTGATGGATTTATACAATGAAATTACACTGTTCTTATTTATTTGTGCTTTTTTATAACCTTGTGATCTCTTGGTTGAACATGGATGTATATTGAGTAACTTAATCTTTGTCATTATTTCAGTAGTTGATATGTGTGACACCCCGACTAATTAAATACCGGGTAGCTACTCCTTTATTAAATTAATTCAAAATGCCAAGTTGGCTCAGTTAATAGCATCACTGTCGAAAACATTTTATTATTACTAACCACCTAGTATTTAAAAAGTAAGTTGCCAAATTTTAATATAAGTCTGATTAACATGCAACAAGTGTAATAAAGAATAACAACACCATTCACCATACTGAAGTAAAACGAATAACCATCACATAGTGTAAATAAAGTCTGGAGGAAAACTCCTCACTACAATCCCATACTGAAATAAATAACCGAATGCTAAAACAATACAAATCAAAGTCTAAAAACTGTAATGTAAAATATGTCTCTAATATAAATGGGCAACATGCCCTACAACTGATAGATAGTGAGTCTGGAATCCAGAAGATAGAAGCGTCTACAAGCAAATCCCTGTAGCTTCCACAAACAGCTACAGCTCGTCACCTGAATGAGAATCCTATGCTTGGTGTCCCTGTGGCTGGGCACCTAAAATGGTTTTACAAGAAAAAGATTTGAAAAGCAAACGGGTCAGAGCCCGAATGTGGAGTTATATTTTAAAAACCTGCAAGTGCTTTAAAAACATTTAAAACATTAAATGCAAAGTACATGTTAGGACGTGCACTCACATGATATTCTCACCTCTCGTCTAACTGTGCACTCCTAACGTAAGTACCCATCTATAACGACGCAAACCACTAGCTAAGTGACATTATCTCTAGCTAGACTATCATAGGTCCTACCCATATTACTCGGTTCTATTAACACTATAACGCTCGTAATTAAGTAGGGGTTTAACGTAACTCAGACGCTCAATATGCCATATATATATATCACTATCAGTTAACTCGTCATTTTCTCGAAACAATACCGTAATTATGTTCACAACATTAACGTGAAGGTTCCCATTAATTAAGTGTATATTATTCACATCATAAATATACAATATAAGCACCCCGAGAACTAAGCTGCGGTGCACACATACTCTGCTATCCATCCCGGTACATCACGTACATAAGGATTACATAGTCCGAATCTCTCAGGAATAGTTCACAGATAACAACATCACAAACAATGGAGGCGAACACAGTCACATCACATGGGTCACGCACATACCTACGCTCCCACGATCAGCGGACTTATTAATATCCCAATAAGTCGTTCTATGACCTATGTTCATCAAGGTAAACAGTCTAAATCCGGGCAACACAAGGATTGGAGGGCCCTAAGCGAACGCAAACCTCCCGTGATAGCAAGTATGGTAGGTATGTCATACACACAAATCATATACCAATACTAAGTAAACACACGTCTTAGTAATCCCGTAGTTTAATCGTAGTACATATCGCTTTCTCGTACTAACTTATAATATCTACACTTATATTATTCCGGTTTATCATCATACGCGCCATAATCGATTCTCACGTCGTAGTAGACACTCACGTCCCAACCCAAACGGTTCATTGAATTAAATCTCTCATATATAAATTTACTCCTCGCAATAACCCAAAAGTCCCAAATCTATCCTTACATCATCAAAGGAAGGTTATCCATATCCTCGAACAAGTTTACGGGACTCCAAAAATCAAAACAGTCCAAAAAGGACCAAACTGTCAACTCGTTAGAAGTCTCGTTCGAACGAGACTGTTCGAACGAGATTCCTCTGTCAACTCGTTAGAAGTCTCGTTCGAACGAGGCTGTTCGAACGAGATTCCAGTTCGTTCGAACGAACTGTACCTTCTAACGATATCTCGTTCGAACGAGATATCGAACGAAATCCCTTCTCGTTAGCAGCGACTGGTCAACTCGTTAGAAGCTCGTTCGAACGAGTTCGTTCGAACGACCTGGGGATTGCTTCTAACGACTGACCAGTTTCGGCCCAGATTTTTCCCCAATTCGTTTTCATCCATTTTTGTCACTTCTAATCTCTTCCAAAGTTCATCCCAACAACGTTTTAGGGTCTCTAATTCATTCTAAACATATTCAAGTCATCTCCTAACATGTTTTCAAGGATTAAATCTCTCTAACATCAATCAAAATATAAATCTCTACACTTTTTCCCGCAATTATTTCAAGAACATGAACCCTAACTTTTTGAATCATGAATTAACCCAATAAAATCCGTTTTAAATTTCACCCAATCATCAATATCATCAGTAGGAACATCTACCTATCATTCTACATGCAAATCCTCCTCAAGATTTCAAGTTCTAAGTTCAATTAACATGGGTTTTCATTATCTTTCAAGAACAATTGATATTTTTCAATTTCTAACATGGAAAAGACATTCTCTGAAATTAAATGGAATAAAGTCACTTGCCTTGGTTCGATTTCTGATTTTGGTGTAGGTTTGATTTAGTTTTTCTGCAGAATTTCCTCTCTTCCAAGCTCCTTCTTCAATGGTGGCTTAAGGTGGCTAGGGTTTGTTTTGGGGAACTTGGAAACCTAATTGATAACCTCCGTAGCTTAAAGGGTTAAAGTGGGTTGGATAGTGGGTTTAGTGGGTCAATAATCAATCAGATTAAGACTCCTAATTTTCGTCACTTTTAATTCCTCAAAATGTAAAATTACCAAAATACCCTTTAAGTTGCCGGTATGGCCTAAAAATACCCCGAGACCCAAACTACACCCCCGGGTAGTGTTTTCTGACTATCTCGACCCTTCCGGACGCGTTGGCGCACTCAAAATGACCATACGGTTTATAGATTTTAAATTCACTTTTATAATCAAAATATTTCACCGTGACGCGGCGGTCCCACGCGTCTCAATAAAATTTCTAAAATGCCGTATATAAATCTCACGACAAGTTTCATAATTCCAATTTCATATATAATCATATATGCACATAATCAAATACCAACTCGCATCTCGTTAGTATTTATAACCCGGATTAATTTCCAATTAATACGCATATAATTAATTAATCCCAAAAATAAATATAGCCAAAAGTACGGGGTATTACAATATGTCTACTTGATTTTCAATTTTGATGATCACCGATTAATTTTGGTTAAAGGTAAGGTACATTTTGTTGGATGTGATTGTTTCTTGATCTCTTTGCTATGTTTTTCCATAATATGTCATCATTTTGACTTTTGTAATTGATTTCAAATTTATAAAACAATAAAAAATATAATTTCAAAACTATCATTGGATTGTTATCACAAAAATCAATTGGTTATTGTTTTGAATTATTTTATATTCCTAATTGGAATTGCAATAGTTGTGTGCAATACAGGAGGATAATAATGGGACTTGGGGGTTTATTCCATTTAGTTTATCATAGTTATTTTTAAATATGGATTTGAAACCAATTAGCATAAATTACTAGGATAAGTAATCATAGTATTAGTATATATTCAAAGTGTATGCAAACTATGTTCTTGGACACCATAATTTCAATGAGCTTATGAAAATATAATTTTTGTTGTTACACATTGATCCTCTCTATACAGAGTTTATGTATAGTTTAAGGCATTCATAAGATTATTATTGAGTTAATATTGTTATTTTCCAAAGCTGCTTCCTCTAATGTACAAGAAGGGTAAACTTCCATCCATAAACTTTAGACTTGGGTGAATAACAATATTTATATGTTGTGGTGAAATGACAATAATACTTGTAATGTGAAAATGAAAAAATGGGTTCATATATTATGGTTATTATAATCCCGAAGTTAATGGGGCCAAACATGAATAGAATAAAGATGTATCATGGTTAACGGGGTCCTTTCATTATGTTTGATCAAGCTAAACATAATTAAGTCATGGTAAAAATAATCGCAAAGAGATGAAGTAATCACCCTCAATGAGAAAGAAACATGCAAGCTATAATTGGGGGTGTTTATTATGTTTGTAATATTAGTAGAATATTATATACTAGTATATAAAGAGGTTTCCATTATCGATAAAATTTCTTAGACTATTTATTTTCTAATAATATCACTGAACCATTTAAATTTTAGATTATGAAGAATTAGTGACTTATTATGTGCATATTAATTCAAAATTTTAGTACAATCACAAACTATATATATATATATACAACCTTATACTAATTTGTCTATTAATTATAATAATAATTATGTGTGAAAATTTCAATGATGCTGATTTGGAAAGACAATAATAGATATATATATCTATATACCATTTCTCGAGTTGTTTCATCATTACCACTGTCTACTAACGACAATAATCCAAAGTATCCTCTGTCACAACTTCCCCTCTTCACATGTTTGAACACATAGTACATGTTCTATAGTCGATTCTGATCGGCACAAGCACACATGAAACTTTGCACCTTTCAACGTCACAAGTGGTTGCCAAAATTTAATTAGTGTCCACCCTCAGAATCAAAATAAAATTTAATACAAATTCAGAATAAAATGTTGATTATTTAGTCATTTATTTGAAATGGACCTTCTTGGACACACTATTTCATGTTACTTCCGCTTTTAATCGTTTTTACAATTATATATGTATCTTTCTCTCTCCCGCCTCTGTAATCATAAACACATATAACCCAATTTAGTTACATATACATTCGAGTAATTATGCATGAACTAAAAGCATTACTTAAAAAATTTGAATGAGTAATGGCTTAAGATATATTAATAAGTTACATTATATAAAATTTACTATATGCATAGATAAATTATTTCGTGGAATATAATTTTCACATGTCTTTGACTATCCCTTTGTTAATTCATTATAAGTCATATAATAATGAAAGAAGAAAAGTGATACACAAATATGGAAAGTATTATGTATTTATGTAGAGTGTGTGATGATACTTAATAAGAAATTAAATAACTTAACTACATCATTGCTTTAATAAAAAATCTAGATATGTATGAACATATTTTTCTTAGTCCTTAATATACATAGTATATGTCATACACCGCTACAACCATCGAGACAAGATCAAGTTCATTTATTCATGTGAACGGATCCAAGTTTCAAGAATTTTAAACATTTTCTCGACTTGAGGTACAATTTTATATAGAATGTGTTTAATTTTAGTAATTGCTTTACTTTGATATTGAGATACTTTTCGAAATTATTTTTAAACAAAATGAGTCATTTTTTCTAAGTGAAAAATAATTTTGAAGACATGTAGGCGAGATTTTTAAAAAGAATATTTTCTCTCTCTTGGCGTTCAATCGACAAGGAAATGTCATTCAAACGAAAACTTTAAACGACATGCAATGTCATTCGAAGGGTCATTTCTTGTTTGCTTCCAATGAACCCGTACTGTTTTGGTTTTTTAAAGGACGTTTGTAAAGTCATTAATAACGATATGAGATGTTGTTCAAACGACATAGACATATCATTCGAACGACTTCTAATGACATGCGTCGCCTCAAGATTTTTTATCAGCTATAAATACATGTCTTGAAGACCTTTTTCATTCAGACTTTTGATACACCAAAATTGATTTTTGACAGAACTTTAAGTTTTGAAGTTTTAGGTGAAAAACCTAGTTTTGATTCACCAAATCATCCCAATTAATTTGTGAATCTTTTATGGAACCCAAGTCACTTCTTGTTAAAGTTTGTTCTTGTGGAGTTCCATCTGCACTACTAGATTTGTAGCTTTTGAGGGATTTTCTTGCTTACGACTGCGATCACTTGGGAAGACTAGAGGGTGTTCCTAGATAGAGACAAAGATGCGGTTCTTGTGGGTTCTTGCTTTCGAGGTTACGATCTATGTGAGTTTGTTACGGTAAAATCATTGTAGATTTTTGTAAGTGTATTGTACTTTGCGATTTGCAAACATTTATAGAAATAAAGGTTTTGCCCTTTCAGGTGAATTTTCTTGAAACTAATGCGTCAAGCAATTTGCGATTGTTTGTGATGGTATGATTGACTTATTCACAGAGATGGATGTTTTAGGGCTTAAATAAAATTGTATTTATTTGGTTTAATTTGGCTAAAAAATTGACAACTAGTCAAATAAGTTTAAGGTTTGGAAATTTGTGAATTAAATTTATAATCGATATCGCAACATTCTCAAGATTATTAACCCTAGTTAAAGATTAACAATAATCTTTCGTGTTAAGTCCCATACGTATTAATAGGGATACATTCCATAACATGTGAAGTGGTACTCAGAATTACTCGATACCAATTTGCCCATTTCACCCATTCTCTCTCTACTTCGTCTCGACCACGACCTAGTGATTACAGCCATCCAAAATAACCATTATTACAACTTTTCCCTACACACTCTTGCCACCTACAACACCACAATGTGTGTTAATCTCCATGACCCTATATGAAAATTTTCATCTACCAATAACAAAGAGGAGTGACAAAATTTAATTCATTTCCACCATTGGAGTCAGAATATATATCCAAAAAATGTACATCGTTTATTATTTTATCATTTATAGTGGTAAACTTTAGTGTGATAGAATGTGCTTTCCATAAAAAATGATACGTTATGGGTTCAATTATTCGAAAAAATATTTATTTTAACTAGGGTTAAGGCTTGCCTACATCATCCTGTCATTAAGCGTGCTATAACGAGAGCGTTGAGCACCGGGTATGACCTTTATTATATAATCATTTATGTACATCCGACCTCTTGGACACACAATGTATTGATATTTGTGATCCAAAATATCTTCATTGGCGTGTCCTTTTTTCTCACCCTTGAATAAGTTCAGTTACATATGAAAGTACTGGAGTAACAATAAAATAGTTACAAACCTAATAAAATTAACATGTCATGAGGTATAAGTAAATTATCTATGATTATAAACATAAAGGAAATTTGAAATATTTTTTGAACATTTTTACTCATATATTATTTTGTATATGTCGGTTAATAATAAAAGGAAGCACCCAATACAATGCACTAAAAATTTCTTTACAAATATAAAAATGTCAAGGATTTATAAATACTATATGAGGATACTCCATAAGAAGAACTAGAGTCCTGCATGAAAGTTGGCATATATGTTCATGTAAAACACCAATATGAACACAAAAGTCATGTGGTGCATTTTTCATATGTTCCCAGAATAATAAATACATTTTTTTTTTTGAATTAGTCAAATATTCTTCATACCATTTCTCCAAAAGATATGAAAAAAAATCTAGGGATCACTACATTTGAGTCATATTTGAAGAATTTCACCTTTATTGAGTCTTGTTGACTAGTCAACTGTAACAACCCTTGCTTTTGAGAACTTATTTTATATTAATTTATTGTGTGAGGTAATTATATAAAATGTTGGAAAATGGAGTAAATATTAATTGAATGAGTTGAAAGATAATATTTACTAGATTGTTACATATTTACTGTATGTGTACGTAAATATCATCATGTTGCGTTTTATAGTGTCGTGTGCTTTAAACAATATTTATGGTTTAAATGAAATCGGAACTTGAGATGATTTATAAACAACACGATTAAGTATTGCACCTCATTTTATTTCTTAAGAGTGTATTTACTAATCTAGGGAAAGAGAGAAGAAGAGAAGTGTGGAGAAAAGAGGAGAAAAGAGAGAGATTAGAGATTGAAGCTTAAAGTGGTTGCTACCAAAGGAAATCTGAGATTTCAACCTTAAGGCAAGTTTTCTACTAGGTAATATGTGATTTAAGATGAGTAAATTGTGTTGATAGTTATGTATTGGGATCAAATGAACAAATGTGGATTTTATGGAATTTATAGTATTTTAGCCCTAATAATAGTTTAAATTGATGATCATGTGGATTATTGTACTTGATAATCATGTAGTATGGTTTTCGGTTGATTAATGTTGGTTGATGTGTGTAAAAATGGAGGAGATTTGGGTTTTGGGGGAAAACTAGGGTTCATAACTCGTAGCCCATTCTTGGCAAATTCGCAGGGGTGAATCGATTCGGCCCTAGGGCGAATCGATTCGCTAAGGGGTCAGGTTACAGGTCTGGGGACCCGAATCGATATTTGTTAAGGACGAATCGATTCGGTTGAGGAAGAATGTTGGGTTCTTCACCCGAATCGATTCATTTTTGGGCGAATCGATTTGCTGCTTGGGGCGAATCGATTCGGAATCATGCTGTTTTGAGTTATTTTTCTAACTCAATTTTCACCCTTTTACTTTAGGCTTAGGACTTACGAACCTTCTTGTATGAAGTAAAATTAGAGTCCTAGATTCCCAGATGAGTTAGTTAACTACCCTACATGAGAAATTGATTAAATGGGGCTTATTCCGGGGGTGTCCAAATTGATGTTAAGGCATTCTTTTCCTTTACTTAATTATTATGAGACTAGGAGTTGTAAGGTTATATTGGGAGACTTTAGAAGCTCAATTGATGTACGCTAGACTTGGTGGTTTTTAGTGACGCCATAAATTCTTGGAATATGAATAAGAGGTTTATTAATCATTGAGGTTATAATGATGGCGTAAATTACGTATGGCTCCGGATAAAATGTGATGTATCTATTAAAATGGAAATGAAAATGGTAAATAAGAATTTATTTAAACACATCTCTCTAAATGCTATCATAAGGTAAGTTCGCACATGAGGTGAAGTCCCCTGGCTAGTGAATGCAGGGTGAATATAGTCCTCGACCATATGACCGGTTATTATGTATGTTATATTTATTGTGCAGTTGTGAGGTAATTCTGGGTGTGGTTATGACTCACTCGCAGGTATATGGCCAGTTCCCGACGTTGCGTTAGGATGCCCAGGTTGTCTTGGTTAATAGGCCCTGGAAGATGATAGTCATTTAGGGGCGCGCACAGTGGGGAAACCCGGACGGGCGGTCTTAGAATCGTTATATATAGATGAATATAACTATTCTTATTAAAGTTGGACTTGATTTATGATAAATGTCATAAAGAGCATATAATTGTGATTATTTTTCCTAATGAGAAAGGGAACGATGAAATGAAACAGTGAAAAGGATGGAGATTCTTAAGTAATGATATTCATTCATATCCTCTTGCATAACTAAATTAAACTTATGATCATTTAATTTCTTTAGTTTATGCTTTGAGATTGAGTAGGTAGATTCTTATCGTTATCTATCATGTGTAACTGTTCATAACTGTCATACTCTTTATTCATCTGGTGATCATATAAAATCGGGCCCTGTCCTGTTCATATTTCTTGTTGTGCATGAATCTTATATTCTCTCAGGTGCTTCGCCGCAAGGATGCCCGTACTGACTTTCCTTTCCAGTGTCATGGAGATGCAACACCTTGCAAATGTTGCGGGATATTTTGTTGTAGACGCCTTCATTTTTGTACTCTAGTTACGATCGGGTCGTTTACTTGGGCGTGTGACCAAAGCTTTTGTATTTTCTTATTGTAATGTATTATGTAACTTAACGTAATTGTTCCAATACCTTGTAAGAGACTGTTAACCGACAAACCATTCGGTTATTGTATTATGCATGTAATGTTATGTTTTATCCTTGTAGATTTCATCCACCTTCTTTTTAAATTGGGTTGTTTAAATGTTTTCCTTAACTTATAAAATTAAATTTTTGGTAACCCGTTTTTCTAAAATATCGGGTGGTTGTCTCGTATACTTATTGTACTATTGTGATGCTGAGAATGATCTATTATGATTCCTGTTATATTTGGAGTATTGGGCTGGCCACCCCTTATTTTGGTGAGCGGGTTGTCACATCAACCACTAACGAAATCCTATTTTTAAAATATTTACTCATACGTTCTTCGAAATTCCCCAAGACAAACCCATTTAAATAACTTCCTCCCTCCCCCCCACCCTCTATCTCTCTCTCTTTATATATATACCTATAAAATCAATTTATTTATTTATATATCTATCTATCTATGAAAGGTTAAGTTTAATATTTTAATAGCGATTTTTTTATTTTGAAGTGATGGGATAATTAGGTTAATGTGGTGGTTAATGATTGAAATGGGGTATATGTGTGGTAGATGACAAGAAATCAACCTCGTTGCTGCATTTTTCTATAACAATATATTTTTTTAATGTATTGGCGGACCTTATAGTAAATCATTGTTAATCATCTTCTTATTTTTATTATTTTTTTAATTGTATATCTTTATATTAAATGCATATTGTCTGCAAAGAACTAAGGGACTCGACATAATTTAAAGGTCTAGTCGCTTGGAGATCATTGACCATATAGAGGCGAGTATATCAAGGATAAAGATAAGGTGATGTTGTACATTCCTTCTATATTTCACATCCTAAGAGATAATTCTTATAATAAAGTTTGATTAGGCGAGTAAAGCTCACAACATCAAAATGAGTTATTGTGGGGAAAAATTATTTGTGATAGGCATTTAAAAGGCTAAGCAAATTCAGCCCTAAGATTTTTGATTAATTACGCATTGAAAAGAAATCAAGAACTACGTTTAAAGTGAAAATCTAGGTTTTCAATAATACAAGTCCATAGAGAAACATGTTGTGATTTGTATATGGAGAAATGGTTGAACAAGATGAAGTTATTTCCACCCTTTAATTTCTCAAAAAATATTGGTAGAATAATATGAACATCTCCAATGTTCTTGCATATGATCCACTAAAAATAAGCATTGGGTGTGGTTAATTTTGAACTTGAAACCCTTGTAAAATATTATATAATTAACCTTCTTTGTCCTCGCCTCTTCACAAAAACGGGAATAGTTTTTTTCATCTCCTTATCTAACCCTCCATAATGGATCATTCCCCTAAAAACCTAACATAAATAAATATAAATAGGCATGGGTTATGGGCTCTAGTCAAACTTGGCTTCCAAAGAGTTTCGACCTTACTTCTTGGGCAATCGACTATACTAGGGACCCGAGTTAAATAGTTAAACTAACTTCAAAATTAATACGCTAGAATCCCATTTATAATTACCATAATTCTTTCATCTCTTTATTTAATCACGATTAACTCCACTAAATACTCACGACTACAGTTAAACATCACCTTATCCCTAAATTACTCTCAATAAGAAAGTTTTATTTACAAATTTTATTATGGTACATAATATAATTCCCCACATTAAGTCCCAAATACATATTGATCAAATCAATTTACAACTAATTTATTTGTATCCATCATTTAAGTAATTCCTTAATTCTAACACTTAAAACTCCACCTGGATTATTGTAATACCTCGTAATTTTAAAGGAACTGAATTAACTAAGTAATTCATCAATTCAATATTAATTTTGGGAAAATTTAAATAATTTTTCCATATAAAAGCTTAAACTTTCTAATTATTTAAGTGAAGATTAAAGTTATATTTTTCGTAGTGGAAGTTCAAATCTAATTTATGATAGTTATTATAATTATACAATTTACTTGATGAATTATATAATTTATTTAGTGAATTAATATAATGTTTGGGTCTAATTATAAATAAATATGAGAATGGGCCTCAATTATAATTCCAGGAACTAAATGAAAAGCTTCACACGAAAGTATTTACGGATTAATTAGATAGTATATTGGATCAAGCTTAAGGTTATTAAAGAATGAAAAAGAAAGGAATAAGGTCTTAGTAAATAATCATAATAAATAAATAAATACATAAGATTTGGCGGCGGATGTTAATTCTTAATTCTCTTTAAATTCATCTAAAGTCAATATAAACAACCCCGATGCCTCCCATTCCTAGTAAACAAGTATGACCTTAAACCTGAATCAAACTTCACAAAATGTATATATTTTCAACCCTAAAAATGTACTCTTTTTATTTTAATGAAAAACATATACCCTTTCTGAGTCTACCTTTCGAAAAAAATTTAGGGTCTTTAGGAGGGGAAATTCTAGACATAATTCAACCAATTCAAATATGTTTTTCTCTATAACATTTCAACATATTAACCGTAAAAGAAAAATTAAAAGGGAAAGTTGCATTAAATACTACATCCAATTAGGTCATTTGCACAAAAATCACTAAATATTCAATGTTTTATTCTAATTTTTCTTAAATATAATTTTTCTTCCAAGGGTGTCCACAAACGAAATTTTTAGAGACACTTGTGTCTTGGATAGATGACAAACTCGATGCGCATTGGTGTCGACTGAAATCAACAACCGAACATGTTATTTGTGGTGAAGCATGTGTAGAGGGGATTTGTGAAAGAGACTATTTTGTATGTTTGTCGTTCGTGGGGGTGGTAATGACAAAGCTAACAAAGAGATATCTATTCTTCTTTTTCAAAATCAAACTCGTCAAAAATTTCTTACACCACTATTAAAGTTGTTCCACTTATTTGTATAAGCATTTCAGTTTCTACATATAGTTTGTGATAGTACTTATTTACAGCTAATATCTACATAATAAGTCAATAATTATATATATAGCGCAAAAATCTATCCGATCAAGTAAAATCCCATAAAAATTTATAATCTAATGCAATTTATCATTTATGGAAATATCTTATATAAGTATATCACCTTTCACTAATACTATAAAGTTAATAAACACCTCCCAATTATAAACTTTGTACCGTTTCATATTTATGGTGATTATTTAAACTCTTAATGATTATTTTTATCTTGACTTGATCTTGTTTAGGATGATCAAACATTCCTAAATTACCTGCTCCATCACAATCTACTATTGTTCAATTCTTGTTCATAATGACCCAATTAACATCGAGATTATAAATCCCATAATCAATACAACTGTATTCTCATTTTTACAATACATGTAATATTTTCATTTTTACCAAAATATAGAAAGGTTGGTATTTATCTAAGTCTGAAGTTTATCAATAGAACCTTACCCTTTATGTGCCCTGGAAGATGTAACTCTATCGCATAACATCATTAATGCATTAACCATTTTATGAATAACATAACTTTACATAATATAAATTTAGAGCCCATAAATGTGCAACAAACGATTCTTTTGTCACAAGCCTGCTGAAATAATGGTGTTTAAAACAACAATTGACATACACTTTCAATGTAGATTGACAATATTATTAATTTTCATTGTAATTTATGCAAATTGTTTTCAAATCCATATTTATTAATAATTTTGTTAAAATAGATGGAATAAACTCCCCCAAGTCCCATTTTCACCTTCTTGTAATGCACATAACTATTGTAATTCTAATTAGGAACCTAAAGGATTGTAAAACAAAAACCAAATGATTTTAAAATTAACAAAAGAAATAGTAAATGTGAACCATCTTGTTTATAGTTTTTTTATATTTTTCAATAAATTACACAAGTGACAATACGATGCCTTGTGCAAAAACCTAGTTGCTACCTCAACTTGAAACCAATGCTTATTGAATGATCATGAAATTTTAAAATCAAAGATACATATCAACTCTTGAAACATTGAAAAGGTCTTAACCACTCAATATACATCTAAGTTCAATTAAGCGATTAAATTTTTATAACAAAGATCAATATAATAAGGACAATGTAATTTTATTGGAAAGATAAATCAGCAAACAAAGATGCATCTAAATAATGAAACAAAAATTCAAGAAGAAATAAAGTAATACAAAAGGGTATCGAAAGTATATTTTTAAATTAATTCTTGATACCAAAATTAAAATTAATTTTAATTAAAAAGGAATATTTTTTTCATCAAAATTTGGACAAAAGATTATCCCATGGTATGTGTGACAATATATGACTTATAAAAATGATTCCCTCCGTATAATGTGATTATTAGGAATTTAGAAGCTTAAAAACTTTGAAAAATTCAATTATGTATTTGAGATGATGGTTTATATAATGTGAAAACCTAGGCCAAACTCACAACTTGCACTACATAAGTAAGGGTTTACACGTAGAGAAAAATGAATAAATAAATTGAAACAACATTTTTATTTTATATTCAAAACTTTCGGAAACTAAAATTTTCCACCTTATAGTATAAAGAGCAAGAATGAATCACATTCCACCACCCCTACGTCACAACTTGTCTATCTCAATGATAATTTAAGGGAAGGAAAATGAAGTCGTCTTAGCCCATAAAGAAGAACATGTGTCACTCACTAACCAAAGTAATTTTTAGTTAAGTTGCCAAATGCATGTACAATTGAGTATGTTGTCACTACTTCAACATGCATGGATAAATGAATCAATATACCATGTAAATGAGTCCAAATATAGGTATAACATTTCAAATGTGGAAAGGTTAGATGGTTGTCGAGAACAACTAGACTTAATTTCCCAAGTGTTATACATATATAAGACTCCAAATTAGAATCCCCACTATAATTTTAATATTGAGTATCGTTTTTTATGCTTTCATTAATATTTGACTTGTATTGAACTAATAAATGGATATTTAAATCCACGTGAAAATCATACGCCAAAATGCATTTATTTCTTATATAGTAAATTTTACATTAATTAACATATTAACTCATATTATTTATTCATCTTTGTTAATTAATGATTTTTGTTCGTGCCGAATTACTCGGGTACTAACAATTGTAAGTAAATTGGGTTACATGTGTTTATGATTACCGAGGTGGGGGAGAGAAAGATATATTTAATTATAAAAAAGATTAAGAGTAGAAGTATCATGAAAGAATGCACCCAACAAGGTCCCTTGCACACAACTAATAAAATAATTCACGTTTTATTGTAAATGTAGATTAAATCTAATTTTTGTTGAAAAGGTGGACATAAAGAACAATTTGGGACCCACTTGTGTTGTGGATGAATGTAAAATTTCATGTGCACTACTATCGATTGAAATTGGCTACTGAATATGTGATATGGTGTCAACCATGTGGAGAGGAGAAGTTGTACATAGGCTATTTTGTTTGGTTGTCATTATTAAGAACTGATAATGATGAAGTAGGCCGACAGATGGTACTGATATATGTCAGCTATTTGTTTAAAAAATAAGAGTGATAACAATTTTCATACATCATCATTATAACTATTTGACTTATTTATATAAGGGTGTGGTTTTATGTACATAGTTTGTTATGGTACCTAAATTTAGGATTAATATGTGAATAATAAATCATTAATTCTATATAATGTAAAATTGGGCTCTGTGGTAATACCCATCAAAGTAAATAGTATAAAGAAATTAATCGACTATGGAAATATCTTTGTATATACGTATTGTTTGGATTCAGTCATAAAACCATGTATAAAACATTGTATTATTGATTAATGAAAGATTTTTTAGTCATTTTAAAATTGGAACCAAGTTTGTGAAAATGCTTTATATTTGATTTAATATATCATTTAATGTTCTATGACAACTCGCTCAAAATAATAACGGGTGGCCAGCCCTATACTACATTAAACCAGGTATCTCAGATGGCACAGTCTCAACATCAACTAACAATACTAATAATATAAGGCTAACTACCCGAAATCATTAAAAATGAATTGTCAAAAATTTAAAACTTTTATTTAACAACAACAACAAAACCAATAATGCAACATAACCAACAATACACATCTAACTATGATGAGTGATAAGTGCAAACTCCAATAATATACAAGGGTGCAATACAAAGTACATATATATCATCTATAAACATCAATAAACTAATTTCTAACCTAGAAATCATTCATACACCACAAATCTATGGTTTTTCCAAAAAGTTAGGTTTTATCAAACTAAACCTAAAACCCAAAAATTCAATCCACAAATCATGGAATAAATGGTACACAACAATTATTTAGCAAGTTTAATCACTTGCCTCTGGTTCGTAGTGTCTGAATCCGCCTTGAGATCGCGTATTGGCCAGAAATCTCCACTTTCTCTCTCTTTTCTCCTTCCTTTTCTTCTTCTTTCTCTTCTTTCTCTTTCTTTCTAAGGAGAATGAATCTCCCGTAGGCTTTTATGCCGTAATTCCCAAGATACGCATCTTTTAATGATAATACACACTTTAAATGACTCAGTGACTTTAATTCGAGTCAAACTGACTTAAATTATTTCAGAACCTAAATAGACCCCAAGTACAATCATTTTGACTTTCTCGACCCTTCCGGACACAACTACACCCTCAGAATCTCCATTCGACACACTTCCTAATGACTCCAAGTTTTGACCTCAAGTGCCAAATTTAATTATTCTCCAATAAAATATTATTTATTTCTCCCAAAATAAATAAATCCCCGTCTCCAAGACCTCAGGTTGTTACATGTTCATATGTCGGTTAATAGAGCTTAGTAGGGATTCTAGTGAGTCAGTTTCAGTTAATCACAAGGATTCCAGAATTCCAATTCTAGTAATTTCAAATAGTTCCCATCCTAATATACCCTTTATATTCGAGCTTTATGCTCGTACCAATCATAATAAGGATTTATTTGCCTCCAAAATTCCATAATTCCATAAATATAATACTAACATTTTAATAGTGTAAAAATTTTGAATGGTCCAAAGAAATAACTTCTCTCAATTCCTGACATTCGCCACTTTCGTGCGGGGGATGTCTCGTAAAAGCGAAATCCAAACAAGGAACCCTCCCAATACACTACTATGTGGCGACGTCGGGGATTGAGAGTTTGTTAAATCCGGACTAGAGTTTGAAATTTTTGAATTTTTATGAAATTCATTTTGAAAGGGCCCGAAGGCCGATAAAGGTTTTATTTTTAAAACAGTCTATTTTAAAAATGGTTTATATAATATAATATAATATAAAATGCCTTATGTCCAACACAAGGTCTTTTAAATCATCATACATATAACAATATGTAGCTCACAAAAATTAGCATAATTATGAGCTAAACTTTCCCTACGTCCCATCAATCCACAATCTTTAAACCCTTATAAAAAACAACATCTTTTCAATATATCGCCTTTTATAAGGCTCATCCATATCTGGAATACAACAATTATATAAGTATAATCATGACTATATAAAAGAAGTAGTTTTTCTCATTACTACTTATCACCATTACCATTCTTACATTTACCACAAGGTTTATAGCTCTTTTTGAGAACCTCGCAAAATCATCTATTCTTTTACAAAATAATAGCATAAGAGCCTATCTTGCTCAAAATTCCCCTTTTAGGGTCAGTACATACAAAATAGGGCTATAGCACTACCCTTTTATAAATATCTCACATACGATATTCCCCAAATTCATTTTAGTAATTATACTATTCATAAAGGAAAATTAACTTACATCATCCATCTCTAGTCCGATTGCTCATCCTCATCAATGGGCTCCCAAACAAAGTCCCCCGGTCTAAAACGACCTCGAATCTGCCGTAGGGGTTGCACTTCCAAAATTTCATCAAATTGTGATCCTTTACCTCTTTTAGGACAATATATCTTTTTATGACCTATTTCTTTACAAAAGAAACACTTACCCAAAAATTCTTTCTGCCCACTCGCATTACTGGCACTCTCACGCCAAACTTACTTGATGAACTCGAATCTCCAAAGTTCTTACCCTCTTGCGAACAAAGACGATATTCATGACACTTTAATAGTGCCGCATTCACTACCTCACTGAAAGTCACTAACTTAGAACTCTCTAATAAATGTTGTTGGATTTTCCAATCTAATCCTCGAACAAACTTCGATATACGCTTCTCTTCCGTATTTACCTCATCAGGTACTAATTTTACCCATCTAGAAAAATCTTCCTCATATTCCGCCACCGTTCTATTTCCCTGAAAAATCTTTATGTCTCGAGAAGAGGAAGGAAAATATCTTCGACCAGAAATTTTCCAAAATTCTATTATAGGCAAAGTGTCTCTCTGTTCAGATGTGGTGACAGACTCCCACCATTGAAGAGCTGCACCCGATAACTTAAAGGTGGCTAAAAATTGTTTCTGTACCTCACTACACTCAACCATACAAAGGTGCCTCTGTATACTATTCTTCCATTGACTTGCATCCATTGCATCAACTCCCCCTGCAAACTTGGGAGGATGCCCCTTACTAAAATCTTCCTTCACTCTCTCACCTCAAGACAATCCTAAATGGGGTTGGGTTGCTCGAGCGGAAGATTGCTGAGCCATCGTAGAAACGGCAGCAGTTACTGCTTGTGCCACAATATTGGCAACATCATCTGTAATCATGTTCCTTTGAGGCATTTGGGGTTGCAATTTCCCTTTATTTGCCATTACTTAACGACCTCCCTTCAGTGGCATCTGAAACAAGAACAATTGTATCAGAACGCATTTCAAATATTTTCGAATCATAGAAAAATATGGACGTATGAATGTAACCGTCCTAACAATAAGGCTCTATATCAAGAAATCTTACGAAAGATCGTAGTAACGCACACAGATCCTAAAGACACTAGAACCTGATGCTCTAATACCATCTGTGACAACCCGCTTAAAATAATAACAGGTGGCCAGCCCTATACTACATTAAACCAAGTATCTCAGATGGCACAGTCTCAACATCAACTAACAATACTAATAATATAAGGCTAACTACCCAAAATAATTAAAAGCGAATTGTCAAAAATTTAAAACTTTTATTTAACAACAACAACAAAACCAACAATGCAACATAACTAACAATACACATCTAACTATGATGAGTGATAAGTGCAAACTCCAATAATATACAAGGGTGCAATACAAAGTACAAATAAAATACCCGAATATGTTGTTGGCTAATAAATAATACAAATCGGAGAAATGAAATATAAAAGTGTTACTCTACAACACCTTGAATACTAACTCGATACACAACTGAATCCTAATCTAGATATACAAAGATAGGAATCGACTAAAGCAAAATGCCGCGACAGTCCGCAATTGCCACAGCTCCACGAATCCTGAATGGATGAACATCAAAGGCGTCCTTGCGGAGGAACACCTGAAGTAGTACAATATATATACATGGAGGAGAAAATATAAACGGGTCAGAGCCCGAGTTGAAAAACATTTTATAGCAAGTGTATTAAAATGCATAATAATTATAAATGCATTATTACATGATTTAATGGAATCGTCCTCTCCATAAAAATCCATCTCACCTCTCAACTAAAGCGCGCACTAAGCGTATGCACGTGATCTCCAAAAGGGTGCCCCATTTCTATTTAGGCAAGAGAATCTAATTTAAAACCCAAATGAAATATTTAAATAGGATCATCTAACCTATCTCTCAATCTATACCTATGTGAGTTCCATCTAAATCATATACTTTAATTTAAATGTTATAGTTATCTTTATATTTGTTCATTTGTTGAACATATAAAGTTGCATAATCAACCTCATAGTAACATCATCACAATACATCAACATTATCAATTACTAGAATTCTATATTCTAGTGATTCCCATATACGTCATGGAAACAATATATATATAATTATTATATGACTTATTAGCATCAAGAGTTAAGGACTACACTCCTTTGATTCTCAACACGGCACTGTGTTTCATACGTGGGACGTCTCGCCGAAGCGAAATCCAAACAAGGAACCCCTTGTTACACTACTCCTGACCGTATTGATACTCGAGGCTCATATGCCCTCAATGCATGATGCATGTAACCCAATTATTATCCAATTTTAATTAATTAATATTCCCAATTCTCAACAGTACACGGCGTTTCATGCGTGGGATGTCTCGCCGAAACGAAATCCAAATAAGGAACCCCCCGTTACACTACTCCTGGCACTGTCGATTGTCGGGATAGGTGATATATAAATATAAATATGAGCATTAAGGACTAACTTATCCCCAAGTTCCAACATTACACTGCGGTTCGTGTGTGGGACGTCTCGTCGAGGCGAAATCCAAACAAGGAACCCCCCCGAAACACTAATCCTGGCAATGTAGGTCGTTGAGGTCCATTAAGCCCTCGATACCCAAATACAAGCACAAGAAATAATAACCATCCAAATGATCTATAACTCGAAGGACGCAGGCTCACTTGTTATCATCTTCCAGCAGCCCATATAAGTAGCAAACTGGGGCCACCTGGAGGGGTTCAACGACACCCACCTCGTGATCAACTCACGCACATGATGTCCCAGGAAGTGATCATAGATCCTAACCGGCAAGTGAGAGTAACACATACCCACGACCTCTCACCCCCAAAATAAATAAATGTATATCACATAATAATCACATGGACAACTATGACCTGTGGAATATCCACACCCTGCTCTTTGAGCCAGGATGCTCACCTCTACGCACGTAACTTCCCAATGATAGGGTATGCATACATCCCACATAATAAAGATATACCATCATATAAGGTATACCTGCCACATCATTTTCATATTCATTATACGCTCTTAGGTGCAATAAATTTAATGTCATTGTTTAGCAGATCTCTCTCCTTTGATACACTAACCGTCAAATCTCACACATCTTCCCCACTTAGTATACACGATACTATTTGTCGCTTGAAGCTCACACGTCGCTTATAATAATGAATTGTCTCTCAATCCTAATTAATTTAAGGATATTCTATATCCGAATGCACCTCAATTCGCATATACAGTTCTCCATCCATAATGGGGTTCAATTCATTTTATGAACCTTTAAAATTATCCCATTTGGGATTTGATCCTATGATCCATTATCTCTATTTTATCTCATTCTTTCATATAATTATAATGATCATCTCCAAATCGAATCTCCAATCAAGGTGGGCTTCCCCACTTGAAATATACCACAATATCTATTTGATATTCCTCAAATGTAGTCAATATGACTCCAATAATTTCTTATAAGGGAAAATCTCTAAAAGTCTCCAAAACATACTCCAAACAATTCCTATAGAGATTCCCAATCAATAACCTCGAACAAAACGGGGTGAAATTCTCCTTAGAAAAAAAATCCCACAAAGTCCCTGTTTTCGAATCGATTCGGACCAATTCCGAATCGATTCGGCCCAGAGAATCGATTCGTCCAGGAAGGCGAATCGATTCGGGTCATCAGACCTGGGACTCTGTCTTAGGCCGAATCGATTCGGTTGGGGTCGGAAATCGATTCGGTCACTCAGACCTGGGCACCTGCATATTTCCGAATCGATTCGGTAGGAGGCCGAATCGATTCGGCCCTTCAGAAATCTCAAAAATGGCTACTTTTTATGTAAGACAAACTCCCCAAAATACATTTTGGACATTATCTCTTCATTTCTCCTCAACCCAATCACATATATATCATCTATAAACATCAATAAACTAATTTCTAACCTAGAAATCATTTATACACCACAAATCTAAGATTTTCCCAAAAAGTTAGGTTTTATCAAACTAAACCTAAAACCCAAAAATTCAATCCACAAATCATGCAATAAATGGTACACAACAATTATTTAGCAAGTTTAATCCCTTGCATCGGGTTCGTAGGGTCTGAATTCGCCTTGAGATCGTGTATTGGCCGAAAATCTCCACTTTCTCTCTCTTTTCTCCTTCCTTTTCTTCTTCTTTCTTCTTCTCTCTCTTTTTCTATTTCTCTCTAAGGAGAATGAATCTCCCGTAGGCTTTTAAGCCCTAATTCCCAAGATACACATCTTTAAATGATAATACACGCTTTAAATGACTTGGTGACTTTAATTCGAGTCAAACTGACTTAAATTATTTGAAACCTAAATAGACCCCAAGTACAGTCATTTTGACTTTCTCGACCCTTTCGGACACAACTACACCCTCAGAATCTCCATTCGACACACTTCCTAACGACTCAAAGTTTTTGACCTCAAGTGCCAAATTTAATGATTCTCCAATAAAATATTATTTATTTCTCCCAAAATAAATAAATCCCCGTCTCCAATACCTCGGGTAGTTACATGTTCATATGTCGGTTAATAGAGCTTAGTAGGGATTCTAGTGAGTCAGTTTCAGTTAATCACAAGGATTCCAAAATTCCAATTATAGTAATTTCAAATAGTTCCCATCCTAGATAGAGAGTCAACGTATTATCAATATGATTGATGCTATCCTTGTAGTTTATTTGAAAGTATATGAAGATGCATGATGGTTCGAGAACTTTAACAATAGATTGAAAGAGAATTATGCTTGATAAATCCCAGGAATTTATTGAACATTACCACCCCTGAGATTTGGGCCTAGGGGTTCTCTTGATTAGACTCGGGATATATCAAAACATTAGCAATGGGTTCATAGATTCTGAATCCTGAGAACTATAGGGATTGGAATACTTATTTTCTTATCACTTTGACAGCCATGGGGGCCATTAAATCTTGGATTGAATCAAATGATATATGCATATTGGGTAACAATAATATATGTATGTATGAATCTTAATTCATAGAAATTTGCATTTGAGGATACCTAGGATTACGATTCCCCATTGATAAACTCATAAGAGTTCTTTATACTAGTAAACCTGATGAGTGAATTATTTATAAGTTAGTGGATTGGAAAAATAAGTTAACTCTGAGAATCAAGGAAATTATATGATAATGGTTAATGTCAACTTAAGAAAAATTATTTTGAAAAGGGTGAGAAAACAATATTCATATTTTTTTTATGATAGGGACTAGAGATAGACCACCATATCTCATCTATTAATAAAGGTTTTCATATCAAAAGGTGTTCATACACCTACCTTACATTGGCAAAGATCATACACCAGGACATCCTAGTATTCAAAACGCTATACCTAGGTTTGGATACCCAAGACAAGGAAGACCAAGATTTATATCAAATACCATCCTCCATATCGGATGTCAACCAGATCCATATCAGTATTGTATTTTAAGCCATTGGTTTGATCTTCAAACCTAGTTTGTTTTGTTTTCTATGTTTGATTAATCAAATATTTGAGGTTGGATTTTTTTATTTCGTATATATCATTCCCCAATAAATAGTATCCAAGTCCTTCGGTTTAGATTAATCATTCATATAAAGTATTCATGTTGTCCAATCCTTAAAATCCCTAGTTTGCATGTTATGGAATAATATATATTTGTATATGCCTTTTTACTAATAGTGGTTGAATGAAATTATTTGTATATAACCCTACCACCATGGTCACACATTAATATTATGTGTAATTAGATCATATAATGGTTTGTCCGTAGTTATTTTTTAACTTTTGGTTCGATTTGGTTACAATATATAAGTTATGGTTATTATTTATTTTTAATGTATTCAGAGGCAGAGAAGAGTGGTTTAGTTGTTTTTGTCAATTAGAATCATGTATAGAGGATAGACAAAGTGTTTCTTAAAAGTGTAGTGTGATTTCACAAAGGTTTCATGGAGTTATGGAGGATTTTTCATGAGGAAAATAAATATTTCAGATCCTTCCCAAGTGCCCGGATTGGTTCATTAATAATATTGGATTGATCCAAACCCTCCTTAGATATATCTTAAAGGAGGTTGAGTCGATCCGACCCGTTGCTAATAATCCTTCAAGCTGTTTTTGAAACATGGTAATTCATTTCCACTTATGAAGACCCTTAATAACTATTTGGATTTATAAAGTCTACTTGCCGTAAGGAAGTCTTCTACAACAAGAATTATTTTGCATTAGAAGTTCCAATTCATGTAGAAGTATTAAAAAGGATTTTATGTCCTTAATTTTTCCTGCGATTATTTACTTATTTCCACGGATGTCTCTTTATATTACTATGTTGCATAATTCGTGTGATAATTAATTAGATAATTAGGTACACCCATTTTCATGGACAACATAAAATTTTATTCTGAGACCAACCTAGATCACCGATTTTGTTCAAAAATAAATCGAACTAAATTTATAGGTGGAAATATTAATTGAGATCTCAGGGTTATATTTAATTTTGGAAAATAAAAATTATATTTATTTTAAGTGAAATAAATGGTAAGATCATGATATTTTTTTACACAAGTAAATTTAGAAATCACCAAGGATTTAAATTCAATTTTTTAGAATCAAATAAATGTTTATCAAAACCCGTAAAAAAAATTTCTAAATACTAAGTGTGATAAGGTTTTTTAATTAAACCCGCGGTCTCCATTAGTATTTTAAAGTTTGTGATGGGTTTAATTACCCAGGTCAGCATGATATGTCCACCATCGGATGGTTTTAATTGCGGTATTATGGAAACATTAAAATTATGGGGAAGTTCTTCACGAGAGGATTTAATATCATTAAATGAGCCAGTAGTAGTAAAGTAGACATAACTTCTGATATCCTCCCCATCGGAGTCACTATCATTTGTTGTGCGACCAAAAGTCGTGAACAATTCAAATATGTTGAATAAAGTATTCTCAACTCTTCAGAAAAATAATTGAAAAATGAAAGTATGTCTGGTCCAAGTTGAAGTGATTCAAGATCCCATAGAGAAATATCACTTCACAAAGGAGCATGGTTGTTCCACAAGATTTTAGTTTTATATTGGCGGTGAGGGATGCCACTTAAAAATCAAATCAAAGTTAAATTTTTACATGTAACTTTGGAAATTAATTCATTTTTTCAATATTTATGATTCTTAGATTTCAAAATGAGATCTACTTTTAAGCCACTTGCTTCTATCTTAAAGGAAAACAAGTTAACTATCATGAACTTTATTCACTTGAAAAGAAATCTAAGCACTGTCCTAACTGACAAAATAGAGGAAGGGACACCCGAAAGGGATGTCCATGCCTACCGGATCTGGTAAAAGTCTGATAAAATGAATTAATGGTACATATTACCCGATCTGACTAATGTGTTGTAGTACCAGTATTAAAAAATACCTATGTCTTACAAAATGATTAAGAACCTTAAGGATATGTTTTAGGATTAGAATTGTGACACGTGGTTTATTTCAATAGTAAGGTCGGTCAACACCACGATGCCCAAGGATAGTATCGTATGCGAGCATAGTCTAAAGATGATTATTCTTATCTCAAAATGGAAAAAAGATTGTCTTAAATAAATTTACAAAACTATTACAAGTTATGTCTCACAGCTCTCAATATTTTGTGAGCATAATAATAGGAAAGTGAATAAGAGATCGCCAAAACAAGTGGGATGATGTGCTATTTATAGGTTGTTAGAGGAAAGATAATAGGTAATGGAATGTGTAATGACCTTTTTATTTGGACAGGTACACGATTTACATATAAGTCTGCTAATTATTATTACCTGGAATATAAATTTAGAACCACCTATCATTTGAAAAGCTGGTGTCAAACTTTATCTTATTGTTTAACATAAAACAAAATAATTAATTAATTAAACATGCACCATTCAATAATCAATCTCATAAGGAATATAGATACAGAATAAAATAAATGTGACTGGAGTAAGTACTTCCAGCCTAAATCCCAAATACAATAATCCGACATGAAAACAAATCCCATCACTAAAAAGGAATAAAAATATAAATACATTATCTTTGAATAACATCTAAATAATGATGTGAAAGATCACAGATAGAATAAGTAACTCGTGAGAAAGATGGGGAAGAAACGGGTCAGGGCTCGAGTGAAAACAATTTGAAAGTTTAACAAGTATTTAAAGTGCATAAATAACAGATATTGTATACATGTTAGATCCTCGTACTCTCACTTGAAATTCTCACCTCCCAACTAATGTCTCTTAACGTAGATTTATAACCCTCCCTTCTTATGATACCCCACATAACTAGTAAATCCAAGTACCTTATTACATGAACTAACCCGTTGTGCCAACTCTTTTTATCCATATAATACTTTACAGACATTCTCAATATCGATTAGCCAACTATGGGGTTCTTATTTGTTATTTAAGTTTCCACCCACTTAAATTAATTTCGATATTATTATCTTTCTCATCTATGAGTCAAGCAGTAGAATACTTCACATATATACATACTTATTTCCCTTACAAAATATATATATACAATATGGGACCCCTAGGCTGAGCTTCGGTGCATGCATACTCTGCTATCAAGTCCCAGTACATCACTTACTAAATAAAGGACTACCGGTTCGGAATCACTCTTGAACCATATAATTACAATTCACACGTAGTTGGAGGCGAACATAGTTCCAAGCCTATGGGATTCACACATACTTACACAGCCATATGACCGTCAACACAACCGTTTTCATAGATAGCCCAAACCTAGATTCTATGTTCTGAAATACAAATTTAAAATCCCCCCAATGGGATAATCAGGATGAGATTGTCCCCGTTCCAGAGCTCCTGTGATAGCAAGCAGTGTAGGTATGTCATATACATAAGTCACATAATTAGTATTTGTACCACATGTACATTTATCTCGTTAAGATAGGTATACTCACAACCTATTTCTCAATATTCCATACATAGTCTATAACCATCAAATTCCCCACGTATCATTTATTTAGCATAATCTTCCTTCTGACAATAACCCGAGTGTTCCCTATTACTCAATACAATTCCTAAATGTCCCTTAAGTTAATTCAGTAGGTAATGAACTTTTTCCTTCTGGTCTAAGTCATAAGTTCCCTAGGATACCCATGATATCATCGTATTTCTCTCGAATTTAAATTGCATTCTTAAACGAAGTGCGCTTAGCCTCGACCCTATATTCATCTCACAGTATTAAGTCTCAACCTCTACATATGTCTACTCGTGTTTAGTATATCTCCAATTATAATTTAGAATCAGTTAGTAAGTTAATTCAGTCATTTCCCATAAGGTCTAAATCAAAAAGGGGAAACATTAAAAATATAGAAAAACAAATAAATTCTCCCTTTTGGATGAATCAATTCCCTAGACAAATTGATTTTCCCTTGGATGGGATCAATTCAAAATGCTGCAGGTCTCATCTTCGTCCATACGTAGTTACGTTTTTCTCCAAATTTCTTAACCCAGCTCTCACTGTTCCTCACCAATTCAACAACGAAGAATCCCAACAATTTCATATACACTTATGGGTGATTTTCAACATAAAATTAGCATTAAGACATCAAACATTCAACCTTAGAATTGATTTACCCATGATTATAAAAAAAACTAGTTTCATGTTAATCCATGTTCATATATCCCCAAGTTCAAATTTATTTCATTTTCTTACTTCCTCTACAATCTCATTTCGATTTCTAAACATATAATATTCCATTCTTCATGCAATACCTATCCAAGATCATGTTTTACCTTCTCCAAATTAAGCTAAAACATGTGATATTCATGAATAAATCTCTTACTTCTAACATGGATATTATATCTTTTATAAGTTAAGGAAGATAAATACTTGACTTTAACAATAGGTCTGATCCATTGTAGATGATGGTATGGTTTCGATCCTCCTCTCTCGATCTATTCGATTACGGTGACAGTGGTGCAAAAGTGGTGGATCTTGGCCTTTGAACACCTTGGGCACCTCTCCTTTTCCCCTCCTACGACCTCTCTCTATTTTTGTGTTTGGTAACCCTAATACCCTCACTATTGATGATGATATAAACCTCATAATTTCATACGTCCTTTTCGTCCTAAATTAAAAATGACCAAAATACCCTCCCAGTTTGTCGGCTTGGTCTAAAACTACCCCATAACCCAAACTAAACTCTCGGGTAGACTTTTATGACAATTTCGACCTTTTTGGAAAATTTGGCGCACCCGAAATGACCATTTGGATGACTTATTTTCAATTTAATTTTCTATTCCATAATTTAAGTTCCAACATGACTAATACGCGTGTCCCGACTGAGTTACTATAATTGCCATATTTCGCAATCAAGACATTTATAATATCTTATTATGATTATTATTACTCATTCTCTAAGTAATATATAACATAAATAAATATTAACCCTTATCTTGCTAATCAATATTTATTTCAAAACATAATAATTTATCATTTTAATTTAATTAATCCCTATTTTAAAAATCATTAAAAATACGGGGTATTATATACTTCCCCCTAATAACGAAATTTCGTCCCGAAACTCAGAAAATAAAAGTATACCTGTTAAGAATAACTCTAGATATTTGTCTCACATCTCATCCTCGTCCTCCCAAGTAGACTCATCAGCACTATGATGCCCCCAGTGAATAGGTACAAGTGGATAACCTTCGACCACAATCTCCAGTTATTATGCTCTAGGATAGCGACTGGAATCTCCTCATATGAAATATCGGGTTGTAAGTTTATCTCCTATATAGCAACATGGGTGTGAGATAACTCGGCCCAGAGATACTTCCTCTGAGAAAAAATATGGAACAAATCATGAATCCTATGCAAGTGCTTTGGTAAACCAAGTCTATAAGCCACTGCCTCAATATGCTCGATAATAGGAAATGGCCCTAAGTACCTCAACGCTAATTTTCCTTTCTCTATGAATCTCATTATCCCGTTCATAGGATACATGTGCAGTAATACCTGGTCCTCCACATTAAACTCCCTAAAGAAACATTTGGCATCGGTGTAACTCTTTTGTCAATCCTGAGCTACTCGTATATGACTTCAAATCATCTTAATCATGGCCGAAGTATCCTGAATCAAGTCTGGCCCAAGAAGCTTGTTGTTGTGACACCCCGACTAATTAAATACCGGGTAGCTACTCCTTTATTAAATTAATTCAAAATGCCAAGTTGGCTCAGTTAATAGCATCACTGTCGAAAACGTTTTATAATATCTAACCACCTAGTATTTAAAAAGCAAGTTGTCAAATTTTAATCCAAGTCTGATTAACATGCAATGAAAGAACAACAAGAAATAATATCACCAATCACCATAACGAGATAATAGAATAACCATCACAAGATATAAATAAATCCGGAGGAAAAACTCCTCACTATAATACCACAAAATGAAAGAACTAAACTGAATACTGAATCAATACATGACGAAGTCTGAAAACTGAAATGAAAAGATGTCTCTAATAGAAATGGGCAACATGCCCTACAACTGATAGATAATGACTCTAGAATCCAAATGATAGATGTGTCTACAAGCAAATCCCTGTAGCTTCCACAAACAGCTACAGCTCGTCACCTGAATGAGTATCCTATGCATGGTGTCCTTGTGGCTGGGCACCTAAAATGGTTTTACAAAGAAAAATAGATTTGAAAGCAAACGGGTCAGAGCCCGAATGTGGAGATATTTTAAAAACCTGCAAGTGCTTTAAAAACATTTAAAACATTAAATGCAAAGTACATGTTAGGACGTGCACTCACATGATATTCTCACCTCTCGTCTAACTGTGCACTCCTAACGTAAGTACCCATCTACAACGACACAAACCACTAGCTAAGTGACATCATATCTAGCTAGACTGTCATAGGTCCTACCCTTATTACTCGGTTCTATTAACATTATAACGCTCGCAATTAAATAGGGGTTTAACGTAAACTCAGATGCTCAATATGCAATATATTTCACTATCAGCTAACTCGTTATGTTTCTCGAAACAATACCGTAATTATTTATACAACATTAACATGAAGGTTCCCATTAATTAAGTGTATATTATTCACGTTATAAATATACAATTCAAGCACCCCGAGAACTAAGCTGTGGTGCACACATACTCTGCTATCCATCCCGATACATCACGTACATAAGGATCACATATTCCGAATCTCTCAGGAATAGTTCAGATAACACAAATCACAAATAGTGGAGGCGAACACAGTCACATCACATGGGTCACGCACATACCTACGCTCCCACGATCAGCGGACTTATTATTATCCCAATAAGTCTTTCTCTGACCTATGTTCATCAAGGTACCAGTCCAAATTCGGGCAACACAAGGATTAGAGGGCCCTAAGCGAACACAACCTCCCGTGATAGCAAGTATGGTAGGTATGTCATACACACAATTAATATTTCAATACTAAGTAAACACGCATCTTAGTAATCGACGTAGTTTAATCGTAGTACGTGTCGCATTCTCGTACCAACTTATAATTATCGTAATTTATATTATTCCGGTTTATAATCATACGCGCCATAATTTATTCTCACGCCGTAGTAGACACTCACGTCTCAACCCAAACCGTCCATTTAATTTAACTCTCGTATATAATTTCCTTCTCATAAATACCCAAAAGTCCCAATTCTATCATTACATCAACATCGGAATGTTATCTATATCCTCGAACAAGTTTACGGGACTCCAAAAATTAAAACAGTCCAAAAAGGCCCAGACTGCCAGCTCGTTAGAAGTCTCGTTCGAACGAGACTGTTCGAACGAGATTACACTGTCAGCTCGTTAGAAGTCTCGTTCGAACGAGACTGTTTGAACGAGATCCAGTTCGTTCGAACGAACTGTACCTTCTAACGAGATCTCGTTCGAACGAAGTTATCGAACGAAGTTCCCTTTCGTTAGAAGCGACTGGCCAACTCGTTAGAAGCTCGTTCGAACGATTTCGTTCGAACGACCTGGGGAGGGGCTTCTAACGACCTACCAGTTTCGTCCCAGATTTCTCTAAATTTCGTTTTTCACCATTCTTACTCCTCAAATCTTCTCCAAAGTTCGTTCCAACAATGTTTTAAGTTCTCTAATCATCCTAAAACATGCTAAGGTCAAATACTAACATCTTTTAAGGCATTAATGCATCCTAAACATCATTAAATCACAAGATTCTATACTTTTCCCCAATTTTTCAAGAACATGAACCCTAGATTTTTATCATCATCAAATCCCAGAATTTAATCCATTTTTACACTACATAAAAATGAAATCTCTGAATTCAATCTTCAAGCAACGTTTCTACATGCAAACCTATACCCAAAATTAAGCTAATAACTTCCAATTTCATGGGTTTTCCTTTAACTCTTAATTAAGATAGATTATCAAGATTTCTAACATGGAAGAAGCATTCACTGCATAAAGAATGTAATTTAAATCACTTGCCTTGATTCGATTTCTGATTTTGGTGTTGGTTTGGTGAAGATTTCTGCAGAATTCCCTCTCTCTCTCTTTCTCCAAGCTTCTTCTCCAAAGGTGGCTATGGTGGCTAGGGTTTTCTTTGGGAAAGTTGGAAACCTAAATGATAACCTCCGTAGCTTAATGGGTTAATATGGGTTGGTTAGTGGGTTTAGTGGGTTAAATCCACATCAGATTAAGACTCCTAATTTTCGTCATTATTAATTCCTCAAAATACAAAATTACCAAAATACCCTTTAAGTTGCCGGTATGGCCTAAAAATACCCCGGAATCCAACCTACACCCCCGGCTAGTGTTTTCTGACTATCTCGACCCTTCCGGACGCGTTGGCGCACTCAAAACGACCATACGGTTTATAGAATTTAAATTCACTTTTATAATCAAAATATTATACCGTGACGCGGCGGTCACACGCGTCTCAACAAAATTTCCAAAATGCCGTATATCAATCTCACGACAAATTTTTCATAATTCAATATTAATATAAAAACATGTATGCACATAATCAAATACCAACTCGCATCTCGTTAGTATTTTACCCGGATTAATTTCCAAATAATACGCATTAATTAATTAATCCCATAAATAAATATAGCCAAAAGTACGGGGTATTACATACTTCCCCCCTAATAACTGAATTTCGTCCCGAAATTCGAAACTAGAAAGTACCTGGTATGAACAACTCTGGATAACGTTCGCGCATCTCATCCTCGCGCTCCCATGTGGACTCCTCGACATTGTGATGTCGCCACTGAACACGCACTAACGGTACTATCCTTGACCGCAGTTTCCTTTCGCTTCGGTCCAAAATAGCAATTGGCCCCTCCTCGTAGGAGCTATCCGGCTGGAGAACGATGTCCTCCACAGCAATGTGAGAATGAGCCAAATTATCTCTAAGGTATTTCCTCCGTGAGGAAATATGGAACACATCGTGAATCCTATGCAAATGCTCCGGTAACCCAAGTCTATACGCAACCGGTCTGATCCGCTCAATAATAGGAAATGGCCCCACATACCTCGGTGCCAACTTCCCCTTCTTCCCGAAATGCATAATCCCCTTCATAGGAGATACCCTGAGCAAAACCTGGTCCCCTACTTGAAACTCCCTGAAAAATTTCTTCGCATCAGCATAACTCTTCTGCCTGTCTTGAGCTACCCGAATGCGACTCCGAATCAACTCAATCCTTACCGAAGTATCCTGAATCACTTCCGGCCCAAGCAGTTTGTTGTCCCCCACCTCTAACCAACATGCTGGGGAACGACAAGGCCTACCGTACAATGCCTCAAACGGAGCCATGCCAATAGTAAACTGATAGGAGTTGTTGTAAGCAAACTCCACCAGTGGAAGATACTGCTCCCATCCACCCCCGAAGTCAATAATGCACATGCGTAGCATGTCCTCCAACATCTGATTTGTGTGCTCGGTCTGACCATCAGTCTGCGGATGATAAGACGTACTCAACCGCAATTCCGTGCCCATGGCCTCCTGGAAACTCTCCCAAAACCTCAAAACAAATATCTTGTCTCTGTCAGACACGATATTTAGGGGTACACCGTGAAGTCTCATAATCTCTGAAATAAAGAGCTGGGCATACTGTCCCGTAGTGTAGTCAGTCCTTACGGGTAAAAAGTGAGCGGCTTTGGACAACCTGTCCACAATTACCCAAATGGAGTCGTGACCCCTCTGCGACGTAGGCAACCCCATGATAAAGTCCATGGATATGCTCTCCCACATCCACACCGGGACCTCCAATGGCTGTAGCAATCCTTCCGGTCTCTGATGATCCACTTTTACAAGCTGACAAGTGGCGCATTTCGAAACAAATTCAGCAATATCTTTCTTTATACCGCTCCACCAATACTGGCGTCTCATGTCTTGGTACATTTTATCCCCTCCGGGATGTACTGCGAATCGTGAGCCGTGCGACTCTGCCATCACATCGTGTCGCAATTCCTCTCCTTCCGGAACCACCAATCTCCCATTGAAGCGTAATCCCCCGTCTGAGCTAACGGTATAGGATTCGGCTCCCTTTGCTAGTAATCGAACTATCTGCTCCTGACAGAACGAGTCATCAGCTTGTGCCCGTACTATCTTCGTGACAATCTGCGGTGTAACGGTCATCACAGACATGTAAGATCGGGCCACTGCATCCTGGTGTCCCAATTCCTTCCACTTTGCCTTCCACACCTCTGCCACCTCATCCGCTGGCCTACGGCTCAACGCGTCTGCCACCACGTTAGCCTCACCCGGGTGATACTGGATATCGAACTGGTAGTCTTTCACAAACTCAAGCCACCTGCGCTGCCGCATATTCAACTCCTTCTGCATGAACAGGTACTGTAGGGACTTGTGGTCCGTGAACAGTTGGAACTTCTCCCCCAAAAGATAGTGCCTCCAAATCCGTAGGGCAAATACCACTGCTGCCAACTCCAAATCATGCGTGGGGTAATTCTTCTCGTGAGGCTTAAGCTTACGGGAAGCATAAGTTATGGCTTGTCTCTCCTGCTGTAATACACCTCCAAGCCCTTGCAAAGACGCATCGGTGTAAACCAAATACTTAACTCCCGGTCTCGGCAATGCTAACACAGGTGCTGAGGTCAATTTGTCCTTCAATTCATCGAATGCCAACTGACAGGCATCACTCCAGATGTAGGGCACACCCTTACGAGTCAGATGTGTCAAAAGACCTGCTATCTCTGAGAAACCCCGAATAAACCTCCTGTAGTATCCTGCTAGACCCAAGAAACTACGAATCTCTGTTGGTGTTGTGGGCTGTCCCCACTCCCTCACCGCGGATACTTTCCCCGGATCAACAGATATTCCCCGGTCGGAAATAATGTGTCCCAAAAACTGGACCTTCTTCAGCCAAAACCCGCACTTCTCATATTTTGCATACAACTCGTTCTGACGGAGTGTCTGCAAACTTGCCTCAAATGCTCGGCGTGCTCCTCCTCTGTCTGGGAGTAAACCAGAATATCATCAATGAAGACAATGACAAACAGGTCTAGGAAATCCCTGAACACTCTGTTCATCAAGTCCATAAAGACTGCTGGAGCGTTGGTCAAACCGAAAGGCATAACCCGAAACTCGTAAGAACCATATCTCGACAAGAACGCGGTCTTCGAGACATCTTCCTCCCTGATACGCAACTGATGGTATCCCGATCTCAAATCAATCTTTGAGAAGAAAGAAGCTCCTCTCAACTGGTCGAATAAGTCATCGATTCGAGGCAACGGATACTTATTCCGTATCGTGACCTTATTCAACTCTCGGTAGTCCACACACAATCTCAGTCAACCATCTCTCTTCTTCACAAACAAAACTGGAGCGCCCCAAGGTGAGGTACTCCTGCGAATAAAGCCCTGACCTAACAGCTGCTCTATCTGGTCTCGTAGCTCTCGCATCTCAGCTGGAGCCATACGGTACGGTGCGCGTGCTATAAAAATAGGTCTATAACAAAGTCTATCTCTCGACTGGGTGCTAAGCCTGGTATCTCCTGAAACACATCCGAATATTCCCTGACTACTGGAATAGAATCTAAAGGAATCACTACCTCCTTAGAGGTATCCTCCTCAATGTAATACAGATGAGCGGTCGATCCTCCCTCTGGGCGAGGCATCGCCACTACAAACATCTCTTGCCCCGGAATGGAAAAAATAATGCTCCCGCTGAAGAAATCAATCATGGCCCTATAAGCTACGAGCCAATCCATATCGATAATCACATCGTGAACATGCATATCTAATACCAACATGTCTGCAGGTAATACCAAACCACCAATCTCTACCCCCACTCCCCGGCATATAAAGAAGATACGTGACCCACTCCCTAATGGTGAGTCGACACACGTCATTGTGCTCTCTGCCGTAGCTAACAATCCTAAAGCTTTCGCGAAGTGTGTAGCAATAAAACAATGTGTAGCACCCGTATCAAATAACACCCGACCCATAGTGCCATGGATAGGAAACGTACCCTCAATCGCGGGCGGTGCCTGTGGAACTGCAGCCTGGTGGACGTTGTAGACACGTCCATACTGTAGCTGCCCCTGCTGAGCTGGGACTGCTGGAATGGGTGGCAATGCTGCCATCTGTGGCGGTGCGGGGAGAGCGGCGGGAAACATAGGCCTCTGCGACTCCTGGCGAGCACCCTGCTGCTGCTGCTGTGGGGCCCAGCCCCTATCAGGACAATCCTGTCGTTTATGGCCAGTCATGCCACAAACAAAACATTTCCCTGGGAAGTTCCCTCCTCTCTACCCCTGCTGTCCCCGGCCCTGGTGGCCGTTACCGTTCCTCCCTTGGCCCTGTTAGCCCTGGTGAAACTGCTGCCCATTCAGCCCCTGTTGGCCCTGATGGCCGTTTGGACCCTGATGGCCCTGACGGAAACCTCCCTGTCTCTGTCTGTAGTTCCCTGACCGGAACCTCTTATTATTCCCCTGCTGGGAGCCCTGCTCATTCTGTCTCTGCCCCTGACCAGATTGTGCCCCGCTGGCACCATGTCCTCCGGTCCTGCCATGATGGCTAGACTCCCCCAACCTCTTGCCCTCGGCCATATGAAAACGGTGGTCCTGGCAGTGTAACAATGCAGCATTAACCACATCAGAATAAGTGGCCAACGATAGGTTCCCTAACAGATGCTGACGGATCCTCCATGTCAACCCGTCCGTGAACTTCTCAATCTTCTTCTTCTCTGTTGGTATCTCATCTGGAACGATATTCAACAGATTCATGAACTCGGCCTCATACTCGGCCACGGTCTTACCCTCTTGCCTCAGATTCATCAGTTTTCTCCTCATTTCCGTATGAACAGCTGACGGAAAATACTTTCGGTCGAACCGCACCCAGAAGTCCTGAATAGTGAGAGTATCCCTCTCCTCTACGGTGGTAATAGACTCCCACCACTGCAGTGCAGATCCAACTAGCTTGAAAGTAGCTAGCACCTGCTTCTGAACATCCGTGCACTCATACATCCTTAAGTGCCTCTGCATATCCTTCCTCCACTGGCTCGAGACTACCACATCTGAGCTACCTGCAAACTCTGGCGGATGCGCTTTCTGAAAAGCGTCACGTACACGTTCCCAAGCAGACGGGAATGCATTTGCCTGTACTGGCGCGGCATCCGGCGCCTGAGGTGGTTCCTGATGAACAACGGAAATTACGGCATTTACCGCTTGGGCTACTATAGCTGCAACCTCAGCGGCGTTCATCATGCCCTGAACTGGAGCGGGTTGGGGTTCGGGCGTTGCATCCCTGGGAACTTGTCATGCACGTCGTGGAGGCATCTGAAATAAGAACAAAGTTTATAAGTTCGCTGTTTATAAACTTAAGATAGCTGAAGAACGAAGCATACACAAAAAGAGTACAACAGTCCTAAAATATAGGGCTCTATATCAAAGAAACTTTTGGTCCCACGACTTTTGGTCCCACGACAAATGATAGTGACTCCGATGGGGAGGATATCAAAAATTATGTCTACTTAACTACTACTGGCTCGTTTAATGATATTAAAATCGCTCGTGAAGAAATTTGTCAGAATTTTAATGTTTTCATAATACCGCGATTAAAACCATCCGATGGTGGACAAATCATGCTGACATGGGGAATTAATCCCATCACAAACTTTAAAACTTTTTACGGACTTTGATAAACATTAATTCGTTTATAAAATATTGAATTTAAGTCCTTGGTGATTTCTAAATTTACTTGTGTAAAACAAATATCTTGATCTTATAATTTAATTTTCTTAAAATAAATTTAATTTTTATTTTCCAAAATTAAATATAACCCCGAGATCTCAATTCAAATTTCCACCTATAAATTTTCTTCGATTTAGTTTTGAACAAAATCGGTGATCTAGGTCGGTCTTAGAATAAAATTTTATGTTGTCCATGAAAATGGCTGTACCAAATTACCTAATTAATTATCACACGAATTATGCAACATAGTAATATAAAGACACATCCGTGGAAATAAATAAATAATCAGAGGAAAAATTAAGGACATAAAATCCTTTTCAATACTTCTACTGGAATTGGAACTCCTCATGCAAAATAATCCTTATTATACAAGACTTCCTTATGGCAAGTAGACTTCATCAATCCAAATAGTTCTTAAGGGTCTTGATCAGTGGAAAATAATTACCATGTTTCAAAAACATCTTGGAGAATTGTTAGCGACGGGTCAGATAGATTCGACCTCCTTTCAGATATATCAAAGGGAGGTTTGGATCAATCTAATATTATTATCAAACCAATCCAGGCATTTGGGAAGCATCTTAAATCTTTATTTTCCTCATGAAAAATCTTCCATAACTCCATGAAACCTTTGTGAAATCACACTACACTTTGAGAAACACCTTTTCTACACTCTATACAAGATTCTAATTGATGAAAACAACTAAATCACTCTTTTATGCCTCCGAATACATTAAAAAATAAATAATAACATTATAACCAAATCGAACCAAAAGATGAAAAATAACTATGGATAAACCATTATATGGTCCAATTACAGATAATATTAATTTGTGACCATGGTGGTAGGGTTATATATAAATAATATCTTTCAAGCAGTAATAGTAAAAAAGCTTATACAACCATATATTATTCCATAACATGCAAACATATATTATTACATAAATTACAAACATGGATACTTTCTACTAATGATTAATCTAAATCGAAGGCCCTAATACTATTTATTGGGCAATGATATATACGGAATAAAAAAGTTCAACCTCAAATATTTGATTAATTAAACATGGAAAAGCACAAAACAAAACAAACTAGGTTTGAAGATAAAACCAATGGGTTAAAATACAATACTGATGTGGATGTGGTTGACATCTGTTATGGAAGATGTTATTTGATGTAGATCTTGGTCTTCCTTGTCTTGGGTGTCCAAACCTTGGTAAAACGTTCCGAATACTAGGATGTTCTGGTGTATGATTCTCCTTAATGTCAGGTAGGTGTGTGAACACCTTTTGATATGAAAACCTTTATTAATAGATGAGGTATGGTGGTCTATCTCTAGTCCCTATCATAAAAAAATATGGATAGTGTTTTCTCACCCTTCTCAAAACAATTTTTCATAAATTGACATTAACCATTATCATATCATTCCCTTGATTCCCAGAGTTAACTTGTTTTTGTAATCCACTAACTTATAAATAATCCACTAATCAGGTTTACTAGTAGAAAGAAATCTTATGAGTTTATCAAGGGGGAATCGTAATCCTAGGTATCCTCGGATGAAAATTTCTCCAAATTAAGATTAATACATACCTATATTATTATTACCCAATATGCAGATATCATTTGATTCAATCCAAGATCTAATCTCCCCCATGGCAGTCAGAGTGATAATAATATAAGTATTCCAATCCCTATAGTTCTCAGGATTGAGAATCTATGAGCCCTTTGCTAATGTTTTGAGATATCCCGAGTCTAATCAAGACAACCCCTAGGCCAAAATCTCACAGATGGTAATGTTCAATAAATTCCTGGGATTTACTGAGCAAAATTCTCTTTCAAGCTATTATACAAGTTCTTGAACCATCATACATCTTCCTATACTTTCAAATAAATTACAAGGATAACATCAATCATTTTGATAATACGCTGACTCTCTATCTAGTATGTGAACTATTTGACATTACTAGAATTGGAATTCTGGAATCCTTGTGATCAATCGAAACTGACTCATTAGAATTCCTATTAAGATCTATTAACCGACATATGAACATTAAACGATATATTTAATCAAATATAAAGCATTTTAACAAACTTGGTTCCCATTTTAAAATGACTAAAAAAATCGTTCATTAATACTTATGACCAAATCCTAACAATACTTATATATAAAGATATTTCCATAGTCGATTAATTTCATTATACTATTTACTTTGATGGGTATTACCACACAACCAAATTTTACATTATATAGAATTAATGATTTATTATTCACATATTAATCCTAAATTATCACAAACTATGAATATAAAACCACACCCTTATATAAATAAGTCGAATTGTTATAGTAATGATGTATGAAAATTGTTATCCCTCTTATTTTTTAAACAAATAGCTGACATATATCAGTACCATCTCTCGGTCTACTTCATCATTATCAGTTCTTAATAATGACAACCATACAAAATAGCCTATGTCACAACTTCTCCTCTCCACATGGTTGACACGATATCACATGTTCAGTAGCCAATTTCAATCGGTAGTAGTGCACATAAAACTTCACATCCATCCACAACACAAGTGGGTCCCAAATTGTTCTTTATGTCCACCATTTCAATAAAAAATAGATTTAATCTACATTTAGACTAAAACGTGGATTATTTCATTAGTTGTGTGCAAAGGGACCTTTTTGGTTGCACTCTTTCATGATACTTACACTCTTAATCTTTTTTACAATTATATATATGTTTCTCTCCCCCGCCTCGGTAATCATAAACACATGTAACCTAATTCAGTTAGATTTCTTAGTACTCGAGTAATTCGGCACGAGCTAAAAGTATTAATTAACAAAGCTGAACAAATAGTACGAGTTAATATGTTAATTAATATAAAATTTACTATATAAGAAAATAAATGCATTTTGGCGTATAATTTTCACATAGCTTTAAATATCCATTTATTAGTTCAACATAAGTCAAATAATAATGAAATCATAAAAAATTGCTATTCAGTACTATTTATTTATGGAACTAGAGAAAGCACAAGTTGAAGTGATAGGGTTTCAAGGTGAGAGTCCAATCCAAACTTACTACGGTGGTTTGATCAAATGTAAACGTGTGTCGTCCTTGTAGTGGGGGTTCCAATAAGGAGTTTTATATATGTATAACACTTGAGAAATTAAGTCTAGTTGTTCTCGGCAACCTTCTAAACTTTTCACTTTTGAAATGTTATATCTATAGTTGGACTCATTTACATGGTATATTAATTCATTTATCCATGCATGTTGAAGGAGTGATGACATACTCAATTGTGAATGCCTTTGGCAACTTAACTAAAACTTACTTTGGCTAGTGAGTGGTACATGTACTTCTTTATGGGGTAAGCTGACTTCATTTTCCTTCCTTTACATTATCAATGATATTGACAAGTTATGATGTAGGGGTGGTGGAATGTTATTCATTCCTTCTCTTTATACTATAAGGTGGAAAATTTTACTGTTAGGAAGTTTTGAATATAAAATAAAAATTGAGTTTCAATTTATTTATTCATTTGTCTCTTCGTGTTAACCTTTACTTATGTATTGAAAGTTGTCAGTTTGGCCAAGGTTTTCACATTATATAAACCACCATCTCAAGTACATATTTGAATTTTTCAAATTATTTAATCTTCTAAATTCTTAATAATCATATTATACGAAGGGGAATCATTTTTATAAGTCATATTTTGTCACACAGACCTTTCGATAATCTTTTATCCAAATTTTGATGAAAACGAAATATTCCTTTTTAATTAGAATTAATTTTAATTTGGGTATCAATAATTAATATACAAAGATATTTTCAATACCATTTTGTATTACTTTGTTTCTTCTTGAATTTGTGTTTCATTGTTTAGATCCATCTTTGTTTGTAGATTTATCTTTCCAATGAAATTACCTTGTTCTTATTATATTGATCTTTGTTATAAACATTTAATCGCTCAATTGAACATAGATGTATATTGAGTGGTTGATCCCTTTTCATTATTTCAAGAGTTTTATGTACTTTGATTTTAAAATTTTATGATCATTCAATAAGCATTGGTTTCAAGTTGAGGTAGCAACTAGGTTTTTCCTCAAGATATCCTTTTGTCACTTGTGTAATTTATTGAAAAATATAAAAAACTATAAACAAGATGGTTTTTATTTATTATTTCAATTGTTAATGTAAAAATCAATTAGTTATTGTTTTAAAATCCTTTAGGTTCCTAATTATAATTACAATTATTATGTGCATTAAAAGAAGGTGAAAATGGAACTTCGGGGAGTTATTCCATATATTTTAACACAAGTATTAATAAATATGGATTTGAAAACAATTAGCATAAATTACTATGAAAATTAATCATATATTCAATCTATATTAAAGGGGTATGTCAATTGTGGTTTTAAACACCATTATTTCAACAGGCTTGTGACAAAAGAATTGTTTATTGCAAATTGATGGGCTCTAAATTTATATTATGTAAACTTATGTTCTTCATAAGATAGTTAATTCATTAATTATGTTATGTGACAAAGTTACTTTTTCCAAGTCACATAAAGGGTAAGGTTCCATCGATAAACTTCAGACTTGGATAAATACCAACCCTTCTATATTTGAGTAAAAATGAAAATGTTACGTGTATTGTAAAAATGAGAAAACAAGTGTATTAATTATGGTCATTATAATCTCGATGTTAATTGGATCATTGTTAACAAGAATTGAATAATAGTAAATTGATGTGAAGAGGTTAATTTGGGAATGTTTGATCATCCTAAACAAGATCAAGTTATGATAAAAATAATCATAAAGAGTTTAAATAATCACCATGAACATGAAAAAGTATAAAATTTATAATCGGAAGGTGTTTATTAAGTTTATAATATTAGTGAAAGGTGATATACTTATATAAGATATTTCCATAATTGATAAATTGCATTAGATTATATATTTTGATGGGATTTTACTTGATCAGATAGATTTTGCGCTATATATATAATTATTGACTTATTATGTAGATATTAATTGTAAATAGTTACTATCACAAGCTATATGTAGAAATTGGAATGCTTATACAAATAAGTGGAACAACTTTAATAGCGATGTCAGAAATTTTTTATGAGTTTCACTTTGAAAAAGAATAATACATATCTCTTTGCTAGCTTCGTCATTACCACCGCAACTAACGACAAAAATACAAAATAGCCTCTTTCACAACTTCCCCTCTCCATATGCTTGACCACAAATCACATGTCCAGTTGTTGATTTCATTCGATACCAATGCACATGAAGTTTGTCATCCCTCCACGACACAAGTGTCTCCAAATTTTGTTTGTGTATACCCTTGGAAGAAAAAAATATATTTAAGACAAAATTAGAATAAAACATTGAATATTTAGTGATTTTTGTGCAAATGACCTTATTAGATGCACTATTTCATGCTACTTTCCCTTTTAATTTTTCTTTTACGGTTATATATATCTTTGTCTCCCTCGGCTCTATAATCATAAACATATCTCACCCAATTTAGTTAAAAATGTTAATACTCAAGTATTTATGAGAAAACTAAAATCATTAGTTAAAATAGTGAACAAATAATACATATTAATAAGTTACTTAATATAAACTTTACTATATATGAAAATAAATGCATTTTTGGCATATAATTTTTGCATATGAATGTCAATATGTGTTCTCCTTCTAGTCAGGGGTCTTATTTATACCAATGAAGAGTCATATCTATATACAACACTTAAGAGAATGAGTGCAGTTGAACTCCATAACCTCTTTACCTTATTAACTTTAAAATGTTTTGGCTAGAGTTGGACTCTATTACTTGGGATCTTGATTCCATTTAGCCGTGAATGCTGAAGATTCTTGACATATACTGTTATACATGTAGTTACTAACTTAAACCAAATATATTTTGGGAAGTAAGTTCCTTATATATATCTTTGTGGGACATGTGTACTTATGTGGACACCTCGATTTACAATCGAGATTTTGGGATGCTTAGTCGTATCATATATAAAGCTTGGGTATGCATTAAACCATGAATCTCGGCATGGACCCACTTATGAAACATATACTAAAGTTTAAGGTGTAGAAAATTAAAAAGAACAAAGTACATGGATCCTGAAGTAAAAATACCAAAACACCAAAATTCAACTTAACCCATAAAAATCCCACCAAAAGTCCCTCTAGCCGCTTTGGACGATCGGCACCCCCCCCCCCCCCTCCCACCCCAAAAAAAAAATATTTAGTAGATTGACTAACGGCTTTGGTTGATTGTACAATGCCACAAGGAAACTATAATGCCTAATCTTATTCGATATTATTCGATTATTTTCGCTGTCGTTGACCAAATATCAACGGACCTGATCCTTTGGAAAATGGCCCAAAGACTTGGCCCAAACCTCTCAACCTGCTTGTTCCCCGAGGATCCCTCTCAACCGAATCCCCCTGCTGAGGATCCCTCTCAACCTGCTTGTTCCCCGAGGATGTCCATAAGAGGTTGGAATGTAAACTGACTGCTATGTAGGCTCGAATTTTCATATAGGATGTCCATTGTTCTCGTTATTCTGGTTGATCAATCTTCGCAGTCGTGGATCTATATTCAATTATATATTTGATGTTTCCTATACCAGGGGACTCGAAGGACTTGGGTCCTTAATCATGCATCCCGATGCATTGTTCCCGAGGAGTGGACCCACTATGTCATAATCTCCCAAGCCCTAGTGTCGATGGTGAATTCATCTTTGTGATCGAAGCAGCATGTGGTTCCCTATTCTTGTAAGCCTATTGTAATACCTGCATTGTATCAAAACCTAGAACGATCAAGTTATGATCCGTAACTACATATATTATCTTTTATCCCCTTTCCAACCGAGGCAAATTAAAAAAAAACTCTAAAAAGGTTGAAACTACACATGAAACCCTATGACTTTATTTAATTACCTATCTACCACTTAAGGTAATAAAATGACCAAAATACCCCTCCAAACTTTGAAAGGAGTATAACTTGACCTCTACTTCACCCCAAGACCCAAACCATATATCAAATTGAACCTTTAGATCGCAAATATTTCAATTTTACAATCCTAACCGTTAAAAATTCATAAATTTACACTAATGCTCCTTAAACATGGAAATTTATCACATTAAATACTAAATAAATATAAAACCTTCTCTTTAAGGAACAAATTCAAAAGCAACCTATTTAGATTTTCCCACTGCAAACAAGCCATCCCAATCAGCATAAAATGAAAAAATTGACATGGATAATACCATCTTAACATGTGAACACCAAATGCCTAAGATTTATATTATAAAACTACGGAGAATACACCTCCTTGACTCACTAATCAACTTTCCATAGTTCGTACTATAAATACTCCATGAAATGAAGCCCCAAAACTCACTAGTTCAGCAAAACCAAACTTACTTTTTTTTACTCGAAACTGGTAACCTATGATTATATACACCATTCTTTATTTTTATTATCCAAAATGTCTGAACTATCAAAATATACAATCCAATTAAAGAAACCAAAGTATTATGGGTAGAATGTCTTGTATAGGCACAAACACTCAAAACCTCCATTAAATCTTGAGCTTTAATGATGAAACCAAATTCCTTGAGTTTGAACCTATTGCAAAGTAAGGAATAAGTTCCGTATTAGACCAGAATCTCGAGTGCAATGGCCATGTTCAAAAGATAATAGGGTTTAAACCTAATTTCTCAAAAGTGTTTTCAAAGTTAAGAAATTTCAATTTCAAATTTCTCTTCAATCAAGATACCTTAACCATTGAAACCAAAGACAAACTCTTCCTTAAGATAGAAGAAACCCATCCAAAAGCTTAAAATCCATAGCCATGCACTCTAACTCCATTAATGTTTTGCCAAAAGTTTTAGCAAAAACACAATAGTTGAAACTCGATCAGTTCTGAACCTCAATCCATGATACATATATATTTGGATTTCATATAAAAAATTAGGTTATATTGGTTTACGAATAATATTAAATGGTTTATGAAATCATAAGTTATTTGAGTTCAATTTTTTGTCAAACCTAAGTTAACGGTCGAGAGGTTAAAGATGAACTTTTCAATGAGAAACCTTGACCATGCACATGAGGGCTCGTGGGCAATCAATTTTTTTTTATTTGTTTCTGAATTTTTTTATTAAATTGTACTCGTCAAAATGGTATAAGGTAAGGCGGTGTTTTTTCAAACCTAGTTGAAATTATAGAAAACCACGGTTTTAAGTTAAATGTATTTTCCAAAAATTACAAATTGGCCACTTTCGATTTTTTTATGTTTTGAATTTCCCCCCGAATTTTTTTCTACCTACTCTTTGATAAATTTTAAGACAAAAAGTATTTAAAACATATTTCAAATATAACCTTAATCCTTACATTTTAAACATCCAAACATAATTACAAATTAGCCCTTAAACTTTAAATAAAACAATTTCTTCATTTTCTTTCCAATTCAATCTTATTCCGAACAATGTACACTCACAACTATATTAATTGAATGATAATCAAGAACTTCACCCTACTGATCTCAAATCTAGTCAATTTTAAACATGTTCTCCATGGTGAATAAGAAGGTTTTTCCCATTCATTAGTAATTTCAACATACTTGATATAACTACTGGCCATATATTCCTTTTAGTATGTGCATGTTATGATACTCTCAGGCTACATATGCTTATAAATAATATTGAAATTTGAATATTTATCATTTCGATTAATTTTATCCCTTCTCATCTAATTACTGATTTCATAATGTTATTGCAATGGTTGAATCGGGTCACCTAAACATGTATGTGCTAAATGTCTTCATTTTAAGCATCAGTATAAACTAAAGAGTAAACTGTCGTGTGTTATCCCATGGAATTTTTCTACTTGGCCTAAGAGCTCAGATGTTTGAGAGCCTGAATTTATTGCTACATATGTATGAGTGCCACTCTAGTTAGTGTGCCTTGCTATTTTTTTCCCAACAATTTTAGAGGATTTTCATTATTATTTGGTTATACGGATCATTCTAAATTGTTTCTATACCAATTGGTAAACTAATAATTACAGTATTATCCATTTAAAAATCTTCGATCTTTTTTATGAGGACTATTTCCTATGATTCATTTAGAAAACAGCTAACTCCATCCACAAACCAATATATATATACATATAATTGGAATATTATTGGTTAAAATATAATGATCATACTTTTGATAATACCTTTTTCCTCCAGATGTTCTATGATAAGGAAACCGTACCCCTCAATTTGTGATATGCACGGATCATATGTATGCTTATATAACTATATGGAAGGAGATTAAGGAATATGGAAGCAAAGAATCTCTTTTTTCAATGACCTACATCTTTTTTAGTTTGGGGATAACATGTAACATGAATAATTCACCCATGTGGTGGTAATACGATATAAGCATTGCTATAGTGAATAAAGTTATGTTTATTACCTTAACTTTAGTTTCATTGATTTATTACTATATTGTACGTTCATACCAAAAAAAAGGTGTCACGGGTGGGTATCATAACATGATTCTAAAATGTGCCAACTTCTATACGGGAATAATATAGGATAGTAAGTATTTTACATTTTCGTAACCTCTCTACTTTCGTCACATACTAAATATGTTTTGCGGCATGAATATTTGAGATTCATAGCTATTTAATTTTGACATAGTCTCAATTAATAGATGGTAAGATATGGTGAAAGAATATGACTTTCTTAAAATTACTACCATGGTTTGAGAGGTGGACGATGATTGGAGGAACTCCAAGACATAAAACATTTGGTATTAACTAATCAAATATCTTGTGAAGCAAACATTATGATGAAGATGTGAGAATATGTTGATGAACCGATTATTCTCCAAGTACTATCAATCTCGCATGGGACGATATTTATTCTCCACCCCTATTCCAAACCGAAGCCACTTCTAATGGAGAATTTTTCATTGAAATTTCCTCGGGGTCTTTCAGGAGCTCAACTGTTCATGATCCATCTAAACATGATGACATTAATTTTGTTCCCAACTCCGTCCCATCCGAAGCCCATGTCGTTGATCCATGATGAATAAAAAACAATATGCATCCCCCTATTGGTAATATAAATAATAAGTAGAATGTAAATGTCATGGAAATGCTGCAAATACAGGTGGAGTAGGTTAATAGTATGTTGTATAAAAATTCAGTGTATTCTTAGGTTGTATGATAGTATGCTAGCATAAATGACTAGCTATAACACCCTTTTTAATAAGATAACTTAGTTACAGTTTCTACTATATCCTCTCTCCCTAAAACCTTGATCTTATGCATTTTAACTATGTACATGTTATATTATGCTTTAGGATGGTTAACACTCTCACTCCTTCTTCCAAAACTAGAACTGGGTAGACTCACACTGACGGAGTTATATAATGCCTTCCACAATTAACATTTCTCTCTAGATAACAGTAAGTACTAACTCCACACTTGGTTTTGGAAGAAGATATAGATGAAACACGTCAGCTAAATTCTCTGAAGGAGTTTCTGAGGAAATGTTCCCCTCCATTTCATCGAAATTTAGGAGAAAGTGAGGCTGACAAATGAATACACCAAATTACGAAGATATTCAATAGGGTTGGAATTGTAACTGTTGTGATAATTAATCTCAACAAAAATTATAAGCGAATGCGATCACCAGAAAAATTAAAGAACATAAATTAGAATAGCCGCAATCACACACGACACAAGATATATGTGGTTCGACAAATTGCCTATGTCCACGGTAGTGGTTTCTCTTTTTATTTCTCTTTTCTCATAGGGAGTGTTTATGATTGCATACCCTTTGCCTTGGGCTAGGGGTAAAATATATATATATGTGAATTTTGAAGAGTGTGGGTGTTGGTCACCTCCACGTTGTCCCATAATTCCTAAAATATCTCGTGAGAGATTTTAGGGGGTGAATGGGTCGCTGCTGATTCAGTCATCTGTGAAACTTTTGAGTTTGGGATGAACTCCCCCTATTCTTGATATGGCTTAGTCAGTCTACTTCTCTAGGCTAAGACAAATGGACGAGGTACCCATAATTGCCCCTAAAATTTTTAGGTCACAATTTGGGCTCAATAATTTTAAATAATAGCTTTAATGGCATTTTTGTGAATTAAAAGATAATTTGGGGAGTGAAATGTCGTTCCCTTGTAGATTTAGGCAAAAGATTCACTTCATTCTCCATTCGTCATCATTGAGAGGGTTTAAATTTGTTTAAAGAGGCCATTTCTGACTTCGCTTCAAAAATCTTCCCACTCTCAAGATTTCTCTAGCTTCTTATTGCGTTTTTTCACTTCCAGGTCTCTTCTTTCGTCTTCGAGCTGGTTTTTGTCTTTCCAACTTCACTGCTTGTGGCCTTGCATCGTCTTAAGCTATTTTTCACTTCGTAAGTTTTCCAAACTTCTTTTCTGTTGAAAATTTTTCTTTATCACTGCTAGGGTTTTTTCTTCTGATGGTAAGAATAGTTAATAGGTCAATAGCTGAGTTTAGGGAGTTTTACAACATCCCTAACTTGGTGGACATTGAATGTGTCCCTGTCCCTCACAATGTTCGAGACATTGAGGACGGGCATTGCATTCATGTTCTTTTGTTGTCTCAGGGGGGTCTGACCTTCCCCCAAAATTGCTTATTTTTTCATTTATTTAGTTATTTGTATATAGTTCCTGCCCAATGTCCTCTAAACATTTGGAAAATTGTGAATGTCGTACATAGAATCAATCATCTTTATGGCAACAATTTAGGTCTTGCTAAAATTTATTATTGTTATACCTTATCTCGAACAAGTTTTGGTCGCCTCTATCTGAAAGCTTGGAGTCCTGATAGGGTGTTGGTAGTCAATTTACCAGATTCCCACTAGGGCTATTGGCAAGAAGGGTTTATTTCTAGGAACTAGAGGTTCCCTCCTTAAACTGAGGGAGCGAGGTACATGGGACCCAATCATTTCATTATCCATGTGGCTAGGGATTTAGTCATAATTAGAGATTCTTAGAATGATCTTAACAATTGATTAATGGGGTTGTTTCGAAGTTGATTTGCATTTTGGATTCGACTTTGTATATATGCCATCATTGCACATATACATGAGTTTATATTGATGTTTGACTTCTCATGCGCATTGGAGTCTGGTGGGACGTTCTTATCTAAATTTGGTCATCTATGGGTAATGAGACTTAGGAGGAAGTGTTCATGTAAGAACCATTTGCCGTGAGGATTTAGATTTCTTATATAAAAAAATGATGAGTGTTCACGGGAAAGGGATACAAAAGAATAATGATCTCGACATGAAAGCCACAGGTTAGAAGAGACCAAGAAAAAATTAATGTAATAAAAAGATTCTTATACCAAAATAGGGCCAATAGGATTTCTCTAAGTTGAGAAAAATAAAAACCTCAAAAGAGCTAGAAAGAGAAAAATATGAATATATGAGGGTGTTTCAATGGAAAATAAAAAACGGGTTTGCACCACAAATCCCGATATTCAAAAATTATGTCTTGATGTTATTGTTTGTAGATTCGTCAAAATTCCAAATTTGTGTGATGTTCTTCGTTTATTTCATTAAGCTCAAAATATTAATTGTCACATATGGCTAAAACTAAGTTTAATGGCATTTAGCTATGAATTAGAGCTTCTTGGCAATTTCGATGTGCTCAACTCGTGATTCATTTGTTGTAGTTCACGCCTATTCATTCCATGGCCATTGTTTATCACATTGGGACTATGCGAGCATGAAACTCATATTGCTCTTCCTGGTTTTATTTTTTCTATTTTTTGCCTGTTTTGCTATTTTTTCGTATTTCCAGTTTCTTTTTTTATCTTATTTCTTCATTGGGTGAAACTTTATAATTTTTAGGACTAGAATACAAAATATTTTGATTTCGTTCAAATGACATTTGGACATCTTTCGAATGACATGCCTAAGTCGTTCGAAGTTTACTTCTCGTGACACGTTATTTGAGGTGTCGATTGTGTCAGATATGGTCGCAAGATAGGTCTTGTGAAGGTTGTTAAATGACTTTCATCGCACGACATGCTATTGGTTTGCACTATTTGAGGTTGTTTAATGCATGTTTCTAATAACATGCACTGTCGTTCAAACGACCTAAAGGTATTTTTTGAGAATTCTCCTATTTCGTACATGCTTCATTCTTATAATGATAACTTACTATTTGGTTGTGCAGTTGGTATTGATTAATCATGATGTATTCATATACTACATAGATTATTTAGTCACATCTTTGCTTAGATTGATGATTCGATTCGTTGTGACTCTTTGCTTGCTACGATTATGTATCTTATCATTATTTTTAGCTGGCGTTTCAATGTCTATCTAGATATGCTTTATTTATTATTTCATGCTAGATATTTGCTAGTTTGTTTATCTTTTTCACTTATTGTCTATTCGAGACAAAAAGGGGAGATATGTATGTGATGTAGGGGGAGTATTGAGAACATATTTTTGTCCTTTCATATTGTTATCATGTTAGGTATGTTCATATTTTATTACTATCATGTTGTCTTGGACAAATTAGTTTTCACAAATTGATATCATGATTTCCTCACATGTTTAACATATGAATTGGTTTAGATTTTGGTATTTTTATATATCATTTATTTCTCCATACTTCACTGGGTGTTTTTCTGTTTCATATGTGTAGGTACTCTTCATCGATGTGAGATTTCAAGACTACATCACATTCAGATAGCACATGCTTGTTGGACTTCGATATACTAGTCCTTGTCCTGTATTCTTGATTTTCGATTTATGGGATTGGATTAAGGTGTCATACGACTTGACAACCCGGCTTATACATTTAACTATTTTGGTTTTGTCTCAGAATAGTCCAACTAGTTTGGGCCAAGTCTTTGGGCCATTTTCCAAAGGATCAGGTCCGTTGATATTTGGTCAACGACAGCGAAAATAATCGAATAATATCGAATAAGATTAGGCATTATAGTTTCCTTATGGCATTGTACAATCAACCAAAGCCGTTAGTCAATCTACTAAATATTTTTTTTTTGGGGTGGGGGGGGGGGGTGCCGATCATCCAAAGTGGCTAGAGGGCCTTTTGGTGGGATTTTTATGGGTTAAGTTGAATTTTGGTGTTTTGGTATTTTTACTTCAGGATCCATGTACTTTTCTCTTTTTAATTTTCTACACCTTAAACTTTAGTATATGTTTCATAAGTGGGTCCATGCCGAGATTCATGGTTTAATGCATACCCAAGCTTTATATATGATACGACTAAGCATCCCAAAATCTCGATTGTAAATCGAGGTGTCCACATAAGTACACATGTCCCACAAAGATATATATAAGGAACTTACTTCCCAAAATATATTTGGTTTAAGTTAGTAACTACATGTATAACAGTATATGTCAAGAATCTTCAGCATTCACGGCTAAATGGAATCAAGATCCCAAGTAATAGAGTCCAACTCTAGCCAAAACATTTTAAAGTTAATAAGGTAAAGAGGTTATGGAGTTCAACTGCACTCATTCTCTTAAGTGTTGTATATAGATATGACTCTTCATTGGTATAAATAAGACCCCTGACTAGAAGGAGAACACATATTGACATTCATATGCAAAAATTATATGCCAAAAATGCATTTATTTTCATATATAGTAAAGTTTATATTAAGTAACTTATTAATATGTATTATTTGTTCACTATTTTAACTAATGATTTTAGTTTTCTCATAAATACTTGAGTATTAACATTTTTAACTAAATTGGGTGAGATATGTTTATGATTATAGAGCCGAGGGAGACAAAGATATATATAACCGTAAAAGAAAAATTAAAAGGGAAAGTAGCATGAAATAGTGCATCTAATAAGGTCATTTGCACAAAAATCACTAAATATTCAATGTTTTATTCTAATTTTGTCTTAAATATATTTTTTTCTTCCAAGGGTATACACAAACAAAATTTGGAGACACTTGTGTCGTGGAGGGATGACAAACTTCATGTGCATTGGTATCGAATGAAATCAACAACTGGACATGTGATTTGTGGTCAAGCATATGGAGAGGGGAAGTTGTGAAAGAGGCTATTTTGTATTTTTGTCGTTAGTTGCGGTGGTAATGACGAAGCTAGCAAAGAGATATGTATTATTCTTTTTCAAAGTGAAACTCATAAAAAATTTCTGACATCGCTATTAAAGTTGTTCCACTTATTTGTATAAGCATTCCAATTTCTACATATAGCTTGTGATAGTAACTATTTACAATTAATATCTACATAATAAGTCAATAATTATATATATAGCGCAAAATCTATCTGATCAAGTAAAATCCCATCAAAATATATAATCTAATGCAATTTATCAATTATGGAAATATCTTATATAAGTATATCACCTTTCACTAATATTATAAACTTAATAAACACCTTCCGATTATAAATTTTATACTTTTTCATGTTCATGGTGATTATTTAAACTCTTTATGATTATTTTTATCATAACTTGATCTTGTTTAGGATGATCAAACATTCCCAAATTAACCTCTTCACATCAATTTACTATTATTCAATTCTTGTTAACAATGATCCAATTAACATCGAGATTATAATGACCATAATTAATACACTTGTTTTCTCATTTTTACAATACACGTAACATTTTCATTTTTACTCAAATATAGAAGGGTTGGTATTTATCCAAGTCTGAAGTTTATCGATGGAACCTTACCCTTTATGTGACTTGGAAAAAGTAACTTTGTCACATAACATAATTAATGAATTAACTATCTTATGAAGAACATAAGTTTACATAATATAAATTTAGAGCCCATCAATGTGCAATAAACAATTCTTTTGTCACAAGCCTGTTGAAATAATGGTGTTTAAAACCACAATTGACATACCCCTTTAATATAGATTGAATATATGATTAATTTTCATAGTAATTTATGCTAATTGTTTTCAAATCCATATTTATTAATACTTGTGTTAAAATATATGGAATAACTCCCCGAAGTTCCATTTTCACCTTCTTTTAATGCACATAATAATTGTAATTATAATTAGGAACCTAAAGGATTTTAAAACAATAACCAATTGATTTTTACATTAACAATTGAAATAATAAATAAAAACCATCTTGTTTATAGTTTTTTATATTTTTCAATAAATTACACAAGTGACAAAAGGATATCTTGAGGAAAAACCTAGTTTCTACCTCAACTTGAAACCAATGCTTATTGAATGATCATAAAATTTTAAAATCAAAGTACATAAAACTCTTGAAATAATGAAAAGGGATCAACCACTCAATATACATCTATGTTCAATTGAGCAATTAAATGTTTATAACAAAGATCAATATAATAAGAACAAGGTAATTTCATTGGAAAGATAAATCTACAAACAAAGATGGATCTAAACAATGAAACAAAAATTCAAGAAGAAACAAAGTAATACAAAATGGTATTGAAAATATCTTTGTATATTAATTATTGATACCCAAATTAAAATTAATTCTAATTAAAAAGGAATATTTCGTTTTCATCAAAATTTGGATAAAAGATTATCGAAAGGTCTGTGTGACAAAATATGACTTATAAAAATGATTCCCCTTCGTATAATATGATTATTAAGAATTTAGAAGATTAAATAATTTGAAAAATTCAAATATGTACTTGAGATGGTGGTTTATATAATGTGAAAACCTTGGCCAAACTGACAACTTTCAATACATAAGTAAAGGTTAACACGAAGAGACAAATGAATAAATAAATTGAAACTCAATTTTTAATTTATATTCAAAACTTCCTAACAGTAAAATTTTCCACCTTATAGTATAAAGAGAAGGAATGAATCACATTCCACCACCCCTACATCATAACTTGTCAATATCATTGATAATGTAAAGGAAGGAAAATGAAGTCAGCTTACCCCATAAAGAAGTACATGTACCACTCACTAGCCAAAGTAAGTTTTAGTTAAGTTGCCAAAGGCATTCACAATTGAGTATGTCATCACTCCTTCAACATGCATGGATAAATGAATTAATATACCATGTAAATGAGTCCAACTATAGATATAACATTTCAAAAGTGAAAAGTTTAGAAGGTTGCCGAGAACAACTAGACTTAATTTCTCAAGTGTTATACATATATAAGACTCCTTATTGGAACCCCCACTACAAGGACGACACACGTTTACATTTGATCAAACCACCGTAGTAAGTTTGGATTGGACTCTCACCTTGGAACCCTATCACTTCAACTTGTGCTTTCTCTAGTTCCATAAATAAATAGTACTGAATAGCAATTTTTTATGATTTCATTATTATTTGACTTATGTTGAACTAATAAATGGATATTTAAAGCTATGTGAAAATTATACGCCAAAATGCATTTATTTTCTTATATAGTAAATTTTATATTAATTAACATATTAACTCGTACTATTTGTTCAGCTTTGTTAATTAATACTTTTAGCTCGTGCCGAATTACTCGAGTACTAAGAAATCTAACTGAATTAGGTTACATGTGTTTATGATTACCGAGGCGGGGGAGAGAAACATATATATAATTGTAAAAAAGATTAAGAGTGTAAGTATCATGAAAGAGTGCAACCAAAAAGGTCCCTTTGCACACAACTAATGAAATAATCCACGTTTTAGTCTAAATGTAGATTAAATCTATTTTTTATTGAAATGGTGGACATAAAGAACAATTTGGGACCCACTTGTGTTGTGGATGGATGTGAAGTTTTATGTGCACTACTACCGATTGAAATTGGCTACTGAACATGTGATATCGTGTCAACCATGTGGAGAGGAGAAGTTGTGACATAGGCTATTTTGTATGGTTGTCATTATTAAGAACTGATAATGATGAAGTAGACCGAGAGATGGTACTGATATATGTCAGCTATTTGTTTAAAAAATAAGAGGGATAACAATTTTCATACATCATTACTATAACAATTCGACTTATTTATATAAGGGTGTGGTTTTATATTCATAGTTTGTGATAATTTAGGATTAATATGTGAATAATAAATCATTAATTCTATATAGTGTAAAATTTGGTTGTGTGGTAATACCCATCAAAGTAAATAGTATAATGAAATTAATCGACTATGGAAATATCTTTATATATAAGTATTGTTAGGATTTGGTCATAAGTATTAATGAACGATTTTTTTAGTCATTTTAAAATGGGAACCAAGTTTGTTAAAATGCTTTATATTTGATTAAATATATCGTTTAATGTTCATATGTCGGTTAATAGATCTTAATAGGAATTCTAATGAGTCAGTTTCGATTGATCACAAGGATTCCAGAATTCCAATTCTAGTAATGTCAAATAGTTCACATACTAGATAGAGAGTCAGCGTATTATCAAAATGATTGATGTTATCCTTGTAATTTATTTGAAACTATAGGAAGATGTATGATGGTTCAAGAACTTGTATAATAGCTTGAAAGAGAATTTTGCTCAGTAAATCCCAGGAATTTATTGAACATTACCATCTGTGAGATTTTGGCCTAGGGGTTGTCTTGATTAGACTCGGGATATCTCAAAACATTAGCAAAGGGCTCATAGATTCTCAATCCTGAGAACTATAGGGATTGGAATACTTATATTATTATCACTCTGACTGCCATGGGGGAGATTAGATCTTGGATTGAATCAAATGATATCTGCATATTGGGTAATAATAATATAGGTATGTATTAATCTTAATTTGGAGAAATTTTCATCCGAGGATACCTAGGATTACGATTCCCCCTTGATAAACTCATAAGATTTCTTTCTACTAGTAAACCTGATTAGTGGATTATTTATAAGTTAGTGGCTTACAAAAACAAGTTAACTCTGGGAATCAAGGGAATGATATGATAATGGTTAATGTCAATTTATGAAAAATTGTTTTGAGAAGGGTGAGAAAACACTATCCATATTTTTTTATGATAGGGACTAGAGATAGACCACCATACCTCATCTATTAATAAAGGTTTTCATATCAAAAGGTGTTCACACACCTACCTGACATTGGGGAGAATCATACACCAGAACATCCTAGTATTCGGAACGTTTTACCAAGGTTTGGACACCCAAGACAAGGAAGACCAAGATCTACATCAAATAACATCGTCCATAACAGATGTCAACCACATCCACATCAGTATTGTATTTTAACCCATTGGTTTTATCTTCAAACCTAGTTTGTTTTGTTTTGTGCTTTTCCATGTTTAATTAATCAAATATTTGAGGTTGAACTTTTTTATTCCGTATATATCATTGCCCAATAAATAGTATTAGGGCCTTCGATTTAGATTAATAATTAGTAGAAAGTATCCATGTTTGTAATTTATGTAATAATATATGTTTGCATGTTATGGAATAATATATGGTTGTATAAGCTTTTTTACTATTACTGCTTGAAAGATATTATTTATATATAACCCTACCACCATGGTCACAAATTAATATTATCTGTAATTGGACCATATAATGGTTTATCCATAGTTATTTTTCATCTTTTGGTTCGATTTGGTTATAATGTTATTATTTATTTTTTAATGTATTCGGAGGCATAAAAGAGTGATTTAGTTGTTTTCATCAATTAGAATCTTGTATAGAGTGTAGAAAAGGTGTTTCTCAAAGTGTAGTGTGATTTCACAAAGGTTTCATGGAGTTATGGAGGATTTTTCATGAGGAAAATAAAGATTTAAGATGCTTCCCAAATGCCTGGATTGGTTTGATAATAATATTAGATTGATCCAAACCTCCCTTTGATATATCTGAAAGGAGGTCGAATCTATCTGACCCGTCGCTAACAATTCTCCAAGATGTTTTTGAAACATGGTAATTATTTTCCACTGATCAAGACCCTTAAGAACTATTTGGATTGATGAAGTCTACTTGCCATAAGGAAGTCTTGTATAATAAGGATTATTTTGCATGAGGAGTTCCAATTCCAGTAGAAGTATTGAAAAAGATTTTATGTCCTTAATTTTTCCTCTGATTATTTATTTATTTCCACGGATGTGTCTTTATATTACTATGTTGCATAATTCGTGTGATAATTAATTAGGTAATTTGGTACAGCCATTTTCATGGACAACATAAAATTTTATTCTAAGACCGACCTAGATCACCGATTTTGTTCAAAACTAAATCGAAGAAAATTTATAGGTGGAAATTTGAATTGAGATCTCGGGGTTATATTTAATTTTGGAAAATAAAAATTAAATTTATTTTAAGAAAATTAAATTATAAGATCAAGATATTTGTTTTACACAAGTAAATTTAGAAATCACCAAGGACTTAAATTCAATATTTTATAAACGAATTAATGTTTATCAAAGTCCGTAAAAAGTTTTAAAGTTTGTGATGAGATTAATTCCCCATGTCAGCATGATTTGTCCACCATCGGATGGTTTTAATCGCGGTATTATGAAAACATTAAAATTCTGACGAATTTCTTCACGAGCGATTTTAATATCATTAAACGAGCCAGTAGTAGTTAAGTAGACATAATTTTTGATATCCTCCCCATCGGAGTCACTATCATTTGTCGTGGGACCAAAAGTCGTGGACAATTCAAATATGTTGGATAGAGTATTGTCAACTCTCCAGGAAAATAACTGAAAAGTGAAAGTATGTCTGGTCCAGGGTGTAGTGATTCAATCTCCCATTGAGAAATATCATTTCCCAAAGGAGCAAGGTTGTTCAACAAGATTTTAGTTTTATATTGACGGTGAGGGATACGACATTAAAATAAAATCGAAGTTAAATTTTCACATGTAACTTTGGAAATTAATTCATTTTTTAATATTTATGATTCTCAGATTTTAAAATGGGATCTACATTTAAGCCACTTGCTTCTATCTTAAAGGAAAACACGTTAACTATCATGAACTTTATTGACTCGAAAAAAAATCTAAGCACCGTCCTAACTGCCAAAACAGAGGAAGGGACACCCGAAAGGGATGTCCAAGCCTACCAGATCTGGTAAAAGGATGATCAAATGAATTAATGGTACATATTACCCTATCTGACTAATGTGTTGTAGTACCAGTATCAATAAATTCCCATGGCTTAAAAAATGATTCTGAACCTTAAGGATATGTTTTAGGATTAGAATTTTGACACATGGTTTATTACAATAGTAAGGTCGGTCAACACCACAATGCCCAAGGGTAATCTCGTATGCAAGCATGGTATAAAGATGATTATTCTTATTTCAAAATGGAAAAATATTGTCTTAAATAAATTAACAAAACTATTACAGTTATCTTTCACGTATCTCAATATTTTGGGAGCAAAATAATAGGAAAGTGAATAAGAAATCACCAAAACAAGTTGGATGAGGTGCTATTTATAGGTTGTTAGAGGAAAGAGAATAGGTAATGGAATATGTAATGACCTTATTGTTTGGGAAGGTACACAATTTACATATAAGTCTGCTAATTATCATTACCTCGTTAAGCATGGAAGTGAGGGAATATTTTCATATCTCGAACTTATGCATAAGTCATAACTACTTACTGATGTCACCTAGTCACGTGGTACATGTGACACCCCGCTTAATTAAATACCGGGTGATCAGTCCTATATTTAATTAAAACAGAAGATCCAGTTGGTCCATTCTTAGCATCATTTTAGAAAACTTTTTAATATTTACTAGCCACCTATCATTTGAAAAGATGGTGTCAAATTTTATCTTGTTGTCTAATATACAACCAAAAAAAAATTAATTAAGCATGAAACATTCAATAATCAATCTCATAAGGAATATAGGGATAGAATAAAATAAATGTGACTGGAGTAAGTACTACCAGACTAAATTCCAAATACAATAATCGGACATGAAACAAATACCATCACTAAAAAGGAATGAAAATATAAATCCATTATCTCCGAATAACATCTAAATAATGATGGGAAAAAAGCCCAAATGGAATAAGTAACTCTTGAGAAAGATGGGGAAGAAACGGGTCAGGGTCCGAGTGAAAATAGTTTAAAAGTTTAACAAGTATTTAAACCGCATAAATACCAGATATTGTATACATGTTAGATCCTTGTACTCTCACTTGAGATTCTCACCTCTTAACTATTGTCTCTTAACGTAGATTTTTAACCCGCCCTAGTTATGCTACCCCACAAAACTAGTCGATCCAAGTACCTTATTACATGAACTAACCTGTTGCGCCCATTCTTTTTATCCATATAATACTTTACTGACATTCTCAATATAGATTAGCCAATTATGAGTTCTTATTTGTTATTTAATTTTCCACCCACTTAAATTAATTACGATATTATTATCTTTCTCATCTATGAGTCACGTAGTATAATACTTCATATATAAATACTTTTTTCCCTCACAATATATATATACAATACGGGACCCCTAGGCTAAGTTGTGGTGCATGTATACTCTGCTATCGAGTCCCAGTACATCATGTACAAAATAAAGGACTACCGGTTCGAAATCACTCTCGAACAATATAAATACAAGTCACACACAGTTGGAGGCGAACATAGTTCCAAGCCTACGGGATTCACAAATACCTACGCACCCGTATGATCGTCAACACTATCGTTTTTATACATAGCCCGAACCTAGGTTCTATGTTCCGAGGCAACAATTTAAAATCCTACCAATGGGGTCATCAGGATGAGATTGTCCCCTTTTCGGACCTCACGTGATAGCAAGCAAGGTAGGTATGACATAAACATAAGTCATATAATAAGTATTTATACCACATGTACATTTATCTCGTTAAGATAGGTATACTCACAACCTAACACTCAATATTCCATACATACTGTATAACCCTCGAATTCCGCATGTATCATTTATTTAGCATAATCTTTCTTCTCACAATAACCCGAGTGTTCCTTATTACTCAATACGATTCCTAAGTGTCCTTTAACTTAATTCAGTATGTAATCAACTATTTCCTTACTGGTCTAAGTCATAGGTTCCTTAGGATATATGTGATATCATCGTATTTCTCCCGAATTTAAATTCCATTCTTCACTAAGTGCACTTAGCCACGACCCTATATTCATCTCATAGTATTAAGTCTCAACCTCTACATACGTCTACATGTGTTTAGTATAAATCCAATTATAATTTAGAAATCAATTAGTAAGTTAATTCAGTCGGTTCCCATAAGGTCTAAATAAAAAAGGGAAGAACTTTAAAAATATGGAAAACCAAATCGATTCGCCCTTTTTGCCGAATCGATTCGCTAGCCAAATTGATTTGCCCTTGGGAGGAATCGATTCGAAATGCTGCAGGTCTCACCTTCCTCCATATGCGGTTACGTTTTTCTCCAAATTTCTTAACCCAACTCTCATTATTCCTCAGTAGTTCAACAACCCAGATTCCCAACAATTTAATATACACTTATGGGTTATTTCCAATGTAAAATTAGCATTAAGACATCAAAGATTCAACCTTAGAACTGATTTACCCACGATTATAAAAAAAAAACTAGTTTCATTTTAATCAATGTTCATATACCCCCCAAGTCCAAATTTATTTCGTTTTCTTATTTCCGTACAATCTGATTTCTCTAAACATATAATATTTCATTCTACATGCAATACCTATCCAACATCATGTTTTACATTCTTCAAATTAAGCCAAAACATGTGATATTCATGAATAAATCACCTACTTCTAACATGGATATTATATCTTTTCTAAGTTAAGGAAGATAAATACTTGCCTTTAATAGTATGTCTGATCCGTTGTAGATGATGGTATGGTTTCGATCCTCCTCTCCCGATCTATGCGATGGTGGTGATGGTGGTGCAAAAGTGGTGGGTCTTGGCCTTGGAACACCTTGGGCACCTCTACTTTTCCCTCCTATGGCCTCTCTCTATTTTTGTATTTTGTAACCCTAATACTCTCACTGTAGATGATGATATAAACCTCAAAATTTTGTACTTCATTTTCCTCCTAAATTAAAAATGACCAAAATACCCTCCCGGTGTGTCGGCTTGGTCTAAAACTACCCCGGAACCCAAACTAAACCCTTGGGTCGACTTTTATGATTATTTTGATCTTTTTGGACAATTTGGCGCACCCAAAATGACCATTTGGATTACTTATTTTCAATTTAATTTTCTATTCCATAATTTAAGTCCCGACATGACTAATACGCGCATCCCGACTGAATTACTATAATTGTCGTATTTCGCACTCAAGACATTTATAATATCTTATTATCATTATTATTATTAATTCTCTAAGTAATATAAAACATAAATAAATATTAACCATTATCTCGCTAATCAATATTTATTTCAAAATGGATTAATTTCTCATTTTAATTTAATTAATCCCTATTTTAAAAATCATTAAAAATACGGGGTATTATATACTTCTCCCTAATAACATAATTTCGTTTGAAATTCAGAAAATAAAAGTATACCTAGTAAGAATAACTCTGGATATTTGTCGCACATCTCATCCTCGCGCTCCCAAGTAGACTCATCGACACAATGATGCCCCCACTGAACATGTATAAGTGGAATTAACTTCGACCTCAATCTCCATTCACTATGGTCTAGGATAGTGACTGGAATCTCCTCGTATGAAATATCGGGTTGTAAGTCAATATCCTATTAAGCAATGGGGATCTGAGTTAACTCGTCCCGAAGATAGCTCCTTCGAGAAGAAATATGTAACACACCATGAATCCTATGCAAGTGTCGGTAACCCAAGTCTATAAGCCACTGGCTTAATCCGTTCGATAATAGGAAATGGCCCTACGTACCTCGGACCCAATTTTCCTTTCTTCCCAAATCTCATTTTCCCCTTCATAGGAGACACGTATAGCAATACCTAGTTCCCCAGATTAAACTCCCTAAAGAAATGTTTGGCATCAACGTAACTCTTTTGTTTATCCTGAGCTACCTGTATATGACTCTGAATCATCTCAATCCTGGCCGAAGTATCCTGAATAAACTCTATCCCGAGAATCTTGTTGTCCCCCCACCTCTAGCCAACAAGTGAGAGAACGACAAGGTGTTATGTACAATGCCTCGAATGGATCCAATAGTAAACTAATAAGAGTTATTATACGCGACCTCTACTATTGAAAGATACTATTCCCAACCTCCTGGAAAATCAAGAATACTTATCTGTAGCATATCTTTCAACATCTAATTAGTCCGCTCAGTTTTCCCATCCGTCTGCGGGTGATAACACTACACCAAATCTGCCCATTTGTCAAGGTCATTGACCTTGACAAATTCACCTTGTCAAGGTCAATGACCGTGACATTTCGAGGCGAGACAACTTTTTTTGTCACGGTCGTGTCACGGTCATTGACCTTGACAAAAAACTCGCGTTTTGTGTCACGGTCGTGTCAAGGTCAATGACCGTGACACGTTTGTCACGGTTTATAACCGTGACAAAGCCGTGACCCTTTTTGAAAAAATTGTCACGGTCATTGGCCGTGACACGCCCGTGTCAATTTTGTCACGGACGTGTCACGGTCAATGACCGTGACAATTCTGGGCAGAATTAAAAAAAAAACTGCTGGGCAGTATGGCCACTGCCACTGCCCAGCAGTATATTTGTACCTGTTATAGCAACGTTGTACCTGTTCCACACATCATATATCCGAACAAACTAAAGATAATGCAAATATATATTCAAATAAGAAACTATTTAAAAAGAAACAACATCACCATCATTTTATCTCAAATCTACAAACTATTTGCATGGAAAAGAGATTTTGTACCGCGACGCTCGGGAACACCTCCTTATCCTTCCCTTCTCGTCCGAATAGCGACATAAGTATAGAGCATATGTGGCCTACCCTTAGGGCCACTCCCTGTCCCCTGAATTGAAATAAAGTAAAATTAGTATCCGCCCCTCAAATATAGATAAATATAAATTGTAATTGAAATCGAAATCGAAATTGACATATAAATATAAATACATTACCTGTAGTGTCACTCAAACAGCTAACTTGAGCTCATATGGCACCTCCTTCCAACTAATGTACCCCAGGCAATCGTGTCAATTATAATTCTCTTCATATCTAAACACTAAGAAATACCATAATGCTATGGAGGTATGCGTTGCAAATTCCTTCCAACCGTTGTGTAGCCAAAAATCAGCAGTTGAAGTTGTCAACTCCACCTTTGAATGGGGTATGGAAAGTGGAATTGACAACTTCAACCGGTGATGTTTGGCTACATAACGGTTGGGAGGAATTTGCAGAGCATCGCTCCATAGGATTATGGCATTTCTTAGTGTTCGGATAGACGAAGAGATTCAGTCTCCTCTCCACAAATAGGACACCACAAATAACTATGTACTAATCACCTATTAAAGGTAAGAAGCGTATATTCATGGATTAGTATAAACAAAACTTAGATGTAGTTGGAATATTTATGTATTAATCTCCTCTCCACACACGCACACTACACAAGAGTGAAAATGATAAAGTGCAGATCAAGTAAAAGCATTAAAAATGGATGTTTCGGTTCAAATTGAAATAATTATTACAAATTTAAAAATTGTTTCAAATTCGGGTTATCATCAAAAATGGATTGATATTCGGTAGGAGCAGCCAAGTCATCCACACTACTATTTAGACGCCTTGGCGCGTGTTGGACAATTGACCACGGCTCGTTGTTGATATACTCCGAGTAAAACACTTGCTTAACCTTTTGAAATGCACAAACAAACGGCTCATCGCTCACGTGGTCGTTGCTCTTCAACTTGGACAAGTCAACCATGATCAAATTGGTGACAGGATCAACTTTAGAAGCATTTTTATCCTCAACTCTTACCCATTCACAGTAAAATACAACCTCTTTGAAGCTTATATAATCCAATTCAAATATATTTTGGATTACACCATAGTAAGTCATTTCAGCTTCAACGAGGTTTTTATCTTTTGCGCTCGCTCGAAAGAAAGTAAGAGCCTTGTATGAAATTCTCGAGTTCTGTACATTTGTACTTTCCTCGTACACTTTAGCGCCGAAAATGTAACCGTTCAATCGATATTTTTTGTACTCTTGTGCCACGAACAAGGGTCCAGTGGCTAGACGAGCAAGCCTTGATGTCGCATCACCCATCTTTAGGAGCTGAGAATATAGATAAATTAATTATATTAGTGGTAAAATTTGAGTGTAATGTAACGTTATATAACGACTGTTTTCATTGTAATTACCTCTTGTGTCAACCATAGCCTAAATTCGCTGTCTGATTGTACCACTGTTTTTCGTCTTTTATTGTTCTCACAGGCTTCATATTTACTGCATATTACAAAATTAATCATGTATAAAATAATCTAAAATAATGTTAAACATTATAATATTCAAAACTTACTTTTTCCATTCTTCGACATCTTCATGTGTGTCAAATAGATAACGAGCTACTTGTTCATGTTGCAAACTCGTTAATTTCACTCGTTTTCCCATCACATTACCACCATCATCGAGGAATTCATCAGTGTCATCAACGCTGGTAGAGTCAGTCATATATTCCCGAGTATATATTGATGACTCCACGGTGATGTATTCCTCTGCAATTGATCCTGCAATATATCGCGTATTCTTGACGTAATCTTTAAAAACTTTCATCAATCTTTCAAACGGATACATCCACCGATATCTAACTGGACCACAAAGAAGTGTCTCGTCGCATAGGTGTACCAACAAGTGAACACTTATGTCAAAGAATGCTGGGGGAAAGTACTTCTCCAATACACAAATCGCTTCGTTCACAGCCAATTTTGCGGCCACTATGTGTTCTCGATTCACTACCTTCTCACACAAGAGGGAGAAGGTAATACTAATTTGCATAATAGCCCTACGCAAATCCTTGTGCTTGGAGAAATAGTGCTTAAACAATAGAGGAACCAATTGCATGATCACATGCCAATCGTGGGACTTACACTTATGTAAATCATGAGTAGCATAATTCACAATCCTTTGCAAGTTGGACGAAAAAGTAGATGGGCCCTTCAAATTATATATTGTGTCTAGAAGCACCTTCCTTTCCTCACTCGTCAAAGTAAACGCACCAAGGGGAATTATTGTCCTTCCCCTACTATCTTCTTTCAACCATAGTTGTGGTTTAAGTTTTAACGTTTTAAGGTCTTTTCGTGCATTTTCTCCATCCTTCGAATGACTCCCCCCAAGGCAAGTACCCACAATATGTTCAGCGAAGTTCTTCTCTGCATGCATCACATCCAATACATGGCGCACCGGGTTTTTCTTCCAATAAGGCAAGTCAAATAAAATTGACCTCCGAGACCATGCCTTTCTTATCTCAGTTTCATTCCCAGTTGGGGTCTTCTTATGCTTGACATTCTTAAATTTGGGATTCTTACCTGGCATATTTGGGCCACATTCAGAAGATTTACTTTCAATTTCTGAACCCGAAAGTTGTCTCGGCGGTAGCCTATGTTCAACTTCGCCCAATAAAAAATTGGAAGCTTTCTCAAATCTGAAACTATGAGCTGGGGGTAAAAACCTCCTGTGGCAATGGTATACATTTTTTAAGCTGGAGGATAGACGAAGAGATTCAGTCTCCTCTCCACAAATAGGACACCCCAAATAACCATGTACTACACATCCGGATAATGTCCCATAAGCTGGAAAATCATGAATTGCCCACATCAACATAGCTTTCAGCGTAAACTCTTCTTTTCTAAAAGAGTCAAATGATTGCACACCATCTTCCCACAACTCATTTAATTCTTCTACCAAAGGAGCCAGGTAGATATCAATGTCTTCACTTGGTGCCTTTGGCCCAGGTATCAATAAAGCCATCATCGAAAATTCAGGTCTCATACACTGTGAAGGAGGGAGGTTGAGTGGGGCTAGGATCACTGGCCATACACTCTGATTGGTGCTTAGATTTCCAAATGGATTGAAACCATCTGTTGATATAGCCAAACGAATGTTGCGTTGTTCTCGAGCAAAATCGGGATACTCATAATTCATCCTCCGCCAGGCAGTAGAATCAATAGGATGACGCATGATATTACCCCCTACTTCTGCCCTAGCATGCCAAGTCATTGCCTCTGCAATCCATGGTACTGTGAAAAATCTCTTTAATCTAGGCCCAATGGGAAAATATTTCAATACTTTTTGAGGCACTTTTGAGCTTGTGCCTTCCTTACTAGTAGATTGGACATATCTAGGTTCATCGCATACCGGACAACGATCGAGATTTTCATAATCCTTTCGGTATAGTATGCAGTCATACACACAAGCATGAATCGATTTATACTTCATTCCCAAACCTTTCAAACTGTTCTTCATAACAGGATAGCTATTTGGAAGTGTATTCACCTTGGGTAATAAGCCCTTCACCCATTTCAGAATTCCCGTCACGCTATTGCCAGACAAACCGTACTGTGTCTTCAAACTGTGCAAACCAACCATGGCATGTAAAGTTGTTTGATCTTTCTCACAGCCAGAGTATAACGGTTGGGTCGCCTTAAATTTTAAACTTTGGTAGTCATCGTCAAGTTTTATCGTGTTATCTTCACGAGCACTTGAATCTTCTACATCATCAGTAACCTCATTCTCCTCAGCTTCATAAACTCCGTACGCATCATCAACTAAATCCTCTAACATATTATGATCTACGTCGTCCCCTTCTTCATCTATTCTACTTGTTGAAGGATGTTGTGAAGGTTGGTCAGGGACAAAAGGAACTTTCAATTCACCGTGAAAACTCCAAAATCGATAACTATCTTGCATACCCGATCTTAACAAATGTAGTTCAACTGTTTTCCACTCAAACACCTTACCATTCTTACACCTAGCACACGTACACGGAAACTCTTCATCATTACGACATCTCTTTGCATATTTCACAAATTCGTTAGCACCTCTGCGAAACACATCCCCCATTCTATTAGTCTCACCCATCCACTCTTTGTATTTCGGATATCCCATCACAGCTACCACAACTAAACACCTATTAAAGGTAAACAAAACTTAGATTTATAGTATGTTTTTTTAATTATCCCATCATTTAATTATCCTATTAAAGGGTATGTGGTCCTATCCCATTCAAGAATGCATTTTTCTGTAATATACTTAACAGCTCATGCACATTGTTACGATTTGAAAAAAATTCGACAGCATATCCCCTTAGTTCTCCAAGTACACGACGTAGATTGGCAGGTGTGAGTGTTATTTCAATTGGTCAATTAAAATAACAGTCACACTTGTCAATCTAGTATGTACCCAGAGAACATTAAGATACGACTGCAGAACTTCCTCCAAAAGTAACAACTTTAAGCCAATAAGAATATTATACAAAAATTATACAGTCTCAAACTGTCCAAACGGGACAATTCGAGAGATCTCATTACAGGGGTAATGACTCTCGAACGGGTCTAAGGGTTATTGAATGCGTACGCATAAGAACTAGAATGCTAGTATCTATGTGCACTATATTTAATTTCAAGTATGTTTCATATAATGGGTTAATTCAAATACAAAAATAAATTCATGGGATAATTCAAATACAAAATAAATTCATGGGATAATTCAAATACAAAAATAAATTCATGTATTGACCACATACACACACACACACACACTATCTAAGCTGTTCTATAGGTATAAAAACAATTATTATCCAATTATTATCCAACTATTATCAATTATTTATTTTGAATGTAAATAATATTCAAAACCCCACCCACCCCCACCCCCTCAGATTAATTCAAGACATAAGACCCTAAAGGGAATCCTATCTGCAACAAGATTCTAGTTAGTAAAGAAGACATAACAGAATATGGTGGAATCCACTACACTACAAAACCATTTAATAATATTTAAAAAATTCAAAACCATTTAATAATATTTAAGCACTAAAATTAATTTAATTTAATTTAACCTAGGAATTAATCAGATATTTTTATCCTATGTTTACTAATGCTAAAATTATGAAAAATGACACCACCACACACACACACACACACCGCACCCCACCCCACCCCACCCCCTCCCCCACCCTGCCCCACTCCGCCCCATCCCCTGCCACCCCTTCACCACCCCCTCCCCCACCCTGCCCTACCCCATCCCACCCCCTGCCCCCTCCACCACCCCCTCCCCCACCCTGCCCCACCCCGCCCCACCCCCTGCCACCCCTTCACCACCCCCTCCCCCACCCTGCCCCACCCCACCCCCTGCCCCCTCCCCCACACTGCCCCACCCCCTACCCCCCTCCCCCACCCCCTGCCCCACCCCACCCCGCCCCACCCTGCCCCACCCCGCCCCACACGCACACACATACACACAGATATATATACACACACACACATAACTATACAGACAAATATATATATAAATGGAAGAGAGAGAGAGAGAGAAATTGGACCTGAGAGAGAGAGAGAGAGAGAGAGAGAGAGAGCAGCGTCGAGAGAGAGAGAGAGAGAGAGAGAGAGGGAGGGAACGGTGGGAGGGAAAAAAGAAGGGGGAAAAGGTTTTTGCTGAAAAAGTTGTCACGGTCGTGTCAAGGTCATTGACCGTGACACGAATTATCACGGTCATTGACCGTGACATTTCGTTGTCACGGTCGTGTCAAGGTCAATGACCGTGACATAAAACGCGTGTTTTTTTGTCACGGTCAATGACCTTGACAAGGCTGGCCGGCTGAAAGGTGACAATTTGCCCATTTTGGTGTAGTGTAAGATGTACTCAGTCGTAACTCCATGCCCATGGCCTCCTGGAAGCTCTCCCAAAAGTGAGACACACAAATTTTGTCCCTGTTAGACACAATATCTAGGGGCACCCCGTGTAATCTCACTATCTCTACAATGAAAATATGGGCATACTGTGTCGTAGTATAATCCGTCCGTACTGGTAGAAAGTGGGATACCTTGGTCAATCGATCCACTGTCATCCATATAGAACCATGACCCCTTTGAGAAGTTGGCAATCCAGTGATAAAATCCATGGAAATGATCTCCTATTTCCACATAGGGATCTTAATTAGCTGTAGAAACCCTGCTGGTCTATGATGATCCACCTTTACATGTTGACAGGTGGTACACTTTAAGATAAACTCGACAATGTATTTCTTCATCAGACTCCACCAATACTGTCGCCTCATATCCTGATACATCTTATCCCCACTAGGATATACCCCTAATCGAGATTCATGTGACTCTATCATCACTATGTGTCGTAACTCCTCTCCCCCTGGAACAATTAGTCTAGCGTTGAAGCGCAAACCTCCCTATGAACTCACTATGCAAAACTCTTCTCCCCTGGACAAAATCTGTCAAATCCCCCCTGATAAAATGGATCCGCTGCTTGGGCATGTACCAACCTCATGATAATCAAGGGCGTAATGGTCATAACTGACATAAAATATATGGCCACTACATCTTGATGTCCCGGCTCCTTCCATATTTCTTTCCAAACCTTGGACACCTCACCCTGGGTCCTATGGCTCAATGCATCAGCCACCATGTTAGCCTTTTATGGGTGATACTGGATATCAAACTAATAATCATTCACAAATTCAATCCATATCTACTGACGCATATTCATCTCTCGTTGAGTAAATAAGTAATGAAGGGACTTGTGATCAGTGAACAGGCAAAACTTCTCTCTCAAATGGTAGTGTCTCCAAATTTTTAATGCAAAGACGACGGCTGCAAAATCCAAGTCGTGTGTGGGGTAATTTATCTCAAGAGGCTTAAGCTTATGGGTAGCATAAACTATAGCCTTATCAGACTGTTGAAGTACTCCCCCAAGTATCTGTAGGTATGCATCAGTATAAATTAGGTTCTCCACTCCCGACCTGATAAGTGCTAGAACTAGTGCTCAAGTCAACTTGTCCTTAAGCTTATCGAAAGTCAACTGATAAGAGTCATCCCAGATAAATGGAACCCATTTTCCATTCAAGATAGTTAAAGGACCCTCAATCTTCGAATACCCTTAAAAAACTAGTTGTAATATCCTGCCAAACCTAAGAAACTACGTACCTTCGTCGGTGTTGTGGACTGTCCCCACTCCTTCACCACTGACACCTTACTAGGATACATCGATATCCCCCTGTCTGATACAATATGCCCCCAAAACTTTACCTCACATAGCAAAAATCCTCATTTCTCATATTTAGCATACAACTGATGCTCACATAGTGTCTACAAAACTCATCGTAAATGCTCGACGTGTTCTTCCTCAGTCTAGGAATAAATCAGGATGGCATCTATAAAGATAATGATAAATTGATTTAACAACTCTCTGAACACCCTATTCATTAAGTCCATGAACATAGCTGGTGCATTGGTTAGCCCGAATGGCGTAACCTAAAACTCGTATGATCCATATCTCGTCAAAAAGGCAGTCTTAGACACATCCTGCTCCCTAATATGCAACTGATGTACCTCGACCTTAAGTCTATCTTCGAGAATCAGGTAACTCCTCTCGATTGGTCGAATAAGTCATCGATTCGGGGAAAAAGATACTTATTTTGTATCATGAATTTATTTAACTCCTGGTAGTCAACAGATAATGGCAACGACCCATATCTCTTCTTTACAAATAGCACGGGCGAAACCCAAGTCGAGGTACTCCTACGGATGAAACCATGTCCTAACAAATGCTCGATATAATCCTATAACTACCTCATCTCCATCAGGGACATATGATAAGGTGCACGTACTATCGTCGACTCCTCGACGTCAAGTTTATCAAAAACTCTATCTCATATTAGGCGTTATTCCTGATATCACCTTAAAAACATCAGTGAATTCATAAATAAACGGAATTGAATCTAGGGGAATCACCACCCCCTAAGAGGCCTCTTCCTCAATATAGTATAAATGGGCGGACGATCCTCCTTCAGGATGAGGCATCTCCATTAAAAACATATCCTGGTCCTATATAGTGAACACAATACTCCTACTATAATAGTCAATCATAGCCTTATAAGCGACCAGCCAATCTATGCCTATAATGGCATCGTACTCGATCGTGTCTAACACAAGAATGTCGGTGGGAAAAAGTAATCTCCCAATCTCTATACCAACACCCTGATAGATAAAGAATATAAGCGCCACATTACCCAATGATGAATCTACACAAGTATTTGTACTATCTGTCATAGCTAATAACCCCGTGGTCCGTGCAAATCTAGTAGCTATGAATTATTATAAAGCCACAATATCAAATAACATACACCCAATGGTCCCATGTATAGAAAAGATACACTCAACTACGGGTAAAATTTGTTTAGCTATTGCCTAATGGACCTTATAGATGCCCATACTACAACTACCCCTCTCAAAGTGGGGCTGCTGGAATAGCTGGGATGGCAAGCAACGTTAGCATCTGTGCTAGTGATGGAAGGGAGGCAGGAAATATAGGTCGCTAGTGCTCCTGATGAGTACCCGGCTACTGCTGTGGGGCCCTACCCTTCTATGAGAAGTCATGACATTTATGGCCAGTATTTCAACAAATGAGACACCTACTAGCAAAGTTTCCTCACCTCTGATGCTGCTATCCTCAACCCTACTGGTCATTACCACCCCTCCATTAGCCCTTCTGGCTCTAGTGTGAATGCTACTAGACTTGCTGAATCTGTTGGCCCTGCTTAAAACCTCTTTGTCCCTTCTTTAATCACCGGATCTAAATCGCTTAGCAGGATCCCCCTGATGGGAGCTATGTTCACCCTTCTTGGACTGTCTTTGAGATGATTATGCCTCACTAGCACTACTACTCCATATCCTGCATTGTTGGCTGGACTCTCCTTCTTTTTTACCTCCCTTTACATGGAAGCGGTGATCTTGGCAGTGTAACAAAGCAGCATTTAATACATCTATGTATGTCCTCAAAGAAATGCTTCCCAAAAGATGCTGTCGGATCCTCCAACTTAGACCATCCATGAATAGTTATACCCTATTTTCTTTAGTAGGTACCTCCCCGAGAACGATATTTGTCAACCTCATAAATTCCTCTGCATATTCAGCAATAGTCTTACCCTCCTCGGTGAGATCTAGTAATTTCTACCTTATTTCAGTATGAACGATGGATGGGAAGTACTTATGATCAAACTTCTCCTAAAATTCTTGCATCGGCATAGTGTCTCTCTCCTCAACGATGGTAGTAGACTGCCACCATTATAGCACCGGTATGACAGCTTGAATGTAGCTAGGATATGCCTATAAACATCATTGCACTCATACAACCTGAGGTTCCACTGGATATCTTTCTTCCATTGGCTAGCCACAATAACATCGAAACTCCCTGAAAACTCTAGAGGATCTGCCTTCTGAAAGGCATCCCTAACTTGCTCCCAAGAAGAAGGGAACATATGTGACTAGACTGGTGCCACAACATGTGCCTGGGGAGGGGCATGTTGTACTACTGCTAAAGAAACATTAACTACCTGGGAAACTATAGCGACAACCTCTATAGTAGTCATAGTACCCAGGGTCGAAGCTGGTAGAGGCTCTGGCTGCGCATTGCAAGGAATTCGCTGAGCATGTCTGAGAGGCATCTGAAATAAGAAAGAGTTTCCATAAGTCCTCAATTTAATATCTCCCAAATTAGCTGAAGACGTAAACGCATAATTAAAGAACAACACGCTGGAACCTAATAAGCATCACCGATTCTAAAGATTCTAGAACATGATTCTCTAATACCATCTGCGACACCCTCCCTAATTATATACCAGGTGATCAGCCCTTTATTAAATTAAAACAAAATATCCAGTTGATCCATTCATAGCATCACTATCGAAAACTTTTTAATATTAACTAACCACCTAGTATTTGAAAATCTGGTGTTAAATTTTATCTCGTTGTTTAACATAACACCAAATAATTAATTAATTAAACATGCACCATTCAATAATTAATCTCATAAGGAATAGAGAGACATAATAATATAAATGAGACTGGAGTAAGTACATCCAGTCTAAATCTCAAATATAATAATTCGACATGCAAACAAATCCCAACACTGAAAATGAATAAAAATATAAATCCACTATCCCCGAATAACATCTGAAAAATTATGGGCACCAAGCCCGACTTGAATAAGTAACTCATGAGAAAGAAATGATAAATGTTGAGGCATCTAATAGGAAGGTCCTGTAACATCCACAGTAACTGCAACATGTTAAAGGATATGAACTCTTAGGACTGGCATCCATGTGACTGGGCACCAAAAATATTTTTACAAAATAAATAGACGTGGAAGAAACGGGTGAGGCACGAGTGAAAACAACTTAAAAGTTTAGCAAGTATTTAAAGTGCATAAATACTAGATATTGTATACATGTTAGATCCTCGTACTCTCACTTGAGATTCTCACCTCCCAACTATTCTACACTCCTAACGTAGATTTCTAAACCTCCCTAGTTAAGTAACCCCTCCTAACTAGTCGATTCAAGTACTTTATTACATGAACTAACCCGTTGTGCCGACTCTTTTTATCCATATAATACTTTACTAACATTCTCAATATCGATTAGCTAATTATGGGATTCTTATTTGTTATTTAAGTTTCCACCTACTTAAATTAATTGGGATATTATTATCTTTCTCACCTATGAGTTACACAGTAGAATACTTCATATATATATATATATATATATATATATACGTAGCCTGAGCCTCAGTGCATGTGTACTCTGCTATCAAGTCCCGGTACATCACGTACTAAATAAAGGACTATCGGTTCGGAATTACTCTCGAACCATATAAATAAAATTCACACAAAGTTGGAGGTAAACATAGTTCCAAGCCTATGGGATACGCACATACCTACGCACCGATATGACCGTCAACACTACCATTTTCACACATATTCCATACATAACTTATATGTTATGAGTGAACAATCTGAAATCCCCCAAATGGGCTCATCATGATGAGACTACCCCTATTCTAGACCTCCCGTGATAGCAAGAAGCGTAGGTATGTCATACACATAAGTCACATAATTGGTATTTATACCACCTATATATTTATCTCGTTAAGATAGGTATACTCACAACCTATTACTCAGTATTCCATACGTAATGTATAACCCTCGAATTCCCTATGTATTATTTATTTAGCATTATATTTCTTCTCACAATAACCCGAGTGTAGCTTATTAGTCAATACGATTCCTAAGTGTCCTTTAAGTTAATTTAGTAAGTAACCCACTCTTTCCTTCTTATCTAAGTCATAGGTTCCCTAAGATACCCATGACATCATCGTATTTCTCCCAAATTTAAATTTCATTCTTTAACTAAGTACACTTAGCCTCGACTCTATATTCATCTCACATTATTAAGTCTCAACATCTAACATTTGTCTATTGGTGTTTAGTATATCTCCAATTATAATTTAGAAATCAATGAATAATTTAATTCGGTTGTTTCCCATAAGTTCTATATCAAAAAGTGAAGAACATCCAAAATTTACGGAACCGAATCGATTTGCCATTGGGCCGAATCGATTCGAAATGCTACATATCTCATCTTCTTCAATACACATTTACATTTTGTCCAAATTTCTTAACCCAACTCTCATTGATGGAACTTGGAAAGACCTTAGGGTTTGAGACGTAATGAACTACTATCCTTAAGGTGTTATTTTCCCTCCACTCAAATCGAGTTTGCTAATGGGTATATAGGAAAATTACCTCCGAAATACAATAAATCCACGAGTTCTTCAAGTACAAAACTTAAAGAATTCCCACAAAACAATATATGAAATTGATAAGAAGAAAATATAGAAAGAGAAAAAAAAAATTTAAGTAAATTCTTTTAAAGAGTTTGGTTGCTTTTTATAGGCAGAATGATGTCTATTCAGTAACGAGCACCATTTTGATATGTCATTTAATCCTAACCTTTGGTTATGGAGAGATTCCAATTAATGCTCTAGATTTTTCAAAAAAGATGGGTGATAATTACAATATGGTGCCAAAATTTTACCGTTCAGATTGATACATATGTGTTTAATTTTGGAGCATTTGATTTGTTCACGCACACGTGTAAATGGTGCTCCTCACCATCCTTCATGTTAAGGTGCACACTCGGAGCGTACTCCTTAGTAAACACAAGTTAAATCTCATGACACACATTTCTCTATTAACCCACACTATTTTCTATCATTTTTCAATGTGGAATATTACATTTTTATCTTCCTTTTGACGTTACACATTCCACACTAAATGGCTTTTCACATTCCAATTTCTCTTTTAATTCGAACCCATTAAAATTAATATTACAATATCCCATTAAAAACCCCATAATACATGACATCTAAGCTAAACGATGTCCATTTCCACACATAAATGCTAGATCAACATCAACTTTAACTTTTAGCAATAACTAGCATGTAACTCGCACGATGCGCGGACGATTATTAATTGTCCATCAACCATTTGAGAAAGAAACTTGATTATAGGAAAAAAGAAGGAAATATAATAAATATAAAATATGGTTTAAAACTAAAAAGTCAAACTAATGCCTCGAAGTTTTTCAAAATTTCTTTTAGCTTGACAATTAAATCTTTGTGTTAGGATTAGAGATATCCAAATCACATAGTCAATAACTCTAATATTTTTATTGTTTTTTATTTATTTATTACAAAAGACAACATCTACACGACATATAATAGGAGTACACAAATCACAATTACAATTTTTACAATGGTTCAAGATGATCTTTTAATTCTCTTTAAACCATACCTAAAAAATTGAGATAAAACAATACCCATGCGTCTATGAGTATATGTAACATGGGAAGGACTACCGAAAATAATAAGAACTTTAAAAAATCGGGAAAACATTAATCTTTGGGTGGTGTAGAGCATTGAGCATATCTACGTTGGTTTTCTGAAACTGAGAGTCATAAACTTAAAATTAGTTACCCAAAAAACCATTACCAGTTAAATTTTTTAATAATTTCAAAAGCAGCACTACAGCTAATGGCAAACTATATTTAAATAATTTACCATTCTCACCCTTTTACACCTGAAAAGTCAATTGGAAAACGATGGGGGAAAATGCATAGCTAAGTTTAAATCGGAATTTGTGAATACACCTTCACATCCCTTCTCTAAATCCCAAAAAGTCATAGAGATTAATCAATAGAGCAGCATGTCTGTGGAAGCCATGAAATGTTGGTTTGCAAAGACATAACTGAGTGAGGTGTTAACGAACAAATCAGGAGATGCATAATTAAAAGGATCTTCATTGTTGCCAAAAGCACCACTCTTGTGACCCCCATCATCTTGCTAGATAATTGATATCAGTGATCTGAACATACAGACCTTGGATTATTTCAATTTAGAAACGTATGTTTCATGTCTCATATTTTACATACACATACATGCATATATTTAATTCATTAAAAACAGACGCAGCCTAAATGTGCCTATTATTTTTGTAGTTACAATGAGATGTTCACAAAAGGGAAATGATGAAAACTTATAAATAAGAAGATATGCTAGGTTTGAAAATGTAATGTAGTTGCAATGCTTCTATTGACATAATAACAATGGTTAGTTGGGGTAACAGGTTTGTGATTTTTCCATCATCTTCATCTATCATTATTAATTAATTAATTTGTGGTTAGAATCTCTTTTACAATTCATAATTTCACTTGTAAAAGTTGTCATTATTTTCTTATAAGATAGAAGCAGTCAATCAACCAAGTTCGGCATTACTGTAATTTATTAGTCTCGTGTCAAAATCAGCAATTGCTGAATTGTCTTTGACTCTCTTGTTATCTAGTTTCCAAATTTATTATAGGGTGGGGTCAAACCCCATAGTGGTTGAAATCAATTACAAAAAATTAATGGCGCTGAAACCCCAATAAACCCTTACCATATCTGATATACTATCAATTTACACAAAAATTAAGTTTTGACATAAAAAAACAAATAGATATTGGATACAAACACAACAAATAGATCTGGAAATAGCGGTGTGTGTTTGTGTGATCCAAAGCCCTAAAAATAAAAAATGTGTTGAAGCCGAATCTTTGTGTTGAACAAATCTGGGTTCAACAATAACTCATTCAAACACTCCCCTCCGACCAAAACCCGGCAGTCAAAACCCTCCCGAACTCAAAATCTCATTCATGGAATAAATCACGTGGACAGTGACACCAAAATATTTTGAGTTCATGGAACCCTCCACTTGAACAAATCAGGGCCAAAACATATTCATGGAAGCGATAATCTCGTTCAAAGAATCCAATATGTGACACATCTCCTCCACTTAAGCTCCGAGGGCCGAGTTTTTTTACTCAACACTGAGATAACGCTGGGTAGTGATGCTCACACTGATGATGCGCTGATTATTCTCTTCCCTTAACTGCATCAACTCGGTTGTGAGATCGCTCAGGTGCTGTTGTTTTCTTATACGTGACCATCTAGATTACTCGCGGTTTGATATAATGACGTTAAATCCCATATTTTGTTAGTGGGTGCTTGCATACAAGAGGAGGTAGATCATGAAACGTCTGAGTGGAGTTGGTTTTAGATTGCAGAGGTATTTGGATATATGGACTCTGTGGTGGGGCATCAAGGATAATTATTTGGAACTGTTGGATTTTCAAACCTTTAATTTTACTTGAGGATAAAAGGATGCCAGGAGTTCATTTGTAGAGTCATTATATATGTACGAATGAATACCCATATTGTCGAATAAAAACACATATTGTCATTTAAGGAGAGAGAAATAGAAAGTAATCAATCGCTATTGCGTTTTATAATATTAGTACTAGTTGGAAACTCGCGCGATGCGCGAGTTATATGTTAGCATAATGAAAAACAACCGAGTAAAAGTAAACACGTAAAAATGATAAACGAAATTGGAAAATAGATTAAATAGGTAGATGAGAAAAAGAAAAGATATTGTGTCCAATCCAATAAATAAATATAAAAGACTATATATATACAGAAAACATGATCTTAGATATTATTACCCAAATCATGAGTAATGTCAGCATAAGTTAAAAAATAATAAATATTTCGTGGATACAATGAGTTGTCCACACAAAAACTCGTCAGTCATTCATGACATATATAACAGTGTACAAAATATAATGTTTATTGTCTTATATCCATAACTAATATTATTTTAACGCCTAAAAGTGCATAATCTATTTTCTTTATTAGTCGTAAGATATGTTAAAATAATATTAGTTATGGATAAACATTATATTTTCATTTTTAGTTTGTATTTTTAAATTATCGGTTGACGTGACATACTATGAGTGGTTGACATTTTATGGATATAGGTCCGCACAAGTGAATTTATTCAAACATAGGGACTAAAAATAAAAACAAAATGTTTGTGGTCCTATTTTCAGAATACATATTACAATATGTTCTAAATTTACAAAATCCCGAAAAAAAAATTCCTTGGCACTGTGACAAAATAGAAAACGTGTAAAGAAAAGGGAAAAACAAAAACTATTAAAAAATCTCCCGAATAGTTCTTGGCAACCCTAAAAATAGACCTCCATTTGTAGAGGTTAACTGGGACAATCTCATGAAAATTTTCCTATTTTCCTGCAATGAGTTATCGCCTAATTAAATTCTCAGAGTCCCTGTCTTCCAAGAGATTCCTAGAACCCGATCCATTCTCCTTTGTGTGATCTCCACTCATCCCCAAAATTAACCAGAAGAGTTACCGGAAACATAATTAACTTCTGCTTTGGATTGAGTCAAACCTAATATACTACATATGTTCGTAAATAAAGGTTCACTTGTGAGTATGTGTGTGTATTATATATACACATGAGAGGAAGTGGAAATGATGAAATTTATTGGAAAAGAAAGAGACTTGAATGGGACCCTCCATTTAATACCTTGAACTCTTACCCTTCTGTTGACAACGCCTTAGAAGAAAACAAAGGAGCCAAACAGCTCCAAAAATCAAAGCAACAAAACCCCTTAATATAAAAAAATACAATGCACGCAGCCTTGTTAATAAATGAAACGGAGAAATGAAGGAATCAACTGTCCACGTGTCATGTATATATACATAGATTGGATGTCATTCTCAAAAGATTAGATATTTATATTTATATCAATGCCACGTGTCATCCTCAGAAGATTTTGATCTATAATTTTTATATAGTTATATAGATAAAATATAGAGTGCCATGTGGACACTCTCAATGAGGAAGAGTTTTAAATGCTCATAAATGCCTTGTTTTGCATTTTATAGTATATAGAGATTAGTATGCATTAAATGATGTTAAAATCTCTAATACTCTTATATTAGAGGTATAATATAAATACTTGAAACATCAAATTTAAAGATCGAATTCAAAATCGTGACAAAAGGGAGAAACACTCCATGCCCAACTGAATATAGACAAGAGGATGCTTCCCAAATTGTAAAGAACTCATTTCATCTACATGTATACTGAAACCATCAAAATACTTCAACACTTAACTAGATTTTTAAAATATGCAATTTTAAGATAGGAAATAGAAATACGAGGAAATATAACCCATTTTATATCAAAAATAATTTCATGGACTTCCAGCTACTTATAATGACACATGTCTCTAGAAATAACCCTAAAATTCCTTCAAATTTTGAATTAACCCTTTTTCACGGCAAGAAAATTGAGGAGACATTCATCAACTAAGAACAATCAGGCGCATTGGGCTGCTAAGCTCACCCAACAATCCAAAAAGGTAAATCTGTAATGAATATCCACACATATATTTGACTCATATATTTGACTTCATATAGGTGCATAACAAATCGTAAGAGATAGAAGAAAGACCAACATAATTAAGGAATCCCAAACTCCCCATTTTATCTTCTAATTAAAATTAGCCTCCATCTTAGTAATATTATTTTTTCTTTAATAATCACCCCCATCCCTCATGTTTCTGAGCTTCTTGAAGATCTCGGATCCTGATCTACTTCTCGGGTAAGGATCTCCTCTTTAATCCCCCACTTTTTAGTTATTTCCCAATTGAATTAACATGCAAAAAAATTCCCCCAATTAATGGTTTCAAACTGAATTGATTTTTATTTTTCAATCCCTTTAAACACTTAATAATGGATCACATTTAGTTCCACTTTTAATAATTCACTTGTAACCACCGCTATTTTTATATGTTTTTAGTTCTTGGTCATGTTTTTAATAGTTCACTTATACGGGCGTTTGTGGGTGTTTTAAGGATAAAATATAGTTTAAAACAATATATGGGAGGGGAAGCCTAACAAATTTTTCGAAATGAGACTAAACAAAAAAAAACTATATGAAATATATGTCAGTGGTAATATCGATGTTTCAAAATATTGTGTAGAATTATTTCTCTCTACTAGCAACTTTATTATCATCAATTTCTTGAAAAAGGTTCAAATGTTGTCTAAAAATGCCAATATTTTGTAAAAGTTGATTACAAAAATAAGATGAGTAATACCAAAGGAAAAAGAAATGATTAATGTATATTCAGTAATCACCCACTGGTAAAGCCTCTCTTTAGTTTTGATTTTTCCATAACACAATAACTAAGTTATGAAAGAACATTTGGAAATTCTCTTTTTACTCCAAACTATAGGGCTCGAGATAACTTTACTTTTTTCTCTTTCACGAAATTATAAGTATTTTTGTAATTAAAAGCACCATTTTCTCTAGGGATCAGAGCAATCTAATCATCCTTTTCAGATTGAGCAACAATACTAGTATAGTTAACACTGGTAATGTCCCTAGTAACCTATTTAGGTAGTCTCGAAATCCCATTTTAAATATACTTCTTCCCCATATCCATTGTATTTAAAACAACATTTTAAATTAACCTAACCAAATTTCTCCAAAGGGGGACCTCTCTCATGCCAAATGTCCAACTTGAAAAAGTTTCCTGCCATATCCAGTATTGCATTTTATCACTTTCTTTGTATCATCTTGTAAGCTCAACAATTTTCGCCATGTCCGTGAACTAGTTTGTCCTACTTTAGTAGTCCATACAACTCTTATTTTGAATCATATATGGATTAATACACTTGACCCATAAAGTGTCCCTTTTCCTTGCAACGCCCCATAAATTTTTCAACATAAAAGCTGTGGGTACCTCGATTTGTCACCACAGGCCCATACGAGTAGCCTAGTAAAGGCCCAAAGTCTGTGAGCCTTACATCCTAACCAAAATCAGTTACGACTTAGTCTATTCCTGAAATCTCGTAAGGAGATATTCTAGGAGTATGGATTGACGTGGGGGAGTCCAACATCCCCACTCCCCAGAAAAAATAGAGATGTATATAATAAACCCTAGGCCTGGGACAAGAGGTACGCATTGTATTTTCTAAAAAACACTCCCCGGAGTGTAGAGAAATAATACTAAGAGCACCACCGTGGACGTAGGCATTCTTGCTGAACCACGTACATACTGTGTTGTGTGATTAGCATTCATTACCTTCTTTATTTGCTTTGGTGATTGTCTTTTTTATGAACTTGTGTTGAACATAATTGTCACCACAATTGGCGCCGTCTGTGGGAAGAGTTTATCTTCCTTTAAGAAAGCCCTCACCAACAAAGAATCTGGAATGTCTGGACACAGCAGCAACGCCCCTCAAGCAGGGGATATTCAAGAACAGCCTACCCCTCGCAGGATCAGATCTGAAGTTCGACGTCAAGATCAAAGGGGTCTCCCAGAACGGCAGGCCTCAGAAGAATGTCAGGGACCAACGAGGTCCACACAGATCTACAGGTTGATTGACACCTATGAGGCAAGGCTCCAAGAGCAAGGGGAGGCCGCTCGTAAGTAAGAGGCTGAGAATGATCACCTCAAAAGGAGATTGGAAAGAATGGAGAAAGAACCCCATCGCAGCACTATGCGACGTCCATATCTCACTCCTAGCCCTCAGGCGAGCAAGTCTCGTAGCCGAGGAAGGAGCCTAGACACGAATCCCTAGGAAGTGAGAAGCACGAGTCTGATGATGACTTGCTCGAGGAACAGCGACCAGTTCGCCGTTACAGGAGCCCATCTCGAGGAGATAAGGATATACAAAATTTGGTCCGAAGAGAAATGGACCAGCACCCAACACATCGGGGTGCCAGATCGACCAAAGAGCATGCTCGGTGAGCTCTCAGGACCCAGATGAAATCCCCTTTCTCAAGGGAAATAAAAGAAGAAGAATAAGCCCCCAAGAAGTTAGCAATTCTGAGATTCAAGATCTATGACGGAAAGACTGATGCTATCGATCACGTTAGGCAGTACAGGCAGGCCATGACTCTCTAGAACCATAGGGATGCACTAATGTGTCGGATTTTTCCCTCAAGTCTGCATGATGTGGCCCTGGAGTGGTTCGAGAGGCTCCCTCACAGATCTATCAGGAGCTTTGAGTCCCTGGCCAAGCTCTTCACGGCTCGCTTCATTACAAACAACTCCTATCCAAAGAGGATGGATGTTTTGCTAACAATGAAAAAGACGCCTCAGGAGAGCCTTCGGGACTACGCAAAGAGGTAATGGGTGTTGTTCAACGAGGTCGAAGACTGCTCAAAATAGGTAGCAGTGGCCTCTTTTAAGATTGGCATACCCAGATCTTTCCTTCTGCACCAATCCCTGACGAAGAAGGAGGCCATAACCATCGATGACCTGATGGCTCGCAACGGGAAGTACGTCCAAGTTGAGGATGTGACCTACCTCAGTGCAGGGGACAATGGTCAAGCTAAGCTTGCTGCCAAGGGAAATGATAAGGCCAAAAACCAGAAGAGAGGAGGCAAGAATGGAGGCAAGAACGATGCTTCGAAGGCATTTCAGGCCGTAAACACTGTCTTTAAAGAACCAATATACAAGATCCTAGCGAAAATCAAAGACGAGCCATATATTAAATGGCCCAAAAAGATGGGATGAGATCCCTTAAAGAGAAATAATGCGCTGAGATGCACTTTTCGCAAGGAGGGAGGACATAAGACTGAGCATTGCAAGGCTTTTAACTCTCACCTTGAAGAGTTGGCCCAGAGCTGGCATCTGAACGAGTTTGTGGAGAAGAAGGCAGAGAAGGTTGCTGCCAATGATACACAATGCCCGACAACGTAATCGAGGATGATGTTGGCCATGAATTTACAGTAATTCATAGGGTATCTAATATGAAGCAGATTCAAGGGAATTCAGCTCGGATGTAAGTGAAAAATCTTACAGCAGGAATGCAAGATTTTCAGATCGATCCAGCAAAGGAAAGCGTCGACGAGCAGATGATATCGATTATAGCAAACACATCGTGTTCACATATAAAGATCTAGTGGGGGTAAGAACCCCACATCATGACGCCTTAATCATTACCCTCAGGATAGCTAACTATGACGTCGATAAGTTGCTCGTCGATCAGGGAAGCTCATCCGAGGTAATGTATCTTGACCTGTTCAGAAAATTGAAGTTAAGCATTATCGACTTGAAGGAAGCCACTATCCCTCTGGTTGGCTTCGCTGGGAAAGTAACTATCCCATTAGGAAAGATCGTGTTGCCGGTAAGGGCAGGAAGTGTCTCCTAGATGATCGAGTTTCTGGTAGTCGACATTGGCTCGCCATACCAAAATATCCTCGGCAAAGGGTGGCTACATGCAATGAGGGCAGTTCTGTCGACCTACCATCAGAAACTCAAGTACGTGACTAAGCGAGGAATGATGGAGATCCACGCAGATCAAGCGATGGCAAGAAGGTGCTTTATAGCAGCCATCTGCCTGAAACCAGAGAAGAAGGTCGAGAAAGACAAAGAGAAGGTCGAGAAGCAAGAAGGTTTGATACCTTCGAAATAGCAGCTAAAGTATGGAAGACCCGGAGTGGAGGATACAAGGCTCCCTCCGTCTGAGCGGGTCATTGAAAACCTGGAAGAAATCGCAACCGGTGGAAACAAAAAGGACTAGAGTTTCTTGATTAGGACATCTCTCACAGATCAAGAGAAGAATGAATTGATGGTGCTATTAAGGATAAACCTAGATGTTTTCGCGTGGGAACCGTATGAGCTACCTGGAATTGATACAAGTGTGGTTTGTCATCGGTTGAACATCGACCCCACTTTTAGGCCCATCGCACAGAAGGCACGACGAACTGCGCCAGAGAAGGCCAAGGCTGTAGAAAAGGAGGTAGAAAAGCTGTTGGATGCAGGATCCATACGGGAAGTTCAATTCCCTAAATGGCTGTCCAACCGAGTAGTGGTTCCAAAGAATAATGGAAAATAGAGAGTTTGTATCGATCTCACTGACATTAACAGGGCATTCCATAAGGACAGTCCCCCCCCCCCCCCCCCAAAGATCGACCAATTTGTGGACGCTACATCAGCTTATGAGAGAATGAGTTTTCTAGACGTATATTCGGGGTATCACCATATTCCTCTGTATGCACCAGACCAAGACAAGACCGCATTCACTACCATCGTCGGATTATACTTCTATAATGTTATGCCCTTTAGGCTCAAGAATGCAGGAGCAATTTACCAGCGGTTGTTCACCATAATGTTCAAAGACTAAATGGGAGATACCATGAAAGTCTACATTTATGATATGCTCATCAAGAGCAAGCGCAAAGAGGACCATCTCTCAGACCTATCAAGGACCTTCGAAATCCTCAGGAAATACCAAATGAAACTCAACGCGAGCAAGTGTTCTTTGGGTGTCTAGTCAGGAAAATTTCTCGGGTACTTGGTTAGCGAGAGAGGCATTGAAGCCAACCCGGACCAGATCAACAAGGTACAACCTCCTCGCATAATAAGAGACATACAAAATCTCACTAGTATGCTCGCTGCCTTGAATAGGTTCATCTCGAAGTCCTCTGAGAAGTGCCAGCCATTTTTCCAGCTATTAAAAAAAAGCAAAATGGTAGAGTGGAACTAAGATTGCTCGAGAGCATTGGAAGAGCTCAAATCTTATCTCAGCACGCCACCCTTGCTCGTAATACCTTAAGAGAATGATTACCTGTACTTATACCTTACCGTCTCCAGCCATGCCATCAGTTCTGCACTGGTATGCGAAAAGACAGGAATCCAGCACCCAGTCTACTACGCGAGCAAGACCTTATTGGACGCCAAGCAGTGGTACCTACCACTAGAAAGCTTGCCTTTGCACTAGTGGTAGCCTCGAGGAAACTGAAGCACTACTTCAAAGATCACACTATCGTCATCCTTACATCACACCCCCTTAAAGCAGTCCTGCGAAAAGCGGATCTGGCTGGCAGACTATCCAAGTGGTCAGTCGAGCTCGGACGATTCGACATCTAATTTCAACCAAGGAATGCAATCAAGGGGTAGGTCCTCGCTGAATTCATCGCGGAATTCACAGGTGAGCAGCCTCGCAACCATCTTCATCCCATGGATCAGAGGGAAAATCACTCAACATGAGGAGTTTGGCGAATGTTTATTGATGGAGCCTCTAACTCAAAGGGGCAGGAGTAGGCATTGTTCTTATTACTCCAGAAGATACAATCCTCGAGCAGGTCATCGGACTTGGATTTGAAGCCTCCAATAATGAGGCAGAATATAAGGCTTTGATAGCAGGCCTGCAAAAGGCATAATCATTGGGAGCAAAACAACTACAGGTGTTCGACGACTCAGAATTGGCCTCTAATCAGATAAGTGGGGACTTCAAGGCGAGGTATGAAAGAATGGAAGCCTACCTCGACTTAGCAAAAAAGTTAATGTCCAACTTTGAGGAAGTATGTGTCCAATAGTTTCCCAAAGGATAAAACAGTCATGCCGACGCCCTAGCAGCCTTAAGTTTAGCAATCGACTCCGACTTGATGAGAACAATCCCTATAGACTTCCTCGCCCAGCCGAGCATCATCTAGAGAGAAGAGCTGCCAGACATGGGTCGTATTCTCCAGATTGAATTAGCACCTAGTTTGATGGACCCCCTGATGGACTATTGGAAGGATGGCGCACTACCAAATGATAAGAAGGCCGCTCATCATATAAGAGTCAAAGTTGCCCGCTTTCACTAATCTCCTGAGGGCAAGCTACATAAGAGATCATTCACCGGCCCTTACCTCTAATGTGTTCACCCAAAGGACGTCTAGCAAGTCCTGCACGAGCTCCATGAAGGAACCTGCGGGAGCCATATTGGAGGGAGATCGCTAGCTTTTCGAGCAATGAAGGAAGGCTACTGGTGGCCATACATGTAGAAATATTCTGGAGTATATGCTCGCAAGTGCAAAAAATGTCAGCTACATGCTCCTATGGTCCACCAACCTGCCAGCGACCTAAGATCACTTACCAGCCCTTTGCCTTTCGCCCAATGGGGAATGAACATCGTGGGCCCTCTTCCTACGACTTCCAGTAATCGCAAGTATCTGTTGGTCGCCATAGACTACTTCACTAAATGGATTAAGGCAGCGCCGCTGGCAAACATCAGGGACGCAGATATGGCGAGATTCATATGGAAAAACATAATTACCCACTTTGAGATCCCCAAAATAATCATCACTGACAACGAAACACAGTTCGAGAGGGGCCTCGTCTAGAGATTTTGTAACGACCACGGGATCAGACACCATTTTAGCTCGATTTCCTACCCCAGAGCAACGACCAAGCTGAAGCTTCCAACAACATAGTGATCGATGGATTGAAGAAACGACTTGAGCGAACCAAAGGCGCATGAGTGAGCGAACTGCCACACATTCATCCCCCTAGAAGCTGGCCTCCCAACCATGAGATCCACCTTAGTCGACCAAGGCATGAATGATGCAGCATTACTCACAAAACATGACCTAGCTGATGAATGCAAAGAACTAGCCCTAGTAAGACTAGCGAGCTATCAATAGCAACTCGCAAAACACTACAACAAAAAGGTCAATCCAAGGACATTCCAGATTGGGGACTACGTCCTAAGGAAAGTTCTTGGCAGCGCAGTAAAACCATCTGATGGAAAGCTGGGTCTAAACTGGGAGGGACCATTCAAGGTGACAAGGGATGACCTACAAGAAGCCTATCACTTAGAAACGCTGTAGGGAAGAGAGATACCTCGAGCGTGGAATGCAGCCAACCAGAAAAAAATTATATTTCTAGTTTTTTCCTTAATCCTTTATCGGGTCGTTGGAATTGGCAGCTCATTTTTTAATTGCTTCTTATTAATTAAAGATTGTTTGGCAGTGACATTCTATGAAGTGTTAATTATGTATTATGAACTTTATAACTTGCACACCTTTTCCATGTGACGGGCACATTACTCAGTATACAAAATAAGGGAATCACCCTCCTCAGGTTTTCATTATAAAAGACGAACAACCTCTTAGCATTGCCCCTGGCAATATATGACGCCCTACAGGGGACCCTTAGGTATCTCGACCAAATCAAATTGGTCGCCAACAATGTTTGGTTTAAAAAACTTGATCAGATAGAACATCCAACACCAGGCGTGTCCTCTCCATTGCCATACTTATGCCTAAGGAAGTGTGACGACACGACCTAAAAGGTAAAGTGGGGAAAAATGGTATCTAATAAGCATACTGGACTGGGAGGATACTCACACGACAAAACATGTTTAGTCGTTAAAATGCCCAAAACATAAATATTTTATTACTTCGTTACATTTACAAAAGGTTACATTGAAGTAAGAAAATCTTAATGAGGATTAGGCCTCTGAATAAGATAATCATCCACTTGCGATCTTCGTCCATCGTTCGGATGAGGGGCTAATTATTCCTCAACTTCATTCCCATATGGCTCTAACAGCTCCCTGGAGATAGCATCTATAGGGACCCACTGGTCGTCCCTCCTGATAGGATTAGGACTTAGAGTTGAAGGAGAAATCTCGTGACGATACCAGAGTACTGAACTCCTAGGGACCTATAACTCCCTGAGGGAGCTTAACCATCCTCTAAGAAAGGATAACTCTTAAAACTCTGTCAACCTCATCAGAGCATCTGTCTAACCTTAGTCATAACCATTAGCTTATGCTCGTCGAGGTCCTTTATTAAGAGATGCCTCAGTCGTGTGACATCTCTTTGAAGCCTAGTAACAATCGCGTATGCTCTACGGACATCTTCTCGGAGCTCTTCCATATCGCTAGTTGGACCACTTCATCTGGACCCGCTCGTGGACCAACTGATGAGGTAGAACCTCACAAAACTAGAGGGGCGATGCTCAGCCCTGTGCCATCTCGAGGAAAATCCGATGAAGAGGAACCGCGTAAAACTTGAGGTGCGAAGCTCGGTGCATGCTCCATGATTCACAAAACCTCCCTCCTCAGAGTCTCGTTCTCCTGTTGAAGAACTTCTCTGGCTTGATTGACTTTGGAGGCATCTAGAAGCTTAGCTCTCAAAGTCTTCACTTCTTCTTGGATGGAGGAACTAACTTCTTCCATCTCCTGAAGTTTATCCTTTAGTTTGGCGACGAGATCATAATGATCTTTAAATCTCTTATTCCTTGACCCGAGAGACTTATAAATTCTAACGAAGGCTTAGCAAACATAATTTCTCGCATTAGGAGCAATGATCCTTCCCAGTTGAGAGGTGCCAGGTATATAATCATCTACATCAATAAACTACAGGCCATACAATCATTCAAGAGAAGAAGAATTAGTACACAAAGGGAAAGTGTTTTCATTTTATTCAAATAAAGAGGTCCAAGTACATCGATAATTAAAAAGAGTAGTACAAACGAAGCAAAAAATACAAAAGAAGTCTTAAGAATAGGCTAGCTAGCAACCTCAGTTTGTTCAGCGGTCGCTGGTTACTTTCCCTTGTCAACAAAAGCATGAGCACCTCCTGCAGATAGAGCAACTATTATTCCCTAAACGGAGGGAGTATGAGTGGGAACAGTTTGGGGGACAGGAACACCACCATCAAGGGTCAGGGCAGGAGCCTCATCCATAACAGGCTTCGGGCCTTGATCATGCTCATCAAACAATGGAGAATCAATGTCCACTCCAGCAGCCAGAAGAGCCTTGTTCCATCCCTTCTTAAAGTTCAAGCGACTGATGTAACCAATCTGAACATCGGCATCTTCATACTCAGCGGCCCAACCGGCATTGTAAGAGCTCTCCTTGTGGGTGGCAGCCTCAGACTCCACCTTCTAAACCTTTTCTGCTAGAACCTTATTTTCCTCTACCACAGTAAGCTTGCTCATGCAGACTAGGTCATAGGACTGCCTCAACTCATTGAGCTCCTTAGTTACTACCTCCTTTGCTTTGTTGGCTTCAACGAGGGCGAGATCAGAAGACTTCTATGCCTGGTTGGCATCCCTCAAGATGGCTTCCATCTCGATATTCTTCCCCTATATCTCAGCATGCTTCTTTTCTAGATCGAACTTCCCCCTCACCAGCGCATCGCGAGTATGGTAGAATACGGTAAAATCAGTCACAAACTACAAAGAAGATAAGCATTAAATAAAATGTTACAAGCATGGAGAATCACTAAGCATAATATTGTAAACACAATGGAGCAAAAGCAGACTTACCAAGGCTAGCCTCTGAATCACCTCCAGAGCTAACTGGTCAGTCCCCATCGCCTTCTGACGATCCGTAGGCAAAATTGCTCTTTTGAGCAATGCAGGGGACAACTGAGGAGAGAGGGAAACAGAGGCCCCCTTAGGCAAAGCAAACATAGGCACCAAATCTTGCCCTGCCTTCGTCCTCATTTCCTTTCTCCTTCTCTCCTCTTCCCTCTCTTTCTTCTCCTTCTCAATCCTTCTCCTCTCCTCCACCTTCTTCCTCTCTTCCATCGTCTTCTTCTCCTTTTCCTTCTTTTTCTCTCTCTCTCTCTCTCTCAAATGCTCCTCCTCCCTCCTCTTCCTCTCCTACTCAATAGCAGCAGGCTGAGAACCAGTGGAAACTTCCCCACTATCGGATTTCTGCTTCTTTAACCTCCTAAAGAGAAGCACATTATCATCATCATCATCATCGCCCCTGATCATATTAATCCTAGGAGGATCCATATCTTCCTCGCTGGAACTTCTCGACTCACTGGAAGATGCTCAAGCTTTTGAATCCTTTTTTGAGCTGGAAGATCCTTCACCACTAGAGCTCTCCTCGCTGGAACCACCTTCAGCACCCTCCCCGTTATCACCTTCGCTACCCTCACCAGAGGTTCTCTCTTCCTTGTCTAATTGGATAGGATCTGCATCAACCTCTTCAGAGATGTCTAGCTCTGGGATGCTATCTATAGGTTACGTAATAAAACTAGACCCGATGTTCTTGTACTATAAGAGGAAAGTCGCTAATTGAGGATGGTTACCGTCAGCCAAGAAATCCCTGATATTTCATGCCTTGATCAATTCAGCAGCTCGAACCTCATTGATAGCAGGCTCTAAGTTCTTTATCTTCGCTGAAAAGAAAGAGAGGAGAATATCAGAGAAATCATACATTAACAATAAGATCAAAGAGCAGAGAAAAAATTAAGCCTACCTATGAACTCCTCTCCATAAAAGGGGATCATGAACCTGTCAGACCTCGACCCCTCAGTATGGGGAGGAAATTTCCAATTTCTAGCAAGAAAACCCTCTTGCCAGTAATCCTTGTGGAAATCAGGTAGATTTACTACCAATACCCTATCAAGACTCCTGGCCTTGAGGTAAAGAACACCATAACTTGTTCGGGAGAAAGAATAACAAAAGCAAATCTCAGTAAGCCCTAGATTGGTGCCATGGAGCTGATTTATTCTATGGACACCATTAACAATCTTCCAGACGTTTAGTGAACACTGTGCAGTGACAATACTGAAATAACCTAAGAAGTGCAAAAATAAATTTCTTGGAGAAAAGTAAGACCCCCTTGGGACAGTAAGAGGATGTGAATCCAATGAGCGTCTTCTATTTCTCTAACATTTTTAGGGTCAGGGGCACACTCAATGTCTACCCAATTTGGGATGTTGTAATGCCTCCTAAATTCAATTACCGACCTATTGCCTATTTTCGCCATTTACAAAACCCTAACTACAAATGAGAGGAGATTGCAATAGGAAAAAGTACAGAAAGAGAGCAAGAAGAACTTACAAAATAAAAACTTGGCTTGGGACATCGCGAAGTCACAAGCAAAGACGATGGAGGAGATTGAGATTGAAAGATGAAGACCTGGGAATGAGAGCGCAATAGTAGGAGATTAGAGAAGACGATAAAATTTGAAGAAGCTTGAAACGATAACAAGGAAATACTGCCTCGAAAGACTTTTAAATGTTTCTAATCATAGCGCATAGGACACGAAGCAAGTTGCCGCCTAAATCAGTTTTCAACCTTGGAAAGACTTGTACAATTTATAAGGAAGCCAGTATGACAAATTATTTAAATTTATTGGTCTTAAATTGAGGCCTAACAACTTTAGGGGCAATTGTGGGTACCTCGATTTGTCACCACATGCCCAGACGAGTAGCCCAGTAAAGGCCCAAAGACTGGGAGCCTTACATCCTAACCAAAATCAGTTACGACTTAGTCTATTCCTAAAATCTCGTAACGAGATATTCTAGGCGTATGGATTGACGTGGGGGAGTCCAACATCCCCACTCCCCCCCCCCCCCAAAAAAAAAAGAGATGTATATTATAAACCCTAGGCCTGGGGCAAGAGGCACGCATTGTATTTTCTAAAAAACACTCGCCGGAGTATAGAGAAATAATACTGAGAGCACCACCGTGGATGTAGGCATTCTTGCTGAACCACGTACATATTGTGTTGTGTGATTAACATTCTTTAAATTCTTCATTTGCTTTGGTGATTGTCTTTTCTTGTGAACTTGTGTTGAACATAATTGTCACTACACAAGCTTTATTCAGCATCACTGGATTTGTAATCCATACACCCCCTCCTATAAATAGAAGATCAATCCAATAAATTTGAACACGTCTGCATACGAAAGACATTTTGTCCACTAATGAATGTTTTGCAAAATCTTCTTATCTAAACATTTACAATCATTGGCCTTTGACATTGTAAAAATTAATGGGGCCTCCAATATTTAATTGGTAGCGCACCTTATTTGATATTAATAAGACCTCAACCACTTTTTAACACTATCTTTTAACCTTGCAACTAAAATTAGTTAATTTATCTTTATTAGGATCTGAACCGGAACTTTTCTGATATTCCAACAAAGTATCATCAATAATTTTAAGAGAATCCTCATTACATTTATCCAATATGAAAAGTTTATCTGTAAACATCACATGGGTGATCTTAATACTATTACACTTAGGATGAAACTAAAATCCACCATCTTCCACATTTTTATCAAAAATCGACGAAAATATTCCCATAAGTAGGAGATAAAGATAAGGAGAAAGTGGGTATCCTTATCTCAAACCCCTCTTGACTTTGAAACAACCATTAATCCCACCTTACAAATTGATGTAATATGTAGTGGTAGTGACACGGTTCATTTTTCATTTCGACATATTTCTAAAAATATTCATTGTCTTGAGCACATCTTCTAAATAATCCCAGGTAATGGAATCATAGGTTTTCATTAGGTCTACTTTCATTGCACATTTAGGAATTCCACTTGTTCAATGGTAACCTTCACAAGTTCTTGCATCAATAGCATATTATCAATAATACGTCTCCCCTGGATAAATATTGAATTTATGTTGTTCAATAAATCAGGAAGGAATGATTTCATTCTCATCACAATGACCTTGAAAATAATTTTTTTTAAATACTGCAACATTAAATTAGTCTAAATTCCTTAATAGTGGTAGGGGATGACAGTTTAGGGTTAAAACAAACGGTAGTACAATTCCACTACTTTAACATTTTCCTATCTCTAAAAAAGACAAAATTGCATCTGTTATCAACGAAATCACTATATACCAATTTTATTGAAATATTTGGCATTGTAACCATCTAAACCCGGAGACTTCCCAGGGTTGATATCAAACAAGGAATTCTTGATCTCTTCAATAGAAACCTTGTTGCCCACATCACACATCCGACAATCCATAAGGTCTATTTGATTGATATAATTCAGTTTGATCGTAACATGATCAGGATAACTTTTACTCATTCCCCAAAGAATAGAAAATATCTTAATAGCCTCCTTATGCAAGTAATACCCCGTACTTTTATGGATATTTAATTTACTTAAGTGGCGTAATTTGATAATTAGAGGAAATTACTGTGAATAGTTATTTTGGAATTTATAAGTATAAATTTAATAATTGAGAATTTTAAAATGAATAGTAAATATTAGTTTGCTGGTGTCACATTAATATTTACATGGAGTACATCTTCTTACAGGAGTAAGTATATCGGTTGGAGTTTTTATATTATATGTCGTGGGTAGGTGAAGCGACAAAAGAATAATATTTTATTCGGAACACACGTGTAGAGCTAGCTGTATTGGGTTCAAAAAGTAAATTTTTGATAAGTGACTCGGATGATGATTTCGAGCACATTGTTGATCCCGAATAGGCTGGAATAGTCAAAATGAAGTACCGGGGGGTAAATATTTGGGTGTTGGGAGATTTTTGGACTAGTCGGGACTCGTATTTAAGTACACGAGTCATTTTACAATTGGGTATACACCCAATTTTGGGATTTATAAGGGGAGAAGACTTATTTCCTAAATTAAAAGCCCTAAGAGAGAGAAAGAGAAGAAAGAAAAGAGAGAAAGGAAGAAGGAAGGAAAAGAGGAAGAAGAAAGGGGATTTCCGACCAAACTCCGCGGGATTCGACTAGAGGTCATCGGATTTTATCCGCGAGGTAAGTGTTTACTTGCTTTATTCCATTGAGTGTGTGTATCTCATATTATAGTTGGTATTTTGGATTGAAACATTTGAAATAAATTTGGGGATTTAATTTTGAGTTCATTAATGGATGGGTTGTTAACTCTTTATGAACTCTATTATTAAACCCATGTTAATGGTGTGTATATATGATTAGAAATGGAAGGTTAAGAAAGTTAGGTTTAATTAAGTTATGGGTTTAAATCTTTGATTGAATGATTGAATCCCTTGATTTTAATTGATGTGTGTGTTATATCATTATGTTGAGATATATATATTGTTGGTTGAGGTTGGATGATGATGAGAAAGAAGGTAAAAATCTTGGAGATGTAATAATGGAGATTTGTAATCTGGAGAAGACAGTGAATTTGCAAGGTAGCACCTTACGTAGTCGATTCGGTGAGGAAGAGAATCAATTCAGCTCTTGGTCAAAAGAGAAGCGCGTGGGCGCCGATCGCATATTTTTCTAATTTATTTTGGATTTATAATGATTTTTCTAAGGAAGCAGTTCCGAGATAGAAATCATTAGATTGAGAATCAAATCGGATATTTTTTTAGATAATTAAAATTCATGCCATTTTCTGTATGATTTTAATTAAATTCTCATTTATAGATGAAAAGAAAGGAATGTAAGTTATATTTCTAATGAGCTTTGAATGAGATCAATTGGACTTATGTAGAGTGAGTTATAGTTGTTTTAGTGCAAGGTGTTTAAGCTGCCAGAATAGCTGAGTTACGAAAATTTTATAGATAATTCAAATACATGCCATTTTCTTTATGATTTGAATTAGTTGCTCATTTATGGATGAAAAGAAATGTATGTAAGTTATATTTCTAATGAGATTTGTATGAGGTCAATTGGACTTCTGTAGAGTGAGTTATATATGTTTTAGTGCAAGGTGTTTAAGCTGCCATAACAGCTGAGTTATGGAAATTTTATAGACAATTCAAATGCATACCATTTTCCGTATGATTTGAATTAGATGCTTATTTAGGGATGAAAAGAAAGGTATGGACGTTATATTTCTAATTAGCTTTGAATGAATTCAATTGGACTTCTGTAGATTGAGTTATATCTATTTTAGTGTAAGGTACGTAATCTGCCATAAATTAAAGTTATGAGAATTTGTGATTTTTAAGAGTTCTAATAGGAAAAGGACCCTTGAGATTCAAATAAGAATTTTCGATGTAATGGGGTTACGAGCTAGTTGTAATAAGCTTAATATTATGAATTTAAAATAAATGTTATATTTATATTATAAGTAAGTGAGTACTTATAGAATGAAATCGAATATGTATATTCGGGATTAAAGGCTAATGCTACGAGAGATAGGCATGGATAGACGGATTTGATGATATATATATATATATACGGGTATAGAGACAGTATACATTTGATATAATTATGAATATATTTGTGTGTGCATGGTATATTTATGTGAAGCATACCCCTTCTAATGCTATCATGGGAAGTTGCGCGATGTGGGTGAGACCCCTGACTTGAGGAGCGGGGAGCGTATAGTTCCCAAGTCATAGCATCCATTTTATATTGTGTGATTTTTATTAGGGGTGAGACGTGAGTATGTTTCGTTCTTATTTACGAGGAGGAACTATGACCATTTCCCATACGTCATGATTTGGTTTTTACCAAGTCGGTGTGAGAGTCTGACCGCTGATACCCAGGATGATGTGTGAGTAATTCCCTAGAAGATGATAGCATTGAGAGACTGCATCCATTGAGTTATAGCTCTGAGGGATGTTTATTATACTTATATAGTGTGTGATATATAAGTATGGATATACTTGATGTGTATAGTATATTGTGTATATATATATGAGATGTGAAACATATATATACGGACATAATAAAGAATGGAATGTGAGATAAATTCTGAATCTTTCGGGAGTATAAAATCCGGAATAAAATAGGGATATACGTATATAAAAATGAGAATATTATATACGAGGTTAATAACACTAAAATGTGAATAGTGTAAATAACTAGTGAAAGTTATTCACGATGTAAGGATGAATCATAAGTAAGAGATTATAATGCATAAGCTCAGGAGATAGCTTAAAATATTTTATAAAGCATGAATAAAGTGATATTCTCCTTTCGATAGATTTATATTTGGGTTTATATGTATACGGATCATAGGTTATAGTGAGAACTATTTACATATATGGGATGGTATAAAATGTGGCATGTACTGAGGGCCTAATGGATTCCAACGATCAACATTGTTATGTAGTAGTGTATCGGGGGGGGTTCTTTATTTTGATTTAGCTTCGCGACACACCCCACGCACGAACGTAGTGTAATGTTGGGAATGGGGAGAAGTTTAGTCCTTAGTACTCGAATTTATGAGGATTTTTAGAAGATGGGTGAAATGAATTAGTTAGGCAGGGTAGCTTAACTCGGTTGTTTAAAAGGTATGCAATAGTTGTGCACTATTAGAAGAGGGGTGAGGGGTATCTCATGAGAGTGCGATAACAATTTAAATATGAGGGATTTACATATTTTAAAATATTGCATTTATGCACTTGTTAAAATATTTCCAAACTCGGTCTCTGACCCGTTTCTCTATTTTCCTCTCTTGCTATATATGTATATATATTAGGTGTTTAGACACAGGGACGCCTCGATGATGATTCTTTTGAGTCAAACGTTCGTTGCAGCAGCTGTGGATGCATGCATGTTTATTTTAGACGCTTCTACTCTTGTGATCTATATTGGAAGCATTGTAGTAACGTTCGGGCCAATAGCCCAATTTTATTCAATTATTCGTTTACCACCTTTTAGTTCGGCATTCGATTTGGTTGTATTATATTATACTCAGTGTTCGGTTATTTTATTTCATTTCAATTGTTTCATATAAACTGTTGTGATTGATTTATTTTAATGGTTTGGTTAAAAAAATTAGTTAATTAAAATTTTGACACCAGCCTAATAGGTTGTTAGTAATTAAATTTATTTTCGATAGTGACGTGGAGAATGAACCATATGAGACTCCTGTTTTAATTTGGTATAGGATTGATCACCCGATATTTTATTAGGCGGGGTGTCACAGATGGTACCTGAACATCTAGTTCTAACGTCCTTAGGAATCTGTGCGTGCGTACTATGCTTTCAGCTTTTCTTTTGATTTGACATAGAGCCTTATGATTCGGATTATTGATTCCTCCGGTGAGATTTTGTTCTCCTGCTATTATATAACATTATAGTAAATCTTTTACGCGCTCGTTTGAGATTCATGTGCTGATCGACGAAGGGCGGCCAGGGAAGGCCGTTATGAGGGAAGCAAGAGGCGGGGCTTAGTTTGAGCTATAAGTTGAAGCTGGGGACGAGGACCGTAGTGGAGGTCACTCCCTTCGTGGCATTTTTATGGATTGCTACAATGACTACTAAAGTATAGTAGTTATATTTATCCAAGTACCGTTATAGTAGAAAGTGGTGTTAAACTTAAATTACCTAGTGAAGTTAAATTGGGAAGAAGTTTGAAAGGGACTTTGATAAGGACCATTCGTTGAAGTTTAAGTTACGCGAAGGAAGTGCATCTTTATTCAGTGGAAGAAGAAGTCTCAGAAGTTTTGGCTTAGAGCAGGGTATGGAAATGCCCAGATGTGAAAATTTGTGAAAAAAATTTCACTTGTGGGAGCAATATTGAAATGGTAGGAATGGTAGTCACCATGTTTAAGAAAGAGCAGAATGTTTTGCTCATCAGGGAAACTTATGGACTATTTTAACCGTGAGTTCCTTTGATTTATCAGAAATGAAGAGAATGCAGTTCCTGAATTATTCACATGAGGATCAGTCAGGGGTCGACAGTGAATGAAGTAGTTTTTGGCTCGGTTAAGATAAGTGTACTGTGTCTGGGAACCATTTGGATCAGCCAGGGTAATTGGCAAGAATGTTCTTATGAGTTTCGCCTCAGATGAATGAGGTATATTTTGTGTGGCTGGATAGAGTCGCAGTATTTTGTTAACCCTGAATTCGTGTGTGTAATTCAAGATTTGTGGCAGTATTGGTAATATTATAGAGGGTATATGAAGTAATTATGAAATGATTATAATTGAGAATAAAAGAGATGAATCCTTTATGCGTAATAATTAGGTGAGATTGTATAAAGTACGGTTAAAAATATTATTATTGGCCGTGGGTGAACTTAATTGGAAAATATGAATATTTATATATATGGTCGTGTGAGTGTGCTTATATTAAATATTATATTTGTGAATAATCATACGCGCACTACTTGCTATCACAGAGGTTGCGGCACCGGGATAGTCTTATCTCGATGTGACCTTTATTGGGGATATTTACTTGTACCTAAGAACATAGGATTCCTTGGTACAGGCTATCTGAGGATGATAGTCGAACGGTCCTAAGAGACGTGAGGGGTATGTGCTAACCTCTTAGTGACTTAGAACTATGTTTCAGCTCCATTTTGTGTGTATTGTGTTAATACAGCTCTAGAGGGATTCTAGACTAGTATTTCCCTTAGTACGAAAGATACGGGGACTTGATAGCAGAGTATGCCAGCACCATAGATTTTATGTGGGTTGTCGATAGTATATGTATTATATGAGTAACGATTGCATAATATGTTTTTGAATGGTTGGAGCGATAACATGCTGATGATTGCAAGACTATCGTATCCGCGGTTCCAGGGTGGAACTGGTTATTTTGCGATATCTCGTCTGGATACGAGTTGAGCTCGCCAATTATTATATGTTTAGATGGAACTTCGGTTAGTAGATGTTATTGTATGCTAGGATGTTGGTTTTGATGAGAAATTAGCTGAGAGTCATGTGACGATTAGAGGCTAACGAAAAGTAGATGTGCTGTGGAAAATCACTGGAAACGTTTCTCTCGCCGCAAGTATGTGGGTGAGGCAAGGTGAAGGAAATTTATTTGAGGCTTATAGCCAGTCCTTGAAGAGAAGGCAAATTCAGAGAAAATATGTTTTAGGTATAATGTTCGTAGAACTTTTGCAGAGAGTGGACTCCCCGATTAGTTAGACTTTTCATTTCACTGAAATGGAAGGACGCAGAGGTAAAATCGCATTAGTATGATTACGAGGAAGGATTTAGAACGTCCCGATGGTGTGCCTTAGATCGTTATATCTCGATGACCAATGATGAATGGGAGTAGTGTAACGGGAGGGTTCCTTGTTTGGATTTTGCTTTGCGAGACGTCCCACGAATGAAACCAAGAAAATGTCAGAAGTTGAGAGAGGTCATGGGTACTAGGGATATAGTTAGGATAGTACTTATATTACGTGTGTTGGAAACACCTTGATCGTAGAACTACCATGAAGAAAGGCCGCCCAGTAGGACTAGTGGTTCTGATATAGGAAGATTGTTGTGAGTTAACCACAAGAAGATTGGTGGGTTAACCTTAAGAATGATTGGATTTCATGCTATAGGAAAAATTGAATTTTGAATTATTCGGGTTAGGAATGCCCAGGTATTATCACCGGGCCAAAAAGAAAGTGAGGCCTATTTTTAGAGAGAGTGTTACATCTTTGACGCTTGCAAGAGTGTGCTGATAAGAACGGATTAAATGGTATGTGGACACCTTGGTAAGTTGATTTTATATACCGCCCGAAATGGAAAGGGCAGGGTATATAAAGATGAAGAATATTCTTTGGGTCAGTTATAAATGAAATTGGAGTTTGTCGAATGGAATGCTCTATGGGGTACGCAAAAATCCAATTATATAGGTGTAATATGAGGTAGCACGCCCAAGCTAAGCGAGAAGACTGACGGGATTAATCGAGCGCTAGTATAGTTTCCCTTTTTAGGGAAATTAGATATCCTAATGTAAATGAGTGAACGCTTGGAGTAACAGATCTCCGACGGGATCAATAAGTTAGAGCGACGGTTATAGGCTCAGTTTCTTTATATGCGGTTATAAAAACACTAAGTGCGATATGACGTTAGAATCAACCTTATGACCAAGGTCGTGTTGTAGCATATGGAGACTTAGATAAGCTTATTGTTGCTAATGCGTTGAAGTATAAGTCTTGATATAGGTGGGTACCATGAATGAGCATACGGTAGGGTACCATTTGACTTAGTACCTATCGACTTATGTGTACCAGAATAAAGTGTGATTAGCGATCCTAGGTTGGTAGTACCGATCGTATCCGAATTTTGAGGACGAAATTCCGTTGTAGGGGGGAGAATGTAATCCCCTATACTTTTATGGATATTTAAATTACTTAAGTGGCGTAATCTGGTAATTAGAGGAAATTACGATGAATAGTAATTTTGGAATTTATAAGTATAAATTTAATAATTAAGAATTTTAAAGTGAATAGTAAATATTAGTTTCCTGGTGTTTGATTAATATTTACATGGAGTTCATCTTCTTACGGTAGTAAGTATATGGGTTGGATTTTTTTTATTATGTGTCGTGTGTAGGTGAAGAGACAAAAGAATAATATTTTATTCGGAACACACATGTAGAGCTGTGTTGTGTTCAAAAAATAAATTTTTGATAAGTGACTCGGATGGTGATTTCGAGCACATTGTTGATCTCAAATGGTCTGAAATAGTCAAAATTAAGTACCCGGGGTTAATGTTTGGGGGTCGGGGGCTTTTTATACCAGTCGGGACTCGCATTTGAGTACACGAGTCATTTTGCAATTGGGTATACACCCAATTTTGGGATATATAAGGGGAGAAGCCTTATTATCCCAATTAAAAGCCCTAAGAGAGAGAAATAGAATAAATAAAAGAGAGAGGAAAAAAGGAAGTAAAAAAGGAAGAAGAAAGGGGATTTCTGGCCAAACTCCGCGGGATTCAACTCGAGGTCGTCGGATTTTATTCCCGAGGCAAGTGTTTTCTTGCTTTATTCCATTACTTGCTTTATTTCATTGAGTGTGTGTATCTCATATTATAATTGGTATTTTGGATTGAAACCTTTGAAATAAATTTATGGGATTTGATTTTGAGTTCATTAATTGATGTGTTGTTAACTCTTTATGAACTCTAGTGTTAAACCCATGTTAATGGTGTGTATATATGGTTAGAAATAGAAGATTGAGAAAGTTAGGTTTAATTAAGTTATGGGTTTAAATCTTTGATTGAATGATTGAATCACTTGATTTTAATTGATATATGGGTTATATCATTATGTGCAGACATATATATTATTGGTTGAGGTTGGATGATGATTATAAAGAAGGTAAAAAGCTTGGAGGTTTATTAATGGAGATTTGTAATCTAGAGAAGATAGAGAATAGTAAGGTAGATCCTTACGGAGTCAATTCGTCCAGGAAGCGAATCGATTCAGCTCTTGCTCAAAAGATGAAAGTTGTAGATTTTTTCGAAATGGTCTCGTGGGCGCGGACAACGTATTTTTCTAATGTATTTTGGATTTATAATGATTTTTCTAAGGAAGCAGTTTCGAGATTGAAAACGTTAGTTCGGGAATCAAATCGGAAGTTTCATAGACAATTCAAATGCATGCCATTTTCTATATGATTTGAATTAAATTCTCATTTATGAATGAAAAGAAGGGTATGGAAGTTATCTTTCTAATGAGCTTTAAATGAGATCAATTGGACTTATGTAGAGTTTTAGTGCAAGGTGTTTAAGCTGCCATAAGAGCTGAGTTACTAAATTTTTATAGACAATTCAAATGCATGCCATTTTCGGTATGATTTGAATTAGATCCTCATTTAAGGATTAAAAGAAAGGTATGGAAGTTTTCTTTCTAATGAGATTTGAATGAGGTCAATTGGACTTATATAAAATGAGTTATATCTATTTTAGTGCAAGGTATTTAAGCTGCCACAACAGCTGAGTTAGGAAAATTTTATAGACAATTCAAATGCATGCCATTTTCTATATGATTTGAATTAGAAGATCATTTATGGATGGAAAGAAAAGTATAGAAGATATCATTCTAATAAGTTTTGAATAAGGTCAATTGAACTTCTGTAGAGTGAGTTATATCTGTTTTAGTGCAAGGTGCGTGATCTGCCATAAATTAAAGTTGTGAGAATTTGTGATTTTTAAGAGTTCTAATGGGAAAAGGACCCTTGGGATTCGAATAGGAATTTCCGATGTAGTCGGGTTCCAAATAGTTGTGATAAGCTTAATATTTTGAATTTAAAAGATATGTTATATTTATATTATAAGTAAGTGAATACTTATGGAATTAAATTGAATATGTATATTTGGGATTACAGACTAATCGTACGAGAGATAGGCATAGATAGCCGGATTTCATGATATATATATATATATATATATATATATATATATATATATATATATATATATATATATATATACAGGTATAGAGACAGTATTTATTTGATATAATTATGAATATATCTGTGTGTGAATGGTATATTTATGTGAATCATACCCCCTCTAATGCTATCATGGGAAGTTACGAGATATGGGTGAGGCCCCTGGCTTGTGGAGCCGGGAGGGCATTGTCCCTAGGTCATAGCATCCATTTTATATTATGTGATTTTTATTAGGGGTGAGATGTGGTGGGTATTTTTTGTTCTCATTTCCGGGGAGGAACTATAACCGTTTTACATACGTTGTGATTTGGTTTTTACCAAGTCGGTGTGAGAGTCCGACCGCTGGTACCCAGGATGATTTGGGAGTAATTCCCTAAAAGATGATAGCATTGAGAGACTACATCCATTGAGTTATAGCTCTGAGGGATGGTTATTATATTTATATAGATTGCAATATATAATTATGGATATACTTGATGTGTATCGTATATTGTATATATATATATATATATATATATATATATATATATATATATATATATATATATATATATATATATATACGAGATGTGAAACATATATATACGGACATAATAAAGAATGGAATGTGAGATAAATTCTCAATCTTTCGAGAGTATAAAATCCGAAATAAAATTGGGATATACGTATATAAAGATGAGAATATTATATACGAGGTTAATAAAACTAAAATGTGAATAGTGTAAATAACTAGTGAAAGTTATTCAGGATGTAAGGATGAATCATAAGTGAGAGATTATAATGTATAAGCTCAGGCGAGAGCTTAAAATATTTTATAAAGAATGAATAAAGTGATATTCTCCTTCCCGTAGATTTATATCCGGGTTTATATGTATATAGATCATAGGTTCTAGTGAGAACTATTTACATATACGGGATGGTATAAAATGGGGTATGTAGTGAGGGCCTAATGGATTCCGACGATCAACATTGTTATGTAGTAGTGTATCGGGGGGGTTCCTTGTTTGGATTTTTCTTCGCATGACACCCCACACACGAACGTAGCATAATGTTGGGAATGGGAAGAAGTTTAGTCCTTAGTACTCAGATTTACGAGGATTTTTAGAAGATGAGTAAAATGAATTTGTTAGGCAGGGTAGCTTAACTCGGTTGTTTAAAAGGTATGCGATAGTTGTCCACTATTAGAAGAGGGGTGAGGGGTATCTCATGAGAGTGCGGTACCAATTTTAATATTTTAAAATATGACATTTATGCACTTGTTAAAATATTTTCAAACTTTGGCTCTGACCCATTTCTCTCTTTTCCTCTCTTGCTATATATGTATATATATTAGGTGTCCACACACAGGGACGCCTGGATAATGATTCTTTGGAGTCAGACGTTCGCTGCAGTAGCTGTGGATGCATGCAGGTTTATTTTAGACGCTTCTATTATTGTGATCTATATAGGAAGCATTGTAGTAAAATTCGGGCCGATAGCCCAATTGTATTCATTTATTCTTTTACCACCTTTTAGTGCGACATTCGATTTGGTTGTATTATATTGTACCGAATGTTCGATTACTTTATTTCATTTCAGTTGTTGCATATAAACTATTGTGAGTAATTTATTTGAATGGTTTTGTTAAAAAGATTAGTTAATTAAAATTTCGACGCCAGCCTAATAGGTTATTATTAATTAAATTGATTTTCGACAGTGATGTTGAAAATGAACCATATGAGACTCCTGTTTTAATTTGGTATAAGATTAATCACCCGGTATTTTAGTAAGCGGGGTGTCATAATGAAACTCTACTTTTCCTTCAGAAAGGATACCATTTTTATATCTAATTTAGAAAGTTATATTTCTACTCACATGCTTATTATCTTTTTTAAGAAATTGTTTTGTATTTTTATCTCTCACTTTTGACTAATTAATCCAAGATTTTTCTCTATAGAAGTTGTTTTCGCTGTTCTTAACAACATATATAGAATTACTACTTTCCTCTAGTCCTTAATTAAATATTTATCCCTCAGATTATGGACTAAACTTCTTTGAATCTCATCAAGATGTTCCTTATTGGCTGACACCAAAATCGAAACATTTGAAAACCATTTCTATTTAAGGTTTTAAATCCACCTTGATCGCCTTTATTTTCATGAAACATTGTACATATGAGACCCATTAATCTCATGTTGAAACTTTGTGTAAATTTTAAAAATATATCCAAAGGCATCTTTGACCAGTAAGTGGAGAGAGAGTGGAGAAAGTGGAGAGAGTTATTAGCTTGTGGCTTTTAGGCCAATTTCTGATAATTTGATTCGGAAGTGGGTATTACCACTACCCTTGGTTCTACTTGGACTCCTATACCACTGCCTATTGCTTTCCTCTCCCACTAACAACAAATTTTATTATATACAAATGGTCTTAAGCCATTGTTTTAAAATAGAGGAGATTGACTACAAAATTTGTAGAACAGAAAATTTTGAGAGAAAAATCGGATGTTTTGGGTTCAAAACAAAACACATAATAATCTTTCTTTCTCTCCCTCTAACATTGAAAATATTTTCTTATCAGATTTTTTTTTGGCATTACAAGACCAGTATTGTTCCCCAAAATATTTTCGGATATTGAGGAATTTATTTGGAATGGGTGTTAGTATGCCATATGACTACCGTGCATGGTTATATCAGTTAGATTTGATTCTGGGCCTTTTTATCCTTAGGACGACGTGATTAAATACTACCTGCACAAAGAGCGTAGAATCGCAAACCATCTTAAAAAGCGCGACCTATTTCGCGACTCAACCCAAGAATCGTCTATGACAAATTTTATAACCAATTGAGGTAATATTATTTAATTTTGTTATAATCTTACTTTTCTTGGATTCAACGCATGCGATTCATATTTGGGATATTCATATGAGGTAATGATTTAATTTTGAGTAGTCGACTGAAATTAAATTATGATTTTATTTTTCGATTTCTCCCAAAAACACTTTGGTGTGATTTTTAATCATAATATCTAAATTGCACCAACAATTTTAAGATGTGTTATATCTACCATGGAGACCGAAAAATAAATCTTACGGGCATATATGATTATATTTATGATGCCTAAAATGGAAAAAAGGCCATCAAAATTTATGTGTCTAGAAACTATAATTTTGACCTTTTACCTCTAGAAATCATCGTTTAGCCCCTAAACTTCCTAAGTATCATATTTTTTGAAGTAGAAAAATAAATTTCAGTATTTTTGCTCAATTTGGAATCGATCAATAATTTGTTGAGAAATTAGTATTTGAACAATAATGAACCCCTTCATGGAAAACTTTTAAGTAGGTCAATCCTATTTTTTAGTTATGAATATGAAATATTATTTCACATAAGTTGTTATTGTTGGAAATGGAGTTGTATAAATTTTTAGACATTTCATTTAGAGCCACTTGTGCTTAAGAAAACAAATGAAAGTTTGTTATATGGAATCAAATGAAATTTTAATATTTTGAATCAAATGAAAATTTGATATAAGAATTCGAAGGGTAAGTAATAAATATTTGCACCTTGCGCAATGTTTCCTGCAAAAGAAATTTGTTCAAATATTTTTTGAAGTGTTTATGTGAATGTGTAGTTGATATTTTTCAACCACAATAAAGTGATCGATGATGAAAAAAAATCTGAAATTTTTGTTATGAATTTTGTGGGAATATTATCTTAATTTTTTATGATATATAGTTTGAAATTTCTTGAACTTTGGCATGCATATAGTACGTTGAGATTGTGAAAATTGGGCTTTAGAATTTCTGAAAAAAGGATTGTATATCTTTTATTATAATTTTTTACAAATGTGATGCGCAATGTTGAATATTTTGGACAACTTGTAGTAAAAACAAGTTTATCTTAACTTATACTTAATATTCTTGAGTGATTCTAATTTTGGATAAGACTAGGGTCATAAATAATGAATTCTGAAAAATTATAAATTTACAATAAGCGGTTTGGTCGAGGTGAAATTTCAAACTTGAAGTTTTTCCATCTAAACTAATATTTTGGACAACATTTTCTTAGAAAAATGTGTCATTTAGTGTTACCAACGGATTCAAAATATTTTGAAGCCTTTATAAAATACTTTTTAAAGAATTTATGAAGTACTTGAAAATTTGGACTCAAATTTATGGAAGATGAATTTCATAGAAGTTGTATAAGGACTTGTACAACATTTGAGTTTGAAGCACAACCGCTAGGACATTATTTGAATAAAATTTTGAATTATTCATTTATATGAGTTGGAAAAGGTAAATAATAAAATTGTATTCTACTATGTTTGAATCAATTAGTGTGCTTCATACGTGTGTAGAAATAATTTAGTTGGGTAAAATTATTTTTAGCGTATGATTTGTGTTGGATAGAGTATAAAACTCAAAGACATATTTTACCTTATGTATTTGCATAAGAAATCAAACATGTTATTATTTTAATAAGTTGTTTGATCTATGTCTGGATTTAGACATACAAGAGTCTAATATTACGAGTAAAGATCTCATGTGTTAGACTTTATATTGAGTATATATAAATTATATGTTGAAATGATAATAATTGGAGGATTTTATCATAATTGAGTTTTGTGCAAATGCAATCTTTATTTTGGTAAAGATATTCTAGTTGAATGATTTGGAATAGAGGTTTAAACTTTAATACGAAGTATTATTTGATACATTATGAAAAATAATATATGAAAAATTGTATATTATAATTTTTTTATGGAATAGATTGTATAGTCTATATGTGACTTTCACACACTTAAAAATCTGAATTTATGACAAAAACAAATGAACACATCTTTTTTTAATTCGGCTATACATGATGACATTGAGCATGTATTTTTTTAAGAAATAAGATTAATTCTTATTTAATGTTGAAACTCACAAGTTTATATTTTATTTTATGAATTGAAGATATAGTGGGGGCACATTATATGCTGATTTTCAATGCTATACCTAGAGAATAGTGGGGGAACTCAATCGAGTACTTCTCAACTATAATTGAAGAACATTTAATAGAATCTAAAACTTTGGTGTTCAAAAGAACTCTTAATTTTTTGAGTTGTGAATTAAGAATAAAGCGTGCTTATGTTAATAGATAGGATTCCAAAAATCCTTAGAGAAGTTATGTCATAAATGATTTTTTGAACTTCTTAGATTGAACTAGAAATTAGTTTATAATTGACTTATCTTGTAACTTTAAGATAATGAGGTGTTTACACATCTTTTGAAGGAATATTAAGATAGTAACCATTTATGAATATAGATTTTATTTAATATCCAAGATTCATCGATATAACTTAGTTACATGTTGCAAGTTAAGTTATTCTCATGAAAATGAAGAAGCTTCGTTTAATTTTTTACCATTGATATTATAAATGATGTTGAGTTAAAAATTAAATTTATATAATATCTCTTTTCGAATGGTGACCTAGGTAAGGCAACTTACTTGGACCAACTGAAAGTTGGAGAATTTATAAATGTGGAAGGCACCAATAAATGGCAAGATATTTTGATAAATCATCAAATGAGAATGAATTGAGAATATTATGAATCGTATTTATCAGTAAGCATGTTGAAATATGAATGCACTATTAGTTATTTATGCGAGAACGATTAGCTAATATTTTGTTGCCTAGAAAACTTAATCCATGTTAAGTCAAAGTGCTGGCACAAAGATTTTCAATGAAACAAGAATATTACTTGTTAATATTACAAGGACAACTATGTATCATTAATTGATCGAGTATCTTGAAATACAAGAATATCTATTTAATAGATATATGATAATTGTGAATCATCTTGTAATACACATGATCCAAGTATAAGAGCATTATATAAAGTTTTAAGAAAGATGAGTATGCTAACATCTTAAGTAGTCTCAATTGAGCTACTAAATACAGTTGACTTGGAATAATTTTTTATGGGAGTACTATGAAGGTTTATAATTAAAAGCTGCATTCTTATGCTATTGAGAAAGGTTATGTGTTTTGATAAAAATCACGAACCGAATTTATCCTAAATCAATAATGGATATGTGTTTAACAAATATTATGATGTTATTTTTTCAGAACTCCAAGAAATATTAATTATTGGCACTATTAAAGATGGAGCATATGGTGATACCATTAACTTTGTCTAATGAAAAATGAAAGGTTGAAAGACCTATTATAAGATACCATTTACGATAAAGATTGATATCACACATTTTATCCACAACAATAGGACCATAAATATTGTAAAATTTTAGAACCTTTATTAAAACGGCAAGAACGACAAATATGTCGCAAGCCCAACACAGTTTAAGAATTTAAAATTAATGAGCTATGAGTGTGTATTCTATTTAAACTGATGAAAATGAAACCTGACTTCTCCTTTGACGAAAGGTCTAGTCTAGGAGAAGGTGTTTAACACCTAGAAAGGGATCGGACTAAAGCCCGTTGATATTGAATCATTTGTGGTGGTACCCCAACCTATAGACTAGAGATACCAAGAAATAGGTTCAAAAGGTAACAAAAAGTCACCGTGATATGGGTTGAATCAAGCTAATTATTATTTAGGGGGTTTTACTCCGAGTCCATCCATATGGAGCATGTTATCTTGAAGAGAGTTAAGGTTGAGTTAATTATAACTCTTAATGATGATATATAGCTCTATTTTGAGTGGAGTGACTAGGTACCGGAGTATCCTTGATAGACTCACCTATGTGAATGTGAATGTGAATGTGTGGCTACTTCCTATGGTAATTTTGGGCCAATTCCCTAGAGCGTTCACATACTAGGATATAAGCACATGGTCGTAATGTGCTGGCTTGAGGGCTACACCCAAGTAGGGTTATATGTGGGATGTTATCAGATATATAGCTCAAACCTATGAGTTACTCTAGTATATTATGAATCATCTTTACTACGTAAAGGTTCAAGTCGAAAGACACATTTGCTTATGCACAATTCTATGAATTATTGCTTAATTAATTTTCAAAACTTTCAAGTTGGGAATTGTTGAAACTTTGTGTAAATTTTAAAAATATATCCAAAGGCATCTTTGACCAGTAAATGGAGAGAGAGTGGGTAAAGTGGAAAAAGTAGAGAGAGTTATTAGCTTTTAGCTTTTAGGACAATTTCTAATAATTAGATCCGGAAGTGGGTGTCACCACTACCCTTGGTTCTCCTTGGATTCCTATACCACTACCTGTTGCTTTCCTCTCCCACTCACAAAAAATTTTCGTATATATAAATGGTCTTAAGCCACTATTTCAAAATAGAGGACATCGACTGCAAAATTTGTAGGACAGAAAACTTAAAGAGAAAAATCGGATGTTTTGGATTCAAAGAAAATCGCATAAAAAACTTTCGATCTCTCCTTCTAACATTGAAAATATTTTCTTATCCTATTTTTTTTGGCATTACAAAACCAATATTGTTCCCCAAAATATTTTCGGATATGGATTAATTTATTTGAAATGGGTGTTAGTATGTCATATGACTACCGTGCATGGTAATATGAAACAGAGTTCATTCTGGGCTTGTTTTATCCTGGAGATGACGTGACTGAATACTACCTACACAAAGAGGGTAGATCTGCGAAACGTCTTAAAGAGAGTGACATAGTCCGCGACTCAACCCAAGAATCGTCTATGACAAATTTTATAAACAATTGAGGTATTATTATTTAATTTTATTGTAATCTTACTTTTCTTGGATTAAATGGATGTGATTCATATTTCGTATATTCATATGAGGTCATAATTTAATTTTGAGTAGTAGATGATGATGCTGGAATTAGCACCACCAGATAAGGTGTTTCCAAGCTCAATCTAAGAACGACAATGGCAGCACAATTATGTAAAAGGTAAGAGAATGAGATGAGGAGAAGTGGAGAGAGCACCAGGATATAAGTGGTTCAGCCTAAATTGGCCTACGTCCACTGTGTGTGTGTGTGTGAATAACCTCACTGCAATAAGGCACTAATGGCCATGGATACAATCTCTCAAGCTTTCTCTCTCTACTGTGTATCTAGACAGAGTTTCAGCTAGGGTTGAATATTTGGGATCCTTTGCAAGGTAGAGGATGACCTCTATATATAGTACCTAGGGGGTGTAATGTACCCCCCATGCATGCAATGAGCATGTGTGTGTTTGCCTCACCAATATGGGAAAGCTATCTGTCACTGTCACATGTAGAGAATGATGATGCAATATTCTCCCCACGTGTGGGGAATAATCTTGTTATAACTGATTTGTGTCCACGTGCCCTTATCCAAATGTCAGCAGATGCTCGGCTATCGCGCCTGGTGTATGACCTCGGCCTGGGAGAGGCCGAGGTTGGTAAGTCTATGTAATCGTTCAGTCCGAGTATTCCATGGAGGTCTCGGCCAAATCCCAGCCGAGACAATGGACGAGGTCAATCATAGACGAGGTTGAGCTGGGGTGTTTGGAGTATCGACTAATGTCTTGATGAGGTTGCTGGTGGCTTTATGTAAGCTCGGCCTATGTCTGGCCGAGGTTACCATTCCAAGGTATACGAGAATGCTGCTGATCCTTGTGATCCCTTGGAGAGGCTCACGGTAGTGTCGGCCTGGGCCGACCTTACTATGGCCGAGGGCTGGTATCGCGTGTCCAAGACATCCAACTTCGGCCATAATCTCGGCCGAGGTTGGTGCCTCTGGGCCGAGGTCACACTTGGGCATATCAATTACCCCCAGCCCTTAGTCATATGTGGGAGCAGGTGACTAGGGGTTTATCACACCTCCGAGGCCTGTCTATTACAATATGTGCCAATATTTGTTTGACACTTGTCCAATGCTGAAGTATGCTTGCTAGGTGGGCGTGTGCTGTTAGCCGCCCTTTGGGGTTCCCAAGGCAATGATGGGCCTTGGGAATTGCGTCTGTATATTTAAGGGTTTTGAACCCTATTTCCCTTCTTTCTTCATCACTTCTCTCATTTCCAGCCAACTCGGTCCTGCAGCTTTCTCTCTCTAGAAAGATCCTTGCTGAAGCTTTTGGAAGGTGGTTTTCTCGCGTCTTCTCGTCTCCTCCTTACTATTTCATCCTCAGGTAACCTTCGCCATACTTTTTCCTTCATTTTTCCTGCAAGTCTCCTTATTTTCGCATTTTTCGACGAGTTTTTGAGTTTCCCGGCGAGATCACCATTATTTCAGGCGAACAATTCTTGCCACATTTAGGTAGTTTGATCTTTTACTGCTTTACTTCACTAGCCAATCTTGTTTGTAGTTTTAGGAAGCCTCTTAAGTGTAGTGTCATCCTCTTATGCTCAGACCCTTATATCAGCTTCTTGAGGAGTTCCCCTCCCTTAGAGAGAAGACTTTAGAAAATATTAGACAAATAGAAAGAGCACAGGAGGAGGCTCGTAGGTCACAAGAGTTTCCCATTAGACCCATATTTCCACCACCTCTGAAGGTGATATATCCTGACCCCCAGAGTTTTTCTATCAGACAGAGGTTCCTGCTGATCCTATACCGATGTCTGAGTCTGAATCTTCTACCTCAGACCCCATGTCTGTGGATTCCTTTCAGGAGGCCATGGACTTCACACCTCGGCCTGATCAGGCCTCTGATCAGGCCGAGGTCTCCAGCCGAGCCTCGTCCCATAATAGCTCAAGCACCTCAGCCTCTTCCTCAGAGGTTGAAATTGTTGAGCCAAGTGTGGATATACCACCACCACTTGACGCCATTACTCTGTCGGCCTTCACTGGTGTCGAGTTTGCTCAGAAGTTCCCGAGTAACCCATCGACATTTGCTCCGGCCGACATTAAGTTGGATGATGATGATGAGGTTGAGAGCGATGCCGACGTCTCTGAGGCGACCGAGATCGAGAGTACTATTACTGAGGTAGACCTTCTCTGCTTCAGATATCTGTATTCTATCAGTCCCTCAATAAAGCTTAGGAGACCTCTGAGGGAGGAGAGGGCTTATCATGGCCGAGACGGCGAGATCTGCCTATACGAGCAGATGTTCAAGTTGGGTTTTCGTCTGCCCATTCACCCCATTATCAAATTCATCCTTTCTTATATCAATTTGGCCCCCTCCCAACTATCCCCTAATGCCTGGAGAGTCATAATAGGGGCCATAGTCCTATGGAAGGTTGTCCACCACTCAGACCTTCCAGTTCAGGCCTTCGTAGGTTGTTATGTCCCTTCCTCGGCCAAAAATCGTCCGAGCTACTACCATTTTATATCTCGGAAGCCTGAGAAGAAAATGCTTCAAGTAACTCAGACTTCCAACCATAACTGGAAGCCTCGGTATTTCTTTGCTTCTGGGCCATGGGAATTTGGCCCATGTGTTCCCTCATCTATTCTAGAGCCGAGGATGCCCCTAAGGTGGGGTAAAGTCACAATGTCTGCGAGGGCTGACCCTGGCCTGAGCCCATCGAACCTTCAGAAGGTGAAAGCCCTTCAAGATCAGGGGGTACATGGTATGTTCGTCAGGTTCGAGCACTTAATGACTCCCCACTACCTCTCTGGGACAGGTCTAGGTGGAAGTCCCCTTGCCGAGCTTGGTAAGCATTTTTGTTTTTTAAGTTTAACCTCTGAGTTTACTCATTTCTGATTATCTAACTCAGATCTACTAATTTTTTGCAGAGCGACCACAGGATATTTCGGACGAGCTTTGGGAGATGGCTGCACCCAGCTTGACGAGGCTTGCCAAGAAAGCAGGCCTTAACGCCCCTCCCCCAGCTCCTTCTGCCTCTAAGCCCCCAGCCACAAAGAAGAGGGCTCCAGAAGGTCATGCCCCTGAGGATCAGAGGTCGAAGAAGAAGACTGTTGACGCTGCCATCCCCATCTCTTAAGCTGACGCCCTGTCGGCTCGTCTAGATTAGTTGAAAATAACTGACAGCATAGTCGGCCACAGTCTTCAAGCCTTAGATGCCTTCGGCTCTACAATGACCGAGGCTGACAAACGCTTCTTCAGGTCACTGGACACCCCACTGTTGGTTGAGTTCGGCATTCACAGATCCATTCAGGTATGACTTGATCTTTCTGATTGTTCTTCACCCAAGTGCAACATCTGATTGTTCTCTAGCTCATTCATTATCACAAAATATGCAGGGCCTGGCAGCTATGCACCACTTATCCAACTTGACTCTGAGGAAATTGCCCCTCATCCAAAAGGGGCAAGAGGCTGAGAAAGTCCAGAGCACTCTGAACGCAGAGATTGACCGTCTCAAATCTGAGTTGAAGGATTCTGATAAGAAGGTGAAGGGGTTGGAGAAGGACATCTCCCAGCTCGGCAAGGATCACGATGCAGCTCTGAAGTCTAAGGATGACACTCTGCAGCAGAAAGTCAACTCAGCTGTCAGGGCCGCCCTTGATGACGCCTTCGAGAAGATAATTGCTGACTATAAGTCCTCTGATGAGTTCATGGGCTTCGGCTTTGAATACCTTGAAAGAGGTATCAAAGCCACTATTAAATGGGCTGACGTCAGGGAGAGAGAGGCCGGCACTTTGAAGGCCTCTGAATTCGTTGGTCTCGGCTTTGCTGATCCTCAGTTTGCCCAGGCTCTTCAGGAGGTTGAGGAAGAGGCTGCCGCTCCTGCCGAGACTGCTACGTTGGAGGGCACCGAGGTTGGAGGGGCAGACCATCGTGATGATGCGGTCGAGGTGACCAATCAAGCCGAGGATGTCAACGTTCCCCCTTCAAACCCTTAGAGGATTTTTTTATCATTGTTTGTAACTCATTGCATTATGGAGCTTGTCTATAATCGTTGAATATCTTATTATTTCTGAATATATATCAACCTCTGAGGAGGACCATCTTCACTTTCTTTTCATTGAATATCATGTGATGCTTTTCATTCTTAGTTTCGTTGTAATGGTGTCTGCTAAAAATAAATTTGTAATCTGAGCTTCAACCTCTGAAGTCCCCTTTCTAAGCTTGTCTTTTTGCAATGGTCTTGTTTAAACTCAACCAATGGTCCTGAGCTCAGACCTCGTCACTACTGAATGGTGTTATGAAGGTCTGAGGTCATCACCTAAGATGTTATCCCCATAATTAGTCTCACCAAATTAATGATGTTAAGGGTCTGAGGTCATCTCATTATGGTGTCTGAGCTCAGACCTCGTCACCACTAAATGGTGTTATGAGGGTCTGAGGTCATCACCTAAGATGTTATCCTCATAATTAATCTCACCAAATTAATGATGTTAAGGGTCTGAGGTCATCTATTATGGTGTCTGAGCTCAGACCTCGTCACCACTGAATGATGTTATGAAGGTCTGAGGTCATCACCTAAGATGTTATCCTCATAATTAGTCTCACCAAATTAATGATGTTAAGGGTCTGAGGTCATCTCATTATGGTGTCTGAGCTCAGACCTCGTCACCACTGAATGGTGTTATGAGGGTCTGAGGTCATCACCTAAGATGTTATCCTCATAATTAGTCTCACCAAATTAATGATGTTAAGGGTCTGAGGTCATCTCATTATGGTGTCTGAGCTCATACCTCGTCACCACTGAATGGTGTTATGAGGGTCTGAGGTCATCAGCTAAGATGTTATCCTCATAATTAATCTCACCAAATTAATGATGTTAAAGGTCTGAGGTCATCTCATTATGGTGTCTGACCTCAGACCTCGTCACCACTGAATGGTGTTATGAGGGTCTGAGGTCATCACCTAAGATGTTATCCTCATAATTAATCTCACCAAATTAATGATGTTAAAGGTCTGAGGTCATCTAATTTGTAGTGTCTGACCTTAGACCCCGTCACCACTGAATGGTGTTATGAGGGTCTGAGGTCATCACCTAAGATGTTATCCTCATAATAAATCTCACCAAATTAATGATGTTAAGGGTCTGAGGTCATCTAATTTGTAGTGTCTGACCTCAGACCCCGTCACCACTGAATGGTGTTATGAGGGTCTGAGGTTATCACCTAAGATGTTATCCTCATAATTAATCTCACCAAATTAATGATGTTAAGGGTCTGAGGTCATCTAATTTGTAGTGTCTGAGCTCAGACCTCGTCACCACTGAGCGATGTTATGAAGGTCTGAGGTCATCTCCTAAGATGTTATCCTCATAATTAATCTCACCAAATTAATGATGTTATGTGTCTGAGGTCATCCCATTATGGTGTCTGACCTCAGACCTCGTCACCACTGAATGGTGTTATGAGGGTGTGAGGTCATCACCTAAGATGTTATCCTCAAAATTAGTCTCACCAAAGAATGAAGCGAGAACTGTCATGGGAACTGATCTTTATTAATAACCTCTTCATAATAAGACGGTACATTTACATAAAACTCTATGCAACATCATATGTAATATCTCTTTAGGTGATCAGCATTCCATAGATTAGCGAAAGGTTCTCCTTCTAGTTTTCTAGCCTGTAGGTGCCAGGCACAACCTCTTCTGTCACTTTGTAGGGGCCATGCCAGTTTGGGTGAAGCTTATTTGCTTTCTGTAGGGTCTTCTTTAGCACTAGGTCTCCCACTGCAATGGGTCTTGACTTCACCCTCTAGTTGTAGAATTTCGCTGCCCTCTGTTGGTAGGCTGCTTGTCTGACCTCTGCGTCCTCACTTCTTTCTTCGATAAGATCTAGGTCTAGCCTCCTCTCTTCCCCATTATTGTTAGGGTCATATGTCTGAATCCGATGAGTTGGGAGCCCTATCTCTGTTGGTATGACGGCCTCTGAGCCATGTGCTAACATGAACGGGGTTTCACCTGTTGGTGTCCTTGTCGTGGTTCTATAGGCCCATAACACAGCGTAGACCTCTTCAGTCCATCTTCCATTCGCATCTTCTAACCTCTTCTTGATTGCATCCAGGATAGTTTTGTTTGTGACCTCGGTCTGACCATTTGCCTGAGGTCATCCAGGAGATGAGAAGAATTGCTTAATCCCTACTCTTAGGCAATACTTTTCTAAAGAGGAGTTCTTGAACTGGGTCCCATTGTCCGAGATAAGAGTGTTTGGGAGGCCATATCTGCATATGATATTCCTCCAAATAAATTGTAAGGTCTTCTGCTCTGTGATTGTTATCATTGCCTCCACCCACTTTGAGAAGTAGTCTATGGCAACTATCAAGAATCTATAGTTGTTGGCAGCTCTTGGTAGGGGTCCTACTAAGTCAATCCCCCATACTGCAAATGGCCATGGAGAGGTGATTGACGTCATAAGCTGATGGGGTTGATGAGGGATGGTGGCGAATCTCTGACATTTATCACACCTCTTTACATAAGTTGCGGCGTCTTTGGACAAAGTTGGCCACCAGTACCCCTGTGTGATGATTCTCTTGGCCAAGGGTCTTCCCCCCTATGTGGCTTGAGCAAGAACCCTCATGAACCACCTGTAAGACCCGGGGAACTTCCGTGGGATGCACACATCTGAGGAGAGGCAATAGAAATCCCTTTTTGTACAAGACGGCTCCTATCATCGAGAACTTGGCAGCCCTATATCTCAATTTTCTCCTCTCTAGCTTGGACTCAGGTAGCTCTCCCCCTCTAATATACCTGACGAGGGGGTCGATCCATGAGTCTCCTAGGTTCAAATTGTGACACGGGTTACATACCTCTTCATCCTCGATGGTTGCCTTTCTCAAGACCTCAATCGGAATGGTCCTTCCAACATCTGTCTTCATTGCCGAGGCCAGCCTTGCCAATGCATCTGCGTGATTGTTACTTAGTCGAGGCACTCTCTTCAGTTTTGCCTCTTCAAAATATTCTAACAACCTTCTTACCCTCTTTAAGTACTTGGCCATCCTTTCATCTTTGGCCTCATAGATCCCCAGTACTTGATTGACAACCAACCTTGAGTCGCTGTGGAGTAGGAGTCTCTTTACGCGAAGAGTTGTTGCCAATAAGAGACCTGATATCATGGCCTCATACTCGGACTCGTTGTTTGAGGCATGGAAGTTGAACCTCAGGGCGTATTCAATGTTTGCACCATCCGGAGCCGAGAGTATCAACCCCGCACCGCTTCCACTGTCGCAGGAAGAGCCATCAACGTAGAGGCTCCAGACGTCTGTATCTGATGAAAAGGCTCCTTCTGTCATGACTCCTTGTTTGAAGAGATATCGATCCTCCTCGTCCTCCACAATTTTGCTCAGAACTTTTTTGGATGCGACCTCTTCCAAATTTCGGAAGACACTTGGTGTCGTCTCTTCCTGATTTCGGAAGACACTGCGGTTTGTCTCTTCCATGCCCCCCAGGCCTTTCTCTGCCTCGGCCTCTTCCCATGTGAACTCAGCAACAAAATCTATGAGGGCCTGCCCTTTGATGGCTGTCCTAGGTTGGTAGGCAAGATCGTACTCCCCCAACTCGATGGCCCAGGTCATCAACCTCCCGAATTTCTCAGGTTTATGCAGGACCTGTCTTAGTGGGGAGTCAGTGAGAACTACCATGGAGTGAGCTTGGAAGTAGGGCTTCATTTTTCTTGAAGCATGTATCAGGGAAGAGGCCAACTTTTCCATGCGAGGGTAATTCTGTTCAGCCCCTTAAAGGGCTTTACTATTGAAATACACAGGCCTTTGGATCCCATCGTCTTCCCGTATTATAGATGCACTGATGGCTAATTCGGAGACTGCCAGATACACATACAACTTTTCTCCTGCGACGGGTCGAGATAGCAATAAGGGGGATCCCAAGTAAGATTTGAGTTGGTTGAAAGCTTTTTCACACTCTTCGTCCCATTGGAAGGCCTTTCTTAGAACTTTAAATAATGGAAGACACTTGTCCGTTGCCCTAGAAACAAACCTGTTAAGGGCGGCCACTCTCCTCGTAAGTCTTTGGACATCCTTGATACTCCTAGGAGTCTTCATGTCAAGTAATGCCTTGATTTTCTCAGGTTGTGTCGGCCTTGATCTGGCCGACCCTGACTGTTCCCTCTCTGAGAGCCTGCTGCGCTCCTTGATCTCGACAGTCTCTGTCTTAGGTCATTCATCGGGCCCAATCTCTCAAAGGCCGACCCTCTGCTCAACCTATCAAAGGCTGACCCTCTTTGTTGGGCCTCTTCACCTCTTCGGCCGACACAACCTTGACTTTGCCTAAGAGGTCGTACAGTGTTATTTGACACCTCATACGGCTCCCAGAAGTCTTCCGGGGCTTATTCCGCCCCTAGATCATCATACCTGTCCTCTGGGCAAGGGTTTCCCTGCCTCCCTTGCGCCTGGGGTCAGCAACGTCCCTTCTCCGCTGGGGTGCAGGCTGGTCCTTCATTGGTGCCCGGGGTGGTCCCCTGGCGTCAGGATGAGGCTGAACTACCGCCGGAGTGATCATGTCCGGCGAGACTCCAGGTGGCCTCATCATAGTTTGGCTGAGCTGTGCAAATTGCTCCTGCATGGCTTGTTGTGTTGCAGCTAAAGATCTCAAGGTTGCAGCTACCTCCGCCATTTCGGACTGGGAGGGGGGGCGCCTGACTGGAACAAGGCCCTCCACACCCAGGTGGCGGAAGAGGCGGTGGTAAGTCTGGTGCCATATGTTAACACTATAGAGCTTGAGTAGCAGATGAGCTTGGTACCTCACAGGACCTCTTTCAATGGTGAAACAGCTCCGCGCTAGGGGGAGGCCTGGTTCACCACCAGAGTCTCCGGTGAGGTTAAGCAGAAAAAGGGGAAGAGATAGCTTCTCGTTCCCACAGACGGTGCCAAAATGATGATGCTGGAATTAGCACCACCAGATAAGGTGTTTCCAAGCTCAATCTAAGAACGACAATGGCAGCACAGTTATGTAAAAGGTAAGAGAATGAGATGAGGAGAAGTGGAGAGAGCACCAAGATATAAGTGGTTCAGCCTAAATTGGCCTACGTCCACTGTGTGTGTGTGTGTGAATAACCTCACTGCAATAAGGCACTAATGGCCATGGATACAATCTCTCAAGCTTTCTCTCTCTACTGTTTATCTAGACAGAGTTTCAGCTAGGGTTGAATATCTGGGATCCTTTGCAAGGTAAAGGATGACCTCTATATATAGTACCTAAGGGGTGTAATGTACCTCCCATGCATGCAATGAGCATGTGTGTGTTTGCCTCACCAATATGGGAAAGCTATCTGTCACTGTCACATGTAGAGAATGATGATGCAATATTTTCCCCACGTGTGGGGAATAACCTTGTTATAACTGATTTGTGTCCATGTGCCCTTATCCAAATGTCAGCAGATGCTCGGCTATCGCACCTGGTGTATGACCTCGGTCTGGGAGAGGCCGAGGTTGGTAAGTATAGGTACTCGTTCAGTCCGAGTATTCCATGGAGGTCTCGGCCTAATCCCAGCCGAGACAATGGACGAGGTCGATCATAGACGAGGTTGAGCTAGGGTGTTTGGAGTATCGACTAATGTCTTGATGAGGTTGCTGGTGGCTTTATGTAAGCTCGGCCTATGTCTGGCCGAGGTTACCAATCCAAGGTATACGAGAATGCTGTTGATCCTTGTGATACCTTGGAGAGGCTCACGGTAGTGTCGGCCTGGGCCGACCTTACTATGGCCGAGGGCTGGTATCGCGTGTCCAAGACGTCCAACTTCGGCCATAATCTCGATCGAGGTTGGTGCCTCTAGGCCGAGGTCACACTTGGGCATATCAGTAGACTTAAATTAAATTATGATTTTATTTTTTGATTTCTCCATAGAACTCTTTGGCGTGATTTTTAATCACAATATCTAAATTGTACCAACAACTCATATGTCCAATTTTTAATAAGAATATCTCTACACTTTTTCATTTTTTAACTATAAATCAAAGAGCTAATACATTTTATTAAGATTTTCCTCAAAAATTCATATTAACGAGAATTGGATAGTGATCGGAGACTCCTTGTAGCTCCGCGGATTCATCACTATTAAAAAAATCCTTGAGCCATCTATAATTATATATAATCATTTATATTCTACTTTTGATGTTCTTATCACCATCCCTACAGTTATCCTAGGTAAGGCAAGAGCCTTTTGATGAAAATTCATCAAGGCAAATATTGATTATGCAATCACTGAACCCATTATCCTCATACCAATAAATTCTCTTACTTCCTTTCCTTTTATAATGATTGTGAGCAAAATTAAAATCACCTTCCATGGATGGATATTGAACATGGGATCAACCTCTTCTAATTTATTTTTCCTTAGCACCATAAATCGTCGTCATAAAGAAAGATTTCTTCCCACCCCTAACACTACACCAAAATGGGATATTTGTGAGTGTTGTTAGTAGTCAGAAATGACATTTATAACTTCTATTTACCGTCATAATTTAGAGGGTAAAAAAAGAAAAATTATAAATCCTAACAGCGGTCACAAATATTTATAACCCCTATGGCGATTATGACTGGTGACCCCAATTTGTAACTGCTGTTTGTAACTACTTTCAACAATTACGAAGATAATATTTGTAACTGCTATTAGCACTTACGAATTTTATATTTAAAACTATTGTCAGCAGTTACGAATCTAATATTTGTAACTGCTCACAGAGGTTATAAAATTGGCAATATTGAAAAATTTGTGACTGCTATTAGCAGTTACAAAGGTTGAACTTATTAAATGTGGCAAGAGTTGTTACAAATATCTTTATATTTTCACAAAATGATGAAATGATGAGTAGAATAAAAAAAAGTAAACTAAAATAAATAAGTAGATGAAATGTCATGAACATGTACCAAGTCTAAAAAAATTCGACAACATTTCATTTATATTTATGACATTCCAAATATTCAGTGCATATAAACTGGTTTAAACTTAATTTAACATCAAACAAATCCTTCTTGGATGCCAAGTACAAAATGAACATAGGATAATGAAAGAGTTGGCGCTTGCGTTCAAATAAGAAATAATATAATAAACACCTTTTTAACCCAAATTAACCTGAATCATGCAACTAGGTGTGATTGCAACAATATGAAATCATGCACAAGATATTCAACACACAAAGTTTAAGGAAAAATCCCCCACAGGGGCAAAACCATTTGTATATCACTATAATTTGTAAGAGAAACGGCTTACAATCGGATTACACTGAAATACAAGTTTTTGACTAAGAATTACCCTCAGGTATCGGATTCTGTAGTGGCGGCTGGAAGACTCCCTTTCCAGTAAGGTTGGCGGCTGGAACTATCCCTGTCCAGTAGGGCTGCAATGAAGAGGAAGGAACGGTCCACTTCACAAAGGGTTGAACAACAGCAATGGTATTCTTGGGTTACCAGAATTGATTCACAATAGGTTTGGAAGTTGTGTGAATCATGGGTATGAATCAATGGACTCAAATACCATGAAGGCCTTAGAGTTTATCTACTCTGGAAATCATGTATAAGCCTTAAGAAAACCAACTCCCCGATCGTGGTATAAATAAGAATTCATTTGCCCTAAAAATCTCCACACGATCTGTTCGTGGTTATCCAGGGCGGACCGGTCCGGGCCTTAGGCGGATCGGTCCGATGGCAGACCGGTTCTTTTAATTTGAGGCTGATTCGGTTCGCATTCGGTTCGGTGCTCACTGGCTTCAATGTGCAAGACGGATCGGTCCGTCAGGGAGGCGGATCGGTCCGGAAGCGGATCGGTTCTTTTAATTTCTTGGCGGACCGGTCCGGGCTGTTAGCGGATCGGTTCCTTTTTCATTGAGGCGGACCGGTCCGGCTGACTGGATTTCTGATTCCTTCCTTGATTCGATACTCGGATTCCGTTGATGACGATATGGACATGAATTTCTTCAACGGTGTTACGGCTAATGATTTGTGCCCTTGATGTTCCTAGATGTTCCTACTTGTTATGAAATCTTAATAAAAAGAGTCCTAATGACTAAATATATAGGCTAAGGGTCGTTTAGAAGAGTCTCCAAAACAAAAAACTCTTTTGGCTAAAAGATAAGCACAAAATAAAAATCCTGTATCTGCCAATTTGTCACACTTAGGAAGCGTGACTAATTTCGTAACGGATCTGGATAAAAAATAATGGCACAACACTTCGATGACATGAAATGTCATGAACAGGTAACGAATCATTATTAACCTAGACTAGGGGTCACCACGTGGTTGATACGCTTTGTGAAGTCTAGGTATATAAACCGTGGGGGGTATTGATGTGGTGGCATCCTCCCTCGGGTACTTGGAGTATGCTAGCTGAGCAACTTCAATGAACTCAAATTTTTATATGCGATATCGACTTGTGCTTGTGTTGTTTTCCATGAAGTGTAAACACCTAGATTTAGACATTTGAATACTACATATATTGGGTATGCCATGCGTATACCTGCAAATAATAAAATATAGTTGGATTCAGAATTATTGTCATCAATATCTTTTAAGGCAAAGGTGTAATTAAAAATAAACATGGTTTCAATCCATGTATGAAGATCCAAGACAAGTGAATATTTTCAAGAGGTGCGACGAAACATGGTTATCAAGAGATGTCGTATTAAACTAACAAGTTGCATTGAATGTTTAAATTATTAAACAAGTTTTGCTTTGCTTCCTCTACTTGCTTTGCTTCACCATGATAGCCCGTGATTAAAGAGGATACCATAAATATCATAAACAAGTTTTTTTAACGAGAAAACATTAAAAAGGGTTGCACCTTGTTCATCCCGAGTTTGAATTGCATCACAAATTTGTTTTGTCATGTCAAAAAGTGTTAAGTTTTGATGCAGACACCCCTCACCAAGAACAACCTACAAAAAGACATTTAAAAGATTATTCAGGAAGAAGCTGAATAAAAACTAGAAAGTAGCATACTCCTAATAACAACAAAAAATCAGGACTGTGAAGGGAAAGGACTGCAAATCATGTTCGAATGTGACTGCATAGTGCATTCCAAGGCAACGTGTGATGCCTTTCGGCCCATGAGCCGGATTAAATAGTAGTAATGGAAAGCATAATAATTTAGTGAGATATTGGTGAAGAAGTAAACATACACAGAAAAAAGGCAACAAGTTTTGGTTTTATTTTTTAATTTAATTTTTATTTTATTTTCATGGAGGGGTGGGGGAGACTCAAATATGTCACAATTTTTTTGTAGCACTGCAACTGCTCATTGAAACTTTGCTACAAGAAATTGGATGAACATGAAATAAGTTATAAAAAACATGACTCTATCGAGGTGGTATGGATTGTGTGAATCAACTAGATTACCTTCTCTACTGAGAGTGCGTCAGTGCAGACGTTGCTAATGAGTTGGGAATTGGCCTAAATATAAGGAAGAAAATAAAAAGGTTTTCGTATTCTTTCTCAAATAAGTTCAACTGTCTTAAAAATAAAAATTAGACTTCTAATCGTTTTTACAATATCACTCTAAAATAAGGTATACAAGACAAAATCTAGCAAAATTATGTTAAATGTTACTAAAGAGGCCAGTTTGGATAAGTATAATCACTGTAAAGCATTCGTGTTTGATGTTATCCCTTCACCAGGGACGGAGCTATTCAGGGCCCAGTGGGGGCTTGAGCCCCTACTGTTTTTTTTAAAAAAAATAATAGAAATGCAGGTACATAAAAATGTTTGGCGCTGCATGATCTTCAGTAGCTAAATCGGAACTGGTTCTTGGGTATTGTGGATTTAATGTTTGGTTTGTTGGATGGTTATGGGAGTGGTTGTTTAGAGGTGTTGTTGGTGGCTTTACTGTTTTGAGCTATGTTTGGCTATGGAGGTTGAAGATGTTGTAGAGATTCTCTCTCCCCCATCAAAGCGGCAGATGTTGTCTTGAAAATAAATGGGTACGTTTTGTTTAATGTTGTTGTTTGAACTGAGATGATTCTCATTGGCTAAAGTTGCGGTGGCTCAAGTGTTCGAGAATGCTCTAGGGTAGGAAATGGGTTAGCAGGCTAGTCTATTTCGAGAATGCAGTGTAGTTTTTTTTATATAAAATATTAAATTTGAGTTTTGTTTGTTGTGTTTATTTAGTATATATGTTAAATTTGTTTGATTGGTTGGGTTTGCATTGATGTTTTGCTATTAATTTTATGAACCTAATTTAATGAATCTAATTTTATGTTATGCTATTAATTTTGGAGGATATTTTTGTTAAATAATTAAAAGTATCCTTAAAAAATTCGACTTGGGAGCTCCTGCCCTTGAACTCTCGGAAATCATCGTTAAATTAGCCCTCACTAATGAGAATTTCTGGCTCCGCCCCTGCCCTTCACAATATACCAAAATTTATCTTTTAACATATACTTATAGTAAAAATAGAAACTATATTTCGTATTTTTATCATGAACATTAAGCAGAATCAGAGATACCTCCAATAATGACAAGGTCGTCCAACTTCAATGCAATGCATTGACACATCCAACAAAGTCCCATCTAAACAGAAAAAGGGATTAAATTAAATGGTTTCTTTTGCATTTATCATTTCAAACCTATGATTCGCATTTTTTGAGCACCCAAACCCAAGATCTAAAATCAACAAAAACAAAACCAAACCTGATATGCTTATTAAGTTTATACTAATTTTAATTTACCGAAATCTCCATCAAACAAAGTCGGAAGAGAAACATCTGGTCCAAAAACCCAAATATGGTCAGTCCAGTTCACTATATCCCAGATCCGTCCGAAAAAATGATTAGACTTATTTGTTTATGTTTGAAAAATCATATATGTATACTATTTATTTTTTTATGGTTTAGAAATACAGATGGTTCATTATATGTATGTTTTTTTTGCAAACTCCATTGTTGGCCATTTGTATGTATGCTCTATTTGTTTCATTATTACTCAGAATTTATGAATACATGTGTATGCTTTGTTTCATTAGTTCTGGTTTATGAATATAAATGCTTCGATTTATAACATTAATCATAAATTATACATATTCCTTGGACACATGCTTTGTATAACAACAATAATTTGTATAAAAGAATTGAAGCAATGCTCATGAGTACTTTATATCGCTGCAAATTAGTATATCACTAAGTAAAGATATAATATGTTTATTGAAGTCAAAATAAACAGCGTAAATAAATCGAAATAACCCAAAACAAAACCCATGTATTGAAATCAAAATATACATCGTAAATTTAAATCAAAATATTAAAGAAACGAGTTTAGGGCTTACCGAAATGGATGAAGAAAGGGAGTTTAACAGTGAAGAGATAGAGGGGAGAGCGGAAGCTTGAAAAAGGAGAAAGGGGGAAAAGGGATCTTGAAAAGGAGAGAGGAGAGAGAAACGGGAAATTAAACCTATGCCAAAACTATAATGATAAATTTATGACCGCACCGGTCACAAATTTCTGACTGGAGTCACAAATTAAGTCTTAGAGTAAAATTTGAGACTTCTACGAGTAGTTACACATTTGTGACTACTAATAGCAGTAAAAAATTAAGTCTTGAATTAAAATGTGTGACTTTTCATAGCAGTTACAATTTTGTTCCTACTCATAAGAGTTATAATTTAAACTTACTGATAAATTTGTGACTAGTTGTGGCAGTTACAAATTTGTAACTGCTTATAGAAGTCACAAGTTAATCATATGGAAAGATTTTTTTACTGTAATTAATAGTGACAAACCAATTGACTCAAATTTTTTATTACCTAAAGATTTTATCACTCCTAATGGAAATTACAAATAATTTTATGATTCCTCCCAGAAGTGATAAGTTTGTCACCCCCATAAGCACTCATAAGAAAGCAGTCACAAAATTAATATTTTTGTTTAATTTTATTCTAATCTTACTTTTCTTGGATTCAACGTATGCGATTCATATTTGGAATATTCATATGAGGTAATAATTTAATTTTGAGTAGTAGACTTGAATTAAATTGTGATTTCTCCATAAAATTATTTAGTGTGATTTTTAATCACAATATCTAAATTGTACCAACATCTCATATGTCCAGAATATCTGTGCTCTTTTTCTTTTCTTTTTTAACTGTTTAATAAGAATATCTGTGCTCTTTTTCTTTTCTTTTTTAACTGTAAATCAAAGAGCTAATACAGTTTATTAATCTTTTCCTCAAAAATTCATATTAACGGGAATTGAACAGTGATTGGAGGCTCATGGTTGGTCCGTGGACACATCACTATTAAAAAACTCCTTAATCCATCTATCATTATACATAATCATTTGTATTCTAATGTTCTTATCACCATCCCTACAGTTATCCTACATAAGGCAAGAGATTTTTGATGCAAATTCATCAAGGCAAATATTATTTATGCAATCACTTAATCCATTATCCTCATACCAATCAATTATGTTACCTCCTTTGCTTTTATAATAATTGTGAGCAAAATTAAAATCAGACAAAATTTTCCATTGATGGATATTGATAATGGGATCAACCTCTTCTAATTAATTTTTCCTTAGCACCATAAATCGTCATCATAAAGAAATATTTGTTCCCACCCCTAATATCCACCTTATCCATCACATCAAATATTTAACTAAACTAGACGAATCATATTATTTTTCAAAGCTATCCAAATTCTGCCCGGACCATCGACTAGGGCATTATGAATACAATACCAGTGATGGAAAATATTATGCCTATTTATAATTAATAATAAATTTTCCAATCTCTCTTTGTTTATGAAGGTTATCGAAAACCCTTATATTGCATGCAACACCCTATATTTTGGGATCAAATTTAAACTATTATTAGATAAATTTTCATAATTATTTATAAAAATTTATTTGTGAATTAAAAACTAATTTTTTGGGATATAAGCAATTTTACTGAATTTTTTTAAATAATGTATGGATTCAATATGTCAATTGTGAGACATATTTAAATGAACTTATTTTTGTTGAAAATTAATAATTAAAGTCCGAAATTAATTTATTAATTTCATAAATATTAAATTTAGAAATTATGAATTTTCCATTTATGTGGACTTTATAAATATTGGATAATTAATTAGGCACGTGATAAATAAAAATATAAAGGATTGGGTTGTCCCTATATGTTAGTCACTTGATGGTTAGTGGGATTAGTGGAAGACTTTAAATAAAGTCTTATCTCGACTAGGATTTTGGCCCTCTTCCCCTTATAAATAGAGGAGACCTATGTAACACCCCGTATTTTCATGCATTTAATATTTAATTAATTCGGGAATTCAAAATTACTTGTGTGTCATAATTTTAATTGAATTAATTATGGCAAAATATAATTAAATATTAATCGGAGAGTGAATGGTTAATATTTAGGGAAATTTATTTACTAAGTGAATAGTAATAATTTATTTAAGTCATTTCGAGTGTTAATGACGGGGTATACACTTATCTCAGCCCGGGAGTCGGTATAGACTAAATTGGGTGTGAGATAAGGATTTTTATAAATTAATTCGGATGCCAATTTTGAGTTTACGGTTGAGTCCGAATGCGCCGAGATAGTCGGAAAAGTGTACCCGAGGGTAGTAAACGGGTCACGGGACGTTTTTAGACATAGCGGGGCCCACACGGGGGCATTTGGGTCACTTGGGCTTGGCCCATTAGGCAAAAAATGGGATTTAGGCTAATTTAACAATTATAAGATATAATATAACGGCTGATGTGAGTTTAGAAAAAGGCTTGGTGGGTTAGGAAACCCTAATAACAGTTAGAGGCAAATTTGGGGATCACAAGAGAGCCAAAGAGAGTCATCCTCAACCTTGGACATTCATCTCCAAAATCAGTCTCTACGAAACCTAAGGCAAGTGGTTAACTTGGTGTAGTATTGAATCTGTTTTTCAATTCATATTTATGCGATTTGGTTGATTAAAATTCGTTTTGGGTGTTAATGGCATAAACATGGGGTTTTGAAAACCAATAATCTGATTTACGAATTTGGGTAAGGATTCATGTAAAATCTGATAGTAGTAACTTGATATATATCTGGTAGAATATAATTTGGATAACTAGAAACGAATTTAAGGAAGAAATTTGAGGTTTGAATAGGTTAAAGGTTAAAGATAGATTTTTCCCCAAATTATGAAATCGGTCGATAATGGACGAATTAATAATGGTTGTGGACATCATGGGGGTCCCTAATGAGGTTTCTAACATGTATTATTGATAAGAAGGCTTGAGGTTGCTGTTAGAAAGAATTAGGGTTTCGAGGTTTCCGTCCATGGCTGAATCTGTCTTCGCGAAGAAGACGAAGACCTGCTCGATCGATCGATCGAAGGTGTGGGGTCGATCGATCGAGGGTCGGCAGATTTTGACAGCTTCACCCAGTCATGTGTATAAAAAGGAAAATTATATTATAAAATCTATCATGTTATAATTATTGAGAAATTTATACATGAGTTAAATCTAATTAATTGTGAATAACATTAATTAGGATTTGAGGGAGTTTTTGTGTGACACGTCATGGTTAAAAGTAACTAGAGTTTGGAGGAAATTAGGAGTGTCACACTAAAGTTAAATTTTTATTTAGGTAAGGGCTAAATAATTTAGAGTCGGGGATTTAGACTCGGGTGAGGTTATTTCGGGCTATGAGAGTAAGTCCAAATTTATGGTGGGAGCGACACCAAAAGTAACTTAATTAATTAATGTGCAAATTAATTAACAATTAGAGTTGGACCATAAACTCTTAATAATTTAAATGGGCTTGTGTTACGAATTTAGTACACGGCATAGCCGGGATATTTTATATATATATATATATATATATATATATATATATATATACTAGGGTATGCCCGTGCCTGAAGGCACGACGCAAATTTTACAAGTATGTAATCGCAAAACGACAAAAATTTCTAAAATACGTAATTTAAAAACGGAAAATATTCCATTCCCCTACAAAACAGTGTAATTTTAAAACAAATTGATCATAATTTTCAAAATCGTGTGCGTTGACTCCAACACGCATGCCTACAACATTTCTTGAATCTTACATGACCAATAAATATTAGACAAAAAGATAAAAAATTGTATGTAAATAAAATAATATTTAACATTTATTGTAGATAAATATAATAATATTTTACATTAGTATAATAAAAAATGTTAAAAAAATGGCTGCTAAAATATTAACTGAACATGGGTGCTAAAATGTTAAAAAAATGTATATATATAAATAAATAAAGATGCCGGTTGTAAGGCAGATGCATTAAAACAACTTGCACGCATCATTATAGCAACTAAAACCAAATGTGGTATAAGTACTACACATCACCTCTAAAGATATTGTACTAAAAGCAAAAGTAATTAAAAGATTCTGGAACATAAGCATTACACATCATTTCAACTTTTACATCACCGCCTTAATCAATAAAGATTAGCTGGACAAAGATTCTCTTGTTCTTATTAAACATAATTTTTAATGTATTGAATATTAGTCAACAACCAATTGTCATTACAAATGAGTAACATAAAAATCACAAACAAAATTTTAAGATCTGTAAGGAAAAAACACATTTAAATTTTATCTTATTATTATTTTATTATAATCGAAACATAGTACCACAATAACCCTAAATAGTATTGGTACCTGACATCTCACACAAACAACCCTTGATTTTTACTCAAAACCCAAAAAAACTGCCTACATGCTTGATATTGCAACCATAAACAATATTGGTAAAAAATAATGAGTCCCACTATATCCATTCCAAACTAACATTCCCCCACTCCACTTTAATGTGAAAAGACTTTTAATACCCCCAAAATTCATTCACTTAATCCAAAACTCATAACTTTCTCTATTTTGATCCAAAAAGGAGAAAAAAAACCTTTTAATCTTTTTTTATTTGTCTAAATACTGTATTTTAATAAAATTGTATTTTTACAAAAATGTCTTTAGGGATTAAAAAAAAAGAAAATAGTTTTTGTAAAAAAAAAAAAGCTACTGTTTTTTCTTTTTATAAAAAACATTTAATTTTTAAAAACACTCAAAACCGTTTTGAAAAGTTTGTATAAAACACTAAAACTCTTTTCAATATAAAAAATGTTTATTTAAAAAAAATGTTTTAAAAAACAGTTGTATAAAAAATTGTTTCAACTTTATATAACCATTTTAAAAATTAAAAAAATTATTTCCACTGTTATATAAACGGTCAGACCACATATATATACCGCTGGCGTGAACCATCTTTTCGTATATATTGGTCCGTGCCAGCGGACTGACCGCCTATACATACCACTGACGCAGACCATTTTTTTTTATAGAAACAACAGTTCATTGTTTTTAACAGTGGAAACAATTTTTTTTACTTTTATAAACGGTTATATAAAGTTGAAGCAACTTTTATACAAATTTCTTTTTTAAAGATTTTTTTAAATAAACATTTTTTGTATTCAAAACGGTTTTGAGTGTTTTTAAAAATTAACTGTTTTTTACAAAAAGAAAGAACTGTAGAGTTTTTTTTATAAAAAGCATTTTTTAACCCCTAAAGACATTAATGCACAATAGTATATGTATATATTAGTGTATTGAACGAAAACTCTACATTATTTTGATTGTATTTTACAAAAATAATTGTTTTATGAAAAAAAAACAAATTGCACATTATATATATACAAAACTTATGTTATTTTTTTTAAAAAAATGGACGGAATGTTGACTTTATCTTTAAAAAACGTTTTTTTTAAATAGATAAAGAACTCTATTTTATAATTAAACAAAACTTTGTTCAACTGTATTTATAAAGAGAAAAACAGTAAAGAGGGCATCACCGCATCACAACGGATACAACCTCATGATCTATGGTGTCTGTGTGTGTAAAAGATGAGATCTTACCAACAACATTTTATGCCAAAACCATTCTTCGTAAGTACTTGACCTGTGACCAAGCCAAATGACCGGAATGGAGAGAGAAAATAAATAAAAAAACAAATATATAAGAAAATGATTAATACTCAAAACTACGAAAGTAAGATCAATATTTTTTTTATGTATTTACAATTTGAAAAGTAGTACATCTTAGAACATCATCTCTATAGAATCACTAAATTACCATACAGCCTCGCACCTTCCTCTTCGGCTTTTTGCAAACTTCTGGGTCTTGTTTCTACAAATTTACACGGAATGCAAAGATTTGCACATTATCACCCTCGTATGAGGCAACTCTTACACCTTCTGAAATTGAACTTGGACTATTAAAGCCCCAAGAATGCTATCAACTCACCCGTCAAGACCGGGACTTGTTGGGTGGTATACATTCCTTATTACCATTTTTTTGGCAGCGAAAGCAGTTGTCTTACCAATACATGTGACAGAATTACCCCACCGTTCTGATTCTGGGATAAGATTAACCCAGACACGAAGTAGAGAAGGCGATGCCACAACAACAACAGGGCAGCAAGTGTCTGTTCAAAAAATAAATGAAAGAATAAATGAGTTCCATTGCACATAATTTACATCCTCAAAATCAATGAATATGAGACTTCTTAGAAATTAGGGAAAAAGTGGCACAAAAGTAAACTTTGCCAGCATCAAACTTTGTACCAATTTAGCCCTAAAGTTACCGGAGCAAACACCACATACAAAAACATTAACATACAAAAACATTGAGCCCTAAAATAACAAAAAACAAATATATAAAGAGAAAAAGAGAGATAACTATTCACCTGCGAAATTTGGGTTCATCTAATGCCGACAACGATCTTTGATCTAACGCCGACAACAATCGTCGGTTGCGATGGTTTAAGCAAGAGAAAGAGATGGGTTCAAAGTTCGAACCGGCCACAACAAATAGACTGATTAGATTACAGATCTCATAACCCCACAACAAATTCAACAGATCTCATAACCCCGCAACAGATCAAAATAGAAGCCCAACTACATGACTGTACATAGAGAGAGATAGGTTCATAGTTCAAACACTCGTAATGGTTTAAGCAAGAGAAAGAGATGGGTTCAAAGTTCAAACCGACCACAACAAATAGGAGAGTCTCTGAGATCTGTTGGGTGTGTGTGTCACAGAGAGAGAGAGAAAAATTGTTAACGTTTGTGAGAAAGAGGTAGATTTAGAGTTGTTGGGTTGGCCAAACTTTAATGGAAGGAAATAGTACACAATGGGTGTTGTTTCATGAAAGTAGTACATAATGGTTTGAATAATTAAATTACATAATGGTTCAAATGGTACACACGCAGCATGGGTGAGAGGCTCGAGATGGATTTTTTGGACCATCAGATCTTTGTGTAGCAGCATAGGTGTGAACAAATTCATAGAAGTAACTTTGAACATATTATTACCCTCTATTTTGAATTGGGATGTAAATTTAATAATTGAAAAAGAGGGGGAAATTAAATATTTGAGGGATAAAATTGGTAATGTAAGAAAAAGTAATCTAGATGACATCATCAACGAAACTTATGACATACATAAGTTTTCTACTTTATTATATATATATATATATATATATATATATATATATATATATATATATATATATATATACGGGATGTTGTAGTATATATATATGGTGTGTACATTAATATCAGTGGATAGATATTATTATTATTATTATTATTGTTATTATTATTATTATTATTATTATTATTATTATTATTATTCTCTAGTGCTATAGGGGGAGGTTGCGCGTAGTGGATGAATCCCCTAGCTTGAGGAGTAGGGCGAGTATATCCTCAGGTCATAGCGTCCGTTATATGGGTGAGGGGCATCTCACTTTCAGGGAAAGAATATGACCGCCTCCAATATATATATATTAACCAAGTTAGGGAGCAATTCTGACTTAGGGTAACTAGGTTATGTGATTTCACCTAGCGGGATAGCACTTTAGAGAATTTATACCCGGTGAGACTTTAATCGGGGAAAATACTATTATTAAACATTATTTCAATATGTTTGTGAATACTGCATTATGACAAATAAAATAATTAGGTAAATAATTATATATGGGATAATTAATGCAAAGTATATGATGTATCATGTGTATAACAGGTGGGAGTGTTATATGGAATTAAAAAGGGAAATGATTTAATTAAGTTGATGTTTATAATAACTTAAAAATCATGATCTAGGGCATACTCGGTTAGAGTAGGTTAATTGCAAGGGGTTACATAAGTGATCAAGTTAGGAGAGTAAGTGACGCGACTGAAAATGTGTCTCAGGAATGCGTTCACTCTAGGCTCAAGTGCAAGCCTGTCGCTCAAGTAATAATCCCAATAAGTCGGGTATCGATCCTCAGGGAAAAAGGACAACAGAGTTGTGATGACGGGAAGAGACGGAGAGACCCTAACTTTGACTCTAAAAAGAAAAGGAAAAATTTATTTGGTTTTGAGATTGATTACAGCTAAATGCGATAATGAAAATAAGAAAAGATGCAACTATACTAATCTACCGAAATTAAGAATGAATGATGATTCGAAACTTTTTGTTTTAAATAATGAGAAGAATAGGACGGGAATACAATCCCCCAACCCTAGTGTAGTGAAGTCATAATATTAATCTTAAATTTATCTGATTGATTTGACCCGGAATTTATTACTCCCAAGCATTATGTATACGAGGTTCAAGCCCGCGTCATACCTAATATGAGGATGAGTAAATCAGTATTGCGATAGTAGCACTCGAATTGCACTCTAAATCATCACGAGTACCCAGAGGCAAACGAGATATAAAGATCTAGAACTGTTGTGTAACTACGCAATACAGTCCTAATCAATCACTAAATTCATCGGATTAATTTTATACACACGCACTAACACATCAGGCTGGGTTCATGTACCCCGGCCTTAGAAAATCTAACCTATCATGATTAAAGTGATGTAAATAATGATTACTGTACAGGTGTTCATGATTACTCTAATTAAAATAGTAATTAGATGTAGAAAAGAATTAGAATTAAGAATTACTCACTAGAATTAATCAAACAATAAATGAAACAATGAATGAAACTAATACTCACAAAAATCACTGAATAAATCTTCAATCTTTGAATTAAAACTGCAATTGTTGGCTAAACTAGGGTTTTTGGAAAAAGAGAGGAAAATCCTACTAATTCTCCGTGCTAATAATAATAATAAATTGGGTCTTTTATACCCTACAACAATTTCGGAGTTCAGCTGCACTAGGAGTCTTTTTAGGAAGAGATAGGATTTGCAAATCTCGAAGCCCCGATCGGTCCGGGCTTGAGGCGGACCGGTCTGCCCCCAAGGCGGATCGGTTCTTTTATTTTTGGGGCGGACCGGTCCGGGGTCGGACCGGTTCTTTTTATTTTGTCCTTCTTCTGTTTGCATGCGATCCGGGGGCTTCTGGAGTTTGGCAAAGCGGACCGGTCCGGCTATTTGACTTTTTTGTTCCTCTTTGACTGCTCATAACTTTTGTTCCGGGATTCCGATTGAGGTGTCGTTTCTTCCTATGTACTCGTAAATGAGATGTCTTCAACTTCTCTTAAGGTACCTCATCCGGATTCCGGGTGGAAATGACACTTTTTCCCTTTTGACTTTTCCTTCTTTCTTTCTTGATTCTTCCGGCTTCCTTCTTTCATTTCTTGACATCAAATACCAGTAGAATCACTACAAAATACTAGAAACTCGTTGTACTCATTAGGATCAGTCAGTAGTAAGATTATGAGATAAATCCAACTCAATTACGTTGTTCGAGCTGCTATAAGTAACTAAATCAAGGGATAAATTAGGAATAATTTATGCCTAATCAGTAAGACCAAGGTAAATTTAATTAAGGCGTTAGCAGTGCACATTAGAGGAGGGGTGAGGACATCCTCAAGGGAGTGCGGCACTAACTAAAATATGGAGAGCATGCATATTTATTTATTACTGCAAGTTAATAATTTGCTAAATGTTTTCAAATGTTTTTGGGTACTAACCCTTGCTATAATTTTTTTTAAAAACCTTTTAGGTGTCCAGCCACAGGGACGCCAGGCTTGACTCAATTTCAGGGATCCGTTGCTGCAGCATATTGTGGATGTTGCTGGGGATTGATAGACGCCTAACTCTTTCATTCTAGTATAGAGACTCCTATTAGTTATTTCAAGCATGTAGCTCACGGTCCATTTAGATTTTGTCATACTTGTTGTGATTGATTACTTGTCATTATTTTATATTTCTTGGATTTTAGGTCGATGGTTTATTCGGTTAGTTATTTAATTGTGTATGGTTGTTTCAGTTAATTAAAATTATATTGTTGCTTTATTTTCCGTATGAGTTTCATTTAAGATAATGAAAGATAAGACTTGACACCAGACTAATTTTCTCACTTAGGTGGTTAGTAATTAAAAAGGCGGCAGTGATGCTAAGAATGATCCAACTGAGAAACCTGTTCTAACTTAATTTAGGACTGATCACCCGGGGTTAATTAGACGGGGTGTCACAGATGGTATCAGAGCATCAGGTTCTAGTGTACTTAAGATCTGTGCGGCTTTCTACGTTTTAGCGTAGCATTCTGTTGTTATAGAGCCCTATTATTAGGACTGTTGATTCATTTTTCCGCTTGTGAGATATCGTATTTCTGCTGTGAATATTTTTGTATAAATTGTGTACTCATACAATTCAATCTATTTCAGATGCCACCGAGGAGACAGAGAGCGGAGAGGGATAAGGCTATGGATGAGGTCAGGGAGGCTGATCAGGAGCCACAGGTACCGCCACCCCCACTTGAGTTGATTTCCACTACCCAAGTGGCAGTGATTGTGGCCCAAGCAGTCGAGACAGCAATGCGAGCTATGGCAACTCACTTTCCACAGCCCCAGCCACCTCCTCCAGTGGCACCACCAGTTCAGGCTTCAGTGGGGCCACCATCTTGGCAGAGAGTTAGGGAGACCTTTCAGAAGGGTCACCCACCTGAGTTTCGGGGGTAACACAGATGTAGTAGAGGCATGTGACTGGAAGAAGAACATTCAGCACCATCTGCGCATGCTGGAGTGTACCGAGGTACAGAAATAGATGCTTGCTACCTTTCGTCTGTCAGGGGGCAGCGTTACAGTGGTGGGAGTCAGTTACCACCACCGAGGAGCGAGATTTAATGACAATAGTAGAGTTCTGGGTGCGGTTCGACCGCAAATACTTTCCACCAGCAGTAGAGACTGAGATGAGAAAGAAATTCAGTGATTTAGTTCAGGGTGACCGATCAGTGGCAGACTACGAGGAAGAGTTCACCCAGTTAGCAAACTTTGTGCGAAATGAGGGGAGTGATGAGGAGCGGAAGAAATTGAGATTTATGGATGGCTTAGCCTGGCAGATCAGACAACATTTGATTGGGAATTCGGCATTGGTGATGTATACAGATGTCGTTAATGTCGCACTTGTACACTGCCAGGATCATCGCTTCCATGCGAAGGGGAGCAAGAGAGCAGGGGAGCCGAGCCAATAGGGCAAGGCAATTTCTAGTGGTGACACATGTGGTGCTCAGCAGTAGACGGGCAGTCAGCAAGGGAATCAGGCTAAGAAGTTTAAGCCTGGTGGGTTCCGACCGGGAGGACAGGGGCAGCCGGGCCCGAATCAGTAGCAACATGTTCCGTAGGGCCAAGGGAACAATGGGGGAAGCCAATAGGGCCAGGGCCAGCCGCGGCAGGGCTAATGGGGCCAACGACAGAGGGATGGTCAGAGACGTTGTTTTATTTATGGCCAGCCAGGACATTTCAAGAGGGAGTGCCCACAGAGGGGCAGAAATCAACAGCAGGAGGCCCAAAAGGGGCAACGAGGGCAGATGCCGCCAGCATCAGCACCTGCCCCACCACAGCACGGACAGATGCACTACGGGCGTGTGTATAACATCCGGGATGTTCCCAATCCCCCAGCGCAGCAAGCACCGCCAGCAGTTGAGGGTATGTTTCTCATTCGTGGTTATGAGGGTAGTATTCTTTTTGATATGGGAGCATCATATTCATTCATTAAGTTTAATTTTGCTAAACGGGTCGAACTACTAGAGACCGCGGGTAGTCTTCGAATGTGTGTAGAGTCGCTAGTAGGCAGCGGGGCTACGATTCACTCGATTTTTCGGGGTGTAGACATTTTGATTTGGAGACTTAGTTTAGCAGTGGACCTCTTAGTATTAGATATGGAGGGATACAATGTCATCTTGGGTATGGATTGGTTGGCAGGTTATCGGGCGACAGTGGATTGCTACGAGAGGACCATCGTGTTCTTCATTCCAGGGTATGAGATGTTCTTGATAGCAATGCCGCTACCTGAGGGAGGGTCACGCACACACTTGTATTACATCGAGGAGGAGACCTCACAGGAGGTGGCGATTCCGTTGGACTCAATCCCGGTAGTGAGGGAGTTTGAGGATGTGTTCCAGGAAATACCGGGGTTGCCACCTAGCAGGGAAATCGAATTTGTGATCGATTTAGCACCGGGAATGAGGCCGATTGCTCGGGCCCCGTACCGTATGACCCCGTCAGAGATGCATGAGTTGAGAGAGCAGATTCAACAACTTCTGGGTCAAGGTTTCATTCGGCGGAGTACATCGTCGTGGGGTGCACCGGTGTTGTTTGTAAAGAAGCAGGATGGCTCACTATGGTTATGCGTGGACTATAGAGAGATGAACAAGGCGACGATACGGAATAAGTATCCATTTCCTAGTATTGATGATCTATTTGACCAGTTGAGAGGGGCGTCTTACTTCTCCAAGGTCGACTTGAGGTCAGGGTATCATCAACTACGTATCCGAGAGTGGGATGTTCCTAAGACCGATTTCCTGTCGCGGTATGGATCTTATGAGTTCAGGGTGATGCCATTCGGGCTCACCAATGCACCGACAGTGTTCATGGACCTTATGAACAGGGTTTTTAGGGAATTTCTCGACCAGTTTGTCATTATGTTCATTGATGACATCCTAATCTACTCTCACACTGAGGAGGAGCATGTAGAGCATTTGCGTATGGTACTACAAACACTGCGAGATCATCAGCTCTATGCCAAATTCGGGAAGTGTGAATTTTGGTTATGGGAAGTACAGTTTCTTGGACATGTGGTGTCAGAACGGGGTATTGTTGTGGATCCGAGTAAAGTATCGGCGGTGAGGGAGTGGGAGCGTCCCACGACACCGACTGAAAAGTGCAGTTTCCTCGGATTGGCCGGTTATTACAGGCGGTTCATCAAAGGATTCTCAAAGATTGCGGGCCCTTTGACGAATCTGACCCGGAAAGGGGTACCTTTCACTTGGAGTGATCATTGTCAATTAGCTTTCGATGAGTTAAAGGACAAGTTGGCATCTGCAGCCGTGCTTGCATTACCGAAAGGAGGATTAGAGTATCAGGTTTACACTGACGCATCCTTACAGGGACTTGGGGGTGTGCTTCAGCAGGAGGAAAGGGCTGTAGCTTATGCGTCCAAGAAGCTAAAGCCCCATGAGAAGAATTACCCCACTCACGACCTGGAGCTAGCAGCGGTCATTTTTGCTTTGAGGATATGGAGACATTATCTTCTCGGAGAGCAATTCACGTTATTCACGGATCATAAATCACTTCAGTATCTCTTCACACAGAAGGATCTGAATATGAGACAAAGGCGATGGCTAGAATTCGTGAAGAACTACCAATTTGATATTCAGTATCATCCTGGTAAGGCTAATGTGGTAGCAGATGCATTGAGCCGGAGACCAACTGGGGAAATATCAGAAGTCTGGAAAGCGAAGTGGAGAGAACTTCGATATGAGGATGATGTAGCCAAGGCTTGCATGTCAGCATTATCCATCACACCTGAGATCATTATTCGGGTTGTGAGGGCTCAGGCAGAGGATCAGACCTGCCGGGATAGGGTGAGCCAGTTACTAGCTGAGAGCAGAGGGTTACTCGATCAACTCGAAGGGAGGCTTACGCCTTAATGGGAGGTTGATTATGCCAGAGGATGAGAAATTGAGGCACGCCGTTATGACAGAGTCCCATGGGTCGAGATTCGCGGTACATCCAGGTGGGGATAAGATGTACCAGGATATGAGGAGGAAGTATTGGTGGGAAGGAATGAAACGAGACATAACAGAGTTTGTTTCGAAGTGTGCCACGTTTCAGCTCGTGAAAGTTGACCACCAGAGACCATCAGGGATGCTACATCCGCTGGAGATTCCCATGTGTAAGTGGGAGAGCATCTCTATGGACTTCATTTCAGGGTTACCTGCATCAAGAAAGGGTCACGATTCCATATGGGTCATTATGGATCGGTTGACCAAAGTGGCCCACTTTCTGCCGGTTCGCACAGACTTTGAGACAATGCGATATGCGTAGCTGTTCATAGCTGAGATAGTTAAACTGCACGGGGTATCGGTTAATATTATGTCTAACAGAGTCAAGATCTTTGTGGCTCACTTTTGGCAGAGCTTCCAGGAGGCCATGGGCACGGAGTTACGTTTGAGTATAGCCTATCACCCACAGACTGACGGGCAGACTGAGAGAGTAAATCAGATGCTGGAAGATATGATAAGAATGTGCATATTAGACTTTGGGGAAGGATGGGAGAAATATCTTCCTTTCGTAGAGTTCGCATATAACAACTCTTACCAATTCACGATCGGTATGGAACCATTCGAGGCACTATACGGGAGACCTTGTCATTCACCCGCTTGTTGGTTAGAGGTGGGGGAAAACAAACTATTGGGGCCGGAGATTGTTCAGGAGACATCTTCCAAGATAGAGCTAATCCGAGGGAGGATTCGAATAGCTCAGGATAGGCAGAAAAGTTACGCTGATGCTTCACGGAGACATGTGGAGTTGGAGGTTGGGGATCAGGTGTTGGTCCGGGTGTCCCCTATGAAAGGGGTGATGAGATTCGGCAAGAAGGGTAAGTTAGCACCAAGGTACGTGGGACCTTTCCCTATTATAGATCGGGTGGGGCCAGTAGCCTACAAGATGGGATTGCCAGAGCACCTTCAGCGGATACACGACGTGTTCCATGTAGCATCGCTGAAGAAATATAGCCGGAGCGAGAGGGCTTTCTGGCACATTCCACTCGAGGAAATTGATTTACAGCCAGACATCTCATACGAGGAGAGACCGGTGGGTATTCTGGACCATAGTGAGTGGAAGTTACGATCCAAGCTTGTTCCACTAGTTAGAGTAAAGTGGGGTCATCACAAAGTTGACGAGTCTACCTGGGAGCGGGAGGAGGATATGCTGGAACAATATCCAGAGCTTTTCACCACAGGTACGACATAATTTCGGGGACAAAATTCCTTTGTAAGGGGGGAGTATGTAACCCCCCGTATTTTCATGCATTTAATATTTAATTAATTCGGGAATTCAAAATTACTTGGGTGTCGTAATTTTAATTGAATTAATTATGGCAAAATATAATTAAATATTAATCGGAGAGTTAATGGTTAATATTTAGGGAAATTTATTTACTAAGTGAATAGTAATAATTTATTTAAGTCATTTCGGGTGTTAATGATGGGGTATACACTTATCTCAACCCGGGAGTCGGTATAGACTAAATTGGGTGTGAGATAAGGATTTTTATAAATTAATTCAGATGCCAATTCTGAGCGTGCAGTTGAGTTCGGATGCGTCGAGATAGTCGGAAAAGTGTACCCGAGGGGTAGTAAACGGGTCACAGGACGTTTTTAGACATAGCCGGTCCCACACGGGGGCATTTAGGTCACTTGGGCTTGACCCATTAGGCAAAAAAACGGGATTTAGGCTAATTGAACAATCATAAGAGATAAGAGAATGGCTGATGTGAGTTTAGAAAAAGGCTTGGCGGGTTAGAAAACCTTAATAGCAGTTAGAGACAAATTCGGGGATCACAAGAGAGCCAAAGATAGTCTTCTTCAACCTTGGACATTCATCTCCAAAATCAGACTCTACGAAACCTAAGGCAAGTGGTTAACTTGGTGTAGTATTGAATCTGTTTTTCAATTCATATTTATGCGACTTGGTTGATTAAAATTCGTTTTGGGTGTTAATGGCATAAACATGGGGTTTTGAAAACCAATAATCTGATTTACGAAGTTGGGTAAGGATTCATGTAAAATCTGATAGTAGTAACTTGATATATATCTGGTAGAATATAATTTGGATAACTAGAAACGAATTTAAGGAAGAAATTTGAGGTTGGAATGGGTTAAAGGTTAAAGATAGATTTTTCCCCAAATTATGAAATCAATCGATAATGGACGAATTAATAATGGTTGTGGACATTCTGGGGGTCCCTAATGAGGTTTCTAACATGTATTATTGATAAGAAGACTTGAGGTTGCTGTTAGAAAGAATTAGGGTTTTGAGGTTTCCGTCCATGGCTGAATCTGTCTTCGCGAAGAAGACGAAGACCTGCTCGATCGCTCGATCGAAGGTCTGGGGTCGATCGATCGAGGGTCGGCAGATTTTGACAGCTTCGCCCAGTCATGTGTATAAAAAGGAAAATTATATTATAAAATCTATCATGTTATAATTATTGAGAAATTTATACATGAGTTAAATCTAATTAATTGTGAATAACATTAATTAGAATTTGAGGGAGTTTTTGTGTGACACGTCATGGTTAAAAGTAACTAGAGTTTGGAGGAAATTAGGAGTGTCACACTAAAGTTAAATTTTTATTTAGGTAAGGGCTAAATAATTTAGAGTCGGGGACTTAGACTCGGGTGAGGTTATTTTGGGCTATGAGAGTAAGTCCAAATTTATGGTGGGAGCGACACCAAAAGTAACTTAATTAATTAATGTGCAAATTAATTAATAATTAGAGTTGGACCATAAACTCTTAATAATTTAAATGGGCTTGTGTTAGCCGGGATATTTTATATTCATATATATATATATATATATATATATATATACGGGATGTGGTAGTGTATATATATGGTGTGTACATTAATATCAGTGGATAGATATTATTATTATTATTATACTCTAGTGTTATAGGGGGAGGTTGCGCGTAGTGGATGAATCCCCTAGCTTAAGGAGTAGGGCGAGTATATTCCCAGGTCATAGCGTCCGTTATATGGGTGAGGGGCATCTCACTTTCAGGGAAGGAATATGACCACCTCCAATATATATATATATATATATGTATATTAGCCAAGTTAGTGAGCAATTCTGACTTAGGGTAACTAGGTTATGTGATTTCACCTAGTGGGATAGCCCTTTAGAGAATTTATACCCGGTGAGACTTTACTTGGGGAAAATACTATTATTAAACATTATTTCAGTATGTTTGTAAATACAGCATTATGACAAAATATATAATTAGGTAAATAATTATATATGGGATAATTAATGCAAAGTATATGATGTATCATGTGTATAACAGGTGGGAGTGTTAAATGGAATTAAAAAGGGAAATGATTTAATTAAGTTGATGTTTATAATAACTTATAAATAATGATCTAGGGCATACTCGGTTAGAGTAGGTTAATTGCAAGGGGTTACATAAGTGATCAAGTTAGAAGAGTAAGACCTAGGTAAATTTTATTAAGGCGTTAGCAGTGCACATTAGAGGAGGGGTGAGGACATCCTCAAGGGAGTGAGGCACTAACTAAAATATGGGGAGCATGTATATTTATTTATTACAGCAAGTTAATCATTTTCTAAATGTTTTCAAATATTTTTAGGTACTAACCCTTGCTATAAACTTTTTTAAAAACCTTTTAGGTGTCCAGCCACAGGGACACCAGGCTTGACTCAATTTCAGGGATCCGTTGCTGCAGCATATTGTGGATGTTGTGGGAGATTGATAGACGCCTCACTCTTTCATTCTAGTATAGAGACTCCTATTAGTTATTTCGAGCATGTCGCTCACGGTCCATTTAGATTTTGTCAGACTTGTTGTGATTGATTACTTGTCATTATTTTATATTTCTTGGATTTTGGGCCGATGGTTTATTCGGTTAGTCATTTAATTGTGTATGGTTGTTTCAGTTAATTAAGATTATATTTTTGCTTTATTTTCCGCATGAGTTTCATTTAAGATAATGAAAGATAAGACTTGGCACCAGACTAATTTTCTCACTTAAGTGGTTAGTAATTAAAAAGGCGGCAATGATGCTAAGAATGATCCAACTGAGAAACCTGTTCTAACTTAATTTCGGACTGATCACCCGGGGTTAATTAGGAGGGGTGTCACGACCTACACCATCTAGGATAATCTCATAACACACTACTTCTGAGGTAGGAGAGAAAAACTTAAATTCCTTTTATTTGTATTTTCCCATAAAAATTATGGGAACACAAGAAGATAATTTATGGGTTGTTCCTCAAGGGATTCAAAGAAAAAATTAATAGGAGCATTCAAGTTACTTTTTTCCAATCAACTGCAATGGACAAAGGTTGGCTTTTTGTTCATAGTTATATATAACAATTAATTTTGTAAAAACATGAAGATTCAAGATCCTTTTGTTAAGAACAATTGTATTCGTGATTAATGTATTCGTGATTAATATTAGGGTTTTCTTAAGAAAGATTTTACATGTGGTATCCGAGCTAAAGTTTAATATCTCGTGATTTTCCTTATTGATGTTTGTCTACAATGAAATTAACGTTACATTGCATTTGTGTGCCTGAGACATTTCACGACGTTTTAATTTATGTAATTAAATTTGCTTTTAAAATATGTCTGAAACTTTCTGTGATGTTTTTCTTCTATCACCAATATTCACTGGTTTGAATGAATGGTCAAAACTTACTCGGAATTTTATGAAACTCACATGGTTGACTAAAAATGTCGAAATAATCAAAACCCATTATGTACAATGACCACGGCCTTACTTTTTTGTTTTGACGTCATTTAGACCCTTAAAATTATTTTTGCTAATAATTTTTGCAAAAATAATGTTGACGTCAATATCTCACTCCAGAAAATTCTTTTTTAAATTACGCAAAAAGTTTTTGTTTTCTGGCGTGTTTTACTTCGATTCTATAATGAAAACTCATTTTTGCCATTTTTGACAAAATTCATGTACTATGTGATTTTCTCCATACCTGGGCAACTCTGTTTTGAGGCATTTAAGCTATTGTTTGTTTTAATACCCCTTAGTTTTATGGCTTATAAATTTAGGAATTTATTAAATTTAATTGAGATAGATTAATTTAATATTAATCCAAAAATTTATTTTAAATATTTACTAGCGTGACGAGAGTTAATAATTATTGAAAAATTATTGATTTTTTAAATATTACTTATTGACTAGAGTAATATGTAGAATTGAATTTATTAAAATTGTCACGAGGGAATAATATGATAATTATGGAAATTAAGTCGGGACGCACTTGTGTCGTGTCAGGATTAAATTATTATTATTAAAAGTGAATAAATTATAAGTCACATGTATGGTCTTTTCGAGTGCGCCAATGTGTCCGAAAGGGCCGAGATAGTCAAAATAATGTACCCGGGGGTTTAGTTCGGGTCTCGGGGCGTTTTTATGCCTAATTGGCACCTCGGGAGGGTATTATAGACCTTTTACATTTTTGGGCAATTAAACCCACGAATTTCCTGAGGATATATCAGCCTTTAGGAGTTGTTTTCTAGGGTTAACAAACACAAAAACAAAGAACGAACATTAGAGAAGGAGTTGGAGAGCTTTCCAAGCAACTCAACGCCAAAGACTCACCCGTTTGCACCACCACCACCACCAAAGCGTTGATCGCGCGACGAGGAATGCAACCATACCTCTCTCTTCCACAAATCAAAAACTCAAATTCCAGGAAAGTTTCTATCTTGCTTTGAATTTAGTTCATGTCTCACCCATGTTAGTTTAGGATTATCAAGAACATGTTTTATGAAAGAAATTGACAATTTAGAGACTTTAAATCGCATGTTTAGAGAAATTTAATATATTATGGACATACCCATCACATGTAGAGGAATACACATGAATTAGTATGAATTTAGTGATAAGAAATCTGGAAAATAATTAGAAGAATGTATGTTTCCTCAAAAATTAGGGTTCTTGAGCATTTTGTCAATTTTACCCCATTAATTCGGCATTGTTGATGAATTTGAACATGTTTCACGTTGGAAATCATGTAGTTAGGTATATACTACCAGTAGTAATGTTTTTTGGGAGTTTGGGCGATATTGATAGAGGTTTTGAGGACTTTTGGTTATGAAATCCATAGGACAGAATATGCAGAATCTGGGAAATATCTGGGCGATCGATCAATCGATCGAGCCCCTCCCTTCGATCGATTGACCTCTTCTGAATTTTGAAGCTTGTTCTTTATTCATAATGATTAACCCTGTGCCACCTTGTGGGAACCCTTAAACATCTTTTATTTACCATAATGGAACTTGAGAAAGACCAGTTGGGTTGTAGGCAAGGTTCGGGTGATACGATTCATATGTGATTTAACCGTGAGGTTTCGGGATTATAAATTTTGTGGGAAATCGTGCATACATTATAGTATATCTTGTGAGAATTAAGGAAGACTTGGACCAATAGAGTAGTGAGGGTGCACCTACTGGTTTTATATTATTTTGAAAGGATACACTTCGAGAGTCGAGAAGTACTTAAGGATTTGTTATACTTAATAGAATATAAAGAGTGATTTACTTATACATAGAACTCGAGCGTTATATGTTACGCATGGCTAGAATAATATTATGGGTCCTGGGCGCACCTAATTTAGAAATGTGAATATTTATATATATATGACTATGTGATTATGCATATTATATATCTGTGAAAAAAAATCATACCCGAGCTACTTGCTATCATGGGGTTTTCCGCATCGGGATAGTCTTATCTCGATTGGGCCTTTATATGGGATATTGACTTGTACCCTAGAACATAGGATTCCTTGGTACAGGCTATCTGATTGATAGTCAGACGGTCCTAAGAGACCTGAGGTTATGTGCCGACCTCTTAGTGACTTGGAACTATGCTTCGCCTCCATTTGTATGTGTTTTGTGTTAAGACAGTTCGAGAGTGATTTCGAACTAGTATTTACCTTAGTTTGAGTGATACGGAGACTTGATAGAAGATTATGCCAACACCATAGATTTTATGTGGGGTGATGTTAGTATATATATATTATATGTGTGACTAATATATATATGTATACCCATATGGAAACTTTCTACTGTGCGTATAAGTAGTTAAGTAATGAATAAATGCTTCAACTTTATTATAAGTGTTCGTGAAGTTTATAACGGTAATGAGTTGTTCTAAATAACATAAGAAATCTTGAAGAGAATGATTTCCTAAAGTAAATATCATAACCTTGCTTTTCACGTGATAAAACTTTATGGAGAATAAGTTAGAGAGACTTAGAAGATTTATTAGTACGATAGACGTGCACACTAGATGAGAGGTGATAATTCTCAATAGAGTGTCGCATACTAACATTGTTGTTGCATTAGCCGGTAAGCATTTTCAATACTTGCTAAACTATTTTTAAAACTGTTTTACACTCGGGCTCTGAACCGTTTTCTGTCTTTTTCTCTCTCTCTCTCTTGTATATATATATGTATGTATTACAGGTGCCCAGCCACAGGGGCGTCATGCTTAGATTCCTTGGAACGGACGCGCTGTAGCTTATGTGGGAGTTGCATGGAATTGCTTAGACGACCCTGTTATTGACTCTACTCTTATTTTAGTTTTGATTAGTTAGGGCATGTGTCGCTTGTTTCCCTATTCAGTTGGAATTGTCAGAGATTTGTGTTTATTATTTAAATTTCAGTATTCTGTACTCTTTGGGTTTTGATTACTGTCAGGATGATTTCATTTATAGTTTTAAAACTTGGTATTGGCTTAACTGAATGGCTGAACTCTTAGGTGTTTATTACCATTCTTCATATTTATGTGATTCTAAAATTTTTAATTATTCAAAAGGTTTTTCATATCTGGATTTAAATAGAATGGAAATAAGGTTTTAAATTGTTTTGACACTTAGCTTAATTATTTAAGGTGCTTAAATTAGAAATTTATTTTATGACAGTGATGCTAGGAATGAACCAACCGTTCATCTTGATTTTAATTTAATAAAGGACTGATTACCCGGTATTTAATTAGGCGGGGTGTCACATGTGGTATCAGAGCATCAGGTTCTAGTGTCCTTTAGGATCTGTGCGGCTTATTATGCTTCCAGCATTGCTTTGTTTGATATAGATCCCTAAGTTTAGGATTGTTGATTTCTGTGGTGAGATTTCGTTCTCCTGTTATAACGTATGTGTATTAGTGAATTCTAATTGCGTTCGAATGTATGCATGTGCCGAGCGATGAAGGATGCCAGACGAGGAAGGTGTCACATTTGTATTTTGATGATTAATTATAGATTACATATATAAGTTGACATTAATGTATGATTAATTGTATTTAAGTTGAGACATGTAAGGAATTATTCATTTGTATTAAGTCAAAGCCCAAACACAGGCTGAGACCATATGTACGAATATTACATTTACATTCGTTAAACTTTATTCTAATGTTCGTTATAAAATTGGATTGAGACGCAACACATGCTAATATCTGAATTCAACAACATTAGAAATGTCTTTTGAAAATTGAATTGTTGAGATTAAGTGCATTAATCATGGCATGAAATATTTTGGCAACAACCACAGATGTCAAAATTATAGGACCGTAATAAATGACTTAAAGGGTAGTATATCTTTATAATCTGAATATTATGTGATGACTAATACAGATTTTGTATATTTGGACTATTTAAAAAATCTTCCAAAATCTATTTAGTCAATAATTCAATATTCGACCATTGCAATTATTGTTGTGTGCATAATTTAATTTGTGAACATTTTCATTAATTTGCAGTTCCCCTTAACCTGTATTCACATGCTCAGTATTATTCCAAATTTGATGGAATTAATTTTTCTGAATGGAATGAGCAAATTGAGTTCCGCTTAGGGGTTCTTGATCTTGACATGACAATTATGTGTGATGAACCCGCTGCTATTACTGATACCAGCAACGAGTATGAAATTATTATCCATGAAGCATGATCTCGATCCAATAGGCTAGCCCTTATGTTTATGCGAATGTGCGTTGCTACTAACGTTAGGACCTCCCTACCTGAAACTACGAAAGTGAAAGAGTATTTGAAAAACAATACGAAATGCTTTCACACTGCTGATAAATCCCTTGCTAGGAAATTAATGGCTGACCTGGCCAATATGAGGTTCGATGGTAATCGAACCATGAACGAGCACATTATAGAGATGACTAATCTGGTTGCTAGACTTAGAGTTTTGGGCATGACAGTGAATGATTCTTTTCTTGTCCAAATCGTCCTAAACTACCTACCTTCTCAGTATAGACCTTTCCAAATCAATTACAGCACAAATAAAGATAAGTGGATTGTAAATCGTTTGCAAACCATGTTAGTATGGGAGGAAGGCAGACTCAAGCAACATAATGTCCATGTGACTAAAGGATAGGTGGAAAATCTCACAGTCAAAGCAGTTAGTTTTAAAAAGAAGTTCGACAATGTCATTAAGAAAGGTCCTGGCCCGTCTCATCAAGTTGAACCATTATCTGATGTGAAGAAGGAAAAGAACAACAAGTGTCACTTCTGTAAAAGTAAATTTCCAAAAGGATTTTCATAAATGAAATGCTTGTTTTAAAAAAGGGGTAAGACTTTTATTTATGTTTGTTTCGAATCAAACCTTATTAATGTTCCTTCTAACACTTGGTGGATTGATTCTGGTTCTATGTGTCACGTTTCTAATTCGATGCAGAACTTCACTTTGATCCGCAAAACAAATCCAAATTATCATTTTCTCTATATGGCAATAAGGTGAAGGCTAAAATAGAAGCTATTGGAGTCTTTCACCTAATTTTAAGTTCTGGATTTATTTTAGATTTGCAAGAGACTTTTTATGTTCCCGCGATTTCTAGGAATTTAATTTCTATTTTCAAACTTACTTTAGATGGATTTATGATTAAATTTAAGGATAATTGTTTTGGTTGAATTAAAAATTATATTAATGTTGATTCTAGATTTTTAATAGATGGTTTACATCAATTGAATATTGAAAATAACTTTTTTGAAACCCTACATCCTAATGTTGGTATGAAATGTACACTTAAAGATGAAAAATATGCTTACTTGTGGAATAAAAGACTGGGGCACATATCCAGGACAAGAATTGAAAGGCTTATTAAAGATAGAATACTCCATAACTTGGATTGGGCCAATTATTATGTATATGTGGACTGTATTAAAGGAAAATAGAACAAACATACAAATAAAGGATCCAGAAGAAGCACCCAACTACTTGAAATAATACATATAGATATATGTGGGCCTTTTGATATTCCATCCATTGGTGGAGAAAAATATTTCATCACTTTTATAGATGATTTTTCACGTTATTACATGTTGTACATGTTGAATGATAAATCCCAGTCTGTGAATGTTAATGAAATATACATAAATGAGGTTGAGAAGCAACGAGGAAAAAAGGTGGAAATCATTATGCCTGATAGAGGTGGTGAATATTATGGTAGATATGACGAGTCAAGGCAACACCCTCTCCCATTTGCTAAACTCCTTCAAAAAATATGTATTAACGCCCAATACACAATACCAGGATCACCTTGGCATAATGATGTAGCTGAAAGGAGCAATAATACCCTTATAGAAATGGTTAGAATTATTATAAGTAGGACTCAATTGCCTATATATTTATTGACACGTGTTTTATTGACAACTGTACACATCTTAAATTGACTTCCTAGTAAGTCAGTTTCAAAAACCCCTTTTGAACTTTAGAAAGGATGGTAACCCAATTTAAAATATTTACGTGCGGGGGGCTGCCCGGTGGAAGCTAGAATTTATAACCCTCATGAAAAGAAATTGGATCCTAGGACATTATCTTGTCATTTCATTAGGTATCCAAAAACGTCTAAGGGATATAAATTCTATTGTCCTAATCATACAACTAGAATAATAGAAACTGGAAATTCTAAATTCATTAAAGAAGGTGGAGTCAGTGGGAGCATGAAAGAAAGGGAGGTAATCATTCAAGAAGTTAGGGTATAAATTATTATACCCCGAATTCATAACGTTCCTATTGTTCCTAATGTATTTGTTGAACCAATCATTGACCTAATCAATAAAAATGAACAATAAGGGAACGATCAACCAATAAAACAACCACATAATGAGACTGCAACAAATGAACCTGTTGAAGCACCATATGAAATGTCATTAAGAAGATCTCAAAGGGACATAAGATTGGAAATTTCGAATGATTATAGAATTTAACATAAGGAATATTAATTATCCAATTTCTTATGAAATAGCTATAAATAGTGATGATTCTAATAAATGGATTAATGCCATAAATGAAGAAATAAAGTCTATGAATGACAACAAAGTTTAGGAGTTGGTCGAATTTCCAGAAGGATAAAAACGAGTTGGGTGTTTGTGGATATTTAAGTCCAAACTTGACTCGAAAGGCAATATCAAATGACTTGAAGCTAGACTTGTTGCCAAAGGTTTTAATCAATGAGAAGGCGTTGATTATAATGAGACCTTATCTCCAGTTTCTAGTAAGGACTCATTAAGAATAATATTTGCTTTGGTTGCTCATTATGATTTGGAATTGCACCAAATGGATGTGAAAATAGCTTTTTATAAATTGGAGTTTAGAAGAGGAAGTATACATGGCACATTCACAAGACTTCATAAAGGAAGGTAAGGAAAACATGGTCTGTATGTTAAAGAAGTCAATATATTGTCTAAATGAAGCTTCTCGTTAATGGTATATTAAGTTTCACGATACCATTACATCCTTTGGGTTTAAGGAAAACATCGTTGATCAGTGTATATACCTGAAGATCAGTGGGAGAAAGTTACGACTTGCTTATCGCCAATAGTGATCTTGGTTTATTACGTGAAACCAAGAAATACCTTTTTAAAAACTTTGAAATGAAAGATTTAGTTAAGGTATACTTCATGATCGGGATAGAAATATCTTAGGATAGATCACGAGGAATGTTGGGATTGTCTTAGAAATATTACATTAGAAAAGTTTTAGAAATATTCAGTATGCAAAGTTAGAATTCCATTGATGTTCCACTTCAAAAAGGGGATAAGTTCAACTTAAGTTAATTTCCTAGAAGTGATTTACAAAGGTAACACATGAAAGGCATGCCTTATGCTTCGCTTGTAGGGAGATTGTTGTATGGATAAGTCTGTATTCGGTCGGGCATCAATTTTTCCATTGGAATGCTAGGCAGATATTGAAGTAATCCGTAGATTTACCATTGGATAGGGGCAAAGAAAGTGATAAGGTACCTGCAAGGAATTACATGCTCACATATAGGAAGGATGATAACCTTGAGGTGATTGGTTATTCAAACTCGAATTTTGGGGGATGCATTGATAGTAGGAAGAGCACTTCGGGTCATATTTTCCTTTTGGCTGGAGGAGGCATTTCATGAAAAAGTGCTAAGCAGAGCATCATTGCATCGTCTACAATGGAAGTTGAATACATAGATTTCTTCGAAGCTACAAATTATGGGATCGATATCTAAGATGCTAATTATTTATTGTGATAATGTCGTATCAGTCTTCTTCTCGAAGAAAGATTAGTATACTAAGGTAGCTAAGCATATTGAGATGAAATACCTATCAATGAAAAGTGAAAGAAGAGGTTCATAAATAAAGAGTGTTAATTGATCGCATTAGAACGAGTGATAACATAGAAAATCCTCTTATGAAAGGACTATCTCCAAAGACCTTTATCGAATATGTCAAACAGATGGGTCTCGATTAGTTAGATTACGATTTCTATTTTGCTTAGTTTTTTAACACCATTGAAAGAAAGAAAGAAAAAGACACGAGAGAGGGAGAAATAAAGAAAGAAAAAAACACGAGATATGGGTCTCCAAAGACCTTTATGGAATATGACAATCCCTTATTTCACCCTTATAAAGGCACGAGAGAGGGAGAAGGAAAGAAAGAAAAAGAGAGAAAGAAAGGAAGAGGAGATAAGAAGAGAGGAAAGGGAGATTCCGGCCAAACTACGTGGGATTCAACTCGAGGTCGTAGGATTTTATCCTTGAGGCAGGTGTTTACTTGCTTTATTTCATTTAGTGTATATATCTCATATTATAGTTGGTAAACTATATAATTTTGGGTTAGAACCCTTAAAATAAATTGGGTAGTTTGTGTATGAGTTTACAAATTGATGTAGTGTAAATTCTTAAAGATTTCTAGTGTTAAATCAAAGATAATGGAGGGAAGAAATGAATTGAAATGGGGGAAATGGTAAAAACTAGGGCTTTAATGATTTTTGAGTTTAAATCTAAGAAAAAATGGTTTAATCCCCCAAATAATTGATGTGTTAAATAGAAATCAATGTTTAGATGATTGTAGTGTTGTTGGTTGAGATTAGAAACCATAAGAATGGTGTTTGGGTTGATATATTGGGTGTTTGGAATTTTGGATTTTGTCCAAAATGGAAAAGGACTGACCCAACTGGTATGACTGGTCGATCGCAACCTTATGGCCAGTAGATCGGTTAAGGGGAAAGGAGCCTACTGATCTCGCAGCATGGCAAAATGCCAACCCGCGGTCGATCGGGGGTCAGAGGCCGGTTGACCGGCACTCTGTTTTCTGCCCAAGAATTGAATTTTTATTCCTTTTCTCTTTGGGTTTAAAACTTAAAGGGCCTTCCTAATTAGGGTATTATGGATGGTGGTGAACTATAGGAATTAAGGAGTTAAATTTTTTGGGGTTCCTAAATGTAGCAAAAGGATATCTTAACTATTATTGTAGTGAGATGTATCCTTTGGGTTAATTAAAGGTGAAATTTAAGGGTTTCCTAATTTAAGGGTGTTTGGGAGGAGTAACACTCGGGAAATTATTTCGATGGGCGATTATACATTAATGTATTCCTATATGTTTGTAAAGAAATCCTAGGATGTGAGTAGGATGGAAATTGAGGATAGGGGCTAAGATGCTTTAGCGATTTCTCGATACGTCTATTGACGACGGTTATTATAAGAGGCGCGATACCTATGGGGCTTGACTAAGTTTAGGGTATAATTATTTAATTATTACAAATTGGTATATTCGGTGAGTATATAAATCCTTAACAGTGTGTATGGTACAAGTTATATATCAAGTGAGAGAATACTTTTTGGTTTAGTGTCGAAAGTGTACGAGTACCTAAATATTATTTCGAATGGGAACATTTCGGGTTATTGGCTATCACTATATGAGTTTGGAAATTATAGCCATATGTATATACTGAGAAGTGATATATACTATTTATACGAAAGTTGTTACATTATATATATATATATACACACACACACACACACAGACACACACACACACTAGCGGAATGCCCGTGCGTGAAGGCACGGCAAAATTTTTCCAAACACCACAAATAATCCTTTCGAGACCTCATATAAGCAACCCAAATTTAACTAAAGGCACAATATAATGACTATATTAAGCCACAAACTTTAACTAATATAGATAATTATAATCCATGACAACAATACTCGTTTACTTTAAAAAATGAACAAAATAATGATCAAAATAAATATACAATATTTAAGTTAGATTTTTGTTTTCCTATACAAATAGCATGTCAACAATTTGGAAAATTTGAACAACATTTCCTCAATTTATAAGACTATCCACCCTGTTAAAAAAAAGAGTATTCTAACTTTTGATGTAAAAAATTATATTATCTCTAATTAATCAATCCCATATAAAATAAATAAGACAAAAGATTTTTAAAGTGGTTCAGCCTTATAAGAATGGCCTACGTTCACTATTTTTGTATTGCTGACTGTTTATCTGGAATTCTCGATATGTGGTTTATCCAGAAATCCAGAGCCCCCTTCTAATGAGGAGGTTGCAATGTATTTATAGCCATGAGGATGTACATGTGAAAAGACAATGCACTGTTATCTAGTAGACATATACATCTGTACGATAATAATGAGAATTTAATGCGCTGTCGTCTCTTTTATTCTCTTGATTTGTATGCTCTGTACGCTAAGTAGCTCGGACCACTTAAGCTGCTCGGATCGCCTAAGTAGCTCGGGGCCCACGAGTTGCTCGGGGAGCCTAAGTTGATCGGTATGCTTGAGCTGTTCGGAATGTATGAGTTGCTCGTGGCGTTTGAATAGCTCGGTGGAAGTGAGTTGATAGGTAGAAGTATATGTAATTTCCATGTTTGTTGACACGTTTCTTCAAATGATGGGTTCACATCAGAAGATTAAATTTGGTATCAACAGAAGCCCCCAATGTTTCATAGTTTGATGTTGAAGAAAAGTATGGAACATTCTGCTTGAAAACTGCATAGATTATTGGTTTGTATGGTTTTTAGGAAAAAATTCATTATATATAACTCTTTTTTGAGTGCATAGTATCAGGCCTCATAAATATTTTTAATTTCCACGATCGTTTTGATATTTGTGCCCTTTTATTGTTTTAGCCGCCGAAAATGCAAACATCTTTCCTTGTAATCATTGTCTTTCTCTATTCCCGAGATAAAGTATTTAAGCGCGGTAAAAATCCTGTCGTCTTTTACTTTTCAATTTTGTATCTTTGAACTCTTCAGTTCCTCTCTATCTTGTGCCTTCGTTCTTTCCATTATTCGTTGTCAACTGATCTCTCTTTTTCTATAAGATTTTCTTTCCTCTCTTTTATTTACTTTGTTCATCATGGTTTACCTTGTTGAATCACTTGAAAAATTTTGGTCTGAATTTTCAATACCTTCATGGGTTATTTTGGAAGAACTTTCTGAACCTTCTGATTATTTTTCTTTGGCTGAGGGACATTGGTTCCCAAGTCTCTTTGTGGCCGAATGTGGCTTTTCTTTTCCTCCAAATCCCCTATGTTTTGAGTTCTGTCAATATTTTGACGTTGTACCTGCAAAAATAGCTCCAAATACGTTGAGGATAGTTAATGGAGTACATAGATTGAATCAGCTCCATAGAACCCGTTTAGGGATTCCAGAGATTATGTACTGATATAGATGGGTTGTCAGTGATTCCACATTCTATTTAAAAATAAGGTTTTTTAATAGGGCTTTAGTTGTTAATCTTCCAGATGCCAATAGGGATTATTTTGAGCATGGGGTTGTTATGAAAAATTGGCAACACGCTCCATTAAATGGAGATGGTGTATATCAAGGTCCCAGGTGTCCCCATTATGGCAATGGAATAGGTTGTTTTAATTTTTTAAAATCTTGTTTTCTTTGTGTTTGATAAAATGTATCACTGACATTTGTTTTTGTTTGTTACAGTTGACAGTAAAAGAAAACCTCCAAAAGAAGCTGACGTTAATTTAAAGCATTTGAAACTTATCTAGGATTTGCACCAATCTGTGGGAGCATGAAAGAAAGGGAGGTAATCATTCAAGAAGTTAGGGTATAAATTATTATACCCTGAATTCATAACGTTCCTATTGTTCCTAATGTAATTGTTGAACCAATCATTGACCTAATCAATAACAATGAACAATAAGGGAACGATCAACCAATAGAACAACCACATAATGAGACTGCAACAAATGAACCTGTTGAAGCACCATATGAAATGTCATTAAGAAGATCTCAAAGGGACATAAGATTGGAAATTTCGGATGATTATAGAATTTAACATAAGGAATATTAATTATCCAATTTCTTATGAAATAGCTATAAATAGTGATGATTCTAATAAATGGATTAATGCTATAAATGAAGAAATAAAGTCTATGAATGACAACAAAGTTTAGTAGTTGGTCGAATTTCCAGAAAGATAAAAACGAGTTGGGTGTTTGTGGATATTTAAGTCCAAACTTGACTCGAAAGGCAATATCAAATGACTTGAAGCTAGACTTGTTGCCAAAGGTTTTAATCAATGAGAAGGCGTTGATTATAATGAGACCTTATCTCCAGTTTCTAGTAAGGACTCATTAAGAATAATATTTGCTTTGGTGGCTCATTATGATTTGGAATTGCACCAAATGGATGTGAAAATAGCTTTTTATAAATTGGAGTTTAGAAGAGGAAGTCTACATGGCACATTCACAAGACTTCATAAAGGAAGGTAAGGAAAACATGGTCTGTATGTTAAAGAAGTCAATATATTATCTAAATGAAGCTTCTCGTTAATGGTATATTAAGTTTCACGATACCATTACATCCTTTGGGTTTAAGGAAAACATCGTTGATCAGTGTATATACCTGAAGATCAGTGGGAGAAAGTTACGACTTGCTTATCGCCAATAGTGATCTTGGTTTATTACGTGAAACCAAGAAATACCTTTTTAAAAACATTGAAATGAAAGATTTAGTTAAGGTATACTTCATGATCGGGATAGAAATATCTTAGGATAGATCACGAGGAATGTTGGGATTGTCTTAGAAATATTACATTAGAAAAGTTTTAGAAATATTCAGTATGCAAAGTTAGAATTCCATTGATGTTCCACTTCAAAAAGGGGATAAGTTCAACTTAAGTTAATTTCCTAGAAGTGATTTACAAAGGTAACACATGAAAGGAATGCCTTATGCTTCGCTTGTAGGGAGATTGTTGTATGGATAAGTCTGTATTCGGTCGGGCATCAATTTTTCCATTGGAATGCTAGGCAAATATTGAAGTAATCCGTAGATTTACCATTGGATAGGGGCAAAGAAAGTGATAAGGTACCTGTAAGGAATTACATGCTCACATATAGGAAGGATGATAACCTTGAGGTGATTGGTTATTCAAACTCGAATTTTGGGGGATGCATTGATAGTAGGAAGAGCACTTCGGGTCATATTTTCCTTTTGGCTGGAGGAGGCATTTCATGAAAAAGTGCTAAGCAGAGCATCATTGCCTCGTCTACAATGGAAGTTAAATACGTAGATTTCTTCTAAGCTACAAATTATGGGATCGATATCTAAGATGCTAATTATTTATTGTGATAATGTCGCATCAGTCTTCTTCTCGAAGAAAGATAAGTATACTAAGGTAGCTAAGCATGTTGAGATGAAATACCTATCAATGAAAAGTGAAAGAAGAGGTTTATAAATAAAGAGTGTTAAGTGATCGCATTAGAACGAGTGATAACATAGAAAATCCCCTTATGAAAGGACTATCTCCAAAGACCCTTATCGAATATGTCAAACAGATGGGTCTCGATTAGTTAGATTACGATTTCTATTTTGCTTAGTTTTTTAACACCATTGAAAGAAAGAAAGAAAAAGACACGAGAGAGGGAGAAATAAAGAAAGAAAAAAACACGAGATATGGGTCTCCAAAGACCTTTATGGAATATGACAATCCCTTATTTCACCCTTATAAAGGCACGAGAGAGGGAGAAGGAAAGAAAGAAAAAGAGAGAAAGAAAGGAAGAGGAGATAAGAAGAGAGGAAAGGGAGATTCCGGCCAAACTACGTGGGATTCAACTCGAGGTCGTAGGATTTTATCCTTGAGGCAGGTGTTTACTTGCTTTATTTCATTTAGTGTATATATCTCATATTATAGTTGGTAAACTATATAATTTTGGGTTAGAACCCTTAAAATAAATTGGGTAGTTTGTGTATGAGTTTACAAATTGATGTAGTGTAAATTCTTAAAGATTTCTAGTGTTAAATCAAAGATAATGGAGGGAAGAAATGAATTGAAATGGGGGAAATGGTAAAAACTAGGGCTTTAATGATTTTTGAGTTTAAATCTAAGAAAAAATGGTTTAATCCCCCAAATAATTGATGTGTTAAATAGAAATCAATGTTTAGATGATTGTAGTTGTTGATGTAAAAAACTAGATCACTCTAATTCTTCAATCACAGATAAATAAATAAGACAAAGATTTTTAAAGTGGTTCGGCTAGGAATAAAGCCTACGTCCACTGTTATGTTATTGCTGAGTGTTTGTGGAATTCTTGATTACAAGTTCTCTCCAGAAATTCCGGTCCCTTTGAATGGGATTGATACAAGGTATTTATAGCCTCAAGGCTGTACATGAAAGGTCCAATACATTAAATGATATACATATGAATGGGTAATACATTTAATGCAGCGTGTGCGTCAAGAATCTAATGAATAGTTGAACAGTTGTCCGTCTGATAATTGATGACACGGCCGAGGTGCAGTTCGGACCGCCTTAGTTGCTCGTTGATCAAGAGTTCCTCGGAGTGCTTAGAGTATCTCGGGATGATGGAGTTCCTCGGATGGAGTTCCTCGGTGTATTCTCGTTGCTCGGTACCAACCATGGTTGTTCAGTAAATGATCTTCCTCGCTGTTATTGTGCCACGTAGATCGACACGTGTCTTCATACTATTCGTCCACATCAGCATATTAATTTTGGTATCAACAGAAGCCCCCAATGTTTCATATTTCGAACTTTGAGGAGTATGGGACATTCTTTCTCGGTATATGGTAATATTAAATGACCTTCCTGGGTTTTAGGAGCATTGTATTCAAATTTCCTTCTCATTTCGCAGTTTCCGCCTTTTTTATAAGCGCTTCGATCTTCGTGCAACTTTTGTCTTTTTAGCCGCCGGAAGTTCAGTAGTTTCTTTTTAGTAATCATTTCTTTCGCCGCTTCCCAATGCAAAGTATTTAAACTCCTTTGGTAACCATACCGTCGTCTACACTTTCCATTTTTCTGCATTCAAGTTTTCTATTCTCTTCCTCTCTCTTGTGTGTTCATCATTGTTTCCGTTCGTTGTCAACATATCTCCTTTCTTTCTGTAAGATCTTCTTCCTTTCTTCTGCATCTCTTTTATTCAATATGGTTTATATTGTTGAATCTGCTGAGAAATTTCGTTCTGACTTTTCCATTCCTTCTTGGGTAACTCTAGAGGTTCTTTCTGAGCCTTTAGATTACTTTCGATTGGCTGAGGGACATTGGTTCCCCAGTCTTTTCATTGCTGAATGTGGTTTTTCTTTTCCCCCAAACCCATTATGTCTTGAGTTTTGTCAATATTTTGATCTTGTTCCTGCAAAAATAGCCCCCAATTCATGGAGAATAATTAACGGGGTGCACAAGTTAAATCTAACTCATGGGACTCGTATAGGGATCCCAGAAATCATGTACTGCTATAAATGGGCCACTTTAGATAATGTTTATTATTTAAAAACTAGGTTTTTAAATAGAGCCCTTGTAGTTAACCTCCCTGATTCAAATAGAGATTATTTTGAGCATGGGTTGGTCATAAAAAATTGGCAACACGCGCCTTTATCTGGGAATGAAGTATACAACGGTCCCAGATGCCCCCCATACGGCAATGGGATAGGTTTATTTTTCATTTTATTTTACTTATGAAATTGCGTTTTCATCATGTTTGACAAAATGTATAACTGAAATTTATGTATTTATTTGCAGTTGATAGTAAAAGAAAAACTCCAAAAGAGTCGGAAGTGAATATCAAGCATTTAAAACTTATCTGGAATTTGCATAAGACGATTGCAGACGAGCATATTAGGTCTGCATCATATTTGCTGCAGTATAAGAGCTACACAACCTCTTATACTGCTCGCCCTGTTGAACCAGCCTCAACACCAGAAAGTTCATCTTCAGATTCTCATATTCCCCTATCTCAGAGAATGGGCAAGAAAAGAGCTCCTCCTGCTCTATTTGGTGAAATTTCTTCTGCTGTTGGAGCAAAGAAAGGCAAAATTGATGTCCCAGAGGGGACTAAAAAAGTAGATGTTAGTTCCTCCAAAGTTGCCGAGAAGCCCCCAGTGGCCCCGAGCAAGAAAAGTGCTAGTGCTGATGTGATTACAATATCCCCGACCAAGACTTCTTCCTTGGTTGATGCTGCTGACCCTCCTTTGAAGAGATTGAGGAAATCATCTTCGGTTAATCTTGCTGGAACTGCATCTTCTCTACCCGCTGGTGGTAGTAGTGTTTCAAAAATCCTTCTTCCGAGTTCTTCAACGAGCTCAGTTATACCTGAGGTTCTCGGGGTTGATGAAAAGATTCCTAGGGATACACTGACATCCTTAGCTGCTCGCCATCTTTCTTCAGTAAATTTCTCATACCTTTGGTCTTTCTTTCTTTTTCTTGATTTCTTGCATTTGTATTGACTTTATTGTTTTTCTTATCTTTCAGCTGGTGAACTGTTTCAATACCATCGTGAAGAAAGATCAAGCTATTAAAGCTTCTAGTTCCTCGTCCGATGTTGACGATGCCCTCTTGGGTTTAGCCCAATCTGTGAAAGAATCTCGCCAGCAGTACGTCGAGGAGAAAGCTGCCTGGGAGAAAAAATTGGCTGCAGCTGAGGCTGATAAGATGAAGATGGCTGAAACCTCCAAGAATTTGGAGGAGAAGGTGAAAATCTTAGAGGTCAATCAGCAAAAATGCGATGACCAACTGAAGAATGCAGAAAAAGAACTATCTATCTTGCGAGACATCAAAATCCAGAAAGAACAATTGGATGTCAGACTCTCCTCGGAGAAGTTGAAAAGAAAAGCTGCAGTTAGGAAACATTTCAGTGCTGGTTGGGAAAAAGGATGGGATAAAGGGATTGCTGCTATGACATCCCAAGTTCAATATGGGGAGTTGAAATACTTCTATGATGGTTGGGTAGCTGCTCTACAAGAGCTAAAAATCCAAGACAATTCTGAGCTATTCCAACGGCATCTCCCTGGTCCTCCTCCACCAATTGTGGAAGAAGAAGAAGATGAACCTGCTTCAGATGAATCTTCCATGGCTGTGGATGTCCCAATCTCTGCTTCTCAACCCTCTGTCATTGAGGATATTTCTTCTATGCCTCCTCCTGCCGAGAAGATTTCTGCCGATCAAGCTGTTGTTATCACCGAGCAACCGAGCTCCTCGTCCCAGCCTCCCGAGAAAGTCTTGGGAGACAAGGAAAAGGTGTGAAGTTGTTCGGTATCATTTCTATCTTTTATCATTTGTAATCGAACAATGTAATCCTTTTATGATCTAATAAAATACTTCTTTTCTCATCGCTGTTATTGATGATTCTTTGTTGATTGTTGTCTTTTTCTTGTCTTTAGTTTGTTGCTAGAATGGAACTAATCTCTTCTCATGATACCGAGCTGATGCAGCAATGTCACCAATACTATAGGGCTGGTCATACAGACCTTAGTTCTTCTGAAATTGCTGACATTCTTGGTCATGATGCTTCAGAACAGGCGACTGAGGCTTATCGGTACTTGAAAGATTTACTCGACCGAGCTGTAGCTAACAATGTCGCTTATTATGACTTGATTGAAGAGCTGCATTGTTCCTTAGAGGATCTCCAAGGCCAGCACAATGAATCGATGGCTTCATTACACGAGGAATATGAAAATAGATATCAACAACTTTCCTCTGATACAGGTCATAAAAAGATCATTGTTGCATATGACATTAGGGAAAGGACCCTAAAAGGTGAAGTTGAAGCCTGCCGACAAATTGCCGAGATCCTGGAACAAGAAAATAATAGTCTGCAGAAAAGATTGGCTCAATATGAATCCGTTGCCTCCTCTTCCACTGCATTAGTACCAGTTACTGATGAAGGTTTTTCGTTTCTAGAGGTTGAAAACGCCAAACTAAGGCAAGAGTTGGATGACTTGAAAAAGTCTATTATTCCTGTGACTGCTCGGGGACGAGGAAGGAGTTCTCGGGGACGAGGAAGAATCATCGAGGAGCAAAATTCTCCAGTTGCTTCTCGGAGCCGGTCAAGAGTTTTTAGCCGCAGTGTTGAAGAATCTCGTACCCAATCTACTCTGGAAACTCAAGCATTCCAACTGAATGTTAAGGATCGTGCTCTGTCTGATTTGTCTAAGAAAAACTTATCTTTAGAGGATCAATTGGCCGCGATGAAGTCTGCTCTGAATAATAAAGATGCTCTTATCAAGAACTTTCTCGAGCAAGTAGATAGATTAACTTTCCAATTCCATAAACAGCCTCGGGAGTTCTGGAATGCGGGCTATAATGAAGCTCTTTACCATTTGGATGATCGCCTTGAAAATGCTAACAACGAAGGTTATAAGCAGGGATGGTTGAACGCCCTGGGTGTATTAAAATTGGAACGAGGTCATTATTTATGGGATTATCATGCTCCTGGATTGCTAGACTTGCCTGTTCCTCCCTATAAATTGGATATGGCATGGATTCCTGCTCGTTCCATTCCTCGGAGTTTGATCTCTAAATATCTTGGTGATTATAACCTTCATTCTCAAGTTGAAGTATCTCGTCCTGAGCACCTGTTGGACACTCCTACAATAATGAATGTCAGAATGCTGAAGGACATGAACTTTATTAATTCTCCTCTTTGTCTAGAGGATCCTCTTGCCGGCGAGGAACCTGTCTCAAAGGATAAAGGAAAGAAACCAATAGAGTAGGAATCTTTAATGTAATAGTTAGCACATACATGTAACATGTAATACATTTTTATCTTAATGAAAGAATTTCATTTTCTGTTTTGCCAATAGCTATTTTTCTGTTTGCAAATTATATGGTTCATCAACCAACTTAGAATTTATAATAAGCATAAATTGTTCAAAATTGTTTCCAACCAACCAAGGTGGATAAATAATGTTTGTCGACCAACCACAGTTGATGGGTTTCTATCCCCGACCAACCATACTTGGTTCAATTTTCAAATATAAACATGTGTCCGACCAACTAAGGTCAATACTTTTGTCCTCGTCGACCAACTACAGTTAGTAGGTTTTTATCCCCGACCAACCATACTTGGTACAGTTTGGAATATTTTGTTCTTCAAAGAACTTTTTGTAATAATGTTACCTCCCGACCAACATAAGCTGTAATGCGAGAGTATATAAAGTCTTACCAACCTTAGTTGATCATGCTGATATACACCTCCTAATCAAAGGAGTAGTAGGGTTCTTTCGAACTTTTTGGCTCCTTGGAGCATGTCCTCCTAACCAAAGGAGGTTGGCTACTTATAGCACTTTTGCTCCGTAGAGCGCTCCGTAGAGCTTATCCTCCTAACCAAAGGAGGTTGGCTACTTATAGCACTTTTGCTCCGTAGAGCGCTCCGTAGAGCTTATCCTCCTAACCAAAGGAGGTTGGCTACTTATAGCACTTTTGCTCCGTAGAGCGCTCCGTAGAGCTTGTCCTCCTAACCAAAGGAGGTTGGCTACTTATAGCACTTTTGCTCCGTAGAGCTTGGCTCCGTAGAGCATGGCTCCGTAGAGCATGGCTCCGTGGCTCCGTAGAGTATGGCTCCGTAGAGCATGGCTCCGTAGAGCAGTCTTCTTCTTGTTATCAAGCAGTGTAGTGTTCAACACTAATATTCCCCGAAAAACTTTCAACAGAAAGAAAATGGTGAACCATCCTCGTTTTATTCATAATGAAGGAAATACTTTACATTTTACATTACTGATAATACTTTCGCAGGTGTTCAGCATTCCATGCATTCTGAAATTCTTCTCCTTCTAGAGTTGCTATTCTGTAGGTTCCAGGTCGAACAACCTCTGTAACTCGGTAAGGTCCATGCCAGTTTGCTTCCAGTTTATTCTGTTTCTGAATGACTTTCTTCAGCACATAATCACCCTCCTTCAAATCGCATTTCTTCACCCTTTTGTTGTAGAACAGAGCTGTTCGTTGTTGATAAGCAGCATTCCTAATGGCTGCCTCTTCTCTTACTTCTTCGAGCATATCCAAATCCATTCTTCTCATCAAGTCACTGATCGGAGAGTTGAAATTCAGCACTCTATGCGTTGGGAGACCCAACTCGGCCGGTATCACAGCCTCACTTCCAAATGCTAACATATATGGTGATTCTCCAGTTGCTGCTCGGGGAGTTGTTCGGTAGGCCCATAATACTGATTGGAGCTCATTAATCCAATTTGCTTTAGCTTCACTTAGCCTCTTTTTTAACCCGTTTAGTAATGTTCTGTTCGTCACTTCAGTCTGTCCATTGCTTTGGGGATGGCCTGGTGCTGAATGAAACTTTAAAACGTTCGACTGATGACAATAGGCAGCAAATTCTTCATTATCAAATTGTGTTCCATGATCTGTGATGAAAGCATGAGGGAGACCATATCGACAAATGATATTCTTCCATACAAACTGGTGTACCTTCTCGTACGTCATATTGATAAGAGGCTCAGCTTCCACCCACTTAGTAAAATAGTCCACTGCAACTACGAGATACTTGAATCTTCCTCGGGTGGTCGGCAGTGGTCCAACCAAATCAATTCCCCACATGGCAAATGGCCAAGGGGAAGTTATTGGTGTTAGCAATGCTTGTGGAGTTCGTCGGATGGAGGAAAAACGTTGGCACTTGTCACATTTCTTGGCATAGGCTATACAATCAGCCCTCATTGTCGGCCAGTAATATCCCTGTGTCATCACTCTTTGTAAAAGTGTTCGACCTGCTACATGAGCTCCACAAGATCCTTCATGGATTTCTTCAATCAATTCTTTCACCTCAGTGGGATGTACACATCTCTGCAAACCTGCCATAATTCCTCGTCTATACAAAATACCATTAGTTAATACATACCGAGCAGCTTTATACTTCAGTTTCTTGGCAGCGAGTTTGTCCTCCGGCAATTCACCCTCTTCAACATATTTCCTGATTGGATCCATCCAAGATAGTCCTAAATCAAAGGTAATCACATTCGTTGTCAGATCTTCATCTATGCTCCGACCTTCTAATACTTCAATCGGTATGGTTCTTCGCATCTCGGTACGAGTAGCTGATGCTAGTCGGGCCAGTGCGTCTGCTTGTACATTCTCCATCCTCGGTATTCTCACCAATTGAATGGCATCAAATTCTGTCAACAATTTCATCACCTTTGCATGATATTTGATCATTAAGTCTCCTTTAACCGCATATATTCCCATCATCTGATTCACAATTAATTGAGAATCACTGAATACCATCACTTGTTGTGCTTCCATAGTTTTTGCTAGGCTAAGACCTGCTATCATGGCCTCATACTCCGCTTCATTATTAGAGGCTTTGAATTGGAATCGCAAAGCATATTCCATATCAATCTCGTCTGGAGTGATCAAAACAATTCCTGCTCCACAACCAGCTGTGCAGGATGATCCGTCTACATATAATCTCCATGTAGGTATTTCGTCTTCAAATTTCTTATCTGTCAGAGTTCCTCGATAAAATATCTGCTGTTTTCTTCCATCATCCCCCGGTATCTTTCGCTCCTCGTCAGTCATCTGCTCGTACCCTTTTACCAACCATGGTTGGTCTGAGTTTGAATATAATGATTTTTCTACATCCACAAGTCCTTTTACCAACCTTGGCTGGTTTGGACCTATTTCTGCTGATCCTGTATCGTCCACAGGTAGGTCAGCAAATGTTTCTGTTGATCCTGTATCGTCCACAGGTAGATCAGCAGATGTTTCTGTTGATCCTGTATCGTCCACAGGTAGATCAGCAGACACCTTTTGCTCCTCGGGGGTATCAGGGTATGTGAACTCTGCTATAAAATCTGCTACAGCTTGCCCCTTGAAAGATGATCTGGGCTCATACACAATATCATATTCACCAAGTTCTACTGCCCAGTACATCAGTCTCCCTGATTTTTCTGGCTTATGGAGGGCTTGTCTCAATGGCATATCTGTATAAACGATGATGGTATGGGCTTGGAAATATGGCCTCATTCTTCTACTTGCTTCAATTAGTGCCAATGCCAATTTTTCTAGCTTTGGGTACCTGATTTCTGCACCTCGGAAAGCCTTACTTGTGTAATAAATTGGCTTCTGGACTCCATTCTCCAATCTGATCAACGCTGAACTGACTGCGTTCTCTGATACTGCCAAATATAAATACAACTTTTCTCCTGTTATTGGTCTGGACAACAGTGGAGGTGCTCCCAAATATTTCTTCAAGTCTTGAAAAGCTTTTTCACATTCCTCATTCCATTCAAAGGTTTTTCGAAGTGTTTTGAAGAATGGTATGCATTTATCAGTTGCTCGAGATACAAATCTGTTGAGCGCTGCAACTCGTCCGGTAAGACTCTGCACTTCTTTCTTCGTCGTCGGAGATCGCAGCCCTAGAAGAGCTTTGATCTTATCTGGATTTGCCTCAATACCTCGCTGATTGACGATGTATCCGAGGAACATTCCTTCTCGTACTCCAAAGGTGCACTTCGTCGGGTTAAGCTTCATTTGGTATTTATCCAATTGATCAAAAGTTTGACTCAAGTCAACCAAATGATCAGCAGCTTTCTTGCTTTTAGTGAGCATGTCATCGACATAGACCTCCATGTTGCGGCTGATTTGTTCGGTAAAAACCTTGTTCATCAACCGCTGATATGTTGCACCTGCATTTTTTAAACCAAAAGGCATAACATTATAACAATAAGTTCCCCTAGGGGTAATAAAAGAAGTACTTTCCCTGTCTTCAGGTTTCATTTTGATCTGGTTGTAGCCAGAGTAAGCATCCATGAAGCTGAGTAGCTCGTGTCCCGAGGTAGCATCCACCAGTTGATCAATTCTGGGCAATGGAAAATGATCCTTGGGGCATGCCTTATTGAGATCGGTGAAATCGACACACATTCTCCATTTGTTGTTTTTCTTCTTTACCATTACCACATTTGCCAACCAATCTGGATATTTTACATCTTCAATGAATTGGGCTTTCTGGAGTTTCTCGACTTCCTCTTGTATGGCTTGATTCTTCTCGGGACTAAACACCCTTCTTCTCTGCTTTACAGGTTTAATCTCCTTATTCACATTGAGTTCATGACATAAGAAGTTTGGATCTATTCCTGGCATGTCTTCATGACTCCAAGCAAAAGTATTTTTCCTATTCTTCAAGAAAGTTATCAACTCCTCTTTTATTGACATATCCAACGATGAACCTATCTGGGTTATTCGTTCAGGATGTTCGTCGTCCAGAATAACATTTTCTGTAGATTCTACCACTTGCCCTTTCACAAGTTGGGACTCATCTCTAGGATCAAGAGTTTCAATTTCTGTACATTCATCCACTTGATAAGTAGTAGTCTTTTTCATCGATCCTTCTAGTTCTTCTTGCTCGGCCGACGAATAATAGCATTCCCGAGCTACTTTTTGATCACCTTTCATCACTCCAACTCCAAAATTTGTTGGGAATTTCAAACATTGATGTACTGTAGAAGGAACGGCTTCGAACTTCTTCAATCCAACTCTTCCCATGATGATGTTGTAGGCCGATTGCACATTCTTATCCATCACAAAGAATCGTATTCTTTCTGTTCGACAAACAGGCCAGGTTCCAATGAATATATCCAACTTGATCGTCCCAAGTGGAAAAACTTTCTCGCCAGCAAAACCCAGAAGGGGTCTGTGATAAGGTTCCAATTGAGATAATTTCAAATTCAAGCTATCAAAGCATGAATAATACATGATATCTGCCGAACTACCATTGTCTACTAACACCCTTGAAATGATCACGTCCTTCATTCTCATTTTGATCACCAAAGGATCATCATGAGGGTAAAGAACACCTGCCAGGTCGTTTTTTGAAAAACCAATTACTAGCTTCTCTTTGTTTACCTTCCTCGGACGATCATCCTCGGCCAGGTTTATTCGCTGAATATATGAGCAAGCTTGAGCCTCTCCGAGATAAGCTTTTCTTTCTGCAGTAAGGTCTCCTCCTCCTGCATCTCCCCCTGTAATAACGTTACAATGAAATGATCCAAAACGTATGGAAAATACCTATCGTTCAGGTTTTCTTGGCTTCTTGGGAAGATCGGGGTCATCATCTGGATCCTCTTCATGGTCCCTCCTCTTTTTCTCCTCTGCACGACGAGGAGATCTAGATCTCTTTCTAATTCTGTCCTCATTTGTCCTCTCACCTCTGCGATCTACATACTTTGATAATTTTCCTCTTCGAATGAGTGTTTCAATCTCGTTCTGAAGGGCTATACCATTTTTGGTCATATGGCCATGATCTTTGTGAAACTCGCAATATTTGGCCTTATTCCTCATGTCAGGATCTGTTTTCAGTTTCTCTGGCCATTTGATTTCCTCGTTATTCCTGATCTCTTCTAAAACATGATTAATACCCATTTTCAACGGAGTATAATTATCATACTTTTTTAGGGCTTCCAACTTTATCCTGTTATTCCTGGGATGTTTGTCACCACCATTACCTTTCTTTTTAGAGTTATCGACCTCCACTTTAACTTCTTTATCCATATTCTTCTTTGCAGTCATAGCTTCCTCGGCATTCATAATTTTGGCCGCCTTTGCCATCAATTCCGACATATTTTTAGGCGGATCTTTAGCCAGAGTATAGTACAGCTTGTTAGGCAGCAAACCACTCATCAAAGCAGTGATTGCTGTCTTTTCTTCATAATCTATGACTTCCAACTTCTCGTTATTGAAACGAGTGATGTAATCTCTAGTACTTTCTCCTGATTTTTGTCTAACACTTAGCAAATGTGCTACTCGCTTTACCGGCTTTGCTCCAAAACAAAAATTGCCAATAAACAGCTCGGCTAACTGAACAAAAGTTGAAATCTTACCCCGAGGAAGATTATTGTACCATATCTGTGCAGATCCGGTAAGAGTTCCCGAGAATGCTCTACACCTCATCTCGTCGGGGACAGCGTAGATATCTGCAGCAGCTTGGTATTGTTCTATATGAAGTACGGGATCCGTCTTTCCATCGTACTTGGGGGTCACTACAGGTGCTTTGAATTTCGACGGTGTAGGGAAATCCACAATGGCTTGCACAAAAGGTGTCCCTTGAACAAAAGTTCTCTGTAAGGGGTTCCTCGCCTTAGCCATTTCTCCCAGTCTATCCTCCAATCGTTGAATGGAACCTTTCCATGCTTCATTCCCTTCCTCGGGCCGCTTAGTCCGAGCAACTGATTGCTCTGACGTAGCTTCCTGAGATTTATCTCGACGAGTAATTGGTCGTGATTGTGCAGATCCTTCTCTCAAACCTGGTGGTGGTCGAAAACTTCCTGATGGAGCCCTAGGTGGACTCATGTTCCTCCTTGGTCCTAACCGACTGAAAGGAGACACCCTGCTTAATCTTTCCAAAGCGCTAGTTCTCTCCGGAGAAAGAGAAATATGTTGATTTGTATCCGTAGCCCGTATTGATGAAGTTCGCCCAGGTTGATATGAAGAATCATTGGATTCTCCATTGCTATATGACCCAATACGTCTGGATCGTGATTGCCCATGATCAGTCCTTTGCCCTGAATGAGTAGGTACACCGCCTTGAAGAGTTTGAAGGAATTGCCTCATAGATTCTTGCATGACGGTTTGTCCCTGAGCCAGATTCTTCATAATTCCGGCCAGATCTGGAGATGCAGATGGATTTGGAAGATTTCCAGTATTTCCAGCATTTCTATTACTGGATTCTGGATTATCTGCCATTGGTGATAAATGATTTTTATGAAAAACGATAACAACAGTCGTTTCCCACAGACGGCGCCAATCTGTTGATGTAAAAAACTAGATCACTCTAATTCTTCAATCACAGATAAATAAATAAGACAAAGATTTTTAAAGTGGTTCGGCTAGGAATAAAGCCTACGTCCACTGTTATGTTATTGCTGAGTGTTTGTGGAATTCTTGATTACAAGTTCTCTCAAGAAATTCCGGTCCCTTTGAATGGGATTGATACAAGGTATTTATAGTCTCAAGGCTGTACATGAAAGGTCCAATACATTAAATGATATACATATGAATGGGTAATAGATTTAATGCAGCGTGTGCGTCAAGAATCTAATGAATAGTTGAACAGTTGTCCGTCTGATAATTGATGACACGGCCGAGGTGCAGTTCGGACCGCCTTAGTTGCTCGTTGATCAAGAGTTCCTCGGAGTGCTTAGAGTATCTCGGGATGATGGAGTTCCTCGGATGGAGTTCCTCGGTGTATTCTCGTTGCTCGGTACCAACCATGGTTGTTCAGTAAATGATCTTCCTCGCTGTTATTGTGCCACGTAGATCGACACGTGTCTTCATACTATTCGTCCACATCAGCATATTAATTTTGGTATCAACAGTAGTGTTGTTGGTTGAGATTAGAAACCATAAGAATGGTGTTTGGGTTGATATATTGGGTGTTTGGAATTTTGGATTTTGCCCAAAATGGAAAAGGACCGACCCAACTGGTATGACCGGTCGATCGCAACCTTATGGCCAGTAGATCGGTTAAGGGGAAAGGGGCCTGCTGATTTCGTAGCATGGCAAAATGCCAACCCGCGGTCGATCGGGGGTCAGAGGCCGGTTGACCGACACTCTATTTTCTGCCCAAGAATTGAATTTTTATTCCTTTTCTCTTTGGGTTTAAAACTTAAAGGGCCTTCCTAATTAGGGTATTATGGATGGTGGTGAACTATAGGAATTAAGGAGTTAAATTTTTTGGGGTTCCTAAATGTAGCAAAAGGATATCTTAACTATTATTGTAGTGAGATGTATCCTTTGGGTTAATTAAAGGTGAAATTTAAGGGTTTCCTAATTTAAGGGTGTTTGGGAGGAGTAACACTCGGGAAATTATTTCGATCGGCGATTATACATTAATGTATTCCTATATGTTTGTAAAGAAATCCTAGGATGTGAGTAGGATGGAAATTGAGGATAGGGGCTAAGATGCTTTAGCGATTTCTCGATACGTCTATTGACGACGGTTATTATAAGAGGCGCGATACCTATGGGGCTTGACTAAGTTTAGGTTATAATTATTTAATTATTACAAATTGGTATATTCGGTGAGTATATAAATCCTTAACAGTGTGTATCGTACAAGTTATATATCAAGTGAGAGAATACTTTTTGGTTTAGTGTCGAAAGTGTACGAGTACCTAAATATTATTTCGAATGGGAACATTTCAGGTTATTGGCTATCACTATATGAGTTTGGCAATTATAGCCATATGTATATACTGAGAAGTGATATATACTATTTATACGAAAGTTGTTACATTATATATATATATATACACACACACACACACACACACACACACACACTAGCGGAATGCCCGTGCGTGAAGGCACGGCAAAATTTTTCCAAACACCACAAATAATCCTTTCGAGACCTCATATAAGCAACCCAAATTTAACTAAAGGCACAATATAATGACTATATTAAGCCACAAACTTTAACTAATATAGATAATTATAATCCATGACAACAATACTCGTTTACTTTAAAAAATGAACAAAATAATGATCAAAATAAATATACAATATTTAAGTTAGATTTTTGTTTTCCTATACAAATAGCATGTCAACAATTTGGAAAATTTGAACAAAATTTCCTCAATTTATAAGACTATCCACCCTGTTAAAAAAAGAGTATTCTAACTGTTGATGTAAAAAATTATATTATCTCTAATTAATCAATCCCATATAAAATAAATAAGACAAAAGATTTTTAAAGTGGTTCAGCCTTATAAGAATGGCCTACGTTCACTATTTTTGTATTGCTGACTGTTTATCTGGAATTCTCGATATGTGGTTTATCCAGAAATCCAGAGCCCCCTTCTAATGAGGAGGTTGCAATGTATTTATAGCCATGAGGATGTACATGTGAAAAGACAATGCACTGTTATCTAGTAGACATATACATCTGTACGATAATAATGAGAATTTAATGCACTGTCGTCTCTTTTATTCTCTTGATTTGTATGCTCTGTACGCTAAGTAGCTCGGACCACTTAAGCTGCTCGGATCGCCTAAGTAGCTCGGGGCCCACGAGTTGCTCGGGGAGCCTAAGTTGATCGGTATGCTTGAGCTGTTCGGAATGTATGAGTTGCTCGTGGCGTTTGAATAGCTCGGTGGAAGTGAGTTGATAGGTAGAAGTATATGTAATTGCCATGTTGGTTGACACGTTTCTTCAAATGATGGGTCCACATCAGAAGATTAAATTTGGTATCAACAGAAGCCCCCAATGTTTCATAGTTTGATGTTGAAGAAAAGTATGGAACATTCTGCTTGAAAACTGCATAGATTATTGGTTTGTATGGTTTTTAGGAAAAAATTCATTATATATAACTCTTTTTTGAGTGCATAGTATCAGGCCTCATAAATATTTTTAATTTCCACGATCGTTTTGATATTTGTGCTCTTTTATTGTTTTAGCCGCCGAAAATGCAAACATCTTTCCTTGTAATCATTGTCTTTCTCTATTCCCGAGATAAAGTATTTAAGCGCGGTAGAAATCCTGTCGTCTTTTACTTTTCAAATTTGTATCTTTGAACTCTTCAGTTCCTCTCTATCTTGTGCCTTCGTTCTTTCCATTATTCGTTGTCAACTGATCTCTCTTTTTCTATAAGATTTTCTTTCCTCTCTTTTATTTACTTTGTTCATCATGGTTTACCTTGTTGAATCACTTGAAAAATTTTGGTCTGAATTTTCAATACCTTCATGGGTTATTTTGGAAGAACTTTCTGAACCTTCTGATTATTTTTCTTTGGCTGAGGGACATTGGTTCCCAAGTCTCTTTGTGGCCGAATGTGACTTTTCTTTTCCTCCAAATCCCCTATGTTTTGAGTTCTGTCAATATTTTGACGTTGTACCTGCAAAAATAGCTCCAAATACGTTGAGGATAGTTAATGGAGTACATAGATTGAATCAACTCCATAGAACCCGTTTAGGGATTCCAGAGATTATGTACTGATATAGATGGGTTGTCAGTGATTCCACATTCTATTTAAAAATAAGGTTTTTTAATAGGGCTTTAGTTGTTAATCTTCCAGATGCCAATAGGGATTATTTTGAGCATGGGGTTGTTATGAAAAATTGGCAACACGCTCCATTAAATGGAGATGGTGTATATCAAGGTCCCAGGTGTCCCCATTATGGCAATGGAATAGGTTGTTTTAATTTTTTAAAATCTTGTTTTCTTTGTGTTTGATAAAATGTATCACTGACATTTGTTTTTGTTTGTTACAGTTGACAGAAAAAGAAAACCTCCAAAAGAAGCTGACGTTAATTTAAAGCATTTGAAACTTATCTAGGATTTGCACCAATCTGTGGGAGCATGAAAGAAAGGGAGGTAATCATTCAAGAAGTTAGGGTATAAATTATTATACCCCGAATTCATAACGTTCCTATTGTTCCTAATGTAATTGTTGAACCAATCATTGACCTAATCAATAACAATGAACAATAAGGGAACGATCAACCAATAGAACAACCATATAATGAGACTGCAACAAATGAACCTGTTGAAGCACCATATGAAATGTCATTAAGAAGATCTCAAAGGGACATAAGATTGGAAATTTCGGATGATTATAGAATTTAACATAAGGAATATTAATTATCCAATTTCTTATGAAATAGCTATAAATAGTGATGATTCTAATAAATGGATTAATGCCATAAATGAAGAAATAAAGTCTATGAATGACAACAAAGTTTAGGAGTTGGTCGAATTTACAGAAGGATAAAAACGAGTTGGGTGTTTGTGGATATTTAAGTCCAAACTTGACTCGAAAGGCAATATCAAATGACTTGAAGCTAGACTTGTTGCCAAAGGTTTTAATCAATGATAAGGCGTTGATTATAATGAGACCTTATCTCCAGTTTCTAGTAAGGACTCATTAAGAATAATATTTTCTTTGGTGGCTCATTATGATTTGGAATTGCACCAAATGGATGTGAAAATAGCTTTTTATAAATTGGAGTTTAGAAGAGGAAGTCTACATGGCACATTCACAAGACTTCATAAAGGAAGGTAAGGAAAACATGGTCTGTATGTTAAAGAAGTCAATATATTGTCTAAATGAAGCTTCTCGTTAATGGTATATTAAGTTTCACGATACCATTACATCCTTTGGGTTTAAGGAAAACATCGTTGATCAGTGTATATACCTGAAGATCAGTGGGAGAAAGTTACGACTTGCTTATCGCCAATAGTGATCTTGGTTTATTACGTGAAACCAAGAAATACCTTTTTAAAAACTTTGAAATGAAAGATTTAGTTAAGGTATACTTCATGATCGGGATAGAAATATCTTAGGATAGATCACGAGGAATGTTGGGATTATCTTAGAAATATTACATTAGAAAAGTTTTAGAAATATTCAGTATGCAAAGTTAGAATTCCATTGATGTTCCACTTCAAAAAGGGGATAAGTTCAACTTAAGTTAATTTCCTAGAAGTGATTTACAAAGGTAACACATGAAAGGAATGCCTTATGCTTCGCTTGTAGGGAGATTGTTGTATGGATAAGTCTGTATTAGGTCAGGCATCAATTTTTCCATTGGAATGCTAGGCAGATATTGAAGTAATCCGTAGATTTACCATTGGATAGGGGCAAAGAAAGTGATAAGGTACCTGCAAGGAATTACATGCTCACATATAGGAAGGATGATAACCTTGAGGTGATTGGTTATTCAAACTCGAATTTTAGGGGATGCATTGATAGTAGGAAGAGCACTTCGGGTCATATTTTCCTTTTGGCTGGAGGAGGCGTTTCATGAAAAAGTGCTAAGCAGAGCATCATTGCATCGTCTACAATGGAAGTTGAATACGTAGATTTCTTCGAAGCTACAAATTATGGGATCGATATCTAAGATGCTAATTATTTATTGTGATAATTTCGCATCAGTCTTCTTCTCAAAGAAAGATAAGTATACTAAGGTAGCTAAGCATATTGAGATGAAATACCTATCAATGAAAAGTGAAAGAAGAGGTTCGGAAATAAAGAGTGTTAATTGATCACATTAGAACGAGTGATAACATAGAAAATCCTCTTATGAAAGGACTATCTCCAAAGTCTTTATCGAATATGTCAAACAGATGGGTCTCGATTAGTTAGATTACGATTTCTATTTTGCTTAGTTTTTTAACACCATTGAAAGAAAGAAAGAAAAAGACACGAGAGAGGGAGAAATAAAGAAAGAAAAAAACACGAGATATGGGTCTCCAAAGACCTTTATGGAATATGACAATCCCTTATTTCACCCTTATAAAGGCACGAGAGAGGGAGAAGGAAAGAAAGAAAAAGAGAGAAAGAAAGGAAGAGGAGATAAGAAGAGAGGAAAGGGAGATTCCGGCCAAACTACGTGGGATTCAACTCGAGGTCGTAGGATTTTATCCTTGAGGTAGGTGTTTACTTGCTTTATTTCATTTAGTGTATATATCTCATATTATAGTTGGTAAACTATATAATTTTGGGTTAGAACCCTTAAAATAAATTGGGTAGTTTGTGTATGAGTTTACAAATTGATGTAGTGTAAATTCTTAAAGATTTCTAGTGTTAAATCAAAGATAATGGAGGGAAGAAATGAATTGAAATGGGGGAAATGGTAAAAACTAGGGCTTTAATGATTTTTGAGTTTAAATCTAAGAAAAAATGGTTTAATCCCCCAAATAATTGATGTGTTAAATAGAAATCAATGTTTAGATGATTGTAGTGTTGTTGGTTGAGATTAGAAACCATAAGAATGGTGTTTGGGTTGATATATTGGGTGTTTGGAATTTTGGATTTTGTCCAAAATGGAAAAGGACCGACCCAACTGGTATGACCAGTCGATCGCAACCTTATGGCCAGTAGATCGGTTAAGGGGAAAGGGGCCTACTGATCTCGTAGCATGGCAAAATGCCAACCCGCGGTCGATCGGGGGTCAGAGGCCGGTTGACCGGCACTCTGTTTTCTGCCCAAGAATTGAATTTTTATTCCTTTTCTCTTTGGGTTTAAAACTTAAAGGGCCTTCCTAATTAGGGTATTATGGATGGTGGTGAACTATAGGAATTAAGGAGTTAAATTTTTTGGGGTTCCTAAATGTAGCAAAAGGATATCTTAACTATTATTGTAGTGAGATGTATCCTTTGGGTTAATTAAAGGTGAAATTTAAGGGTTTCCTAATTTAAGGGTGTTTGGGAGGAGTAACACTCGGGAAATTATTTCGATGGGCGATTATACATTAATGTATTCCTATATGTTTGTAAAGAAATCCTAGGATGTGAGTAGGATGGAAATTGAGGATAGGGGCTAAGATGCTTTAGCGATTTCTCGATACGTCTATTGACGACGGTTATTATAAGAGGCGCGATACCTATGGGGCTTGACTAAGTTTAGGGTATAATTATTTAATTATTACAAATTGGTATATTCGGTGAGTATATAAATCCTTAACAGTGTGTATCGTACAAGTTATATATCAAGTGAGAGAATACTTTTTGGTTTAGTGTCGAAAGTGTACGAGTACCTAAATATTATTTCGAATGGGAACATTTCGGGTTATTGGCTATCACTATATGAGTTTGGCAATTATAGCCATATGTATATACTGAGAAGTGATATATACTATTTATACGAAAGTTGTTACATTATATATATATATACACACACACACACACACAGACACACACACACACTAGCGGAATGCCCGTGCGTGAAGGCACGGCAAAATTTTTCCAAACACCACAAATAATCCTTTCGAGACCTCATATAAGCAACCCAAATTTAACTAAAGGCACAATATAATGACTATATTAAGCCCCAAACTTTAACTAATATAGATAATTATAATCCATGACAACAATACTCGTTTACTTTAAAAAATGAACAAAATAATGATCAAAATAAATATACAATATTTAAGTTAGATTTTTGTTTTCCTATACAAATAGCATGTCAACAATGTGGAAAATTTGAACAAAATTTCCTCAATTTATAAGACTATCCACCCTGTTAAAAAAAAGAGTATTCTAACTGTTGATGTAAAAAATTATATTATCTCTAATTAATCAATCCCATATAAAATAAATAAGACAAAAGATTTTTAAAGTGGTTCAGCCTTATAAGAATGGCCTACGTTCACTATTTTTGTATTGCTGACTGTTTATCTGGAATTATCGATATGTGGTTTATCCAGAAATCCAGAGCCCCCTTCTAATGAGGAGGTTGCAATGTATTTATAGCCATGAGGATGTACATGTGAAAAGACAATGCACTGTTATCTAGTAGACATATACATCTGTACGATAATAATGAGAATTTAATGCGCTGTCGTCTCTTTTATTCTCTTGATTTGTATGCTCTGTACGCTAAGTAGCTCGGACCACTTAAGCTGCTCGGATCGCCTAAGTAGCTCGGGGCCCACGAGTTGCTCGGGGAGCCTAAGTTGATCGGTATGCTTGAGCTGTTCGGAATGTATGAGTTGCTCGTGGCGTTTGAATAGCTCGGTGGAAGTGAGTTGATAGGTAGAAGTATATGTAATTGCCATGTTGGTTGACACGTTTCTTCAAATGATGGGTCCACATCAGAAGATTAAATTTGGTATCAACAGAAGCCCCCAATGTTTCATAGTTTGATGTTGAAGAAAAGTATGGAACATTCTGCTTGAAAACTGCATAGATTATTGGTTTGTATGGTTTTTAGGAAAAAATTCATTATATATAACTCTTTTTTGAGTGCATAGTATCAGGCCTCATAAATATTTTTAATTTCCACGATCGTTTTGATATTTGTGCTCTTTTATTGTTTTAGCCGCCGAAAATGCAAACATCTTTCCTTGTAATCATTGTCTTTCTCTATTCCCGAGATAAAGTATTTAAGCGCGGTAGAAATCCTGTCGTCTTTTACTTTTCAAATTTGTATCTTTGAACTCTTCAGTTCCTCTCTATCTTGTGCCTTCGTTCTTTCCATTATTCGTTGTCAACTGATCTCTCTTTTTCTATAAGATTTTCTTTCCTCTCTTTTATTTACTTTGTTCATCATGGTTTACCTTGTTGAATCACTTGAAAAATTTTGGTCTGAATTTTCAATACCTTCATGGGTTATTTTGGAAGAACTTTCTGAACCTTCTGATTATTTTTCTTTGGCTGAGGGACATTGGTTCCCAAGTCTCTTTGTGGCCGAATGTGGCTTTTCTTTTCCTCCAAATCCCCTATGTTTTGAGTTCTGTCAATATTTTGACGTTGTACCTGCAAAAATAGCTCCAAATACGTTGAGGATAGTTAATGGAGTACATAGATTGAATCAACTCCATAGAACCCGTTTAGGGATTCCAGAGATTATGTACTGATATAGATGGGTTATCAGTGATTCCACATTCTATTTAAAAATAAGGTTTTTTAATAGGGCTTTAGTTGTTAATCTTCCAGATGCCAATAGGGATTATTTTGAGCATGGGGTTGTTATGAAAAATTGGCAACACGCTCCATTAAATGGAGATGATGTATATCAAGGTCCCAGGTGTCCCCCTTATGGCAATGGAATAGGTTGTTTTAATTTTTTAAAATCTTGTTTTCTTTGTGTTTGATAAAATGTATCACTGACATTTGTTTTTGTTTGTTACAGTTGACAGTAAAAGAAAACCTCCAAAAGAAGTTGACTTTAATTTAAAGCATTTGAAACTTATCTAGGATTTGCACCAATCTGTTGCCGAGGAACATATTAGATCTACCTCTTATTTGTTGCAGTACAAGAGCTATACTTCATCTTTCACTTCTCGTCCTCGTCCAGTGGTAGTTAATCTTGACCAAGTACCAGCTTCTGAGACTAGTGTTGAAGGTTCTTCCTCTGAGTCAAGTATTCCTATCAGTGATCTAATGTAGAGGAGAAGAGCTCTTGCCTTTTTTGACAAGTCTGCCTCTACTACTGTGGAGGCAAAGAAAAGTAAAAAAGATGTCCCAAAAGAAGGGATAAAAACTGTAGATGTACCCCCTATTACTGCTAAGAAAATTGGTGAGAAGCCCCCTGTGGCTCCGAGCAAGATTGTTGCTCTCTCTCCTCCGAGTGAGGTTATTGTCATATCACCAACAAAGGCAACGTCTTTGGTTGAAAATGCTCCTGCCTCTATGAGGTGGTTAAAGAAAATCTCTTCTGAGAGACCTGCTGAACTTGTCTCCCAACCTTCAAACGTTGATGGTAGTATTCCATCTTTTGTTGCTCCAAGCTCTGCTGTGAGCTTGGTGAAATCCTGGACTATCCTAGAAGTCCAGGGCATTGAAGACACTCTTTCTCGTGAGAGAATCACTACCCTGGCTGCTCAACACATTGCTTCAATAAGTATTGTTAGCTTGAGTCTTTCACTTTCTTATATTATGTTCATATATTGACTCAAATTTATTTCTTTTTCTAGTTGGTGACGTGTTTTAACAGCATTCTGAAAAAGGATGAAGCTATCAAGGCTACAAGCTCCTTGGGAGTTGTAGAGGAAGCCTTTGTTGGGCTGACCTAATCTCTGAAAGATTTTCGTCAAAAATACGAGGAAGATAAAGTTTCTTGGGGGAAGAAATTCAAGTCCATTGAGCTAGAAAGAAATCATGCTGTGAGTGCCTCCAAGGATTTGGAGAAGAAATTGACGGAGTCTGAGCAGAGCAACAAATTCTTCGAATAAAGTAACAAGGAGCTGGAAGTTAAGCTCAAGTCTGCGAAAGAGGAAGTTGTTAAACTTCAAGATGTTGGGCGTCAGAAAATGGAGGTGGAGGAGAAGTTGAAGGCTGCCGGGGAGCTCCTTAGGAAAAGGACCTCCTCGGAGAAGACAAAACGGAAGAAGGCAGTTAAAAAATCATTCAGTGCTGGTTGGGATAAAGGCTGGAACAAGGGCCTGGTTGCCATGTCTTCTCAAATGGAGTATACCAGCCTCAAATATTTTAGGGATGGATGGGTCGCAACTTTGTAGGAGCTGAAAGTTGCTGAGAATTCTGAATTATTCTAGCAGCACACTCATGGCCCTCCTCCCTCTCCTGGAGAAGAAGAAGAGGATGAAGCAGCTTCAGATAAATCTTCCATGATGATTGGTGATCAGGTCCCTACTGTTCCTATCATTCAACCTTGCTCCGAGAAACTCTGACCAACCGATACCTCTGCCGAGCAGCTAATCTTGTCTTCCAATCAACCAGTCTCTTCCTCCAAACCTTCTGAGGAAGTTATAGGGAACAAGGAGAAGGTGTAAAGTTACTCGGGCTTTTATTTTGTTGTTCTATTGAATGTAACCTCAGATTTTGTATTTTCCCTCATGATGAAATAAAAATTCAAACTTTGATTATTCATCTTGACCTTTTCTTTTACTTGCTATGTCTGCATCCTTATTGATTCTTTTTATTTCTTCTCTTTGTTAGTTTATGGCCAAGATGGAGCTCTTATCAGCTCATGACACAGAATTGATGAAGAAATGCAATGACTATTTCAAAGCTGGTCATGGAGATCAAAATAAAGCTCAAATCATTGATATCCTCGGTTCAGATACTTCTAAACGAGCAGTTGAATCTTACCAGTACCTGGAGTGTTTGCTTAATCGTGCAGTCGCCAATAATGTGGCCTACTATGAGATGATTGAAGATCTCCAAGGAACTATCGAGGGACTCCAACAACAATATAAAGAGTCCTCCACACTTTTGCATCAAGGATACGAGAAGAAATATCAGCAATTGAGTGCTGACAAAGGGTATGACAAATTCATCTCTACCTATGAGAAGAAAGAAAGTGTTTTGAAGCTTGAAGTCGAAGAACACAGGCATATTGCTAAACTGTTGGAGTAGGAGAACATTGACTTGCAAGAAGAGATAAAACAACTTAAATCTGCCGCATCTTCCTCGGGAGCCTTGGTTCCTGTTAATGATGAAGGTTTCTCTTTCTTGAAGGTATAAAATGCCAACTTACGTGATGAGTTGGAAACTTTGAAAAGGGATGGATCCTCCTCATCTAATCGCGGATGAGAAAGATCTTCTTCTAGTGGACGAGCTAGGGCTGGTCGAGTCTCTATTGAAGAAACTAGAATGCAGGCGACTTTAGAAAATTAGACCTTTAAGTTGGTGGCAAAGAACCAAGCCTTAGCAGAAATGTCTAAGAAGATTCTGAACTTCAGCGAACAACTATCCACCTAGATTTTTGCCTTGGAAAACAAAGAACTTCTGGTGAAGAATCTCCACTAGCAACTGGAGAGGTTAACTTATCAGTTCCATAAACAACCCATAGAGTTTTGGATGGATAGGTATAATAAAGCTCTGTACCATATAGATGCTTGGATACAACAGTCGAATAATGAAGGGTACAAGCAGGGACGGTTAAATGCTATGTGTGTGCTACAATTGGAGCAGGGACATTATTTATGGGATTATTACGAGCCTGGAGTGATCGATTTACTCGTACCTCCTTTTAAACTTGATTCTAGCTGGATTCCTGCTCGTGCAATTGCTCGATGTATGATTTCTAAGTATCTTAGTGATTACAGTCTTCATGCCAACTTCGAGATATCTCATCCATAACATTTACTTGATCGTCCATCTATAATGAATGTTAGAATGCTAAGAGATGTAAATTTTATAAATTCTCCTTATGCCTTAGATGATCCTCCTGCTGGAGTAGAACCTGTTTCAAAGGAAGAAGGGAAAAAACTAAAAGAATAGGATTTTTTATGTAATGAATTATATTTCTCACAGCATATGTAATTCTACTTGATTTGAATGAAGAAATTTTTAGCCTTTTGCCATTTTATTTTTTTCTAAATAGTTTATAGAATATCCTTGTTTGCTTGTTATTTTGTTTTTGGATAATGGAACTTGTCCCATTTGTTATTTGATTATAGTGACTTGTCACTCTTTGATCCTAAACAATGAAATGATTTTCATCCCATGTTGCTGCTTAGTTTAACCAACCGGAGTTGATTGTATTTAATTTTCTGACCAATCGGAGTTGGTGGTAATTGATTCGCCTACCAACCGGAGTTGGTGGCAATTGATTCCCGACCAACCGGAGTTTGTGTTAATTGATTTGCCGACCAACCGGAGTTGGTGGTAATTGATTCCCGACCAACCGAAGTTGGTGGTAATTAGTTCCCGACCAACCGGAGTTGGTGGTAATTAATTCCCGACCAACCGGAGTTGGTGGTAATTGATTCCCGACCAACCGGAGTTGGTGGTAATTAGTTTTCGACCAACCGGAGTTGGTGGTAATTAGTTCCCGACCAACCGGAGTTGGTGGTAATTGATTTTGCCGACTAACCGAAGTTGGTGGTGATTGATTCCCGACCAACCGAAGTTGGTGGTAATTGATTCGCCGACCAACCGGAGTTGGTGGTAATTAATTCCCGACTAATCGGAGTTGGTTGTTAGTTCCCGACCAATCGGAGTTGGTGGTAATTGGTTCTCGACCAACCAGAGTTAGTGGTAATTGATTCCCGACCAACCGAAGTTGGTGGTGATTGATTCCCGACCAACCGGAGTTGGTGGTAATTTATTCGCCAGCCAACCGGAGTTGGTGGTAATTGATTCCCGATCGAACGGAGTTGGTGGTTAGTTCCCGACCAACCGGAGTTGGTGGTAATTGGTTCCCGACCAACCGGAGTTGGTGGTAATATTTTGAAACATTTCAACAAAAAGAGAGAAATTGGGTAAAACATCCAACACATTATTCATACTGAAGAAATTCCATTACATAGGAATTTCAATTACTGATAATACTTGCGCAGATGCTTTGCATTCCATGCATTATTAAATTCTTCTCCTTCCAATGTTTCAATCCTGATGTCCATGGACGAACAACTTCTGTTACTCTGTAGGGTCCATTCCAGTTGGCTTCCAATTTGTTATTCTTTTGTATTACTTTCTTCAGCACATAATCCCCTTCCTTTAAATCACATTTCTTCACTCTTTTGTTATAGAACAAAGTTGTTTGTCGTTGATATGCTTCATTTCTGATCGCTGCTTCTTCCCTGACTTCTTCGAGCATATCCAGGTCTAATCTTCTCATTAAATCACTGACGGGAGAATTGAAATTGAGAACCCTATGTGTGGGTAGAACCAATTCAACAAGGTATGATAACTTCACTTCCAAACGCCAGCATGTATGGAGACTCTCCTGTTGTTGCTCGTGGTGTGGTACGATAAGCCCACATCACAGAATGTATCTCGTTAATCCAATTTCCTTTCGCATCATCTAGTCGTTTCTTCAAACCATTCAACAGCGTTCTGTTTGTCACCTCAGTTTTCCCATTGCTTTGGGTATGTCCTGGTGCATAGTGGATTTTCAGTACATTGGATTGATGACAATACGCAGCAAACTCCTCGTTGTCAAATTAGGTTCCATGGTCAGTAATGAATGCATATGGGAGACCATATCTGCAAATAATATTCTTCCAAATGAATTGATAGACTTTGTCGTATGTCATATCAATGAGAGGCTCAGTTTTCAACCATTTTGTAAAATAATCCACAGCAACCACAAGGTATTTGAATCTTCCTCTGGTCGTTGGAAGTGGACTGACCAAGTCTATTCCCCACATGGCGAATGGCCAAGGAGACGTGATGGGTGTTAACAATGCTTGGGGAGTTCTTCGGATAGAGGCGAAGCGTTGACATTTGTCACACTTCTTGGCATAAGCTACACAATCAGCTCTCATGGTCGACCAGTAATACCCCTGCATTGTTATTCTTTACAAAAGCATCCGACCTGCCACATGGGCTCCACAAGACCCTTTATGAACCTCTTCGATCAGATCTTTCACTTCGGAGGGGTGGACACATCTTTGTAGCCCTGCTATAATTCCTCGTCTATATAAAATGCCATTGGTCAATACATAACAAGCAACTTTAAACTTCAATTTCTTGGTTACGAGTTTATTAGTTGGCAAGGCCCCCTCTTCAATGTAGGCCCTGATGGGGTCCATCCATGATGGTCCCAAATCGAGGGCAATGAAGTTCATCATCAAATCTTGGTCTATGCTCCGACCAACCAAGATTTCTATCGGGATTGTTCTTCGTAGCTCGGTGCGTGTGGATAAGGCTAATCAAGCTAAAGTGTCTGCTCTCGTATTTTCCAATCTTCGTATTCTAATCAATTATGCTGCATTAAAACTCGATACAACATCCATCACTTTCGCATGATACTTGATCATTAATTCCCCTTTTATTTCATATACTCCCAGAATTTAATTTACGATTAATTGTGAATCACTGAATACAACGACTTGGTCTGCCTTCATAGTTTTTTCCAGACTTAGACACACGATCATTGGTTCATATTCAACCTCATTATTAGAAGCCTTAAATTGAAAGCGCAGAACGTACTCCACATCAATCTCATCCGAACTATTTAGAACAATCCCTACTCCACTGCATGTAGTGCATGAAGAGCCATCCACATACAAATTCCACACAAGTACCTCATTATCAAACTCTTGGTCTGAAATAATTCCTCGGTGGAATATTTGATGTTTCCTTTTGTCTTCCTTTAGCGTTTTTCGCTGCTCGTCCGCCGACGTAAGTTGGTCGGGGTTTAAATTGATGATTCTGTAACATCCACAGGTTGGTCTATTTTCAAATCCTGCTTGTCGGAGGAATTCTCTTTGGTAAATTCTGCGATAAAATCTGCTATTGCCTGCCCTTTGAACGACAATCTAGGCTCATAAATTATATCATATTCACCAAGTTCCACTGCCCAGTACATCAATCTTTTTTATTTCTCCGGTTTATGCAAAGCTTGTCTTAATGGCATATCGGTGTACACCACTATAGTATGGGCTTGGAAGTATGGCCTCATCCTTCTGCTTGCTTTAATCAGTGCTAGTGGCAACTTCTCTAGCCTTGGATATCTGATTTTTGCTCCTCGAAAAGCCTTACTAGTGTAATAGGCTGGTTTTTGTACTCCGTCCTCCACCCTTATCAACGCCAAGCTAACTGCATTCTCTGATACTACTAGATACAAGTATAATCTTTCCCCATCATTGGTCTGGACAATAATGGAGGTGTCCCCAGATATTTCTTCAATTCTCGAATGGCCTCCTCGCATTCATCATTCCATTCAAATGTTTTTGGGAGTGTTTTGAAGAATGGTAGGCACCTGTCAGTTGCTCGTGACACAAACCTATTAAGTGCTGCAACTCATCTTGTGAGACTTTGCACTTCCTTCTACGTCATTGGAGATCGTAGCTCCAATAGAGCCTTAATCTTTTCAGGATTCGCCTCAATTCCTCGTTGGTTAATAATATATCTGAGAAATATGCATTTGGTGGGATTTAGTTTCATTTAATATTTCTCTAGTCGATCAAAGGTCTGACTTAGGTCAACCAGATGATCAGCAACTTTCTTGCTCTTCGTTAGCATATCATCAACATAAACTTCCATGTTATGACTGATTTGTTCCGCAAATACCTTATTCATCAGCCGCTGATATGTCGCACCTGCATTTTTAAGCCCAAAAGGCATAGCATTATAGTAATAAGTTCCCCTTGGGGTGATAAAAGAGGTACTCTCCCTGTCTTCAGGCTTCATTTTAATCTAGTTGTAACCAGAATAAGCATCAATGAAACTCAACAATTCATGCCCCGAGGTAGCATCTACCAGTTGATCGATTCGGGGCAAAGGAAAATGATCCTTTGGGCATGCCTTATTAAGATCAGTGAAGCCTACACACATCCTCCACTTGTTATTTTTCTTCTTGACCATTACCACATTTGCTAGCCAATCAGGATATTTGACATCTTTAATAAAAGAGGCTTTTTGTAGTTTCTCTACTTCTTCTTGTATAGCTTGGTTCTTCTCAGGACTAAACACTCTTCTTCGCTGCTTTACTGGCTTGACTTCCTTGTTCACGTTGAGCTCGTGGCACAAGAAATTAGGGTCTATTCCTGGCATGTCTTCATGACTCCATGCGAAAGTCTGCTTTCTGCATCTTAGAAATGCTATCAGCTCTTATTTTATTGATACATCCAATGATGCACCAATTTGAGTTGTTCGTTCCGGATGTTCTTCATCCATAATGATATTTTCGGTAACCTCCATGACCTGGACCTTAACGAGCTGAGACTTATCTCTAGGGTCTAAAGTTTCAATCTTCGCATCTTCTATTTTATCTACCTGATAAGTAGTAGTCTTCTTCCTGGATTCTTCACGCTCCTCCTGCTCGGAAGATGAATAGTAGCATTCCCGAGCTAATTTCTGGTCGCCTTTCACAACTCCCACTCCAAAATTGGTTGGGAATTTTAAACATTGATGTACAGTAGATGGTATTGCTTCGAACTTCTTCAGGCTTACTCTTCCCATGATGATTTTGTAAGATGATTGGACGTTTTAATCCATTAAAAAAAATTGTACTCTTTCTGTTCGCCAAGCAGGCCATGTACCGATAAGCATATCCAACTTGATTGTCCCAAGTGGAAAAACCTTCTCGCCAGTAAAGCTGAGGAGGGGTCTATGATAAGGCTCCAATCGGGCTAACTTCAGATTTAAACTGTCAAAGCATGGATAGAACATGATATCTACCGAGCTACCATTATCCACCAGTACTCGTGAAATCACCACTTCCTTCATTCTCATCTTGATCACCCATGGGTCATCATGAGGATATAGTACACCTGCTAGGTCGTTCTTAGAGAAACCAAAGACCAGTTTGTCCTTATTCACCTTCCTCAGGCGATCATCTTCAGTCAGATTTATTCACTAAATGTACGAGCAAGCTTGAGCCTCATTGAGGTAAGATTTTCTTTCCGTAGTTAGATCTCCACCTCTTGCATCTCCACCTGTAACAACATTACATTCAAATGATCCAAAATGGATTGAAAATACCTCACGTTCTAGCTGCTTTGGTCTTTTGGGGAGATCGGGGTCATCCTGGTCTTCTTTTGGGTCTTCTTCATGACTTCTCTTCTTGTTTTCTTTTTCTCGACGAGGAGATCTAGACCTCTGCCTTGTTCGGTTATTTCTTTTTCCACCATTTTAACGATCAACATATTTATCCAGCTTTCCTCATCTGATGAGTGCTTCAATTTCATTCTGGAGAGCTATGCAATTTTTGGTCATGTGACCATGGTCTTTGTGGAACTCGTAATATTTGGATTTATTCCTCTTGTCAGGATCTGCCTTCATTTTTCTGGCTAGTTTAGCTCCTCGCTGTTCTTGATCTCTTCCAGAATGTGGTTTATATCTACCTTCAAAGGAGTATAATTTTCAAACTTCTTCAATTGTTCTAGTGCTTGCTTTGCTTTCGACGACCTGTTTCCACTATTATTCTTCTGATCCTTCTTTTCAGTCTTACCATCTTCAACCTTGACCTCCCTAGTGTCAACATTCTTCTTCGCATCCATAGCTTCCTTGGCATTCATGATTTTGGCTTCTTTTGCCATCAGTTCTGCCATGGTTCTGGGTGGATCTTTGGCTAAAGTGTTGTACAATTTATTTGGCAATAGTCCACTCATCAGGGGCAGTAATTACTGTCTTCTCCTCGTAATCAATTACCTCGAGCTTCTCATTATTGAAACGAGTAATATAATCCATGGTGCTTTCACCTGCCTTTTGTCTAACACTCAGCAAGTGTGCTACTCGTTTGATTGGTTTTGCTCGAAAACAGAAGTTCCCAATAAAGGGCTCGTCTAGTTGAAAGAAAGTCGCGGTCTTCCCTCGAGGAAGATTATTGTATCATATTTGAGCAGATCCGATAAGAGTTCCTGAAAATGCCTTGTATCTCATCTCTTCTGGAACTGCATAGATATCGGCAGCAGCTTGGTATTGTTCTATATAAAGGACAGGGTCAGTTTTTCCATCATATTTAGGCGTCACCGTTGGAGATTTGAATTTTGATGGTGTGGGAAAATCCACAATCTCCTGTACAAAGGGTGTCCTTTGAACAAAAGTCCTTTGTAGAGGATTCTTGTCCTCCAACCTCTGAATAGAGCCCTTCCATGCATCATTTCCTTCCTCGGGCCTATTCGTTCGAGAAATTGATCGCGTTGAATTTGCCTCTTGGGATATTTCATTACTAGCAGTTGGTCGTGATTGGGCAGAGCCTTCCCTTAGATCGAATGGTCGTGGAGAGTTCCTCGACGCAATCCTAGGAGGACTTCAATTCCTCCTAGGTCCCAAACGATCAAAAGGAGAGACTCTACTCAACCTTTCTAGAGCACTGGTCCTTTCCGGAGATAGAGTGATGTTTCGTTGCGAATCTGTAGCTCGCACTGATGAAGTCCGACCAGGTTGATAAGAAGGATCATTAGATCTCTCTGTACGATATGAATCGGTGCATCTGGATCGAGATTCCTCTGGGAATAACATTCGCCTAGTTCGCAAAGAGGGTAAACATGTATTTTTCTGAACACTTCGTTGTCCTGATTGGGTCCGCACTCCTCCTTGAACAATTTGTATAAGTTGACGCATGGTTTCTTGCATGGCTGTTTGACCTTGGGCTAAACTAGGCATTATGCCTGCCAGATCTGACACATTTGGGGGAATGGATGGATTTTGGGGGATCCCAGTATTTCGATTACTGGATTCCGGATTATCAGCCATTGATAATGAATTATTTTAGTGAAAAACGATAAGTACAGTCGTTTCCCACAGACGGCGCGAATCTATTGATGTAAAAAATTAGATTATCTCTAATTAATCAATCAAAGATAAAATAAATAAGACAAAAGATTTTTAAAGTGGTTCAGCCTTATAAGAATGTCCTACGTCCACTGTTTTTGTATTGCTGACTATTTATCTGGAATTATCTATATGTGGTTTATCCAGAAATCCAGAGTCCCCTTCTAATGAGGAGGTTACAATGTATTTATAGCCATGAGGCTATACATGTGAAAGGGCAATGCGTTGTTATCTAGTAGACATATAAATCTGTACGATAATAATGAGCATTTAATGTCCATTCATCTCTTTTATTCTCTTGATTTAGATGCTATGTACGCTAAGTAGCTCGGACCGCTTAAGCTACTCGGACCACCTAAGTAGATCGGGGCCCATTAGTTGCTCGGGGAGCCTAAGTTGTTCGGTACGCTTGAGCTGTTCGGAATGTATGAGTTGATCATGGCGTTTGAATAGCTCGGTGGCAGTGAGTTGATCGGTAGAAGTATTTGTAATTGCCACGTTGGTTGACACGTGTCTTCAAATGATGGGTCCACATCAGCATAATAAATTTGGTATCAACACTAACAATAATAATAATTCATCCTAGGGATCGTATAAACCACATCATCGATTTAACAATATTCACTTATAAACTTAAGGTATGAGTACACAAGAGACCATTATTGATAAAAATCTCAAAAGTATTAAAAAGAAGATGTGAGTATCCCATTTGATTCCTAATAAATATCACCAATATGTCCATGTATTCTATAGTGAGATAGCTTGATCTACATGAGAAATTTAGTCGCATCTTCCTCCTCCATGTATAATTGAAAATCACCTACAAATTTCATGAATATTATGATTAGTGAACTATATGAGTGCACAAACTACTTGACAATTTGAATTATTCTTATTAAACTCTCAAAATAAATTGTCTTAAACAATATATTATGTACCTCAACTGTTTTGACATCGAAAGTGCTGTGAAGAAACTCTCATGTGCGTGCTTCATGATCTTTTTTCAAGGTACAGTTTGGGAAGATGATATTCGTACAACTTAACATTTAACATAAACTTGATATTGTTGTGTGCTTCATGATCTGTTTTCAACACTCCTATATAACTCGATTACCAAATGAGATGAATTAGTGTCAATATAATATCAAGGTAGTATACTAACATAACATAAGGGATAATATTTCAGTACACTCGATAAAAATAGTGAAAACAAAAAATTAACAACAAGCATGTAACTCATAAAGATAAGTTGCATCTAGTCTTAATAGCAGTTGCAGTTAACAACAAATATTTACCTAATAATAGTTTCATCTAGTATTCTTTTTCTCTCTTTTCTAGTAAGATAAATTATCATTTAACAATTGATGAATTGTTAGTATTATGACGCAAAAAAGCCTGATAGAATGCATCATAACTACCAAAAACCATTTCAAGACTAACTTGAGACAAAATAATGGGTCCAACTCGGGATGAATAGAGATTTTCTTGCATCGTCAAGTTCACAATCTTGGATGTTAATGGCTTCATTTATGCCTAAATTAGATGACTTTCAAACTATTATACACGTATTGAGCTAGCAAATTAAAATTAATAATAAGAACAGAGCATGAGTGTGTAAATAGAGCAGGAGTGTGCAATACCATATACGCCATATCTGATAACCTACTACAGCCTACAAAGAATCATCAAGCATTATCAAATGCGTAAACAATATTAAGAATTAAAGGAAAGTAAACAGAAATATGGAATGAATCTTCTCATGTATTATAAGTGTAAATCAAATAGCTAAAAACTAATTGAAACATAAAAGAAAAGTAAACAGAAATATGGAATGAATCTTCTCATGTATTATAAGTGTAAATCAAATAGCTAAAAACAATTAAAAACATAGAAGAAGCTCACAACAAAGAAAATAACCAAACTAAACCCAATAAATGTTCACATTAAGTACAATATGACTATCCTTTCAGTCATGTTAGACCACCAGTACAAATGAAAATCTTATTAATATGTTTTATAAGCATCCACTCCCCAATAACACACACACAAAAAACAAATTGCGGTAAAAATGAATGAAGAAATACAGGTATCCTAACATTTTTCATGAAACAATATATGTCTAATTGAATCAAGATTTGAATAGCAGAAAGCATGGCTCGTAGACAATTCTATAAGACCTGCATATAACAACAATACAGAAACCATGCCTCAAATATAACACTTGGATACCAAATATATGTACATAGTCAACAGTTTAACTCATTCCTCAGGTTCGATAAATCAGTAGCAGTACATAGTCAACAGTTAGCAGTAGTGAAGTTTCTCAAGACAAAATTAGTAGCATGATAAACTTATAGTCAAAATGATATTACACTTACAGACAAAGCATTGCAGCTTCAAAGGTCTTATCTATGACCCGTGGTGTGTAGATTAGACCTGTAGCTGACTTAGAAAAAATACTTAAAGGTGAAATCAACTCAGTATGTAGATAAATCCTATTAGCATAGAAATGAAGGTGTATATAAAAATGAGTATAGATAAGACTAGTGGCATGTACATAAAACCTATAGATAAAGACCTGATAAAAAAACACCACAATCAGTATGTAAATCTGTGTTAAGAAAATAAACACCAGTTAGATCCAATATGTAGATTTTTAAAACCAAAACTTAAATAAACCCAAAGGGAGAGGAAATACCTTTACTCCTTGAATGGAGCAAACTTGGTTGGTTTAAAAATTAGAGATGATCTAAGTCAAACCTCCATTTCTTCATCATTAAAACACATGCAAAATAAAAATTAATAGGAGGCATCAAAGATTTAAGAAAAATAAAAAACAACTTAGAAATCCCTATATTGTTAAAAAAATTAAGACAATAAAAAATGGCAACATGACTGATATGGCGTGAGGAAAACGGTGATTGAGATAAATAAATGATGAGAACAAAGGCATCGAAGATTGAAGTCTCTCATTTTCAACTATCAGGGTCATGGGAGCACTGTTTTGGTGCTGAGAGGTGTTGATGTCATAGCTCGGCATTTGAATAATATTTACCCTCATGGATCAACTGACACTCTACCATTCCCTACAATGGGCTCCGGTTCCCTTTCAGCAATGTCTATCTTTAGATTACTAATGTCCTTTTTATTCTGTTTTTCTCCCAAAGTTAAATACATCTATTGTGACTGAATCAATTAAATAAGCATGATTCAAACGGATATGGTTGTGTTCATAAATAAATAAGTAAATAAATAAATAGAATACACATGTAAAGGAACACAAATAAGAGCTTAATACACATGTAAATAGAACACATAAATAAATAAGCAAATAAATAAAATATAATGATTCAAAAGGATAATAGATTACCAAATAAGATGTGGATAATAAATAAAACTACATATTGTAATGATTAAATGAACACGCAGGTGGTGGTGTTTGCTGACTGAGGTTTTATGATGTTGCTTTTCGGTGAGGACATCTAGTAGTGGAGAAGGTCGACAGTCCTGTAATTTGGTTTGAAAAAGAACAACTTTGTAATTTGGTTTGAAAAAGAATAACAATGGGAGAGATATGAAAAGTGATGTGATTACCTGAAAAGAGGTTTGCAGCCCCAAAATCAAGATCCGATGCGAGCACTAATTGGTATCTACATAAAGGCACATCATCAAAAACTTCATAAATTCAAAAAGAGAAGACACTAAAATACCCGACGAACCAAATCAACCAAAAGTCATATGAATTTCCATCCAAGGCCTATTCAATTTTTTTTATCTAAATGTTTTTTTATCTATACAAAAACATAAGCTAAAAAAATCTTCATTTTATCACTATTCGAATTTCCATCCCGGTCCTAATAATCCAAAATAATATCAATTGCATGAGACTAATTACCAGAACATATAAAGAATCATTGGAGAGAGCTGTATGTATACATAACTATTTCGACTAAATCAGTTAATTAATGATCGAAAAACCGAAAGAGAGAGAGAGAGAACGACATTGGATTTAGATTCAGAGTCTATTGATTGGGAGGTTATGGTCATAAAAATTCGGGAGTTTGCAAATGCTCTCAGAAAAATGGAGTACTGTACCGGTTGTGCTTGTGGATGATTACAACAGCACTCCTCAGTTGTGATTTCTAGATCTATACATGTACAACTGGTATTTGAGACCATATACTTAGAAATATGAGGCTGATTTGAGGTTGATTTGATAACATCACCCCCATAGAATATAACTTTAACACAAAACTGTTTTTGCATAACACTGTCCAAATTTTGGTACCAGTAGATTTAGATTTAATTTCATGGGACTATTTGCATTTTTTGTTGATTATTTTATCTTAATGGTCAACATCTCTTTCAAAATTAATTTTTCATCTTAAATGTAAACAACATGATTAGTTGGATGGTGTTATGCACGAAGAAATCAATGTTATGCACACAATGACAGTGAAAGTGAAAAAGAGCATAACTCTTTTGAACCATACCTATTTTATCCATGTACACCTAACTTAAAATCTAAAATCTACAAATATACGCAAAATGAAAGTGAAAAAGAGAATAACTCTTTTGAATCCTTCCAACTTGAGTATGCATCCCAAAAACAATGTCTCATCCTCTACTCTTATGGCTGAAGCTATTGCAGCCCTTGTAACCTGCATCAGGCTGCTAATTTTCATTATAATTGAAGGAGACTACCTTGTAGTGGTTCAAGGTGTAAAGGAGATATAAACCAACATAAACCACTGCTCTATGGAATACACAAATGTACTTAGCTGAAGTAGACATGATATCCCATAAGATTAAACAACACTATGCTCCCCACGTAAAAGAAAATCATAATTAGTAACATAATATATAAAAGGTGAAGTTGTTATACCAGATGTAAAACTACATTTTTAACTAAAATATAGAGTGGATTCAAATCGTGAAAATAAACTTGACATGTCCCTTTAACTCACATTAAATAATTTCGCATCAAAATTTTAATTGTAGAGCCTTTCCTATACAAAACCACCCACAAACCATGGGCATATGACATAAGAGGCTTAAAATGCAAATTCCAAATTCACTGAATAGAGTAATGCAGACAAATCAGTTACCAACTAACTAATATAGATGGAAATAAAAGAAACTGTGAGGCAGAGTTAAAAGTCAACAATGTTAACTTGAACCTCAACACCATGTTCAATGGTGATGGAAGTGATATGCTTAACTACCCCGAGAGAGATGAAAATATATATGACTAATAAGCACAACATAAGAATTAGGGATACATGCCTATAGATATAACCCATGCGAGTGAGATGGTTAAAACTATTATGTGGGGTACCTATGACACTAACATACGAATGTGATGTCTACACAAAGATCGTGATGTTGTAGCGATACAATAAAGGATACATGCCTAATCCCAGCATACCTAATTTAAAGCTTATATTTATATCACAGTATCAAACCTAAAACCATAAAAAACTACCAAATTTGAAAAATCTGAAATATAATCTTAGATTGGAAAACATATACTTTAAGGATACACACCTAGTCTAACCATAATACTAAGCTAGCAAAAGTTATTTTAAAACAATAGTTTGGTAATCTACCACCAATAGTTTCATAACACAAAGTTTAAATACTTGTTACTTGACCTGCCAACATAGTGAAAATACCAAAAACAATGATTAAGCATGAGAAAATAATATCCCAACTAACCTAAACTTAGATGTTAAGAACACTATGATGCTTAAAAAAATTTATTCAGTCTATCTGCAATGGTCAAAACATTACTTAAAATTAAAATGCAACTAAGTTTTTCTCTATACTTGTAAAACAATATACATCTAAATATTATCCAAAATATCAAATGACCCAATGTACTATATCGTTTGTTAATTACAACTGAGAACTAAATTGTTCAAGTAGTTTATATGGATAAGCATGTCTTCCCAAGTATCCATTAGTTTTTGCTGATGAATGGAAACACTCTAACTAAACCATTCAGCAAATCTCATGTATTTAGAGTGTGAAACTGAAAACCAAAAGCCCTTAAAAGAGAGAAACAAAACCATACCTGACAAATGACCCAAAATATTGCTAGATCCGTAAAATGTCAAATCATATTAGTTGCTAGATCTGTAAAAAAGGCTCAAAAGTTACTACGAAAATGCTTAAAAACTCATAAATTCTCCCAATATAAAGTTAAACCAAAATATTTAAAACCACAAAACTAACAAAATTAGATGCAAAAACGTAAAAAGAAAAAATAGGGAGAGAGAACAAATAATAGACCTAAAATCGTGGATTGGATATGCAAATATATGCACCGAGTTAGAGAGTGTAAAAAACTTGCTTATCAATGGTGTCTTTCCAAAAATCTAAAATAAAATTAGGATTTGTTCTACAAAAAACAACCTAAGAATTTAATTAAGTAAATAAGAGAGGAAATGAAAATACCTAATCCAATAAACACAAAATCAACGAAATCCAAAACCCAAGAAATCTAAAGGCAAAACCCCCCAAATCGAACCTTGACGTGGGAGGTGAGAGGGTTTGTGAGGGTCTCCGTAAACTGATTCGGGGAAAAAAATGTTATGGGAGAATCTAATTTAGCCCTCTTCGTAGTCCTCTATCATAAGGCAAGAGAAAGAAAAATGGTAAATGAAATCCCCAAATCGTATGCTAGAATGTGTAGGACAGAGAGAACGATGAAACTTTTTGGTGAATTTTTGGGGACTTTTGGGTCAAGTTACTAATTTAGCCCTAGTTTTGAATTAAATTAAAAGAGAGAAATCAATTTTGAGTGAAGCAAAAGAGGGCGAAACCAAATTTAAAGGGGTAAAAGAGTAAAATAGAATAAATCAATCTCAACCCTTTATTTTTTGCCTTGTTGGCTTAATATGGACCCTTAATTGTGTTATGATTTATGGAATAGTAACCAAAATTCTACTCCTTATTATATATATATATATATATGATATAATTATAAGTATATCTGTGTGTGAATGGTATATTTATGTGAAGCATACCCTCTCTAATGCTATCATGGGAAGTTGCGCGATGTGGGTGAGGCCCCTGGCTTGAGGAGTAGGGGGCGTATAGTCCCCAGGTCATAGCATCCATTTTATATTATGTGATTTTTATTAGGGGTGAGACGTGGTGGGTAAGTTTAGTTCTCATTTAAGGGGAGAAACTATGACCGCTTCCCATACATTGTGATTTGGTTTTTACCAAGTCGGTGTGAGAGTCCGACCGCTGGTACCTACGATGGTATATGAGCAATTCCTTGGAAGATGATAGCATTGAGAGATTGCATCCTCGAGTTATAGCTCGATGGGATGGTTATTATACTTGTTTTGTATAGTATATTACCTGTATATGAGGACAAGATATCATATATCTTTAACTAGTGTAAAGAGATAAATGAATAAGGATTTATTTCTTATTCATGGAGATTTTATCCGGACTTAAATTGTGATTTGTATATTAAAGTGAGTATTATATGTATATATTTATATGAGTATATATATATATATATATATATATATATATATATATATATATATATATATATATATATATATACGTTATGTATTGAGGGCCTAATGGATATCGATTATCGACGTTGCCAAGTAGTAGTGCATCGGGGGGGTTCCTTGTTTGGATTTCGCTTTGCGAGACACCCCACGCACGAACGTAGCGCAGTGTTGGGACTGGGGAGAAGTTTATGCCTGAGTACTCGGGTTAATTAGGATTTTTAGGGATTGGCTGGAAAAAATTTCGTTAGTCAGGGCAGCTTAACTAGGTTTCCTAAAGGGATGCGATAGGTGTGTACTATTAGAAGAGGGGTGAGGGGTATCACATGGGAGTGCGATACCAGTTTAAATATGGGGTAAATCGTATTTTAAAATTATAGCATTTATGAACTTGCAAAATATTTTTACAACTCGGGATCTGACCCGTTTATCTATTTTCCTCTCTTTTGCTATATATGTATATATATATAGGTGGCCAGACACAGGGACGCCTGGATGATGATTCCTTTGAGTCAGACTTGTGCTGCAGCAGTTGTGGATGCTTGCAGGTTTATTTTTAGACGCTTCTATTAGTGTGATCTAGATAGGAAGCATTGTAGTAACTCTCAGGATGAAAACCCAATTGTAATTATTTATTCTTTTACCGCCTTTTTAGTGCGGCATTTGATTTAGTTGTATATTGTTAAGCCAAAGTGTTCGATTATTTTATTTCATTATAATTTCATATGTATAAACTGTTGTGGATGTTTTAAATTGAATGGTTTATTTAAAAAGATTAGTTAAATAAATTTTGACGCCAGCCTAATAGGTTATTAAGAATTAATTTGGTTTTTTGACTTTGATGCTAAGAATGAACCATATGAAACTCCTATTTTAATTTGGTATAGGATTGATTGCCCGGTATTTTACAAGACGGGGTGTCACAGATGGTATCAGAGCATCAGGTTCTAGAGTCCTTAGGAATATGTGCGAACGTACTACGCTTTCAGCGTTTCTCTCGATTCGATATAGAGACTTAAGATTAGGATTGTTAATTCCTCTTGTGAGATTTCGTTCTCCTGTGATTTCTTAAGATTATAGTAAATCTTTTGCATGCTCGTTCAAGACTCGTGTGTTGATCGATGAAGGACGACCAAAGAAGGCCATTTCAAGGTCGGCAGGAGGTGGGGCTTAGTTGAAGCTATAAGTTGAGATTGGAGACCAGGACCGCGGTAGAGGTCACTCTCCTTATGGAATTTGTCAAGGATGGTTGCAATGATTACTAAAGTATAGTAGTTATGAGTATCCAAGTACCGCTGTAGTAGAGAGTGATGCTAAACATGAATTACCCAGTGAAGTAAATTGAGAAAAAGGTTTGAAAATGTCTTTGATAAGGACCATACGCTAAAGTTAAGTCATGTGTAGGTAGTGTAACATTACTTAGTGGAAGTAGAAGGCTCATAAACTTTGGCTTAGAGCAAGGTATGGAAATAACCCTATGTGAAAATTTGAGGAAAATTTTTCACTCGTGGGAGAAATACTTAAATGGGGGAAACAGTAGTCACCATGTTTAAGGGAGCAGGATATTTCCCTCATAAAATGATCTTACGGATGGATATAACCTTTAGTTCCTTTGGTTTATTAGGAGTGAAGAGAATGCAGTTCCTGAATTATTCACATGAGGATCGATCAGAGGTCGACAGTGAATAAAAAGTGGTATGGAGAAGTGAACCTTGTACCGAAGTAAGGTAGGTACAATGAAGAGAGAGTACTTTAGAAGAATGACAGGCTCACTAGAAAGTGTTCCTAACACTTATGGAGAATTTGTGTTCGTGGAACCCCATTGGTTGACATCCAGCCGGGGAGTTCATTGAAACGGGGCTGTTGAGGCCAGTAGTGGAGTTTCCTTTTGACGAAGAAGTTAAGGGGACTATGAAGGCGATTTTTAGGATCTAGGCTATAGAGTCTGAGATAATGATAACCTTAACATGGTACGGGTGGCCAAAGATGGATAATGTTGCAATGTGGAATGTAGAACCACACGGTTAGTCCTTGCCCAGTAGGACTTAAAGGACAAAAGTAGGATTCTCGAATGGAGCATTGATTAAAGTAGTTTTTGGTTCATTTAGGGCAAGTGTACCATGTCTAGGAACTTTGGACTAGCTAGGGTAATTGGAAAGAATGTTGTTACGAGTTTTTACTTGAAGGAAATAGGTATACTTTGCATGGGTAGATAGAGTCGTGGTATTTCCCTAACCCTATATTCGTGTGTGTAATTCGAGCTAGGTGGCGGTATCAATAACAACATATAGTGTATGTCCATATATTTTCTGCGGTAGCGGATCTGGTTTGTACTACTCATTTTGTATGTGTTATACGAGTATGGTTCTATTATAAGAGTACTTTTATTGTATTATCAGAGCGATAGCGGGCTAATGGTGGCAAGACTATCGTATTCGCGGTTCCACGGTGGAACAAGCTGTTGTTGCGATATCTCACCTAGATATAGGTTGAGTTCGCCTTTATTATATGGGTAGATGCAACTTCGGTGAGCAGATATTTCATTATCATAACTTGAGCGTGTGACATCCTTATAGATATGATTTAAGGTATACATGGTTTATTGTTGAATTGTGAGTTTAAGCTCATTGTTTTTTGTTCTAAGGACATAGTGTTAGTATAAGCGCTTGGTGGTGTGGCTCCTGGAAGGAAATAGGAGTTCTGACCACATTTTGTCAATTGGTGGGATGGGATTATCCCAGTGGAATATTTAAAACTAACGAACATCCTCGACTGACAAGTTTAAGTAGTAGTGTATAGGAGGGAATCCTTGTTTGGATTTCGCTTGCGAGATGCTCCACGCATGAACCTTAATGACGTCGTAATTAGAGAGATATTATAGGATGCAAGGATATTGGTTTTGACGATAAGTCACCTAGTGTAGAGAAAACTCTATAGACTGAGAGCCGTGTGCTAATTGTATTCTTATGGCGATAGAAGTGTTATGGAGAAGCACTAAAATGGTTCTCTCACCACAAGTATGTGGGTGAGGAAAGGTAAAGGAAATCGAATTTAGGATTATGGCCAGACCTTGTACAGAAGGCAAATTCGGTGGAAATATGTCTTATATATATAGATTTTAACACCCTTGTAGATAGTAGGCACCTCGATTAGTTCAAATTTCCATTTCACCAAGGTGGAAGGATAGAGTGGTAGAGGTACGTTAGTAGGTTAACGAGGTATGATTTAGGACGTCTCGCTTGTGTGCCTTAGACCGTTATATCCCGATGAACGATGATGCGAGGAAGTAGTTTAACGAGAGGGTTCCATTTTTGGATTTCTCTTTATGAGCGGTTCGATGCATGAAACCAAGAAAATGTCAGAAGTCGAGAGAGGTCTTGGGCACTAGGGATATGGTTAGAATGATACTCATTTCACGTGGGTAGGAATACACATCGATCATAGGTTTATTGGAAAGTAAGGCCACAAGGACTAGTGGCACCGATATAAAGAGATTATGGTGAGTTAACCATGAGAAGATTCGTGGGTTGACTTTAAGAAAGATTGGATCTCCATGTGTAGGAAGAATTGAATTTCAAATTTTCGGTTTAGGAATACCCAGGCGTTAGCACCAGGCCAAGAAAGTGAGGCCCATCTTTAGAGAGAGTGTTACGTGTGTTATGCTTACAATGGTTATGCATATAGGCACGGGCCATAAAGGTATATGGGCACCTTCATAAGTTGGTTTTATATACCATCTCAAATAGAAGGGGCGTAGTATATAAAGTTGAAGTATATGCTATGAGGCAGTTATACATGACATTGAAGGTTGTTGGATGGAACGTCGGCGATAACCCAATGGTGTACGTGCAATGAGAGTTAGTATACTTAAGATAAGCAAGTATATGAGTGAACGCTTGGAGTAGCAAATCTCAGATGGGATCAATAAGTTAGAGCGGCAGTTATAGGCTCGTTTTCTTTATATGTGCTTATAAAAGAAGTAGGTGCGACATGACGTTAGAGTCAATCTTATGATGAGGTAGCATTGTAGAATATGAAGATCTAGATAAGCTAGTAGTAGAGTATAAACCTTGAAATATGTGAGTACTGAACGAGTGTATGGTTGAGTTCCATTCCACTTTTATGCATTAGGATGTGGAGTGATTCACGATCCTAGGTTAGTATCGGTCGTATCTGAATTTCGAGGGAGAAATTCCGTTATAAGGGGGGGGGGGGGTAGAATGTAATACCCCGCACTTTTATGGATAATTAAATTTCATAAGTAAGTGTAATATGGAAATTTGAGGAATTATCATGAATAATAATTTTTGGAGTTTATGAGGGTTAGATGATTTTCGATAAGTGTTATATTTACTTTTGGGGATTACGTGAATGAGTCGGATCATTTTCATTATATGTCGCAGTTGGGTAAAGCGACAAAGGATAATACTTTAATTAGAAATCCCGTATTAAGTTGTGTTGGGTTTAATTAGTGAATTCCGGTTAAGTGACTCGCATGTAGATTTTGAGTGCGCAGTTGGTTTCGGAATGGTCGAGATAGTCAGAATAGAGTATCCGAGGGTAGTATTTGGGTTCCAAAACTTTTAGGACCAGTAGGGACTCGTAATTGCGTAAACGAGTCATTTTTGGGTTAATAAGGGACAAGCCCTTATTTCTCCCTTATAAAGGCACGCGAGAGGGAGAAAGAAAGAAAGGAAGAAAAAGAGAGAAAGAAAGGAAGAGGAGAAAATAAGAAAGGACAGGGAGATTATGGCCAAACTCCGCGGGATTCGACTCGAGGTCGTAGGCTTTTATCCTAGAGGGAAGTGTTTACTTGCTTTATTTCATTTAGTGTATATATCTCGTATTATAGTTAGTAAATTACATAATTTTGGGTTAGAACCCTTAAAATAAATTGGGTAGTTTGTGTATGAGTTTACAAATTGATGCAGTGTAAACTCTTAATAATTTCTAGTGTTAAATTCAAGTTAATGGAGGGTAGAAATGAATTGAAATGGGGGGAATGGTAAAAACTAGGTCTTTAAGGATTTTTGGGTTTAAATCTAAGAAAAATTGGTTTAATCCCCCAAATAATTGATGTCGTAGTTAGAAATCAATGTTTAGATGATTGTAATGTCGTTGGTTGAGATTAGAAACCATAAGAATGGAGTTTTGGTTGATATATTGGGTGTTTGGATTTTTGGATTTCGTCCAAAATGGGAAAGGGCCGACCTAGATGGTATGATCGATCGACCGCGCCCCTATGGCCAGTCGACCGGGTAAGGGAAAAAGGGCCTACTGATTTCTCAGCATGGCAAAATCCCAACCCGCGGTCAATCGGGGGCCAGGGGCCGGTCGACCGACACTCTGTTTCTCCCCAAGAATTGAATTTTTTCCCCTTTTCTCTTTGGGTTTAAAACTTAAAGGGCCTTCCTAATTAGGGTATTATGGAAGGCTTTGACCTATATGAATTAAGTAGTTAAATATTTTGTGGTTCCTAAATGTAGATAAAGTACCTCTAAACTATTATTGTAATGAGGTGTATCCTTTGGGTTAATTAAAGGTGAAATCCCAGGGTTTCCTAATTTAAGGGTGTTCGGGATAAGTAACACTCGAGAAATTTTTTTGGTGGATGATTATACATTAATATATTCCAATATGTTTGTAACGAAATCCTAGGATGTGAGTAGGATGGAAATTGAGGATATGGGCTAAGATGCTTTAGCGATTTCTCTATACGTCTATTGACGGTGGTTATTATAAGAGGTGCGATACCTATGGGACTTGAATAAATTGAGGGTATACTTATTTAATTATTATGAATTGGTAAATTCGGTGAGTATATAAATCCTTAACAGTGAGTTAGGTACAAAATATATATCAAGAGAGAGAATACTTTTGGGTTTAGTATCGAAAGTGTGCGAGTACTTAAATATTATTACGAATGAGAACATTCGGGTTATTGGCTATCGCTATATGAGTTTGGCAATTATAGCCATATGTATATACTGAGAAGTGATATATACTATATATAAAAAAGTTGTTACAATATATATATATATATATATATATATATATGATATAATTATAAGTATATCTGTGTGTGAATGGTACATTTATGTGAAGCATACCCCCTCTAATGCTATCATGAGAAGTTGTGCAATGTGGGTGAGGCCCCTGGATTGAGGAGCAGGGAGCGTATGGTCCCCAGGTCATAGCGTCCATTTTATATCGTATGATTTTTATTTGGGGTGAGATACGGTGGGTATGTTTCGTTCTCATTTCTGGGGAGGAACTATGACCGCTTTCCATAGGTTGTGATTTGGTTTTTGCCAAGTCGGTGTGAGAGTCCGACCGCTGGTACCCAGGATGGTATATGAGTAATTTCCTGGAAGATGAAAGCATTTGGAGACTGCATCCTCGAGTTATAGCTCGGTGGGATAGTTATTATACTTGTTGTGTATAGTATATTACCTGTATCTGAGGATAAGATATCATACATCTTTAACTAGTGTAAAGAGATAAATCAATAAGGATTTTTCTCATTTCGGGAGATTTTATCCGGACTTAATTGTGATTTGTATATTAAAGTGAGTATTATATGTATATATTTATATGAGTATATATATATAAGTTATGTTCTAAGGGCCTAATGGATCTCGATGATTGACATTGCCAGGTAGTAGTGTATCAGGGGGGTTCCTTGTTTGGATTTCGCTTCGCGAGACACCCCACGCACGAACGTATCACAGTGTTAGGACTGGGGAGAAGTTTATCCCTTAGTACTCGGGTTAATTAGTATTTTTAGGGATTGAGTGGACCGAGTTTAATTAGGGAGGGTAGCTTAACTAGGTTTCCTAAAGGAACGCGATAGGTGTGCACTATTAGAAGAGGGGTGAGGGGTATCTCATGGGAGTGAGATAGCAATTTAAATATGGGATAAATGATATTTTAAAAATATAGCATTTATGCACTTGCAAAATATTTTCACAACTCGGCCTCTTACCCATTTATCTATTTTCCTCTCTTTTGCTATATATATATATATATATATATATATATGTGTGTCCAGACACAGGGACGCCTGGATGATGATTCCTTCGAGTCGGACATGTGCTGCAGCAGCTGTGGATGCATGCAGGTTTACTATTAAACACTTCTATTCTTGTGATCGAGATAGGAAGCATTATAGTAACTCTCGGGATAAAAACCCAATTGTAATTATTTATTCTTTTACCGCCTTTTTAGTGTGGCATTCGATTTGGTTGTATTATGTTAAGTCGAAGTGTTCAGTTATTTTATTTTATTATAGTTTCATATATATAAACTGTTGTGGATGTTTAAATTGAATGGTTTGTTTAAAATGATTAGTTAAATAAAATTTTGACGCCAGCCTAATAGGTTATTATTAATTAATTTGGTTTTTCGAGATTGATGCTAAGAATGAACCATATGAGACTCCTATTTTAATTTGGTACATGATTGATCGCCTTGTATTTTACTAGGTGCACTATAAGAAAAAAAACTTTTTATGACCTTTTTTAAGTGTCATAAAACGCATTTTATGAAGCTTTATTTTTCAATGAAAAGCGTCATAAGTTTGGGTGTCATAATTGATACCCGTAAAAAGTGTCATATTAGGTAACGATTATATATGACTTTTTTTTCAAAAAAGTCATATCTGCTATAAAAATGGTCACAATATACTCTATAAAATGTCATATTTGATTTAAAAGGGTCATGATAAACAATTTTCAAATATTAAAATGGATTATATAAAATATTTCATCACATGAGGGTTTAAAATCAAATGGTCATAGATTAAAAATATATTAAAAAAACCAATATTAATGTCATAGTTGACAAAAAAATCTAAACACAAATCAAAATTCATAAAGTCATTTATTACACATTCAATATTACAATTGACAATTGATACATTATAAATTATATCATTTAGCCAAAAAATACAACACTCCCATCAACATATTTTTTTGTCTCACATCAAACAAACCGACATTAAATCAAATTGAGCTAAGACATCAACCAAATTAAATTTGTCTATCAAAATTAAGTGATCCTCCATTGTAATAATCTCTTCATAATTTTAGGCAATAATGCGTCGAAGTCCTCTTGCCGCTTATGTTTGTTATCTTGTTATCTGACAGTGACACACCTTTCACGTGCCTCTAAGTTTATGCTCCTGCATAAGTTCAAAACATCATATATAAATCTCTAGTGAAACATAAAACACAACATATGAATTCCAGTTTTTCCAAAGTACTAAGTCGTGGATAAATTAAGTTGAAAATATTTTTAATATAAAACAAATAATTGTAAATAATTTAAAGAAAATTGGGCAGAATTTCCCTATTTATAGGAATATCCACCCTGTTTAAGAAATAATAAAAAACTCCAACAACAATATTAAAAAAGACCCATGTGTGTGCGTTGTCTCTATAAACTTCTCAGTTTTCCACTAGAAATCTCGTGTTCCAAATTTGAAACCTACCCAATTCGTTAAACTATCAACTTTATAAATTACTCAAAGCCAATAATTTTGAAACACAAAGACTCATGTGCTCATAAAAAATTGAATAAAAAAATTACCTTCTTATCGAGCTTATCAACTTCTGAATCCATTATAAGTTCTCTCTAGCTGTTTATTTTTCCACAGTGCACGCCTGTTTTTAAACATATGGTAGAATTAAAAGAAAAATCTCCAAGATCAATTAGCTTTAATACAACCAAAACACAAAACTTAATAGATAACTTTTTGAACTTTTAGTAAAATATAACTTCTAGGTATGTAATGTTTAATCATACCAGAAAATAATTCATGTAATTACTCCTTCACGTGATCCATCTTCTCTTAAATGCCATGTATACGAGACTCTTGAAGAGTTTTTATCTCCTTGGTCCATGCCTACATAACATAGAAGAAATTAAATCATAAAAACAAAAAAGACAATTACATAGTATTAAATATGTGAGTTCCATATAATATAGGCATTATTCAAATGATTGCAATTCATATTATGAATATTGCAGAAGGAACCCATGACTTGCTAAAAGTTCATACATAGTATTAGAGTTTAAAATTTAATCATTTCATATGCCTTGTGGTGACAATTATTGTGCAACACAAATAAATAGGAAAAAAACATTCACCATGTAAGAACAAGGAATATAAAATGACGATCACACAACAAAGGATGTACGTGGTTCAGCAAAGATGTGCCTACGTCCACGGTGGTGCAGTCGATATTATTTCTATATACTCCGGAGAGTAATTATAGAGAATACAACTTGTCCTTTTGCCCCAGACCTAGGGTTTAATATATACATGTACATTTAGGTGAGTGGGGGTGATGGTTTCCCCACGTCTTCCATCCTTCCCATAACTTCCCTTCAAGGGAACGTGGGAAGAGACTGCATCAAAATAAGAAGTGGGGGGTGTAGACTTTGGGCCGCTAGAATTGGGCTACTCGTCTAGGCCCATGATATTAATTCTGGGTACCCACAATTTGCCCTAAGTTTGTTGGGCCAGGTTCATGGGCTCAATAAATTTAAATGATTAGCCATAATGGTTCTTTTGCAATTCTTCGGAAACTGTGAAGCTGGTTTTGGCGGCACCCGCTTCGTATCTTGTGCACTATGATTAGCAGAACTTGAAGGTTTCTTGGATTAGGTACTTTTCTATTGTCGTTTCAATTTTCCTTGTGAGTTCTAGCACTTCGTATCTTCTTCTCTCAACCTCTATTCTCGTTGCTTTCTCTCCGTTTGGGCTCGCGCTTCTTCATCGTTCGAATTGATCTTCTATCTTGTAAGTTTCCTGTACTTTTTCTCTGTGCTTTCTCTTTGAGTTTGTGGTTTTCTAGGGTTTTCCAATGGCGAAGATTGGGCATAGGTCGGTTTTTGAGTTTAGGGAGTTTTACAATATTCATGAGTGGGTAGATATTGAGTGCTGTTCCTCCCCGCCTAGAAATATTAGGGAGATAGATGATGCCCACTGGATCCATGTTCTGTTGCTTTCCCAGGGGGGACTCACTTTTCCTCCCAATGACTTGTTTTTGAATTTCATTGGCTATTTTAATATTGTTCCTGCACAATGCTCACCCAATGTGTCGAAAATAGTAAATGGCGTACATAGGATAAATCAATTGTATGGAACTAGGTTAGGGCTCGCCGAAATTTATTTTTGCTACTCCTTTTCTCGGACTAGTTCTAGTGTCCTTTACCTCAAAGATAGGAGTCCTGACAGGGTATTGGTAGTAAATCTACTTGATTCCCATTAGGACTACTGGAAAGAAGGTTTCCTTGTTAGAAATTGGCAGTTTTCTCCCAAATTTGAAGGGTCGAGGTCTGAGAGGTTCTCTGTTCCCTTTATGGGGAGGAATACATAGGTAGACATTGTACTGTTGTTTCAACTTTTGTTGATTTGTGATCTTGTTAACTCTTCTTTGCTTTTTCTTCTGCAGCGAGGTCGAAGAACTTGGAACCTGCTCTCAGCGAGGTTCGTATCTCGGAGTTGGTTAAGGCTTGGAATATTAGGGAGCCTTTGGGTGACGACGAGCATCCCAGGTCTGCTGCCTTTGTGCTTGAGTACAAGAATGTTGGTTCCAGCTTCATAGCAAGGCCTGTGGATAGTGTCCCAAAGTTTGACTTCTCAGAAGAGACTGCTGCAGATCCTATCCAGTTGGACGAGGAGGAGAGCAGCTCTGAAAGTGACCTTGTAGGTGCCGTGAGTAATTTGGGTGGAGGGAGCTCTGATAGTAGCAGTTGTTCTGATTGTGAGGAGGTTTCTGAAGCTCGAGGATCATCGAGAACTTATAGCAGTTTAAGTGAAGAGATGGTTCCTCCAAGGAAGAACTTGATTCGGGATGATGACAATGAAGACCACATGCTCCTCGCACAGAGGTCGAAGAAGGAAAAATCTGCCTCGAGGGCTGTGGCTACTGGTTCCCGGTCTTCTGCTCAGGAGCAGGAGAGGAAAAGGAAGGAAGAGGAGCAGGTGAGAGAGAGAGAGAGAGAGAGAGGAAAAAGGAAGAAGAGAGGAAGAAAATAGAGGAAAAACGGAAGGTGGAGGAGAGGAAGAGGAAAGAGAGCGAGAAGGAGGAGGAGAAGAGGAGGGCTGAAGCGAGGATGAAGGCCGGGCAGGCCTTAGTCCCGATGTCTGCTCTGTCCGAGGGGGCCTCCGTGGCAATTTCTCCTCAGCTGGCCCCGGCTTTGCTCGAGAGAGCTGTCCTCCCGGCTGATCGCCAAAGGGCAGTAGGGTCAGAGCACTTGGCCCTTCAGGCTAGTCAGAGGCTTACTCTGGTAAGGTTTTTCCCTTTTTCTCTTATGCTTTTCCGACTTCCCCCATTTTCCACTTCTAATTCCTTCTTTTTTCTGCAGTTTGTTACCGACTTCGCCGTGCTGTATCGTTCACGCGATGAGCTGGTGAAGAAGAGTAGTGAGCTGGAGCAAGATAACTCTGCCCTGAAGCTGAAGGATAAAGATCTTGAGGCCAACTTCAAAGCCGTTGATGCTGCTTGGATTTCATTCGATTTGGCTCTTGCCACCGCTAATAAGGAGAAGGACGCTGCAGTCCAAGATCTGAAGGAGCTGAGGCAGGTGTATGACTTGGTTTGCTCGAGTAAACTTACAGTCGTTGAGGAGAACAGGGTGCTCACTGAAGTGCTGAAGAAGAAGGAGTCTGAGGTTGTTACTGCCAAGGAAGACTCTTACAATTCTGGATGGGCCGCAGCATATGAGGATGCTGAAGTTTAGATAGGCTATATTAGCCGTCTGAACTTCAAGAAAGGATGGAATAAGGCTCTCGTTACTGCTGGAGTAGATGTTGCATCTCCCCTTTTTGACGAGCATGACCCAGGGCCGAGGCCAGTCGTAGATGAGTACCCTTCCCCAGCCGTTGAAGGCTCTGATCCTATTCCTCAGACGCCCCCTGCTGACGTTTCTCCTGTCGAGGTGACAAAGACCACCCCTGCCGAGGACAGTGCTCCTATTGATGCTAATAAGGGGAAAGGTCCATAAACCTCTGGCCCACCTGAGGTTGCTTGTTAGATAGGGTTGCTTTGTATTTTTGTTTTTTCCATTCTGTAAACTTTCCTTTTTTCAGTTCGATGTAACTTCAATCTTCATTAATGAAAAAGGCTTCATTTCTGCTTGTACTGATTTGTCCCTTTCTCTCCCTTTTCTTTCTCTTGCTTGTAGTTAGTTGATGTGGATGATTACATTCCTGCTACTTCCCAGTTGGGTAGGACCCTTGGTCCCAATACGAGTCCCGAAGTTCTCCAGGTCTTCATTAAACTTTGCAAGTCCCTTAGGTCTAGAAATTAGAAGTATAAGGAGCAATCTGAGCTCGTGGCCAAGATGAAGGACAGGCTCCAGGAGATGGAGGACATTGGTGCTTCAGTGCAAGAGGAGATCAATGTGCTGAAGACAAAACTATTAGAGGCCTCCGAGATCAACCAAGTAGGGGAGGTTCTTCAGCAGGAGAATGAAGATCTGAGGAGAGAAGTCTTACGACTCAGGGAGCATGCGCCGAGCACTGTTCGAGCAGTATTACAAGGCTCCTCATCATCACGAACTAGAGCTGATCATAATGTTACCCCTCCTATGTCGCGAAGTCTCACTCACCCTCCTCTTCCGCTAGCTGGTAGGAGCACCAGGAGCAGAAGGAGGGAAGGAGAAGAACTTCGCGATAGGGAAATGGAAGAACTCCACTGTGATGTTCAGCGAGCATATGTAATCGCTGCTGGGCTTCAAAGGGACGTCACTCGGTTGCGGCACTTGTTCAAGAAAGTCCCTCGACAAGCGTGGGCTGACGGTTATGATCAAGGCTGGTCGGATGCTCCAACAAGGCTGTCTGAGTTTGAGGAGTTTTCTTTTATCAGGGGGTGGCTAAGTGCCTTGAAGGATCTGCAAGTCTCGAGGAACTCGATGCTATGGTATCGTCATGAGATGTCTTCCTCCACGCTGATGCCTAACCCATTCCGGAGGGATGATCGATGGATCCCCATCGATGCTATTCCTAGGCAATTATTGGAGTCGGATGCGAATGAGGTGGTGTAAGAGTTAGATCCTGCTCCTGATGACGGACGAAGATCTCGAGTGGCTGATTATCTTGATCGGAGGCTTCCACCCCATTGAGATTTTGCTAGTTATTTTTTTTTGTATTTTTGATAATGTAAATGCTTTGGGCGAGCTCGCCGACTAAACATGTATTACCATTGTTGTAAGTATGATGGATTAATGAAAAGTTTGTGTTTTGGGCAATTTTACCGGCTAAACGTGTGCATCCTACTTTCATACTCTTGCTGCTCTGTAATGTTTTTTGTTTTGTCATGCAAGTGTCCCCCCAGTCCAGTATAATACCAGTATACCATTATTCTCCACTTTACCTTTTAGGTTGTGTCGTCACACTCCCTTAGGCCTAAGTGGGGCAATTGGCGAGGACACACCTGGTGTTGGATGTCTTCATCCGATCATGATTTTACTCAACCGAAGTAGGTTTGATGACCTGTATAAAATTTGGTCGTATTGCCTAAGGATCCCCGGTAGGGCTTCATATATTGCCAGGGGCAATGCTAAGAGGTCTCTCGTGTTTTATGACGATGACCTGAGGAGGGGTATTCCCCTGCTATAGTGATCAATGTGCTTGTTATTTGGAAAATATGTGCGATGAATGCATTTTTCACCAATCAGAGTGTAACCAATTAAGTAACTTTCATTAGTAATAAGGAAAATGAACTTCTGTTTTCATAACAAAAGAATACAAGAAAAAGATCTAAAAATAGAATTTCTTGAGATTAGCTGCGTTCCATGCTCGTGGTATTTCTCTGCCCTCCATCGTTTCCAAGTTATAGGCACCTTGCAAATCGTCTTTAGTTACTTTAAAGGGTCCTTCCCAGTTTGGGCGTAGCTTGCCGTCTGACGACTTCACTGTGCTGCCTAGGACTTTCCTTAGAACATAGTCCCCAACTTGGAACGCCCTCGGGCTAACCCTTTTATTGTAATGCTTCGCGAGATGTTGCTGATAGTTCGCTAGCTTTACCAGGGCTAGCTCTCTGCGCTCGTCGGCTAGGTCGAGTTCGGAGAGCAATGCTTCATCATTCAGGCCTTGGTCGACAAGGTTGGATCTCATTGTTGGCAAACCTGCTTCTAGTGGGATAACTGCTTCCATGCCATATGTCAGCGAAAATGGGGTTTCTCTTGTTGCTTGCCGAGGAGTGGTTCGGTACGCCCATAGAACATGGGGTAACTCTGTTACCCATGCGCCTTTGGCTCGCTCTAATCGCTTCTTTAATCCATCGATCACAGTTTTGTTGGAAGCTTCAGCTTGGCCATTGCTCTGAGGGTAGGCCACCGAACTGAAGTGGTGTCAGATCCCGTGTTCATTACAGAAGTTTTGAAAGGAGCCACTTTCGAACTGCATTCCATTATCGGTGATGATGGTTCTGGGGATTCCAAACCGAGTGATTATATTCCTCCATATGAACCTTATCATATCATCATCTCGGATGTTCACCAGGGGTTCAGCCTCGATCCATTTAGTGAAGTAGTTAGTCGCAACTAATAGGTATTTACGATTGCCAGCGGCGGTAGGCAGCGGTCCCGCGATGTCCATTCCCCATTGGGCGAAGGGCCATGGGATGGATAGGGACTTCAAATCGCTGGTGGGTTGGTGGGCCATAGGAGCGTGGAATTGGCATTTCAGGCATTTGCGAACATATACTGCGGAGTCCTTTTGCATATATGGTCACCAATAGCCTTCCTTCATTGCTCGAAAGGCTAGAGACCTTCCTCCGATATGACTTCCACAGATTCCTTCGTGAAGCTCGTGTAGCACTTGCTCGACATCACCTGGGTGGATGCATCTAAGGTAGGTACCGGAGAAGGATTTCTTATACAAGTCGCCTCCTGTGGATAAGTGAAAGTGAGCAGCTTTGACTCTTATCTGGTGGGTAGTTTTCTTATCATCTGGGAGCGTGCCCTCCTTTAAATAGTCCTTTAAGGGGTCCATCCAGTTGGGGGCTGATCCCACCTGGAGTATTTGTTCCACGTTTGGTAACTTGCTGTTGTGGTTAATGCTCGGACACATGAGGAAATCGATGGGGATGACCCTTTTAAGGTCAGAGTCAACTGCCGAACTCAAGGCTGCTAAGGCATCAGCATGACTATTTTGCCCCCGGGAAACTGCTGGATGTTGATCTCTTCAAAGCTTGACATTAATTCTCTCACTAAGGCGAGGTAGGCTACCATTCTTTCATCCTTTGCATTGTAATCTCCACTTATCTGATTAGAGACTAGTTGAGAGTCGCCGAACACCTGTAAACGTTTTGCTCCTAGAGTTTGTGCCTTTTGGAGACCGACTATTAGGGCTTCGTACTCTGCTTCGTTGTTGGAGGCTGTAAATTCAAGCCTGATTCCTTGTTCGAGGATTGTGTTTTTTGGAGTGATGAGGATAATGCCTACCCCTGCCCCCTTTGAGTTGGAGGCTCCATCAACGAAGAGTCTCCAGGTTCTCTCTGTTGCTTGGTTCTTCTCTTGCCTTGTTGGTTGAGGTTGGTCGGAGAGTTCTTCGCCCATGAATTCGGCTATGAAATCAGCAAGGATCTGACCCTTGATAGCTGTCCTTGGTTGAAATTGGATGTCAAACCGGCCGAGCTCGATTGACCACTTAGACAGTCTGCCTGACAAGTCCGCTTTCCTCAGGACCGCCTTAAGGGGATGCGATGTAAGGACGATGATAGTATGAGCTTCGAAATAATGCTTCAGCTTCTTCGAGGCTATTACAAGTGCAAAGGCGAACTTCTCCAATGGCAGGTTCCTTTGCTCGGCGTCTAATAAGGTCTTGCTCGCATAGTAAACGGGGTGTTGGATTCCTGCAACCTCGCATATTAACGCAGAGCTGACAATGTGATTGGATACGGAGAGGTACAGGTACAAAGAATCCATTTGATGTGGTATGATAAGAAACGGTGGGGAGCTTAAGTAGGACTTGAGCTCGTCCAAAGCTCGTGAGGAGTCTGGGCTCCACTCTATCGGTTTACTCCCCTTTAGAAGCTGTAAAAAAGGCTTGTACTTCTCGGAGGATTTGGAGATGAAGCGATTTAAGGCGGCGAGCATTCTAGTGAGCTTCTTTATGTCCCGAATTGTTCGAGGGGGTTGCACCCTGTTGATTGCATCGATCTGGTCTGGATTAGCTTTTATGCCTCTCTTACTGACCAAGTACCCAAGAAATTTTCCTGACTTGACACCGAAGGAACACTTGCTCGCATTAAGTTTCATCCGGTACTTCTTGAGGATTTTGAAGGTCTTTGACAGGTTCGAGAGGTGATTTTCCTTCTTCTTGCTCTTAACGAGCATGTCATCGATGTAGACCTCCATTGTGTCTCCCATTTGATCCTTGAACATTTTAGTGACCAGCCGCTGATAGGTTGCCCCTGCATTCTTGAGCCCAAAGGGCATGACCTTGTAGCAATATAACCCAACTGTCGTGATGAACGCCGTTTTGTCCTGGTCTGGGGCATATAAGGGGATCTGGTGATATCCTGAGTATGCGTCCAGGAAACTCATTCGCTCGTGAGCTGCAGTGGTGTCTACTAGTTGGTCTATCTTTGGGAGGGGGAAACTATCCTTAGGGCATGCTTTGTTGAGGTCAGTGAAGTCGATGCAAACTCTCCACTTCCCATTATTCTTCGGAACTACTACTGGGTTGGACAACCATATGGGGAATTGCACTTCCCGTATGATCCTGCATCCAGCAGTTTTTCGACTTCCTTTTTGACTGCTTTAGCCTTCTCGGGTTCAGTTCTCCGTGCCTTCTGCATGATTGGCTTGAATGTGGGGTCGACGTGCAACTGATGACAGACCATACTAGGATCGATTCCAGGCAGCTCGTATGGTTCCCATGCGAAAACATCTACGTTGTGTCTCAGCAAAGTCGTCAACTCCTTCTGTTCTTGGTCGGTGAGAGATGCTCCAATCAACAAGACTCTTCTACTATCACCAACTTCAGCCATAACTTCTACCAGGTCCTCGATGACACCCTCGGAGGGGAGGAGCCTGGTCTCCTCTACTCCAGGTCTTCTGTACTTTAATTGCTACTTGGAAGGTATCACACCTTCTTCAACTTTCTCGCTAGGTTGACCAGCCTTCTTCTCTGGCTTTGGTCGGATGGCTGCTATGAAGCACTTCCTCGCCATCGCTTGGTCGCCGTGGATCTCCATACTCCTCGCTCGGTTACATATTTGAGCTTCTGATGGTAGGTCGATGAGACTGCCTTTATCGCATGAAGCCATCCCCTGCCGAGGATGGCCTGGTACGGTGAGTCTATGTCAACTACCAAAAACTCGATCATCTTGGAGACGTTTCCAGCACGCACTGGCAGTACTATCTTGCCCAGGGGCATGGTCATTTTTCCAGCGAAGCCGACCAAAGGAACATTAGCTTCCTTTAGCTCGGAGGCGCTCAACTTCAATTTCCTAAATAGGTCAAGGTACATTACTTTGGATGAGCTTCCTTGATCGACGAGCAGCTTGTCGATGTCAAAGTTGGCTATCATGAGTGTAATGACCAGGGCATCATGATGTGGGGTCCTTACTCCCACCAAATCTTCATCTATGAAAACAATATGCTTGTTATAGTTAACGTCCTCTGCTCGTCGACGCTTTCCTGACTGTGAGTTTGCTGGATCGATTTGAAAAGCCTGCATTATCGCTGTAAGTTTTTTCATTTCCATTCGAGCTGAGTTCCCTTGTATCTTCTTGACGTCAGATGCTCCGTGGATTACTGCGAACTCATGTCTAGCATCATCCTCCAGCACGTTGTCGGGTCTCGCCTCTCTGTTGCCAACCACTTTCTCTGCCCTCTTTTCCACAAAGTCGTTCAAATGCCCGGACTGGGCCAACTCCTCGAGGTGAGACTTAAGAGCTTTACAATGCTCGGTCTTATGTCCTCCCTCTTTGTGAAAAGCGCATCTTAACGCATTGTTCCTCTTCGAGGGATCTCCTCCCATTTTCCTAGGCCACTTGATGAATGGCTCATCTTTGATCTTCGCGAGAATTTTATAAATTGGTTCTCTGAAGACTGTGTTGACCGCCTAGAATACTTTCGACGCGTCATGGTTTCCTCCGTTCTTGGAGCCATTTTTGTCCCCGTTCTTTCCTCCTTTCTTTTGGTTCTCAGTTTTCTCACTTCCCTTGGTAGTGAGCTTAGCTCGACCATTTTCTCCTGTATTAGGGCGGGTGACATCTTCCACCTTTGCGTATTTCTCGATTCGGGCCATTAGGTCATCAATAGTCATATCTTCCTTCTTCGTCAGGGACTGGTATAGGAGGGAAGAACTAGGGAGCCCAATTTTGAAGGAGGCCACTTCCACTTCCTCTGCGCAGTCCTCGATCTCATTGAATAACTCCCAGTACCTCTTCGCGTAGTCTCGGAGGGTCTCTTGAGGCGTTTTCTTCATTGTTAGCAAATAATCCATCCTTTTGGGATGGGAGCTACTGGTAATGAATCGGGCCGTAAAAAGTTCGGCTAGGGATTTAAAATTCCTGATCGACCGGTGGGGGAGCCTTTCAAACCACTTATGCGCTACATCATGCAGGCTCGAGGGAAAAATACGACACATCAGGGCATCTCGGTGATTCCAGAGGGTCATGGCCTGTCGGTATTGCCTGACGTGATCGATGGGATTAGTCTTTCCGTCGTAAATCTTGAACCTTGGAATGGTAAATTTCTTGGGGGCTTCCTCCTCTTCGATTTCCCTCGTGAAGGGTGACTTCATCTGGGTTTTAAGAGCTCACCTTGCGAGTTCTCTAGTTGATCTTGTTCCGTGGTGAGCAGGATGTTGGTCCATCTCCCTACGGACTAGATTTCATATGTTTTCGTCGCTGCGAGCAGGGCTCTGGTAGCGGCGAGCTCTTCGCAGCCGTTCGCGGAGGTCGTCGTTTGACTCGCCTCCTTCGACCTTTTGAGATTCTCGCCTAGGGCTCCTTCCTCGGCTGCGAGACTTGCTCGCCTGAGGGCTAGGAGTGCTGAATGGGAGTCTCCTGTTATCAGGACGAAGCTCCCTCTCCAGTCTTTGCAGTCTTCTTCTCAAGCGAGCATTCTCAGCCTCGTATCTTCGGGAAGACTCCCTCTACTCGTGGAGCCTTGCCTTGTACGCATCAATCAATCTGGATATCTGTGTGGACCTCACTGGTCCCTGACTTTCTTCTGAGACTGGCCTTTCCAGGCGAGCTCTCTGATTTGAACGTCGAACTTCAGACCTAATCATGCGAGGAGCAGGTGGCTCTTGAATATCTCCTTCCTGAGGGGCATTGCTGCTGTGACCAGACATCTTAAACTCCTTTCTTGATGTGGGCTCTTCTCAGGGAAAGATGAACGCTTCCCAAAGACGGCGCCAATTGTGATGACAATTATTGTGCAACACAAATAAATAGGAAAAAAACATTCACCAAGTAAGAACAAGGAATATAAAATGACAATCACACAACAAAGGATGTACGTGGTTCAGCAAAGATGTGCCTACGTCTACGGTGGTGCAGTCGATATTATTTCTATATACTCCGGAGAGTAATTACAGAGAATACAACTTGTCCTTTTGCCTCGGACCTAGGGTTTAATATATACATGTACATTTAGGTGAGTGGGGGTGACGATTTCCCTACGTCTTCCATCCTTCCCATAACTTCCCTTCAAGGGAACGTGGGAAGAGACTGCATCAAAATAAAAAGTGGGGGGCCTAGACTTTGGGCCGCTCGAATTGGGCTACTCGTCTAGGCCCATGATATTAATTCTGGGTACAAACAAACCGACCTATGCCCAATCTTCGCCATTGGAAAATCCTAGAAAACCACAAACTCAAAGAGAAAGCACAGAGAAAAAGTACAGGAAACTTACAAGATAGAAGATCAATTCGAACGATGAAGAAGCGCGAGCCCAAACAACGAGAAAGCAACGAGAATAGAGGTTGCGAGAAGAAGATACAAAGTGCTAGAACTCACAAGGAATGAGAAAGTGATGGAAAAATTGAAACGACGATAGAAAAGTACCTAATCCAAGAAACCTTCAAGTTCTGCTAATCATAGTGCACAAGATACGAGGCGGGTGCCGCCAAAACCAGCTTCACAGTTTCCGAAGAATTGCAAAAGAACCATTATGGCTAATCATTTAAATTTATTGAGCCCATGAACAGGGCCCAACAAACTTAGGGACAATTGTGGGTACCCAGAATTAATATCATGGGCCTAGACGAGTAGCCCAATTCTAGCGGCCCAAAGTCTAGGCCCCCCACTTCTTATTTTGATGCAGTCTCTTCCCACGTTCCCTTGAAGGGAAGTTATGGGAAGGATGGAAGACGTGGGTAAACCATCACCCCCACTCACCTAAATGTACATGTATATATTAAACCCTAGGTCGGGGGCAAAAGGACAAGTTGTATTCTCTGTAATTACTCTCCGGAGTATATAGAAATAATATCGACTGCACCACCGTGGACGTAGGCACATCTTTGCTGAACCACGTACATCCTTTGTTGTGTGATTGTGATTTTATATTCCTTGTTATTACTTGGTGAATTCTTTTTTCCTATTTATTTGTGTTGCACAATAATTGTCACCACATGCCCCATCCATACAACTCATCTTGAATCAATACTGAACCAAGATGTTGGAATAAAATTATTAATGAAACTGTTAAAACATTGACAACCATTTGTTTTCATAAATCAACTCAGCTCAAGTAGTGAAATAAAATCGATGGTAAGTCACCTAAACTGAGCACTAATAAAGAACAATAACTTCCAGTTACCGTTTTGATTTGATTTTGTGTACATCTGTTACATAATGTATACTAAACAATGACTGGAATTCTCAATCCGAGTACAATTATTCTAAGGGTGCCTTTGAGATTGAATTTCCATACGCACCTTTAATTTTAACTTAATTTGTAATTAAAATGGATCACTGCCTTCTTGATTTTCACCCTCAATTTGGATAAATTCTTGCTTCTTAAATTTGTATAATTGTACTTATTTATACAACATAACTCAAACCAAACTTCTTCGATTTTAAGGATTCTCATTATCGATATTTTCTATTATAAATAAAAGTACACGCTATAATTATATGTTTGGACAAAAATAGTGAACAAAATTTAATTATAAATAGATGAAAATTCCCTTCAATCCAAACTAAAGGAATCTGAACTGTTAAGCTTTCAATTACTTGCATAGGAAAAATCAGTCACAATTCTTGTGAGCATTTTGTGTGTCTGTCAATTCGTTTAATATGCTGACAAATGCGTCAGCATATCAAACTATGCATGTAATATGAGTCATTTCTCAGCATCTAATATGCTGACAATAAAGGTGCCTTAATTTACCCGAGTGATGGACTTATTCACCGTAAGTTCATCAACATTGCTTATGTTCACCTGAAAATGGTTAACGAGAAGATCACGAGCTATTTTTCACACATCTTTGGGCTAGGTCGTTGTATATATTAGAGTTTGCCTGTGATGAGGAATCTCATTGACAATCTTTCGGATATGAGGTTCAAAGCCCATGTCAAGCATTCGATTAGCCTCATCAAGTACAAGAAGCGAAACTTGTCGAAAGTCAACTTTTTTCATTTCAAAGATGTCATTGAGCTGACTAGGAGTTGCTATAACAATATCTGCACCTCGATCTAGTTCTTTTAACTGAGGTCACTTAGGAGCTCCACTATACAAGCACTAAAACAAATAATAGAATATTAGAGAACGGTATCATAAAAAATAGTCTTAGTTCAGTGCAGCCCACTTAGTTTTTCTCTTCACAAAAATGTCCCCCATTACAGAGATGCTGAATAAGAGCATTTGGATGTGGTCCAAATATTTTACCAAAATAAAAAAATACATTACCAATATGCTTGGATGCCCAGAATTAAAAATCTATTAGAATTTTATGATTGAATTCGAATTCCATGGAGTTGGAAATCAATGAATTCGAATTACTTGGCGTCATAATTCATTTATGTTGGTTCCGATGTGGAATTAATGGAATCGAAATTCAAGACCCCAATCCCAATTCAATAGCTTGGATTGGGGTTGCCAAACACACCGTACCCATAATAAAAAAAATATAAGAACCACATCGTGATAGCTAAAATTATCAGCAATTTTTAAAAATAAAATGAATTCCCAGGACAAAGCTTCATCTTCTTCAGTGCTCTATTCAACACCATTGCAGTTAAAATACTAAATTTTTATTCGATGTTCTAGTCTTCAATGAAGCCCTAAGCAATTTGAAGCTATTGAAAATCAACACTATTTGAGGTTTGATGAGGCTGATAAAATGTAAAGGCTCGATGAGATTGTCATAGAAACGAAATGTTCAAGGACGACGTGGAGTTGCAACTGTGCTTATCCTTACTTACTTACCCTGTGTGGAGGTTTCTAACTCGGGACAGAGTTACTTTTGGATAACTGACATAGCTCCAGAAACAAATAATAAATATCGGTCATTACGAAGTTTACTAAGCATCCGAGTCCAGCACAACTTGGTTATAACCAGGTCCTTGCAGCCCTAAAGCCTTTCAGCTTTCAGTTTATGTATTCTTCACCTGTGGGTTTCAAGTTTTAGTGGCAGAAATGGTAAGAGGGGACTCCAGGTGTAAGGAGCAGCAACAACAGAGGCAATGATCATAGAAAATGACACGAGGGTGATGGAAAGCATGTGTGCTGCACATCTGAGCAGGTTAAGGTTCTTAATAAAGTGTATTTAGAGTGTCAGAAGCCAAGTCACTCTCAAAGGTTAGAAGTGATTCGCTAGAATCCCATCCTTTGTAATCTCGAGTCTAAGTAGATCAAGGTCTGGTTTAAGAATCGCAGGTGCATTGAGAAGCATAGGAAAGAGGCTATTGAATTTCAGTTAGTGAACAAAAACTTGGCCGCAACGAATAAATTATTGTTTCTAGAGAATGAACGCTTTCAGATAGAGTTGTTGCAGCTGGATAGAGAGAACGAATACATTCGGCACTACTGCAAAATGTATCTGTAGCAATTTCAGACACAAACTGTGAGTCTGCAGTTAACCCTCCCCAACATTATTACCGGTCTCCTAACAAGTCTGCAGGAGTCCTCTTAATGACTAGGAGACCTCGAAACAATTCTCTATACAAGCTACCAAAAGTGTTGTTGACTGGATACTGATTCCAAGGAATGTTTGCCCTGCGTTGCTGCTTCAATTCGTGAACGATCATTCCTCTTGGGCTTATGTTGCGTCATTGGGGGCTGGCTCATCTTCATTTCCAGGACTCGATAGTACTCATTTTTCCAATATGTCTATGCTTTAACGTCTAACTCACATTTTTGTACTTGTCAAAAACAGAACTCGGATTTTGTTTTTTTATAAGATGGATGTAGTGATAAGTTGGGAAAACTGAATAAGAAAAAAAATATTTGTCTTAAAAAAAGTAACTCCCCAAACCAGAGAAAAATTCCAACTTAACATATAACAATTAAAATTTTAAAGAGACAAACCACTATTGCCTTATCGACTAATTAAAAGAATCAGTGCCTTGAGAGCAACTTACGTCAAAAATATCATCATGCTTCTCCAAGGTTGTTGCAATGATAGCTTGAGCATTATTAGTAGCTTGCGCAGCAGTAAGAATCTCCTTGCAAGACTGCATATAAAATATAAAAAAGGCACGAGAAATAAACTAGGGATAAGAGATTTTTTCAGCTAAGGGAAATAAATAGGTTCTCTGTAGCTTAGATCTCTTTTATTCGGTTAATTGTAGTATTCGAATATTGACGGGGTTGAGGTGAGAGTTATGCATTGAAAGGAAGAAACAGTGATTGTTTCTGAGAAGATCATTCTGTTATTTTTTAACAAGCACTATTAAATGATCTTTGGAGAGACATCTTCATTCCTGGGTCTGCACAAAGGATGAGGCACCTACAAGTCAAAAATAAAATAATTAAAATTAAAATTAGCTTGAAGTCAACTTCTGTAGGTCACACGCAAATCGGTTTATGCTTTAAGACCATCTCTATTAATATGGGCCATTTTGTCTAAAAAAAGGGTAAATTTTGGATTTTACACAACTCAAACGACATAAGTAGTGTTGCTTTGCGATAGTTGGGTTTTCTAGCCCCGAATTGGATATTATTAGGTAAAATGGTTTAAAATTTTTGCACAAAATGGATTTACAAAATGACCTTTAAATTGAAGATTGGATTTTTCTCAAACGGTGGAGGACTGGATAATTGGTATCTTCTTCAACATTTTCAATCATGAATCATATCACACACTATTACCTTGGTACAATGTACACAGGGTGCATCACATTGAAGCCAAATGAGGTCACTACCAATGTATGGATCAAGAAAGTGTGGCTTTTGTGGCTGTCCTACATTGATTTGAACATAATAATACTTGTAGAGATTAACTCAACAAGTTCACAATAATATAATGTCCAATAACTAAAGTAACAAGTTCTCATAGTTACACGTATATATATTAATTACTGGTATAATATATATACAACCAGCACCCCACATAACAACTATGGTGCTAGACTTCCATATATAAGTATATATATACCAATCACTCATAAATTATATATATACTAACGGCACCCCACATAAAAACTATGGTGCTGGCATACTCTGTTATCCAGTCCCCGTATCACTCGTACTAAGGGAAATACAAGTTCGGAATCACTCTCAAACTGTATTAACACAAACACAAATAAAATTGAGGCGAAGCATAGATTCCAAGTCTCTAAGAGGATAGCACATGCCCCCACGTCTCTTAGGACCGTCTGAACTATCGATTTGATAGCCTGTACCAAGGATATCTATCTTCTAGGGTACGAGACAATATCCCCCATAAAGGTCCCATCGAGATAAGACTGTCCCAGCGCGGTAACCTCAGGGATAGCAAGTAGCGCGGGCACGATTTTCACACAGATATAATATATGCATAATCACACAGTCATATATATACATGTATTCACATCCACATTATTAAATTTTGGTGCGCTCACGACCCATAATTATAATTATCCGTTATTACACATTTTACTCAATTATATCGTATAACGGACTCATTCCTTTTATTCTCGTAATAATCTATTCTAAACTCACTTCTCGTCACTCGAAGTATTCTCTTTATCTAAGTACAATTTCAGTAGGCCCTCTCTCGCCTTCTAATCCAACTTATTAGATGTTTCGATTATTTAATCAGCGCACGTATGATTTCTTAAGTATGAAAGTCTCCCCGTTTACCCTCCCTTCACATTAAAGTTCCGCTTTATGGGATTTCTCTTAACCCTACTGGTCCTTTTTATGTTCCAATATGTTCTAGCAATCCTAATCAAGGTTTACTACGCATAAAATCGAATTAAGTTAACACGAGCAAAAATGCAGTTTTCCCAGGAGGGATCGATCGATCGATGAAAGGGGGTCGATCGATCGAACCATCGATCGATCGATGCTCTGGGCTCGATCGATCGATCAAACAAGTATGTCGAAATCTGCAGAATACCAGTTACGGGTTCTATCATCCAAACTCCTCAAATTACAAACTTTAAACTCCCAAACTCCCAGAAATTGATACCCCAGCCATAATAAACCCAAATGAGTAATAATCTACGTAAGGCATGGGGTTTTCATTAAGAATCATGGGTTAAAAGGGCCAAAATCTATATAATTCATATGAACCCTAATATTTTCCTCATCTTAGTTTCTTTCATTCTTTTTCCAGATTTTCTATCACTAATACCATGGAAATTCGTGGCTCAACCTCTACATGTGAAATGGATTTCCAGAAATATGATCTCTATCACTATAACATGCAATTTGTGTCTCCAATTAACATTTTTCTTCTAGAACACTAATTTCCATAAACCTAAGACTAATATAAAAGGATGCATTAACTTGATAAAAGAAAGATAGATACTTGCCTGGAAATTTAGTCTCTGATTTGTGGAAGAAAAAGGTGTGGTTGTGATCCCCTTCGCGCGATCTATGATTTGGCGGTGACGGCGGTGCAATCGGAGGTGTTCTTGGCCTAGAACTCCTTAGAGAGCTTCTCCTCTTACTCTCCAATGGCCGTCATTATTATTTGATTGTGTTAACCCTAAAAGATGACACTTAACATCTGATATAACCCTTGCAAATTCGTGGGTTTAATTACCCATAATTACGAAATGTCCTAAACGCCCTCCGGGGGTACTAAATAGGCCTAAAAACACCTCGAGACCCAAACTAAACCCCCGGGTACACTTTTCTGACTATCTCGACCCTTCCGGACACTTTAGCGCACTCAAAACGACCATACGAGCAACTTATAATTTATTCACTTTTATTAATCAACATTTACTCCCGACTTAAATTTCCATAATTGTCATTTTATTCACACGTGACAAAATTATAAAAATAAATCTCATATATTACTATACTCATCCAGTAACATTCAACAAATAACAAATTTCCAATATTTACTAACTCTTGTCACTCTAGTAAATATTAAAAACAACATTCCGGATTAAAATTAAATTAATTTATCTCAATTAAAATTAATAAATCCCATAATTTAAAAGCCATAAAAATACGGGGTATTACAGGGAATCACAACCTCCTTAGAGGTATCCTCCTCTATGTAATACAAATGAGCGGTCGAGCCTCCCTCTGGGCGAGGCATCGCCACTACAAGCATCTCTTGCCCCGGAATGGCAAAAACAATACTCCCACCAAAACAATCTATCATGGCCCTGTAAGCAGCGAGCCAATCCATACCGATAATAACGGCATGCTCATGCATATCTAAGACTAACATGTCTGCAGGTAATACCAAGCTACCAATCTCTATCCCCACACCCCGGCATATAAAGAAAATAAGCGAACCATTTCCCAGTGGTGAGTCTACACATGTCACGGTGCTCTCTGCTGTGGCTAATAACCCCAAGGCCTTCACAAAATGAGTAGCTATACAAAAATGCGTCGCCCCAGTATCAAATAAAACTCGACCCATAGTAACATGGATAGGAAACATACCCTCGATCGCGGGTGGTGCCTGCGGAGCTGCTGCCTGGTGGACGTTATAGACACGTCCATACTGTAACTGCCCCTGCTGCACTGGAGCTGCTGGAATGGCTGGTAAGGCTGGTACCTGGGCTGGTGCTAGGAGGGCGACTGGAAATAGTGGCCTCTGTGGCTCATTACGGGCACCCTGCTGCTGTGGGGCCCTATCACCCTCTGGGCAATCCTGGCGCTTATGGCCATGCTTGTCGCACACAAAACATCGACCTCTGAAGTTACTAAACCTCTGACCCTGCTGCTGTCGGTGTTGGCTTTGCTGGCCCTGCTGACTTGGGGCTTTATTCCTCTCTGGGCAATCCTGACACCTATGGTCATTCCTGCCACATCGAAAACACCTCCCTCAAAACTGTCTCACTTTACTACGTTGTTGTCTAGTCTCATTTTCTTCTTGGTTTAGCTGGCCTTGATAAGAAATTTGTGGAAAAACGATGTCAGGTTGAGGACAATCCTTCCACTTGTGATTTGGTTGTACACATTTATAGCAGAGTTTTGAAATTCCTTGCTGGTCGGGTTGTAGTTCCTCCCTAGTCTGATTTGGACAAGATAGACATTTATGACCGTTCCTTCCACATTTGAAACACCTCTTTGTGACTTTAGTTTGACCCCAACCTTGTTGGCCCTTACACCTTTGGCCCTTTACATAAATTTTGTTATCTCTGGAACTGTCTCGGTCTTGAGTGGTTTGTTGCCAAAATTTCGGTTCCTTCGCACAATTGTCAACTCTAGTAATATGAATTTGATCAACCTCTCTAGGTCTTTTGCCTCCTCTAAGCTGCATACTGCGTTCGTGGTATTGTAGGACTGCAGTGGTAACCGCTTGTGCCACATTGCCCGCAAATTCGACGATTGGTACCCTTTTCGGAGACACCTATGGTGCGAGTTGTCCTTGTTCATTAACTTCCCCAATGGCCTTAGCTCGCTCGTCCTGACGGGCCATCTAAAAATGAAAATTTTAATCTGAATAAGTTCAACGTTCATATCGACAAATCGCAGAAGCACGAATTTCCAACGCATAAAGATGAATTCAACATTCCTAATGTTAGGGCTCTAAATCAAAGATGCTAAGCCGGAAATGAGATAAGTCGTACAGATCCAAAGGACACTAGAACCTGATGCTCTGATACCACCTGTGACACCCCGCCTAATTAAATACCGAGCGATCACTCCTTTATTAAATTAAAATCAAGGTGAACAGTTGGTTCATTCTTAGCATCACTGTCGTAAAAATAACTTTTCCAATTTAAACACCCTAATTAATTAAGCTAAGTGTCAAAACCATTTTAGACATTACTTTCCAAATTTTATTTAATAAACCAACATTTAAAACTTTGCATAATTCACAATTTAATAGTCACACCACAATTATCCTGGAACATATAATCCAAATAATTTAAACATTCAACAATTAAATCCCAACATTAAAACTTAAAGTAAAACATCCAGACAGTAATGAATCCCAAAGTGACAATACTAGAAATAAATGAATCACAATGTCCAATAAAACAACTGGATAATGGAAACGGGCGACACATGCCCATCTGAATAAATATGCTAGGAGTGGAATCAAAGAAATGAAGTCGTCTAAGCAAGAGGCATGCAACTCCCACCTAAGCTGCAACACGTTCCTTCCAAAGGATCCTATGCAAGACGCCCATGTGGCTGGGCACCTGTAATATATACATATATATACAAGAGAGAAAGGAAAATAAAAACGGGTCAGATCCCGATAGTGTAAATGATTTAAAATTTATTTAGCAAGCATTTAAAATGTTTACAGGCCAATGCAACAACATATAATATATATATTCTAACAGCACCCCATATCGTACTAACCTTGAGAATTTCTCACCTCTTGAGAATTTCTCACCTCTCTTCTAATGTTCACGCATATCGTACTAACCTTCCCAACGGTTTAACTTATCTTATCTTAAGTTTCTCGTAAGATTTAAACTAAACAATTCAACCGTTTAAGAAGTAAATTTTATTTAGTAAACAAGCTATCATCTTATCCTTATTTATTAATAAAGTTTTCTAGAAATATACCATTATACTTTTCAAAACAAGCATTTCCAATATGAAGTCATTATTCATTTCTTACCTACCATAAACACAGTATGAAATTCCAAATTTCAGAATTTAATATATATATCTTAAATACTCATATAATATATATATTCTAACAGCACCCCACATAAAAATTATGGAGCGTGCATACTCTGCTATCCAATCCCCGTATCACTCGTACTAAGGGAAATACAAGTTCGGAATCACTCTCGAACTGTATTAACACATACACAAACAATATTGAGGCGAAGCATAGATTCCAAGTCTCTAAGAGGATAGCACATACCCTCACGTCTCTTGTGACCGTCTGTCCATCAATCAGATAGCCTGTACCAAGGATATCTATCTTCTAGGGTACGAGTCAATATCCCCCATAAAGGCACATCGAGATAACACTGTCCCGGCGCGGTAACCTCAGGGATAGCAAGTAGCGCGGGCATGATTTTCACACGTATATAGTTTATGCATCAACACAGTCATATAAGTATACTACTATTACAATATCTCTTTAGGTACTCCCATCGCCCATAATATAATATTTATCATTATTTCTCAATCTTCAGTTATCACGTATAACGGTTCGTCTCTTACTGTAATTGAGGGATTAATCCAACTTACTACGTAACACTCATGGACCCTATCCTCCCAAGTATAGAATTCAGTAGGTACTGATCTATTTTTCCAACGTAACTATCTTACGCATCTCTCCTTTAATGCATAATTTCATCGTCCCTTATATGTAAATATCCCAAAAATGTACATCTTGTCTTACATTAAAGGTCTCATAATTATTCATAAGTCCTACTAGTCTTCTTTATCTCCCAAAATATTCTAATAAGGATGCCCATATATTTCTACTCATTTATTTTGAATTTAACTATTTACAAAGGGGAAATATGAGTCTGCCAGAAGGGGTTGATCGATCGAGGGCAGGGGCTCGATCGATCGATGCATCGATCGATCGACACGCCTGGTTCGATCGATCGATCAAACAGGTATGGTGATTTCTACAGATTAATAGTTACGGGTTTCATAATCTAACCTCAATTAAATCCATATTTTTCACACCCAAACTCCCTAAAATTCGTACTACAATCAGTATACTCCCATATTATACATCTTCAACGTAAAGCATGCAATTTCCATTAATAGCCATAGACTAATAGGCCAAAACTCATATAAATCTCAAGAACCCTAGAATTTCTTAAGCATGGTTCTAATCAGTCTTTTTCCAGAAATTTCTACTCCTAATTCATCATAAATTCGTGGTTAAGCCTCTACATGTGAAGGGGTTTCCATATTTTCATTCAAATCATTACTACATGCGATTTTCCTACCTCCAACATGGTTTTTCTTCTACCAAACTCATCCTAATCACCCTAGATTAACATGAACGATGCATTAACGAAAATAAGCAAGATAAATACTTGCCTAGAAATTTCAAAGTTCTGATTTGATGACGAATTTGGTGTGGTTGCGTTCCCCGTCGTGCGATCTACGCGTTGCTGGTGGTGGCGGTGCAACCGGATGAATTTTCGGTCTAGAATTGCTTTGAAAGCTCTCTCCTTCCCTCTCCTATGGACGTCACTTGTCTTTGGTTGTGTTAACCCTAGAAGGAAACCTTAGACATATGATATAACCCTTGAAATTTCGTGGGTTTAATTACCTAAAATTACAAAATGTCCAAAATGCCCTCCCGGGGTCCTTATTAAGCCTAAAAACGCCCCGAGACCCAAACTAAACCCTCGGGTACACTTTTCTGACTATCTCGACCCTTTCGGACACTTTGGCGCTCTCAAAATGACCATATGAGAAACTTATAATTTATTCACTTTTATTAATCAATATTTAGTCCCGACGCGACACGGGCGCGTCCCGACTCAAATTTCCAAAATTGCATTTTATTCACTCTTGACATTTAATAGAACCAATATTATATTACTTTACTCATTAGTAATATTCAACAACAAGTTTCCCATAATTACTAACTCACATCACGTTAATAATTATAAAGTGATTAATTTCCGGATTTATATTAAATTAATAACTCACATTAAATTTAATAAATCCCCAAATTAATATAGCATAAAAATACGGGGTATTACAACTTCAAAGAACATCAATATAAATTATTAGCATTTACCTCCATAGCTACCCATAAATTCTCTTTTAATGACTTTGGGACTTTGGGCCAACTTGGATAACTTATGGGAACCATTGTCCTTGCCAAAAGCCCCCTATAACTTTCGAAATCCTTCCTTGTATCACCATTTGGTTGTCCTTTTCTATCGTAAGTTACTAGTATTCGATCATAAGAATCCCTTTTGCTTATTCGTTCTAAAACAGCCACGCCTCTGACTTTCGTTATTTATTACTTGAATTTTGTGATGACTTTGCTAAATCGTCTGGACTTTTTGAATGAAAATCATCTTCCTCGTCCATATCCACTACAATGACATTTAAATAGATTGAAGTAAGTGTACATGTTCATGAATAACGAAGAATAACAAATGATATGTTGAAATTAATTTGCAGGAAGCAAGAGCATTATTAATAAAAATAAAACATATGTTATTCATAATTTTACCTGTAGAGACACTCCCCTGTTGTCTTTGGATTTTACATGAAAATATCGGTCACTCCCCTGTTTTCAAAACAAGGGAAAGACATGTATTTCTTTCCACTCATCTCATGTTTGCCCTTATTTGCACGAGCATATGTCGAGCACCCGAATATTATCAAATTAGTATATGCGGCAGGGTATCTAGTACACAATTCTTTTGGTGTCTTTATCTCAATAGCAGTGGATAGATACTTATTCACTAAATAACATGTTGTGTTAACAACTTCATCCTAAAACTCCTTGGGAAAAACTGCATTAGACTTCATGTACCTTGCTATCTCAATAAATGTCATGTTCATCTGCTTGGATACTCCATTTTGCTGAGGTTTCTTTCAAACTTTGTGGTGTCTCACAATTCCCTCATTTTTTCCAAAATCATCAAATAGGCCCGAGTAAAATTCCATGAAATTATCAGTTCTCAAGCGCTTTATTTTCTTACCAGTCTACTTCTCAATGAAAGCCTTCGGCTGTTTAAACTTGATAAATACCTTATCCTTTCATTTTCAGAATGAACAACTAAACTTTCCTAGAGAAATCAATAATGAAAGAATATGAATTTTAAAAACATGAAGAAAATTATGGTTATTAATCATGTCGGTCTTATTAGAAATGTACTTTTCATATTTGTATCCATATCTACCTCAGTTATGAGAAAAACGTGACAGCAAGGTCAAGTTTTCCCAATCCTGGGGATTGGGAAGTATGAAAATCCTAAGAAGTATGAAAATCAATAAGATTACCCCAAATTTGATAATGAGTCAATTCATCTCATATGTACACCAAAAGAAATTCACCATAAACGATAATCGCCATCAGCCATTAAAATATAAATTATAAAATGTAAACTAAACATAGGTAACTCTTTAAAAATCATAGATAACTCTAAGCATAAGCAAAACACAACTAACACTCTATTTATTTTTAATTATCAATCCAAATTCCCTCACAATCTACACGTGCACACGAATCTTCACTTTCATTAATCAACTCAACGTTTGGCAATTCTTTGGTGGCGACATGATTTTCAGCACATCCAGCAGAGTAGTCATCATCATCACAACCGCAATTATAAAATCTTTGTGGAGTGACAAGAACGATTGAACATTTAGGATCGAGTTGGTCTTGAACATAAAAAACCTGTTTGTCTTGAGAAGCTAATATGAAGGGCTCACTCTTATGGCCAACTCTACAAAGATCAACAGATTTAAAGCCAAGCTCATCTACTTTAATACCATTACCGTTGTCGACCCAATCACACTTGAAAACTGGAATTTTGAAAGTGAAATAATCAAGCATCCATATTTCACTGATGACACCATAGAAACTCAAATTTGAAACCACGAGATGCTTATCCTTTGCACTAGCAACTTGCATTGTTGTGGCCGTAATGCTATTTCCACTGTTTTGGGTAACTCGTTGAACATCACGTTCTTTCGTATGGTAACGACAACCATTAACGATATAACCCTGATAATTTATCACATCTCGACGAGCTCCCCAAGCTATCCAGTTTAAGATGTCTGAAACATTGTTATTGGGGAGATTTACCTCCCTTTCAACTTGATTTGTCTTAAATGTTAGTTACAATTTTAATAGTATATTAAATCGTCACATATTGATATTAATCATACCCTTTCACAAAGCCAGCCAATAATGGTATTGTTATGTTCATCTTGTAACCATTTTTCATCTTTGCACTTTTGTGGATACTTTTGCCTCGAGCTCTCCATATGCTCCCTATAAGGGTGTTAATAAAGAACAATATTTTAACCATTAAAACAAAATACAATATAGTACATGATTTGTTACAAAAGCAACGAAAAGAGAAATTACTCGATATATGGTTGAACATCATTTGTGTTTTGTAACACATAACGATGTGCTTGCTCCCATGACAATTCATCCACCTTAATTACTTTACCACCCCCTATTGGTTTGCCATCGCATATTATATCATCTTCATCATCTGTTATGTTTCTACCTAATGGAACCCCAACGGCATCAAGCCCAATGTAAAAATTCTGTGCAAAATTCAATTGCTTCTTTGGCAATATAACGTTGGACAATGCAACCTTCTGGACGACTTCGATTATTTACTTGGCCCTTTAAGAATTTCATGTTCCTACAAACATTTTAAATAAAAAAAATATTAGTAATATTGACTTATAGACTTATAAAGTAATGACATATTTTTTTAAGCATGTGCAAACCTTTCAAATGCATACATCCAACGAGCGAAAACTAGACCACATAGTTCAACCTCCCTAACGAGATGTACCATTAGATGTACCATTATATCAAAGAATTCCAGAGGGAAGTACTTTTCCAATAAGCAAAATGTTATCACAATGTCTTCTTGAATAATGGTCAACTTCTTCACATCCACTTATTTTGAAGAGAGAGCATTAAAGAAAAAGCACACCCTTATGATTGCAAATCTAACACGCTTTGGTAACACGGATTGAATGGCCACCGGATGTATCTGTTGCATGAGTATGTGACAATCATGGGACTTGAGACCAAAAAATTTTAACTCTTCCATCGAAACAAGGTTACTAAAATTTGATGAGTATCCATCAGGAACTTTGAGTTGAAGCAATGTCTCGGATACCCTTTTCTTCTCCTCTTTAGACAATGTATAACATGCAGGTGGTAAATACGTCCATTTTCCCTTATCTTGTGGTGCCAACTCCCCTCTTAAACCCAATTTTACAAGATCAAGACGACTCTTGACTCCATATTTTGTCTTACCGGGAATGTTGAGTAGCGTCCCTATTATGCTATCACAAACATTCTTCTCAATATGCATAACATCCAAATTGTGTCGAAGAAGCAAATGTTTCCAATACCCCAACCTAAAGAATATATATTTTTTCTTCCAACATTTGGACTTATTAGGCTCATACGTATTCTCCTTAGTGCATTTCCTCTTTTATTTCAATTTATCCTTTCCATTTGTTATTTGTGCTTCAAAAGGACCCATCTTTTTCCCCCAACATGCATTAATATTTTCAACCTGCTCTAGTATTTGCTCTCCGTTTAACGGATTAGGTTGTTCAAGAAACCCTTGCATACCATTAAAAGCTATCTTTTGCTTTCGAAACGGAAGATTTTGTGGAAGAAATCTTCTATGTGATGTATATACATTCTTTTTAGAATGCTTTAATCGAATAGAATTTGTTTCTTCACCACAAATTGGACAGGCATAGTACCCCTTTACAACACAACCACACAAATTACCATATGCAGGGAAATCATTAATGGTCCAAAGTAATATCGCCTTCAAAATAAAGGATTCTTAGAGGTAAGCATCATAAGCATGTGCTCCTTCATCCCATAAGGTTTTCAAGTACTCAATTAATGGTGCCGAATAAACATCGATATCAGTTCCAGGCTGTCGCGGACCTGATATCAACATTGTTAACATAATTTTTTTTTTCTTTATGCTCAGTGACGACTCAAAGTTATAAGTTGCCAACATGACCGGCCAACAGCTATGCTTACTACTAAGAGTACTATGTGGGTCAAATTCATCCGCTGAAAGTGCTAACCGAAGGTTTCTAGCTTCGTTTCCAAACTTCGACCACTTGTCATCCACCAACTTCCATGCAGGAGAATCCGCGGGGTGACGTAACTTACCATTAACTTATCTTTCGTTTGCATGCCAAGTCAAGGCCTTTGCAGTTTGTACAGATTGAAACCACCTTTTGAACCAAGGAATGGGCGTAAAATACCATAATACTTTTGTAGGCACTCCCACCTTCACCTCGGATGTATTTTTTTTTAACTTATACCTCGGTGTTCCACAAGTAGGGCATGCAGTTGAATCTTTGTACTCTTTTCTATAAAGTATACAATCATTAGGACATGCATGTATTTTTTCATACCCCATCCCAAACACAGACAACGTCTGTATGGCCTTTTTCGTAGATAAAGGCAATTCATTATCTTCTGGGAGCAATTGGGCAAATAATTTAAGCATATTTGAAAAGCTCGTATCAGTCCACACACTCTTTGCTTTCAAATTGAGTAGACTCACCAGTGCAGACATCTTCGTAAACTTTTTACACCCTTTGTAAAAGGGATTTTTGGCATCCTCAAGCATCTTCTCAAATGATTTAGGATCTCCCATTAACTCTTCATTTATCGTCTCAAACATCTCCGCCATATCATCATCATCTTCTTGATTTTCGACCAAATTATCGTGATGGATGGGGTCACCCATATTGATATGTGAGAAAGTTGAATTAGGAGAAACTTCCCCATGCCATATCCATATACGATAACTTTGATCAATACCGTTCTCATATAATTGACCTTTCCATTTAAAATAATTTCCACATGATGTACATGGACACCGTACAGCTTCACTATTTACAACATTCATCTCTACAACTTTAAGAAAATATTCAACCCCTTGCAAGTACTCGTTTGATAATCTATCCATAGACATCTACGACTTGTTTGTTCCCATTTCTCAAATTGTAACCATATTAAGATTGTAAATATTAGTTGTACAAATGTGATTTTCATATAAAATAACACAATCCTTAAATCATATTAATTTTTCATTTTCTAATTTGTAATGTATGCATGTGTTTTATACGATTCATCTTAGTTTAAGTAAAAAATAATATTATTAATGATATAATACTAACACCGCCGACACACATTAACTTTATTACCAACGATAATTGATAGAACGGATGCATTTTAACTCAAGCTCCAGATAAAATATTTGTGTGTATAATATGTATCTGGTAATTTCTTTTGTATTTCTTTTGTGTATATAATATGTATTTGTTACTCTATTGAAAACCAAAACAAAATCAATCTACCAGGGTCACATTTACCATTCACACACATGTTATCATTCATTAATGATAAATACTCGAAGTGTATAAGTACACTAATCTTGCTTATTGAGAACAAAATTCAGTTCTTTGATTCCTTTGGTTCTATAGTCTTATTGATTTCACCTTCAAATACAATTCACACAAGTACTCTTCCAATTAATATTGAAAACATGCAATTATGCTCAACATGACATCATCAATGCTCTTCCCCAAATTCAATACTAACTTTATCATTGAAATTCTATTATACGAACAATGGGCCTATTTACCAGCATTAAAATGATCCCATCACATTAAATTCAAACTCATCTAACCTTAATTGGATTTCATTAAAATCGCACTTTATAAATCTTATTTATTTCTAGATCCATACAAAGTTTTGGGGAAAAAGCGAAAAGAAAGAAAAAACTTAAAAATTAAGCTTTCTTGGCTATTGCCCCGGGGCCTGCGGTTGCCACCAGTGGGATCCGACTCTACGAGCTGAGGCGGTTTCTCCCGGGAACGGCAGAATTCAATAAAAATTCTTCGTTTTCTCATTTTTCCCCTCTTCAACCAACACCCAACCATTTCACTAATACATACATATAAAATTCAGCATATATAAATCCATATGCAATCTCAAGATTACTTTGGAAATCAAAATTTCTATAAAACTCATCAATACCAAATATTTCTTAATGATAATAAGTTTTAATATGTATTACTGAGTTGGTTGTCAAGTATACATATCATATGCGATTTCAAAGGAACAAGATATATCAGACTTCTTGACTATGTTACATCCATATACATATACATACATATATACATATACATATACATATACATATACATATACATATACATATACATATACATATACATATGCATATGCATATACCGTTAGCGACTGACCAGATAATGGAAATCGTCCAACTTTGAGAGAGAATGGAGAACAACCGTGATGAGGAAAGGAGATGAGATGAGCAGTGAGGATAGGAACGAACGCGCGGGTATCAAAATTTCGAGCCATAGACGAAGCGCGCGGGTTAAAATTTCTGAAAATAAAAATTAAAGGGTCATGTTATGTACTTAGGTCAAAAACTTTTCAAAAAAATGTCATAATATGTAAAATTAAATATGATTTTTATATTTAGAGTGTCATAATAATATGTATAAAGTGACATTTTATATTTAAAATGTCATTTTAATAATAGCATTAACCCTTAAATGATATTTTTGTAATAAATGTTATTAAGCTATTTTTTCGAGCGTCATAAAAAGGTGTTTTACTTGTAGTGGGGGGGGGGGGGGGGTGTCACATGTTCCGCCTTGAAACCTCGACAAACATTTTTTGACGAAAAACTCAAAAAGTCCACTCCAACACTTATAAATTTTTTAGAAAATATATCCCAACACCTTAAGTGAACCGTTAAGGGACTAAAACACAACCTTACAAAAATCTATCTCGCGGACGACTTTCTTGTTGAAGATCTTGATATTCAAAATCGTCTTGATGCATGAATGTTCTTGAATATTTTCGACGGTTGTAGCGGTATACGACATACTCAATTGTGAATGGACATTTATAAAATTATGTCCTTACAAAAAATCTCTCCCTATGTCTATGCCGATACAAAATAAAAACATCACAAATATCAAATCAAAAATACCTATACAAATCTAATACCCTCTCATGAACCCAAAACTGAAAAGGTACTAAACAAGTAAGTCAAAAATTTCTTCAAAAATCTTCAACTTCAATATCATCAAATCTTTAACATTCTCTCATCAAGGTGTGCCAAATAATAATCTTGAATTTTATACCTACACACATGAGACAAAACAAATACCTTAGTGACACATAAAGTTTGAAATGGTATAAGCTTAAATTAATCAATATAGCCAAATATCCCCAATAATGCAAAAATCACCCATAATTCATTCTCCCCCTTTTTATTTGTCTGAAATAGATAAGGAAACGAATAAACATAATAAACATGGAGTTGTCACGAAAAACATGCATAGCAAACATTTTTCAAAATACGCTTATGCAAAGAAGTAACCCAAAAGCTTCCACAAACTATTTTTGAATTTTCAATTTTTCAAACAAAAATGCAAAAATAATCTTAAAACAAACACAGCATGAATTTACACTAAGAAAACCAAATCATGGATATGGAATGAATGCGTGTAAACATATTCGATAGGGAAATCAACGCAATCAAACATAATATATGTGCATGATGTATATATATACTCCAATCGAATGAACCTCAAACTCATCCTTAGGTGTCAAAAGTGTTGAATTTAAATGACATCGACTCAATCCATCAGCACATCAAAGTAAATAATGATTCCCACATTAATAACGTCTAAAACTATGAATGGTTTTTAATGACGTTGTCAGGACGTGCAAATCCGTTTTTCCTTTCTTTCCATCTAAAGTCCCACATAAATAATAATCATTTATTTTTTCTTTTGAGGTGGCCCCTTTTAGACATATTTATCTTTTTATTGTCTTTAAAGTTTTCGGGATCATTTCAACGGTGGCTTTCACGACAATTTAATTTTGAACTCTCGTTGTCGTTTCCCGTGATTCACTCATCATATTTTGCTGCAATTAAATTCCTCACGGTAAATGGTTTTTACATGCACTACTTTCATTGTCAAGTTTTTTCGCATATGGTTCATTTTAAAGACAAAATTGAGATGATAAAACTCCAACCAATATGTGATAAACAAGTACAATAATAAAAAAAATCCGTTCAAGTGTGCAGTAAAGAAACTTATGAGTCAAACATTTAGGAAGTAGCAATTAATCACATCTCAATGACTCCAAACATTGTAAAGCACAAAAAAATGATGATGCATATCCAAGCACTATCAAATCGTTATGTAAGTATGGAATGAAATTATGACTCGGTCATCCTAAATGTCCATTCATCTACGGTGTAAAACAAAATACAAAAGCCTTCTTGACTTTTTCAAAAATTTTATCAAAATAAAATCTTTTGGATTTTTCAAAATTTTTCAAAAACCAAAAAAAACTAATACAGAAAAATACACACTAGAAATAGGCAAATAATATCATCATGAAAATCGACCTATGCTAGCAAACAGGTCTAAACCTCAACCGTTAAGTGCGGTGGAGTTTTCCAAAGGTGGTGACATCCTATGAAAAAACTTTATCAAATCATGTGAAGTCTTGACTAAATTTTTTACATCCTCCCTAGAATGGGAAAACTCTCTCGTGTAATCAATCGGAGCGTCATGTATGCGTGTGTGTGTGTGAACACGTGTAGTAGAAAAACATGAAACATGACCTACCTTAAAACAAAACTCCCTAAGGTGTCCTCTCTTCTTGCAGTGTGTGCAAGCATAAATCGTCCTAGGTACACCTTTCTCAAAACTTCCCCTACCCACTCTCTTGTCAGGTACGGGACGCCAAGGTGGGTTAGGTTAAGAGACATGTGAATCAAACAATAAAGAGGGAACCGTCTCGGGTGCAACATGTGAAGTGAACGCACCATCATGATGTAATACCCCGTAATTTTTATGACTTTTAAAATGGGTTATATTTTAAATTAATGGATTAATTGGATCTTATTATAAATTAATTCATTTGGGTTTTATCCGAATTGTGGATATTAAAATGGATGATTCTGAATATTACTTAAAGATATTTAGGTAATATATGAATGTGATGTCATTGATATGACGGTATGATATAATTCGGTAATTTGAATTTTTAGTCAGACGCGGTATGGGACGTGTCGGAACTAATTTATTAAATTAAAAAGGAAATTTATTTTCTATCGACCTTATAGTCATTTCGACTGCGTCGTTGCGTCCGGAAGGTTCGAAATAGTCAGAAAAGTCTATTTCGATGTTAATTTTGAGTCTCGAATCATTTGGAAATGAAAAGACAACCCAAAAGGGCATTTTGGTTATTTTTACAAGGGGGATGAATAGTGATTTCGGATTTTGTCTTATTATAAGTATTTGGAGATTAGTGTATGTAGGTTCATTTCATCTCTTCTACACAAAATTGAAAGGTCATCTTCTTAGAGAGAGTGAAAGGTTGCTTGGGAAGAGAAAAGCTTGCTTGGAAAGGAGGAGAACTAAAGACCAAAGGTCACCACCACCAACCACCACCGAAAGTGGCCGGAAAAAGGGAGAACCACCTATGTTATTCAACCCCAAAGGATCAGATCGTCATTAGAGGCAAGTGTTTGATATTTTCAATTTAAGTTCGTATATTGTCCATGTTAGGATAGTTATAAAAAGAGATGATTTTCATGCTTGGAAGATGAAAGGATATAGTTGTTAATGGATTTTTGGAATCTAAAAATATATAGGAATTAAACTCATGTTGTAGGTAGTTAGTAATCCAATAAATATTCATCAATCTGTGGAAGAAATTCTGAAAATAATTTAGTGTTGTTGAAGATAATATGTTGATAATTTTCTGGAAAAGAGGCAAAAACGAGTGGAATGAGAAAAGCCAATTTGGAATGTTTAGATCTTCTTTTTGAGTGCATTTGGATGAGATTTAAGAAAAACTCAAAACACATACCTGACTCAATTTTTCGTGTAGAATCCAAATCTGAAGTCGGATTGATGATTTGAATATTTTTTGGATCTGATTTTTCTGAGTATTTAAAATATGAGAATTCATGATGTCGTTTCTTTTTAATGTTGGTTCTTATCCCAAAACTTTTGTAGATCTTCGGTGATTATTAATTGGATATTATGGGACTTAGAAAATATCAATAGACCCTTGATAAGATATCAATTAATTTGATTGGAATTTAAATTGATTAGAATGATGATAATTAAAATTAAAGAAATTTCGGTTGCTAGATTCATTTGTTGGATTATAATTGGTTTGCTTGAGGATTAAGGATAGATCCAGTAGTGGTGATTGAATGTAACACCTGGGTAGCCTTAGGGTTACAATTTAAACATCAAGGACTGAGTTTAAGCTCATTATTAATTTCGCAAGGGCTGAGTGTAGTACAAGAGTGTAGTGGTATGGCTCCTGGATAGAGATCGGAGTTTAGAACACATTTGGTTGAAAGAGGGTATGAGGTTATCCCGATCACGTATTTGAAGTTGACGGACCTCCTCGATCGACAAAGTTAAGTAGTAGTGTATTGGAGGGGTTCCTTGTTTGGATTTCGCTTTGCGAGACGCTCCGCGCATGAACCTTAACGACGTCGGGAGTGGAGAGATGTTATAGGATGCGAGGATAATTAAATTATGAAGTAAAGATATGACATTTTAATACGTGGGATTTAAAGAGATATAATGCTACGTAAGGGAATAATCTAAGGTTAATGTGAGTACCTTGTTGTTAGTATACTATAGGTATGATAATGCCTATTTGATTGATTAATGATTATGTGTATGACATACCTAGATTACTTGCTATCGGTGGGAGGTTTGCGCGTGAGGGCAGTCATATCCTGATGAATCCATGGGATCTTTGATTTGTCGCTCGAGAACATAGGTCTATGAAAGACTTATCGGGGAGTTGATAAGTCCGCTGACTATGGGTACGTAGGTATGTGCGTGACCCATGGGTATGAGAACTATGTTCGCCTCCAATGATTGTGTTGTTGTTTGTGGTTCGAGGAATCTTAACGAACCTTTAGTCCCTTATTCGGCGACAAGCGATATTGGGACATGATAGCAGAGTAATGCATTGCACCGCAGCTGTGACTCGGGGTGCCGTATTATATATGAATATATATATAATGGATTAAATGAATGATTGGATATATATTGTGGTTAAATCTATCTACAGTGATAATTGTAGATAACGGTGAATAGAGGAAGAAATGTAAATGAATAATAATGTGACGTATGGTATGGGACATACGGGGATTATGATATTGGGATGGAATTATAATATGGAGACTAGAAAAGAGGAACCATTAACTAGGAGGTTAATAGGAAACATTAAGTGTGAACTCTAGTTGAGAGGTGAGAATGGCAAGTGAGAGTTGGGTCTAACATGTACATAATAAAAGATTTATTGCACTTGTTAAATACTTGCTCACTACACCAAATCTGCCCATTTGTCAAGGTCATTGACCTTGACAAATCCAACTTGTCAAGGTCAATGACCGTGACATTTCGAGGCGAGATAACTTTTTTTATCACGGTCGTGTCACGGTCATTGACCTTGACACAAAACTCGCGTTTTGTGTCACGGTCATGTCAAGGTCAATGACCGTGACACGTTTGTCACGGTTATAAACCGTGACAAAGCCGTGACCCCTCTTGTCCAGAATTGTCATGGTCAATGACCGTGACAAATCCGTGACAAAATTGTCACGGACGTGTCACGGTCAATGACCGTGACAATTCTGGGCAGAATTTAAAAAAAATCTGCTAGGCAGTATGGCCACTGCCAATGCCTAGCAGTATATTTGTACTTGTTATAGCAACGTTGTACCTGTTCCAAACATCATATATCCAACACAACTAAAGATAATGCAAATATATATTCATGACGATATAATCCAAATATTCAAAGTAAAAATAATATACATGACGATATAATCCAAATATAATTAAAATGGACAAACTTAAAAATAATGTTACTACATGTCTTGGATAAAACTGAGGAGGTGAGTAGGCCACACGACATATGAATTGACGCACCCACTAATATACGTCATGCCGCTTTGTTCGCACAACCACAATAGGGAGTTCTCCTTCCCGGGTATGACATGCGTGACGAGCACCCTGGACTCCATCTCTTGAAGCACACGTCCATGGACTATTCCACCCTCGACGATATTCGGGTCCCTCAACCCCCGCCCTATCCGCTGGCCATCAAATACGTCCAATATGAACACGCTCGGCCAACCAATTGTCGACAATGGTCTGTTGGAGGGCGTCAAATAGGGAAGTGGATCGTCGAAGTACGAACGTGTCGGTGATGAAGCAGCGAGGTCCACATCCTCGTCATCCTGCGCCTCGTCCTCCCGCACCTCCTCCTCCACCGCCTTCTCCTTCTCCTTCCCTTTACCTTTCCCTTTACGGTCTCCACCCAACGTACGCTTCATGAATGCGTACATATATTGGACCGTCGCCTCCAAACGGGACAGCTTCGCGTCGTGTGAATCCACCGTTCGAGCCAACCTGGTGTCGCTCGTCTCCAATCCGATGATCCTAGATTTGGCCACCCGCGAGCTCACTCCCCTTGTCCTCCCCTTGCGATCAGAGCCAAGCACTTGGCTGAGTGCGTCTGTGGACAAAGATGCCTTGTCGGCATCAGAGTGCGACTCATGCACTTCCTTAAGCTTTGCCTGAAACGACAAAAAGCACATGATTAATAAAATAAGTAAACTAAAAAATTATAACGTAATTAACAATAATTAAACTGTCGAATTACTTACAATCGTGGCCGCGACACTCGGGGACACCTCTTTGTCCTTCCCCTCTTCGTCCGAAGAGCCACATAAGTATCGAGCCTATGTGGCTTACCCCCTGGCCCACTCCCTACCCCCTGAAATAAAATAAAGTAAAGTAAAATTAGTATCGGCCCCGCAAAGTAAAATAATATCCAATAAAATATTTCTGTAGTTATAGATAAATTAAATCTTACCTGCATCCTATGCTCCACCTCAGCGTAAGAGGTCCGGCCGGAGTAGTGCACGTCCGTCTTTTTAGCCCGATTTTCCCTCCCCGATTGGCGAGATGCCAATTGTCGATCCTCGATCTCATTGTCAATGAACTTTTGCCATTGTGCCAATGAGATCGGCTCCTTGGGCGGGACGGATCCGCGCCATTGTAAAATGGACTCTCGTGTTTTTCCAAAGTACCGTGTCCGCATATTTTTCTTCCACGTCTTGTGTTGCTCCCTCAACTGCTCCAAGACGGAATCGCGTAGCTTTGGATCCAAGTTGAATTGTTCCTGTCCAACAAATACAATGTTAGTTGCGAATAAATATAAATATAAATATAAATATAAATATAAATATAAATATAAATATGAAATTGAAATTGAAATTGAAATTGAAATTGAAATTGAAATATTCATATAAATATTACCTGTAGTGCCGCCCAAGCAGCTAACTTGAGCTCATATGGCACCTCTTTCCAACTCATAAACCCCGGGCCGATGACCATCTTTAGCAGCTCGAGGGATCTCGCTAATAGCTCCGACTTGTTCTCGACGGTTGTTAACGCAAAAATTCTCCATCTACGAGGACCAATCAGAAAAGGACACATGTCATCCTACGTGGCAATATTCGGCACCCGAGGAGAGTTAGTCGGCACCCGAGGAGAGTTGGTCGGCATACCAACCAAGAAGATCAAAGGATAATTATGCATTTAATGTGCATTAATGAAGATGGAAGCGCATTTAATGAGCCTTAATGTACATTTATACTGTAGATGACAACACATAGCATACCAAGCGATTCAACAATTAGATTCGTTGAATGTAGACATAATGTATAAATGTCTACATACAATGAATCTCTTTATCTCCCATCACTATAAATACATGTATTCCCTTAGCCAAAGAAGGAGGAGATCCGACAAGGATGAGAGACACCATACACAAGATCCACACCTTTTTCTCTCTCTACACCACATTGTGCTATTGTAAACCCCTGGGAATAAAATAACAGTGGACGTAGGCTTTTCCTTATAGCCGAACCACTTTAAAAATCTGTGTCTCTCATGTGCTTGATTGGATTGCTTTTATCTATTTATCTGTGATCATAAAAATGGGATTCGGTCCAGTTTTTTGCATCAACAGATTGGCGCCGTCTGTGGGAACGTGTTACAAGCATTGTTCTCCATCAAAAGCTAAGTTTTTATTTTCTATATGTATAATAAATTATATATTATACATACATCTGTTGATTCAATCATGATTTTTATGTTTATATACATAAATTAATTGTCCAATTTTTATTTGCAAAATATTGCATATCATGATTTTAAAATCATAACTGTTAGATTAATTCTTAATTAGAAATCGGAAAAATAGTGGATTTCATAAATCATAACTTTTTGCTTGATTCTCAAGTTTAAATTTTATATCATGGAATAAATATTTTAAATGATTAAATATACCAATATATACGATGATGATAAGATTTGATAATTTTCTTTGTTGATTTTGAAATAATTTGTGAAAGATCTTTGATGACTATTCAAATTCCCATTATATTTTTGTTCAAATCATGATTCTCATATGTTTATATCCATAAACTTAGAGATAAAATCAATTATATATTGTGCATACATCTTTTAATTCAATCATGATTTTATATTCACAAATTGTTGAATCTAATTTTACAAATCTAAATAAATGTACATTTCATAATCACAAAGTTTGAGAAATTTGTGTACATATTATATTATTTCTTCTTTAAGGAGATAAAATAATTTCTCTATATTCATAAATCTCTTTTATGTGAGTATATACAAATTTGATTCATTTGGAAATCTTTTAATTTAGTCATAATTTTTATATGCACTAACTGTGTGATCGATTTCAATTTGGGGATCTGGTGAATTTTAGACTCATAAATATTATACAAATCCTTGCATCTATGGATCCACTTGAAGATTTTTTGAACAAATATGTTAGGATAGGGATAAGCATTAAGAACGATTATGTATGTTCCATTCCGATATTAACATGAATTGAATCAGACCCATTTTCTCTCTCTTCAAGAAAACTATGTTCTCTGCACAAATAATCATATTATGTAATTGTGTTGATACAATCAATTTTATCAATATATGAATAATCAATTATATGTTGTACATACATACATACATCTTTTGATTCAGTCATGCTTTTTATGATTATAAACATAAATTAGTTGTCCAATTTTTCATTTATCAAATCTGCAAAATATTGCAAATCACGATTTTATTAAATTAGTGGATCGGTTTTTATTTCAAATATGAATAAACGAAAATTTCATAATCACAAGTCCGTTAAAGATTTTTATGGAGACACGTTTATGTACATCATATTTTTATGAGAACACGAGATATTTTGATTGTTATCTCTCATATTATTATCTGGAAATTTAAATTGTCCAATATTGAAGCCAATGCACACTATATATTGGTCGGCTGAATAATTATTCTAATCGTAATTTTTATATGATTCAGCCTCAACAGGTGCTCAGGAAAAATTATCTGCCCAGTAAAATTCTTGGATGCTCATCAACAACACATAAAGACCTTAAAAGGTCAATACCAAACAAAAACAACGCAGCTAGACTGCACACAGCACAACAGCAAGACTGCAAACAACAATTCAATTGGCACCATCAGATTCATTTCATACATGCCCCAATCCTGGGCATAGAGCTTCATACTTGACTTAATCGAGTTAAGAGAAGAGATACATGTAGGTCTTTCTAATTAAGAATTCAAACATCTATTCCTCAAACACTCAAACTGAGCTAAAGAACACATGTAGAAATTCCAAAGTTGGTATTCAAACTGATTCTTCAAAAGCCGACGAGAGTCATATGATGGAAGAAATGTAGAAATTCATAATTGAAATGTCAACATATATTCTTCTTAAACACTTGAACTGAGTTAAATAATAGAAGCCAGAAAATGCAAACATGCAAAGATCTCAGGGAGTCATTTCACAGAATATTTCCTCGGCCTTATTTTTCCAGCAAGACCAACATATTTCAAGGCCAAGAAAGTACTGAAAGTTCATATTCCACACTTGGGGGCTTCTATTACAAATTCAGTTGTTCATTCGGTGGCACATTATCATAACATCATGCAGTCAAGTATCAAATTCAACTCCACAAACTTACACGGAGGCATATTGAAGTTCAGGAGTCAAATTCAGCATCTACAGCACTGAGATCTTTACTACTGTCCCGACCAATAATGAAGAAGAAGTTGTATGAAAATGTTTCGAAGTCCACCACTAGCTTGGTACTAACAAGATTGAAGAGTTGGGTTCAAAAGCTAATATGTTACTCGACAAAGTATTCAGAGGAGCATAAATAAGAAAAATCAAGCACGTGAAGTTAGCACTCAATTGCTCGGCACAGGAGGCAGTTGGTCGGCTAGCAAACCAATCAACATACTTGAAGATTATGACAAGCTACAAGCTGCATACTATAGCATGGCTGCATCCAAATTCCCAGGGGTGATACATAGCACACGGAGTTCCTCAAAAGAAATATTAGCAACCATCGATCAGCCTGCATCATATGTCGTCCAGGAGATAATGCACTTTATGTTGAACAAATCAAGAAGGTAGATCAAGAATTTCACGAGCACCGAGAAATACTGCAGAATAAATACTCCATCCTTTCAAGTAAACCATCAAGCATGGAGCATTGGGGGCTTCTGTTAACGCAAAAATTCTCCATCTACGAGGACCAATCAGAAAAGGACACATGTCATCCTACGTGGCAATATTCGGCACCCGAGGAGAGTTAGTCGGCACCCGAGGAGAGTTGGTCGGCACCCGAGGAGAGTTGGTCGGCATACCAACCAGGAATATCAAAGGATAATTATGCATTTAATGTGCATTAATGAAGATGGAAGCGCATTTAATGAGCCTTAATGTACATTTATACAGTAGATGACAACACATAGCATACCAAGCGATTCAACAATTAGATTCGTTGAATGTAGACATAATGTATAAATGTCTACATACAATGAATCTCTTTATCTCCCATCACTATAAATACATGTATTCCCTTAGCCAAAGAAGGAGGAGATCCGACAAGGATGAGAGACACCATACACAAGATCCACACCTTTTTCTCTCTCTACACCACATTGTGCTATTGTAAACCCCTGGGAATAAAATAACAGTGGACGTAGGATTTTCCTTATAGCTGAACCACTTTAAAAATCTGTGTCTCTCATGTGCTTGATTGGATTGCTTTTATCTATTTATCTGTGATCATAAAAATGGGATTCGGTCCAGTTTTTTGCATCAACAAATTGGCGCCGTCTGTGGGAACGTGTTACAAGCATTGTTCTCCATCAAAAGCTAAGTTTTTATTTTCTATATGTATAATAAATTATATATTATACATACATCTGTTGAATCAATCATGATTTTTATGTTTATATACATAAATTAATTGTCCAATTTTTATTTGCAAAATATTGCATATCATGATTTTAAAATCATAACTGTTAGATTAATTCTTATTTAGAAATCGGAAAAATAGTGGATTTCATAAATCATAACTTTTTGCTTGATTCTCAAGTTTAAATTTTATATCATGGAATAAATATTTTAAATGATTAAATATACCAATATATACGATGATGATAAGATTTGATAATTTTCTTTGTTGATTTTGAAATAATTTGTGAAAGATCTTTGATGACTATTCAAATTCCCATTATATTTTTGTTCAAATCATGATTCTCATATGTTTATATCCATAAACTTAGAGATAAAATCAATTATATATTGTGCATACATCTTTTAATTCAATCATGATTTTATATTCACAAATTGTTGAATCTAATTTTACAAATCCAAATAAATGTACATTTCATAATCACAAAGTTTGAGAAATTTGTGTACATATTATATTATTTCTTCTTTAAGGAGATAAAATAATTTCTCTATATTCATAAATCTCTTTTATGTGAGTATATACAAATTTGATTCATTTGGAAATCTTTTAATTTAGTCATAATTTTTATATGCACTAACTGTGTGATCGATTTCAATTTGGGGATCTGGTGAATTTTATACTCATAAATATTATACAAATCCTTGCATCTATGGATCCACTTGAAGATTTTTTGAACAAATATGTTAGGATAGGGATAAGCATTAAGAAAGATTATGTATGTTCCATTCCGATATTAACATGAATTGAATCAGACCCATTTTCTCTCTCTTCAAGAAAACTATGTTCTCTGTACAAATAATCATATTATGTAATTGTGTTGATACAATCAATTTTATCAATATATGAATAATCAATTATATGTTGTACATACATACATACATCTTTTGATTCAGTCATGCTTTTTATGATTATAAACATAAATTAGTTGTCCAATTTTTCATTTATCAAATCTGCAAAATATTGCAAATCACGATTTTATTAAATTAGTGGATCGGTTTTTATTTCAAATATGAATAAACGAAAATTTCATAATCACAAGTCCGTTAAAGATTTTTATGGAGACACGTTTATGTACATCATATTTTTATGAGAACACGAGATATTTTGATTGTTATCTCTCATATTATTATCTGGAAATTTAAATTGTCCAATATTGAAGCCAATGCACACTATATATTGGTCGGCTGAATAATTATTCTAATCGTAATTTTTATATGATTCAGCCTCAACAGGTGCTCAGGAAAAATTATCTGCCCAGTAAAATTCTTGGATGCTCATCAACAGCACATAAAGACCTTAAAAGGTCAATACCAAACAAAAACAACGCAGCTAGACTGCACACAACACAACAGCAAGACTGCAAACAACAATTCAATTGGCACCATCAGATTCATTTCATACATGCCCCAATCCTGGGCATAGAGCTTCATACTTGACTTAATCGAGTTAAGAGAAGAGATACATGTAGGTCTTTCTAATTAAGAATTCAAACATCTATTCCTCAAACACTCAAACTGAGCTAAAGAACACATGTGGAAATTCCAAAGTTGGAATTCAAACTGATTTTTCAAAAGCCGACGAGAGTCATATGATGGAAGAAATGTAGAAATTCATAATTGAAATGTCAACATATATTCTTCTTAAACACTTGAACTGAGTTAAATAATAGAAGCCAGAAAATGCAAACATGCAAAGATCTCAGGGAGTCATTTCACAGAATATTTCCTCGGCCTTATTTTTCCAGCAAGACCAACATATTTCAAGGCCAAGAAAGTACTCAAAGTTCATATTCCACACTTGGGGGCTTCTATTACAAATTCAGTTGTTCATTCGGTGGCACATTATCATAACATCATGCAGTCAAGTATCAAATTCAACTCCACAAACTTACACGGAGGCATATTGAAGTTCAGGAGTCAAATTCAGCATCTACAGCACTGAGATCTTTACTACTATCCCGACCAATAATGAAGAAGAAGTTGTATGAAAATGTTTCGAAGTCCACCACTAGCTTGGTACTAACAAGATTGAAGAGTTGGGTTCAAAAGCTAATATGTTACTCGACAAAGTATTCAGAGGAGCATAAATAAGAAAAATCAAGCACGTGAAGTTAACACTCAATTGCTCGGCACAGGAGGCAGTTGGTCGGCTAGCAAACCAATCAACATACTTGAAGATTATGACAAGCTACAAGCTGCATACTATAACATGGCTGCATCCAAATTCCCAGGGGTGATACATAGCACACGGAGTTCCTCAAAAGAAATATTAGCAACCATCGATCAGCCTGCATCATATGTCGTCCAGGAGATAATGCACTTTATGTTGAACAAATCAAGAAGGTAGATCAAGAATTTCACGAGCACCGAGAAACACTGCAGAATAAATACTCCATCCTTTCAAGTAAACCATCAAGCATGGAGCATTGGGGGCTTCTATTAACGCAAAAATTCTCCATCTACGAGGACCAATCAGAAAAGGACACATGTCATCCTACGTGGCAATATTCGGCACCCGAGGAGAGTTAGTCGGCACCCGAGGAGAGTTGGTCGGCACCCGAGGAGAGTTGGTCGGCATACCAACCAGGAAGATCAAAGGATAATTATGCATTTAATGTGCATTAATGAATATGGAAGCGCATTTAATGAGCCTTAATGTACATTTATACTGTAGATGACAACACATAGCATACCAAGCGATTCAACAATTAGATTCGTTGAATGTAGACATAATGTATAAATGTCTACATACAATGAATCTCTTTATCTCCCATCACTATAAATACATGTATTCCCTTAGCCAAAGAAGGAGGAGATCCGATAAGGATGAGAGACACCATACACAAGATCCACACCTTTTTCTCTCTCTACACCACATTGTGCTAGTGTAAACCCCTGGGAATAAAATAACAGTGGACGTAGGCTTTTCCTTATAGCCGAACCACTTTAAAAATCTTTTTCTCTCATGTGCTTGATTGGATTGCTTTTATCTATTTATCTGTGATCATAAAAATTACAGGTTACATATATGTACTAACTATTACATTGAGATCCCTACTCTATTGGTTTCTTTCCCTCTGCTTTTGAGACAGGCTCCTCGCCAGCAGGAGGATCTTCCAGGCAAAGAGGAGAATTAATGAAGTTAAAATCTCGAAGCATTCTAACGTTCATAACAGAGGGACGATCTAGAAGATGCTCAGGACGGGATACTTCAAACTGAGAATGCAAACTGTAGTCACCAAGATAATTTGCATTTAAGCTCCGAGGAATGGCACGAGATGGTATCCATTCCATGTCCAACTTGAACGGTGGCACAGGCAAATCAAGCACTCCAGGCTCGTAGTAGTCCCATAAATAATGTCCCGGCTCGAGCTTCAACACACATAAGGCATTCAGCCAACCTTATTTATAGCCCTCATTATTGGCATTCTGGATACGAGCATCTAAATGGAATAGAGCCTCGTTGTATCCAGCCATCCAAAATTTCCTGGGCTGCTTATGGAATTGTAAAGTTAGTCTCTCCAACTGCTCGTGAAGGTTTTTGGCAAAAATGTCCTTAGTATTTAAAGCAGACTTCGTCGCAGTAAGTTGATCTTCCAAAGTTTGTATTTTCTTGGACATTTCAGACAAAGCCCGATCTTTTGCATTCAATTGGAACGCTTGAGTTTCCAATGTTGACTGAGTATGAGCTTCTTCAACATTACGACGAAGAACTCTTGATCGTCCCCGAGCAGGTGGAGAATTTTGCTCCTCGGCAACATTTTGAGCAACTCTTCCTCGTCCACGGGAACCTCTTCCTCGTCCCCGAATAACAGTAGAAGGCCCAGCTCTCCTCAAAGCCTCTAACTCTTCTCACAATTTGGCATTTTCCACTTCCAAAAATGAGAATCCTTCGTCAGTGACTGGTACCAAGGAAGTGGAAGAAGAAGCAACAGGCCTCAACTGAGATAGTTCTTTTTGCAGATTATTGTTCTCCTGTTCCAATAGCTCAGCAATTTGTCTGTGCCCTTCAACATCTAATTTCAAGGTTCTCTCTCTCACTTCATAGCCAGCGATCACCTTGTCATAGCCTATGTCATCATGAAGTTGTTTGAGTTTCTTCTCATACCCTTCGTGCAAAAGAGCTGAAGATTCTTTGAACTGCTGCTGAAGTTCATCGAGAGTACTTTGAAGTCCTCAATCATTTCGTAATAAGCCACATTGTTGGCTACAGCACAATCAAGAAGATACTTCAAGTACTGATATGCCTCCACTACCTACTCTGAAGCACCATGGCCAAGGATGTCGGCAACTTCTGATGCACTTAGTTATGTATGACCAGCCTTATAATATTCATTACATTGCTGCATCATCTTTGTATCATTGGCAGAAAGTAATTCCATTCTAGCCATAAACTAGTAAAGAAGAGAAGGCAAGAGTTAATAAAAGAAGGAGACAAAACATCAACAACGCAGAGGAACAAAAAATGTGATTTTATTACATCATCAAAAGGAGTACAGCGTTCAGAATAGAGAGTGCAAGTAAAAGAAAAATAGAAAGAGAATACCGAATAACTTCACACCTTTTCCTTGTCTCCCAAGACTTTCTCGGGAGGCTGGGACGAGGAGCTTGGTTGCTCGGTGGGAACAACGATTTGGTTGGCAGAAGTTGGGACTTGTTCTGAAGGAGCAGGCAAGGACGAAATCTCCTCGGTAGCTGTATGGTTGGGTTGTGGAGAAAGGACTTGATCACCCGCTCTCATTGAAGACTCCTCAGATGCAGCTTCGTCTTCATCCTCATCTTCAATTACAGGAGGAGGACCAGGAAGATGTTGCTAAAATAGCTCAGAGTCATCGCTCACCTTCAATTCCTGCAAGGCAGCAACCCAACCATCTCGGAAGTATTTCAAACTCCCATACTTCACCTGGGTCATCATTGCTGCTACCCCCTATCCCATCCTTTATCCCAACCAGTTCGGAATGATTTTTTCACAGCCACCTTTCTTTTCGTTCTCTCCGAGGAGAGCTTCTCGGATAGAAGATCCTCGGAGGCTTTCAACTTTGCCTCCACCTCCTCCTTCTGGCGATTTACTTCTCGCAGAAGGGTCAGCTCTTCCTCGGCCGATTTTAACTTATTCTCAAGCTCCCCAAAGCTTGTGAGCTTCTCGGCATAGTTTTTATTCTCTCTCTCCAAGTCCTTCACTTTATCTCCCAATTGCACCTTCTCTGCTTCAGATGCATCCAACTTTTTCTCCCATTCAACCCTATCCACATCATACTTTTGACGGGAATCCTTCAAAGTTTTGGTAGCTTCTTCCAGAGCTCCCTCCACACTGGATGAAGAGCAAGAAGCCTTGAGCGCTTCATATTTCTTCACTACGGTGTTAAAGCAACTCACCAGCTGAAAAAGAAGGTAATGATAAGTCAGTGCCGAGATACATATATTGACTGAAAGAAAGAAAAATTCAGGGTACGAGACACTTACTGAAGCAATGTGACGAGTAGCTAGGGATGTCAGCATATCCCTAGACATGTTCTCCTCAATTCCTTGGACTTCAGGAATGGTCCAAGTCTTTACCAAGCTCATCGCAGAACTCGGGGGAATAACGGTCGGAACACTAACTCCACTAGCTTGGAGCTGAGGAATGGATTCAGAAAAACTGACCGAGGAGAATTTCTTCAGTCTCCTCGGTGTCTTTTCAACAACCTCAACCAAAGAAGAACTTTTGGTTAGAGAGATGGTAATTACTTCCACAGGTGCATCCTTCTGCACAGGAGCCACTGGGGGTTTCTCGGCAACCTTCTGAGGAGCAACAGAAGATGCAGCATCCACTTTCTTTGTCCCCTTTGGGACATCAGCTTCGTTTCTCTTCCCATCTCCAGCAGAGGAAGTCTCCTCGAAAATAGCGGGAACTCTTCTCTTGCCCATCTTCTGACTCAAAGGAATGTGAGAGTCTGGTGAAGAATCTTCAGAAGCTGGCAATGGTTCACTAATGCTAACCACATGACGAGCAGTAAAGGAGGATGTATAGCTCCTGTACTGCAGCAAGTATGAAGCAGACCTGATGTGCTCGTCTGCAACCTGCTGATGCAAACTCCAGATATGTTTCAAATGCTTTATATTAACGTCTGATTCTTTGGGAGTTTTTCTCTTGCTGTCAACTGCAAACAAAAACATTTTGAAATGTCAATCATGCATTTATTCAAACATAATGAAATCACAATTTCAGAAATAAAATAAAACGAAAATAACCTATCCCATTGCCATATGGAGGGCATTTTGGACCTTCATACACTTCGTCTCCAACCAAAGGGGCATGTTGCCAATTTTTTATAACTACCCCATATTCAAAATAATCCCTGTTAGCATCAGGGAGATTGACTACTAAAGCCCTATTCAAAAATCTAGTTTTTAAATAATAAACATTATCTAAAATAGCCCATCTATAACAGTACATAATCTCAGGAATTTCTATACGAGTTCCATGAGTTTGATTTAACTTATGCATCCCATTAACTATTCTCCATGTATTGGGGCTATTTTTGCAGGAACAACATCTAAGTGATAACAGAACTCTAAACATAAAGGGTTAGGTGGAAAAGAAAATCCATATTCATCAATAAAGAGGCTGGGGAACCAATGTCCCTCAGCCAAACGAAAGTAATTTGAAGGCTCAGAAAGATCCTCCAAAGTTACCCAAGATGGAATGAAATAATCAGAACGGAATTTCTCAAGAGATTCAATAATATAAACCATGGTGAATAAAAGAAATGAAGAAGAAGGAAGAAGATCTTACAGGAATAAAAGGAGACCTGTTGACAACGAACGAAAACAAGGATGAACGCATAAGAGAAAGAAAGGCTATGGAAAACTCGAAAGCAGAAAATCGGAAAAGATAGAAGACGGTGTGATTGCCTAAGAAGCTTAAATACTTTGCCTTGGGAAACGGCGAAAGAAATGATTACACAAAAGAAACTAATACGCCACCGACGGATAAAAGGACAAAAAGTGCACGAAGATCGAAGCGCTCATAAAAATTCAAAAATGCGGATTCTGCGAATTTGGAAGGAAATTCAAATATAAATAAAATGCTCCTAAAACCCAGGAAGGTCATTTAATATTGCCATATACCGAGAAAGAATGTTCCATACTCCTCAAAGTTCGAAATATGAAACATTGGGGGCTTCTGTTGATACCAAAATTAGTATGCTGATATGGACGAATAATAAGAAGACACGTGTCAATCTACGTGGCACAATAACAATGAGGAAGTTCATTTCCCCGACCAAGTTATGTTCGCTCCGAGGAACTCCAGTGCTCCGAGGAACCCCAGCGCTCCGAGGAACTCCAGTTCTCCGAGGAACTCCTGAACGACGAGCAACTAAGGCGGTTCGAGCTGCATCTCGACCCCAGCATTAATTGCCAGATATTCAACAGTTCAACTATTCATTGAATGCTTATCATCTTGACTCACACGTTTGAAGAGCATTAAATGATTTACCCTTTCATATGTATATCATTTAATGTATCACCCTTTCAGATTATAGCCTCAAGGCTATAAATACATTGTATTACCCTCATTCAAAAAGAGGGGAATTTCTTGATAGAACTTGTAATCGAGAATTCCCAAAACACTCAGCAATAACATAACAGTGGACGTAGGCCATTCTTATAAGGCTGAACCACTTTAAAATTCTTTGTCTTATTTATTTATCTGTGATTGAATAATTAGAGTGATCTAATTTTTTACATCAACAACGATAATCCCAAATTTTCCATATTTGGGGAGCCTAGGGGCGGAGGAGCCCTCGTCGCCTCCGCTACCACCGAACCCAGACGACATCATCATAAACAGCATCATCATCTTCGCCTTAACATCTGAAGGAGACATTTTTGCTGTAAAAAAAATGTTATTAGTACAGATAAAAAAAAATGTTAATAGTACACATTTCGTTTTACCTAATTGAATTAATTGAATTAATAGTACATATAAAAAAATGTTCCGTCTATATTATAACTGTAGATGCAATTATTATGCATCACAAATAAATATGAAAGAGGTGACAACCAAGAAAAAATAAATAAAAGACCAATCACACAACAACGAAGATACGTGGTTCAGCAAAGAAGTGCCTACGTCCACGGTGGTTCAGTCAGTGTTATTTCTCTATATTCTGAAGAGTAAGTACAGAGAATACAACTTGTCCTTTGCCCCGGACTTAGGGTTTAATTTATACATGTGTGTGTTGGTGTAGTGGGGGTGATGGGTTCCTCTTTATTAGCCATCTCCCTTTCATGGGATCATGTTCCCCCACAACTTCTCTTCATGGGATCGTGGAGTAAATGGATGAGTACCAGAGGTGACGGGCCTGGGCTTTGGGCCGCTGAAGAGGGGATACTTGTCCAGGCCTTATAGTGATAAAAACGGGGTACCCACAATTGCCCCTAAATTTGTTGGGCCGTTCTCGCGGGTCTGATGAATTTAAATGATCAGCAATGATGGTTGATCTCTTTGAAAACTGTGAAGTTACTTTGGCAGCACCCGCTTCGCTGTCCGTGCGTTATGATTAGCTTTGAAGGCTTGTTGGAATAAGACACATTTTCTCTTCGTCGTTCCAGCTTTTCCATCAATCTTCTATTTTCTGAGAACTCTCAAGTTTTGTACCTTCTGTTTTCGGTCTCCACTCTCGTCGCTTCTTCGCCTTTTGGTCTGATCTTCTGTCCTGTAAGTCTTTCGTGCCCTTTTTCTTGGTTTTATAGTTTTTCCTGTATTTTTCCCAATGGCGAAGATTGGAAATAGGTCAGTAACTGAGTTTAGAAAATTCTACGGTATTCCTGAGTGGGTAGAGATTGAGTGTTGTGCCTCGCCGCCTAGGAACGTCAGGGATATAGAGGATGCACATTGGATTCATGTCCTGTTGCTCTCCCAGGGGGGTCTTACCTTTCCCCCTAATGGTTTGTTTCTGCACTTTTTTAGTTATTTTGGTATTGTGCCTGCACAATGTTCACCCAATGTATGGAAAATAGTGAACGGTGTGCACAGGATAAATCAGTTGTACGGCACGAGGTTAGGGCTTGCCGAGGTCTGTTTTTGTTATTCTTTTTCTCGAACGAGTTCAGGTGTCTTGTACCTTAAGGCTAGGAGCCCTGATAGGGTATTGGTAGTAAATTTACCTGATTCCCATAAGGACTACTGGCAAGAAGGTTTTCTCGTTAGGAATTGGCAATACTCCCCTCAATTTGAAGGGTCGAGGTCTGAGAGGTTCACTATTCCCTTTTATGGGGAAGAATATATAGGTAGATGTTGTATTGTTGTTTCCACGCTTGCTGACTTTGTGACTTGTCTAACTCCTCCTTGCTTTCTCCTTTTCAGCGAAGATAAAGAACTTGGAGCCAGCTCTCAGTGAGGTTCGTATCTCGGAACTGGTGAAAGCTTGGAACATCAGGGAACCTTTGGGTGACGGCGAACATCCTAGGTCTGCTGCTTTTCTGCTTGAATATAAGAACACAGGCTCAAGCTTCATAGCCCGACCTGTGGATAGTGTTCCGGATTTTGACTCTTCCGAAGAGATTTCAGCTGATCCCATCCAATTGGACGAGGAGGAGAGCAGCTCGAAGAGCGAGCCTGCAGGTGTTGGGAGTAACTTGGGTGGAGGCAGTGCTGATAGTAGCAGTTCGTTGAGTACTACCAGCAGTCCAGGTGAAGAAATGCCTCCCAAGAAGAATCTAATCCGGGATGATGATGATAATGATGATGTGCTTCTTGCACAGAGGTCCAAAAAATCGAAGACTGTCTCCGGGGCCATAGCTACTGGTTCTCGGCCTCCCTCTCAAGAACAAGAGAAGAAGAAGAGAGAGGAGGAGCAGGCGAGGGAGAGGGAGAAGAAAAAGGAGGAGGAGAGGAAGAAGGTGGAAGAGAGAAAGAGGAGGGAGAAGGAGAAGGAGGAGGAGAGGAGGAAGATGGAACTGAGGACCAAGACTGGTCAATCCTTGGTCCCAGTATCTGCTTTGCCTGAGGGGGCTTCGGTGGCCACCTCTCCTCAACTCGCCCCTGCGCTGCTTGAGAGGGCAGTCCTCCCTGCAAATCGCGAAAGGGCGTTAGGGACTGATCAACTGGCCTTGCAAGCTAGCCAGAGGCTTGCCTTGGTAAGGTTTCTTTTCTACTTCTCAACTTCTTCTAATCTGTTTTGGTGGTTTCTTCTTTCTGATCTTTCCCTTGTTTTCTGCAGTTTGTGACCGACTTCGCTGTGCTCTATCGCTCTCGAGACGAGCTGTTGAGAAGGAACAGCGAGCTGGAGCAGGCGAATTCTACTCTGGTGGCCAGGGGTTCTCAGCTGGAGGCCGATCTGAAGGCCTCTGATGCGGCTCGAGCTTCTTCTGCCTTGGCCCTTGCTAATTCTGCTCGCGAGAGAGATAATGCTGTCACGGAGCTCGGCGAGCTAAGGAAGTCGTATGACCAGGTCTGTTCTAGCAAGCTGGACTTTGTGGAGAAGAACAGGGTTCTTGCCGAGCAGCTGGAAGCGGAGAAGGCCCAGGCAGCCACTGTTAAAGAAGATTCATACAATTCTGGCTGGGCTGCTGCGTATGAAGATGCCGAGGTTCAGATAGGCTATATTAGCCGTCTGAACTTCAAGAAGGGGTGGAACAAGGCTCTTGTGGCTGCAGGGGTGGATGTTGCATCCCCACTTTTTGACGAACATGATCCAGGGCCCAAGCCAGTGGTGGATGAGGAGCCCGCTCCATCTGCTGAAGGGGTCAATCCTGCTTCTCAGGCGACTCTTGCTGATGCTTCTTTGGTCGAGGGGGCAGTGCACACCTCTGCAGAGGGTAACGCCCCTGCTGATGCTGATAAGGACGAGGTTCCGTCCACCGAGGTTGCTAAGTGATAGGGATTTCTTTGTAGTTTTTTTTTTGTTCTGATGTAACCTCGCTCCTTATCAATAAAAAGGCTTCGTTTTTGTCTATGCTGATTTCTTTTTGATCTCTTCCTTTCTTTGTAGTTGGTTGATGTGGATGATTATATTCCTGTTACCTCCCAATTGGGTAGGACGCAGGGTCCTAATGCAAGCCCTGCAGTTCGCCAGGCTTTTGCTAGGCTCTGTAGGTTTGCTAAATCAAGGAACCAGAAGTATAAGGATCAGTCCGAGCTGGTGGCTAAATTGAAGGACAGGCTCCAGGAAATGGGAGAGATCGGAGCTTCAGTGCAAGAAGAAGTCAGCGAGCTGAGAGTAAAGTTATTGGAGGCTACCGAGATCAATCAGGTCGTGGAGTTTCTTCAGCGGGAGAATGACGACCTGAGGCGGGAGGTCTCGAAGCTTAAGGAGCATTCGCCGAGCACCTCTTCGGCAGTCCTGCGAGGTTCTTCCTCGTCGCGAGCTGCTCGGCCACCCCTCCCGCGAGCTGGCAGGAGTACGCGGGGTAGGAGTAGGGAAACTGAGGAGCAGCGTGAGAGGGAGATGGAGGAGCTGCGCGGCGATGTTCAGCGAGCTTACGTAACTGCTGCTGGGCTTTAGAGGGACGTCACCCGTCTGCGGCATTTATTTAAGAAGGGTCCTCGCCAAGTGTGGACTGATGGCTATGATCAGGGCTGGCTAGATGCTCCCACAAGATTATCAGAGTTCGAGGAGCTTTCCTTCATCAGGGGGTGGTTGAGTGCTCTCAAAGAGCTGCAGGTGCCGAGAAATTCAATATTGTGGTATCGGCATGAGATGTCTCCCTCTACTCTGATGCCCAATCCATTTAGGCGAGATGACCGATGGATTCCTATCGATGCTATTCCTTGGCGGCTACTGGAGTTGGACATAAATGAAGTTGTTGAGGAATTCGATCCTGCCCCTGATGACGGGAGGAGAGCTAAGGTTGCTGATTACCTTGCTCGGAGGCTTCCCTCTTCTTGATATTTTTTTTTTTTAATAATTGTAAATGCTTTGGGCGAGTCTTTGCCGACTAAACATGTACCATTATTGTTTGTAAATATAAAAGATTAATGGAAAGTTTGAGTTTTGGGCGTTTTTGCCGACTAAACGTGTTTATCCAATCTCTGTTATATTTTTGCAGCTTCACAATCTTTATCTTGTCATGTGAGTGTCCGCCCAGTCCAGTATTAAGAATACCATTGTGCTCTCTCTTTACCTTTTAGGTCGTGTCGTCACACTCCCTTAGGTCTAAGAGAGGCAATTGGCGAGGACACACCTGTTTTTGGATGTCTTCATCCGGTCAGGATTTTGTTTAACCAAAGTAGGTTTGATGCCTAAGAATACTCTGTAGGGCTTCATATATTGCCATGGGCAATGCTAAGAGGTCTGTCGTGCTTCGTGACGATGACCTGAGGAGGGGTGTTCCCCTGCTGTGTCAACTATTATACCTGTGATTTGAAAAGGATGTGCAATAAGATATAATTGTTATACTTTTAGAGAGTAATCAACTGAGAGATTTTTATTGGTGAGTAGAGAAATAAACTGTCTTTTCCCAAAATGAGTACAATAAAAGATCTAACAATAAAACTCCTAAAAGTAGAATTTCTTGAGATTAGCTGCGTTCCATGCTCGTGGTATCTCTCTGCCCTCCATCGTTTTCAAATGATAGGCACCTTGCAGGTCGTCTCTAATTATTTCATAAGGTTCTTCCCAGTTTGGGCCCAGTTTACCATCTGATGGCTTCACTGTGTTGCCAAGGACCTTTCTTAGGACATAGTCTCCAATTTCGAACTTCCTCGGATTGACCTTTTTGCTGTAGTGCTTCGCGAGCTGTTGCTGATAACTTGCTAGTTTGACTAGGGCAAGTTCCCTGCGCTCATCGGCCAAGTCGAGTTCAGCGAGCAAAGCCTGATCGTTCTGATTCTGCTCGACAAGCTCGGACCTCATTGTAGGCAATCCTGCTTCTAATGGGATGACCGCTTCCATACCATATGCTAGTGAGAATGGCGTCTGACCTGTGGCTCGTCTGGGAGTCGTTCTGTATGCCCATAGGACATGTGGTAGCTCGGTAGTCCACGCGCCTTTAGCTCGTTCTAACCGCTTTTTTAATCCAGCGATCACTGTTTTGTTGGAAGCCTCAGCTTGTCCGTTGCTCTGAGGATAAGCTACCGAGCTGAAGTGGTGTCTGATTCCGTGTTGGTCGCAGAAGTCCTGAAAGGGGCCACTTTCGAACTGTGTTCCATTGTCAGTGACGATGGTTCTGGGGATCCCGAATCGAGTGATTATATTTTTCCATATGAATTTCATCATGTCAGCATCTCGGATGTTCGCCAGAGGTTCTGCCTCGATCCACTTGGTAAAGTAATCGGTGGCGACCAACAGGTATTTGCGATTGCCGGCAGCGGTGGGTAGAGGTCCCACGATGTCCATTCCCCACTGGGCAAAAGGCCAGGGGCTGGTCAGGGATTTCAATTCGCTGGCAGGATGGTGGACCATGGGGGCGTGAAGCTGGCATTTTAGGCATCTGCGGACATATACTGCGGAGTCCCTTTGCATATACGGCCACCAGTAACCTTCCTTCATTGCTCGGAAGGCTAGAGATCTTCCTCCGACGTGACTTCCGCAGATTCCTTCGTGGAGCTCGTGAAGCACTGTCTCGACCTCGCCTGGGTGGACGCATCTAAGGTAGGGGCCGAAGAAAGATCTTTTATACAAGTCGCCTCCCGTGGATAAGTGAAAGCGAGCAGCTTTGACTCTTATCTAGTGGGCGGTCCTTTTATCATCTGGGTGCGTTCCGTTCTTCAAATAGCCTCTTAAGGGATCCATCCAGCTAGGGGCTGGTTCCAATTGGAGTATTTGTTTCGCTTTTGTTGGCTCGCGGTGAATGCTCGGGTAGCTAAGGAAATCGATAGGGATTATCCTTTTAAGGCTGGAATCGACTGCCGAGCTCAGGGCTGCCAAAGCGTCAGCGTGGCTGTTCTGCCCCCTGGGGAACTGCTGGATGTTGATTTCTTCAAAGTTTGTCATCAAGTTTCTTACCAACGAGAGGTAGGCTGCCATCCTTTCGTCCTTCGCGTTGTAGTCTCCACTTATCTGATTGGAAACTGGTTGCGAGTCTCCGAATACCTGTAAATGTTTTTCTCCTAGAGTTTGCGCCCTTTGGAGACTTGCAATTAAGGCTTCGTATTCTGCTTCGTTGTTGGAGGCTGCAAATCCCAGCCTAATTCCTTGCTCGAGGACTGCGTTTTCTGGAGTGATGAGAACAATTCCTACTCCTGCCCCCTTCGAGTTGGAGGCTCCATCAACGAATAGCTTCCAGATTCCCCCTGTAGCCTGGCTGCTTTGTTCTGTTGGTTTAGGCTGGTCGAGAGGTTCTTCGCCCGTGAATTCAGCTATGAAGTCAGCGAGGACTTGACCCTTGATAGCTTTCCTTGGTTGAAATTGGATGTCAAATCGGCCGAGCTCGACTGACCACTTAGACAGCCTGCCTGACAGATCCGCCTTCCTTAGGACAGCCTTGAGGGGGTGTGATGTAAGGACGATGATCGTGTGAGCTTCGAAGTAATGCTTTAGTTTCCTTGATGACATTACTAGGGCGAATGCGAGTTTTTCCAGTGGCAGGTACCTCTGCTCGGCGTCTAGTAAGGTTTTGCTCGCGTAATAGACTGGATGTTGGATCCCTGTGACTTCACACATTAGCGCTGAACTGATAGTATGGCTGGATACAGAGAGGTAGAGGTACAAAGGGTCCATTTGCTGTGGCATGACGAGCAGTGGTGGGGAGCATAGGTAGGATTTGAGCTCGCCTAATGCTTGCGAGCAATCTGGGGTCCATTCTACCGTTTTGCTGCCTTTTAAGAGTTGAAAGAAGGGCTTGCATCTCTCGGAGGATTTAGAAATGAAACGATTCAGAGCAGCGAGCATTCCAGTGAGCTTCTGTACATCGCGGATTGTGCGAGGAGGTTGCACCCGTTTAATTGCCTCAATCTGGTCTGGATTTGCTTCTATGCCACGCTTGCTGACCAAATACCCAAGGAACTTTCCTGACTGGACACCGAAGGAACACTTGCTCGCGTTGAGTTTCATTCGGTATTTCCTGAGGATTTCGAAGGTACTTGCCAGGTCAGAAAGGTGGTTTTCTTTCTCCTTGCTTTTGACGAGCATGTCGTCGATGTAGACTTCCATCGTGTTTTCCATCTGATTTTTGAACATTTTGGTAACCAGACGCTGATAGGTTGCCCCTGCATTTTTTAGCCCGAAAGGCATGACCTTGTAACAGTATAAACCAACCGTCGTGATAAACGCCGTTTTGTCTTGATCTGGGGCATATAAGGGAATCTGGTGATAACCCGAGTATGCGTCCAGGAAACTCATTCGCTCGTGAGCTGCAGTGGCGTCTACTAGTTGGTCTATTTTTGGAAGAGGGAAACTATCCTCGGGGCAGGCTTTGTTGAGGTCAGTGAAGTCTATGCAAACTCTCCACTTACCGTTGCTTTTTGGAACTACCACTGGGTTGGATAACCATTTGGGGAACTGCACTTCCCGTATGGATCCTGCATCCAACAGTTTTTCGACTTCCTGTTCTATTGCTTTGGCTTTCTCGGGAGCAGTCCGTCGTGCCTTTTGTGCTATCGGTTTGAATGTGGGATTGACGTGCAACCGATGGCAGACCATATTGGGGTCGATCCCTGGCAGCTCGTAGGGTTCCCAGGCGAAAACATCTATGTTGCTTCTGAGTAAGGTTAACAAATCCTTTTGCTCCTCGTCAGTGAGTGAGGTTCCGATCAGGAAGACTCTGCTGTTGTCGCCTTCTCTAGCAATGACTTCTACCAGGTCTTCTACAACCCGTTCGGAGGGGAGGAGCCTGGTTTTTTCCACTCCGGGCCTTCCATATTTTAATTGCTATTTGGAAGGGATTGCACCTTCCTCCACCTTCTCGCTGGTTCGAACGTCTTTTTTCTCTGGCTTCGGTCGGATAGCCGCTATGAAGCACTTTCTTGCCATCGCCTGGTCGCCATGTATCTCCATCACTCCCCGCTCGGTGATATATTTGAGTTTCTGGTGGTAGGTCGAGGAGACTGCCTTCATTGCATGGAGCCATCCCCTGCCGAGGATGGCTTGATACGGTGAGTCGATGTCGACCACCAAGAATTCGATCATTTTTGAAACACTCCCAGCGAGCACTGGTAGTACTATCTTGCCCAAAGGCATGGTCATTTTTCCAGCGAAGCCGACCAGAGGAACAGTGGTTCCTTTAAGGTCGGCGATGTCCAACTTCAATTTCCTGAACAGGTCGATGTACATTACTTCGGATGAGCTTCCTTGATCGACGAGCAGTCTGTCGATATCAAAGTTGGCTATCCTGAGTGTAATGACTAAGGCATCGTGATGTGGGGTCCTCACTCCCATAAGATCTTCATCCGTGAAGACAATATGCTTGTTGTAGTTGATGTCCTCTGCTCGGCGGCGTTTTCCTGCCTGTGATTTCGCTGGATCAATTTGAAAAGCTTGCATTACTGCTGTCAGCTTCTTTACCTCCATCCGAGCTGAGTTGCCCTGGATTTGCTTAACATCGGATACTCCATGGATTACTGCGAATTCGTGTCCGGTGTCGTCTTCTAATACGTTGTCGGGTTTTGCCTCCTTGTGGACAGTCACTCTCTCTACCTTCCTTTCCACAAAGTTATTCAAATGTCCGGATTGGGCCAACTCCTCGAGGTGGGACTTAAGAGCCTTGCAGTGCTCGGTCTTATGTCCCCCCTCTTTGTGGAAGGTGCATCTCAGCGCATTGTTTCTTTTCGATGGGTCTCCTCCCATTTTCCGGGGCCATTTGACGAACGGCTCATCCTTGATCTAAGCGAGAATTTTGTAAATTGGTTCTTTGAAGATGGTGTTGACTGCCTGGAACGACTTTGCAACGTCAGGGCCCCCTCCGCTTTTGGGGCCATTCTTGCTCCCATTCTTTCCTCCTTTTTTCTGGTTATCAACTTTCTCACTTCCCTTCGTGGCGAGCTTGGCTCGACCGTTTTCCCCTTCGTTAAGGCGGGTGACATCTTCCACCTTTGCGTATTTCTCAATCCGGGCCATCAGGTCATCAATGGTGGTTGATTCCTTCTTTGTCAAGGATTGGTAGAGGAGGGAAGAGCTAGGTAGCCCAATTTTGAATGAAGCCACTGCCACCTCTTCTGCGCAGTCTTCGACTTCGTTGAATAACTCCCAGTACCTTTTCGCGTAGTCTCGAAGTGTCTCCTGAGGAGTTTTCTTCATCGTCAATAGAGCATCCATCCTTTTGGGATGGGAGCTGCTGGTGATGAACCTGGCCGTAAAGAGCTCGGCCAGGGATTTGAAATTTCTGATGGATCGGTGAGGGAGTTTCTCGAACCATTTCTGGGCCACGTCATGAAGGATCGAGGGGAAAATACGGCACATCAACGCATCTCGGTGATTCCAGAGGGTCATAGCCTGCCGGTACTGCCTGACATGATCAATGGGATCAGTCTTCCCGTCATAAATCTTGAACCTCGGAATAGCAAACTTTTTGGGAGCTTCTTCTTCTTCAATTTCCCTTGTGAAGGGCGATTTCATCTGGGTCCTAAGGGCTCTCCTGGCGAGTTCTCTGGTTGACCTGGTGCCGCGGTGAGCTGGATGTTGGTCCATTTCTCTGCGGACCAGGTTCCGTATGTTGTCGTCGCTGCGAGCAGGGCTCTGATAGCGGCGAGCTTTTATCAATTGCTCGCGGAGGTCGTCGTCTGAGTCGCCACCTTCGAACCCTTGATGTTGCCGCCTAGGGCTCCTTCCTCGGCTGCGAGATTTGCTCGCCTGAGGGCTAGGAGTGCGATAGGGGCGTTTCCTGGTATCAGGACGTAGTTCTTTTTCCAGTTTCTCCAGTCTTCTTTTCAGGCGAGCATTCTCAGCCTCATACCTGCGAGAAGACTCTCTCTGCTCGTGGAGCCTTGCTTCGTATGCATCGATCAATCTGGATATCTGAGTGGACCTTGCTGGTCCTTGACTTTCTTCTGAGGCTGGCCTTTCTAAGCGAGCCCCTTGATCCGAACGTCGGACTTCAGACCTGATCCTGCGAGGAGCGGGTGGCTCCTGAATGTCTCCTGCTTGAGGAGCGTTGCTGCTGTGATCAGACATCTTAGATTTTTTCTTTTTGGTGTGGGCTCTTCTCAAGGAAAGATAAACGCTTCCCACAGACGGCGCCAATTGTAGATGCAATTATTATGCAGCACAAATAAATATGAAAGAGGTGACAACCAAGAAAAAATAAATAAAAGACCAATCACACAACAACGAAGATACGTGGTTCAGCAAAGAAGTGCCTACGTCCACGGTGGTTCAGTCAGTGTTATTTCTCTATATTCTGAAGAGTAAGTACAGAGAATACAACTTGTCCTTTGCCCCGGACTTAGGGTTTAATTTATACATGTGTGTGTTGGTGTAGTGGGGGTGATGGGTTCCTCTTTATTAGCCATCTCCCTTTCATGGGATCATGTTCCCCCATAACTTCTCTTCATGGGATCGTGGAGTAAATGGATGAGTACCAGAGGTGACGGGCCTGGGCTTTGGGCCGCTGAAGAGGGGCTACTTGTCCAGGCCTTATAGTGATAAAAACGGGGTACCCACAATAACGTATGTGTAAGTTCCGTCAATACCATTTCGTTTCAATTTTGTAATATTATGTTTTTTTCAAATATTTTAAAAGTTATTAAATGGGTGCCCCCCCCCCCCCCCCGCCACACACACACGCACACCTACGCACCTACGCACACACACACACACACACACACACACGCCACCCCTACCCACCCCACCCCCACCCCCTCCCCCCACCACGACCGTGACAACTACATATATTGTTTATCAATAAAATTATGACATGAGATAATTATAATTGTAGCATAAATTTCATTATCATAAAGGGATAAATCCAACCAAGTACAGAGATTCTACAAATTAAAGTGAGAATTAAATTTAAGACTTTCTAACAACATGCATGTATATGGATTCTAACTAATGATATTCCTAAAAACATACAATTGGCAACATTTTGTGAATTTACTAAACTTTATATAATATTATCAAATTCTGTTAAAAAAATTATCTAGGGTTTTACCTAATTGAATTAATTTCATGAATAAAATTATTATCAATTTAAATGAAAATATCAATTATTATCCAACTATTATCAATTATTTATTTTGAATGTATATAATATCCCAAAAAATAAATGTAAATAATATTCAAAACCCCACCCACCCCCACCCCCACCCCCTCCCGATGTTTATTATCCAATTATTATCCAACTATTATCAATTATTTATAAAATTGATGTCTACTTTTAGTGTTGTGTATATATGTTAGTTGATGCCATTATATTTTTAGCCTAATTAGATTCTAAGGTTATCTCAATTTATATTTTTCTTTTTCTATCTAATAATTTTCAACGTAAGAGCACAGTACATAACGTATGTGTAAGTTCCGTCAATACCATTTCGTTTCAATTTTGTAATATTATGTTTTTTCCAAATATTTAAAAAGTTATTAAATGGGTGCCCCACCCCCACCCCCACCCCGTGCCCCCCTCCCCCTCCCCCCGCCACACACACACGCACACCTACGCACCTACGCACACACACACACACACACACACACACCCCACCACACCTCACCCCCTGCCTCCCTCCACCACCCCCTCCCCCACCACACACCACCACACACACACACACACACACCCCACCCACCCCACCCCCTGCCCCCCCTCCACCACCCCCTCCCCCACCACACACACCACATACACACACACACAAACACACACACACCCCACCCCACCCCACCCCCTGCCCCCCTTCACCACCCCCTCCCCCACCACACACCACCACACACACACACACACACCCCACCCCACCCCACCCCCTGCCCCCCTCCACCACCCCCTCCCCCACCACACACCACCACATACACATATTCACACACATACACACACATATACACATACATACACATACATACACACACACACACACCCCGCCCTGCCCCCACCCTGCCCCACCCGCCCCACCCCCTACCCCCACCCTGCCCCACCCCCCACACATGCACACACATACACACATATATATATATATACACATACACACATAAATATACACACAAATATATATATAAATGGAAGAGAGAGAGAGAGAGAGAAAATCGACCTGAAAGTAGAGAGAGAGAGAGAGAGAGCAGCGTCGAGAGAGAGAGAGAGAGGGAGGGAACGGCGGTAGGGAAAAAAGAAGGGGGTAGGGTTTTAGCTACAAATATTGTCACGGTCGTGTCAAGGTCTTTGACCGTGACAAGTATTTAAATTATTGTCACGGTCATTGACCGTGACAAGTCCGTGACAAGTAAATTTGTCACGGTCTTGTCACGGTCAATGACCGTGATAATTAGTTATCACGGTCGTGTCAAGGTCAATGACCGTGACATAAAACGCGTGTTTTTTATCACGGTCAATGACCTTGACAAGGCTGGCCGGCTGAAAGGTGACAATTTGCCCATTTTGGTGTAGTGGTTATTTTAAAAATTATTTTAACAATCGGGCTCTGACCCGTTTCCTTGCATATTTTCTTTTCTATTGTATCTTCTATATCAGGTGTCCAGCAACAGGGACGCCAACCTTAGCGGATTATGACAGGCTATGGATCTATGGAGTTTTGCTTAAACGCCTATCATCTTTTTGATTCACAGTATTCTTAGTCAGGGCATGTCGCCCAAAGGATTCAGTTATCTTCTTTTATCGGGGTCAAATACTATGGTATTCGTGTCATTTTAATACATTTGATATTGCTGGGATTACTGTAATGGATTAATATTATTTGGGAATGTTTATTCCAATTGCATTCAAATTATTTTTTGTTATCTAATTGGTTATCAGTGTTGTAGAATAAAATGTGTTGTGTTATTCTTAAACTAGAAATGAATTTTGTTGAATTAAAATTTGGAAAGTTTTTTTAACACCAGCTTAATTGAGTATTGGGTGAGTTGTAAATGTTTTTGACAGTGATGCTAAGAATGAGCCAACTGTATATTCTGTTTTAATTTGGTATGGGGCTGGCCACCCGGTATTTAATTAGGCAGGGTGTTACACATGACTTATTTCTCGTCTCTCAACATCACCCATAATGGGATTAAGAGCCATCTTTTCAACTTTCTTAGGTGTATTCTCTAAAGGGACTTTGACCTCCTACGCACGTTCGATATCACTCTCGAGTTAGGATACATGTATTGTCATACTAAACACCATGTTGGCCAAATAATTATTTTCCCAACCTAAAGCTTTCAATTGTTCACTCAACGAAACCTTCACTTTTTAGAGTTGACTCGCTTTTTCCTCAAACTCCCTTAAAGCCTCTAACTCTCTCTCTCTCCAAATATCTCATCCTAAGACTCAACTCCTAATTCAATTTTTTAGTTTTTAAAGTCTTGGCGTACAATTATCTAGGTGATCTGGATCTCACTATCACCCTCACTAGCGCACTCACTCTCAAACTCTCTAGAAACACTCAACTCATTCTCGGGGGTCTCATATGCACAAGTATACTCTTCGTCGTGGGAAAAACTAGGTTTGCTCACGTGACTAGCTAAAAAGGCGATAAACTTCCCATGTGGCGACTCATCCCTGGAATCTTTCACATATTCCTCATTATCGCTAAGAGTGGCTGGCATGGAAATCTTTTTTCCCTTTCTCTTTAGCCTTGTGGGACACTCAAACGCACTATGGCCTCACCCCTCACACTCAAAACACTTCTCTTCCTCCACTTCTCAATTTCTTTCTCATCTCTCTCTTTAGCCTCATTTTTATTTTTTTCAAAGGATGTTTTATTGGAAGAATTTTGTTTTGAAAACTTGAGAAACGTTTTAATTTTTTTTACGAGCATGGCCATATCAAAATAAGACTCGGTGTCAGACTCATAAAAAGTCACTTTCTTTTTCTTCTTAGACCGGGATTTAAGTGTTATCATTTTATCCTTAGGCTTGAAAGTGTTAGAGAACTTGTCAATCTCATATGTCTGGAGGTCTCAACCATCTCTTCAAATTTCAGACAATTCAAATTACCTATGGTATTCAAAACAGTCAGTTTAGGGATAAAATGTCTTGGCAGCGATCTTAAAATATTTTTAACCACTCGTGCATCAGGTATAGGCTCACCAAGATTGAAACTAGTGTTTACAATGTCAAACAAATGTGCATAAAAGTCATCAAAACACTCAGTCCCAAGAATGGTTATCATTTCAAATTGAGTAGTTAAAATTTGAATTTTAGACTCTTTGATCTCTTTAGTACCTTCATGGGTAAGTTGTAAAACATCCCATGCTTCTTTAAAAGTGGTGCACGTCATAATACGTCAGAACTCCTCCAGGGTGACGTGTTCGGAAATTTCACCAAGCCCGCATGAATTAAAAGTGCTCCACCTAAACTATTCAGCAGTCCAGTCTGACACATATTTTAAATTCATGACATTATTCACGGTGACAGTGGGAAGAGTCCATCCTAATTCATAAATGACCCAAACTCACCCATCAATATCTTCTAAACGCGATTTCATGTGAGCTTTCCAATGAGCATAATTAGACCTCTCAAAAAGGGGCAACCGATTATATAAGTTTTCATTCATAAACATTGCGACAATTTTTAAAATTTAGATTTTTCAAAAAAAATTAATATTACACAAATTTTGTAGGAAAATAGGAATATTGGGTAAATTTGAATAATCTGCTCTGATACAAATTTGAAAATACGTTGTGCGATATCGATTCAAATAACTTTTCAAATTCCAACTACAAACTTATTTAATTGGTGTCAATTTTTAAACCAAACTAAATCAACCCCTAAACATACAACTGTGTGTGTGTGTGTCAAACCATCCTAAACAAAATTACTAACTCGCAGATTTCTGGAAAAACCCCTTTCGGGTAAAACCTTTATTTCACTACAATACTTACAATTACAATGAAATCCACAATGAATTAAATGAAGAAAACCCACATAGACCGCAGCCTAGAGTAAGCCGAAATCGCAGTTCCAATGCAGCCCAGGAATACCCACAAGCACTCCCTAATGGCACGCAGTCATCTTCAGCCCAGTACTCCCCTCAAAAGAACTAAGATTAGCAGTAGAGATCCTCTCTATAAGAGAAACTTTACTCAAGAAGTGTTCTTGGGTTCCAAAACTATTCACACAAACTATTGGGATGATTTGTGAATTGAAAACAAAATACTAAAACCCTAAAAGTGACAAGACACAACATTCTGCCAAAGAAGTTTCATATATATATTCAAAAACGCAAGTCTTCTTATTAAAAATGAAGTTGGAAAACTTTACCGATAAAACAATCTGAGTCGACGCGCCGCTCGAATTAAAAAGTAGTGTCGCTCGAACGGAACCACGTGTCGTTAAAATAACATCGTGCGATAGAGGCATGTCGCTCAAACGATATCTCCTCTCACTCGAACGAGAAAATTATAAAATTATTTTTTATTTCTTTCGCCAGTAAATGTTCCACCTTTAAACTTTGAAAAAAAAATTTGATCAAAAACTTAAAAAGTCTGCTCCAAGACTTAGAAAGTTTTTAGAAAAAAGTTCCCAACACCTCAAGTGAACCGTTAAGGGACTGAAACACAATCTTACCAAAATCTGTCTCGCGGAGGCCTTTCTTGTTGAAGATCTTGATATTCAGAATCGTCTTGATGCATGAATGTTCTTGAATATTTTTCGACGGTTGTAGCGGTATACGACATACTCAATTATGAACGGACATTTATAAAATCATGTCCTTACAACTATGATACCCAATATTAAAGGCTTAGTTGAATGAAACATTGGTGTTGTAGTACATGGAAAGAACCATGCTCTTGAATAGTATGGAACCGCCACGACTCGCATTCGTGAATCATTTAATTTAGCAAACTATATTTATCAGTTATTGTGCACCTTATGATATCTAATCTAATTAAAAGGATAACTAAAACCAAGTGGGAGACTGTTGAAAATTAATAATTAAATTTCGAAATTAATTTATTAATTTCATATATAATAAATTCCAAAATTATGAATTTCCCTTTTATGTGGTCTTAATGAATATTGGATAATTAATTAGGCACGTGATAAATATAAATATTTAAGGATTGGATTATTCCTATCTATTAGTCACTTGATGGTTAGTGGGATCAGTGGGAGACTTGAAATGGAGTCCTATCTTGACTAGGATTTCGGCCCTCTTCCCTTTATAAATAGAGGATCCCTACACCATATAGGGTTATGTCATAACACACTATTTCTAAGATGGGAGAAAAAAATCCTAAGTTCCCTTGATTCGTATTTTCTTATAAAAATTCTGGGAACACAAGAAGACAATTTATGGGCTGCTCTTCAGTGGATTCAAAGAAGAAATTAATAGGAGCATTAAAGTCACTTTATTCCAATCAACTGTAATGGGCAAAGGTTGTTTTTTTGTTCATACTTATAGAGAACAAATAATTTTGTGAAAATACGAAGATCCAAGATCCTTTTATTAAGAACAATAGTATACTAAAGTTTAATCATATTAATATATTCGTGATTAATATTACAATGTTCTTAAGAACGATTTTATAATTTTAATCCAATAAAATTTATAACAAATTTATTAAATATTATTTTATTAATTTTATAAAGTAATTAACAAGAAATACAATAAAATCGGTGGGCTTTATTATATACTTCTTTACCTTTTGGTATTGAAATTGATACCCCTGTCTGTATATTCGATACATGCTTCTTGTGAAGTTTATATATTATAACTTTGTATATGAATATTCTTTTTGTTACAACCATATTATATTATTTGTTTCCGTGCCATGTTTTTGGGGGTAACGTAATTAGTGTAATTTATGTGCATATTTGGATTAGAATTTTGAGTACAGAATTTGTACTCGAATTGTAGAAACCAAATTATTTATATTCTTTAGTAGAATAATAAATCAAATTACAATTTTTTTTGGATGATTCATGTACATCTCTTAGTTAAACTAGCTGTAATATGAAGTGTGCTTTTCGAGTTACATTTTTTTGGGTATCAGATGAACAAATGTCATGGATTCGGTTTTGGCAATTATGCCAAGGCTGGTATTCATGACAAGGTTGCGATGGTCGGATGATGATGATATGCCCATTGTGCCATTATTATTTTTATGGGATAGTTTATTAGTATTTTTTGAGTTCATGGATTGTTAAGGGGATAAGTAATAAGAAAGCATAACGACACTCCATATCCTCTCAAGGGAACAGAGGCGGATATTTGATGCTTAGACTCAAAATTTCCGTAGAGACCTTGTGAGTAAATAATATTGATTATTTTTATGGTCAAATTTTACAATGATTTCTATTGTATACACTTGATATAAGTGCACACACCATTAAATTTAGTGAACTTGGAGCAGTTATACGAGCTACATATTATTCGCTCACCCCACCTATTGTTTTATATTTGTAATTTCGATTTGTACATATTTTGGATTCTTTATATATATTTGGATTACTTGAGATGCATGAGATTTTGAATTTTTTTTTATTTCATTTATTGTAAATCAAGATATTTATATAATTTATTTTAGCTCCATGTTTGTAAAAATTGACTTTGATTATTAATGAGAAAATAATATTTGTATATTTATCATAACTGCAAATTGGTTATCTATCTACAAATTGATTATTTGAGACACATGAGACATTGTAAAAGTTTTTATTTCATTTATTGTAAAAGAAGATATTTATATAGTTTATTTTACCTCCATGTTTGTAAAAATTGACTTTGATTATTAATGAGAAAAGAATATTTGTATATTTATATAAAATGAGAAAATAATCAAATGGATATTAGATACTTGATCATTAGTAAGGGTTAGTGTTCTCGTTTAGTGTCCTACATTGTAAAATTAAGATAAATTAAGTGACGGAGATGATGGAGCTCATATTTGGTCTGACTTTTTCCTATATTTTAAAAGTTTATAGTTACTAAAACCCATAAAAACCAAATGGTTAAGAATATTAGTTGGTTGATTAGATGTGGGCCCACATGATATGGCAGTTATGTGCGATTTGAAGGGTTAAATGGGAAATTAAAGGGGAAACAATGAAGGACAAGTATTAATGTATTTTTTAAAAGAAGTAGGGTTGTTTTAAACATATCCAATCATATATAAAAATGTGTTAGGGTTTGCGATCCTCAGACACTCGTAACATAGGAAAGAAATTGAGAAAAAATAAGAAAAACCTTAGAGATATTTTAGATGAGAAATAAAATGAAATATTTTCTAAATATGAGGAAGAAAAGATGATAATAATTTACATGTAAGGATTTAGAATCTTTTGGGATATTTCATTCAACATATTTAACTTTTACGGTTTAAGCTAGTTTGATTCCCTTATGTTTATTTGTGTATAACTCATATTCACCCCAATTTGTATATGTGATACATGTTTGTTGTTCATTTTATATGTTACTATTTATAAACCCGCACGATGCGTGGGTGAGACGATTGTGTACGCGTGGTTTGAAATATACATATGTTTTGAAAAAAAAATACCATTTCAATGGCAAGGTAGCATACTCTTAAACTATAATAATTTTTTTAATATAAATACCTACTTTCACATGTGGATTGTTATTAAAAAAATGTAAGACTTTTCATCGAATGACCCAAAAAACTATATCCAATAAGTAAACTATAATAATTTTTCCTAATGAAAGTAAAGTTGAAATTTAACTAAGTTAAAAGAAAAATAAGTAATGAGATTTTAGATTGACTGCCAAGATATTACGTAAGTGTCAAGTATAAAATATTTATCCAATAATAATTGTGACATCAGTAATGCACATAGGTAATAGTCTAACCTGTACTTAACATTAACGTTACATGAATATTGTTGATACCAAAAATTATCCATTTCCACCGACCAATCAGAAATAGACATGTGTCATCCACTACGGCAATAATCCTAGTAAGCAGTGTATAATCAATGACCAAGGCCTAGAATACTAACCAACAGTACGGGAATGCCGACCATTACCAGGAACCCTGACCAATAGTAGGGAGGCCGACCAACAGTATCAACAAAATGCCAATGACCAGAAACATTATGGATATTTTGTACTGATGTAAATGCCTAATTTACAAAGGCATAGCATCATTCAACATTCTATCTCTTTGTCTCCCTACTGGTCTATAAATACGTTGTAAACCCTTCACTAAAGGAAGGTTATTGAAAGGCAAACACAAGGTAATAATAAGCACCGTGGATGTAGGATTTTCTCGATAAGCCGAACCACTTTAAAAACCTTTTTGTCTCTTTCTTTTACTTACAAATATTTTCTTTGATTAAATAATTAGACCTAGTCTAATTTTTTACATCAACAGATTGGCATAGTCTGTGGGAACATATTTCTAAACGTATTCACTCATTCATTTACCCAACATGATTGGTATTCTTGAATCAAGCACCAGGAATGATGGCATTCCACCTCTTCCATCCGGCAGCCAACAAATAATTATCTGACTGCAATCCTGGCTAGCCTTGTTAGAGGACAGGAGGTTATACAAGACACCATTAGGTAGTCAGCCCAAATGCTATAGGCTGGATCTCCAGCCTTGTTCGCTCATGGAAATATTTCACCACCACCTCTAAGGAACAACAGGCATAGCCAATTCCAGACTACCAGAGATACATCCTACCGTCCAAGAGCAAGTTCTTCACTTAGAACTGCAGAACTATATAATGAACAATCTTTTACTCCTGAAATATTGAGTGCTTTAGAAAGGTTAAGCAGACCATATCCCTCTGATCGTTTGGGACCAGGGAAAATAGAAATGTTCCCAGGGCATTATCAAGAAATACTCGATGACCAACCGATCAAAGAGATGGTTCAGCCCAATCAAGATCCAATGCCCAACGATTTGTCCGTGTCGAGCAGACTGTGACACCCCACTCAATTAAATACTGGGTGATCAGTCCTTTATAGAATTAAATCAGAATATCTAGTTGGTTCTTTCTTATCATCACTATCGAAAAACATTATTTCTTCTCTTACCTAATAATTAATTAAGCTAGTGTCAAAAAAATTTAATCATTCAAATATTATCCAACAATTTAAACCAATAACCACATTCACCATTCTAATGAATAAGAAACCATATGACCGAATAAATAAGACTGGAACAAACGTCCCAGTTCAAAACTCTCAAATAGGACAATCCATAATAAAATTGAATCCCATCAAACTAAAATAAAGGAATATAATATCCCTTTGAAATAAATGATAAGTGAGGATCGACAACATGCCCTAACTGAGATAACTAGATCGGGAACTGAATGAATAATAGCGGAGGCATCTAATAACGAGACTTTCAACTCCCACAATAGCTTCAACACGTTAAATCATTTGATAGTCTACGCTTGGCGTCCCTGCGACTGGACACCCAAAATAGATTGCATAAGAGAAAATAGATTTACAGGAAACGGGTTAGATACCAAGTAAAAATAGTTTAGCAAGTATTTAAAATGCTTAAAAGAAGATATTACATGCATGTTAGTTATGCGGGCTCTCTCTTGAGAATTCTCTCCTCTCAATTAGTGTGCATGCCTAACGTACCGCTAATCCATTCTAGTTACTGCTATCACTCCTAACTAGTTCAATCTCATTAATCTTCAAATATATTATCTCATGATAGCTACCCATATTTCCCCATAACACATAAATGAATATTTTCACATCTTTTATCTCGAGTGTGAGAGTTTTCACATTCAAAGTTAAGTGTTCACGCACTTGAGTTATTTTAAATTTTACTATCCATCTTATCTACCGACCTTAAATGGTAATATAACTATCACCACTTAGTTATAATCACATATACATACAATAACTAGGGCACTAAACTCATATACTAAAGACAAAACTTCCCTCAACTCCCAACGTTCACTAGTTTCTTATGTGGGATGTCTCGCAAAGTGAATTCAAAACAAGGAACCCGCCCAATACACAACTCTCTAAAATTATCAGTCGCCGAGATCCGTTAAGTCCTTAGTCCATAGCACGTACCTTGAAATCCTCACCTCTTGACATAATTGTATACTCGTCCACTTTTATGTTACAAAACACCACATATATCACAACGCCCTTACTATCACTAGTTTCTTAGTGCAAATAAATCATGAGTTGTATCTCTCCGCTCAATAGAAGCCAATATACCCTGAATCACATTAGTAAATGTCCCTTCTCACCGGTATCAAATATAACTAGATAACACACACACTGAAGTCTACTACACACTATTTTATAACATATACACATGTAGATATGCTCAACCCTCTTTCTGGTGATACCTATAAAAAATAATGTAATTTTCCTCGAAATAACGATTACGCAAAAACTATATATGTTTTCCTCTAATAACACTCAAAGCATCAAAGATCGTTCCATAGTATAAAATTTTATCGTACTGTCCACACCTGCTCCTCCCCGCAGGTGAAAAAAAAAATCTTGGTACCCAACGGTAATTATATACATAATAAGGCTGATACCGCCAACGCACCCACTAAACCCAACTAAAACTCGAGTTTTAGTGTTAATAATCTTATATTCTGACGCACCCTTGTCACCCCATCCCAGTACCATTCTCATAGGGATAAAATAAAGATTTTATCTCCATTTGTAATCTACCTTGTCAGGTCAACGGGCCCCTGAGTATCACTCTCATACCGGAACTGACCGATGACCTACTTTAATGGTTGTATATTCAGGATATCATCCTCTAGTTTTCCCCTACCTTGTATCGACAAGCCTCCTTTATGTGGTCCCTCTTTCCACAATTGTAAAAATTTCTAGACAAAATCTCCTGACTCCAGCCCTGGCCTTGCTGGCCTCCCACATTGTTCCCTTGGCCCTAACGACCTTGAGGAATGGGATGTTATTACTATTGAGAACCTTGTTGGTCCTTCTTTCACCCACCATTATCGGTTGTCAACCTCTGAAATGTAAATCTCTTAAATTAATTTCCTCACAGAAAATCTTGTTCCTGTTATTGGTGTGCCTCACTAGCACCGTTCCCATTTATTTTTCTAGTCTGATTGATCTTACTCTTCCGTTGTGAACAAGTTCAATACAGGTGATCCTAATCTCCACACATAGCACACATTTCAGTGCCATTCCTTTGTTTTTGGTCTTATTGGCCATGTCGAGGTATCCTTCCCTCGAACTGGGTAGTCTTGGCCTCGATTGCTACCCTCGTTGTTCCTTGGACTCCATTGACCCTATGGAACACGTTATTTGTCTTCGCAGTCCTGACTGAATCCACCATCATTTTCGCAGGAGTTCGATTGATCCAAATCAATTAAAAGGCCTCCCTAATGGGTACACCCTCCCTTCGTGCTTCAATATAACCATCAAATCTAGTGGTTTTCTTCAACTAGATCCACCAACTTTCTTGTCCCCATTACCATGGGAGAATTTATATAAACTTGTAAATGTACGACCTTAATGACATCGGCACTAGTTATCCTAATTAGGTGCCTCATATAGGCTTGTAAAATCTCATCACGAGTCCATTATCAACATACGAACCCTTTAATATTCTTTGTACACCCATCATCGTGAATTAAAATTTCTAAATAGGGTAACTTCCTCACGATTGGTCTATATTTCCCACTTCTAAATAATTTTGAAACTCCATTTGCATCTCTGTTCGAGCAGGAAATGGAAGATCTTCTGATCAAATCGTACCCAAAATTCTCGTCATTAATTTATCTCTCTATTGTTCTGGTGACTGACTCCCATCATTTATACACTGCTCCTTTGAGCACAATTAATCTCTCTTAAAATTTAATCATGTTCATCATTGCACTCCACCCTACATAATTGCCTTTGGATTATCCTTCCATTGGCCCATCACGCCTCCTCTTTTCTCGAAATTCTTACATATGACCCTTCAAAGGAGTCCCTCTTCCTTCCCCCTCTTTACTAAGAGGGGTGAGTCTGAGTTTATACTACCGTTATCTATGACAATGTTTGGAAAAGCTATTGTCCTCGTGTGATTATCCCATTGTTATCCTCCGGAACAATAATTATGCTGACTTCCATCGTGATCACCGTTCCCAGAATATTACATGGCTTCTACCGAGCCTTTCCTCCTGTAGTCCTTCTAACGGCCTTCGCTAGTCATCCTATATTGTTGGGTGTATGAAGACCAACTGAACTCGCATATGAATCATATAAAAAAATTTAATAACAGAAGAACATAGGTCACATACGTAGAGGAAAACAACAATACTATAATAAGGCTCTCTATCAAATAACGCTGACCTGAAACATGAAAAACTGTGCAGATTCTAAGGAATCTAGAACCTAATGCTCTAATATCACCTATGACACCCTGATCAATTAAATATCGGGTGATCAGTCCTTTATAGAATTAAATCAGAATATCCAGTTGGTTCATTCTTAACATCACCGTCGAAAAACATTTATTTTTTCTATTACCTAATAATTAATTAAGCTACTATCAAAAATATTTAATCATTCAAATATTGTACCAGTAACCACATTCAACATTCAAATGAATAAGAAACCATATGACTGAATAAATAAGACTAGAATAAACGTCCCTGTTCAAAACTCTCAAATACAACAATCCATAATAAAACTCAATCCCATCAAACTGATATAAAGGAATACAATATCCCTCTGAAATAAATGATAACTCAGAATAGGAAACATGCGCTAAATGAGATAACTAGATCAGGAACTGAATGAATAACAGTGGAGGCGTCTAATAATGAGGACCTCCAATCCCACAATAGTTTCATCATGTCAAATCATCTAATAGTCTACGTCTAGCGTCCCTGTGGTTGGACACCTAAAATAGATCGTACAAGAGAAAATAAATTTACAAGAAACAGGTTAGAGCCCGAGTAAAAATTGTTTAAAACAATTTAAAATGCTTAAAATAAGATATTATATACATGCTAGTTATGTTGGATCTCTCTTGAGAATTCTCACCTTTTAACTAGTGTGCACGTCTAACTTACCGCTAAACCATTCTAGTTAGTGCTGTCACGCCTAACTAGAGCTCATTAATGTTCAAATATATTATCTCATAATAGGAACCCGTATTTCCCACATAATACATAAATGAATATTTTCAGATCTTTTATGTCGAGTGAGAGAGTTTTCACTTTCAAAGTTAAGTGTTCACGCAATTAAGTTATTTTAGATTTCAGTATACATCTTATCTACTAAGTTCACACAGTAGAACATTTCACAAGTATATATATATATATATAAAATAATGCTCCTGTGCGGACTAGTCCGCATTTTAAGAATGCGGACCGGACATGTGACACCTAACGGTGCGCCGAGAAATTATCGCCTAAATTATAGGCACACTCTCTCTCTTTTCTGGGCTCACCGCCAGGTGACACATGTCCGGTCCGCATTCTTAAAATGCGGACTAGTCTGCACAAGAGCAGGACTGTATATATATATATATATATATATATATATATATATATATATATATATATATATATATATATATACTAGGGTATGCTCGTGCCTGAAGGCACGATGCTAATGTTCGAAAGAGTAGGTCGTTGATAGGATCATACGTCGTATTTAGTTCACAATAGATAAACACTTTTTAGAGTTATATGATGTGTGACGTCGTTTTCATTAATGTTATGTATTATAATTTATTCGTATTGTCATATATCATGTTAAATTGTGTCAAAAGTTCTTACCGTGATAGTCGTGTCATAAAAACCATGTTGTGTTCAGTTGTCCCAAAACATAACATTGACACCCCAAAATAAATTATGAGATTTTTCATTTAACATAACATTTACCTATATTGTGTGTTCCTAAAGTACGTTCTGTTCAACCAAGAACCAAAAGTGGGGAAAAAGATTTTGGTACTCATACATACCAACTCACGTAGAGAAAGATAGTTACTACTAAAAGAATTACGCGACAAAAATCCTAAAATAATACAACACTGACCCAGTGGTCAAAACTTTGTAATGTGTTATTTAAGAAAGTCCGACAATAAGAAATAAGTAAAAGAGTGGTTCAACATTGCAACACAACAGGTAAATTTACCTTGAGCCAAACTTGCAGGTTGACAAAATTCAACAGTAATATGGGTTCAAATGATCTATGATCTATGATCTAGTTTCTTATTATGAATCGACCAAGGAGGAGATTTACAGATGCATGCCAACTGTACACAACTAATGATCATTAGCAAAAGTGGCATTATAAGTCATCAAGTCGAGTTCCAGTTTTAAATCGACAAACATAGAACTGGTCCATTTGGAGATGAGCATATGTTGAATTAAGTCAAGTACTTGAATGTATCTGGGCTCTCCTCATCTCTTTCCAAGTACTCTCGGGTGATCAGATCTTCAATGCGCCTTGTAATTTCTTTCAAATCAGGCTTGAACATATGGCTTAACTTCTCAACGCACTCCAAAATCAACTACTAATGACCCACGACTCTCTGACTCTTAATGATGTGCACAATTGTGTCAGTAAACTTGAAATTAAACTCAAAATGATATGTCGTACTCCAAAACTTTGAACTCTGACCTATCATCCCCATATGTCAAAGGACCTGGCTCATTTGTCAACTGTTGAACCCACATATAAACTCACCTTTGGTCACTGTTCTCTTCTCCCGGATCACTCCACAAAGCATACCTGTAAGTTGTTGTCTCCCACAGATGCTTGCTGATTTTTTAGAGTGGCAGGTACTGTATGAGCACAACGTCCGTCTTCGGATCAACGGGTTGCTTACCAAGGGCTTTTTCAACCCTTGCTCGTTATGTTTTGTCAATCTTCTCAACAAAATGTTCCATGATCACAGGAACTTCTTTTTTTAGATCGGATTTTATGATCCATTTTTGGTACGGTGTATACTATGGTGTAGACCCTTAAAAATGTCCTCCCCATCACTGCTGTCCAGCCCTCCGTCGACCCTTGTCCCTTCGCCTCTGTCTCCCGACTCCTCCTGGGATCCTCAATGCTGGTCAAACCAACCCCCATCGATGCCCTCCTGCCTCATTAATGGCTCACGACTATGCGAGGCTTCATGTCGCAGGCCCCGGGTTCCTCTGGATATTGTTTTCCCCCTTGGGGTACTGGTCCCTTACTGAGTCCCATCGCTACCCCTGAGCCCACCGCTGACTCCAGAGAGGAGTCCTTGTGGGCAACGGTGCTGCTATGTGTGGGGTGGGCTGCTGTAAGGATGATCTTCTAGATGCCACTTCGATTTTCTCCACCCTTTCGCCACAACTTGCAAATAAACACTGAACTACTAGGCTGATGACAATCAAGTATCTGTAGAAAAAAAAATTCATGAACGACTCAAACAAAGATGAACAATAAAGAAAACATAACAATAACATTGGGTATAAGTAGGATAGTTGACTTTGATTTGGTAACTCGGTATGTTCTTGTTTTCTCTGTAAAAAAAATATAAAAAACTAATAACATTACGTGAATTTGGAAAGAATAAATAGATCCGACTACCTTCATTACTGTTGGAAATAATTCAAATTGGCTATCCCCATTTGGCGACTTCGCCTTCGGTTTTCACCCCCTCTCTATCGGTCTCTACCTTGCTAAAATTTGGTTTGATAGAATCGAGGAAAAAACACCGGTCTGGTCCGGTAATCGTAATGATCCAACAGATACATGATCAAGAATCAGACTAACATTCAATGGCCAGTGAGTTCTCACACATAACAATGGAATCCTACAAATTGTATACACAGGTGTTGCTAAAAAAAGAAAGAGATGGATTCCTTTGGAAAATATAGAGTTTTGAAGATAGTCAATGGCATTCACATGTACCAATTAAAGAACAAAATAACTGAGTTAGCGTTGACTCATGTTTCCACTGCAAAAATATTACACATAATCAACTTAGCTAAACAAAATCAAAAGATTTATCCAAAAGAAATGAAAAAAATTATATTTCGAAAAGGGCGATACTTTAAAATGGCTATTTTGTAATGCACCCCTCAATTTTTGTAAAATGTTATCCAAGTCCCAATATCAAAAACCTCTAGAAATCATATTTCTGAAATATAATTTTGGATAAGAAATGTAGGGCTTCAGTTTAGGCAACAAACTAAGGTATTAATTCAAAAATAGCAATTTGAAGTTTAAAAATAAAAGCCAGTCCTTGGGTTTTTAAGTTATCATAGAAAGAGTCTCTACTTTTATTAATAGAGATTTTTGGAGGAATAAATTCAGTTGAATCAAGGGAATTGCAAAAACAATTTAAAATGTATGCCACGTTAAATGAATAATTAAGTATCAACCTTGAAAGCAGGTAGGGCCAACAACGACCACAATGGCAGCCTGCTAATTGTACACTATTTCACAACCTTAATAACTATGCACAAAGTAATGAAAATCAATATGCATTAAATTAAGAACTGCCAAGGAAGTAATAAATTTGCATTCACATTCACTCTAAACATCTTTAACGTCATATCAAGCCTAATAGAGGTGTCCTAGTAATGATCAGAGTACTCCAGTTTCATACAGTGTAGAAATCTATCAATCACTCTAAACATCATTAACATTATATGATAACTGGAAGAAATGTTGACAAAACCATCTTTTTTGGTCCTTGTATATGATATTAGAATCTTACAGACCTGTTTCACAACACATGAGAAAATAATGTTACCTAAATTCACCACATCAGGGACAACTCTAGTATTCTTCATTTCATTTAGTGACTTTATTGACCTATTTCACAATATTCTATAATAAATGGCAGCTACTGAATAAGATAATGAAGCATCAGATTGAATTAACCAATAACCAAACCAATTATTATAGGGTCATGAAGAAACTAATTAAACTTAATCGATAACCAAACCTAAATCAAAGTAAACATAATAAAAGCAAAAGTCAAAAGTTAAAAATCATTCAATAATTAGAATACTCAAGCATGTGGAGGTTTGTAACCGCGTAAGAACTTTACAACCTGTGGAGAAGAAATTTATAGACTCCTAAAAAAGGTATTGAATTATTTTTGAAATTCAAGCATATAATAGTAACCATCAGACACTCACCAGTAATTAAGGTGTGGAGATGTTATATCTCATTTACTCATGTGATGCCAGCGAAAACAAACTGCGTTGGAGTTGCTGTATCTCATCATGTGAAACTAGAAGAAGCTAGAGCTGTTGTATCTCAGTGTAACAACTTTTGTGTAGTTCTCATACACATATAAATAGTACCAATCAGTAGAGAACCTAATATTCCCACATATACCTCTTCCTCATCCAATTCTATAAGATTAACTATGATAAAAACTTCTATAGTGGATACCTTTGTGATTCCCATGATCTAATAGTTGATATGTTTGTTATTCACACATCACTTGTCAAATCCGTTTAAAGAAAACTAATAGAACCCAAGTCCCATGCTATTAAAAACGTTGAGAGCATCCCCAAAAAAATTCAAAATAGTGAGTTTATGATTTAATACAATAGGCCTGAATCTTGAAGTAATTACCCTACCTGTCTGTGCCAATAGGTTGAAAATGAAGAACTTACTTACTACTAAGAACATAAGCGCGTAGTACCTTGTCATTCCTATTCCGACCTCAAAATCAAGCACATAAAAGGGGGTGGGAGTTTACGATGGAAGCTCTTCAATAATGCTAAGTAAGGATCACAAAATCAACTCAATATTATATAAAAAATGCTATTAACACTTGTGGTCGTTGTTGTCCGAACTATGAGAGGGAATAAGGGTGCCCCTTGAAACGATCAAGGGTGACCCTTCAATCCAGTTGAATCGAGATTTCGATGAACTGGTGACTTCAAATGCTTGCTCTGATAGATTTGTGTTAGTAAATTCAACAAATCGTAGACCAAGATTCTCCAGAAAGCAGGCAAAAGTGAAGTGGCTGCGAGGGGTGTAGGAGAGAGAGATTCGAAGTAACATCGTGTTCTAATAGAGAATATTTATGCATCATAGTAGTAATAGCCTTGAGAACTCTCCAAGGAGAGAAATATTATAACATCTAGAAAAAGAGAAGAGTAGGGGAGGGAACCGTTTCTGCAGAACGTATACTTCAATCAACATGAGCTCACAGTCTACTTCCTCAAGTCTTACTCAGAGCCGAATCAGAGTAATATCGCAGTCCTAAACACATTACACTGCATTGTACGAGAAACAACAGTCACCAATAATTAAACAAAACCTAAAATCAGAAACCGCTTCAATAATTAAAATCTAAACGAAAGCTAACCTTGCGTGGTCCGTAGTGGTAGCCTAAAGAGATAATCGTCGGTGTGGAGAAGGGGCGACGGCTTGAATTGATTATATATTATGCATCCAAAAAAGTAAGAAAGTTTACACTTGAATGGAGTTTGAAAAATTGAAATAAAACTATATACAACAGAGAAAATAAAACAAAAGAACCTAAACTAAAACAACCATACTCAAAATAGTTTTAGACCCTGCATTAGGATAGATAAAGATCCATTGAGAGAGCGAGAGTTCATCCATATTTTAGAGCACGGATGAAGGGCTATGAGGGATAATTTCATGATCTGAGACAGTAAATAAAATGAAATGTTAGATATACAAATCTCATGACCAAATAATTATAAAATAGTGATAAAAATAAACTTCCCAGTCCCAAATCATATACTCGAGACAATATATGATCATTAACATATGCTTCAGTTTGAAAAAAAAAATATTGCCTAGAGAACCTTTGATCATCCCATATATCTTTTCCACATATGCTGTTAGTTGCTGTTTAAACAACAAATATGGGTATTTGATTTCAACTTTGCATAAGTTATCCACTCCACCAGTCAGCTCACCATTGGAAAAATAAAGATTAACGTCTTGTGGACTATAGACCTTATGGCCACTGCCATGTCTATGAGTGGACGGACTTCAGACCTGCTCAATAATCTTGATGATATATGCCATAATCACCCTCTACTAAATCATTGAGGCTGATAACCAAATTATAAATATCGTTAATTTAAATAAAAAAGTGATGGGTCTCGTGAATACTAATGGGTCTCGTTAACCAAAATGCTAAAGTTAGAATATTAAGAAAACTCTCAATTGAAAAAAAACTAAATTTAACACAAAATTTGAAAATTAACATTCATTTTGATTGATTGCAAGACAATTGAAGTTAGAATAACACTGGCCTCAATAAAAACCAATGAAATAAAGGACTAAACCTTAATTACAACCATACTAAAAACATTCACCATAATTACAACCAATCAACCCACACACAGAACACAACAAGCACACACCCTTTAACCCCCCTCCCCTGTAACCAAACCCAATCCCCAGCCCCTCACTTTTCCCTCTAACCAACATCTCATTCATTCGAGTTATCATGTGTACACCCAGCCTCCACAAACTCACTCACGCACAATATAAACTCACAAAACGGCAAAATAATCTCAATCATAAACTATAAAATAGGAAAGTGGTTCCCTATGATGAAGTAAGTAAAAACAATAAATAAATTATAGTTTGTAGACCCAATCACCTCAATTTCAAGATAGTGTAGTTTACCTTGAGTACTAAATAATCACTTGCCCATTTTTTCAAACACCTGAGGGGCACCAAAGAATTAAAGTGTAATATTACAAATTAAACCTACAAATGAACAAAAAACATGAAATCAAAATATCAAACAAACTTAGAAACCCTATAATTAGCCTAAAACATAAATAAAAAAATACCTTGATCTCCTAAACCTAGATATGAACAACCCTATAATTAGAACCACACACACACAAATCAAAAGAAAACATCTCACATACTCTCACTGATTGTAATTTCATCCCAACCACGATATGCAAAGTAGAAATTTCAAATCTGCAGAGTTCAAATATTGTATTAAACAAAGTTCAAATCTCAACAATAAACTAATCAAAAAATAAAATACTCCATAAAATCCCTAATTTGAAATTAAAATCAGATACCAAAATTGAAGGTTAAATGCATTTCAAACTTAAATCAAATGTTAAACAACACATATAGAAGGTTAAACCATTTAAATCGTACATGAGAGGAGCAATAACGTGGTGCGGCGGTGTGAGATCTATGACGGTGGTGTGAGACATCTTCAAAAGATCCATATTAAAATCATGTTACTTGCAAAAGATAAAAAAAACAAAAAAAAACATACACAATAGTAAAAATTAATTAGATCGCAAAATATAAGCATACACGTCAGATCTAGAACAAAGTGAACAAAATCAACATAGATCTTAACAAAAATAGAAGCCCTAAATCGCTCCATGCATGTAAATCTAAAATAAAACAAAATCAAGACCTAAATCTAAAACTAAACAAAATCGAAGCACTAATAGATCTAGAACGAAGTGAACAAAATCGACAAAAATAGAAGCCATAATTCGCTACATGCATGTAAATCTAAAACAAAACAAAATCAAGCCCTAAATCTAAAACAAAACAAAATCAAGGCCTAAATTTAAAACAAAACAAAATCGATGCCCTAAATCTAAAACAAAATTGAAACCCTAAATCGTGTGTGCGTGTGTTTGTAGGTGCGTGTGTGTGTGCATGTTTGTAGGTGCGTGTGTGTGTGGTTGTGTGTATATCTACAAAAGACACTAATTAGATATGGATACCATTACATTGTGTGACGAATCGAAGAAGGTGATTACCTGAGGGCAACAACCTGTAAAGGGGAGGGAGGCGGCTTGTTAGGTAGCGAGCGACGGCGTTAGAAGTCGAGGGAAAGAGGGTTTGGGGGAGAGATGAAATGAGAGAGGGTGATAATGAGGTAATCGGGTAGGTTTAGGGGTTCAAGTGAATCATTCCTTCATTTGCCACATGGCGTGCTCTAAGACCCTTAGATCCCATTAGTGGAACAATTTGGTAAGTGATGTGGCAAAATGTAGACCCTTTGATTATTTTGATAAGATAAGATAAGATGTCACTATTCATTAGACCATTGTCCTATATATATAAATATATTCATCATTCTATCACATAGATACTGATACGACACCTCTAGACTCGGCTGCGGCTCATGCATACTCTGCTATCATGTCCTAGTACATCTCACACTATATAAAGGACTATTTGTTCAGTATCTCCCTCGAACCATAAAGAAAAATAACATATATTGGAGGAGAACATATTCCCCAACAAAATGGGTCATGCTCATGCCTACGCTCCCATTCAAACTTCAAAACTATCATACTCTCAAATAGCATGTGTCCAAGGTTCTATGTGCTGGGTCCGAATCTAAAATTCCCCCAATGGGATCATCAGGATAAGACTAGCCAGTACGCAAAACCTCCTTCCCGATAGCAAGTAGCATAGGTATGTCATGCACATAAGAAATCATACAATAGGTATTCACACCACCTATATACTTATATCATCAATATAGATACACACACGACCTATACTATATGTCCCATACGTAGTACATATATATCTCTCAAATGCCCTACGTATTATATAATTTCAATTATACCTATCATCATATTTATATGAATTTTTACACAACTCTAAGGGACCTAATTACCCCTTCATTTTTTTTCTAGAAATTATTCTCGTCCTCACTGCTGGTCATAAATATAGGTACACGCATCATTATGTCACCCTTCTCGAATTTTCATTCATTTATCAATTACAAATATTTTCTCAATTATTCCATGTTTATTTGTCTCACTTTATGTAAACCTAATCTCCACTTTAGGACTAATTTCATTATTATAGAGCAACAATCACAACCAATCAATCTAGGCAACCTCCAACAGAATAACCACTAAAAAATAACATTTCTCAAAATTTACTCCACCAATCTGCCTAGATTTTTAAAATGCAGTTTTAAGGCATTTCAGAGTCATTTTGGAAAAAATATATCAGAGAACAAAATGCATAAAAAAAGATTTTCCATGAGGCAAAGCAAAGAAAATAACCATTTTAGGAATCAAAATGGCTCAAAACAGTTTCTAAAATGACGGTTTAATTTACCCAATTTCATGCACTTTTTTGAATTCAAGAAATTGTTCTACAATTCAATCATACCCATCAAAACTCGAATTTCTTCATCAAGATTGAATATAATTTCATGGTTTCATGTTACATACATGGAGGGTTCAATACTATATCAATTTCCATAACAAGATTATGATTTAAGTTTTCCAATTTAACCCAAAGCATACAAATCTCTTATATGATACATCATACACTAGCATGGATATCATGCATGCTATTGTTTTTTCAAGATTAAAAACTTTCCTCAATAAGAAGGTCTGATTCTCTGAAGGAAATGGGTATATTGATTTTCATCTCTTTTCGATCTACGCCCCTGCGGTGTCGGTGGTGCAAAAGGTGTAGGAACGATGGTTCTAGCCTTTGGAACTTCACTCCTCTTCCTCTTATGTCTTTTCTGTAACCTCACTTTGTTTCTCCCATCTCTCACCCAAATTACCTTCTCTTATCAGATATGTTTTACATAGAAAATTCATAGGTTAAATTACCCCCAAAATACAAATGACCAAAATGCTCTCTGGGATGCGGATTTTGCCTGTAATTGTCCCGGGACCCAAACTAAACCCTCAAGTAGACTTTTCTAACTATCACGACCCTTATGGACACTTTGGCTCACTCAAAATGACAATTCGTATGACTAAAATATTAATTACTTTCTATTTATTTAAATTGAGTCCCGACACGATTGACACACGCATCGTGACTTAACAGTCGTGTTTTTCACTCACGATAGTTTTAATAAATTCAAAATCACATATTACTTTACTCACTTAGTAATATTCCATATAATTCACATAAATAAATACTAACCCTTTTTTCGCTAGTTAATATTTATTTTAATCCAAATTAATTATCAATTAATTTCCCACATTTAATTTTAATTAAGCCCACATTGAAAATCATTAAAAATTATGAGGTGTTACACCGACCTCACTGGAGGAGAGTTCAGCACAAACAATTGGTCGTAACAGTCGAGATGCAATACATAGATTTGATGCTAGTAATGATGCGGGTAATAATGCATGAAAGGGCTATATTCAACAATTGGAAGATATGTTAGTAGAAATAGGCAAGGAGAAAAACCCTTTGCAATGAAGTTTTGTGAAAGGATTTATTTTCTGCAAGCTATTGTGAACTTTCCTACTCCTTAAAAGTTTAAATCTCCTGTGGTCACTCCTAACTATGATGGAAAAACATATCATGTTATTCATATAGAAGTGGTCACTGATATTTATGTTGTTCATGATGAAATGAGATGCAAGGCATTTTTAGGTACAATTTTTTAGGGCCTGCTCAGATTTGGTACAATAGCCTTCCTCAGGGAGAAATTTCTAGTTTCAACCAGCTTGTCGAACTATTTATTAGTAAATTCTACTTTGGAGCCAAAATGATGAAAAGAGTAGCTCATCTGCTAAGTGTAAGGAAAAAAGGTAGGAGAGAGTACCAGAGATTATATTACTCATTTCAACAACGAGAAGTTGGAAGTCATTGATTACGAGGAAAAAATAGCTATCTCAGCCCTCATGAGTGGACTGTTTCTCGAGAAACTTTACTACACAATTGACAAAGATCCCCCAAAGACAATGACAGAGTCGATGTCTAAACACCCAAGATAATGAATGCCTAAGAAGCTATGGCAGCCAAATAAAACTGAGGTACAAAATCTGACGGAAAAATTGAGAAAAAGGAGCAGAAAGAGCACACGAATCATAGGGAATTGAAGAAAAAAGTGAATACCGACAGGGTCAAAAAATACAACAATTACACTCCATTAATGATGGATATCCACCATGTTTTGTAAGAAATAAAGCAAAACAAATAGGTACGTTGGCCTGAGAATTTGAGAGCACCTACTGGAACGCGGGACAAGTCCAAATATTATGAATTTCACAGGGACCACGGGCATACGATGGATCACTGTATTGCTATGGAAAATGAGATTAATACCCTCACATGAAGAGGAAATCTGGACAGATTTGTTGATCGACAGGATAATAATGGATCCCGATAAAGATCAAAATCTCCATGCAAGCCTAGGGATGAGAAAAGGAGAACTCATGAGGACAATCAAGAATATGATCTCGACCTGCCCAAAAGGCCCAGGCAACCAGAACCTGATGTATTCATGATTAGTTTTGGATCTTTTGATTGTCAAATGATTATAGGTGGAGACTCATGAGGAGGAGATCATACTGCTGAAAGGAAATCTTACCTCAATGAGGCTTAGGCTTGATCTTATATCTAAAGGATCAATTTGGATGAGGAAGAGAGTCCGAGGAAAGTTAATAAAGAAAACTTGGCGATTGGTTTTTTAAAAACGACCTTTCAGGGGTACTTTATCCCCATGATGACCCCTTAGTAGTCATGGTCAGAATTCAAGATATAATTGTTTCCAGGGTATTTGTTGATAATGGCCGCTCGACGAACATTATTTTTTATCCATGCTTTGAAAGTCTGGACTTGAATCTTAGCCAATTGGATCCTTACCATAGTCCCCTAATAGGGTAATCTGGTGAAAAAGTGTTTCCCTTAGGCACAATCAAGATAAAATTGTTTATCGGCACCTGGCCTACAAGTCGGATAGAGAAAATATATTTCTTTGTAATGGAAAATAATGTTCAATCTCCTACAATATAATCATGGGAAGGTTAGGACTGAAATTTTTTGTAGTTGTGTAGTCTATAGTCCATCAATACTTAAAGTTTTCGACCAAATTGGTGTAGGTGTGGTCAAGGGTGATCATCAAGTAGCTCGAGAATATTATTACTCCTTTACCAAGAAAGAAAATTTGGAAGAAATAAATAATAAGACCACTACTTACTAAGTGGATATTACTGAGCACAATAGCGACTATGAGGTGGAAACTTTAGATCCAAGAGCGGAGACAGAGTTGGTAAAAGGACAAATTGTATAAGCAACGAAGAATATCATCTTTACGGCAATAAGCCAGATCGAATTACATAGGTGGGATTAACACTAGACACTGTTCTTAAACATGAGCTAGTGATGTTCCTGAGACAGAAAAAGCACGTGTTAGCTTAGAGTCATGAGGACATGCTTGGGATTGATCCTAATTCTCTCTGTCAGGATATCAATGTCAACATGGATGACAAGCTGGTGAAGCAAAGGCATAGAGTATTTAGCCCCGAGAAGAACGAGAACATCCAGGAGGAGGTGGAGAAACTTTAGAAATCCTCATTAATTAAAGATGTAAAATATCCAGATCGGTTGGACAACGTGGGTATGGTAAAAAAGAGAAACAAAAAATGGAGAATGTGTGTGACCTTCACAGATTCGAATAAAGCCTGCCCAAAGGACCACTTTCCTTTTCCCTGTTGATTCTACAGCAGGGCATAAACTACTGAGTTTTATGGATTCATATCGTGGTTATAACTAGATTAAAATGAAGCCAGGAGATAGGGAAATCACTTCTTTCATCACTTATCGAGGAACATATTGCTATAATGTTATGCCACTTGGCTTAAAAATGCATGTGATACTTACTCGAGGTTGGTGAATAAAATCTTTGAGGAAGAGATTGGAAAAAACATGTAGGTATACGTAAATGACATGCTGACGAAGAACAAAAAAGCATCTTATCACATTGTTGACCTCAGTCAAATTTTTGATCAACTGGAGAAGCACTATATGAAGTTTAATCCGACCAAGTGCGTATTCGGTGTCCAAGAAGGCATGTTCCTCCAGTAAATTATGAATCAAAGTGGAATTAGGTCTAACTCTAACAAAATCAAGGCATTGATTGAAATGCAGTCTTCGAACTGCAAAAAGGATGTGCAAAGGCTCACTGGACGAGTAACAATATTGGACAGATTTGTATATCAAATAACAAATAAGTGTTTACCATTTTTAAAGCGATGAGGAAGAGTTTTGTATCCAGAGCTGGAAAAATATTGTGGATCATCTCATTAATTTCACGACTAGTGTTGGGAGAAAAATTATATTTATACCTATCGGTCACTGAGTCAGCTGTAAGTTCTGCCTTGATATAAGAAGATAACGGAGCTCAAAAGCTTATCTACTACACTAGAAAAGCATTTTAGGGAGCAAAACATAGATATCCATGTTTGGAGAAGTTATCTTTGGTATTGATTGAGGTAGCCACATGGAAAATACCTTACTTACAAGCACATACTATTATGGTGTACACTGATATGCCTCTTCAGCAAGCTTTGCATAAACTAGAGAAGTTTGGAAGGTTAATGTATTGGGTAGTAGAACTTGGGGATTACGATATTATATATAAACCAAGGTCTTAATTAAAGAGAAAAGTTATGGTAGACTTCATTGTTGAATTTAGTTATCTGGAGGTTGCCAAGCAACATAACTTTTAAACAGAGCAAGCCCAAATAGGGGAAAGTCCAACTAAAGTCATCACCAACCAATAGCCCAAGCAAAACCCATTAAGGACAAGCAAAGAAGAACTTGCCACCGACCTATCGGAGACATCAACCAAGATGCAAGAGATGGCTAAAATATATGAGAATGTAAGAAGAAAATATTTCATCATATGATATTAACAGACCAAGTGTTTAATGATAATATCCCCATATGGAACTTGTATGTAGATGGGCCCTCATGTGCAGCAGGAAGTGGATCAAGTATACTACTAAACAACCCTGATGGGATAGACATTGAATATTCTTTGCAGTTCCAATTTCAGGCCTCAAATAATGAAGAAGAATGTTAAGCTCTCGCTGTGGGCTTAAGTTTATCTCAATCACCGAACGTCAAGCAAATTATGGCACACAGTGATGTCAATTGATGCTGAATCAAATTTTAGGTTTATATGAAGCCAAAGGAGAACTAATGACAAGATACTTAACCAAGGCATTGGAGGTTATAAAAAAATTACCTTTTGTTCGAATGAGCCGAATTCTAAGACTGGAAAATGCCCTAGCTGACGCACTTGCTCGGTTGGCATCAACAACCATAATTGAGCTCAGGAGAACCACTATAATTGAAATTTTGGTTAATCGAAGCATTGATGAAGATTTGATGATTAGTTTCATTACAGTAGACATGGGAACATCCCGGATGGATCCCATCAGATCTTATACTGAATAAAGAATACTTCCATCAGACCCAATTGAGGCCAAAAAGCTTAAATACAAAGTAGCAAGGTATGTGTTAGACAAAGGAGTTTTGTACAGGACAGGATTAATAGCTACTCTACAGTGTTGTGTTCACCCAACCGAAGTTAAAGATCTAGTAGAAGAATTTCATGGAGGGTATTGTGGATCTCATGTATCAAGAAGATCCTTATTACAGTGAATGAACACTTAAGGGTATTAGTGGCCAACTATGAGGGCAGACTATACAACCTTTTCAAATAAAGTGTGACAAGTTCCAGAGGTTCTCTAATATTCGCAGAGCTCCATATGCAACTTTAGTCCCCATTACTTCACCTTGAACATTTGCTATTTGGGGGATAGACTTGGTCAAGCCATTATCGACCACCCGAGGAAGATTTAAGTACTTGGTCGTAGTTGTTGATTATTTCACAAAATGGGTTGAAGTAGAACTATTAGTGGATATGTCCTATGAGAAGGTGTACCAGTTGATTTGGAAAAACATCATTTGTAGATATGGTTTGCCATATGCCTTCATTATTAGTAGTGGTACCCAGTTCAATAATGAGGAGTTTACAGCCTACTCTGCCTAATTTAAGATTCACAACTTGCACTCTTCTCCAGGTCATCCTCAAAGAAATGGATGAAATGAGGTAACAAATAGAACATTACTCAATGGGTTGAAGAAAAGACTTGATTATGCTAAAGGTAATTGGATAAATGAATTGCACTCTGTTTTGTGGCCATACCAAACAACTCCAAGAGATGATACTGGAGAAAAAACATACATGTTGGCCTTTGAGACGGAAGCAGTCATACTAGTTGAAATAGTCTTGAAAACTCAGAGTGTTGAACTTTGATTCTCCAGTGAGTGATTTGACGCGAAAACTTTACGCGGACATGTTGGAAGATGCTGCTTTAAGGAATGCTTCCTATCAACAACAAACAACACGTTTTAAAAAAAGGGTGAAGCCAGCAAACTTAAAAGAGGGGGACTATGTACTTCAGAAGGTTTTCAGAAAACTAACAAGCTTGAAGCCAAAATGCATGGGCCTTATCGGGTCTCGAAAATTATTCAACCAGGAACTTATCGAATTGAAACCTTGGAGGGGGAAGAATTTAAAAATCCATGGAATACCGAGCATCTTAGAAAGTACTACCAGTAATGTAGCGAGAAATACCATTTGCAATCAATTGGCTTCAATATCAATAAAAAGTTGTTTTTTTCCATTTTTTCCATTTTTTTTTGGTAATATTGGTGATATGCACCCCCCCCACACATAAATATTTGGTCGGTAGGAATTCAGTAATTTGTCGAACTTGGTCGGCGAAGGCAATACTTGATCGATAAAACAATAGAAATTAACCTTAGTCGGCGAAGGTAACACCTGATCAGGAAAACAGCATAAATTCACAAACCCAAGTCAAAACAGGATTTTAAGTCCTCAGTACTTGGTCAAGAAAAATCAAGGATAAAACTCTGTTTAAAAATCAACAAGTTTTATGCAAACTGTGCAAAATGGAGGAACAACGTTGTGAAGTTTCCTAAATAGGAATGTAGACGCATATTCCACATATGCTTGGTCATCCTTGGTAATTAATGTTAAACCTAAAAAATTAGGTGCATTAGTAGAACATATGGAAATACCATGGGTAACTAGTGCTAAACTTGGATTTAAATTTAGGTGCATTAGTAGAACATATGGCCACATCAATGGTAACTCGTACTAAACTTAGAAATCTAAGTATATCAGTAGAACCTGTGATAATCTAATTGGAAATTGATACTAAAATTTAGGCAAATGCCTAGGTGTATGAGTAGAACTAATGAAACAACAAAATCATTCAAGCATCTAGAAATTAACAAGTTAAGTCAATCAAATACCTTTCATATATATATATATATATAATGATTACATTCAAATATTGTTCATAAATGAAATATAAGAACAAATTATGCTCAAGATTATTCTACTGAACTCTTTCCTTCATCTTTAGAGGAGCTCAATGCCAGTTCCATGTCTACCGGAGGATCATCTATTGTGTATAGGGAGTTAATGAGATTAAAATCTTGAAGAATTCTCATACTGTTGTTGCTCGGGGCATCTAACAGATGAGGAGGCTGAACTATTTCTAGCTCGTCATGCATGCCATAATCCCCTAAGTATTTGGATATCACGATTTGAGGAATGGTTTTTATAAAGATCCAGCTAACATCTAGTTTAAAGGGAGTATCTTCACACTCCAAAAGACCTGGATCATCCCAATACCATAGTTTACCATCCTAATCAACCTTCATAACTATTAGGCAATTGGTCCAGCCTGATTTATAACCTTCACGTTAAGGCTGAATAAAGCGTTCATCAAAATGACCAAGAGCTTCATTATATCCTTACATCCAGATCTCCCTAGGTTGTTAGTGAAATTTAAAATTTAATCTCTCAACTTGATGTTGTATCTTCTTCAATATTCCATCTTTATCTTGAAATTAAGAGGACTGGGTTGAAAGTTGCTCACCTTGGGTTTGGATCTTTTGAGACATCTCAATAATGCTTAAATTCTTGGCCTTTATTTGTGCACCCTGATTTATAAGCGTCTGTTTAGTATTGCCTTAATCAGTCATAGATAAATCTTTCTCTTGATCGGGAGGAGGAAGAAGGTTTAGATTTTTCCAATGCCTCGAGTTCTTCCATTAGATTAACATTTTCAGTCTGTAAAAATGAAACTCCATCATCAACACTAATAGTAGTTGAAGGAACCTTCAAAGAGTTAAGCTCCTCTCTGAAACTGTTACTTTCCTCCTCTAATAGCTTAGTAATGGCCCTAGACTCATCCACTTCACAGTTGAGCAAAAACTCCATCTTCTTAAAAGAAGAGGCATATTTCTTTAATTTTTCCTCAAACCCCAAGCTTCAGTTAGAGCTTTGTACTTCTTCTCATAATCAACATGTAGATGAGCCTTGGATTCTTTGTGATCTTCTTGAATTTCTTTAATCATTAGAAGTAAGTTTCATTATTAGCCACTTCCTGATCAAGAAGACACTTCAAGTATAAGTAAGATTCCTTAGCTTGATCTGAAATATCATCCCCGAGAAAATTTGACAGATTTGCTTCGGATAAAGTCATTTGAGCAGCCTTGAATAGATCATTGCATCTCTTGAGTAGATCGGAGTCAGTAGAAGAAAATTAATCCATTTTGTCCATGGACTATAAGAGTCAAGGAATATCTAATCAACAGTAGAAGAAATAGCATAGAGAAACAATTAAGAAATGACAAACACGATGAAAGAACTACTCATTTTCATTGATGTGAAATAAAGTTATAAATACATTAAAGTAAGGGAAAGATAAAAACAAAAAAAGGCTAATTGCCGAGCAAGTGTAGACCTTCTCCCTATCAGTAATACCTTCAATTGGATTGGAGGCAGGAATAGGTGGAGCAATTTTCTCGAAAGTGGTTGGGAGAGAAGACTCATCAACTGTCTGCATTTGGTTGGTTGTAGGCTCCAGAACAAGGGTAGAACCATATGACCCCAAATCATCTTTAACTTCCTCTACTAGCTTTGGTTGGGAACTAGGATCATGTCTGAGCAAGAGCACTGACTCTAGAGGAGTGTTTACCTCAGTAAGTACTACCGACCAATCGTCCTTATAACATTTTTCTTCACATACTCACCGTGGACAAAATAAACTGCTATGAACTTATCCCATCCCTTATTTAAAGAGGCTTCTCTTGCTTTATCCCTTTTTTCCTTCTTTGAAACCAAGTTATTATTAAACTTAGAGAGTTGTCCTCGAGTTTCAATAGCCTCATTCTTAGCTTTCTTTTGAACATCCTCCGCAACCTTTATTTGTTCTCCCATGACTGTTTCTCATTTTCCAATGCTTATTGGGAGTTAAGAAAGGATTTCTTCAGGCATTCAAACGCCTCTTCTACGTCATTTGAAGAAGAATGGAGTGCATTGTAAATCAATTAAGAGGTGTAAAAAGAGACACTAAATTAGTACAAGAAAATAATAAAAAAGTACAAGTATGAAAAAATCAAGAATTCTTACCAAGGCAAGACTTTGAGCAGCCCTTTCAAAAAATTTCAAATGGGGCATGGAATAGGAAGAACCCCTATGATCTGGAAAAGTAATAGACCTTATCAACTGCCTGGTTAAGCCCATAACCATGGCTACAGGAGATCTAGTAACAACAACAGGTAAATTAGACAAGTTCTATTGGTCGGCAGTAAGAGTTTTTCCTTCTATTAGTCTGGAAGGAAGACCCTTTTTGATGCATTTAATAAGGGACTCTTCACCCTTCTTAGTTGGGGGATTCTTCCCAACATCCTCTTTATTAGTTACCCCACCAATAGCAGATTTGGTGGAGCTAGAAGAAGTAACATATCCCATCATATTGGGGAATTTCTGATTTCCCAAAGCAGTAAGAAGAGGAAGTTCAGAGTCCAAGGATGAAGAAGTGGACAATAGGTCCTGGTCCAAGTCAACCACCATGGAAGGAACAACAGTATAAGGTCGAGCAATAAAGGACGTGATATAAGTCTAGTATTTCAACAAATATGATGCCAACCTAGTATGTTCTTCACCAATTTTTTGATGAAGACCCCAAAAAAACATAAGCTCATTAAACTTGATGTCACCCTCCTTGGGACACTTCCTCTTCCTATCAAGTGTAACAAAAAAAACAACCATTAATTAATTAACATTTCAGCAGAGAAATTGTTAATAAATTCACATAAGAATTTAAAACAACCTATCATATGACCCTTCTGAGGTTATTTCGGCCCATTGTACACTTCACTCTCTGTTACGGGTACATATTGCCAATTTTTGGAAATCACTCCATGGTCGAAGTAATCCCTATTGGAGTAAAAACGGTTAATAATTAAAGATCTATTTACAACGCTTGTTTTTAAATAATAAGTACTATCACTAGTGACCCATTTCTAACAAAACATAATTTTGGGAATGCCTATATGGGTCCCATGGAGTTGATTGGGCATATAAACAAAATTGATAACCCTATAAGTATTGGGGGCTACCCTAGTAGGTACAATGTCAAAGTGTTGACAAAATTCTAGATAAAAATAATGTGGGGGAAAAGTAAAGCCGCATTCAACAACGAATAAGGAAGGGATCCAATGACCTTCAGATAAACAAAAGCGTCTATAGGGGGATTAGAAAACTCTAAGTCTACCCAGTCTCGTATGTTCCATTATTTTCTAAACTCATCTAGAGACACAACGGTGTAAACCATAATTCGATATGAAAAAAATAAGAAAGAGAAAGAATTATTACAAAGCCTTAAGGATTCAACGAGAACTAGAAGACAGGAAGAACGATCGAACGCAAGTTTAAGGTAAGAGATGATCGGGATTTTACCGCCTTTTATAGATTGCCTAGAAAAGTGATGAATGCACTGATTAAAGTGAAATGACGATTGAAACCTTGGCGACTAAGAAGAAAAAGACATATTTTCCCCAAAACGATTCATTACAAGTCTGGATATTTATAAAAATGCCATAAATAGTATAAACTATCAACAAAGATAACAATTTACAAGTGTGGAAAGTCGAAAACCGATAAAGCATCAGAAATATAGCTCGATCTACTACCAGAACTAAATTCTACATACTTTCAAAAAACTATCAAGCATGGAACATTGGGGGCTTTTGTTGATACAAAAAATTACCCATTTATATGGACCAAGAAGAAATTGACATGTGTTATCCACTGTGGCAACAATCCTAGTCAGTAGGGTATAATCACCGACCAAGGTCTGGAATACCGACCAATAGTACTGGAATGCCGACCAACACCCGAAATCCCGACCAACAGTAGGGAGGCCGACCAACAGTATCAACAAAATGCTAAAAGACAGAAACGTTGTGGATATTATGTACAGATGGAAATGCCTAATTTATAAAGTCATTCTATCCTTTAACATTCCATCCATTTGTCTCCCTACTCGGCCATAAATACATTGTAAACCCTTCATCAAGGGCAAGTGATTGAAAGGAAAACACAAGCACAGTGGATGTAGGCTTTTCTCCATAAGACGAACCACTTTAAAACCTTTTTGTCTCTTTCTTTTACTTCTAAATATTATTCGTAACTAAATAATTAAACCTAGTCTAGTTTTTTACATTAACAAATATAAAAAAATACATTACATTTAATGATGTTTTAAACCAGTATAAATATATAACATACAACTAAAGTAATACTCCCAATAAACTTTCTCATTGTGATATTTATTAAAACACGTTGTTTATGATAGGGAGGGGCAAATTTATTAGAAAAACAAATTTTGAACAATACTCATTATATTTAATCCCTTTGGTGACTCTACTAATACTGTTCCTACTTCTAACAATAGCAAATATCAATATTTGATACATCTAAACACAATCTCTCACAAGATCCCCAAACCCTACTAGAAAAATAAATTTCAAGCCTTACCACCACCATCATCTAATCCCTCAAATACCATGTCCTTAATAGTGTCTTCAATAATAACAAAGCCTCAAAATTATATTCTTTAGAGGATCCCCCCTGGCACAACTTAAACACCGCCCGCCTCATTTGCAAAGACAAAGAAGATGTCAGGGAGATAGAGGCCATATTGAATCATGAGATAAGAGTTTTCGAGTCCGAATAGAAAAAGATAAAAAAATGTACGATGGAATACAAAAGTTTGTATTGTCTTTTGGGGACTTATCGGTGTAAATAACGGAATTATATGTAGGCAACTGGTTACCGGTAAATAGTTATTTAATAGTGAGTTGGGAAGATGAAGATATGAAATAGAATTATGACTTCAATTGATAGAGAAAAATGAAGGTGATTTATTTTCTTCGAGGCGATTCATTGTCTTAAAGATTAGAATGACAGCTAACGTGGAGGCTTAAAATACGTGGATTTTTCTATTGTTGGGTGACTTAAATGCTTGTAAAGCATTTTAGATTGGTATACAAATAAGTTTATAAATTAATATTCTTTTCATTGTAAACCTGTTAGATAATTTTTCATCATGATGTGTTTTTTGGTGTAACGTAATTAGAGTAATTTATTGCATATTTGGATTAGAATTTTCGTTATAGAATTTAATTTCAAACCCCATTGACTATATTCATTTTATTATCCAGTAGAATGATTAATTAAATTGTAATTTTATTAAAGGAAGAATATGTATCCCTTAGTCAAACTACTCGTGATGCGAGGTGTTCTTTTTGGTTTACATTTTTATTTTTTATCGGATGAAAATAGTTCATGTACACTATAGACACCACATTCTAAGACCCCCTAAGTCTCTCCTTAGATCCCTAGAACTTCCCCTATTCATTATAAACCAAAGGTCATACTCCGAGTACCGATCTAGAAGCCATTGGGCGCTCTCGGGCCCTATTTGACTCCAGTTAACTCTATCGTCAGAGTGAAAGCTCATTGAATCTTCGAAGGGCTCAGAGTCCCCTTACCGAATTTTAACCCCTTGCATAAATCAGCATTACGATTCGGATGAACGAAACATTTTACTATCAAAAATTGATTCAGAGGCCACCGGGCGCTCCCGGGACCCGATTTTATAAGAGAGAAAGCTCTTTGAATCTTCGGAGGGAACCGAAGACCCTTTCTAATGGTCCACCCTATGTGAAAAATGGCATAACCATTCAGACGAATGATCTATTTCCCCTAAAAAATCAATCTAATGACATCGGGCACTCCCGAGATCTATTTGACCAAGGTCAACTCTTTAGATTTAATGATAATGAATGAATATCGGAAGGGCACTGCATACCCTTTCCAACGGTCTACCCCGTGCGCAAATCATCCTTACAGTACGGATGAATGATCCATTTTACTCCAAGAGGTCACTAGGTGCTTTCGGGCCGCCCTGTTTGACCAAGGTCAACTTTCCAAACTGAGCAAATCTCTTTGGAATGTCTAAGCACATAACCTAAAATTTCTAACAATCTACCCCACTTTTTATTATGACTTATCGTTCGAACACACGATTTGTTTCCATCCGACGATCTCCTGTTCATAGAATCAACGTGCGATTTCTTGCCACATTTGACCCAAAGTCAAATACCGGACCCAGGAGAGGTCCAAATGACTCATAAGGGTCTACGAATCACCTTTATAACGGTATTACCCAACGTAATTTTGATCAACGAATTATATACTATGATCATTTTCTCAAAAAAAATCTACACGAGACTCCTAATTGGTAGGTCCATTTCCCTGCCTATCGGTAGAGTGTGAAGGATTACCTATCGCTTGGCAGGGCTAAGGATATGCCGATCGGTACCTCCCTTGAACCTATAAATAGAAGGCATGACTTCACTCCAAAGGCAGACCTCGGAACCGTTAGCATTAGTGATGTCAGCAACATTATCTTGATACCAACGAAGTTTCTTCATTTGAAATGCCTTTCAATCGTACATTCCCATCCTTTTCAGACCCAATTTGGAAAAATCTCATTATTTCTTATCCAACATTCATATCAAGCTTCAAGGGAGTTCATCCATGGTCTAGAACAAGCTTCAATTCTCCAAAGAAGGTCCAAATCATTCCCTCTCTCTTTAAATTTCTTATTTTTGCATTAATTACATTAGATTCATAATATATTTCTTACATTAATTCAGACACATTAACATCTCACATTTTAATTAGTATATTGCATATACTTTATTTTATGTAAACAAAGCAAGTAGAAAGAAGGTAACACCCATAAATTCCTAATAAGATTATCCATCACACTTTTTCAAAACTAAAACACATTTTCCACACATGCACATATAATACAAACTCGTTCGAATCTATGGGATAACCCCCACTCTTATGCCACATGAGAACTACGTGGACTTAAATTCCTTTATGGGCTACATATGCATATTGGATTAAAACCCGAGACTCGAGTCCAACTTTCTAATTTTCCATTCTTCAATTTTCCTAAAATCCCCCATTTCTACATTTATCATATTCTTGCATTATTTTACATATTATGTTTATAATCCTTGTTAGCATTTTATCCAACACAAATTATTATTTCCTTATAACGACCAATATCACGATAAATGAATAACCATATTATTTTGGGAACATTTCCTATTGATGACTTCACTCTATCTCTTTTGTAGTATGAGTTGGGCGATTTCGATTTCCATTATATGTGCATGCAGACACACTTCACGGAGAAATAAAGGAAAATAATAACACAGGCACATGAGAGACTAAAAGGGTGGAATGGGTGCTTAACACCTTCCCCTTCCATAAGTTAGCCCCCTAACCCTTCAAACTATTAGTTTCATAAGCACAGGTTGTCTTTGATGTCGTTCTCTCGAGGCAGCGACACGTTCTTTTGCTTGTTTTGTGCAAAATAGGCTGGTGACTCCATACATTTACCTCACACCGACGACTGTCGAAGTGTTCCTACATCAAAAGGTCGCGAGACCTTTCATCCCCCCTTTCTTTCATCAACCACCATTCTTGGAAATAAGGGGAGAGAGAGAGGAAGGGGGAATGCGCGAATCATTGCTGCACGATTGGGGATTGCCACAGTGGCGACTCTGCTAGGGACTAATTTCATTAAGGGACTAGATTCTGCTTGTACACATGTTTTTGTTTCTTGCTTGTCTGCGTATGCACCTCCCTCTATGTTCCCTTTTTCTCCTCTAAACATATGTACTTCATGATTGTATCACTACTCACTCACACACGGGTATATACTTCTCATGTACACTTCACGCTACTTAAACATAGGATCACTTATACCCACATGTCGCAGAAACCACTTAGAAATCCATGCTTAGGTGTCACTAACTTACAACCTCACCTATCACACTTGTATATATACATTCTCACTCACACTTGTCCCACATCACTTGTAGTTGATCTATGCTTAGGTTCACTACCACACACTCACTTGCAAATAGCTACACATCACTCACTCTGACATATCCATGCTTAATATAGATTTACTTTTTATATTTGTACATTATCCCCTGCTTAGTATAATGGTCATTTATAAAAATGTTTTCTCCATAATATATGAATCAAGAATCATGAAATTTTCACCTTACACCACCAAAGAGCATGTAAATGACCAAATTATTTCCCATAATTGGGGGTCACTTTGTGATGGGGGCTGGTCCGATAGGTCGTAGTTGGTCTAAGATATATTACTCTCACCGTCCATTTTCCAAGTACCTTCGACATATATCGAACGGTTCCTCCCGCATCGTACTTCTTGACAGCATTCATGATGGGAGGTATATTGTAGGGAACTCATTCACGTATGTCGAGTATATCGAATTCACTCCCACGCGTACTGTCCCTATGGGGTATATATTGAGGAAATTCACGCACACTTAGCTATATCAAATGGCTTATCCACACGCACCGATTTCCCTCAAAAGAAATACGTATATCGTGGAAGTCATGCCAAGGGGGGAACCCTTCCAATAATCCAACAATTTCATACCATCATATAAGTGTCAAACCTAGGGCACTCATATTTAGTTTGTCGGTTTCTACACGAAACTCTGTCGAAATGGTGGGTCATTATGCTGCTTAAATTTTTGAGTGATTTTGCCTTTTTCAAAATGGGACCCTGCGCATGATCCTGGTAACATGTCCTACCATATTCTTCAAATCCAATTTTCCTAGGCTCAGTTACCGTTCGAATTTTTTTTTGCATTTAAGTAAACCTAATACAAATGAGAACATACTAAATATAATAATAATTATGTTGAGACCCGTCTCTCGTTTTTCCCCTTTCTTTATCAAAAGTGTCAAAAACATTTTTCCTTCTTTTATAAAAAATACCGAAACATTTTTTCTTCATTACAAAAAGTATTTTTTCTCCTTTTTACCCAAAAACATTTTGTCCCTTCCCTTTTCCAAAAATGTCAAAAATATTTTCCTTCCTTTTAAAAAATAACAGCTTTCCCCATCTTCTTTTCAAAAAAATAAATTCGAATTTGTCTCCTTCTCAGATTGGTAGTATACCCGACCCTGGGCCTGGCTCCTTATTGGATTTGATCTTTTATCAAATCGCCTTGAGCTCCATCAGTTCCCTCGCTACTTCTTTCGAGTTTGGAATTCATCTCCATCCACTTTCCATGGAGAACACAGACCAAGCACCAAATGTGCAGCAAGAATGGATGACGGTTCTATCTCAATTCACTGCTAAGATTGACAACCTTGAAACCTAGGTTTATAAGATGCAATTAAATTGAGTCACTATTTTCGAAGACCTCCTCGCGCTATGGGTCCGCCCACACCCAAGCCAATTTGGGTTCCCGAGGTATATTGGCATGCTTCACGAGCTCCTCCTACTAATGGGCCATGTCTAGCCCATCTCCCTATGAAGAATCTTGCCTACCCAGGGCTAACTTACCCATGACCATTGATTCGAAAGAGGAAGAGTTGAACAAGGTCAAGGAAGACCTCTAGATGTTGACCAAGTCAGAATCTCTTGAAATTACATGGACTACACTTACATGTCTCCCTATCCTAAAGCAAGGCTTCCGAAAAAATTCAAGATGCCTAATTTCGAGAAGTTCAGAGGTAGTGGACCCCCAATTGTTCATCTCTAAAGTTATCACGGATCCATGACTCTCCTAGGTGCCTTTGAGGAAATAATGACCCAAATGTTCCAACAGACTTTGAAAGACAACGCTATTTGCTAGTTTTTATCTCTCGAGGAGTCCAGAATGCGTAGTTGGGAGTATGTTTCCCACGAATTCATGTCACATTATAAGTACAATGAAGAGCTGAAGGTTACCTACCGTGATTTAGAGACACTCAAATAGAACCCCGGGGAATCGGTCAGTAACTTCAAATCAAGGTGGAGAGAGAAAGGAGTCACCATGACCAATCGACCTTCCTAAGAGGAGCACGTAAGCATTATGAAGAGGAACTTCTTACCCCATTTTCGAGCGATGATGGGAGGATAGTCTTACTCTCATTTATGAGCTCTTCGATAAGAAAGATTATAAATCGAAGAAGGTCTTGCTAATACAGGAGTTGAATCAAAGAAAGTTTTAGGACAGTTCACTCCCATAAAGTATGAAAAGCCTACTACTGCCGTAGTTTCAACCATCAATAACATCTCTTAGCCTGCCACTTCATGGGTACCAAAAAGTCACCCTAACCCAGTTTGAAAGGAATACACCAACCTTTATGCTCCCCTCTCTAAAGTTTATCAGTCACTTTTAAGATAGAATCTTATCAAGCCATTGGACCCTCATCCATTACCAAACCCACTTCCTAAAAATATCAAACCAGATTCCCATTGCGACTTTCTCCAAACTTTCGTCCATACCACCGACCAATGTTTCCAGCTTTAAAATATAATTCAAGGTTTGATTCATCGAGGTACCATCTCCCCACCAACAAATCCCAAACTAAACACTACCCACAATCCACTCCCAAATCACCCAAATGCCAGCTTCCTAGAAAAAGACCCAGAATATGACCCATCTACCCATATCGTACCAGGTAAATCACCCAACATACCCATATACTCTCTTAAAACTCTCGAAACTTGCCCATATTTTCTACTACACCCTGCCAACTTCGTCAATCAGGCCCTATCGCTCGTTACTAGAGCATGCATCGCTTCCCGTACATGTTCTCGATGAAAATATATGGAATTATAAAAAATGTTGAATTAACTCCTAATATTTGGGCTGGAATTTCACTCCCAGATGACTATTGACTGCCAAAGATTTAGTGCATTAGTCTTCAAAGCCAAAAAATGGGCTTGAGAGTTAGATAATTAGGTTGTACCTATTAATTAAGTCAATCTAGATAATGTTATCTAAATCATGGTAGATTTATTTCGATCGACTGGTGATATTTGTAGTATGTTCGAGATACTTGAAACCTTGAATCTACAAGGAAACCTGGTCCCTTCACATATACATCTCCCCGTCGAATGGGAGGAGCAATATGAGGAGGCCAATGAGGTTGTGGAGTATATTGATTTTTCATGGAAAAATGATGTCGTTGCCACCGAATGGGAGGATGAATTTGATGATTCAGATGAAGAACAAATCCCAAAAAATTCTACCCCAATAGTCAACATATGTGGAATGATATTATTTGAGGAGCTACTAGGAAAAATCAACAAGGTGGCTGAACAACCCGAGATCAATGAGGAATGAGGTTCTCTTTTTTCCCCTCTTTTGTGAACTATATGACTAGGTCAGGAAGGCAGTACAAAGTCCAAACCTGCCACCATCAGCAAGTGATAAAGCAAAAGGTGTTGAGAACCTCCCTATGCTAGAAATGTCCCTCGATAAGAGGAAAATCCTTGATCAGTTGAAGAAAACCCAAGCTAACATCACTCTTTGGGACCCCTTATGTCTACTTAGATACAACATAATTCCTTGATCAAACTAGTTATTGGGGCCACTGTCCCTCCTTCCACCATGCTAAAAGAGATAGTAAATCTAGTCGAATCCCTAACGTCTATTAGAGTGCTCTCCTTCTCCGAATATGAAATCCCTAAGATTGGGCCAAACCATAATTATGCACTGAATATCTCTATCAAAGTCATAAGAAATACTATCCCACTCTGTTATCTATAATGGATCAACTCTTAATGCCTTCCCGTTAAGCACCCTTAATTTTTTGGGACTAAAAGTGAGAGACCATGCTCCAATCCCTACCGTTGTGCATGCTTATGATAATACCCGTCAAGAAGTGATGGGATCCAACATTTTTTAAATAATGTTGGATTCCATGGAGAACACAGACCAAGCACCAAATGTGCAGCAAGAATGGATGACGGTTCTATCTCAATTCACTGCTAAGATTGACAACCTTGAAACCTAGGTTTATAAGATGCAATTAAATTGAGTCACTATTTTCGAAGACCTCCTCGCGTTATGGGTCCGCTCGCACCCAAGCCAATTTGGGTTCCCGAGGTATATTGGCATGCTTCACGAGCTCCTCCTACTAATGGGCCATGTCTAGCCCAGCTCCCTATGAAGAATCTTGCCTACCCAGGGCTAACTTACCCATGACCATTGATTCGAAAGAGGAAGAGTTGAACAAGGTCAAGGAAGACCTCTAGATGTTGACCAAGTCAGAATCTCTTGAAATTACATGGACTACACTTACATGTCTCCCTATCCTAAAGCAAGGCTTTCGAAAAAATTCAAGATGCCTAATTTCGAGAAGTTCAGGGGTAGTGGACCCCCAATTGTTCATCTCTAAAGTTATCACGGATCCATGACTCTCCTAGGTGCCTTTGAGGAAATAATGACCCAAATGTTCCAACAGACTTTGAAAGACAACGCTATTTGCTAGTTTTTATCTCTCGAGGAGTCCAGAATGCGTAGTTGGGAGTATGTTTCCCACGAATTCATGTCACATTATAAGTACAATGAAGAGCTGAAGGTTACCTACCGTGATTTAGAGACGCTCAAATAGAACCCTGGGGAATCGGTCAGTAACTTCAAATCAAGGTGGAGAGAGAAAGGAGTCACCATGACCAATCGACCTTCCTAAGAGGAGCACGTAAGCATTGTGAAGAGGAACTTCTTACCCCATTTTCGAGCGATGATGGGAGGATAGTCTTACTCTCATTTATGAGCTCTTCGATAAGAAAGATTAGAAATCGAAGAAGGTCTTGCTAATACAGGAGTTGAATCAAAGAAAGTTTTAGGACAGTTCACTCCCACAAAGTATGAAAAGCCTACTACTGCCGTAGTTTCAACCATCAATAACATCTCTTAGCCTGCCACTTCATGGGTACCAAAAAGTCACCCTAACCCAGTTTGAAAGGAATACACCAACCTTTATGCTCCCCTCTCTAAAGTTTATCAGTCACTTTTAAGATAGAATCTTATCAAGCCATTGGACCCTCATCCATTACCAAACCCACTTCCTAAAAATATCAAACCAGATTCCCATTGCGACTTTCTCCAAACTTTCGTCCATACCACCGACCAATGTTTCCAGCTTTAAAATATAATTCAAGGTTTGATTCATCGAGGTACCATCTCCCCACCAACAAATCACAAACTAAACACTACCCACAATCCACTCCCAAATCACCCAAATGCCAGCTTCCTAGAAAAAGACCCAGAATATGACCCATCTACCCATATCGTACCAGGTAAATCACCCAACATACCCATATACTCTCTTAAAACTCTCGAAACTTGCCCATATTTTCTACTACACCCTGCCAACTTCGTCAATCAGGCCCTATCGCTCGTTACTAGAGCATGCATCGCTTCCCGTACATGTTCTCGATGAAAAGATATGGAATTATAAAAAATGTTGAATTAACTCCTAATATTTGGGCTGGAATTTCACTCCCAGATGACTATTGACTGCCAAAGATTTAGTGCATTAGTCTTCAAAGCCAAAAAATGGGCTTGAGAGTTAGATAATTAGGTTGTACCTATTAATTAAGTCAATCTAGATAATGTTATCTAAATCATGGTAGATTTATTTCGATCGACTGGTGATATTTGTAGTATGTTCGAGCTACTTGAAACCTTGAATCTACAAGGAAACCTAGTCCCTTCACATATACATCTCCCCGTCGAATGGGAGGAGCAATATGAGGAGGCCAATGAGGTTGTGGAGTATATTGATTTTTCACGGAAAAATGATGTCGTTGCCACCGAATGGGAGGATGAATTTGATGATTCAGATGAAGAACAAATCCCAAAAAATTCTACCCCAATAGTCAACATATGTGGAATGATATTATTTGAGGAGCTACTAGGAAAAATCAACAAGGTGGGTGAACAACCCGAGATCAATGAGGAATGAGGTTCTCTTTTTCCCCTCTTTTGTGAACTATATGACTAGGTCAGGAAGGCAGTACAAAGTCTAAACCTGCCACCATCAGCAAGTGATAAAGCAAAAGGTGTTGAGAACCTCCCTATGCTAGAAATGTCCCTCGATAAGAGGAAAATCCTTGATCAGTTGAAGAAAACCCAAGCTAACATCACTCTTTGGGACCCCTTATGTCTACTTAGATACACCATAATTCCTTGATCAAACTAGTTATTGGGGCCACTGTCCCTCCTTCCACCATGCTAAAAGAGATAGTAAATCTAGTCGAATCCCTAACGTCTATTAGAGTGCTCTCCTTCTCCGAATATAAAATCCCTAAGATTGGGCCAAACCATAATTATGCACTGAATATCTCTATCAAAGTCATAAGAAATACTATCCCACTCTGTTATCTATAATGGATCAACTCTTAATGCCTTCCCATTAAGCACCCTTAATTTTTTGGGACTAAAAGTGAGAGACCATGCTCCAATCCATACCGTTGTGCATGCTTATGATAATACCCGTCAAGAAGTGATGGGATCCAACATTTTTTAAATAATGTTGGATTCCATGGAGAACACAGACCAAGCACCAAATGTGCAGCAAGAATGGATGACGGTTCTATCTCAATTCACTGCTAAGATTGACAACCTTGAAACCTAGGTTTATAAGATGCAATTAAATTGAGTCACTATTTTCGAAGACCTCCTCGCGTTATGGGTCCGCCCGCACCCAAGCCAATTTGGGTTCCCGAGGTATATTGGCATGCTTCACGAGCTCCTCCTACTAATGGGCCATGTCTAGCCCAGCTCCCTATGAAGAATCTTGCCTACCCAGGGCTAACTTACCCATGACCATTGATTCGAAAGAGGAAGAGTTGAACAAGGTCAAGGAAGACCTCTAGATGTTGACCAAGTCAGAATCTCTTGAAATTACATGGACTACACTTACATGTCTCCCTATCCTAAAGCAAGGCTTTTGAAAAAATTCAAGATGCCTAATTTCGAGAAGTTCAGGGGTAGTGGACCCCCAATTGTTCATCTCTAAAGTTATCACGGATCCATGACTCTCCTAGGTGCCTTTGAGGAAATAATGACCCAAATGTTCCAACAGACTTTGAAAGACAACGCTATTTGCTAGTTTTTATCTCTCGAGGAGTCCAGAATGCGTAGTTGGGAGTATGTTTCCCACGAATTCATGTCACATTATAAGTACAATGAAGAGCTGAAGGTTACCTACCGTGATTTAGAGACGCTCAAATAGAACCCTGGGGAATCGGTCAGTAACTTCAAATCAAGGTGGAGAGAGAAAGGAGTCACCATAACCAATCGACCTTCCTAAGAGGAGCACGTAAGCATTGTGAAGAGGAACTTCTTACCCCATTTTCGAGCGATGATGGGAGGATAGTCTTACTCTCATTTATGAGCTCTTCGATAAGAAAGATTAGAAATCGAAGAAGGTCTTGCTAATACAGGAGTTGAATCAAAGAAAGTTTTAGGACAGTTCACTCCCACAAAGTATGAAAAGCCTACTACTGCCGTAGTTTCAACCATCAATAACATCTCTTAGCCTGCCACTTCATGGGTACCAAAAAGTCACCCTAACCCAGTTTGAAAGGAATACACCAACCTTTATGCTCCCCTCTCTAAAGTTTATCAGTCACTTTTAAGATAGAATCTTATCAAGCCATTGGACCCTCATCCATTACCAAACCCACTTCCTAAAAATATCAAACCAGATTCCCATTGCGACTTTCTCCAAACTTTCGTCCATACCACCGACCAATGTTTCCAGCTTTAAAATATAATTCAAGGTTTGATTCATCGAGGTACCATCTCCCCACCAACAAATCACAAACTAAACACTACCCACAATCCACTCCCAAATCACCCAAATGCCAGCTTCCTAGAAAAAGACCCAGAATATGACCCATCTACCCATATCGTACCAGGTAAATCACCCAACATACCCATATACTCTCTTAAAACTCTCGAAACTTGCCCATATTTTCTACTACACCCTGCCAACTTCATCAATCAGGCCCTATCGCTCGTTACTAGAGCATGCATCGCTTCCCGTACATGTTCTCGATGAAAAGATATGGAATTATAAAAAATGTTGAATTAACTCCTAATATTTGGGCTGGAATTTCACTCCCAGATGACTATTGACTGCCAAAGATTTAGTGCATTAGTCTTCAAAGCCAAAAAATGGGCTTGAGAGTTAGATAATTAGGTTGTACCTATTAATTAAGTCAATCTAGATAATGTTATCTAGATCATGGTAGATTTATTTCGATCGACTGGTGATATTTGTAGTATGTTCGAGCTACTTGAAACCTTGAATCTACAAGGAAACCTGGTCCCTTCACATATACATCTCCCCGTCGAATGGGAGGAGCAATATGAGGAGGCCAATGAGGTTGTGGAGTATATTGATTTTTCATGGAAAAATGATGTCGTTGCCACCGAATGGGAGGATGAATTTGATGATTCAGATGAAGAACAAATCCCAGAAAATTCTACCCCAATAGTCAACACATGTGGAATGATATTATTTGAGGAGCTACTAGGAAAAATCAACAAGGTGGCTGAACAACCCGAGATCAATGAGGAATGAGGTTCTCTTTTTTCCCCTCTTTTGTGAACTATATGACTAGGTCAGGAAGGCAGTACAAAGTCCAAACCTGCCACCATCAGCAAGTGATAAAGCAAAAGGTGTTGAGAACCTCCCTATGCTAGAAATGTCCCTCGATAAGAGGAAAATCCTTGATCAGTTGAAGAAAACCCAAGCTAACATCACTCTTTGGGACCCCTTATGTCTACTTAGATACACCATAATTCCTTGATCAAACTAGTTATTGGGGCCACTGTCCCTCCTTCCACCATGCTAAAAGAGATAGTAAATCTAGTCGAATCCCTAACGTCTATTAGAGTGCTCTCCTTCTCCGAATATAAAATCCCTAAGATTGGGCCAAACCATAATTATGCACTGAATATCTCTATCAAAGTCATAAGAAATACTATCCCACTCTGTTATCTATAATGGATCAACTCTTAATGCCTTACCATTAAGCACCCTTAATTTTTTGGGACTAAAAGTGAGAGACCATGCTCCAATCCCTACCGTTGTGCATGCTTATGATAATACCCGTCAAGAAGTGATGGGATCCATAAGCCTTACAATAGGACTGGACCTATAAATTATGTTATTGAGTTCTAAGTCATCTACATCCCAACTACTTTCAATTTATTTCTTAGACAACCGTATCTCCATAGCATCAAGGGTGTGTCTTCATCCCTTCATCAGAAATTGAAGTTCTTCGCCAATGGATACATCATCACCATCTTGGGAAACGACGACAATGTCGAGAATGCAAGCTACGATAATCCAATACTTGAGATACAACACGGGGAAAATGATATGCCTTTGTCAAGTTTTTAAGTTGAACCACTTCTACTCCCAGTAGGGGCTAATTTCATGATAGGGTTTGTCCAGAAATAACCCCCATGGAAATGTTAATGTGATTCAGATGTTCAAAAACATACATTTCATACCCGAACTAGGTCTGGGACGAAGACAACAGGGGATACTTGAACCCATGGTGATAAAGAAAGATTTTTCTTCTTACGATTTGAGTTATCAAGCATCAGTAGAAGAACTTAGAATGATCCACTAGCAACGAATGAAGAGAAGGTTCGAAAAGCACCAAGAATGTCTCAAGGGATTCCTTGGATGGAAGATTCATCAGAGCGGGTAAAGATTTTCCCTTTTGTGGCTTTCTTGAACTGTGGTATGATCATATGGAGAAAAAGATGATACCAGGAATGTAGATCTTTTTCCATGATAGCTACTTATGGGCTTAAAGTTCCTAGCACCAGATGCAATAACTCATTAAGAACATCATATCCGATACCAGAGATTTCGAGGGAAGTAACTCTGAGGATTCTTTCAAATTGCAGACATTGGGATTACACTCTGCATGATACACTCAAGCACTACATCATTGAATCCATCATGTATGATCAAAGAAGCTAATGCATTTATCCTCAACTGGCATGCTGCACCTGTTCCACATGCTCAAATTTAACACAACCTAGATGTTTATCCCATTTCTTATTCTCCTTATTCTGATGTAATTGAGACATCCTTTGATGAGGTTCTCAATGCTTTTTTTCTTAGCAATAAAATAAATGAAGATTTTGAGTATCTTACTATGCCATACATTTATTATCTTGATTCTAATAAAACTCTTGATGATGATGATTTTGTGAATGGACAATTCTTAACTATTCTCAGTAAGGTTAATAACAAACAACATGACCGCATTCAAGTTAATGAAGATGAAAATGTTATTATTAATCTCGGTTCTGGTAGCCCAATGCGCGAGATTAGGATGGGGGCCACCCTTAATGAGAATGAGTGCGCGCAACTCAAAGAACTATTAAAGGAATTCATGGATGTCTTTGCACAGTCCTACAATGATATGCCTGGAATTGACCCTGAGATAGCACCGTATGGGATTCCAACTCTCCCGGGATGCAAACTGATCAAATAAAAACTGCAAAATTTCCACACCGAATGGTCACTCAAAGTTAAAGAAGAAGTAGTCAAGCAAATCGAATATCCTAATTGTCTAGCTAATACCATACCCGTGCCAAAATCAGGAGGGAAGGTTCGCATGTGCATTGACTACCGAGACTTGAACAAGGCCTCTCCAAATGATGATTACCCACTACCCAATATCGATATGATTATGGACAACACAACCAGTCATGCTCTTAAGTCATTCGTTGATGGGTGTGTTGGATATAACCAGATCAAGAAGAACCCATATCATTAAGCGAAAACCGCATTCATCACCCCTTGGGGAACCTTTTACTACACCGTTAATCCATTTGGTCTAAAAAATCACCGGGGCTACCTACCAAAGGGCTGCCACAACCATCTTGCATGATCTGATGCACAAAAAAGCTGAGGTCTAGGTTGATGATATGAACCCATTCAACTTCATCATCAGAGTGACCCCATTTTACATTACAAAATCGCATTTCTTGCCTTGAAAAGGACATTGTTGAGGGATTATAGAACCTAAAAGTCCTTGACCATTCAATGTACCCAACAAAATAACATTTAATAGTTCTTGAGTCCATTTTCTTCTCAGTTGGCCTATAAGGCCTTACCTCAGCTAGACATGACCAAATATGTAAATGCTTAATGATAGGATTTCGGCCAAACCATAGTTCATAAGGGGATTTATCTACCCCTTTAGTAGGTACATTGCTTAGAATATATGACGTGGTCTTAAGTGCCTCTCCCCAAAGTCAATCTAGAAAAGAGGAATGATTAAGCATACATCTTACCATGTCCTTAAGTGTTTTGTTTTGTCTCTCAGTAACACCATTCATGATAGGCCACCATAACATTGTGTTGTAATACCCCGTATTTTATGAATTTTAAAATTTAAGGATTTATTAAATTTTATTTGAGATATTAATTTAATATTAATCCTGAAATTATTTTAATATATGCTAGCATTGCATGAGTTAGTAATTATTGGGAATTTGTTGAATATTACTAGATGAGTAAAATAATATATAAGATTGATTTTATTAAAATTGTCACGAGTGACCAAAATGGCAATTATGGAAATTTAAGTCAGGACGCGCTTGTGTCGTGTCATGACTAAATTATTATTATAAAACTGAATTTATTATAAGTTGTCCGTATGGTCGTTTTGAGCGCGCCAAAAAGTTCGGAAGGGTCAAGATAGTCAGAAAAGTGCACCCGGGGGTTTAGTTTGGGTCTCGGGGCATTTTTAGGCCTACTTGACATCCCGGGAGGGTATTTTAAACATTTTGTATTTTGGGTAATTAAACCCACGAATTTTCTTACTATATATTAGCCATTTGGAGTTGTCTCTTAGGGTTAACAAACACAAAAACTAAGCTCAACCATTAGAGAAGAAGGTGAAGAGTTTCCAAACAATCCAAGGCCTAGAACTCACCCGATTGCACCGCCACCACCACCAAAATGTAGATCACACGAGGAGGAACGTAACCATATATTTTTCATCAAAAAATCTGACCCTTGAATCCGAGGCAAGTATCTATCTGGATGATTTCTAGTTGGTATTCCTTCCATGTTAGTCTAGGAATTAAAATCATATGTTTTAATTGAAGAATTATATGTTTTGGAAAAGAATTTATATGTGTTGTAGGGAGAATCCATATAGTCTGAAATCGTGATCATATGTAGAGGATTACCCACGAATTTATTAGGATATTTGGGAAGAAAATTTGGATTAAAATAGAGGTTTGGGATTATTCATGCAAAATTTGGTTTTATAAATAAATCTGAGATTAAACCCCTTTTTGATTGATTCGTTGAGGATTTATTGATGTTGTTATGTTATAACTTATTTATGTACATTGATTATACATTTGGATAACTTTGAATGGAGTTTTGGATGAAATTATAGAGGTTTGGAGGGGTCATAATGGTTGAACCCGTAGGTTGAAAATTGCAGAAAAGTGGGCAAGAACCGCTTGATCGATTGACGATCGATCGATCAGCCCCATTCCTCGATCGATCGATCCCTCGTGGAAAACTTCATGTTTTTCCCTTTTTTTAATCCAGATAAATTTTGTAGGACCACTTGAATATCCTTTAAGTAGTATAATGGGACATGAAGAGGATCAGTAGGGTCTAAGTAGACTCCGTTGAGTGAGATTAATATGAGATGAAATTATGGGTTAACGGGGGTTTCGTCACACATTATAAATTGTTCATGCATTCACTAAAGAATTGAGACTTGTGAAAGATTTAGACCAGAAGGTTAGAGAGGGCGTGCCTACTGAAATTATATTTAGTAAGAGAGAATACTTCGAGAGATGAGAAGTAAGTATGAAATGAATTACAAATGAGAATAAAAGAGACAAATCCGTTATGAGAGATAATTGAGTAATTTGTTCTAAGAACGAATAATTATAATTATGGGTCGTGGGCTCACCTAATTTAGAAGATGTGAATATATATATATTATCCTGTGACTGTGTACATATATTACGTATTATGTTTGTGAATAATCATGCCCACTCTACTTGCTATCACGGAGGTTGCCGCACCGGGACAGTCTTATCTCGATGGGACCTTTATAGGGGATATTGACTTGTACCCTAGAACCTAGGATTCCTTGGTACAGGCTATCTGAGAATGGTAGTCATACGGTCCTAAAAGACGTGAGAGGTATGTGCTGACCTCTTAGTGACTTGGAACTATGCTTCGCCTCCATTTTATGTGTATTGTGTTAATACAGTTCGAGAGTGATTCCGAACTAGTATTTCCCTTAGTACGAGTGATACGGGGACTTGATAGCAGAGTATGTCAGCACCATAGTTTTATGTGGGGTGCCGATATATATATATATATATATTATATGATTATATATGGAAATTTTCTACTATGTGTATAAGTAGTGAAGCAATGAATAAATGCTTCAGCTTTATAACAAGTGTTCATGAATTTTGTAACCGTACTAAGTGGTTCTAAGTAACATAAGAATATGTAAGAGAATGATTTTCTAAAACTAAATATTATGGCCTTAGTATTTCTCAGGATATAACTTTATGGGAGGATAAGTTAGATAGACTTATGTGATCAGTAGTACGGTAGGCGTGCACACTAGATGAGTGGTGAGAATTCTTAAGAGAGTGTCGCGCACTAATATGGTGGTTATATTAGCCAGTAAGAACTTTAAATACTTGCTAAACTATTTTTAAAACTACTTTACACTCGGGCTCTGACCCGTTTTCTAACATTTCTTTCGCTGTTGTATATACATGTATGTATTACAGGTGCCCAGCCACAGGGGCGTCTTGCATAGGTTCTTTGAATTGGAAGTGTTGTAGATTATGTGGAAGATGTAGTCCTTTGCTTTAGAATGCCTCTTCATTGATTCAGTTCTTACTTTAGTTCTTCATAGTTAGGTCATGTGTCGCCCGATTTTCCTATTCCATTTGGATTTGTCAAAGATTTGTGCACATTTATATTTCTAGTATTAACTACTCCTTGGGAGTTAACTATTGTAAGGATGATTTCATTTATGGTTCTTAAACTTTGTTTGGATTATCGAGATGGTTCAATTCTTGTGTGTTAATTGCCATCCTTAGTATGTATGTGATTCTTAACTATTGGGTATTAAAAAGGTTTTCATATTGGTATTTAATAAAGGAAAAATGAGACTTTAAATTGTTTTTACACTTAGCTTAATTATTTAAGGTGTTCAAATTGGAAAATATTATTTTGCGACTGTGATGGTGAGAATGAACCAACCGTTCACCTTGATTTTAATTTAATAAAATACTGATCACCCGGTATTTAATTAGGCGGGGTGTTACATATGTATTATGGGATGATAACGCATTCTTTGAGGAATTTGGCAAATGGACCTGGACATTATTCACCTTATCCATAATATTTGCCATAGTACTCACCACTATATCATAGTTAACAATTTTAATCTTCTTTCCTAGTTGATTTTTAACTTTATCTTTGAAAATAGTCATTTATAAAAGTGATCAAATACTATTGACCATTCCAAGAAGCGGTAGGGAATGGACCGCAAATATTCGTATGTATGCATTCTAAGATGCCAGAACTCCCTTTGGCATTTAATTTCCTAATGTTTGTTTGCTTCCCATTAATACACCGAGTACAAACATCAAAGTCTGTTAAATCAAGGGATCTAAGTATTCCTTCTGAAATAAGCCTTTCAATTGTCCATTAGGAAATATGACACAAACGTCTGTGCCATAAGGCAGCAGAATTGTCACTAGTCAATTTGCATTTTGTGCCTTATGTAGTTGTTAGAAAGGTTTCATTAAATGAAGCATTAGTATTAAATATATATAATTTATCAATTAAAGAACTAGTCGCAATAAGAGTAGAATTAAGACAAAGACTAAATTTATTTTTCCAAATAAAAAAGAAAAATTACATTTGTCCAAAATAGAAATATAAACCAAATTTCGTTTGAATTACTATACTACATAAGTCTCTCTTAATTCAATAAAATCACCAGTATTAAAAGATAATCTAAAGGTTCCAATTGTTTCAACTGGAACTGTTTTTCCATAACCCACATAAATAAATCTTTAAGCATAACTTAGCGGTTGTCTCCACAGGCTACTTTGCATAGGCATACTTACATGATTTGTAGCACCGAAATCTACCCACCGAGTTTCTACATGATACCTTGGTACCATGCGAGGTGTTCATGCTTCTCGCGGGGCTGTTTAGGGTTATTTTACGTTTTCACCCTTCAGCGGCATATTTTCAAGCCTAATTCTACCTACTTCTATGTTTTGATCATCTTCTCAAATTGTGTGTCCCTTACTACGTGGTTAGCTGCTACGTGTACGTTGGTCTCGTATGAGTCATTCGCGCCTCTCTTTGGGCCGATTAGGGGTTTGTTTGAATTTTCAACCTTTAGTGGTATATTTTCAGGCCTAAGTCTACCTACTTGTATGTTTTGGTCATCTTTTCTAATTAGGAGTCCCGTGACTCCATGGTTAGCTGTTAGATGTTATGTTTGTCCTGTGTGAGCTATTTGTGCTACTTTTACGGCGTTTGGGTGTTGTTTTTCATTTTTACAATTCAGTGATATTTTTTCAACCCTCAGTCTACATACTTTCAAATTTTGGTCATTTTTTGTAACCGAGAGTCGTGTGACTATGCGATCAGTTTCTGTATGTATGTTGGTCCCGTGCAAGTTATTTATGCCACCGGGGTGCTGTTTAGGGGTTGTTTTGCATTTTTCCCATTCAACATCATATTTATAATCCTAAGTCTACTTACTTGCATGTTTTGGTCATATTCTCGAATCTGGAGTCCCGTGATTAGCTGGCTAGTTGTCATGTGTTGCGTTGGTTCTCAGCGACATGTTTTTGCCTCTCGTGAGGCCGTTAGGGGGTATTTTCCATTGTTTTCCTTCAATGGTATATTTTCAATCCTAACTCTTCCTACTTTCAAGTTTAGATCATTTTCTCGAATTGAGAGTCCGGTGACTAAGTCGTCAGTTTTTACGTTACATTTGTCCCGTGTGACGTGTTCATGCCTCTCATGGGGCTATTTGAGGGTCATTTTGCATTTTCGCCCTTTAATGGAATATTTTCAAGCCTAAGTCTACCCACTTGCAAGTTATGGCCATCTATCGAACCGAGAATCTCGTGATTACATGATAAGTTGCTACAAGTTACAATTGTCCCATTCAAGGTGTTTGTGCCTCCCGCGAGGCCATTTTGGATCTTTTTTGTATTTTTCCCCACAATAATATATTTTGAAACCTAAATATACCTACTGAAAAATTTATGTCTTGTTCTCGAACCGCGAGTCCCGGGACTATGCGGTCAGTTATTAAATATTAAGTTGGTCCTATGCAAGGTATTCATGCCTCTCACGGGACCGTTTGGAGGTTATTTTGCATTTTCTCGCTTCAACGATATGTTTTCAAGCCTAAGTCTACCTACATGAAAAGTTTTCTTCATGTTCTCAAATTGATAATCTCATAACTATGCGAATAGTTTCTAAATGTTACGTTGATCCCGTGCGAGATGTTCGTGCCTCTCGTGGGGTCATTTGGGAGATATTTTACACCTTTTTCCTTCAATGAAATGTTCCCAAGACTAAGTCTACCAAAATGTATTTTTTGGTCATGTTCTCGATTGGGAGTCATGTGATTACGTGGTTAGCTGCTTTGTGTTATGTTGGTCCCGTACGATGTGTTTTTCTCTTTCCTAGGGCAGTTTGGGGGCCATTTTACATTTTCCCCCCTCAATGACATATTTTAAGCCTAATCTATCTACATGCAATTTTTGATCATGTACTCGAATCGGGAGTCCTGTGATTAGGCCATCGATTGTTACATTTTACGTTGGTCTAGTGCGATGTGTTCGTGCCTTTTGTGGGGCCATTTTATATTTTCCCCCTCAACGGTATGTTTTCAATTCTAAGACTACCTACTTTTATGTTTTTGGTGATATTCTCAAATTGGGATACTCGTTACTACATGTAACATTCGTTTCGTGCGAGGTATTCATGCCACTTGTAGGACCGCTTAAGAGCTATTTTGTGTTTTGACCGTTCAACGCCATATTTTTAAGCCTTAGTCTTCCTACTCACATGTTTTGGTCATGTTCTCGAACCGAGAGTCCCATGACTAGATGGTCAATTTCTACAATTTATGTTCGTTCCATTCGAGGTGTTCGTGCTTCTCGCAGGGCAGTTTGGGGGTTGGTTTACATTTTTACCCTTTAACGGTATGTTTTTAAGCCTAATTCTTTCTACTTGCAAGTTTTGTTCATTTTCTCAAAACAAATGTCCCATGACTAAGGGGTTAGTTTCTACGTGTATGTTGGTCCCGTGCGAGTTGTTCTTGCATCTTGCAAGCAGGGATGTTTAGCGATCATTTTTCATTTTTTCCCTTTAACGGCATATTTTCAACCCTATGTCTACATACTTACAAGTTTTGGTCATGCTCTCGAACTAAGAGTCTCGTGACTATGCGATTAGATACTATGTGTTACGTTCGTCTCGTACGATGTGTTTTTACGTCTCGTGGCGCTATTTGGGGGTTGTTTTCCATTGTTACCCTTCAACGACATGTTTTCAAGCCTATGTATACTTACTTGTAAGTTTTGGTCACTTCCTCGAACCCAGGATTCTAGTGACTATGCGATCAATTGCCATGTATTATGTTGGTCCGCTGCGAGTTGCCAGTGCCTCTCGCGGAGCTGTTTGGGATGTTTTTCATTTTTCCCTTTTGAAGTCATGTTTTTTAGCCTAAGTTTACTTGCTTGCATGTTTTGGTCATGTTCTCAAATCGGGAGTCCCATGACTATGCAATCAGTTTCCATGTGTTACATTTATCCCATCTGAGGTGTTCGAGGCCTCTCGCGGGGCCATTTGGGAGATGTTTTACATTTTCACCCTTCAACGGTATATTTTTAATCATATGTCTACCTACTTGCAAGTTTTGTTGATTTTCTCAAACCGGGAGTCTCGTGACTACGCGATCAATTGCTATGTGTCACGTTGGTCCCTTGGGAGGTGTTCATGCCTCGCATAGGGCAATTTGAGGACTATTTTGCATTTTTTCTCTTCAACAGTATTTTTTCAAGCCCAAGTATACCGACTTGGAAGGTTTTGTCAGTTTTTCGAATCGAGAGTCCCGTGACTAAGAAGTTAGTTGCTACATGTTACGTTACTCCCGTGTGAGGTGTTTGTGCCTCTCGCGAGAATATTTGGTCGTTGTTTTTCATTTTCACACTTCAATAGCATGTTTTCAAGCGTAAGTCTACTTACTTGTAAATTTTGGTCATTTTCTCAAACCCATGATTCTTGTCACGACGCGGTCAAATGCTAGGTGTTACATTGGTCCCATGCATGGCGTTCATGACTTTTTTAAATTTTCACCCTTCAATGGTGTATTGTTAAGCCTAAGTATAGTTACTTTCAAGATTTGTTTATTTTCTTGAACCAGAAGTCTCTTGACTACGCGATCAGTTGTTATCTATTACATTGGTCTCATGTGAGCTGCTCGTGCCTCTCACGTGGTCTTTTTGGATTTTTTGCATTTTCACCTTTAAATAGTATGTTATCAAGCGTACATATAACTACTTGTAAGTTTTGTTCATTTTCTCGAAACGAGAGTTTCATGACTATGCGATCGGGTGCTATGTGTTACATTCGTCCCGTCGAGTTGTTTGTGCCTCTCGTAGGGCCATTTTGGGACTATTTTGCATTTTGTCCCTTCAATAGTATATTTTCAAGCTTAAGTCAACCTACTTGAAAGTTTTGGTCATTTTTTCCAACTAATAGTCCCGTGACTATGCGATCAGTTGCTATATGTTATGTTGGTCTTGTGCAAGTGTTCATGCCTCTCACATAACCATTTTTGGACTTTTTTCATTTACGCCCTTCAATGGAATGTTTCCAAGCCTAAGTATACCTACTTGTAAGTTTGGGTTCTGTTCTTAAATCTGAAGTTTCGTGACTATGCAGTCGGTTTTTATTCATTACGTTGGTCTCGTGCGAGGTATTTGTGCCTTTCGTGGGATTGTTTGGGAGCTATTTTACATTTTCTCCATTCAACTTCATGCTTTCAAGCCTAAGTCTACCTATTTGCAAGTTTTGGTCAAGTTCTCGAATCAAGAATCCAGTGACTACGGGTCAGTTACTACATGTTGTGCTTGTCCCGTGCAAGGTGTTCGTGCCTCTTATGGAGCCGTTTGGGTGCTAGTTTGCACTTTTTCCCTACAATGAAATGTTTTTTTCCTAAGTCTACCTACTTTCAAGTTTTGGTCATTTTCTCAAACCGACAATCCTTTCACTACATAGTCAGTTAATGTGTGTTACCTGTGTCTCCTAAGAAGTGTTCATGCCTCTTGCGGGGTCGTTTGCTCGCAATTTTTTATTTCTCCTTTCAAGGACATGTTTTCTAACTATAAAGGGTGTCCCCACCAAAGGGTTGTTAACTTAGTCAAGAAGATTGATTGGTTCACGAAGAAAGGGAAGGAATGTTGCCCTATGGACCCACCTCGAAGAGCCTTCACAGAATTGGCTCGAAGGACCCAGCTCAAAGATTCTCCAATTTACCCGGTTAGAAGGATCCAACTCGTAGATCAAGGTCACTTGAATGACAATATTTTTCAATAAGTAATAGAATAATGTGTCATATACTTTATCTTATAAATGTATGGTGAGTGAGGTTGTTTGGTACCCATGAGGGACCATGCCAGGCAGGGCATGGGAGAGTAACGTGCTCTATCGAGAAGCTTCTTCTTGGGAACCTCGCAGGGACGTGGTATGGATAATTGAGAATAAGGCAACATTAGGAATGCAATTAACAACCCTCTTGGAACACTTGGGTAAAACTTCATCCAGAATAGATGGTCACTCGAGCCACAGTAGCCGAGCCACCTTAATGCTTACATGTTCGAAAGAACCTCCTCGAGGTAGTTCCATCTTAGCCCCAAAATAACTCTCTCCCAACAAATAGATGAAAATGCACTCGAGACACCTACCAACCAAGCAGCCCCAAACTCAGATACTAGCCCACATGACTGATGTGAACAAGTATCCGATAGAGTCACTATTTATATCACATTATGATGCCATAAAGTCTGGCATTTAGGGACTCAAAAATGTATCACTTAAGTGGGTTTATCCTTAGGATGGCAGGCCTAGTTCACCAAACCTGACCATTTAGGTATCCTCAAGTATGCCTCAAGTTGACATATCACGTCCCTCATTAATTCCCACAATGCTTCCAGCCAATAGAACGATTTCCCACTAAAATCATGAGATCCCATGAATTTAATGCAATATCTTGTGCATTTAATGCACACAATCAAACCGATCGTAAAAAGATTACTCAAGCAGTCTTTCCCCCCATGTATATACACCAGATGAACAAGTTAGGAGGGGAGAGCATTCAGAGCCAGAATTGCTGCCCAAATTCCTCCACAGTCAGGAACCATGGAGAAAAACATTAACCCCACACACCTATATAATACAATCATCATTAAGCATTAACTGAGCTTGAAGCCCCTGCCTAGCCCTCATTGTGACCAGAGTGCTTGTTCTTTCTCCCTCCGACCATGCTTCATGTTGGTCCGATCTATTTATTGTGCTTGTCATGCATCTTTTATGGCAATAGGCTATTAAATATAGGTCTGAAAATTGGGGCTCCCTTGTGTCTGACTCACCTATGGCCATCGCCAGCATTTAATATTTAATAATGTTAACCTCGATCTTGATAAGGAGTTACACCTCACTTAATATAAATTGTATTTGAAGAACCCACATCTTACATTCGGCGAATCTGCTAGGGAAGTATTATGTTTTTAAATATGCAAGAGGATAACATAGCAAGAGTCATCGACTTTGACACCACACAGCGTGAGCAAGAGGCAAACAACTCTGCACTACCTGATAGGACAAAAATGGCAAGGATGGAGTCGAGCATGCCTGGCATTGGTGTTACCAAAATGACGCCCACGCAAGCGGGAATAGACCCGATGCAAATAAAGGGGATGATGGGTTTATTCGTGAAGTTCATTAAAACTTCAACAGCCCAAGCGATGTTGGGAGCTGCCATAGGAATGAGCTCTTTCACCACTCCACCTGTAGCTAAACTGGCTCTCACAGTCACAGGAGGCATGGCTACAGGTGCTCTGATAACACCTTCCCCACCACTTCACCGCCCTTGGTTAGTGTGTCCCTTACTATAGTTCCACCAATGATAACGGGGCCAATGCTGCAAGGTGGGTGGGCAGCTTCAGCGGCCCTAGCCGTGATGGCTAGCCAAGAAGTAGGCATACCAGCTTCAATGATCCCGAAGGTAACAACATTGTCACTATCTAGCCTTCCATCGGTCATCTTGGAAGAAATCAAGATAGAGGTGCTAAAATTTATAGTTGTATCTAAAGGAGATAGTTCTTTGGTGTACGATGACTTTCGTACCCCCTATCCATAGCATACAATAATGAACCCTACCCAGCAAGGTATATTCCACCAATTTTTGAGAAGTACATGGGGAAGTGTGTTAGACCCAAGGAGCATGTGAAGTGGTTTATCAAAAATCTTGGGTCCCATTGCAATGAAAAAAAGATAAGGCTGAGGGTGTTTTCAAATTCCATGACAGAGAAAGCCCATACGTGGTATTCCCACTTGGCCCCAGGTAGTGTAATATTTTGGGAAGAATTGAACATTTTGTTCGTGAAAAAGTTCTTTTTTCTTGAGGATAAGTTTACACTCACTTAGCTAGCACGTGATAAACAAAATTTGGGAGAGGATGTTGTGGCTTAATCAGGAGGTTTCGTGAACGCTCCTTGGATGTGAGAGAGGAGACGCAAGAAGACAAGGTTTTACAAGTGTGTGCAGAGGGCTTACTGCCCAAGTATATATGTCACCTGATTAACAAAATGTGAGAGGGCACGTTTGTAACATTTTTAAAAGCGGTGGGGAATATCGCTTTAGTTATGAAACATGTAGTAAACCCTCCTACCTTATCGAGTCTGCTAATCAGTCCAATGGTCACCTCGGGGAGGGGAATACCTTTTAAGGTCAACTATGTAGATTATGGAGCCAAAGAGGAGAACGGTGGCAGCCGAGGAGGTAGAAAAGGAAGAAACAATAAGAGAAGGTTTGAGGACAAAGAGGATCTTCTGAGCTACCTTGAACGGTAGAACAAGCTTGAAACCTTTATGACCTCATGACCATAACAAATTATGTAGGTCGGTTAATGTCAACACCGCACAACTCTCATAGGAGGACGGGGAGAAGCCGCATTATTGCACAGTCCATAATAGGGTAAACCACCAGACCAAGGTGTGTTTTTCACTAAGAAGGTTGATCGACCGTCACGTGTAGAATGGGGACATCATGTTTCCATAAACTAATGTAAACTATAACCCTCTACTAGCTCATAGAGTCCATATGGATAACGCGTTTAATGAGGAGGCTGAGCGATTAATGATGGGATAGTGGCTCAAGAGGAGTGACTTCGAAGAGTCTTTAGAATAGTTCACCTTCGAATTGTCTCATCTCCATTTGGGTGGTGGGATTGAAGGGTCGGAGGACCAAGATGAAGTAACATACGATCCCATTAAGGGAATTAATAGGTATTTGGGAGCCATCACTCTGGAGGAAGTGAACGCAGTAATAGCGTATAATGAGGCTGCATATAGATATGTGGATGAAGTTTATGAGTTGGAAGATGACTAGACATACCCATGGATTGAATTTATAACTTTGCTCGCTCACCAAAGTTCAATTATTTCTTCGATTTAGTCGTCCCTACTGAAGACTCTAAGATGGAAGTCATAAGAGCTATCTTATAGATCGCAAAGAAGATCATGGGGACAAATTTAAAGTGGAAGGGACCTATGACTAAGCTAGTGAAAAAGTATCTCTCAAAATTCACATTCTCAAAGGATGATAGACTTATCAGGTATCCCCACAATAGACCCTTGTATGGTACTGCGTTAGTAAATGATTGTGTTTTCTCATGAATCTTATTGCATGGAGGGGCGTCCATCAATATAATGCTCCTTGGATCCTTTTACGCAACCGGGATGTCAGAAATAAGGATAGAGCCCCATTTATTAGAAATATCAGGGTATGATAATCAGTCTTCCTAGTCGATGGGATATGTTAACGTGGGCATCACGATGGGGAATATAACTTCCCACATTAAATTCCACATCATGAACAACGAGATGTCATTCCAACTGTTGGCGGGTACGGTATGGATTCATAACCATGGGTTGGTACACTCCACTAATCATTAATGTGCTAAGGCAAACATAAAGGGAAAGGATATGGTGATTTGAGCTACTAAGAAACCTTTTGCAAAGGAGGAAGACCACATAGTGGATGTAAAATTCTATACTGATATGGCCGAAGAAGATACCATGGTAACAAGATATACTGGGGGGATATGGATCCCGTCAACTTGAGAGAGGGTACGAGCACCTGCACAAATGATTGTAACTTATAAAGAAGAGAACGCACTGGGAGCAATGAGGACCCATAGTCTATCAAGATAGCTCCGTGATTGAATGACCCCGCGTATCGACGCTATTGAGCACCAAGTCCAAGCGCAAATTGTTCTCAACAGACGAATGGTGAGAGAGGTGGATGAGAATCATAAGAAGAGGCATTTTCATAAGCAAATGGCTCGGTAATGCAAACAGATGGTTTTGCCTAACTGTATAATTATCTACAAGCTATGATGGTGTGAGTGGGCAGCCGAAAGTCTAGACGATGAAGCTGACCTGGTCTATGAATACTTCATAGTGGATAACCAAGGGTAATGCTTGGTAATTGATAACTCTGAAGTACAAAAGTTTGTGGAGGAACTAGAAGAAGAACTCGAATGCATGAGGAATATCCATCGACCACAGATCCAAGAGTTAGAAAAAATTGACTTGGCGAGAGAGGGATAAGACCCAAATCCTATTTTTATCTCGAAGGACTTGGAAGGAACTCCTTAAAAGGAACTGATGAAATTGCTATTAAAGTTCAAATACGTCTTTGCATGGAAGTATATCAAGATGCCTGGAGTAGACCAGGAGGTGAGTTTCCATACGTTGAACATTTTTCCCTCACTCATTCCAGTGAAATAGGCCACTGGAACGTACAAGGAAGAGTTACATATAAAGATTAAGGAAGAGGTTCAGAGGTTGCTCACAGTCGGTTTCATAGTCCTGATCCAACATATGATCTGGATCTCTAGCTTTGTACCTATAGGAAAGAAGGACAGGAGCCAAATCAAAATATGCGTATACTTTAGAGACCTAAATCGGGCATGCCCGAAGGATGAATTCCCGTTGCCTTCAATTGATAACATGATCGATGCAATAGCATGACATGAGATGTAAAGTTTCATAGATGGCTATGTGGCATAAAATCAGATAAAAATGGATCCGACCGACGTAGAGAAAATCATTTTTTGAACACCTTTAGGTAATTTCATGTACACAGTCATGCCTTTTGTATTGAAGAACGTAGGGGCTACTTACCAGAGGACAATGATGGTCATCTTACACAAACTTTTTCACGAGACCATGGAGTTTTATGTTGATGATTTGTTAATTAACTCTAATAATGAGGGCTCCAACCTGGACAATTTGAGGAGGGTGTTCACTTGCTACAGGAAGTACAAGCTAAAGATTAATCCTCTAAAATTTGTGTTCGGGGTAACAAGTGGGAAATTCTTGGGGTTTGTGGTAAATCTCCAGGGGGTATAAGTGGACTTGAACAAGCGACGAGCCATCCTTGATATGATAAGACCAAAATCAGGGAAAGAGTTAAAGAGTTTTCTTGGCATGGTCTCCTACTTGAGGCAGTTTGTCCCGGGGTTAGCCGAGGTGACACACCCCTTGATGGAGCTGCTGAGAAAGGGCGTGAAGTTTGCGTGGGAAATAATGCACCAAGACTCCATAGACAAGCTAAAATATTTTCCTTCCTTTTAAAAAATAACAGCTTTCCCCATCTTCTTTTCAAAAAAATAAATTCGAATTTGTCTCCTTCTCAGATTGGTCGTATACCCGACCCTGGGCCTGGCTCCTTTTTGGATTTGATCTTTTATCAAATCGCCTTGAGCTCCGTCAGTTCCCTCGCTACTTCTTTCGAATTCGGAATTCATCTCCATCCACTTTCCATGGAGAACACAGACCAAGCACCAAATGTGCAGCAAGAATGGATGACGGTTCTATCTCAATTCACTGCTAAGATTGACAACCTTGAAACCTAGGTTTATAAGATGCAATTAAATTGAGTCACTATTTTCGAAGACCTCCTCGCGCTATGGGTCCGCCCACACCCAAGCCAATTTGGGTTCCCGAGGTATATTGGCATGCTTCACGAGCTCCTCCTACTAATGGGCCATGTCTAGCCCAGCTCCCTATGAAGAATCTTGCCTACCCAGGGCTAACTTACCCATGACCATTGATTCGAAAGAGGAAGAGTTGAACAAGGTCAAGGAAGACCTCTAGATGTTGACCAAGTCAGAATCTCTTGAAATTACATGGACTACACTTACATGTCTCCCTATCCTAAAGCAAGGCTTCCGAAAAAATTCAAGATGCCTAATTTCGAGAAGTTCAGGGGTAGTGGACCCCCAATTGTTCATCTCTAAAGCTATCACGGATCCATGACTCTCCTAGGTGCCTTTGAGGAAATAATGACCCAAATGTTCCAACAGACTTTGAAAGACAACGCTATTTGCTAGTTTTTATCTCTCGAGGAGTCCAGAATGCGTAGTTGGGAGTATGTTTCCCACGAATTCATGTCACATTATAAGTACAATGAAGAGCTGAAGGTTACCTACCGTGATTTAGAGACGCTCAAATAGAACCCCAGGGAATCGGTCAGTAACTTCAAATCAAGGTGGAGAGAGAAAGGAGTCACCATGACCAATCGACCTTCCTAAGAGGAGCACGTAAGCATTATGAAGAGGAACTTCTTACCCCATTTTCGAGCGATGATGGGAGAATAGTCTTACTCTCATTTATGAGCTCTTCGATAAGAAAGATTAGAAATCGAAGAAGGTCTTGCTAATACAGGAGTTGAATCAAAGAAAGTTTTAGGACAGTTCACTCCCACAAAGTATGAAAAGCCTACTACTGCCGTAGTTTCAACCATCAATAACATCTCTTAGCCTGCCACTTCATGGGTACCAAAAAGTCACCCTAACCCAGTTTGAAAGGAATACACCAACCTTTATGCTCCCCTCTCTAAAGTTTATCAGTCACTTTTAAGATAGAATCTTATCAAGCCATTGGACCCTCATCCATTACCAAACCCACTTCCTAAAAATATCAAACCAGATTCCCATTGCGACTTTCTCCAAACTTTCGTCCATACCACCGACCAATGTTTCCAGATTTAAAATATAATTCAAGGTTTGATTCATCGAGGTACCATCTCCCCACCAACAAATCCCAAACTAAACACTACCCACAATCCACTCCCAAATCACCCAAATGCCAGCTTCCTAGAAAAAGACCCAGAATATGACCCATCTACCCATATCGTACCAGGTAAATCACCCAACATACCCATATACTCTCTTAAAACTCTCGAAACTTGCCCATATTTTCTACTACACCCTGCCAACTTCGTTAATCAGGCCCTATCGCTCGTTACTAGAGCATGCATCGCTTCCCGTACATGTTCTCGATGAAAATATATGGAATTATAAAAAATGTTGAATTAACTCCTAATATTTGGGCTGGAATTTCACTCCCAGATGACTATTGACTGCCAAAGATTTAGTGCATTAGTCTTCAAAGCCAAAAAATGGGCTTGAGAGTTAGATAATTAGGTTGTACCTATTAATTAAGTCAATCTAGATAATGTTATCTAAATCATGGTAGATTTATTTCGATCGACTGGTGATATTTGTAGTATGTTCGAGCTACTTGAAACCTTGAATCTACAAGGAAACCTGGTCCCTTCACATATACATCTCCCCGTCGAATGGGAGGAGCAATATGAGGAGGCCAATGAGGTTGTGGAGTATATTGATTTTTCATGGAAAAATGATGTCGTTGCCACCGAATGGGAGGATGAATTTGATGATTCAGATGAAGAACAAATCCCAAAAAATTCTACCCCAATAGTCAACATATGTGGAATGATATTATTTGAGGAGCTACTAGGAAAAATCAACAAGGTGGCTGAACAACCCGAGATCAATGAGGAATGAGGTTCTCTTTTTTCCCCTCTTTTGTGAACTATATGACTAGGTCAGGAAGGCAGTACAAAGTCCAAACCTGCCACCATCAGCAAGTGATAAAGCAAAAGGTGTTGAGAACCTCCCTATGCTAGAAATGTCCCCCGATAAGAGGAAAATCCTTGATCAGTTGAAGAAAACCCAAGCTAACATCACTCTTTGGGACCCCTTATGTCTACTTAGATACACCATAATTCCTTGATCAAACTAGTTATTGGGGCCACTGTCCCTCCTTCCACCATGCTAAAAGAGATAGTAAATTTAGTCGAATCCCTAACGTCTATTAGAGTGCTCTCCTTCTCCGAATATGAAATCCCTAAGATTGGGCCAAACCATAATTATGCACTGAATATCTCTATCAAAGTCATAAGAAATACTATCCCACTCTGTTATCTATAATGGATCAACTCTTAATGGCTTCCCATTAAGCACCCTTAATTTTTTGGGACTAAAAGTGAGAGACCATGCTCCAATCCCTACCGTTGTGCATGCTTATGATAATACCCATCAAGAAGTGATGGGATCCAACATTTTTTAAATAATGTTGGATTCCATGGAGAACACAGACCAAGCACCAAATGTGCAGCAAGAATGGATGACGGTTCTATCTCAATTCACTGCTAAGATTGACAACCTTGAAACCTAGGTTTATAAGATGCAATTAAATTGAGTCACTATTTTCGAAGACCTCCTCGCGTTATGGGTCCGCCCGCACCCAAGCCAATTTGGGTTCCCGAGGTATATTGGCATGCTTCACGAGCTCCTCCTACTAATGGGCCATGTCTAGCCCAGCTCCCTATGAAGAATCTTGCCTACCCAGGGCTAACTTACCCATGACCATTGATTCGAAAGAGGAAGAGTTGAACAAGGTCAAGGAAGACCTCTAGATGTTGACCAAGTCAGAATCTCTTGAAATTACATGGACTACACTTACATGTCTCCCTATCCTAAAGCAAGGCTTTCGAAAAAATTCAAGATGCCTAATTTTGAGAAGTTCAGGGGTAGTGGACCCCCAATTGTTCATCTCTAAAGTTATCACGGATCCATGACTCTCCTAGGTGCCTTTGAGGAAATAATGACCCAAATGTTCCAACAGACTTTGAAAGACAACGCTATTTGCTAGTTTTTATCTCTCGAGGAGTCCAGAATGCGTAGTTGGGAGTATGTTTCCCACGAATTCATGTCACATTATAAGTACAATGAAGAGCTGAAGGTTACCTACCGTGATTTAGAGATGCTCAAATAGAACCCTGGGGAATTGGTCAGTAACTTCAAATCAAGGTGGAGAGAGAAAGGAGTCACCATGACCAATCGACCTTCCTAAGAGGAGCACGTAAGCATTGTGAAGAGGAACTTCTTACCCCATTTTCGAGCGATGATGGGAGGATAGTCTTACTCTCATTTATGAGCTCTTCGATAAGAAAGATTAGAAATCGAAGAAGGTCTTGCTAATACAGGAGTTGAATCAAAGAAAGTTTTAGGACAGTTCACTCCCACAAAGTATGAAAAGCCTACTACTGCCGTAGTTTCAACCATCAATAACATCTCTTAGTCTGCCACTTCATGGGTACCAAAAAGTCACCCTAACCTAGTTTGAAAGGAATACACCAACCTTTATGCTCCCCTCTCTAAAGTTTATCAGTCACTTTTAAGATAGAATCTTATCAAGCCATTGGACCCTCATCCATTACCAAACCCACTTCCTAAAAATATCAAACCAGATTCCCATTGCGACTTTCTCCAAACTTTCGTCCATACCACCGACCAATGTTTCCAGCTTTAAAATATAATTCAAGGTTTGATTCATCGAGGTACCATCTCCCCACCAACAAATCACAAACTAAACACTACCCACAATCCACTCCCAAATCACCCAAATGCCAGCTTCCTAGAAAAAGACCCAGAATATGACCCATCTACCCATATCGTACCAGGTAAATCACCCAACATACCCATATACTCTCTTAAAACTCTCGAAACTTGCCCATATTTTCTACTACACCCTGCCAACTTCGTCAATCAGGCCCTATCGCTCGTTACTAGAGCATGCATCGCTTCCCGTACATGTTCTCGATGAAAAGATATGGAATTATAAAAAATGTTGAATTAACTCCTAATATTTGGGCTGGAATTTCACTCCCAGATGACTATTGACTGCCAAAGATTTAGTGCATTAGTCTTCAAAGCCAAAAAATGGGCTTGAGAGTTAGATAATTAGGTTGTACCTATTAATTAAGTCAATCTAGATAATGTTATCTAAATCATGGTAGATTTATTTCGATCGACTGGTGATATTTTTAGTATGTTCGAGCTACTTGAAACCTTGAATCTACAAGGAAACCTGGTCCCTTCACATATACATCTCCCCGTCGAATGGGAGGAGCAATATGAGGAGGCCAATGAGGTTGTGGAGTATATTGATTTTTCATGGAAAAATGATGTCGTTGCCACCGAATGGGAGGATGAATTTGATGATTCAGATGAAGAACAAATCCCAGAAAATTCTACCCCAATAGTCAACATATGTGGAATGATATTATTTGAGGAGCTACTAGGAAAAATCAACAAGGTGGCTGAACAACCCGAGATCAATGAGGAATGAGGTTCTCTTTTTTCCCCTCTTTTGTGAACTATATGACTAGGTCAGGAAGGCAGTACAAAGTCCAAACCTGCCACCATCAGCAAGTGATAAAGCAAAAGGTGTTGAGAACCTCCCTATGCTAGAAATGTCCCTCGATAAGAGGAAAATCCTTGATCAGTTGAAGAAAACCCAAGCTAACATCACTCTTTGGGACCCCTTATGTCTACTTAGATACACCATAATTCCTTGATCAAACTAGTTATTGGGGCCACTGTCCCTCCTTCCACCATGCTAAAAGAGATAGTAAATCTAGTCGAATCCCTAACGTCTATTAGAGTGCTCTCCTTCTCCGAATATGAAATCCCTAAGATTGGGCCAAACCATAATTATGCACTGAATATCTCTATCAAAGTCATAAGAAATACTATCCCACTCTGTTATCTATAATGGATCAACTCTTAATGCCTTCCCATTAAGCACCCTTAATTTTTTGGGACTAAAAGTGAGAGACCATGCTCCAATCCCTACCGTTGTGCATGCTTATGATAATACCCGTCAAGAAGTGATGGGATCCATAAGCCTTACAATAGGACTGGACCTATAAATTATGTTATTGAGTTCTAAGTCATCTACATCCCAACTACTTTCAATTTATTTCTTAGACAACCGTATCTCCATAGCATCAAGGGTGTGTCTTCATCCCTTCATCAGAAATTGAAGTTCTTCGCCAATGGATACATCATCACCATCTTGGGAAACGACGACAATGTCGAGAATGCAAGCACCGATAATCCAATACTTGAGATACAACACGGGGAAAATGATATGCCTTTGTCAGGTTTTTAAGTTGAACCACTTCTACTCCCAGTAGGGGCTAATTTCATGATAGGGTTTGTCCAGAACATAACCCCCATGGAAATGTTAATGTGATTCAGATGTTCAAAAACATACATTTCATACCCGAACTAGGTCTGGGACGAAGACAACAGGGGATACTTGAACCCATGGTGATAAAGAAAGATTTTTCTTCTTACGATTTGAGTTATCAAGCATCAGTAGAAGAACTTAGAATGATCCACTAGCCACGAATGAAGAGAAGGTTCGAAAATCACCAAGAATGTCTCAAGGGATTCCTTGGATGGAAGATTCATCAGAGCGGGTAAAGATTTTCCCTTTTGTGGCTTTCTTGAACTGTGGTATGATCATATGGAGAAAAAGATGATACCAGGAATGTAGATCTTTTTCCATGATAGCTACTTATGGGCTTAAAGTTCCTAGCACCAGATGCAATAACTCATTAAGAACATCATATCCGATACCAGAGATTTCGAGGGAAGTAACTCTGAGGATTCTTTCAAATTGCAGACATTGGGATAACACTCTGCATGATACACTCAAGCACTACATCATTGAATCCATCATGTATGATCAAAGAAGCTAATGCATTTATCCTCAACTGGCATGCTGCACCTGTTCCACATGCTCAAATTTAACACAACCTAGATGTTTATCCCATTTCTTGTTCTCCTTATTCTGATGTAATTGAGACATCCTTTGATGAGGTTCTCAATGCTTTTTTTCTTAGCAATAAAATAAATGAAGATTTTGAGTATCTTACTATGCCATACATTAATTGTCTTGATTCTAATAAAACTCTTGATGATGATGATTTTGTGAATGGACAATTCTTAACTATTCTCAGTAAGGTTAATAACAAACAACATGACCGCATTCAAGTTAATGAAGATGAAAATGTTATTATTAATCTCGGTTCTGGTAGCCCAATGCGCGAGATTAGGATGGGGGCCACCCTTAATGAGAATGAGTGCGCGCAACTCAAAGAACTATTAAAGGAATTCATGGATGTCTTTGCACAGTCCTACAATGATATGCCTGGAATTGACCCTGAGATAGCACCGTATGGGATTCCAACTCTCCCGGGATGCAAACTGATCAAATAAAAACTGCAAAATTTCCACACCGAATGGTCACTCAAAGTTAAAGAAGAAGTAGTCAAGCAAATCGAATATCCTAATTGTCTAGCTAATACCATACCCGTGCCAAAATCAGGAGGGAAGGTTCGCATGTGCATTGACTACCGAGACTTGAACAAGGCCTCTCCAAATGATGATTACCCACTACCCAATATCGATATGATTATGGACAACACAACCAGTCATGCTCTTAAGTCATTCGTTGATGGGTGTGTTGGATATAACCAGATCAAGAAGAACCCATATCATTAAGCGAAAACCGCATTCATCACCCCTTGGGGAACCTTTTACTACACCGTTAATCCATTTGGTCAAAAAAATCACCGGGGCTACCTACTAAAGGGCTGCCACAACCATCTTGCATGATCTGATGCACAAAAAAGCTGAGGTCTAGGTTGATGAAATGAACCCATTCAACTTCATCATCAGAGTGACCCCATTTTACATTACAAAATCGCATTTCTTGCCTTGAAAAGGACATTGTTGAGGGATTATAGAACCTAAAAGTCCTTGACCATTCAATGTACCCAACAAAATAACATTTAATAGTTCTTGAGTCCATTTTCTTCTCAGTTGGCCTATAAGGCCTTACCTCAGCTAGACATGACCAAATATGTAAATGCTTAATGATAGGATTTCGGCCAAACCATAGTTCATAAGGGGATTTATCTACCCCTTTAGTAGGTACATTGCTTAGAATATATGACGTGGTCTTAAGTGCCTCTCCCCAAAGTCAATCTAGAAAAGAGGAATGATTAAGCATACATCTTACCATGTCCTTAAGTGTTTTGTTTTGTCTCTCAGTAACACCATTCATGATAGGCCACCATAACATTGTGTTGTAATACCCCGTATTTTATGACTTTTAAAATTTAAGGATTTATTAAATTTTATTTGAGATATTAATTTAATATTAATCCTGAAATTATTTTAATATATGCTAGCATTGCATGAGTTAGTAATTATTGGGAATTTGTTGAATATTACTAGATGAGTAAAATAATATATAAGATTGATTTTATTAAAATTGTCACGAGTGACCAAAATGGCAATTATGGAAATTTAAGTCAGGACGCGCTTGTGTCGTGTCATGACTAAATTATTATTATAAAACTGAATTTATTATAAGTTGTCCGTATGGTCGTTTTGAGCGCGCCAAAAAGTTCGGAAGGGTCAAGATAGTCAGAAAAGTGCACCCGGGGGTTTAGTTTGGGTCTCGGGGCATTTTTAGGCCTACTTGACATCCCGGGAGGGTATTTTAAACATTTTGTATTTTTGGGTAATTAAACCCACGAATTTTCTTACTATATATTAGCCATTTGGAGTTGTCTCTTAGGGTTAACAAACACAAAAACTAAGCTCAACCATTAGAGAAGAAGGTGAAGAGTTTCCAAACAATCCAAGGCCTAGAACTCACCCGATTGCACCGCCACCACCACCAAAATGTAGATCACACGAGGAGGAACGTAACCATATATTTTTCATCAAAAAATCTGACCCTTGAATCCGAGGCAAGTATCTATCTGGATGATTTCTAGTTGGTATTCCTTCCATGTTAGTCTAGGAATGAAAATCATATGTTTTAATTGAAGAATTATATGTTTTGGAAAAGAATTTATATGTGTTGTAGGGAGAATCCATATAGTCTGAAATCGTGATCATATGTAGAGGATTACCCACGAATTTATTAGGATATTTGGGAAGAAAATTTGGATTAAAATAGAGGTTTGGGATTATTCATGCAAAATTTGGTTTTATAAATAAATCTGAGATTAAACCCCTTTTTGATTGATTCGTTGAGGATTTATTGATGTTGTTATGTTATAACTTATTTATGTACATTGATTATACATTTGGATAACTTTGAATGGAGTTTTGGATGAAATTATAGAGGTTTGGAGGGGTCATAATGGTTGAACCCGTAGGTTGAAAATTGCAGAAAAGTGGGCAAGAACCGCTTGATCGATTGACGATCGATCGATCAGCCCCATTCCTCGATCGATCGATCCCTCGTGGAAAACTTCATGTTTTTCCCTTTTTTTAATCCAGATAAATTTTCTAGGACCACTTGAATATCCTTTAAGTAGTATAATGGGACATGAAGAGGATCAGTAGGGTCTAAGTAGACTCCGTTGAGTGAGATTAATATGAGATGAAATTATGGGTTAACGGGGGTTTCGTCACACATTATAAATTGTTCATGCATTCACTAAAGAATTGAGACTTGTGAAAGATTTAGACCAGAAGGTTAGAGAGGGCGTGCCTACTGAAATTATATTTAGTAAGAGAGAATACTTCGAGAGATGAGAAGTAAGTATGAAATGAATTACAAATGAGAATAAAAGAGACAAATCCGTTATGAGAGATAATTGAGTAATTTGTTCTAAGAACGAATAATTATAATTATGGGTCGTGGGCTCACCTAATTTAGAAGATGTGAATATATATATATTATCCTGTGACTGTGTACATATATTACGTATTATGTTTGTGAATAATCATGCCCACTCTACTTGCTATCACGGAGGTTGCCGCACCGGGACAGTCTTATCTCGATGGGACCTTTATAGGGGATATTGACTTGTACCCTAGAACCTAGGATTCCTTGGTACAGGCTATCTGAGAATGGTAGTCATACGGTCCTAAAAGACGTGAGAGGTATGTGCTGACCTCTTAGTGACTTGGAACTATGCTTCGCCTCCATTTTATGTGTATTGTGTTAATACAGTTCGAGAGTGATTCCGAACTAGTATTTCCCTTAGTACGAGTGATACGGGGACTTGATAGCAGAGTATGTCAGCACCATAGTTTTATGTGGGGTGCCGATATATATATATATATATATATATTATATGATTATATATGGAAATTTTCTACTATGTGTATAAGTAGTGAAGCAATGAATAAATGCTTCAGCTTTATAACAAGTGTTCATGAATTTTGTAACCGTACTAAGTGGTTCTAAGTAACATAAGAATATGTAAGAGAATGATTTTCTAAAACTAAATATTATGGCCTTAGTATTTCTCAGGATATAACTTTATGGGAGGATAAGTTAGATAGACTTATGTGATCAGTAGTACGGTAGGCATGCACACTAGATGAGTGGTGAGAATTCTTAAGAGAGTGTCGCGCACTAATATGGTGGTTATATTAGCCAGTAAGAACTTTAAATACTTGCTAAACTATTTTTAAAAATACTTTACACTCGGGCTCTGACCCGTTTTCTAACATTTCTTTCGCTGTTGTATATACATGTATGTATTACAGGTGCCCAGCCACAGGGGCATCTTGCATAGGTTCTTTGAATTGGAAGTGTTGTAGATTATGTGGAAGATATAGTCCTTTGCTTTAGACTGCCTCTTCATTGATTCAGTTATTACTTTAGTTCTTCATAGTTAGGTCATGTGTCGCCCGATTTTCCTATTCCATTTGGATTTGTCAAAGATTTGTGCACATTTATATTTCTAGTATTAACTACTCCTTGGGAGTTAACTATTGTAAGGATGATTTCATTTATGGTTCTTAAACTTTGTTTGGATTATCGAGATGGTTCAATTCTTGTGTGTTAATTGCCATCCTTAGTATGTATGTGATTCTTAACTATTGGGTATTAAAAAGGTTTTCATATTGGTATTTAATAAAGGAAAAATGAGACTTTAAATTGTTTTTACACTTAGCTTAATTATTTAAGGTGTTCAAATTGGAAAATATTATTTTGCGACTGTGATGGTGAGAATGAACCAACCGTTCACCTTGATTTTAATTTAATAAAATACTGATCACCCGGTATTTAATTAGGCGGGGTGTTACATATGTATTATGGGATGATAACGCATTCTTTGAGGAATTTGGCAAATGGACCTGGACATTATTCACCTTATCCATAATATTTGCCATAGTACTCACCACTATATCATAGTTAACAATCTTAATCTTCTTTCCTAGTTGATTTTTAACTTTATCTTTGAAAATAGTCATTTATAAAAGTGATCAAATACTATTGACCATTCCAAGAAGCGGTAGGGAATGGACCGCAAATATTCGTATGTATGCATTCTAAGATGCCAGAACTCCCTTTGGCATTTAATTTCCTAATGTTTGTTTGTTTCCCATTAATACACCGAGTACAAACATCAAAGTCTGTTAAATCAAGGGATCTAAGTATTCCTTCTGAAATAAGCCTTTCAATTGTCCATTAGGAAATATGACACAAACGTCTGTGCCATAAGGCAGCAGAATTGTCACTAGTCAATTTGCATTTTGTGCCTTATGTAGTTGTTAGAAAGGTTTCATTAAATGAAGCATTAGTATTAAATATATATAATTTATCAATTAAAGAACTAGTCGCAATAAGAGTAGAATTAAGACAAAGACTAACTTTATTTTTCCAAATAAAAAAGAAAAATTACATTTGTCCAAAATAGAAATATAAACCAAATTTCGTTTGAATTACTATACTACATAAGTCTCTCTTAATTCAATAAAATCACCTGTATTAAAAGATAATCTAAAGGTCCCAATTGTTTCAACTGGAACTGTTTTTCCATAACCCACATAAATAAATCTTTAAGCATAACTTAGCGGTTGTCTCCACAGGCTACTTTGCATAGGCATACTTACATGATTTGTAGCACCGAAATCTACCCACCGAGTTTCTACATGATACCTTGGTACCATGCGAGGTGTTCATGCTTCTCGCGGGGCTGTTTAGGGTTATTTTACGTTTTCACCCTTCAGCGGCATATTTTCAAGCCTAATTCTACCTACTTCTATGTTTTGATCATCTTCTCAAATTGTGTGTCCCTTACTACGTGGTTAGCTGCTACGTGTACGTTGGTCTCGTATGAGTCATTCGCGCCTCTCTTTGGTCCGATTAGGGGTTTGTTTGAATTTTCAACCTTTAGTGGTATATTTTCAGGCCTAAGTCTTCCTACTTGTATGTTTTGGTCATCTTTTCTAATTGGGAGTCCCGTGACTCCATGGTTAGCTGTTAGATGTTATGTTTGTCCTGTGTGAGCTATTTGTGCAACTTTTACGGCGTTTGGGTGTTGTTTTTCATTTTTACAATTCAGTGATATTTTTTCAACCCTCAGTCTACATACTTTCAAATTTTGGTCATTTTTTGTAACCGAGAGTCGTGTGACTATGCGATCAGTTTCTGTATGTATGTTGGTCCCGTGCAAGTTATTTATGCCACCGGGGTGCTGTTTAGGGGTTGTTTTGCATTTTTCCCATTCAACATCATATTTATAATCCTAAGTCTACTTACTTGCATGTTTTGGTCATATTCTCGAATCTGGAGTCCCGTGATTAGCTGGCTAGTTGTCATGTGTTGCGTTGGTTCTCAGCGACATGTTTTTGCCTCTCGTGAGGCCGTTAGGGGGTATTTTCCATTGTTTTCCTTCAATGGTATATTTTCAATCCTAACTCTTCCTACTTTCAAGTTTAGATCATTTTCTCGAATTGAGAGTCCGGTGACTAAGTCGTCAGTTTTTACGTTACATTTGTCCCGTGTGACGTGTTCATGCCTCTCATGGGGCTATTTGAGGGTCATTTTGCATTTTCGCCCTTTAATGGAATATTTTCAAGCCTAAGTCTACCCACTTGCAAGTTATGGCCATCTATCGAACCGAGAATCTCGTGATTACATGATAAGTTGCTACAAGTTACAATTGTCCCATTCAAGGTGTTTGTGCCTCCCGCGAGGCCATTTTGGATCTTTTTTGTATTTTTCCCCACAATAATATATTTTGAAACCTAAGTATACCTACTGAAAAATTTATGTCTTGTTCTCGAACCGCGAGTCCCGGGACTATGCGGTCAGTTATTAAATATTAAGTTGGTCCCATGCAAGGTATTCATGCCTCTCACGGGACCGTTTGGAGTTTATTTTGCATTTTCTCGCTTCAACGATATGTTTTCAAGCCTAAGTCTACCTACATGAAAAGTTTTCTTCATGTTCTCAAATTGATAATCTCATAACTATGCGAATAGTTTCTAAATGTTACGTTGATCCCGTGCGAGGTGTTCGTGCCTCTCGTGGGGTCATTTGGGAGATATTTTACACCTTTTTCCTTCAATGAAATGTTCCCAAGACTAAGTCTACCAAAATGTATTTTTTGGTCATGTTCTCGATTGGGAGTCATGTGATTACGTGGTTAGCTGCTTTGTGTTATGTTGGTCCCGTGCGATGTGTTTTTCTCTTTCCTAGGGCAGTTTGGGGGCCATTTTACATTTCCCCCCTCAATGACATATTTTAAGCCTAATCTATCTACATGCAATTTTTGATCATGTACTCGAATCGGGAGTCCTGTGATTAGGCCATCGATTGTTACATTTTACGTTGGTCTAGTGCGATGTGTTCGTGCCTTTTATGGGGCCATTTTATATTTTCCCCCTCAACGGTATGTTTTCAATTCTAAGACTACCTACTTTTATGTTTTTGGTGATATTCTCAAATTGGGATACTCGTTACTACGTGTAACATTCGTTTCGTGCGAGGTATTCATGCCACTTGTAGGACCGCTTAAGAGCTATTTTGTGTTTTCACCGTTCAACGCCATATTTTTAAGCCTTAGTCTTCCTACTCACATGTTTTGGTCATGTTCTCGAACCGAGAGTCCCATGACTAGATGGTCAATTTCTACAATTTATGTTCGTTCCATTCGAGGTGTTCGTGCTTCTCGCAGGGCAGTTTGGGGGTTGGTTTACATTTTTACCCTTTAACGGTATGTTTTTAAGCCTAATTCTTTCTACTTGCAAGTTTTGTTCATTTTCTCAAAACAAATGTCCCATGACTAAGGGGTTAGTTTCTACGTGTATGTTGGTCCCGTGCGAGTTGTTCTTGCATCTTGCAAGCAGGGATGTTTAGCGATCATTTTTCATTTTTTCCCTTTAACGGCATATTTTCAACCCTATGTCTACATACTTACAAGTTTTGGTCATGCTCTCGAACTAAGAGTCTCGTGACTATGCGATTAGATACTATGTGTTACGTTCGTCTCGTACGATGTGTTTTTACGTCTCGTGGCGCTATTTGGGGGTTGTTTTCCATTGTTACCCTTCAACGACATGTTTTCAAGCCTATGTATACTTACTTGTAAGTTTTGGTCACTTCCTCGAACCCAGGATTCTAGTGACTATGCGATCAATTGCCATGTATTATGTTGGTCCGCTGCGAGTTGCCAGTGCCTCTCGCGGAGCTGTTTGGGATGTTTTTCATTTTTCCCTTTTAAAGTCATGTTTTTTAGCCTAAGTTTACTTGCTTGCATGTTTTGGTCATGTTCTCAAATCGGGAGTCCCATGACTATGCAATCAGTTTCCATGTGTTACATTTATCCCATCTGAGGTGTTCGAGGCCTCTCGCGGGGCCATTTGGGAGATGTTTTACATTTTCACCCTTCAACGGTATATTTTTAATCATATGTCTACCTACTTGCAAGTTTTGTTGATTTTCTCAAACCGGGAGTCTCGTGACTACGCGATCAATTGCTATGTGTCACGTTGGTCCCTTGGGAGGTGTTCATGCCTCGCATAGGGCAATTTGAGGACTATTTTGCATTTTTTCTCTTCAACAGTATTTTTTCAAGCCCAAGTATACCGACTTGGAAGGTTTTGTCAGTTTTTCGAATCGAGAGTCCCGTGACTAAGAAGTTAGTTGCTACCCGTGTGAGGTGTTTGTGCCTCTCGCGAGAATATTTGGTTGTTGTTTTTCATTTTCACACTTCAATAGCATGTTTTCAAGCCTAAGTCTACTTACTTGTAAATTTTGGTCATTTTCTCAAACCCATGATTCTTGTCACGACGCGGTCAAATGCTAGGTGTTACATTGGTCCCATGCATGGCGTTCATGACTTTTTTAAATTTTCACCCTTCAATGGTGTATTGTTAAGCCTAAGTATAGTTACTTTCAAGATTTGTTTATTTTCTTGAACCAGAAGTCTCTTGACTACGCGATCAGTTGTTATCTATTACATTGGTCTCATGTGAGCTGCTCGTGCCTCTCACGTGGTCTTTTTGGATTTTTTGCATTTTCACCTTTAAATAGTATGTTATCAAGCGTACATATAACTACTTGTAAGTTTTGTTCATTTTCTCGAAACGAGAGTTTCATGACTATGCGATCTGGTGCTATGTGTTACATTCGTCCCGTCGAGTTGTTTGTGCCTCCAGTAGGGCCATTTTGGGACTATTTTGCATTTTGTCCCTTCAATAGTATATTTTCAAGCTTAAGTCAACCTACTTGAAAGTTTTGGTCATTTTTTCCAACTAATAGTCCCGTGACTATGCGATCAGTTGCTATATGTTATGTTGGTCTTGTGCAAGTGTTCATGCCTCTCACATAACCATTTTTGGACTTTTTTCATTTACGCCCTTCAATGGAATGTTTCCAAGCCTAAGTATACCTACTTGTAAGTTTGGGTTCTGTTCTTAAATCTGAAGTTTCGTGACTATGCAGTCGGTTTTTATTCATTACGTTGGTCTCGTGCGAGGTATTTGTGCCTTTCGTGGGATTGTTTGGGAGCTATTTTACATTTTCTCCATTCAACTTCATGCTTTCAAGCCTAAGTCTACCTATTTGCAAGTTTTGGTCAAGTTCTCGAATCAAGAATCCAGTGACTACGGGTCAGTTACTACATGTTGTGCTTGTCCCGTGCAAGGTGTTCGTGCCTCTTATGGGCCGTTTGGGTGCTAGTTTGCACTTTTTCCCTACAATGAAATGTTTTTTTCCTAAGTCTACCTACTTTCAAGTTTTGGTCATTTTCTCAAACCGACAATCCTTTCACTACGTAGTCAGTTAATGTGTGTTACCTGTGTCTCCTAAGAAGTGTTCATGCCTCTTGCGGGGTCATTTGCTCGCAATTTTTTATTTCTCCTTTCAAGGACATGTTTTCTAACTATAAAGGGTGTCCCCACCAAAGGGTTGTTAACTTAGTCAAGAAGATTGATTGGTTCACGAAGAAAGGGAAGGAATGTTGCCCTATGGACCCACCTCGAAGTGCCTTCACAGAATTGGCTCGAAGGACGCCACACAGCGTGAGCAAGAGGCAAACAACTCTGCACTACCTGATAGGACAAAAATGGCAAGGATGGAGTCGAGCATGCCTGGCATTGGTGTTACCAAAATGACGCCCACGCAAGCGGGAATAGACCCGATGCAAATAAAGGGAATGATGGGTTTATTCGTGAAGTTCATTAAAACTTCGACAGCCCAAGCGATGTTGGGAGCTGCCATAGGAATGAGCTCTTTCACCACTCCACCTGTAGCTAAACTGGCTCTCACAGTCACAGGAGGCATGGCTACAGGTGCTCTGATAACACCTTCCCCACCACTTCACCGCCCTTAGTTAGTGTGTCCCTTACTATAGTTCCACCAATGATAACGGGGCCAATGCTGCAAGGTGGGTGGGCAGCTTCAGCGGCCCTAGCCGTGATGGCTAGCCAAGAAGTAGGCATACCAGCTTCAATGATCCCGAAGGTAACAACATTGTCACTATCTAGCCTTCCATCGGTCATCTTGGAAGAAATCAAGATAGAGGTGCTAAAATTTATAGTTGTATCTAAAGGAGATAGTTCTTTGGTGTACGATGACTTTCGTACCCCCTATCCATAGCATACAATAATGAACCCTACCCAGCAAGGTATATTCCACCAATTTTTGAGAAGTACATGGGGAAGTGTGTTAGACCCAAGGAGCTTGTGAAGTGGTTTATCAAAAATCTTGGGTCCCATTGCAATGAAAAAAAGATAAGGCTGAGGGTGTTTTCAAATTCCATGACAGAGAAAGCCCATACGTGGTATTCCCACTTGGCCCCAGGTAGTGTAATATCTTGGGAAGAATTGAACATTTTGTTCGTGAAAAAGTTCTTTTTTCTTGAGGATAAGTTTACACTCACTTAGCTAGCACGTGATAAACAAAATTTGGGAGAGGATGTTGTGGCTTAATCAGGAGGTTTCGTGAACGCTCCTTGGATGTGAGAGAGAAGACGCAAGAAGACAAGGTTTTACAAGTGTGTGCAGAGGGCTTACTGCCCAAGTATATATGTCACCTGATTAACAAAATGTGAGAGGGCACGTAATGTAACATTTTTAAAAGCGGTGGGGAATATCGCTTTAGTTATGAAACATGTAGTAAACCCTCCTACCTTATCGAGTCTGCTAATCAGTCCAATGGTCACCTCGGGGAGGGGAATACCTTTTAAGGTCAACTATGTAGATTATGGAGCCAAAGAGGAGAACGGTGGCAGCCGAGGAGGTAGAAAAGGAAGAAACAATAAGAGAAGGTTTGAGGACAAAGAGGATCTTCTGAGCTACCTTGAACGGTAGAACAAGCTTGAAACCTTTATGACCTCATGACCATAACAAATTATGTAGGTCGGTTAATGTCAACACCGCACAACTCTCACAGGAGGACGGGGAGAAGCCGCATTATTGCACAGTCCATAATAGGGTAAACCACCAGACCAAGGTGTGTTTTTCACTAAGAAGGTTGATCGACCGTCACGTGTAGAATGGGGACATCATGTTTCCATAAACTAATGTAAACTATAACCCTCTACTAGCTCATAGAGTCCATATGGATAACGCGTTTAATGAGGAGGCTGAGCGATTAATGATGGGATAGTGGCTCAAGAGGAGTGACTTCGAAGAGTCTTTAGAATAGTTCACCTTCGAATTATCTCATCTCCATTTGGGTGGTGGGATTGAAGGGTCGGAGGACCAAGATGAAGTAACATACGATCCCATTAAGGGAATTAATAGGTATTTGGGAGCCATCACTCTGGAGGAAGTGAACGCAGTAATAGCGTATAATGAGGCTGCATATAGATATGTGGATGAAGTTTATGAGTTGGAAGATGACTAGACATACCCATGGATTGAATTTACAACTTTGCTCACTCACCAAAGTTCAATTATTTCTTCGATTTAGTCGTCCCTACTGAAGACTCTAAGATGGAAGTCATAAGAGCTATCTTATAGATCGCAAAGAAGATCATGGGGACAAACTTAAAGTGGAAGGGACCTATGACTAAGCTAGTGAAAAAGTATCTCTCAAAATTCACATTCTCAAAGGATGATAGACTTATCAGGTATCCCCACAATAGACCCTTGTATGGTACTGCGTTAGTAAATGATTGTGTTTTCTCATGAATCTTATTGCATGGAGGGGCGTCCATCAATATAATGCTCCTTGGATCCTTTTACGCAACCGGGATGTCAGAAATAAGGATAGAGCCCCATTTATTAAAAATATCAGGGTATGATAATCAGTCTTCCTAGTCGATGGGATATGTTAACGTGGGCATCACGATGGGGAATATAACTTCCCACATTAAATTCCACATCATGAACAACGAGATGTCATTCCAACTGTTGGCGGGTACGGTATGGATTCATAACCATGGGTTGGTACACTCCACTAATCATTAATGTGCTAAGGCAAACATAAAGGGAAAGGATATGGTGATTTGAGCTACTAAGAAACCTTTTGCAAAGGAGGAAGACCACATAGTGGATGTAAAATTCTATACTGATATGGCCGAAGAAGATACCATGGTAACAAGATATACTGGGGGGATATGGATCCCGTCAACTTGAGAGAGGGTACGAGCACCTGCACAAATGATTGTAACTTATAAAGAAGAGAACGCACTGGGAGCAATGAGGACCCATAGTCTATCAAGATAGCTCCGTGATTGAATGACCCCGCGTATCGACGCTATTGAGCACCAAGTCCAAGCGCAAATTGTTCTCAACAGACGAATGGTGAGAGAGGTGGATGAGAATCATAAGAAGAGGCATTTTCATAAGCAAATGGCTCGGTAATGCAAACATATGGTTTTGCCTAACTGTATAATTATCTACAAGCTATGATGGTGTGAGCGGGCAGCCGAAAGTCTAGACGATGAAGCTGACCTGGTCTATGAATACTTCATAGTGGATAACCAAGGGTAATGCTTGGTAATTGATAACTCTAAAGTACAAAAGTTTGTGGAGGAACTAGAAGAAGAACTCGAATGCATGAGGAATATCCATCGACCACAGATCCAAGAGTTAGAAAAAATTGACTTGGCGAGAGAGGGCTAAGACCCAAATCCTATTTTTATCTCGAAGGACTTGGAAGGAACTCCTTAAAGGGAACTGATGAAATTGCTATTAAAGTTCAAATACGTCTTTGCATGGAAGTATATCAAGATGCCTGGAGTAGACCAGGAGGTGAGTTGCCATACGTTGAACATTTTTCCCTCACTCATTCCAGTGAAATAGGCCACTGGAACGTACAAGGCAGAGTTACATCTAAAGATTAAGGAAGAGGTTCAGAGGTTGCTCACAGTCGGTTTCATAGTCCTGATCCAACATATGATCTGGATCTCTAGCTTTGTACCTATAGGAAAGAAGGACAGGAGCCAAATCAAAATATGCGTATACTTTAGAGACCTAAATCGGGCATGCCCGAAGGATGAATTCCCGTTGCCTTCAATTGATAACATGATCGATGCAATAGCATGACATGAGATGTAAAGTTTCATAGATGGCTATGTGGCATAAAATCAGATAAAAATGGATCCGACCGACGTAGAGAAAATCATTTTTTGAACACCTTTAGGTAATTTCATGTACACAGTCATGCCTTTTGTATTGAAGAACGTAGGGGCTACTTACCAGAGGACAATGATGGTCATCTTACACAAACTTTTTCACGAGACCATGGAGTTTTATGTTGATGATTTGTTAATTAACTCTAATAATGAGGGCTCCAACCTGGACAATTTGAGGAGGGTGTTCACTTGCTACAGGAAGTACAAGCTAAAGATTAATCCTCTAAAATTTGTGTTCGGGGTAACAAGTGGGAAATTCTTGGGGTTTGTGGTAAATCTCCAGGGGGTATAAGTGGACTTGAACAAGCGACGAGCCATCCTTGATATGATAAGACCAAAATCAGGGAAAGAGTTAAAGAGTTTTCTTGGCATGGTCTCCTACTTGAGGCAGTTTGTCCCGGGGTTAGCCGAGGTGACACACCCCTTGATGGAGCTGCTGAGAAAGGGCGTGAAGTTTGCGTGGGAAATAATGCACCAAGACTCCATAGACAAGCTAAAATATTTTCCTTCCTTTTAAAAAATAACAGCTTTCCCCATCTTCTTTTCAAAAAAATAAATTCGAATTTGTCTCCTTCTCAGATTGGTCGTATACCCGACCCTAGGCCTGGCTCCTTATTGGATTTGATCTTTTATCAAATCGCCTTGAGCTCCGTCAGTTCCCTCGCTACTTCTTTCGAGTTCGGAATTCATCTCCATCCACTTTCCATGGAGAACACAGACCAAGCACCAAATGTGCAGCAAAAATGGATGACGGTTCTATCTCAATTCACTGCTAAGATTGACAACCTTGAAACCTAGGTTTATAAGATGCAATTAAATTGAGTCACTATTTTCGAAGACCTCCTCGCGCTATGGGTCCGCCCACACCCAAGCCAATTTGGGTTCCCGAGGTATATTGACATGCTTCACGAGCTCCTCCTACTAATGGGCCATGTCTAGCCCAGCTCCCTATGAAGAATCTTGCCTACCCAGGGCTAACTTACCCATGACCATTGATTCGAAAGAGGAAGAGTTGAACAAGGTCAAGGAAGACCTCTAGATGTTGACCAAGTCAGAATCTCTTGAAATTACATGGACTACACTTACATGTCTCCCTATCCTAAAGCAAGGCTTCCGAAAAAATTCAAGATGCCTAATTTCGAGAAGTTCAGGGGTAGTGGACCCCCAATTGTACATCTCTAAAGTTATCACGGATCCATGACTCTCCTAGGTGCCTTTGAGGAAATAATGACCCAAATGTTCCAACAGACTTTGAAAGACAACGCTATTTGCTAGTTTTTATCTCTCGAGGAGTCCAGAATGCGTAGTTGGGAGTATGTTTCCCACGAATTCATGTCACATTATAAGTACAATGAAGAGCAGAAGGTTACCTACCCTGATTTAGAGACGCTCAAATAGAACCCCAGGGAATCGGTCAGTAACTTCAAATCAAGGTGGAGAGAGAAAGGAGTCACCATGACCAATCGACCTTCCTAAGAGGAGCACGTAAGCATTATGAAGAGGAACTTCTTACCCCATTTTCGAGCGATGATGGGAGAATAGTCTTACTCTCATTTATGAGCTCTTCGATAAGAAAGATTAGAAATCGAAGAAGGTCTTGCTAATACAGGAGTTGAATCAAAGAAAGTTTTAGGACAGTTCACTCCCACAAAGTATGAAAAGCCTACTACTGCCGTAGTTTCAACCATCAATAACATCTCTTAGCCTGCCACTTCATGGGTACCAAAAAGTCACCCTAACCCAGTTTGAAAGGAATACACCAACCTTTATGCCCCCCTCTCTAAAGTTTATCAGTCACTTTTAAGATAGAATCTTATCAAGCCATTGGACCCTCATCCATTACCAAACCCACTTCCTAAAAATATCAAACCAGATTCCCATTGCGACTTTCTCCAAACTTTCGTCCATACCACCGACCAATGTTTCCAGCTTTAAAATATAATTCAAGGTTTGATTCATCGAGGTACCATCTCCCCACCAACAAATCCCAAACTAAACACTACCCACAATCCACTCCCAAATCACCCAAATGCCAGCTTCCTAGAAAAAGACCCAGAATATGACCCATCTACCCATATCGTACCAGGTAAATCACCCAACATACCCATATACTCTCTTAAAACTCTCGAAACTTGCCCATATTTTCTACTACACCCTGCCAACTTCGTCAATCAGGCGCTATCGCTCGTTACTAGAGCATGCATCGCTTCCCGTACATGTTCTCGATGAAAATATATGGAATTATAAAAAATGTTGAATTAACTCCTAATATTTGGGCTGGAATTTCACTCCCAGATGACTATTGACTGCCAAAGATTTAGTGCATTAGTCTTCAAAGCCAAAAAATGGGCTTGAGAGTTAGATAATTAGGTTGTACCTATTAATTAAGTCAATCTAGATAATGTTATCTAAATCATGGTAGATTTATTTCGATCGACTGGTGATATTTGTAGTATGTTCGAGCTACTTGAAACCTTGAATCTACAAGGAAACCTGGTCCCTTCACATATACATCTCCCCGTCGAATGGGAGGAGCAATATGAGGAGGCCAATGAGGTTGTGGAGTATATTGATTTTTCATGGAAAAATGATGTCGTTGCCACCGAATGGGAGGATGAATTTGATGATTCAGATGAAGAACAAATCCCAAAAAATTCTACCCCAATAGTCAACATATGTGGAATGATATTATTTGAGGAGCTACTAGGAAAAATCAACAAGGTGGCTGAACAACCCGAGATCAATGAGGAATGAGGTTCTCTTTTTTCCCCTCTTTTGTGAACTATATGACTAGGTCAGGAAGGCAGTACAAAGTCCAAACCTGCCACCATCAGCAAGTGATAAAGCAAAAGGTGTTGAGAACCTCCCTATGCTAGAAATGTCCCTCGATAAGAGGAAAATCCTTGATCAGTTGAAGAAAACCCAAGCTAACATCACTCTTTGGGACCCCTTATGTCTACTTAGATACACCATAATTCCTTGATCAAACTAGTTATTGGGGCCACTGTCCCACCTTCCACCATGCTAAAAGAGATAGTAAATCTAGTCGAATCCCTAACGTCTATTAGAGTGCTCTCCTTCTCCGAATATGAAATCCCTAAGATTGGGCCAAACCATAATTATGCACTGAATATCTCTATCAAAGTCATAAGAAATACTATCCCACTCTGTTATCTATAATGGATCAACTCTTAATGCCTTCCCATTAAGCACCCTTAATTTTTTGGGACTAAAAGTGAGAGACCATGCTCCAATCCCTACCGTTGTGCATGCTTAGGATAATACCCATCAAGAATTGATGGGATCCAACATTTTTTAAATAATGTTGGATTCCATGGAGAACACAGACCAAGCACCAAATGTGCAGCAAGAATGGATGACGGTTCTATCTCAATTCACTGCTAAGATTGACAACCTTGAAACCTAGGTTTATGAGATGCAATTAAATTGAGTCACTATTTTCGAAGACCTCCTCGCGTTATGGGTCCGCCCGCACCCAAGCCAATTTGGGTTCCCGAGGTATATTGGCATGCTTCACGAGCTCCTCCTACTAATGGGCCATGTCTAGCCCAGCTCCCTATGAAGAATCTTGCCTACCCAGGGATAACTTACCCATGACCATTGATTCGAAAGAGGAAGAGTTGAACAAGGTCAAGGAAGACCTCTAGATGTTGACCAAGTCAGAATCTCTTGAAATTACATGGACTACACTTACATGTCTCCCTATCCTAAAGCAAGGCTTTCGAAAAAATTCAAGATGCCTAATTTCGAGAAGTTCAGGGGTAGTGGACCCCCAATTGTTCATCTCTAAAGTTATCACGGATCCATGACTCTCCTAGGTGCCTTTGAGGAAATAATGACCCAAATGTTCCAACAGACTTTGAAAGACAACGCTATTTGCTAGTTTTTATCTCTCGAGGAGTCCAGAATGCGTAGTTGGGAGTATGTTTCCCACGAATTCATTTCACATTATAAGTACAATGAAGAGCTGAAGGTTACCTACCGTGATTTAGAGACGCTCAAATAGAACCCTGGGGAATCGGTCAGTAACTTCAAATCAAGGTGGAGAGAGAAAGGAGTCACCATGACCAATCGACCTTCCTAAGAGGAGCACGTAAGCATTGTGAAGAGGAACTTCTTACCCCATTTTCGAGCGATGATGGGAGGATAGTCTTACTCTCATTTATGAGCTCTTCGATAAGAAAGATTAGAAATCGAAGAAGGTCTTGCTAATACAGGAGTTGAATCAAAGAAAGTTTTAGGACAGTTCACTCCCACAAAGTATGAAAAGCCTACTACTGCCGTAGTTTCAACCATCAATAACATCTCTTAGCCTGCCACTTCATGGGTACCAAAAAGTCACCCTAACCTAGTTTGAAAGGAATACACCAACCTTTATGCTCCCCTCTCTAAAGTTTATCAGTCACTTTTAAGATAGAATCTTATCAAGCCATTGGACCCTCATCCATTACCAAACCCACTTCCTAAAAATATCAAACCAGATTCCCATTGCGACTTTCTCCAAACTTTCGTCCATACCACCGACCAATGTTTCCAGCTTTAAAATATAATTCAAGGTTTGATTCATCGAGGTACCATCTCCCCACCAACAAATCACAAACTAAACACTACCCACAATCCACTCCCAAATCACCCAAATGCCAGCTTCCTAGAAAAAGACCCAGAATATGACCCATCTACCCATATCGTACCAGGTAAATCACCCAACATACCCATATACTCTCTTAAAACTCTCGAAACTTGCCCATATTTTCTACTACACCCTGCCAACTTCGTCAATCAGGCCCTATCGCTCGTTACTAGAGCATGCATCGCTTCCCGTACATGTTCTCGATGAAAAGATATGGAATTATAAAAAATGTTGAATTAACTCCTAATATTTGGGCTGGAATTTCACTCCCAGATGACTATTGACTGCCAAAGATTTAGTGCATTAGTCTTCAAAGCCAAAAAATGGGCTTGAGAGTTAGATAATTAGGTTGTACCTATTAATTAAGTCAATCTAGATAATGTTATCTAAATCATGGTAGATTTATTTCGATCGACTGGTGATATTTGTAGTATGTTCGAGCTACTTGAAACCTTGAATCTACAAGGAAACCTGGTCCCTTCACATATACATCTCCCCGTCGAATGGGAGGAGCAATATGAGGAGGCCAATGAGGTTGTGGAGTATATTGATTTTTCATGGAAAAATGATGTCGTTGCCACCGAATGGGAGGATGAATTTGATGATTCAGATGAAGAACAAATCCCAGAAAATTCTACACCAATTGTCAACATATGTGGAATGATATTATTTGAGGAGCTACTAGGAAAAATCAACAAGGTGGCTGAACAACCCGAGATCAATGAGGAATGAGGTTCTCTTTTTTCCCCTCTTTTGTGAACTATATGACTAGGTCAGGAAGGCAGTACAAAGTGCAAACCTGCCACCATCAGCAAGTGATAAAGCAAAAGGTGTTGAGAACCTCCCTATGCTAGAAATGTCCCTCGATAAGAGGAAAATCCTTGATCAGTTGAAGAAAACCCAAGCTAACATCACTCTTTGGGACCCCTTATGTCTACTTAGATACACCATAATTCCTTGATCAAACTAGTTATTGGGGCCACTGTCCCTCCTTCCACCATGCTAAAAGAGATAGTAAATCTAGTCGAATCCCTAACGTCTATTAGAGTGCTCTCCTTCTCCGAATATGAAATCCCTAAGATTGGGCCAAACCATAATTATGCACTGAATATCTCTATCAAAGTCATAAGAAATACTATCCCACTCTGTTATCTATAATGGATCAACTCTTAATGCCTTCCCATTAAGCACCCTTAATTTTTTGGGACTAAAAGTGAGAGACCATGCTCCAATCCCTACCGTTGTGCATGCTTATGATAATACCCGTCAAGAAGTGATGGGATCCATAAGCCTTACAATAGGACTGAACCTATAAATTATGTTATTGAGTTCTAAGTCATCTACATCCCAACTACTTTCAATTTATTTCTTAGACAACCGTATCTCCATAGCATCAAGGGTGTGTCTTCATCCCTTCATCAGAAATTGAAGTTCTTCGCCAATGGATACATCATCACCATCTTGGGAAACGACGACAATGTCGAGAATGCAAGCACCGATAATCCAATACTTGAGATACAACACGGGGAAAATGATATGCCTTTGTCAGGTTTTTATGTTGAACCACTTCTACTCCCAGTAGGGGCTAATTTCATGATAGGGTTTGTCCAGAACATAACCCCCATGGAAATGTTAATGTGATTCAGATGTTCAAAAACATACATTTCATACCCGAACTAGGTCTGGGACGAAGACAACAGGGGATACTTGAACCCATGGTGATAAAGAAAGATTTTTCTTCTTACGATTTGAGTTATCAAGCATCAGTAGAAGAACTTAGAATTATCCACTAGCCACGAATGAAGAGAAGGTTCGAAAATCACCAAGAATGTCTCAAGGGATTCCTTGGATGGAAGATTCATCAGAGCGGGTAAAGATTTTCCCTTTTGTGGCTTTCTTGAACTGTGGTATGATCATATGGAGAAAAAGATGATACCAGGAATGTAGATCTTTTTCCATGATAGCTACTTATGGGCTTAAAGTTCCTAGCACCAGATGCAATAACTCATTAAGAACATCATATCCGATACCAGAGATTTCGAGGGAAGTAACTCTGAGGATTCTTTCAAATTGCAGACATTGGGATAACACTCTGCATGATACACTCAAGCACTACATCATTGAATCCATCATGTATGATCAAAGAAGCTAATGCATTTATCCTCAACTGGCATGCTGCACCTGTTCCACATGCTCAAATTTAACACAACCTAGATGTTTATCCCATTTCTTGTTCTCCTTATTCTGATGTAATTGAGACATCCTTTGATGAGGTTCTCAATGCTTTTTTTCTTAGCAATAAAATAAATGAAGATTTTGAGTATCTTACTATGCCATACATTAATTGTCTTGATTCTAATAAAACTCTTGATGATGATGATTTTGTGAATGGACAATTCTTAACTATTCTCAGTAAGGTTAATAACAAACAACATGACCGCATTCAAGTTAATGAAGATGAAAATGTTATTATTAATCTCGGTTCTGGTAGCCCAATGCGCGAGATTAGGATGGGGGCCACCCTTAATGAGAATGAGTGCGCGCAACTCAAAGAACTATTAAAGGAATTCATGGATGTCTTTGCACAGTCCTACAATGATATGCCTAGAATTGACCCTGAGATAGCACCGTATGGGATTCCAACTCTCCCGGGATACAAACTGATCAAATAAAAACTGCAAAATTTCCACACCGAATGGTCACTCAAAGTTAAAGAAGAAGTAGTCAAGCAAATCGAATATCCTAATTGTCTAGCTAATACCATACCCGTGCCAAAATCAGGAGGGAAGGTTCGCATGTGCATTGACTACCGAGACTTGAACAAGGCCTCTCCAAATGATGATTACCCACTACCCAATATCGATATGATTATGGACAACACAACCAGTCATGCTCTTAAGTCATTCGTTGATGGGTGTGCTGGATATAACCAGATCAAGAAGAACCCATATCATTAAGCGAAAACCGCATTCATCACCCCTTGGGGAACCTTTTACTACACCGTTAATCCATTTGGTCTAAAAAATCACCGGGGCTACCTACCAAAGGGCTGCCACAACCATCTTGCATGATCTGATGCACAAAAAAGCTGAGGTCTAGGTTGATGATATGAACCCATTCAACTTCATCATCAGAGTGACCCCATTTTACATTACAAAATCGCATTTCTTGCCTTGAAAAGGACATTGTTGAGGGATTATAGAACCTAAAAGTCCTTGACCATTCAATGTACCCAACAAAATAACATTTAATAGTTCTTGAGTCCATTTTCTTCTCAGTTGGCCTATAAGGCCTTACCTCAGCTAGACATGACCAAATATGTAAATGCTTAATGATAGGATTTCGGCCAAACCATAGTTCATAAGGGGATTTATCTACCCCTTTAGTAGGTACATTGCTTAGAATATATGACGTGGTCTTAAGTGCCTCTCCCCAAAGTCAATCTAGAAAAGAGGAATGATTAAGCATACATCTTACCATGTCCTTAAGTGTTTTGTTTTGTCTCTCAGTAACACCATTCATGATAGGCCACCATAACATTGTGTTGTAATACCCCGTATTTTATGACTTTTAAAATTTAAGGATTTATTAAATTTTATTTGAGATATTAATTTAATATTAATCCTGAAATTATTTTAATATATGCTAGCATTGCATGAGTTAGTAATTATTGGGAATTTGTTGAATATTACTAGATGAGTAAAATAATATATAAGATTGATTTTATTAAAATTGTCACGAGTGACCAAAATGGCAATTATGGAAATTTAAGTCAGGACGCGCTTGTGTCGTGTCATGACTAAATTATTATTATAAAACTGAATTTATTATAAGTTGTCCGTATGGTCGTTTTGAGCACGCCAAAAAGTTCGGAAGGGTCAAGATAGTCAGAAAAGTGCACCCGGGGGTTTAGTTTGGGTCTCGGGGCATTTTTAGGCCTACTTGACATCCCGGGAGGGTATTTTAAACATTTTGTATTTTTGGGTAATTAAACCCACGAATTTTCTTACTATATATTAGCCATTTGGAGTTGTCTCTTAGGGTTAACAAACACAAAAACTAAGCTCAACCATTAGAGAAGAAGGTGAAGAGTTTCCAAACATTCCAAGGCCTAGAACTCACCCGATTGCACCGCCACCACCACCAAAATGTAGATCACACGAGGAGGAACGTAACCATATATTTTTCATCAAAAAATCTGACCCTTGAATCCGAGGCAAGTATCTATCTGGATGATTTCTAGTTGGTATTCCTTCCATGTTAGTCTAGGAATGAAAATCATATGTTTTAATTGAAGAATTATATGTTTTGGAAAAGAATTTATATGTGTTGTAGGGAGAATCCATATAGTCTGAAATAGTGATCATATGTAGAGGATTACCCACGAATTTATTAGGATATTTGGGAAGAAAATTTGGATTAAAATAGAGGTTTGGGATTATTCATGCAAAATTTGGTTTTATAAATAAATCTGAGATTAAACCCCTTTTTGATTGATTCGTTGAGGATTTATTGATGTTGTTATGTTATAACTTATTTATGTACATTGATTATACATTTGGATAACTTTGAATGGAGTTTTGGATGAAATTATAGAGGTTTGGAGGGGTCATAATGGTTGAACCCGTAGGTTGAAAATTGCAGAAAAGTGGGCAAGAACCGCTTGATCGATTGACGATTGATCGATCAGCCCCATTCCTCGATCGATCGATCCCTCGTGGAAAACTTCATGTTTTTCCCTTTTTTTAATCCAGATAAATTTTGTAGGACCACTTGAATATCCTTTAAGTAGTATAATGGGACATGAAGAGGATCAGTAGGGTCTAAGTAGACTCCGTTGAGTGAGATTAATATGAGATGAAATTATGGGTTAACGGGGGTTTCGTCACACATTATAAATTGTTCATGCATTCACTAAAGAATTGAGACTTGTGAAAGATTTAGACCAGAAGGTTAGAGAGGGCGTGACTACTGAAATTATATTTAGTAAGAGAGAATACTTCGAGAGATGAGAAGTAAGTATGAAATGAATTACAAATGAGAATAAAAGAGACAAATCCGTTATGAGAGATAATTGAGTAATTTGTTCTAAGAACGAATAATTATAATTATGGGTCGTGGGCTCACCTAATTTAGAAGATGTGAATATATATATATATTATCCTGTGACTGTGTACATATATTATGTATTATGTTTGTGAATAATCATGCCCACTCTACTTGCTATCACGGAGGTTGCCGCACCGGGACAGTCTTATCTCGATGGGACCTTTATAGGGGATATTGACTTGTACCCTAGAACCTAGGATTCCTTGGTACAGGCTATCTGAGAATGGTAGTCATACGGTCCTAAAAGACGTGAGAGGTATGTGCTGACCTCTTAGTGACTTGGAACTATGCTTCGCCTCCATTTTATGTGTATTGTGTTAATACAGTTCGAGAGTGATTCCGAACTAGTATTTCCCTTAGTACGAGTGATACGGGGACTTGATAGCAGAGTATGTCAGCACCATAGTTTTATGTGGGGTGCCGATATATATATATATATATATATATATATATATATATATATATATATTATATGATTATATATGGAAATTTTCTACTATGTGTATAAGTAGTGAAGCAATGAATAAATGCTTCAGCTTTATAACAAGTGTTCATGAATTTTGTAACCGTACTAAGTGGTTCTAAGTAACATAAGAATATGTAAGAGAATGATTTTCTAAAACTAAATATTATGGCCTTAGTATTTCTCAGGATATAACTTTATGGGAGGATAAGTTAGATAGACTTATGTGATCAGTAGTACGGTAGGCGTGCACACTAGATGAGTGGTGAGAATTCTTAAGAGAGTGTCGCGACTAATATGGTGGTTATATTAGCCAGTAAGAACTTTAAATACTTGCTAAACTATTTTTAAAACTACTTTACACTCGGGCTCTGACCCGTTTTCTAACATTTCTTTCGCTGTTGTATATACATGTATGTATTACAGGTGCCCAGCCACAGGGGCGTCTTGCATAGGTTCTTTGAATTGGAAGTGTTGTAGATTATGTGGAAGATGTAGTCCTTTGCTTTAGACTGCCTCTTCATTGATTCAGTTCTTACTTTAGTTCTTCATAGTTAGGTCATGTGTCGCCCGATTTTCCTATTCCATTTGGATTTGTCAAAGATTTGTGCACATTTATATTTCTAGTATTAACTACTCCTTGGGAGTTAACTATTGTAAGGATGATTTCATTTATGGTTCTTAAACTTTGTTTGGATTATCGAGATGGTTCAATTCTTGTGTGTTAATTGCCATCCTTAGTATGTATGTGATTCTTAACTATTGGGTATTAAAAAGGTTTTCATATTGGTATTTAATAAAGGAAAAATGAGACTTTAAATTGTTTTTACACTTAGCTTAATTATTTAAGGTGTTCAAATTGGAAAATATTATTTTGCGACTGTGATGGTGAGAATGAACCAACCGTTCACCTTGATTTTAATTTAATAAAATACTGATCACCCGGTATTTAATTAGGCGGGGTGTTACATATGTATTATGGGATGATAACGCATTCTTTGAGGAATTTGGCAAATGGACCTGGACATTATTCACCTTATCCATAATATTTGCCATAGTACTCACCACTATATCATAGTTAACAATTTTAATCTTCTTTCCTAGTTGATTTTTAACTTTATCTTTGAAAATAGTCATTTATAAAAGTGATCAAATACTATTGACCATTCCAAGAAGCGGTAGGGAATGGACCGCAAATATTCGTATGTATGTATTCTAAGATGCCAGAACTCCCTTTGGCATTTAATTTCCTAATGTTTGTTTGTTTCCCATTAATACACCGAGTACAAACATCAAAGTCTGTTAAATCAAGGGATCTAAGTATTCCTTCTGAAATAAGCCTTTCAATTGTCCATTAGGAAATATGACACAAACGTCTGTGCCATGAGGCAGCAGAATTGTCACTAGTCAATTTGCATTTTGTGCTTATGTAGTTGTTAGAAAGGTTTCATTAAATGAAGCATTAGTATTAAATATATATAATTTATCAATTAAAGAACTAGTCGCAATAAGAGTAGAATTAAGACAAAGACTAACTTTATTTTTCCAAATAAAAAAGAAAAATTACATTTGTCCAAAATAGAAATATAAACCAAATTTCGTTTGAATTACTATACTACATAAGTCTCTCTTAATTCAATAAAATCACCAGTATTAAAAGATAATCTAAAGGTCCCAATTGTTTCAACTGGAACTGTTTTTCCATAACCCACATAAATAAATCTTTAAGCATAACTTAGCGGTTGTCTCCACAGGCTACTTTGCATAGGCATACTTACATGATTTGTAGCACCAAAATCTACCCACCGAGTTTCTACATGATACCTTGGTACCATGCGAGGTGTTCATGCTTCTCGCGGGGCTGTTTAGGATTATTTTACGTTTTCACCCTTCAGCGGCATATTTTCAAGCCTAATTCTACCTACTTCTATGTTTTGATCATCTTCTCAAATTGTGTGTCCCTTACTACGTGGTTAGCTGCTACGTGTACGTTGGTCTCGTATGAGTCATTCGCGCCTCTCTTTGGGCCGATTAGGGGTTTGTTTGAATTTTCAACCTTTAGTGGTATATTTTCAGGCCTAAGTCTACCTACTTGTATGTTTTGGTCATCTTTTCTAATTGGGAGTCCCGTGACTCCATGGTTAGCTGTTAGATGTTATGTTTGTCCTGTGTGAGCTATTTGTGCTACTTTTACGGCGTTTGGGTGTTGTTTTTCATTTTTACAATTCAGTGATATTTTTTCAACCCTCAGTCTACATACTTTCAAATTTTGGTCATTTTTTGTAACCGAGAGTCGTGTGACTATGCGATCAGTTTCTGTATGTATGTTGGTCCCGTGCAAGTTATTTATGCCACCGGGGTGCTGTTTAGGGGTTGTTTTGCATTTTTCCCATTCAACATCATATTTATAATCCTAAGTCTACTTACTTGCATGTTTTGGTCATATTCTCGAATCTGGAGTCCCGTGATTAGCTGGCTAGTTGTCATGTGTTGCGTTGGTTCTCAGCGACATATTTTTGCCTCTCGTGAGGCCGTTAGGGGGTATTTTCCATTGTTTTCCTTCAATGGTATATTTTCAATCCTAACTCTTCCTACTTTCAAGTTTAGATCATTTTCTCGAATTGAGAGTCCGGTGACTAAGTCGTCAGTTTTTACGTTACATTTGTCCCGTGTGACGTGTTCATGCCTCTCATGGGGCTATTTGAGGGTCATTTTGCATTTTCGCCCTTTAATGGAATATTTTCAAGCCTAAGTCTACCCACTTGCAAGTTATGGCCATCTATCGAACCGAGAATCTCGTGATTACATGATAAGTTGCTACAAGTTACAATTGTCCCATTCAAGGTGTTTGTGCCTCCCGCGAGGCCATTTCGAAAGAACCTCCTCGAGGTAGTTCCATCTTAGCCCCAAAATAACTCTCTCCCAACAAATAGATGAAAATGCACTCGAGACACCTACCAACCAAGCAGCCCCAAACTCAGATACTAGCCCACATGACTGATGTGAACAAGTATCCGATAGAGTCACTATTTATATCACATTATGATGCCATAAAGTCTGGCATTTAGGGACTCAAAAATGTATCACTTAAGTGGGTTTATCCTTAGGATGGCAGGCCTAGTTCACCAAACCTGACCATTTAGGTATCCTCAAGTATGCCTCAAGTTGACATATCACGTCCCTCATTAATTCCCACAATGCTTCCAGCCAATAGAACGATTTCCCACTAAAATCATGAGATCCCATGAATTTAATGCAATATCTTGTGCATTTAATGCACACAATCAAACCGATCGTAAAAAGATTACTCAAGCAGTCTTTCCCCCCATGTATATACACCAGATGAACAAGTTAGGAGGGGAGAGCATTCAGAGCCAGAATTGCTGCCCAAATTCCTCCACAGTCAGGAACCATGGAGAAAAACATTAACCCCACACACCTATATAATACAATCATCATTAAGCATTAACTGAGCTTGAAGCCCCTGCCTAGCCCTCATTGTGACCAGAGTGCTTGTTCTTTCTCCCTCCGACCATGCTTCATGTTGGTCCGATCTATTTATTGTGCTTGTCATGCATCTTTTATGGCAATAGGCTATTAAATATAGGTCTGAAAATTGGGGCTCCCTTGTGTCTGACTCACCTATGGCCATCGCCAGCATTTAATATTTAATAATGTTAACCTCGATCTTGATAAGGAGTTACACCTCACTTAATATAAATTGTATTTGAAGAACCCACATCTTACATTCGGCGAATCTGCTAGGGAAGTATTATGTTTTTAAATATGCAAGAGGATAACATATCAAGAGTCATCGACTTTGACGCCACACAGCGTGAGCAAGAGGGAAACAACTCTGCACTACCTGATAGGACAAAAATGGCAAGGATGGAGTCGAGCATGCCTGGCATTGGTGTTACCAAAATGACGCCCACGCAAGCGGGAATAGACCCGATGCAAATAAAGGGGATGATGGGTTTATTCGTGAAGTTCATTAAAACTTCGACAGCCCAAGCGATGTTGGGAGCTGCCATAGGAATGAGCTCTTTCACCACTCCACCTGTAGCTAAACTGGCTCTCACAGTCACAGGAGGCATGGCTACAGGTGCTCTGATAACACCTTCCCCACCACTTCACCGCCCTTGGTTAGTGTGTCCCTTACTATAGTTCCACCAATGATAACGGGGCCAATGCTGCAAGGTGGGTGGGCAGCTTCAGCGGCCCTAGCCGTGATGGCTAGCCAAGAAGTAGGCATACCAGCTTCAATGATCCCGAAGGTAACAACATTGTCACTATCTAGCCTTCCATCGGTCATCTTGGAAGAAATCAAGATAGAGGTGCTAAAATTTATAGTTGTATCTAAAGGAGATAGTTCTTTGGTGTACGATGACTTTCGTACCCCCTATCCATAGCATACAATAATGAACCCTACCCAGCAAGGTATATTCCACCAATTTTTGAGAAGTACATGGGGAAGTGTGTTAGACCCAAGCATGTGAAGTGGTTTATCAAAAATCTTGGGTCCCATTGCAATGAAAAAAAGATAAGGCTGAGGGTGTTTTCAAATTCCATGACAGAGAAAGCCCATACGTGGTATTCCCACTTGGCCCCAGGTAGTGTAATATCTTGGGAAGAATTGAACATTTTGTTCGTGAAAAAGTTCTTTTTTCTTGAGGATAAGTTTACACTCACTTAGCTAGCACGTGATAAACAAAATTTGGGAGAGGATGTTGTGGCTTAATCAGGAGGTTTCGTGAACGCTCCTTGGATGTGAGAGAGGAGACGCAAGAAGACAAGGTTTTACAAGTGTGTGCAGAGGGCTTACTGCCCAAGTATATATGTCACCTGATTAACAAAATGTGAGAGGGCACGTTTGTAACATTTTTAAAAGCGGTGGGGAATATCGCTTTAGTTATGAAACATGTAGTAAACCCTCCTACCTTATCGAGTCTGCTAATCAGTCCAATGGTCACCTCGGGGAGGGGAATACCTTTTAAGGTCAACTATGTAGATTATGGAGCCAAAGAGGAGAACGGTGGCAGCCGAGGAGGTAGAAAAGGAAGAAACAATAAGAGAAGGTTTGAGGACAAAGAGGATCCTCTGAGCTACCTTGAACGGTAGAACAAGCTTGAAACCTTTATGACCTCATGACCATAACAAATTATGTAGGTCGGTTAATGTCAACACCGCACAACTCTCACAGGAGGACGGGGAGAAGCCGCATTATTGCACAGTCCATAATAGGGTAAACCACCAGACCAAGGTGTGTTTTTCACTAAGAAGGTTGATCGACCGTCACGTGTAGAATGGGGACATCATGTTTCCATAAACTAATGTAAACTATAACCCTCTACTAGCTCATAGAGTCCATATGGATAACGCGTTTAATGAGGAGGCTGAGCGATTAATGATGGGATAGTGGCTCAAGAGGAGTGACTTCGAAGAGTCTTTAGAATAGTTCATCTTCGAATTGTCTCATCTCCATTTGGTTGGTGGGATTGAAGGGTCGGAGGACCAAGAGGAAGTAACATACGATCCCATTAAGGGAATTAATAGGTATTTGGGAGCCATCACTCTGGAGGAAGTGAACGCAGTAATAGCGTATAATGAGGCTGCATATAGATATGTGGATGAAGTTTATGAGTTGGAAGATGACTAGACATACCCATGGATTGAATTTACAACTTTGCTCGCTCACCAAAGTTCAATTATTTCTTCGATTTAGTCGTCCCTACTGAAGACTCTAAGATGGAAGTCATAAGAGCTATCTTATAGATCGCAAAGAAGATCATGGGGACAAACTTAAAGTGGAAGGGACCTATGACTAAGCTAGTGAAAAAGTATCTCTCAAAATTCACATTCTCAAAGGATGATAGACTTATCAGGTATCCCCACAATAGACCCTTGTATGGTACTGCGTTAGTAAATGATTGTGTTTTCTCATGAATCTTATTGCATGGAGGGGCGTCCATCAATATAATGCTCCTTGGATCCTTTTACGCAACCGGGATGTCAGAAATAAGGATAGAGCCCCATTTATTAGAAATATCAGGGTATGATAATCAGTCTTCCTAGTCGATGGGATATGTTAACGTGGGCATCACGATGGGTAATATAACTTCCCACATTAAATTCCACATCATGAACAACGAGATGTCATTCCAACTGTTGGCGGGTACGGTATGGATTCATAACCATGGGTTGGTACACTCCACTAATCATTAATGTGCTAAGGCAAACATAAAGGGAAAGGATATGGTGATTTGAGCTACTAAGAAACCTTTTGCAAAGGAGGAAGACCACATAGTGGATGTAAAATTCTATACTGATATGTCCGAAGAAGATACCATGGTAACAAGATATACTGGGGGGATATGGATCCCGTCAACTTGAGAGAGGGTACGAGCACCTGCACAAATGATTGTAACTTATAAAGAAGAGAACGCACTGGGAGCAATGAGGACCCATAGTCTATCAAGATAGCTCCGTGATTGAATGACCCCGCGTATCGACGCTATTGAGCACCAAGTCCAAGCGCAAATTGTTCTCAACAGACGAATGGTGAGAGAGGTGGATGAGAATCATAAGAAGAGGCATTTTCATAAGCAAATGGCTCGGTAATGCAAACAGATGGTTTTGCCTAACTGTATAATTATCTACAAGCTATGATGGTGTGAGCGGGCAGCCGAAAGTCTAGACGATGAAGCTGACCTGGTCTATGAATACTTCATAGTGGATAACCAAGGGTAATGCTTGGTAATTGATAACTCTGAAGTACAAAAGTTTGTGGAGGAACTAGAAGAAGAACTCGAATGCATGAGGAATATCCATCGACCACAGATCCAAGAGTTAGAAAAAATTGACTTGGCGAGAGAGGGCTAAGACCCAAATCCTATTTTTATCTCGAAGGACTTGGAAGGAACTCCTTAAAGGGAACAGATGAAATTGCTATTAAAGTTCAAATAGGTCTTTGCATGGAAGTATATCGAGATGCCTGGAGTAGACCAGGAGGTGAGTTGCCATACGTTGAACATTTTTACCTCACTCATTCCAGTGAAATAGGCCACTGGAACGTACAAGGCAGAGTTACATCTAAAGATTAAGGAAGAGGTTCAGAGGTTGCTCACAGTCGGTTTCATAGTCCTGATCCAACATATGATCTGGATCTCTAGCTTTGTACCTATAGGAAAGAAGGACAGGAGCCAAATCAAAATATGCGTATACTTTAGAGACCTAAATCGGGCATGCCCGAAGGATGAATTCCCGTTGCCTTCAATTGATAACATGATCGATGCAATAGCATGACATGAGATGTAAAGTTTCATAGATGGCTATGTGGCATAAAATCAGATAAAAATGGATCCGACCGACGTAGAGAAAATCATTTTTTGAACACCTTTAGGTAATTTCATGTACACAGTCATGCCTTTTGTATTGAAGAACGTAGGGGCTACTTACCAGAGGATAATGATGGTCATCTTACACAAACTTTTTCACGAGACCATGGAGTTTTATGTTGATGATTTGTTAATTAACTCTAATAATGAGGGCTCCAACCTGGACAATTTGAGGAGGGTGTTCACTTGCTACAGGAAGTACAAGCTAAATATTAATCCTCTAAAATTTGTGTTCGGGGTAACAAGTGGGAAATTCTTGGGGTTTGTGGTAAATCTCCAGGGGGTATAAGTGGACTTGAACAAGAGACGAGCCATCCTTGATATGATAAGACCAAAATCAGGGAAAGAGTTAAAGAGTTTTCTTGGCATGGTCTCCTACTTGAGGCAGTTTGTCCCGGGGTTAGCCGAGGTGACACACCCCTTGATGGAGCTGTTGAGAAAGGGCGTGAAGTTTGCGTGGGAAATAATGCACCAAGACTCCATAGACAAGCTAAAGTCACTCCTCACTTCTCTTGAGACAATGATCAACCCGAAGGAAGGTGTCCCTTTACATTTATTCCTTACATAAACCGAACGATCAATTAGGACCTTATTGTCCACAGAGATGGAAGGTATTGAAAAACCTGTTTATTACTTGAGTAGGATCATACACGGGCCTGAGTCTAGATATACTAGAATTGAGAGACATTATTTAGCCCTTGTATTCATAGCATAAAAACTTAGGCATTACCTGTTATCGTTTATAGTTCATATCATAACTAGGTGTGATCCTATAATTTTTTTTTTGCTAGAACTGTGTTGATAGGCAGGGCAGCTCGATGATTTTTAATCCTCTTAGAATATAATCTCAAGTGTAAGGTCCCATGGGCCATCAAAAGCTAGGCGTATGTAGATTTGTTGGCTATCTTTCCATAAGTGATGTTCGAGCCACCTGTTGAAGAACTCCGGGGTGATGATCTCCAGGAAAATTTCATAGCATCAATCTTTAGTGAGTGAAGTATGGAGTTTGATGGCTCTCCAGCCAAGAAAAAGGGGGAGCTGGAGTAATACTACTAAGAGACGGCGAAGAAATCCGTTTATCCATTAAGCTGGAGTTTGAATGCTCGAATAATAAGGTCGAATACGAGGCACTGGTCCAGGGGCTACTCGAAGCACTGCCAAGAGGTATCCAAGTTATAAAAATTAAGGGGGATTCTAACTTGGTGGTAAAACACGTAACGAGGGAATTCGCATTGAAGCACATAAGTCTAGCACCTTACCGAACGATCATCTAGCGAATTTTTGGATAGTTCGAGGTGGTGAAGATAAAGAGTCACTTTTAAATGATGAACAAACATACGAACACCTATGCAACCATTACGCAGAAGATCTCCTTTAAGGGGGATTCAACTATGGTGCGAATAATGAAGAGAATGACCCCCTCGACGGTGTTGGAAATGCTAGCCTCAGAGGACAAAGATGATTGGAGGGGTGAGATCGGAAAGCAACTCAAGAGGGGTGAAGGTCCACTCAACTTGACCGAATTAGCGTAGTACTTTGTTACCAAAGGTAATATGTATTACAAGAATAAAGGAGGTTGGTTATCTGGATGTGTAGATCCTGAAGAGGCCAATAGAATATTGATTGAGGTGAATGAAGATAGTTATGAAGCAATCGAGATTCCTTTGTATATGAGGATACAACGGGCATGGTATTTTTGGCCTTTGATAAGACAAGAAGCTATCGTAGTGCAAAGAGAATGTTCAAAATGTTGCTTGTTCTATCAGGGAGCAGAATGCAATTTCATTGGCCAGCCATAAGACTGAAGACAAACCTATATGGATTTATTAATAAATGGAGTGATGTCGGTAGACAAAGAGGATGCTACCAATATTAAAAGGCGAGCACCAGGGTACTTCGTACAAGATGGGCAGTTGTTACTGACGAGACTATCATAACAGACCCTAGAGGTGCATAAGGGGAGAAGAGGCTGAGAAAGTTTTAAAGCAAACTCACGAATTGGGGCACATCGTAGGGTCTAAAGTTTACGGTCAACTAATGACTCTAGGTTATTACTGGCCTTCGTTGGACAAATATTCAATAGAGTTCGTTCGAAAATACAAGGCTTGTCAGCTACATGGTAATATGATTCATGCTCCTTTAGTGGAACTGCACTCCCTCTTTATGTTGTATCCATTTCATACTTGGGCGTTTGATTTGGGAGGGCCCATAAAGCCCCCGTCACGAGGGAAGATTTGGATTTTATTAGCCACATAATATTTCACGAAGTGGGCAACGGCCGTACCGCTTAAGAAAGCCACAACAAGGGTAATAGCTCGATTCATAAACGAGTACATTATCTATAGTTTTGACATCTCGAAGGTGTTCTTATCAGATAATGGTACCCTCTTAATGAACAGTGAGGTGCGCCTGCTAACAGAGAAATACTCCATCATCCATCACAAGTCAATAGTATCATACCTGAAGTAGAATGGGCAGACATAGGCTACCAATAAAAATTTAATAAATATTTTAGCAAAAATGTTAGAGGACTTTTCGTGCACATGGTATGATAAGATCCCCAAAGTACTATAGGGTTATCGAACGACGAAAAGGAAACCAATAGGATACACACCATTTTCCTTAGTACTTGGGGCATAAATTGTGTTACTGGTCGAACTCGAGGTACCTTTCGCTCGCTATAACTTGCGAAGTGCCATGTTCCCCCACAACCATCATGTACAACTCGAAGTCCTCAAAGAACACACAGATAATTCCATGAGTCACTTCAAGCTAAACAAAAATCAATGGTCCAGTTCCTACAACCAGCTGGTGAGGCCGAAAAACTTTAAAGAGGGGGACTTGGACTTGAAAGCATGCATGAGGCATATCAGGGGTTTGTCATTACCTAAATTCGAGCCCAATTGGTGAGGGCCTTATATTGTTCGAGTATCCCACAATTCGGGTTATTGAGAGATATCTAAGATGGAAAACAAAGTTACTTTCAAATTGAACAACAAGTGGCTAAAGATCAACTACATTTAAATGCATATTTTGCCAACACTTTTGTTCATTACGCTAAAACTTTTCTTTCTCTAGTTTTTATTGAAAGGAGGGATGTATGTATGGTTGAAAGGAGGTTTGCTAATGCAAGCAGCCTATGATGATGTTGGGGAAGAATTTGCACAAGGTTTCTTTGGTATAAAATGATATCAGGAAAGTCTTTCTGGAGACTCTAACTCCTGCTACTTCTTAATCAGCTTGGACTCTACACGAGCAACGACTCCGAGAGACTCCTTGACCTCTTGTTCAGATTCCACCAACTTGGTCTCCAACCCCAAAAGCTCTTCCAAAATAGCCACCTGCGAGCAATGTGAACTTTGGAGCCGATGATAGAAGGAGAGTAAGCCAACCTTCTTAAAACCACAAAGCAGCTCCACCAACCAGGACATGGAAAGCCCATCATTCGTGAGCATATTAGCTCTTCCCAGTAAAGTCTTGATAGTATTGGGGCTAAGAGATTCAAGGGGAGTATTGAGTATTTCTTCGAAGACCATATTGAGCCCGAGTAAGCGACATGCCATCATCCACGGAACAGGTTGAAGGTAGTGGGTGGAAAATGTTGAAGGAAAGAGGACCAATAATTGCTTGATCAATAAGCGGGGACCCTCAGTAAAAATATAAGGTAAATTAGCTAAAGTTTGCCTCACAACTTCCTTGAGGGAAGCCTCAGGAGGATGCATGTTAAAAACAATATCACTTGCAAAAGGGCATTGAGTATGCGAGGCGCTATCACTTGCCTAAACCTGAGGAGCAACCACTTCCATCACATCACCAACCCTAGGAGCCACCTCTTGAGCTTGAGAAGTAGGGGGCCCACCCAAAGAAGTAACTTCAGTTAAGGTCCTAGCTTGCACCATTTCCTGAGCAATAGGTTCATCTTCTGGTCTATGGGTCACAGGTTGATCGACCTCCACCTAAAATAAAACATATATATATATATATATATATATATATATATATATATATATATATATACATATAGTTTAAGTAAGAATAAAAATGAGGGAAGCATGCACAAACTATCTTGCAAGTATCAGAGATTATTCCAATAAGACTTGGCTCGGTTATAGGAGATTATGCCAATAAGACTTGGCCCGCCTGATCGTCGATTCTGGGAGATTTCTAACGACCAATATTACTTAGCAAAATTAACAAGTTTACATACAATAGATATATGGAAGCAAAAAGTACATCTGGAAGTTACTCACTGGAAAATTCGTGAGTAGCCATTTCTATTACGTCTTCCTCCTTAATCGGATCAGGAGTCACCAAAGGATGTTGAACTTGAGGGGCAATCACATCCCCCCTATTTCATCAACTCGTTCTTTCCCGTCCCCCCTTGGCCTACCCCAACAAGATTTGCACATTCCTTATTCGGGAAGGAAGGCTAGAACACAGATACAAGCATTTGGTCATTCGAAGGAAGGGTAACTGATGGAGTAGTTTGAACAAGTACAGGGACCTGTGAAAAATTAAGGAAAGATATAAGTTATAATGACATGTTGAAAGAGAAACAACAACTTAAACAAGTAAGCAAAATGAACTTACCACAGGCAATAAAAAAAGAGGCATAAGGGGATTGGGTATATCCCCAATAACTCTCACTTCAGGAACACCCTTCTCAAAACCAGCCTGCTCGTGCAAAAAAATGGATCAGGGGAATAACTTATACTAGACTTAAATGAAGAATCAGATATAATTGTGAGTCCCATGACTATGCAGTCAGTTGCTACGTGTTATGTTGGTCCCTTTGGGAGGTGTTCATGCCCCTTGTAGGGCCATTTTGGGGGTTACTTTAATTTTTTACCCTATAATAGTATGCTTTCAAGACTATGTCTAGTAGAAAGCTTTTGTTATTTTCTCAACTGCGAGTTTCGTGATCACATGTTCAGTTGATACGTGTATGTTGCTACCGTGCGAGTTGTTCATGCCTCTCGTAGGGCTATTTGGGGACTATTTTTCTATTTTTTCCTTCAATGGAATACTATGAAGACTAAGTTTACCAACTTGTAAGTTTTAATCATGTTTTTGAATCGGGAGTCCCGTGATGACATAATCAGTTGCTAAGTATTACGACGGTCCCGTGTGATGTGTTCGTGCCTCTTGTGGGGATTTTTGGGGATATTTTGCATTGTTGACCTTCAACGGTATATTTTCAAGCGTAAGTATTCCCATTTGAAAATTGTATTCATCTTTTTAAATCGAGAGTCCCATGACTACACGATTAGTTTTTACATGTTATGTTATTCCCGTGCGAAGTGTTCGTGCCTCTTAAAGGGTTGTTTGCGGGATTGTTTTACTTATTCAACTCTCAACGGCATATTTTATGCCTAATTCTACCTACTTGCAAGTTTTTGTCATATTCTTGAACCTGGGATTCTAGTGACTAGGCGATCAGTTTCTACGTGTTACATTGGTCCCATGCGAGGTGTTTATGCATCTCGCGGCCCCGTTGGGGGTTGTTTTTCATTTACACCCTTCAACAATATGTTTTGAAGCCTAAGTCTATATACTTTCATGTTTCGGTCATGTTATCGAATATGGAGTCCCATGACTATGTGGTCAACTCCAACATTTAAAGTTAGTCTTATGCCATTTGGTGGTTGTTTTCTATTTTTTTCCTTCAATGGAATGTTTTCATGCCTACCGACTTACAAGATTTTTTCATGTTCTCAAACTAAGAGTACTGTGGCCATCCCGGGATGCATCGGGGGGAGAGATCCCTAGAGAAGACTACATCGCGATCTCGCACCCCTCTATGAAAGGTGCTCTGATCGCCGTTGGTGTGGGGGTAAATGTAAAGAGATGGAGTCGCCCGCCCATTTTTCACAACACAGATAAATGAACATGTAACCACTTCGAGAGAGCGGCATCAAGGATAAACTGGTGCATACGGAACCAATAGTTTGAAGGTTTGGGTATGGAATAGGAAGGTGTTAGGCACCCATCCCGCCCTTTTGGTCCCTCATGGGATAGTGTTATTATAATACTTTATATCCCCATGAAGTGTGTGTATATGTTTATATAATGGAGATTGGACTCATTCACCTCATACCATGGACAAGCAAGAGTGAGGTCATCCATAGGAATGTTCCTAAAATGATATATATAGAAAGTATGATTTGTGCGTTTATCATGGTATTTATCGTTATTAGGAAACGATAATATGTGTTGGATGAAATGCAAATAAGCATGATCTATATATATGAAAATGGGAGATTTTAGAAAATTATGTAATTTAGGAAATTAAGAAAATTGGAAAATTAGATAGTTAGACTCGAGTCTCAGATTTTAATTCGAGATGCCTACGTAGCCTATAAAGGCATCAAAGTCCACATAGTTCGAATGTAGCATAGGCTTGGGTCTAACCCATAGATTCAAATGGAATTTTGTTATATGTGTGTGTAGAAAATGTGTTTTTTGGTTTTGGAAAAAGTGTGATGGATAATTCCATTCAGAATTTACAGGTGTAACCCTCTTTTATTTGTTTTTGGGATTTTTATAGAAAATAAAGTATGTGTAATATACTAATAAAAGTGTAGATATTAATGTGTATGAACTAAAGTAAGAAATAGATTATGAATCTAATGTATATTATGTAAAAACAAGGAATTTAAACAGAGAGGGAAGGAATTGGAGCTTCTTTGAAGCTTGATCTTTGATCTTGGGTGAAGTCTCTTGAGTGTTGATGAATGTTGATGAGAGAGAAGGATATTTTGCCAAATTGTGTATGAAAAGGATGGGAATGTAAGCTTGAAAGGAACTTCACATGAGGAACTTCACTGATTTTAAGGGAATATTGATGAGATCACTTATGCTGATGAATCTGTTCTTCCCCGTCAGGAGTAAGGTCATGGCCTCTATTTATAGGGCCAAGGGGGTGCCAATAGGCTTACGCCGAGGGGTGCCGATAGACAAGTGATCCTTAACACTGTGCTGATAGGCAGGGATCTAGACCTACCAATTGTGAGTCTCGTGCACATTTTTCTTGAAAAATGGTCATAGAATGCAAACCGTTGATTCAAATCATGCACAGAATTTACCATTAGAAAGGAACTTTAGATACCTTCAAGAGTCCTTGGACTGCTCCTAAGTCCAGGATTTGAATTTGGTAAAATGTGGCTCAGAAGCACACGTCAATATTTTGGACGGGAGATAATTGGACGAAAATGGATCGTTTGTCCGCATAGTAAGTTAGAATCACGAACGGGGCAGACCATTGGAAATGATAGGAGATTTACCTCAACATTCCAAATATTTCAATCACTTCCAAAGGTTAACCTTGGTCAATTAGGGCTCAGAAGCACCCGGGGACCTCTCGAAGTAAAACAGATCATTCGTCCATACCATAGGTCAGAACCGTACATGGGGTAGACCGTTGGAAAGGTTATTCAGTACCCCTTGGAGATTCATTCAGTCTCATTCGAGCTGAAGAGTTGACTTTGGTCAAATGGATGCCAAGAGTGCTTGATGGCCTCTCAATCGATTTTTTATGGAAAACAAACATTTCATCTGAATGGTTATACCATTTCATACACGGGGCGAACTGTTGGAAAGGGGGGTTTAGTTACCTTTGAATATTCAAAGATCTTTTTTTGTAATGGTGAAGTTGATTGGGGTCAATTCGGGGCCCGGGAGTGCCCGGTGGCCTCCAAATCGATTTTTGTTAATAAAATGATCCGTTCGTTCGAACTATTATGCCGATTCATGCATAGGACAGACTATTGGAAAGGGTATTCAGAGACCTTCAAATATTAAAAGAGCTTTTTCTATAACGATAGATTTGACCAAAGTTAAATGGGGCCCAAGGGCACCCGAGGGCCTTTATACCGGTACATAGAGTACGACCAAGGGTTTGCAGTGAGATGGGGAGGTGCTAGACACCTAAGGGGAGACTTATGGGATTTTAAAATGTGGTGTCTATAGATCCCGTTGATGGGTGATCTTAGAATAAGTGATAGCCGTCGAATAGACACCACATGATAGAGTTCGGTTATGTGGACCTAAGGGATAAGGATGACCTATTCATAGGGTCGAGGTCGATGCTGAGGACCTAAGGTGATGTTGGGGAGGAAAATTATGAGGACTTGAAGGAGGTGATGAGTAAGGAGGTGAACAATTCTATGGGTCGAAGATAATTTTACGGGCTTAATTAGAATCGACTGATTATGCGGGTCAAAGCCAATTACGCGGGCTTAAGATAAAAGCGACCAATTCTAAGGGTCGAAGCAAATTATGACCGCTTAAGATAGGGGGGATCAATTCTTTGTGTCAAAGCCAATTCTTACAGCTTATGTAGAAGCGACTAATTATGTGGGTCGAAGCCAATTCTGCGGGCTTAAGGTTGAAGCAACTAATTATGAGGGTCAAAGCCAATTCTAAAGGCTTAAGATACGGGTGACCAATTATGAGGGTCAAAGCCAATTCTATAGGCTTAATTAGAAACGACCAATTCTAAGGGTCGAAGCCAATTATGTGGGATTAAGGTAGAGATGACAAATTCTACGAGTCAAAGAATTATGCGGGCTTATTTAGGGTGACCAATTTTGTGGGTCAAATGCCAATTCTAGAGGCTTATGATAGGGGTAATTAATTCAGAGGGTCCAAGCAAATTCTGAGGGCTTATTTGGGGTGACTAATTATGATGGCCGAAGCCAATTCTGCAGGCTTAAGATAGAGGTGACCCGTTCTACGGGTCAAAGCCAATTCTGAGGGCTTAGATAGAAGTGACCAATTATGAGGGTCGAAGCCAGTTCTGTGGGCTTAAGATAGAGGTGGCCAATTCTGGGGGTCAAATCCAACTCTGTAGGCTTATGATAGAGGTGACCAATTCTGCGGGTGAAATCCAATTCTGAGAGCTTAAGGTAGAGATGACCAAATGTGAGGGTCGAAGCCAATTCTGCAGGTTTGAAATAAGGGTGACCAATTCTACGGGTCAAAACTAATTCTGAGGGATTAAGTAAAAGTGTCCAATTATGCAGGTAGAAGACAATTCTACGGTCTTAAGACATGGGCGACCAATTCTGCGGGTCAAAGTTAATTTTATGGGCTTAAGATAAAAGCGACTAATTCTATGGGGCGAAGCCAATTCTCTGAGCTTATTTGGGGTGACCAAGTCAGTAGGTCGAAGCTAATTCTGCGGGCTTACGTTAGGGTTGAAAAATTCTATGGGTCGAAGCCAATTATACAAGATTATTTGGGGTAACCAATTCTACAAGTCAAAGCTAATTTTCGGGCTTAAGATAGAGGTGACCAATTCTGAGTGTCAAAGCTAATTTTGTGGGCTTAAGATAGAGGTGACCAATTCTATAGGACAAATAGAATTCTGAGGGCTTAAGTTAGAGATGACCAATTCTGAGGGTCAAAGCCAGTTGTGAGGGCTTAAGGTAGAGATGACCAATTCTATGGGGCCACATCTTAGGGCTTATTTGAGGTGACCAATTATGCGGGTCGAAGCTAATTCTGCGGATTTAAGATTGAGGTAACCATTTCTAAGGCCTAAAGTCAATTCTGAGGGCTTATGTAGAAGCGACCAATTATGAGGGTCGAAGCCACTTATGTGGGATAATGTAGAAGCGGCCAATTCTGAGGGTCCAAGTAAATTCTGAGGGCTTAAGATAGGGGTGACCAATTATGAGGGTCAAATAAAATTCTAAGGGCTTATTTGGGGTGACCAATTGTTAGGGTCGAATCCAATTCTGCGGGCTTAGGATAGAAGCGACTAATTCAGAGGGTCAAAGCCAATTCTGAGGGCTTAAGATTCAAGTGACCTATTCTTAGGGTCAGAGCCCATTAGGGTGACGAATTCTGGGGGTCAAAAGAAATTCTGTAGGCTTATTTGGAGTGACCAATTTTTCGGGTCACAGCCAATTCTGCAGGCTTAAGTAGGAGTGACCAATTCTGAGGGTTGAAGCCAATTATGCATGATTAAGGTAGAGGTGACCGATTCTATGGGTGGAAGCCGATTCTGCGGGCTTATTTGGGGTGACCGATTATGAGGGTCAAAGCCAATTCTATGGGATTAAGTTAAGGTTAACACTTTCTACGGGTTGAAGCCAATTCCGAGGTCTTATCTGAGGTGACCAATTTTGTGGGACAAAGCAAATTTTACGGGCTTAAGATAAAGGTGACCAATTCTGAGGGTCAAATATAATTCTGGGTTCTTAAGATTGAGGTGACCAATTTTGCGGGTCAAAACCAATTATAAGGGTTTAAGTTAGAGATATCCCATTCGGAGGGTGAAATCCAATTATGAGGGCCTATTTTCCCTTTGGGAAGTTTAAGGACTATACTGGTATGTGTAATCCTTCTCTCGGATTTGGGGAAGCATTTGATTTTAGGTTCCACTAGGGAAGAGGGAATGATCCAAGGATTTTTTTTAGCTGGGGAATTTTTGGAATATTGGAGTGTCCTCTAGAGACATTGCTAAAGAGAATTATTTTTGGGAATTCCACTGGGGATGTAAAAAAACATTTTTCTTAATGAAAAAGGTTTTCAAATTAATCTGGTAATTTTAGGCATTTTTCGAAGACTTTTGGGGATTTTCTAGTAAGTTTTTGGATTTTTTGTATGAAACTTTAAGGGGGTGTTATTTGGCATAGATGGAGGGGTGCCAAACGACAGTGGCACGATCTTTTAGGGTGCCTTGAGTAGGTGGAGGGTCAATGATGATCGGTGGGTGGTAGGGAGATGTCAATCGACATGCCCTTTAGCCTCCTATAAAAAGGGGGGATCTCCTCATTTTCATAATTTTTTGACTTCCCTTCTTTTGCAATTCATTTCTGCAAATTGTTTTAACGTTCAAAATGGTTGATTTCTTAAGCAATGGTACTCACATGGCATGGATTAATGCCGAAGATTGGGCAGGGTTAGAGTGGAGGGAAATGGTGCCCCTGCACTGGGCGGCGAGAATTCATTCGACTCATTTGAGCCAGTGGTAGATGATCGAACTCTTATGTGTGATCCCTCACGTCATCGTTCTTCTAGGATAGTGAACCCTGGAGTCTATGTAAGTATTGATGACTTTCGAAATTCTTTTCCCTTTTTCTTCACGATATTGCTTTACTTCTTGAATTTGATAATGGTTTTCTTTGTTTCTTTGACAGTCTGACGATGGTGCTTAGGGATGTTAGGGAGCATCTTCCACCTGTGGTGTGCTGGATGGTGTCATCAGTCAACTTTGAGAGGCTGGCATCTGTTCTAGACTAGATGCCCCATTCCACAACTGTTTTGTGTGCTGTGGGGGGTGAGGTGGTGGGACACTACCCACACCTTCCATCTTGGTTTTGAGGAGATGACGGTGACTCCTATTGATGTGCAACTATTGCTGGGGATGGATTGCAAGGGTATACATATTGAGGTGGATATGACACTGAGGGTGACACCGTAGGCGATGACGGCGTTGTTAGGTGATGAGGAGAGGGTGGTTTTGGGGTAATCTCTCCATTTGTCTTTGTTGAGGGAGATATTTTTGAGGAGGAGGATCGATGAGAGTGAGGGTGTACTCGGACATCCGTCTTTGTGATTGGGGGAGACTGACTTCGACGACCCTTTATTATACTCTTGATGCATTCATTCGGTGTTTTCGGCAATCTTTTTTTGGAGCCACGTATCTTTTGGAGGTATTCTTTATTTTTTTCATTTTTCCCTTTTGCATTCGCATTTTGCTTCATGTGCTTTATTCTTTATTTATGAAATGTCTTCCTTTGTAGATGTGGTTTTATGAGGTCATTGGGTTAAAAACCAAGTTGATATCTTTGAAGGATGACTTCGTTGGGGACTTCTACCGGATGTACCGGTGGCAGAGATCCAACCGATAGTCAAAGAAGTCTCTCTATGGAGACGGTGCGTCAGGTCTTGAATGGCCTGGAAAGCGAGCGGGTAAGCCTTCTTTTATCTTTATACTTTCCTTTCCTTTAATGGTTTTTTATCGATATTGATCTTTCTCTCTTGCAGGGGATTTTCAGGTGACCTTTTATCCTTGAGGGAAGGCCATTCAGCACACTCGGTCGACTGGGATACATGCGCAGATGAGGCGCCTGCTGGCTCATGAGTTTGGCTACTCTTGGTACCTCGGGGAGAGAGTAGTCCAACAGATCATGGAGTACGAGGTTTCACTACCACCAATGAAGCCCCCTATGTTCATGAGGAGAGTGGAGAGATGTCAAAGGATGCCCGGGTGACGACGATGATGGGAGAGCTATTTTTATTGCATACCGACAGAATGATGATGTACGAATAGATGGATCTTATGTCACACTGGCTGACGTCACTTAAAATATATGACGTGATGACTCTTTCTAACAGAGGTTCAAGTCGGTAGGTGGGGTCCTATCACAGTGCAGGCAGTGAGACGACATCAGTGGCGGCGATGGCTTTGAAGGCTCCCTTTGTGCGACTGCATTTGCCTGGTTACAACATCCGGTGAGCTGATGGAGGGTCGATGTGTATGTTTCACTATCCTAATGTGATGGACCCAGAGGAGTTATCCTTTATGAAGGAAGTCCTTCGACCTGTGGTATACTTTTTGCCTCTTTGCCTCTTTGTCTTTTGATTTCTTTATTTCTTCTATTGCCTCAAACTGACTGATTTGCTCTTTTTTGTTTTCTTTTGTAGTACATCCGGGTCTCCACATTTGGCTGAGGGATATTAGGGATCGTATATTTTCAACAACTGCGCATATTAACGATCCAATTCCGACTCCTTCTTATTTGGTGTTGGCTGCCTCATCCAAAGATGGGTCGGGCTCTGGGAGTGGTGACACATAATCTCATCGTAGGGGGAAGAGGGCGCGCCATAGGGATATAGGCTCTTAAATAGATAGAAGAGAGAGAAATAAGAGAGATGGAGAGAGTTTATATGTGAGGAGAGAGAGAGGGAGAGAGGGAGAGAGAGAGAAGTAAAATTGGGTTCAGGCTACGTCCCGTTGTTTTTCTATTTTTATTGCAAGATATCAATGTAATACAACAAAAATATATGAAAACATATATGCAAAATAAGATAAAAATTAATTTTTTTAGTTTTTTTTAGAATTTTCCCAAAATAGGGGGTTGTCGATCGGTGTGACACTTGTCCTCCCTATCGGCATATCAGTCCAGTCTAATCAACCAAAGGCTTTTATTGCACTTTTTTTCAATTGCATGGTAATTGGTGAGGCAAGTTTTCCTCCGATTTCTAGAGGGTTTCTCATCTTTGGTTGACAGTTTTTAAGAATTAATAAGGGTGTGGATGGATCTTTTCTTCACACTTCCACATTCTTTTTCCTTTACATCCTTCTTTGCTAACTTTCTTCTTCTTTTGTGATATGTCTCTCCCTGCTAATGTTGAGTTTGTGAACTATCTCAAAATCTTGGAAATAATGTGTTCCTACAACATCCACTATGACGCTTCAACATGCGGCGAGTCTCTTTATGGCACAACCGTGCCATAGAGTGGAATATGTTGATAGCAGCCGTAGAATTCTGGTAACCCAAACACCATGTCTTCTGCTTTTGGTTGGATGAAATTTTTCCTACCTATGGGGAATTTTCTGCCATGCTGGGGATAAATCCTAGTGTTGTTGTGTCTTTGCCTAAGTTTTCCCATTCTCCTAGGGAATTATTGGTTGAACTTGTCTATATCTCGCCTTCGGCAGCCAGGCCATTAGTTAGAGGAATGATTTCTCTTCTAGCGGTGCTGCGATCCGTGCATTCGCGAGATGTGGGTGATGTTGTCTATGCTGGGGCCGTCATCCCGGACCTAGTTTCAAAACTATTATTGGTAACTGGGAAGTCCTGGTCGTACCATCGCAATCCTATGCCGATGATGCTGGCGAAGAATTTAAATGATCTGGGTGCCTGGCGGGAAGGTCGTTCAGAATTTCTGAGGGATAGCCATGTAATGTTGTTCATGTGGCTGTGAGAGAGGTTCCAGATGGCGGTCCCAACTGAGTATCCTTTTTTTAATGTACCAAACTTCTTCCCACATTATTTTATTAGTGTAGGACTGGACATTGAAAGTTGAGACAACTGGTTCGTAGAGTATGGGGCTCGAGCTTTACGCTGGTCAGTTCTTTGGTGGGGGGGATGCTCCCCAGTTTGGAACTAGAGGAGTACCAATATGTCCAGTTAGTAGGCCTCAGGAAGACCTCTTTCTACTTTCCCTAGAGGTTTCTGTGAAAATTTAGTTGGGAGAAAATTGTACCACCACAGATACTGAACTTCTTTTCGTTGGAGAAACTGAGAGAGCATATACGCATGCATCTTGGTTCTCTATGGGAGAATATTTGTCCATTGACCCGTCCCTCCTAATCTTTGGGTAGGGTATGGCACGTCTTCGGGGACTACATGAAGTGGTTGTTGAAGAAGGTAGTGGCCAAGATGCTGGCTGTGGAGACTAGGCAAATGTGGTTTTCCATATCTGATACCATGGATGGAGGTGTTGTGGTTTTCCCTATGCTAGTCCGGGATAATGACTCTATGGAGCATTTGCAACACTCCATTCAGGCAGGGGAAGATTGGGGACCCTAGGACGAGGGTGATGATGGGGTTGGTTCCTCTGGAACCTATGGGGATTATTTTAGGGAAGTTTGGGGACCCTAGGACGAGGGTGATGATGGAGTTGGTTCCTCTGGAACCTATGGGGATTTTTTTATGAAGTTTTTATCATGGGCGTGGTTCTATTTGTGGTTATTTTGGTTGTATCTTAGTTTTTTTAGGAAGGTAGGTGTAGGATGGCAATGAAAGACATTTGACTCCCTATGCCGATGTAAGCGTATCGAAATTTTGAATAATTAAATAAAGAAGTTTTTTATTATCTAGTTGTGCCTTTTGATGACTTTTGCATTTTTAATTATCTATACCAATCGCTATGGCATACATAATCCTTTTGTTCATGTATATGTTAAAATGAGTTGTCATTATAAGGGATAAGAAAATAATAGCATTTTATGAAAAAGAAGGGGGTCATGCTCATGTAAATAGATGAGCTGCCTACATACCTCTAAGGGTTTTGAAAATTCATTTTTACAATTTGTAAGTAAAAATATTTTTAGAGTATCAGACCCCTCGTAGTTATGAGTATGGGAAATGAAGATTGATTGATATATTTTTTTTAAGAATAAAAGGGAGATGATATGAGTCCTAGCATGCCGAGATTTCAGACAAAGGGTAGAACTTCTTGAGATGGTCCAGGTTGACTGGAGGTGCCATTTCTTCTCCATCAAGGTCGGTGAGCATAGCGGTGCCGCTGGATAGGATCTTCTTCACAATGAAGGGGCTTCTCCAATTAGGTTGAATTTCCCTCTGGGGTTCCATATGGGCTCTACTATTTATTTATGGGCTAAGTCCCCTTCTCAGACACCACTATCTTTGACTCTCTTATTGAATGATCTCGATATACGATGATGGTACCCTTGTATGTATATAGTGCTCTCATCCTTCTTTTGTCCAAGAGGGACAGCTCATCAAGACGGCTTTGGTGCCAGTTTTCCTCACTGACTTTTCTTTTAAGCATCATGCGTAGCGAAGGAATTTCTAGCTCCACGAGTAGGACCGCTTCCATGCCGTAGACTAGAGAGTAAGGGGTAGCAGTAGCCCCAAAAGGCGTAAGGATCTTGTCGGCCCAATCTCGATAACTCTCGGTCATCTTACTGATAATGGCTTTAAGGTTCTTATTGGTTGCTTTAACTGCTCTATTGGTATGAGGTCAGTATGGAGAATATTTATGTTTATTTAATCCCATACTCGTCGACCACCTCTATAACTTCTCCCTCAAAGTGTAACCCGTTATCTGATACCATCTCGTGCGGGACCCCATATCGGTAAATGGTGTGTTTTTTTATTAACTTGGCCACTTTCTTGGCATTCAGAACTGTGTATGACTCAGCTTTGATCCATTTGGTGAAGTAGTCAATGGCGACTAGGATGAACTCGTGCCGGTTGGATGCTTTCGGTGTAACTTTCCCTATGATGTCAATGCCCCATGTGTAGAACATCTAAGGAGAAGTCATGTCGTACAATTCTTGCGGGGACAAGTGTTGTAGGTTGGAAAATGTTAGCATTTAAGGCATCTTCGAACGTAGGATGTGAAATCTTGAACCATGGTAGTCCAATAGTATCCCTATTGGATGATCTTCTTGGCGAGCATATGGCCGTTCATGTGGGGTCTGCATTCCACGCTGTAGATTTTCTACATCATTTCATCAATTTCAGCCCCTACGATGTAGTGCAAATGGGCTCCATCGAAGTTTCTCTTAAATAATTCTTTAAGGTAGACAATGTATTAGGCATCCAGTTTCTAGAGGGTTGCTCGATCTTTCTCATCATATTCTTGGGGATACCTACCATGTTTGAGGAGGCACCAAATATCATAGTACCAACAGTTGGTTTGTCATGTTTTTAGAGAAGGAAAGGGGCCATGGTTATTCCCTTAGGCATGTCAATCATCGAGGCTAAGGTAGCAAGGGCATCGTCTAGGTTATTATTTACTCGGGGCCAATAGTGGAAGGTGATTTCTTGGAATTGGAAAGGTATCTCTTTTAGGTGGTCATGGAAGGGTAAGAGTTTCTCGTCCTTGACTTTCCATTTTTTAAGTATTTGACCGATGATGACGGCAGAATCCCCGTAGACATCGAGGTATCGAATTCCTTTCTTGAGGGAAACTTTTAAGCCTATCGTGCATACCTCATATTCATTCATGTTATTGGTGCAGGGAAATCAATTTTGATGGCAATGGGAGTGTGAGAGTTATCAAGGGCAATTAAGAGTATCACAATACCATACCCCTTTTTGTTCACAGCGCCGTCAAAGAACATTTTCCATAAAAGGTCTTCTTGGGAGGCACAAAGGATATTCACATCACGGAACTCAAAATCCACACATCGTCCTCTTCCATAGGGTAGTCAGTAAGGTAGTCAGAGACGACTCTTCCTTTCATGGATTTCTGTGTGACATAGGTAATATTGAATTCAGTTAAGAGCATCAACTAACGGCCATTCGGTCGGGAGGTCTTCTCTAGTAGTTACGTGATGGTATTCATTAGGGATATAAGATTGATGGTGAATGCGAGAATGTAGTGTCGTAACTTTTAAATAACCCAGTCGAGAGCGACACATGCTTTTTCCAAGGCAATGCAGTTCACTTTATAATCAGCCAACTTTCAACTCGCATAATAGATGAATCTATCTTTACGAGTTTCTTCAAGGTATTGGGCTAGCAAAGCCCCAGATGTAGTATCAGTTACGGTTAAGTATAGGAGTAAGGGAAGACCAAGCTGTGGTGGCATGAGTACCAGAGATTGGGTTAGTTATTGTTTGATTCGGTTAAAGGCCTATTCGAATGTTTTTCTGCAAACTTTGGTTTAATATTTTTGGAGGAGTTTGAAGATGGGTTCACAGATGGAGGTCAATTGGTTGATGAACCAGCTGATGTACTGTAATTTCCTAAGGAACCATCGAACTTCCTTCTCCATTCGTGGTGGTGGCATCTTAAGTATGGCCTTTAGCTTGACATGATCTGCTTCTATCCCTTTCTCACTAACCATGAGTCCCATGAGTTTTCCTTTAGTAATGCTGAAGACACATTTTTGTGGGTTGAGTCGCATCTGGTACCGTCGCATCGTTCGAAGAACTTTTGAAGAGCGGGAACATGGACTCCCCTAGTCTTGGACTTGATAATCATATCATCTACATAGACCTCAACTTCCTTATGTATCAGATCATGTAGAATGGTTGTGAAAGCCCTCTGGTAGGCAGCCCCTATGTTTTTAGACCAAATGGCATGACAATGTAGTAAAAGGTTCCCCAAGGGGTGATTAATGTGATTTTCTCTTGGTGATCTAGGTGCATCTTGATCTTATTATATACGGTAAACCCGTCAATGAATGACTTGAGAGCGTGACTGGTCATATTGTCAATAATCATATTGATGTTGGGTAGTGGGTAATCATACATTAGAGAGGCCTTGTTCAAGTCTCTGTAGTCGACACACATGTGAACCTTCCATCCTGATTTTGGTATGGGTACGATATTGTCTAGACATGTGGGATATTCGATCACACAAATGAAACCCGTGTTCAGTTTCTTGAGTACTTCTTCTTTAACTTTGAGTGACCACATGTGAGATTTCACAGTTTCTATTTGACCGGTGTGCATCCCGGGAGAGCTGGAGTCTCATGTTGTGCTATATTAGGGTCAATATCATGCATATAATCATAGGACCATGTGGAGACATCCACGAATTCCTTTAATAGTTCTTCGAGTTGCGCATAATCATGCTCATTAAGGGTGGTCCCCATCCTAATATCGCGCATTTGGCTACTAGAACTGAGATTAATAAAGATATTTTCATCTTCATTAATATGAATGCGATTATGTTGTTTGTTATTAACCTTATTTACAATAGTTAAGAATTTATCATTTACAAAATCATCATCATCAAGACTTTGATTAGAATCAAGACAATAAATATATGGCATAGTAAGATACTCAAAATCTTCGTTTATTTCATTGACATGAAAAATAACATTGAGAACCTCATCAAAGGATGTCTCTATTACACCAGAGTGGGGGGAAATAACTAAAGGGGAAAGGGGCTAAACATCGAGGTTAGATTGAACATTAGCAAGTGGCATAGGTGAAGCATACCACTTGAGAAGAGGTGTATCAATACATTTTATGAGTCATGATGGATTCGATGAGGTAGTCCTGAGTGGATCATGTAGAGTGTCATCCCCAGTGTTAAAAAATTAAAAGAATCCTTAGAGTTACTGCCCCTAGAATCCCCAGTATCAGCTATGGTGTATTCAGTGAGTGGTTGTACATGGTGATGGGAACTCTCAGCCCATAGGTAGCTATCTTTAAAGAAGATCTCCATTCCTGATTTCATTCTATTGTTTACATGGTCATACCAAGGTTTAAGGAAGCCACCGAAGGTGAAATCTTCACCCTCTTTGATAAAACTTCCATTTTGGGAATTTTTTGGGAGAATTCTGGCGCATTCTAACCCCCTCTTTGGTTGAGGCTGATGGATCAATCTGAGTTCTTCTTTTGATGGATGATAGCCTAAGCCATAGGGAGGGAAGGCCTCCTTCAATATAATGGGTTAAATTATCCCTTGTTGTCTTCCCCCTAGCCCAAGTCCAGTCATGAAGTGCATGTTCTTGAACATCAGGATTTCATTGATGTTTCCAAGGGGGTCATATTCCGAACAAACCCAGTCATTGAAATTATCCCCTGCTGGAATTAGAAGTGGTTTAAACCAAAAACTTAATAGAAGCATATCATTTGTCCCGTGTTGTATTTCAAGTACTAGATTTCTAGTTCTTGCATTCTTGGTGTTATCCTCGTTGCCCAAGATGGTTATAACTTATCCGTTGGCAAAGAACTTCAATTTTCAATGAAGGGAAGAAGACATCCCTTTGATGATATGGAGCCACGGTTGTCCGAGCAGCAAATTAAAATAGGTTGGGATGTTGATGACTTGGAATTCAACAACAGGATTTATAGGGCCAGGCCCTATTGCAATATTGAAAGATCCCATTACCTCTCGAAGGGTATTATGATAGGCACGTACGACGACATAGGTTGGAGCAAGGTTGCTCACTATCAATCCTAAACAATTGCAGGTCCTCAATGGGAAAACATTAAGAGATGATCCATTATCGACAAGAGAGAGTGCGATAATTATTCCTATGACTTCAACAGGGATATTAAGGACATTATTATGGTTGGGACTAGTCTTGGGGATTTCTTCTTCAGAAAAGGAGATCATTCAAGTAGAGGTCACGGATCTGACTAGTTTCATCGCTTCTTCTGGTGTGGTTAAGGGAGGAACTATGGGTCATATGAGTAGCTTGATTATTTCATTTTGGTGCAGTTGGTAAGACATAAAAAACCCCATAAAGTGATGTTGGCTTAGGCTTTCTTCAGTTGATCGAGGACATTACTTTCTTAGAGGGTTATTTCTAGCATAGGTAGATTCACGACACCCTTTACTTTATCACTTGATGATGGTTGTAGAATTGGGATTTGGTGATTTCTTCCTGACCTGGTCATGTGGTTCAGAAAAGGAGAGAAAAACATAAATCCTATTTCTTCATCGATATCAGGTTATTCAGTTACCTTGTTGATTTCTCCTAGCAGCTCCTTGAATGATATCGTCCCACATATGTTAGCTATCAAACTAGTTTTTTACGAATCTTAATCTTCATTTAAATCTTTGAAATTATCCCCCCATCCAGTGGTAATGATATTATTTTTCCATGGAAAGTCAATGCACTCCACAACTTCCCTGGCCTCTTCGTATAATTTTGCCCATTCGGTATGGAAATGCAAAACAGAAGGGACCAGGTTCCCTTGTAATTTTAAAGCATCGAGTAGCCCAGATACACTACAAATATCACGAGACTGTTGAAAAAAATCAGTCATGATCTGGACCATGTCATCTAGATTGACTTCGTCGGTTGGCAGCACCCAATTGTCTGACTCGCGTGCCCATTTTTGAGCTTTTAAGAATAACCCACTTTTAAGAATAACCCACTGAATCTCTCACAGTCGATGGTCATCTATGAGGGTAATTTTAGCCCGAACTTCAAGACTGGGTTCCACACTTCTGAAAGTTCCATATCTTTACCTCCAGAACTGGTGCAGATAGAGATGCATGCTCTAGTGTGGAGGGATAAGGCTTGATTGTCAAAGCTAGTAAGGTGTAAGAGGAAATATGGGCATATTTGGAGGGGTTGAGGAGAGTATATGGGTATGACTGGTGACTTACTTGTCATGATTTGTGTGGATGGGTCAAATTTGGAGTCTTCTTCTAAGAAGATGTCATTTTCATGATTCAGGAGTGGATTAGGACACCCAAGAACTTAATAATCCCAATGGTTGCCCTACCCTCTGGTGTACTCCTTTGGTTATGGGTAAGCTGAAATTTTCCTTTAGTATTTGGGTTTTACTATATTTTGAGCCTTAACACTTTCTTTATCTCTTGCAGTGGTTGTTAAACCCTCTCCCAAGGAATTGAATAAGATTACTAAGTTCTGAAAGATGACCTCTGCCCCTTTTGAGACACTTTTCGTATCCAATTCTGAATTGAATATTGGTATGGGACTTGAACCCAAGACTCTTTCATTTGTAGGAGTTCTCGAGGTCCTTAAAATCATAATTATGGATATGTTACGGGTTAAGGACTTTGTTTTAGTGTCTCAACAAAAGGAAGGCTCCTGCTGAGATCTCTACTGAGGTTCACAAGGCATGTTATGGTGAAGTTGGCATGCATAAGAGGAAGGTTGACCTTCCGAGGATTGAAAGATCACCCACCTCACCTAATGAGACTATCTTGCTTGACTCTAATTCTCCCCCCATAATTATGTTTTCTTTTTGCCTATTCTACTGTGGTCTTATTTTTTATTTATCTGATAGATAACTTGATGTCATGCTGATCCAGTAGATGAATGGGAAGAGAATACGATATCAAAAAAAAAATTCAAGGAGGATCCTATTAATGTTATGCTCACCTAAAGATTTAATTTTATCATGTACATGGACAATATAATTCAATGGGTCAAGCTAATGGAGGATGAAATACTATGGGTTGGCTTTAATAATGACTTAGTGCTAAAGCTTATAAAAAAATATCCATGATACATGCAAATTCTGAGGTAAGTGGGACCTCTACTCCATCTTAGAGTGATCCTTATATTCCCAAGGACTTGCATCCCTGAATGTCTGAAAAAGAAGATGAAGAATATAGTGGTAAATAAGAAGAAAAGGTCCATGGTATATTCATTTTCTCTATCTTTATGTTTTCCATTTACTTTTATCATATCCCCTTTCTATTTTAGTAGTAGCATTTGAAAGAAGCCCTTTTAAGGCATTCTTTTTACCGAATAAAAACTTGGAAAAAATATTGAAAGATATGAGGCATTTAGGACCTTACTCAGATGAATCTAGGTCGAATTATTAATGTACAGAGGATGTAAGTGGAGGTGCTTGAGGAAAAGAGGGATGCTTTTAAGGGGTATCTCACTTCCCTATAACAGAACAAACTTCTGAAAAAGAAAACACTAGGAGATAGTGTATCTTTTTTATATGATGTATGAGACTCTTTGGACAAGGTTAAAGAGATATATTCTGTTTATAAGATCAGGATCAATGTGATAGGGGAGACTCTTGTAGGACATAATTATGACCTTTAGATATTTTAACAAAAACTTCTTTTAGCATAAGGTGAGGTATTGCTTCTAAATCAAGCAATCCGATGCTTAACTATTATAAAGGACCATTTGCCATATAATGTCAAATAAATGCAAAAGATTTATATTGAGGCTCTAGTTAAGCATAAACAATTATAAGGGGAAGATTCATACTAAGAGTCCTGAGGATTTTTAGAGGCATGTTTTCTAGAACTTTAGTTCTGGTATTTAATCTTGCAAGGCCAAAATCCAAAACCTATTTCATGATATGGATGCCTCTGGTCTATTTGATGGACTCCCTCATTCTAATAAATAGTGATAAGTTAGTGAGGTTAGTATTGATGATGATGATGACACTTAAGAATACTATGTCCCAATGAAATATCCTCTACATCTCTTCCATCATTAAGCCCATCGAAGATTGAATCTCCCGTTGCTCCCTAAAAACATATTCCTTGAAAGTTTGAGAAAATAAAGTAAAAAGGTTCTCAAACTTTTCTCAAAACAACCTTTTCTCAAAATTTGTATTGGCCGTGGGCCATTTTTTAACCTCTATGTACTACATTTTATGAAAAGGTTATTTTGGAACCATGGAATTGAATTTTTCTTCGATCTTTACTCTATGCCTGCTTTACACTTTTCTCTTCTAAGGAGTTTCTGCTTGGCATTCACCTCTATGAGGTCTGTTATTAGGTAATACCACCTAAGTCCCATAATATTTCTTAATAAAGTAAAGTAATAAGTGTAATATATTTGTTGAATACAATCAATGGGTTCTAGAGTAAACACTAAGGTTTTGTAATGGATCTTTAGACCTTAGAACCATATAAAATTTTATAATTATACTTTTCTTTGGACTTAAAGCCTAAATATTTTGTACAAACACTTAGACTCTCCCCCCTCCCCCCCCGAAAAAAAGTTTGGGTACGAAGGTCAATGATCAAATCAGCTAAAGGGCATAAGACCTTGGATTTGAAATTCCAATCTGAATTTTCATAAAGGGTCCAAAGACACTTGAAACATGTAATACTAATGGCGAGGTAATTAGAACAAAAACATAGTACAATTATGGGTTTTGGGACCTTAGTACTTAAAAATACAACATGAAACCCCTCAATGTGTCCTAAGACCTCTAAAGTTAGGAATTTTTCAAATTTAATTACCCGAAGGGGCCATATGACTCCCAGGCTAAAGAATTTTAAATGGTGATGAGCCACAAAGGGTCTCAAGGTGGATGAACTTATAAGGATTTTTAACCTAGAGTTCCACAAAGGGCCATAACACTTCTGAACGTAAGAAATTTAAATTTTGATGTCCCAAAAAGAAACCTAGTGCTAGTGTATTTCAAAAAAACATTATCTTGAAGTTTCACAAAAGGACATAAGAACTCTAAACTTAGGAAATTTAACTGTGAAGTAAAACAAAGGTCTCTAAGTCCATTGTAGTTAGAATTGTTTTTAACCTTAAGTTCCATAAAAGGTTTTGAGAACTTTCAACTTAGGGAATTTTTAAAGATGATACTTGGTTGAAAAGCCTCTAGAACATAGCCCTAAGGAAGAGGATATTTTAAGGTTCCACAAAGGGTTAAAATACCTCTTTAACTTAGACCTTGTGTATTTACTCTATGTTGAAACCTATGTTATGGATTAATATTGTTTTCCTTTGAACATCTAGGCAAAATAAATTAAAAAACCAAACAAAAAAATTCTTAAGTATTTTTACAAAAGGCTCGAGGGATGTTTGTCCTAGGTTCACATTTTTGGGGTTATTTAAGCCTCATGCCTTTAACTATTAGTTTTAAGATAATAATAGAGACTTTACAAATTTAAGGTTAGGTACTAAGACCTTATATTAAAGCTAGATCCATGTCTGGAGTCCTCGGGACTCTTTATTTTGTGTTTTTTAGACATAGGTCTAGATTTTGAGCCAAGACCTTGCAACTCAGTTTGTGGGTCCTTAGACTTCATATTTTTAGAGACATAGATAATGTCCTTGTAACTCTTAAATAGTAATGATATTTAAAAAAAATAGGAAACAAAAAATAATAATTTCATTTATATCAGGTAGAAGCATAAATCACTTAAAATCGTATTATGATGCCATATGTATTGTGCGACATGCGCAAACTTGATTTTTGTCCTTCAATCGGGCCCTGAAGGTGAATGCATTTATTTTGATGAACTAAGGTATTCAGACTCATCAATTCTATGCCAAGGATCTTTTGATGGAGATCGTACAATGGTGGAGTTAGAGCTAGGACCGCTACAGATACTTCAGCAAGCCTTCGAAGCTTTAATAGGACTTTTGTTCCACCTTTGGATGTATTGAACGATCTCTTTTTCTCATTTATGGAGGTGATATAACACTCCCAGGCCTTCTTGTGCTCCCAAGACTCATCTACTACTTTGCTAGGAGTTCATAATGTTATTACTAGTCTTCGTATTGGGATACAAACATCTGGGTTGTTGAGTGATTGTATGTCCAGGATCACGTTGTAAGCAAAAGTAAGGTCCACAATTATAAACATGTTTTGGGTAGTTTTTTAGGAATCTTTTAATCCATGGTGGGGGGAGTGACATACCTGAGTCATCAATTTTTCTCCCCACTTGATCTGATGAGAAGAGTGGTGACAAGATACATGGTCTTTTCCCCAAGGACCGTACCCTCAAAGGCATCTTAGAATAGGATATCTGCAGAGCTCCTTGTGTCCATTACAACACTCTTTATCTTGGAATTTCCCATGAACAATGTGATGACGAGGTATCATCATGATAGGGTTAAACCATTTTAAAGTCCAATTTTAGGTAAATCATAATTGGAAATTCCATTAGTGCTTTATGGTGGAGGGAAACATGGTTGACTTATATTCCTTCTTTTTGGGTACTGTGTAGTTGAGATTTTCAGGTTGTTGCAGGGAGTCCACCCATAGAAAAGCCTCCAGAGATGCAATTGTTATATATCAAAGGAAAATAAAATTAATTTTGTTGTTATATTTTATTGTTGTCATGTACTCTCTCGATATTTCTGGCCATAAACTCTTAAAGCTAGACCCTTTTGACCACTCCTTCAATGACTTCTTTAAGGACGAAGCAGTCACTAGTGTTGTCGCCATGAAATTTGTGGAATTGGTAGTACTTGGACTTGCCCCTTTTATTATTGGTGATTTTCTTAAGCTTGGGAGGTGGTAGGAGAGATTGACATTCTCCTGGCACAAATACCTCTCCGAGGGTGGATCTGAGCTAAGTGGAGTGCTTAAACCCTCAAGCTTCGTTCTTCTTAAGTTCTTCCTTATTCTTCCCGGCCTCAGTTATGACTAAGTTCTTCCCAATGTGAGATAAAGTATATTTCATACTCCCTTACTAGGTAAAGATTATGGAATCTCTTGCCAAAATGGAATCATCACATTCATATAATTTTTAGGAATTTTAAGTAAGTTAATAATGGATGTTTTAGGTGTCCAGCAAAAATACCATAGTAGGTCCTCTGAAATAAGACCCAATATGAAGTCTTCCACACATATGGTGTCATTCAAATCACCAATTTAGAAGGCTTCTTCATTAAACTACTTGTCATATTCTCTGAGAGCTTCACTGCTCTTTTAACTAAAGTGGAAAAGGGAAGAAATCGGTTTTCTCATCTTTTTGTTCACTTAATAAAGTGGCTGGCAAAGGGTCTTTCCATCTTACTAAAGATTTTAGTGGTCATTGGCTTGTGTTTTTCAAACCGGTACTTTTCAGTTAGTTTCAACATATCGGGAATTCTATACACTAAATATCATATATGGTATCCTAAAGGATCATGAGCAACTTGTAAGTAGTCAACTGATGAATTAGATATTTAAACACATCGAATAGTTCAATGGTAGGAATATTCTGATTAGGGGTATAGAATATTGTTGGATGTCATTAAAGAACGAAGAAAGTGTCATTTTGAGATCCAACACTATGGTGATCGGGCATTGTGGATTGTACTTCTTGAGGAAATTCCCCAATCATTTTCCATCTTCTTGATCTCGTTATAAAACCCCTAATTTTAAGTGGATTAAATGCTTAATATTTATCTTATATTGATTTGTGATAACTGATGATGTCATTAATTATTTCGTACTATTTGAAACTGATTTCAATAAAAAATATGTTAAAACATTAATAACTAAGTGACGAAAGAAGTATAGTTATGTTTATTTATTTGTAAGTGACTTTTAGGATGAATAGAATGTTCGATTACAATTTAAAAGATTGAAGTTTAAGGTCCATATGTTACTCTAGGCCTTGGGTTGGAGTTTGTAATATTTAAATTGGGTTTTGGTCTTAATGGGTTATGTTTCATGCAGAGTCTAAGACTAATTTGTATAAATTAAGGATGTAGCAGTAAAGAATTACACCACTCAATACTACCCTAGATGAGGTCTTTTCCATAGTATAATCCCTTATTTGTTTACCTGTAAGGACACAAATTTCCAATTGAGTACATATATAGTTTTGGCTCAATTCCGGACAAAAACATTTATTCATAGGATAATATTCAATTGTAATATTCTCAAGCCTATGAAGTGTGTGTTGAAGACGTAGCGGCAAAGAATATAAAGCTTCATCAAAATGCCGGTTTGCGTGCCTCGTTTCTACGTCATCATCTAAGGTTCCATGCTCCCAAGGTATGAATGTAATTATATTTATATAGGAGCTTGGAACAATATTTATTGGGTGTTAGGTTTAATAAAAACCATGTTTTACTTTCAGAATAATTTAATTGAAACTTTAAAATAAAGTACATAAAGTTTCTGGGCCAAAATAGAATTTTAGAAAGTTCGAAATCTCGTTCGAACGAGTTTTTCGTTCTAACGAGGTTTCGTTTGAACGAGACTGCCAACGAACCTAAACTGGTCAGTCGTTCGATATGTCGTTCGAACGAGTTTTTCGTTCTAACGAGGTTTCGTTCGAACGAGTTTTGCCAACGAACCTAAACTGGTCAGTCGTTCGATATGTCGTTCGAACGAGTTTGGTCGTTCTAACGAGATATCTAACGAGTTTCTAACGAGCCCAGTCTGGTCGCTCGTTTGAAGTCTCGTTCGAACGAGAGTCAAGTTCGTTCGAACGAGATGCCAGGCGGGAACAGTTTTGAGAAGTTTTTGGCAGTTTTCACCCCATTTCCCCACTTGTTTGTTAACTGATTTTTTAAAGCTTTATTAAGGACGGGAATCATTTTTGAAGGGGTATCTTTTCCATACCATACAAACTCCTAGAGAGTGTTTTGTGAGAAAATTTGTTTAAGGTAAAAGATCTAGTTTTGAGTGTTATTCTTTATAGAAAAATTCATACACACTCTAGTGTTTACACCCAATAGTTGTTTATCCAAGTTTCTATATTTATATCAATTGCTTGGAGTTTTGGCACCGGTTTTCTCTACCGAATTCAAGAAGAGACATTTCGGGTTTGCTTCTACTTCCCATCACAAAGAAGAAGACTTTTGTTGCGGTTTTACTCAATTGGAGAAAGGCTCCAATCTTGGGTGACGGTGACCATACAAAGTCCCATCGGTGGATTTCGAGACCGCGGTGGAGCTCCGTGGTTGTTCGCTAGGAAGAGGTGTTTACAAGGAGGAACAACAAGGCTTGAGAGGGTTCGAGTTGAGGATGTAAGTCTTTTGTCTTGTAATTTGTAATTCCGTATCTAGTGGACTTGTGGCTAGGGACGTCCGAGGTTTTTTCCCGTCTTGGGTTTTTCCTCGTACATCGCGGCGTAGTGTGACATTGTTTATTTTATCTTGCACAAAATTTAGAACGCATGCTTTAGGTTTAATTCAAGATAAAATTCGGTTTAATTCTCAGACTATATTAAAATTGGACTTTAATTTAAATATTGGGTAAAATTGTGTAATTCAAGTCTCTTGCATTAATTTGGTTTGGCCTAACTTGGAAATATGAACAATCATAATTTAGGCAAATTCTAGGAGTTGGATTTAATTGGACTTAACCGTTTTTAGTGAGTAATAATTAATTTGGTGTGTTTAAGTTAATTATTCTCTTTTGAGTTAATTAAAACTTGTTGTTGTTAATTTTTGGAAGTTGAACCATCACCTTTATAACGCTTCCGCATCTCTTGTGTTTTAGTTTAAAAAGGAAATTAATTGTTTTAATCGAGATTATTTATATATGCACGGGGATTTGCACCTTTTCATTACTTATGCTTAAGCCCATAAAGACATCTAATGATGACAGACAAGTCCAAGTACTGTTTATTCTAGTATGACCACAATCATAACACTATTAACTATTTTAGATTAATATAAGTTATCAAAGGGATAATCAAAATGGCTAACAAAAGGAGTATATGGCCATGGAAGTCAAAGGTCAATAAGACAACAAAGGTAATTACAAGGAGAATGTCTCATTAATAAACATTCATTTCATTTGAAGGGGGTTAACTGGAGGAGTTGTATTTGCCAAAGCTAGGAAATCCCACCTCAAAAGTATGGAGAAAATAAGTTGAAAGGTCAAGCATGTCTCTTTTACCCATTAGTCCCCCAAGGGCACTCCTATAATAATCTTCCTTGAAGACGACTTAAGGAAGATGTGTGTACCTTACGAAGATCCTTTCATCATCATAGTGATAACCAGAATGCCAACATGAAAAGGGTTTTGAATGCCACTAGAATCTCGGCATATATTCTCTTCTTAGATGCTTTTTAGTATGAGGGCGTCGACGTAAGTCACATACACCCCTATATCACTCCACGCATCAGCTTCAATGGGGAGATAACATATTCCATAGGGTGTTTCACTCTTCCCCTCACTCTTGGATCTGAGGATTGTTAAAAAACTCTTTGGAACAAGTTCATAGTGGTAAAACATCCCTCCGCCTATATTATAATAATGGGAAGACCTTAAATCGACGATCTAGATGTTGATACCTCAACTAGAAGGTTAGTAATGGGTTTCCTAACCACCAGTGGTCTAGGGGTGGTCTACGAAAATCTATACAAAAGCCTGAGAAGGCTATATATCCTTTATATAAGACGAGAATATGTCTCTGAATGTTCCCCAATGTTCAACAGAGGTCCTTATAAAGATTTGAAAGTTTTCGAAGTCACAACAAAGGACTTACATTCACCATCATCATTGTAAGAACTACCCCCCAAAAATAAGGGAACGGAGTCGATGAATTTAGAGAATTCAACCAGGTAAAAACAACTACCCCGCAACTAGAGGTTCGAGTGATGCAAAAATATTAGGAATCATTTGTCCTAAGCCATAAATAATGTAATTAATGCTAACATAAAATCAAATGAAGTCCTTTTTGTTATTTTCGATGAATGTGGCACAAATTCTCCTTTAAAGTTGCAAGGATTTAAGTCGTATCTTGTGGCAAACAAGCCGGAGGTATCAAACCCTTATAAGTACTTTAAATTTCAAGAAAAAAAATCTTAGTCCGAAGGTCTCTCTACCCTTATAAGGACTTCAAATTTAAAATTTTATATGTTCGAAGGTCTTAGACCCTTATAAGGATCTCAAATTTCCAAAAAATCCTCTAGTTCCGGAGGTCTTTGGACCCTAATAAGGACTTCAAATTTAAAATCTTATAAGCCTGGAGGTCTCAGACCCCTATAAGGACTTCAAATTTTCAAAAGATTATCAACACATGGAGGTCTTCGTACCCTGATAAGGACTTTTTATTTAAAATCATATAAGTACGGAGGTCTCAGACCATGTAAGGACATATTTTCATAGGTCCGTTATCAATTAATTATGTCATATACCGTTACACCTTCGAAGAGAATTCAATAGACATCTACATCAAAGACGGATCTGAATTACTCAAGTTTTTCATCATTCAAGACTCCGCTAAGTGTACTTAGGTAAAGTTATGTTTTTAATACCTTAACTTTTCACTTAAAGCTTGTGCGATATTTTTACAAAATATTTTCGAAGTGTTGGAGCGGACTTTTTCCTCAAAATTTGAGAATGATTATTTTTTCTAAGTATTGAAGCGGACATTAAAATAATAATTTTTTCACAACAGTCATTCGAGCGACATAGCATGTCGCGCAATCTCGTTAGAACTATAGCTGTACTTTTTTCGAGCGACATGCTGATCTCGTTCGAACGAGATCTATTTTTGAGGTGGCACGTTTTTCTATAAATACTCATTATTTGGTAATGTTTTCATGAAGAAGTCCATACATTATCCAAAACAGAAACACTGCGAAAGAAGAATTATTTAGCCTTCTTCCTTTAGGGTTTTAATCCCTTTTTGGTTTTCAATTCACAAAACTCCCATATGCTTTAGTGAATTGTTTGGTGTTTAAGAACAACTTTGCTTTTGTTCAACCTCTGTGGCGAAGGCATCTCCATCTTTGATCGATGGATACCGAGCGTAGTCATTCTGCGTGTGGACGAGCCGAAGATGATGAACCGACACCTTGAGGGTATTTCGCTGTCTCTCGTATCTTTGAAGGTTTGATGAAGGCACTGTGCATTACACACTTGTGGGCGATTATCAAGTTGTATGTAAGTCAAAAGTCTTGAGAATTCTTCAAAGTGTTATAAAAGGTTTTTAGCCGAAAGGGTCTTTTTCCTATATTGGTCGTCATTATTTTTCATGCATGGTTTGAAAGATTTATCATACTTAGATGCATGTTTAGGGCTGAATTAATAGACTCTAATTAAATAAGGTTTAATTGGAAACTTGAGAATTAATTTAATCAATTATCACATAGTCGCACTTTTCAAATTGGTATGAGAGTGGGTTGCGCTAATTTATCGCATATTCCTATTTTTCTCACAATCGTGTGACATTGATTTTTTTTTTTAAATCTGTTTTGTGAAAAATCTCAATATTTCCTATGGAGCACTTATATAATCAGATGCCTATTTTTTACGGGTCTAATTATGCCTATTGGAAAGCTAGCATGAAATCTAGTTTAAAAGCCATTGACGAGCGTGTTTGGTACCTTTGCGAAAATGGGTGGACTCCTCCCACGGTCACTGTTGATAATATTTCCTCTTTAAAACCTGTGTCAGCCTGGACTCAAGATGGTCATAAAATGTCTAAATTTAATTCACGTGGTTTGAGTGCTATTTTTCGATCTATCACTCCTGATGAGTTTTGCCGAATTATGACGTGCACCACGTCTAAAGAGGCTTGGGATGTTTTCAAATTGACTCATGAGGGTACGAACGCGGTTAAAGAATCTAAGTTACAAAATTTGGCCACCCAATTTGAGACTATCACCATGTGTGAGTCTGAATGCTTTGATTATTTTTATGCACATTTGTCGGACATTTTTAATACCAGTTTTAATTTGGGTGAGCTGATTGATAACACGCGTGTCGTTAAAAATATTTTGAGATCTCTTCCAAAACGTTTTATTCCTAAAGTCACTATTTTGAACTATTTGGGAAATTAGAAATTAGTTAAGTTAGAAGAACTTGTAGGAGATCTTCAAACCTATGATATTGGCATGTTTCCCAAAACCATTAAGGCTAAGGATAATGGTGTTGCTTTAAAGACTCATTTTAAGAAAAATAAAGAAAATGTTTATGAGTCTGATTCCGAGGAAGATTTTGATATGGCCTTGTTTGCGAAATTTTTTAAAAATTTTCTCAAAATGAATAAAGAAAATTCTTCCAATAAAAAGAGTTTTTTTGAGTCAAATAAAAAGAAAGTGGAGGCCAAAGATAGTGACAAGGAGGATGAGATCAGGTGCTTTGAGTGTGAGGGCAAAGGGCACATAGCTAAAGAGTGTCCTACTAGGATAAGGAGAAAAGAGAAAGGAGACTGTTATTCCCGCCACTCTTAGTGATAGTGAGGGGGATGAGGGTGATGAGGGAGATGAGTCCGATAAAGGTTTAGCACATGGGATGGTTGTTGCTTTTTCTAGTCGTGTGAGACACCCAGTTTGTCTCACGAGAGTGCACATGAGAGCGATGATAGTGATTTGTGTTCTTCGAGTGAGGGAGATAGCGAGAGTGAGAGTGTAGATGAAAGTCATCTCCAAAAAGCTTTTAGAGATTTGTACACAGAGACCTTGAAAACAAAGAAGTATAATCGAGATTTAGGTCGTCGAGTTTTAGATTTGGAGAGAGAAGGAGGTTTTAAGAAAGGAGAAGTGTGATTTGACCAACACGTTGTCTAGGCTGACGACACATGTATCCCAACTCGAGCGTGATCTCGAACGTGCCAGGGAGGTCAAAGTCAATTTTGAGAACGCACCTAAGAAGGTTGAAAAGATGGTTCTTAAGGGTAAAGGTGAGAATTTAGGAATAAGTCATGATGGTGCATCCACTTCTCAATTAGCACCCGAGTCGGTTCCCACTTTAGTGATAGATTCACATGAGTCTCACCCACCCAGGCGTCCCATTCCTATTAGGAAAGTGCGTTCTAGAGTTTTTGAGAGAGGTGTTCCGAGGCCTATTTATGTTCGTTCCCATTGCAAAAGGATAGGACACCTTATGGAATTTTGCTTTAAGTTGGGTTATGTGTCATGTTTTGTTTCTACATGTGTTTTTGACACACATGCACCCACACATGATAGTTTACATGCTCCTGGCGACTACATGAGAGAGTTTTCACATTTAGGTGAGCAAGTTAAGTTTTTAGTCAAAACTTCACAAGAATTTATGGAGGTTTTTCATAAGTTGTCACCGCCTTTGGAAAACCCCGCTGCACCTAATGATTGAGGTTTGACTTTTTTACTAGTATAGGATGATTTTCATGATGTCATTATTTGCCTATTGCTAGTATCTATCATTTTTGTATAAATTTTTGTTTTTTGAAAAAAAATTGAAAAATACAAAAAGATTTTATTTTGATAAAATTTTTTAAAAAATCCAAAAACATTTTTGTATTTTGTTTGCACCATATATGGATGGACACTTAGGAGGACCGAGTCACAAATTCATTTCATTATCTTCGTGTGACTATTTGATAGTGTTTTAAGACAATAGGTTAATTCATCCATGAGCTTTACAATGTTTGGAATAATTGAGATATAATTTAGTGCTACTTCCTACATGTATTACTCATGATTTCCTTTATTGCACACATGAACGGATTTGTTTGATTATTGTGCTTGTCTTATCACATGTTGGTTGGGTGTTTTCACTTCAATCCTGTCCTTTAAAACGAACCAAGCGCGATAAATTTTGATAAGGAAATTGTGCATATAAGAACCGTTTTGTGAGTTTGTGTGCTTTGTTTGAAAATGGGAAAGGGCTGCGAAAGGTTCATTTTGCCTTTGCGAATACTAAACCGCCGTTAAATTGGACCTAAAAAATGGAGGAATTTTATTATCCAGGGTCCAAAGAGGTTTAAAAGAGCCCGAAAAAATTTAAAGGCAACAAAAAGAAATTCATGCAAAATTATGGGCCATTTAGGTTTTTGCACCAACTCTCCAAAGTTTGAGAATTTAGATTACCTCTAAAAGAAAATATATATGAGGGACTTTGGTTGGAGATTTTATAACGGGTTTGTACGTCCTTGAAAATCTTGAAAAAGCGCTAAATTGTTTTTGGACGTTATTTGTGTGGAAATCATTTTGTCTTTGATTTGTTGATTTGCATAAGACGATGTCATCTAAATTCAACAATCATTTCACCTAAGGATACTTTTGATGTTCATTCGTTAGGGGTACACATATGCATTATGCACATATGCTTGATGAGTTGATTTACCTATCGAATGTGGTCACACCCATTCATTCCATTTTCATGACTTGGTTGTTTAAGTTTAAATCCATGGTGTGATTTTTGTATCATATTTTTCAAAGTTGTATTTGATTTTTTGTATGAAAAATTGAATAATCGAAAAATAATTTGCGAGATTTATGAGATATCCCTTTGCATGCGCGTAGCTTGATCTTTGTTCGCTATGCATTTTGTCGTGACACTCCATGTTTTGATTTTTTTCTTCTTATTTGTCTATTTGAGGACATCATAAAAAGGGGGAGAAAGAATTATCATGTTAGGGGGGAGATTTGATTTATTAATGCTTTATTCTTATATCATTTCAAACTCGATGCGTCACGAAGGTATTTTGCTTTTTCTCATGTGTGTAGGTACAAAGATTGAAGATAATGATGTTTCACACCCTGATGAGAAAAGCTTTGAGATTTGATGAAGATGATTGAAGAACAGTTTTGAGGTCTTGGAAATTTATTCATGGGAGTGTAGATTTTTATAGGCATTTTGGTTTTTGATAATTCGGATTTTTTATGTACGTACCGGCATAGACATAGGGGGAGATTTGTAAGGGCATATTTTCATAGGTCCGTTATCAATTTATTCGGTCATATACCGTTACACCGTCGAAGAGCATTCAAGAGACATCTACATCAAAGACGGATCCGAATTAATCAAGTTATTCATCATTCAAGACTCCGCGAAGTGTACTTTGGTGAGGTTATATTTTTAATACCTTAACTTTTCACTTAGAGCTTGTGGGATATTTTTAAAAAATATTTTCTAAGTGTTGGAGCGGACTTTTTCGTCAAAATTTGAGAATGAGTATTTTTTCTAAGTGTTGAAGCGAACATTAAAATAATAATTTTTTCGCAACAGTCGTTCGAGCGACATAGCATGGCGTTCGCGTGAGATAGCATGCCGTGCGATCTCGTTCGAACTATAGTTGTACTTCGTTCGAGCGACATGCTGATCTCATTCGAATGAGCTCTGTTTTCGAGGGGGCACATTTTTCTACAAATACTCATTATTTGGTAACGTTTTCATTGAGAATTCCATACGTTTTCTAGAACGAAAACATTGCGAAAGCATAATTCTTTAGGCTTCTTCCTTTAGGGTTTTAATCCCTTTTTGTTTTTCAATTCACAAAACTCCCATATGCTTTAGTGAATTGTTTGGTGTTTAAGAACAACTTTGCTTTTGTTCAACCTCTGTGGGGAATGCATCTCCATCTTTGATCGGTGGATACAAGGCGTAGTCATTCTGCGTGTGGACGAGATAAAGACGATGAACCGACACCAGGAGGGTATTTCGATGTCTCTCGTATCTTTTAAGGTTTGCTGAAGGCACTGTGCATTACACACTTGTGGGTGATTATCAGGTTGTATGTAAGTCAAAAGTCTTGTGAATTCTTCAAAGTGTTATAAAAGGTTTTTACCCGAAAGGGTTTTTTTCCTATATCGGTCGTCTTTATTTTTCATGCATGGCTTGAAAGATTTATCATACTTAGATGCTTGTTTAGGGGCTGAATTAATAGACACTAATTAAATAAGGTTTTATTGGAAACTTGCGAATTAATTTAATCAATTATCACACAGTCGCACTTTTCAGACCGGAATAACTTCTTCAAATTTTCAAAAGGATTCTCAACGTCCCGAGGTCTTCAAACCCTGATAAGGGCTTCATATTTGAATGTTTATGAGTTGAAATGTCTCACACCCTTATAAGGACTACATATATTCAAAACATTCTCCAAGTACATAGGTCTTTGACGCTTATAAAAACTTTGGATTTAAAATTTCATTCGTCTAGAGGTCTCAGACCATAATAAGGACTTCAAATTTCCAATAAAAATCCCAAAGTGCAGAGTTCTCAAGAAATTTATAAGGACTTCGAATTTTAAATTTTATAAGTAAAGAGGTGTCATTCCCTTTAAAAGGTCTTCAAAATTCCCAATCATTCTCTAAGTGTGGAGGTCTTTGGACCTTTATAAAAACTTAGGATTTGAAATTTTATAAGTTCGAATGTCTCAGACCCTAATAAGAACTTTATATTTAAAAAATCTCTAAGTGTCGCGGTTTCTAGAACCTTATAATAACTTCAAATTTGAAAATTTTCAAGTATGTAGGTTTCATACCCTTATAAAGACAGCGAAATTCAAAAAACTTCTCTTAGTTGGGAGGTTTTCGAACCCTCTAGGGATTTTAGATTAAAATTATATACGTTCGGAGTCCTCAAACCATAACGCAGACTTCAAATTTTAAAGTTATCCTCCAAATATCGAGGTCTCCAGATCATACAATGACTTCTTAATAAAAAAATTATGAGTCTGGAATTCTCAGACCCTTATAAGGGCTTTAAAATTCAGAAAAACTCTCCACCCTTATAAACTCAAGCAACAGATAGTGATGTGGGATTAAGGACATTGAAAGGGGAAGTGTTTCTACGTAAAAAAAATTTAGAGTGAAGAACAAGCTTGATCATAAAAGAGCACGAATAATAAAATTGATGGTGGCACGTAACACTTGAGAACCCATCTCTATCCAAAGGTTTTTTTTCATACCTCATAAAGCCCGGGTCTCTAGACCCCCCATCTCTAATACTAGTCACTTAAATCTCCTTAAGTCACACTGACAAACCACGTGATGTGGTCTTTCTGCAAACATAAATTAAAGAACACGTAATTAACAATTTTATATGGATATATAAAGTTAACGTGTGAATATCCAATTCGATATGTTATTTATTCTTTAATAATACGAATGTTATGTATTATACATTTAACGTTAGAATCTTAGATCAACATGATTATCACATTCAATTATTATGAGGAATATAAAATGATATTATAATCGCATACCTCAATCATGTCACAAATGGAAAGATTGAGGGAGCATTCGACTTTAGACATTTCCGATCGGATTGAATTTCCGACCAATACTTCCTCTTGTATACGGCAAGAACATGTTCCAATTTCAACACGTTCCAACAGTTGGATCTTCTTCTATAACCAAAACAGTATTCTAAAATAAACACAAATTTCAGTATTTGGATTTCTCTCCCTTATCCTATAATTACATTATGTTGTCTTTTCATGTGACTGAATGATGGAAATCAGTCACTTATTTATAGGGAGGGATATGACCCAAATCTCTAGCAATCACTTAATCTTAACCTTCCATCAAGATAGATAACCAAGAGTCATTTTGACTCTTGGTATTTGGAGTAACCTTTCATTAACTAAAGTGACTCTTAATATTAATCGAATTATGGATCATATTATGTAGAGTTATTCTTTAAAATAATTCCAGCTTTCTCCCACTTGGTCCATAATTATGATAAGGCGCATTAATCTTCGAGTCGCCCTTAAATGGTTTTCTATAAACACCTTTATCAAACAAGCCATTAATGAGGATCATGGCGCTCACATACTAATTCAAGAGCATGATCGCTTCCATGTACCACAACAGTAATAATTCATCCAATAAGGTCCATAATCGGGATATTCAATAATGGTCTAATAATGTCTTATATAAAAGACTATTTATGTCGCATTGATCAATTCACATGCATGTAAACCTATATTGCAAGACAGAAATCAAAATGTTCAGAATACACCTTAATCGATATCAAGTATAGTGTCAAAGTATAAGCAATAAATAATCCACTAACACTCATACTTAATTGCATACACGCAAGACTCGTATCTTAAGCATGTTTCAAAAATTTTCTTTGGTGATAGACCATTTATTAGTGGATATGCTATGTTAACACTTATATTAATGTGTTCAACTGACACTTTTTGTTTCTAAATTTCTTCGTTCATATATAGGTATTATATCCTAATGTGCCGAGGTTCTTTAAAATACCTATCAGTTCTTCATAAGAATATTGCAGTGACAATATCATAATATTTCAGCAACTTGGTAATATTGTCGACGACTCCAAGTCCCAAAATAAAATATTTCGCAACCATAATCCATAACTTGTAGCCCTAAAGCATGCTACATACAATATTTAAATGTTTTCAATTTTTCATAATATTGGTCACAAACCTACTTAATCAAGAGAGAACAATTATCATAAAAGTGAGCATATAATGTTTTAAGCATCTGAGTACTTCATATTCTTAAACTATTTTATTTCTCTAATATATCATTCATTATTAAGAGAAATTCAAGAAATACATAAATTTACTCTCACTGACTTCAAGGTATATATATACTCAATCACAATACATAAATTATTCTTCAAATACCATTAATGGGAAACTAACATAAGTTTATATAGTGATTTCTCAACTTCTACTGTTCTTTTCTTAAACTCTCATAAGTTTTCACACTAAATATAACTCTTAGTCAAAAGGAGCAACTAAAGCTACAAAATTTTAATATTCTAAGATAAAGGTGAAAATATTTATTTATGCCCCTTTATCTATTCGTAATGAAAACTTTGACCATAAATCTATCTTTATATCGTTGATTATCAAAATCGAATATTTTCTTACTCCTCTATTAAATTCGCATTCTTGTGATAAATCTCACAATCAGTCAAAATCGAAAACTCATTTAAGAGTTTCTGAAAACTATTCATATCCACTAACCAAAAATTACTTTTGATGCTTAAGGAGTGACTTGAGTATCTTAACTTCTTTTATGAACACATTATGTGGTTTTATACTCCCACTAATTTCACCATTCTTTAAAGAATTTGACAGTTAATATTTTCAATTTCGAAAGTAATCAATATACCCTCTTTCGAGTGTAGAAATAATTATAAATTCCAATTCTTTTGGTGGATTCTAAAGCAATGCATATACTAGACATTACCCATCACGTGGGTGTGTCCAATTGGGTAAGTAAAGTGGAATTTATATAATACACTTTTAACCATTTACATTAATTTTTGTGTGAACAAATCTTGTGGCGATATCCACTTGTTGCGTTTGATTTGTTGTTTTATAACAACATGATCTATGTAGTCCACTTTTTAAGGACTATAATCTCCCACTTGGGCCACATAAATCGTTCTAAAATTATAAAACCTTAAGAGCTCATGCGTGTGTGTTGATTTTCATAAGTGACAATCCATAGAACATTTAATATAATAAATAATCAAAGTAAGTCTAGATTTAAAAGAGCCACAACATCGAAAAGCTACTTTGAAATTCAACATTATGATATAGGATCAGAATTATTTTTCTTATAATAGTTTCATAAAAATAATTCTACAAACCACAAATGAGAATACCATAATTAACGAAAATATATTCTCATATAAACATAAAGATGCTTTATATACTCGAGAAAAATATTTTGAAAGGTCACTGGGTTTTTTTTGAAATGATTCCAAAATAACATAAGAAAAGGAATCCAAGAATTTATCGTTTGTGTTATGGGTTGCCTTGTAAGCATCCTCATATCGATTTAGAACTATGTTTCGTAGAACTCTAGTTTTTTGAAAAATAAAATAAAAGATTTCATTCATATCGAATGATTTATTATCATTCACAAAATAAAGATTAAAGTATGTATGTTATATAATGGGTACTTATTTTAATCTCTAACATTATGAGATTTTGCATAAACTTTATGCTTAATCTGTTTAATAATTCTTCAAGGTTTTAAAAGACTTTCATGCACTACTTTAGTAATAGTGGGATCCTCAAGTAAAACTGAATTATAACGATTTAGCAATTTTAAGTGAAACGTAGCTTCTTTATTTCATTCTAAGAAGTTAGTCTCAAGAACAATAAAGGGATAAAACATGCAGTTTTGGAGAAATAAAGTAATATAAAATTAATTAAATAAATAGCTCACTATATTAATGCTATGAGTTGAAAACACGTACATTAATAAAATTTTATAAATGTGGACATTCTTCCATAATAACTTTTAATATTTATATATATGACTTCATTGGGTACCATGCTATGTAATTTAGATGAATATTCAATCTAGGATAACTTTTCACTGCCTAATTGCAATATCTCTTAATATTTGTTTCATTTATTCAAAATAAATTTCCTTTGAGAAATTATCTTGCTTGACGAAATAAATCAAATATACCTCCTGTTGATGTAAAAAATTAGATCGCTCTAATTATTCAATCACAGATAAATAAATAAGACTAAGAAATTTGAAAGTGGTTCAGCCTTATAAGAATGGCCTACGTCCATTGTTATGTTATTGCTGAGTTTTTGGGAATTCTAGATTACAAGTTCTATCAAGAAATTTCGGTCCCTTTGAATGAGGGTGATACAATGTATTTATAGCCTTGAGGCTATCATCTGAAAGGGTGATACATTCAATGATATACATATGAAAGGGTAATTCATTTAATGCTCTTCAAACGTGTGCTCTTCAAACGTGTGCGTCAAGGATTTTTTCACAGCTACCTTTCTTTTCGTTCTCTCCGAGGAAAGCTTCTCGGACAGAAGATCCTCGGAGGCTTTCAACTTTGCCTCCACCTCCTCCTTCTGGCGATTTACTTCTCACAGAAGGGTCAGCTCCTCCTCGGCCGATTTCAACTTATTCTCAAGCTCCCCAAGGCTTGTGAGCTTCTCGGCATAGTTTTTATTCTCTTTCTCCAAGTCCTTCACCTTATTTCCCAACTGTACTTTCTCTGCCTCAAACGCAGCCAAACTCTTCTCCCATTCAACCTTATCCTCGTCATACTTCTGACGGGAATCCCTTAGAGATTTGGTAGCTTCTTCCAGTGCTCCCTCCACGGTGGACGAGGAGCAAGAAGCTTTGATTACTTCATCCTTTTTAAGGATTATATTGAAACAGCTCGTCAACTGTAATCAGAAAAGGGAAACGAAAACAGAAACAAATATGGGAAATAATAAAGGAAAATATGAAAAGCTCAGAGTAGAGATACTTACTGAAGCAAGATGACGAGCAGCCAGAGAAGTAACCATATCTCGAGTAAGGTTGTCTTCATTACCTTGCACCTCGGGAATGGTCAAGGACTTTGCCGAGCTCATCGTAGAGCTCGGGGGAACAATGATTGGAACACCATCTCCACTAGCTGGGAGCTGGGGAATGGCTTCAGAAAAACTGACCGAGGAGGATTTCTTCAGTCTCCTCGGTGTCTTTTCAACAACCTCAACCAAAGAAGAACTTTTGGTTGGAGAGATAGTGATTATTTCTACAGGTGCATCCTTCTGCACAGGAGCCACTAGGGGCTTCTCGGCAACCTTCCGAGGAACAACAGAAGGGGCAGCATCCACTTTCTTTGTCCCCTTTGGGACCTCAGCCTTGTTTCTCTTCCCATCTCCAACAGAGGAAGTCTCCTCGAAGATAGCAGGAACTCTTCTTTTGCCCATCTTTTGACTCAGAGGTATGTGAGAGTCTGGTGAAGAATCTTCAGAAGCTGGCAAAGGTTCACTGATGCTGACCACAGGACGAGCAGTAAAGGACGATGTACAGCTCCTGTACTGCAACAAGTATGAAGCATACCTGATGTGCTCGTCTGCAACCTTCTGATGCAAGCTCCAGATATGTTTCAAATGCTTTATATTAACTTCTGATTCTTTGGGAGTTTTTCTCTTGCTGTCAACTGCAAACAAAAACAAATTGAAATGTCAATCATGAATTTATTCAAACATAATGAAATCATAATTTCAGAAATAAAATAAAATGAAAATAACCTATCCCATTGCCATAGGGGGGACATTTGGGACCTTCATATACTTCATCTCCAGGCAAAGCGGCATGTTGCCAATTTTTGATAATTACCCCATGTTCAAAATAATCCCTGTTAGCATCAGGGAGATTGACTACTAAAGCTCTATTCAAAAATCTAGTTTTTAAATAATAAACATTGTCTAGAATAGCCCATCTATAGCAGTACATAATCTCAGGAATTCCTATACGAGTTCCATGAGTTTGATTTAACCTATGCACCCCATTAACTATTCTCCATGTATTGGGGGCTATTTTTGCAGGAACAACATCGAAGTACTGACAGAATTCTAAGCATAAAGGGTTTGGTGGAAAAGAAAATCCACATTCAGCAATAAAAAGGCTGGGGAACCAATGTCCCTCAGCCAAACGAAAGTAATTTTGAGGTTCGGAAAGATCCTCCAAAGTTACCCAAGATGGGATGGAAAAATCAGAATGAAACTTCTCAAGAGATTCAATAATGTAAACCATGATGAATAAAAGAAGAAGGAAGAAAAGCTTACAGGAAAAAAGGAGATCTGTTGACAACGAACGAAAACAAGGATGAACGCACAAGAGAAAGAAAGGCTATGGAAAACTCGAAAGCAGAAAATTGAAAAAGGTAGAAGACGGTATGATTGCTTAGGAGGCTTAAATACTTTGCCTTGGGAAACGGCGAAAGAAATGATTACACAAAAGAAACTAATACGCCACCGGCGGCTAAAAGGACAAAAAGTGCACGAAGATCGAAGCGCTCATAAAAATTCGAAAAAGGTGGATTCTGTGAATTTGGAAGGAAATTCAAATACAAAGAAAATGCTCCTAAAACCCAGGAAGGTCATTTAATATTGCCATATACCGAGAAAGAATGTTCCATACTCCTCAAAGTTCGAAATATGAAACATTGGGGGCTTCTGTTGATACCAAAATTAGTATGCTGATATGGACGAATAATAAGAAGACACGTGTCAATCTACGTGGCACACTAACAACGAGGAAGTTCATTTCCCCGACCAAGTTATGTTCGCTCCGAGGAACTCCAGTGCTCCAAGGAACCCTAGCGCTCCGAGGAACTCCAGCGCTCCGAGGAACTCCAGTGCTCCGAGGAACTCTTGAACGACGAGCAACTAAGGCGGTTCGAGCTGCATCTTGACCCCAGCATTAATTGCCATATAATCAATAGTTCAACTATTCATTGAATGCTTATCCTTGACGCACACGTTTGAAGAGCATTAAATGAATTACCCTTTCATATGTATATCATTGAATGTATCACCCTTTCAGATGATAGCCTCAAGGCTATAAATACATTGTATCACCCTCATTCAAAGGGACCGGAATTTCTTGATAGAACTTGTAATCGAGAATTCCCAAACACTCAGCAATAACATAACAGTGGACGTAGGCCATTATTATAAGGCTGAACCACTTTCAAATTTCTTAGTCTTATTTATTTATGTGTTATTGAATAATTAGAGCGATCTAATTTTTTACATCAACACCTCCTTATTGTCTTCACATATATAAGCATAATAAGTTATTACTAAACTTTTGTCTTTAAACTTAATATTCACAAGCACTCTTTAGTGGCTACCAAACTATCCATTATATGAATATTAAGTTATTTTATGGATTGTATAATAATTTCAACAATCACTAATGTTTTCAGCAGATTAAAAATTAAGTAACGTTATGGACTATTTGGAGCAACTGATACCAACCTTCATAAAAAAACATATTCCCCTTAACATTAACTTCACCATTGTAACCGAACTCTTTGGAGCAACTAAATCATAATGGCTTAATCATAATGAAATCATTAATAATTTGAACACTCAAAACTGAGATGAAAATCTCAGTTTATCATAAATCATGATATAAATACTGAGATGAAAATCTTAAGGCATGCCTAAATACTATTGCATTTTATCATAAATTCAAATTTACAATTTTGAACACCGAATAAAACTTTACGTAAATATTATTTTCAAGGAAATATTTAAATCCTTCGAGGTTAAGTTGAAGTGAAAAAAAATTACTCATTAATGTTCATTTGATAATCGAAATTATCGTTTAGTACAATAAACAAGCTACATCATGATTGCATCAACAACCTAACATTCATCATTATATTTGGACTCACTGGAAGAAAAATTTATACGCAATAATTTAATATTTATAATTATAGATTAGGGCACTTTAATGGACACCTAATCTAATATAATATAAATATTAATATCAAAACCTTAACCATAACAATAATAGTCATAATAATATTTTATATATACCGAAAATATTATGACAGCCAAATAAGATAAGACAACTAATGTATTTATTAAAACACAAAAATGGAGAAATTCAAAATTTCCAATAATGAAAATGTTTAGTAACCACAATAAGAAAAGTCTTAAAAAATAATCTCCCCAATAAGAGAAATTAAAAAAATAGAGAAATAAATACTTGTCAACTTTATTATAAAATACAACAAATTTAAGGTTTTGATCTCTTAAAAGTGCTTAAATAGTCAAAATAATGTTCATCACTAAAAAAATAGTGATTTTTAATCATTAAATCCTTTCGGATTGACATAAAAAATTCAATAATACCAGGTAAGTTGACAATTTTCATGTCAATTATTACTTATTAAAGGAATAAGAAAACAGTTACTAAAAATGCCCCAAAATATTAAGATTTACAGTTTTATAAAATAAGCATCTTTAAAGATATAATTAAAATCATTACAAAAGAAAATCACAATAAGGGAACCAAAACCAATTATAATTTGGTCATAAAAATTTGGTACCCAAAATCTCATCTTATGAAATTTTCTTTTGTCTTATTATACAGATATGCCAACTAATTCAGTTGGTTGCATTCAGAGATATCCTAAATTGATTTATAATTAATTGCGCTGAAATATTTAATTCATATATTGTGAAAAAAATTTACTTTCATGGAGTATATGCACACACATATTACGTAATTTATGTAAAAACCAATAGCCCAAATAATATTACGCGCAAAACTTAATTGTTAATCAATGGTCCAAATATAGATACATGCACAATAATCTAATATTTATGACTATAAATTAAAACACTTTCTTCTTAATTTAACTTCATATAAATATTAGTGTCGAGAACATTAATTCATAATTATATTAGGACCTTTCGGCAATCAAATATTGATTATACATAATAATCCAATTTACCGATACTATTATTGTCAAACCCTTAATCATACATATAATATTCAAAAACATTATATTGAACATTTTGGTCAATACCAAATAATACATAACATGAATATTAGAGAAACCATTTAATGAGAAAAATTATAGGTAGTGATTTATATCATAAAATATAAAAAAATAATTTAATTTTCCAAAAATTGAAAAATTTGAGTTATTACTACTATAACATAAATAATCTTTTCAAGGTCACTCTCCAATTCGTGGAATCGTAAAATAAATTTTTAAGCGAGAGTTAATAGCATTGACATTATTACCAAAAATGGCAAAAACGCGTTTTTAGGGGTCTAACAACGTCAAATCGTCGAGATAGTGTGGTGCCCATTGTATACAATGAGTTTTGTTTATTTCGATGTTTCTAAGTGACCATATGAATTCCGTAATATTCCGAGTAAAAACTAAAAAACTTATAACAAAAAAAAATCCAGTAATTCATAAGTTTTTTATTTTTATTTTTACCCGGATTCTTCTATAGGCAAAAACTCTTAACGGACAATCACGAGATCAGAAACCAATTCCTCTCATACCAAATGTAAACATAAATTAAAGAGTACGTAATTAACAATTTTATATGGATATATAAATTTAACGTGTAAATATCCAATTTGATATGTTATTTGTTCTTTAATAATACAAATGTTGTGTATTATAGATTTAACGTTAGGATCTTAGATCAACATGATTATCCCATTCAATTATTATGAGGAATACAAAATGATATTGTAATGACATACCTCCATCATGTCACAAATATAAATATTGTAGGATCAATTAACCTTAGACATGTCCGATCGGATTAAATTTCAGACCAATACTTCCTATTGTATACAGTAAGAACATACTCCAATTTCAGCACGTTCCAACGGTTGGATCTTCTTCTATATCCAAATTCAAAAATAAACAAAAATTTGAGTATTTTGATTTCTCTCCCTTATCCTATAATTACATTATGTTGTCTTTTCATTTTTCCGAATGATGGAAATCAGCCCCTTATTTATAGGTAGGGACATGACCCAAATGTCCAACAGTCACTTAATCTTAACTGTCCATCAAGATAGATAACCAAGAGTCATTTTGACTTTTGGTATTTGGAGTACCCTTTGAATAATCAAACTGACTCTTAATATTAATCTAATTTTGAATTATATTATGTAGAATTATTCTTTAAAATAATTCTATCACTTTCCCCAACAAAATCTAATTATGACAAAAATCTTTGTGCAAAATTATGGCCTCGCCCCCAACTTATGACTGAGTAAGTGTTTCCCTCTGCAATCATGGGAATAAGAAACATTGGGCTGCCAAGAATACCAATTATTACATATGGTATTTGGAAGCCTCTCAAACCACCAAAGTTATCCCTTAAGTCAGGATATAGGTCCCATTGTTGGCCTCGGATCTCAGATAGACCATAATTATATTTTTAAGGCCACCGCTGAACCCATGGTCATGTCCTAGTATGAGGATATAACTCAATCACCCCATTTCCTATCCATAAGGGATAGTTGTTTCACCTCAACTCCCAAGCGAAGTTCAAACACCAAACATGGCAGTTTGACTTTCCTTAATGCCTAGAGACAACCTAATAATAGGTGAAAATAACACTCGAATGTTGCCGGATAACCCATTTATGGTAATAATCCGAAATGACATGAACATGACCCGATTAACTTGTATAGATTTTGGAGTACCCAAAACTTATACTAAAATAAAAATCAACGTGATCCAAAAATGACACGACTAACCCAAATTGCCACTCAACACCTATAGTACCTCTAAGGGTTATCCCTTACCAGTTCGAGACCTCATAGCCCAACAAGAAGGGTTCTGTAGCAAGTCTAGCATATATGGGAAAATCACAAATACTATTTCACACACTGTCACCTTGCACATCTATTTCCATTAAAATCTCTCATTCGCATTTAATGCTTCTAACAACTACTTTACACCACCTTCAAATCCTTTAACCCAAAGTCCAAAACCTTTATAACACCAACAAACCTCATATACATCTCAGCTACACTGTTCTTGTATAATTCGTGACTTTATGGGTGCAGGTGTATAAATATGGGAGTGGTGGAAGTTTCGATTCTAATATAAAAGAAAGAGTGAAAGCCTTCTCATTAGTATTTAGCCTTTCTTCACTAATCTTAACCCATAGTTAAGACTTTACTTGTAACTAAGACCATTTCCTATTATTAAATAATTTGTAGATACTATTTAGCCCTAGCATAGAACTCAGGTACCCTTAGAAAAGTCATTATGTTACATTCTAAGGTCCTTTACCTTATAACACTCGTTAGTATCCTAATATACATGCATAAAATCATTGTAAAGTGGATGTAAGATAGTCTTGTAAGGTTTGAACCACTTTAAGTCCTTGTCTTAAACTTTGACACACATATTCTCCCTCTCGTCAAAGGTTTGGAGGGGATAAAATATAGGAATGGGGTCTTAAATGATTTTTAGTTTCTCATCAATTACTATACCGAATGTCAAGTAATTTATATTCCATCACCTAGGTAGATAAATATACACATTCTATAAGAGGGTAGTTTAGATAAGATGAAGGCGTAACCCCTTTTGAGTATAGTAATGATATGTTAAATAGCAACACTATTGATTAACCATAGGACATACAAACACTACTCAATGAAGATAGATTCAGTTTGAACTCACAGATCTCTCGTATATAACTCAGAAGGTAACTCAGTTAGGATAATTCAACCACATTCTCACTAACAGTCATAGAAGACATCAACTTTCTTCTCAGACTTTTATTCAACAATCACTGAAAACTACCATCACACCCTTTAACCTCCCTGAAATCTTTTAGTCCACCATTGTTGCAAGCCACTTATGTGACTTAATTGATATTTTAGTACTAATTTATTTTTTATTTTTTGGTGTTGGATTATAATCTCCATGGCTTTGAGCTACTTCACCAACTGGGGTCCAATTTAACATGTCAACCAAGACATGATGACCATTTATCCACAAACACAAACAGATTTAGGTCCAGAGCTTCTAAGTTTCCATGACAATTTCACTCCTTAGGACACTTCAATTGAACCAATCTTTGAACCTAACCAATTTTCCAATTACTCAGAAAATAAATGCCAGAAATTCAATTTCCAAGATAACTAAAACTTGGAATTTGATCAAAGTTTGTTCCACCCGATTGTTCCTAGTTCGAACCCATATAGGTTACCGGAGCTTCCGCTTTCATTGTCTGATTTCATTACTTCTCCGTTGGTTTATGGTTATGGTGGTGGTGGAAGTGAAGAGAATTTTGTGAATAAACTAAGTGAGGGGACATTATCAGATCAAAGTATTGCAGCGAGGAAGAGGAGGCGGAAGATACGTGAGAAGACTCAAGAGCTTGGGAAGCTTGTACCTAATGGACAAAAGATGAACACTGTTGAAATGTTTGAAGCCGCTATAAGTAAATTAAATTTCTTAGAGGCCAAGTTGTAATTCTTCAAACCATGGGGTCAATTCAAGAAATTGAGAAATCATCCCCTAGTGAAGAACTCCATGTACTTGTTGCATCTCCATTAATTCAAGAGAAACTGTGCTCAGCTGAGAAGTGCTTAGTTCCAAAAGAGTTTGTTCAAACTCTAAAAAGTGACCTTGAACTCCAATCAAACACTCTAATCCTCAAAGAAGTCAATCAGTTGATGCAGACCCCTAATATCAATTAGATAGATTTAAGAAGTGTAGTTTTGTTAAATTTGTTGTTTTGATTTTCAAATTACATCTTTTTTAATGTGTTTTTCTAGAGTAGATTTACCTAATCTTTTTTTTAAAAGTTAGATTTAGCTCGTTTTTTTCCTTGTAAATCCCTTTTTTCCAAGAAATGGATTAGTGTGGTTTCATTGGTAATGGTTTTGGGACAATTTTGAGGCACAAGCCCATGTTCAAAAAAAAGAAAAAAAAAGAAAAAGAAGTAACTCAGTTAGAGGGAGAGAGAAATAAGCAGCTTAGATACACCTTGGCAGGAAGCCAAACACACCAACCACCCTCCAAAATTTCTATCAAGCATTAAAATCTTCGTAATAAATGATAATGGTGGGTCAGTAAAATTTCTAGTTTGTAATAACTCTCTCTATCAATAACTTATGAATTTTCAAAAGAACATGATCATTCTCCATAGGTGTGTGGGGTCTTTAAATAGCCTCCCACATCACGCCCGAGGCAACTCTACATTCAATGCCTGCGAAAGACATCCCTCATACTTTATGTCACAAACATTAAATACCTGATGCACGAGTTGTCTCCACGTCATAAACATTAAATGCCAAGACATGCCTTTTGCCTAACCACTGTGTGTTAGGGGGACGTTGTCATAGAGGTGGCTCACCAACTGTTTGACAACCCCAAATACCATGGTGGATTACTGAAGTCCAGGTCTGAAAATACCTAGCTGGTTAGTGACATCAGATAAAGTGGATGTGACATTAAGTAGAGGGTTATTTGGCTCACAACTCTACGCCGGATGGAACTCCAAGATGCTCTGCCCGAGATTCCACTGTAAGAGTCCTTCGGTGTTTTACCAGGTGTATCTAAGATGGTCAGGACAAGCCCCAACGGTGCCTCATTTCTCAATCATTCAAACCAAGTCCCTCTAGAGTTCCCACGACACGGTCATTCGATAGAGCATGAAAGCTCTCCCAAACCCTGCCAAGCCTGGTCTCTGCGAGTACCGTGTGACCTCACACTAAAACTCATTATTATTCTCTTTACATCATTACAACTGTTATAGCTCATAGTCAATATAAACAAAAATACAATATAACTAACTACCACAAGAAGCTATGAGTTGCCACGTTGAACTGTCTCGTGCTGAACTACCTCGATTGAGCTTCCTCAATGCTTTAATCCCAAAACACTGTTGCTAATGGGGATTTATCTTCGATCTCAAAATTACCTTCAAGCCCCCTCTACACATTCCATATGTTACCTTAAGCAACCATATACTAAATCTATACTGCATAATAATACATACCATAATGTATACATTATATATCACATGATACTTGAATACACAAACACCTTTTTCGAATCTCAAAAGTCAAACTATTAAATTAATTAAAAGTTTATTAGTCCTCGATCCTAATTAAACCACAACTTTGATTTCCCCATTCATGTGTATTTATATATAAATATGTAATACTCCATATTGTTTTTAAATTTAATTAATTATTAAGTAATTATTAGTTGCATGATAATTAGATATTTCTTATGATATTCAATGTGTCATTTAGTACATTTACATGTTTCTTATACAGTCGTACATTATTAAGTTGTGTTTTGATATGTATAATAATTTTCTTACTCGTAATAATTTGTTAAGCTAAATTTTTAAGTGACTTAGTATTGTGGTCATCTATGATGTGGTCATAGAGATAAGTGTTGGGGGGTCCATGATTGGACTATTTTATCGACATTGCATCCTCTTGAGATTGAAGTAGGCTCTTATAATATTGATTCCAAATTAATTTATTAGCAACTAAGATTTGAATGTAAGATATGCGTACTAGATAGTTAAAAAACGTAAATAAAATAAATTACTCATGGAATACGGTTATTTTGGGTTGGGTCCTCGAATTTGGAAAATCCAAACTGAGTTACGAACTATGGGAAAATGGTCCACTGTGTAATAATATTAGTTGGGCCAAGTTTTAGACCATTTGTTGCTGGCTTTTATCCTTTTATTTGAGGCGAATATGTGGCTTAATCCTGTTATGAATTTTTTAAAATATAGTAGACTAATTAACATAACTTAAAGCATAAAGAATATATTGGAAAAACACTACCTATTAAGGAGGAAAACGAATTAACCCTAACTCTTGAGATTTGGGGATTTTGAGGTTGATTCATAGAATCACCTTAATGCAAGTTTACTTTGTGCAGAAATATCATTAGTTTTGTGTTATAGTAGAAATATCATGTCGAAATATATAAACGTGGTCATATAATCTAGTTTCTTAATTTCTAAAGAGACAAGTTTTAAAAACCGTCCCTCTTGATATCGCAAAAGGGACGGTTTCAAAATCCGTCCCTTTTGGCATGCCTTGAATTTTTATCTTTTTTCCCAAACAAATATAAGGGATGGATTTTTAAGTCATGTCTACTATAACAAAAGAGAAGGTTTTAAAATCCGTCCCTTTTGGTATAGAAAAAGGGACAAATATTTCCGACCCTTTTGATAGTTTTACTTATTTTCCCCTCAAATTTTTTCATTTTTCTATCTTGCAATCACACGACCACTCCCTCTCCCTCTCCCTTCTCTCAGACCCTCTCTCTCGCTGCTCTCTTCCCTCTCACTCGCTGCGCTGCCCCACCCCCTCTCCCCTGAGCCGCCCCACTCCCCAGTGCCGCGTCATTCCCCTCTCCCCTGACCCAACCCACTCCCTAGTGCCGCAACATCCCCCTCTCCCCTGCGCCACCTCCTCTCACCTCTGCAACCCCACCCCCTGCACCCACAACGACATCCCCTTTTCTCTTATTCAGTAGTTGGTTTCTTGATCGTTGGTTGCTTGATTTTCATCTCAATAAGGTACGATTTTCATCTTTTAATCGTTGGTTTCTTGATTTAATTATTTTGTGTTGAAAATGTTTAGGGTTAGGGTGTTTCATTTAGAATTATTCATTTTCATTTAGAGTTTTTAATTTTGTGTTCAAAATGTTTAGGTCTATAGTTTTTTCATTTAGAGTTGTTCATTTTTCATATTTTGTGTTTTTGTTTTGAATTTGTTTTTTTTGTTCTACCATTTTTCTCTGAGAATTTATTCAGTGTTATATAGGTTGTAGTGTAATATAGGTTGTGTATGCTACTTTGTTGACAAAATGGCTAAGTAGTTTAAGCTTGAATCATTACCTGTTAAAGTTTGAAGTGATAAATATATTTATGTTGGTTCTTTAAAGTGTAGCCGAGTGGTCCAAATTTTTTTATTTAAGTCTTGAATAGATTATACATTGTTGGCGCACATTTGTTCAGTCGTTTATATATTTGTTCAATTATTTATAATTTCTAAGGTTTGTTTTTATCTCATTGTATCATTAAATAGTGCCTACTAACATATAAATTTGATTTTGCTGGCAACGCAGGAGTAAATGGAGTCATTGTAAAATGATTGATGGGAGAAAAAATCATTGAAACAAAGCTAAAATAGAAATACCACGGGTTTGAGTATTCTATTTATGGAATGAGTTTTACATTTTCATTTTTAGTTTTATTGTGCTTACGTGGATTTAGGTTTGGTTATTTAAATCCCATGTTATTGCAATTTTCATCATTTCGAATTCAGATTCAGTATTTGTGTCATAGTTATGGATTATAATAAATCAGGACAGTGTTCATGTTTTTCTTTTTCTCTTTCTTTTAAGTTGATAGATTTATGGATTATGTACATATTTGTTTAGGGTGATAAACTAAAATAGAAATGACAGTAGTTCAAATTATGACAATGAGAAAATGATTTGATGCAACATTAGTTACTAAACCATTTCTTTTTTTTTTCTTTTTTTTGGGTACAAAGGGAGGCTGAAAATAGGAGCGCGCTAACAGAACCATTCATCTCATTCAATACCACCTTCTAGACACTAGCACGGGCTTCATCCCAAGGAGTAAATGATCAATTTCGATGAACAATTAATGTTGATTTGATTCTCTATTTTCATTGAGATCACATACTCGAAGTTTGACAGATCTCATAACTGCAATAATCCAGAGTAGGAAATGAAATTGACTGTGACAATCTGCCTCATATTATGGTATATAACACCATATATCTTCCAATATGGATTCTTCATTGTTCGTTTCCCCAAATTTTTATGCTTATTAAATTATGTAGTATAAAGATGAAGACCAGGACAAGGTTTCATCAAACAATGATCTAGTTGCGGCTGTTGGCCATGCAAGGTTAGCCGGTTTAAAAATTTTGAAAGGGGTAGTTCAGTTTTTTAATATTGGAAATTTTCGGTATGGTAATTTTAGTATTTTGGTTTTTGGTAAATTTGGCATGTAGTTTCTGTAAATCATTTTCATGAAGGATTCAATCAAAACCAATTTTCATATTTTTGGTTTTGGTTTTGGCTTTTCGTAATTACCAAAACCCTTTTTTGCGACCTAAACGGTAGTGTATAGTCGGTGGCAAGTCCATCAACCACCCCTAGTTTGATATTCTAGAGTATAGGGATGCATTAGATTATTTTTACTTTCTATTCCCACGCATGATGTAGTAGATATAATTTAGTTTTATTCCTGCCTGAGTATACGACGAGAATTTGCAAATAGTTAGACCTAGGATTAAAAACATGCCATCACAGGGTGAAAAAGTAAAATAGCCACAAAACAAGCTATATAACACTACAACCTAGCCACAAAACGACGAGAATTTTCATACTATTAGACTTGGTCTTAAAAACATGTCATCATATGGTGAAAATGTAAAATAGCCACAAAACGGTTGAGTAAGAGGCACGAGTACCTCGAACGGGACCAATATAACTTGTAGGAACTGAACGCATAGTTACGGAACTCCCGGCTTGAGTATATGATGACAATTTGTAAACTATTAGACTTAGTCTTAAAAACATGTAGTCAAAGGGTGAAAAGGTAAAACAACCACAAAATGGTCTCGTATCAGATACGAGCACCTCGCACTGGACCAATGTAACTCGTATGAACTGACCGTGACGTCACCGGAGTCCTGGTTTGAGTATACAATGAGAATTTGCAAAAATTTAGAATTAGGCTTAAAAATTTGTCGTCAAACAGTGAAAATACATAAAACAACCACAAAACGAATCAGTGAGAGGCACATGGATCTCGTACGGGACCGATGTAAGTCGTAAGAATCGGCCGTGTAGTCACTGAACTCCCAGTTTGAGTATATACAACGAGAATTTGCACAAATTTAGACTTAGGCTTAAAAACATGGAGTCAAAGGGTTAAAATGTAAATCATACACAAAATGATCCCGTAAGACATGTGAGCTCCTCGCACAGGACCAATGTAACTCGTGGTAACTGATTGCGTTGTCACCCGACCCGCCATTTGAGTGTATGACGAGAATTTTCATATGATTAGACTTGGACTTAAAAACATGCCGTCATATGGTGAAAATGTAAAACAGCCACAAAACGGTACCATAAGAGATACGGTTACCTCGCACGGGACCAATATAACTTGAAGGAACTGAATGCGTAGTCACTAGACTCCCCATTTGAGTATTTAATGAGAATTTGTAAACTTTTAGACTTAGGTTTAAAAACATGTCGTCAAAGGGTGAAAAAGTAAAACAACCACAAAATGGTCCCGTATGAGATACGAGCACCTCGTACGGGACTAGTGTAACTTGTATGAACCGACCGCGTAGTCATCGGACTCTTGGTTTGAGTATACGACGAGAGTTTTAAAAAATTTAGACATAGGCTTAAAAACCTGTCGTTAAAGAGTGAATACGTAAAACAACCACAAAATGGTTCAGCGAGAGGCACGAGCACCAATGTAACTCATACGAATTGACCGCGTAGTCTCTGGACTCTCAGTTTGAGTATACAACGAGAATTTTCAAACGGTTAGATTTTGGCTTAAAATATGTTGTCAAAGGGTGAAAATGTAAAGCAACCCCAAAACGGTCCCACAGGAAGCACAACTACCTCGCACGGGATCAATGTGACTCATATTAACCGACTGTATAGTCACCAGACTCCCGGTTTGAGTATACAATGAGAATTTGTAAAAAATTAATCTTGGGCTTAAAGATAAGCCGTTTAATGGTGAAAATATAAAACAGCCAAAAAATGGTCCCGTAAGAGGCACGAGTACCTCATACGGGACTAATATAACTTGGAGGAACTGAACACGTTGTCATGGGACTCCCGATTTGACTTTAAACGATGAGAATTTGCAAAAATTTAGACTTAGGCTTAAAAACATTGCATCAAAGGGTGAAATGTAAAACAGCCATAAAACGGTCACGTAAGATGCACGAGCACCTTGCACAGGACCAATGTAACTCGTGAGAAAGGATCGCAAAGTCATCGGACTCCCCGTTTGAGTATATGACGAGAATTCACAAATGGTTAGATTTAGGCTTCAAGCATGTTGTCAAAGGGTGAAAACGTAAAACAGTCAAAAAACGGTCCCATAGGAGGCACGAGCACCTCGCACGGGATCAATGTGACTTATATGAATCAATTGTGTAATCACCGAATTTCCCATTTGAGTATACGACGATAATTTCCAAAAAGTTAAACTTAGGCTTAAAGATAAGTCATCTAATGGGGAAAATGTAAAACAGCCACACAACGGTCTCGTAAGAGGCACGAGTACCTCGTACGGGACCAATATAACTTATAGGAACTGAATGCCTAGTCCCGGGACTCCCGGTTTGACTATAAATGATGAAAATTTGCAAAAATTTAGACTTAGGCAAAAAAATGGCGTCAAATGGTGAAAACGTAAAACAACCACAAAATGGTCATGTAAGACGCATGAGCACCTCGCACAGTACCAATGTAACTCGTGGGAACCGATCGCATAGTCACTGGACTCCTCGTTTGAGTATACGATGGGAATTTGGGTATGGTTAGACTAGAGTTTAAAAACATGCCATTATATGGTGAAAATGTAAAACATCCACAAAAGGGTCCCGTAAGAGGCATGAGTACCTCGCACAGGACAAATCTAACTTATAAGAACTGAACGCGCAGTCACGGGACTCCCAATTTGAGTATACAATGAGAATTTGAAAACAGTTATACTGGTCATCAAAGGGTGAAAAATTAAAACAACCACAAAATGGTCCCGTTAGAGGCACGAGCACCTCGCATGGGACCGATGTGACTCTTATGAATCGACTGCGTAGTCATCGGACTCCCGGTTTGAGTATACGAAGAGAATCTACAAAAATTTAAACTTAGGCTTAAAGATAAGTCGTCTAATGGTGAAAATGTAAAATAGTCAAAAAAGGGTCCTGTAAGAGGCACGAGTACCTCGCACGGGACTAATATAACTTGTAGGAACTGAACGCGTAGTCACGGTACTTTCGGTTTGAGTATATGATTGGAATTTGTAAACAGTTAAACTTGGACTGAAAAACACGTCATTAATGGGTGAAAACGTAAAATAGATACAAAACGGTCCCGTAAGAGGCACGAGCACCTCGCACGGGATTGGTGTCACTCGTACGAACCGGACGCGTAGTTATTGGACTCCCTATTTGAGTATATACGACTAGAATTTGCAAAAATTTAGACTTAGGCTTAAAAATATGGCGTCAAAGGGTGAAAATGTGAAATTGCCACAAAACGGTCCCACGAGATGCACGAGCTTCTCGCACGAGAACAATGTAACACGTGGGAAATGATTGCATTGTCACCGGACTCCTCGTTTGAGTATACGATGAGAATTTTCATGCGATTAGACTTGGTCTTAAAAACATGCCGTCATATGGTGAAATTGTAAAACAACCCAAAAGGGTCCCGTAAGAGGCACGAGTACCTCGCACGGGACCAATATAACTTGTAGGAACTGAACGAGTAGTCACGAAACTCTCGGTTTGAGTATACGATAAGAATTTATAAACTATTAGACATGGGCTTAAAAATAGGTCGTCAAAGGTTGAAAAAGTAAAACACCCACAAAATGGTCCCATATGATGCACGAGCACCTCGCACAAGACCAATGGAACTTATATGAACCGATCGGGAAGTCACCGGACTCCTGGTTTGAGTATACGATGAGAATTCGCAAAAATTTAGACTTAGGCTTAAAAATGTGCTGTCAATGAGTGAATACATAAAACAGTCACAAAATAGTTCTTTGAGAGGCACGAGCACCTCGCACGAGACCAATGTAACTTGTGGGAACCGGTCATATAGTTACTGGACTCCCCATTTGAGTATACAAAGAGAATTTACAAAAAGTTATATTTAAGGTTAAAAACATGTTGTCAAAGGGTGAAAACGTAAAACATCCACAAAACGATCCCATAGGAGGCACGAGCACCTCGCAAGAGATCAAGGTGACACGTAAGAACCGACTACATAATCACCGGACTCTCGATTTGAGTATACGATGAGAATTTGCAAAAAGTTAAACTTATGCTTAAAGATAAGTTGTCTAATGGTGAAAATGTAAAACAGCCACAAAACGGTCTCGTAAGAGGCACGAGTACCTCACACGGGACAAATATAACTTATAGGAACTGAACGCCTAGTCACGGGACTCCCGATTTGACTATAAACGATGAGAATTTGAAAAAAATTAGATTAGACTTAAAAACATGGCGTCAAAGGGTGAAAACGTAAAACAACCACAAAATGGTCCTATAAAATTCACGAGCACCTCACACAGTACCAATGTAACTTGTGGGAACCGATCGTGTAGTCACTGGACTTCCCGTTTCAGTATAAGATGAGAATTTGCATACGGTTGGACTAGAGCTTAAAAACATGCCATCATAAGGTGAAAATATAAAACAGCCACAAAAGGGTTCCGTAAGTGGCATGCGTACCTCGCATGGGACCAATATAAATTGTAGGAATTGAACGCGTAGTCACGGGACTCCCGCTTTGAGTATACAATGAGAATTTTTAAACAGTTAGACTGGTTGTCAAATGGTGAAAAATTAAAACAACCACAAAACAGTCCCATTAGATGCATGAGCACCTCGCATAGGACCAATGTGAGTCGTATGAACCGATTGCGTAGTCACCGGACTCCCATTTGAGTATACGATGAGAATTTGTAGAAAGTTAAAATTTGGATTAAAGATAGGCTCTCTAATGGTGAAAACGTAAAACATCCACAAAATGGTCCTGTAAGATGCACTAGCTCCTCGCACTGGACCAATGTAACTAATGGCAACAGATCGCGTAGTCATCGGACTCCCCATTTTATTATACGATGAGAATTTTTAAATGGTTAGACTAGAGCTAAAAAACATGCCATCATATGGTGAAAATATAAAACAGCCACAAAATGGTCCCGTAAGAGGTATGAGTACCTCGCACGGGAACAATATAACTTGTAGGAACTGAATGCATAGTCGCAAGACTCCCAGTTTGAGTACATGATAAGAATTTGCAGACAGTTAGACTTGTCGTCAAAGGGTTTAAAATAAAAATAACCACAAAACGGTCCTGTAAGAGGCACGAGCACCTCGCACGGGACCAATGTGAGTCGTATGAACCGATTGCATAGTCACCAGACTCCCGGTTTGAGTATACGACGAGAATTTGCAAAAAATTAAACTTAGGCTTAAAGATAAGTTGCTTAATCGTGAAAATGTAAAACTTCCACAAAACGGTCCCATAAGCGGCACGAGTACCTCGCATGTGACTACTATAACGCGTAGGAACTGAACGCATAGTCGCGGTACTTTAGGTTTGAGTATACGATGAGAATTAGTAATTCGGTAGACTTCCGCTGAAAAATATATCATCAATGGGTGAAAATATTTAATAGATACAAAACAATCGTGTAAGAGGCACGAGCATCTCACACGGGACCGATGTAACTCGTACGAACCGGTCGCGTAGTCATCGAACTCGCTGTTTGAGTATAAATGACGATAATTTGCAAAAAATTAGACTTAGGCTTGAAAACATGGCGTCAAAGGGTGAAAATGTAAAATAGCCACAAAACGGTCCCATAAGACGCACGAGCTTCTCGCATGGGACCATTGTAAGTCATGAGAAATGATCGCGTTGTCACCGGACTCCCCGTTTGAGTATGCGGTGAGAATTTTCATACGATTGGACTTGGGCTTAAAAATATGTCATCATATGGTGAAAATTTAAAACAACCACAAAACAGTCCTGTAAGAGGCACAGGTACCTTACACGGAACCAATATCACTTATAGGAACTGAACACGCAGTCACAAGACTCTCGGTTTGAGTATACGATGAGAATTTATAAACTGTTAGACTTGGGCTTAAAAACATGTTGTCAAAGGGTGAAAAAGTAAAACACCCACAAAAAGGTCCCGTATGAGGTACGAGCACCTCGCACGGGACCAATGTAACTGTTATGAACCGATCGTGAAGTCACAGGACTCCTCGTTTGAGTATATGACGATAATTTGAAAAAATTTAGAGTTAGGCTTAAAAACGTGTTGTTAATGAGTGAATGCGTAAAACAACCACAAAATGGTTCTGTGAGAGGCACGAGCACCTCGTACGGGACCAATGTAACTTGTGGGAACCGATCGCATAGTTACTGGACTCCCCATTTGAGTATACGATGTGAATTTTCAAACGGTTAGATTTAGGCTTAAAAATATGTTGTCAAAGGGTGAAAATGTAAAACAGCCACAAAACGATACTATACGAGGCACGAGCACCTCACACGAGATGAATGTGACTCGTATGAACCGACTGCATAATCACTGGACTCCCAGTTTGAGTATACGATGAGAATTTCTAAAAAGTTAAACTTAGGCTTAAAGATAAGCCGTCTAACGGTGAAAATGTAAAACAGCCACAAAAGGGTCTCGTAAGAGGCACGAGTACCTCACACGGGACCATTATAACTTGTAGGAACTGAACGCTTAGTCACGGGACTCCCAATTTGACTATAAATGATGAGACTTTGTAAAAATTTAGACTTGGACTTAAACGCATGGCGTCAAAGTGTGAAAACATAAAACAACCACAAAATGGTCCTGTAAGACGCACTAGCACCTCACACTGGGCCAATGTAACTCATGGGAATCGATCACGTAGTCACCAGACTCCCCATTTTATTATACGATGAGAATTTTCATACGGTGAGACTAGACCTAAAAAACATGCCGTCATACGGTGAAAATCTAAAACAACCACAAAACGGTCTCATAAGAGGCATGAGTACCTCGCACGAGAATAATATAACTCGTAGGAACTGAATGCGTAGTCACGAGACTCCCATTTTGAGTACACAATAAGAATTTATTAACAGTTAGACTTATCGTCAAAGGGTTTAAAATTAAAACAACCATAAAATGGTCCTGTAAGAGACACGGGCACCTCACACGGGACCAATGTGAGTCGTATGAACTGACTGCGTAGTCACCGGACTCCCGGTTTGAGTATACGACGAGAATTTAAAAAAAGTTAAACTTCATCTTAAAGATAAGTCGCCTACTCGTGAAAACATAAAACAACCACAAAATGGTCCCATAAGCGGCACGAGTACCTCGTATGGGACCAATATAACTCGTCGAAACTCAACGCTTAGTCAAGGTTCTTTCGATTTGAGTATTCGATGAGAATTTGTAAACACTTAGACATGGGCTAAAAAACATGTCGTCAAAGGGTGAAAACATAAAATAGCCACAAAATGGTCTCATAAGAGGCACGAGCACCTCGTATAGGACCTATGTAACTCATACGAACTAGTCACGTAGTCACCGGACTCCCTATTTGAGTATATAAGACGAGAATTTGCAAAAATTTAGGCTTCGGCTTAAAAATATGGTGTCAAAGGGTGAAAACGTAAAATATCCACAAAACGGTCCAATTAGATGCATGAACTCCTCGTACGGGACCAATTTAACTCGTGGGAACCGATCGCGTTGTCACTGGACTCCCCATTTGAGTATACGACGATAATTTTCATATGATTAGACTTGCACTTAAAAACATGTCGCCATACAGTGAAAATGTAAAACAACCATAAAACGGTCCCGTAAGAGTCAGGGGTACCTCACACGGGACCAATATAAATTATAGGAACTGAACGCATAATCACGGGACTCCCGGTTTGAGTATACGATGAGAATTTGTAAACTGTTAAACTTGGGATTAAAAACTTATCGTCAAAGGGTGAAAAAGTAAAACAACCACAAAACGGTCTCGTATAAGGTACGAGAACCTCGCACGGGACCAATGTAACTCGTATGAACCGATCGCGAAGTCACCGGACTCCTAGTTTGAGTATACGATGAGAATTCGCAAAAAAATAGACTTAGGCTTAAAAATATGCCGTCAATGAGTGAATATGTAAAACAACTAAAAAAAGTTTTCATGAGACGCACAAGCACCTCACACGGGACCAATGTAACTCGTACAAACCGACCATGTAGTCTCTGGACTCCCAGTTTCAGTATATGATGTGAATTTGCAAAAATTAGACTTCGGATTAAAGATTATTTTATTACTGATATCTTTTTTGTTTTGTGTCTTATATTTTCTTAGAGGTTAACATTTCAGCATTATATTTTATTCATGTGAAACACGTGAAAAAATTAGTGGATTGAGCCAGGTAGATGATTTATTTATTCTTGTTGTTGATATGCAATATTGTTTTCAATTTTTTTTCCCACCGTGCTGGCTTTTGTTTTGATTAAACATGTTGGTTTTTATGTATAAACAAAGGAGATTCTGTCGATTTTATAAAAAAAATTGCAAAGACTTGTTCATATCCAAGATTGTTATTTTCAATTTTTTATGGCCGTGTCGACTTTTGTGTTGATTAAACAGGTTGTTTTTTTTGTATAAACACAAGAGATTTTCTCTAATTTTTTTAAAAATAGTAAAGAGTAAACAGGTTGATATCCAAGATTGTTATTTTCAATTTTTATGGCCGTGCAAACAGGTTGGTTGTCATGTATAAACAAAGGATATTTTGCTGATTTTGTTTTTAAAATTGTAAAAAGTTGGTACAATTAACTAATATGTTTTGATATTTTATTTTACTATAATATTATTTTGATAAAATGATTATTTATTGAATGAAGGTTGTGCACAAGAAGTTGAAGATGCATGTTTTTTAGAGTGTCTATTATATGTGACACTTAAAGAAGTTTTTATAGCATGACAACTATATTCATCAACTTAATTTAGGGGCGGATTTTGTTTTGACAATTGTATTCCTTATTAATTAGTATGATTTTGTACTCATTTAAATATTTCGACTTGAATGTAGTTTAATGCAACAAATTGTTATTGGATATGTGTTTCAATGAATGCAGTTGATATATTACGTTTATGATTGGATGATTTGACTTATAATGTAAATTAGACATCATTTATTATTGCAGCATAAAGCATAAGATAATTGAATTGTTTGTGGTAATTTTGTTTTAATAATTGAAATACCTTTAGGGACGGATAATCCGTCCTAATTGCGGTTGTCAAAATCTGAGTAGTATTAGGGAAGGATAAACCGTCCCTAATAATACTCGCGGGAACGGGAATTTTTTCGCTAGAATACCTTTTGGGACGAAAAAATCCGTCACCAATGCCAATTGTAGAGCATCCATGAATTAATATTCAGGACGGCAAAATCCTTCCCTTAAATATTTATGACGCGTAGTATAAGGGATGATTTTTCCATTGCAAAATCCATCCCAAATACTCTTTAGGGATGGTTTTTGTGCTTTTAGGGACGAATTTTTACCGTCCCTAATACCCATTTTTCTTGTACTGATCCATGAAACTGAGTAGATCATTTCTAGTAGTACTGTTATCCAATTGATCTATACTTGGTAAAGGATAATGTTCCTTTAGGCAGGACCATTACTACATTAGGTAGGCATTCTGGGTATTTGAAACCTTCAATTAAGTTTTCTTTATGTATCTTCTCCACTTCTTCTTGTATAGCCATGTTCTTTACCTGACTGAAGACACGTCGCTTTTGTTTGATTGTCTTGACATCCTTGACTATGTTAAGTTCATGACATGTGAACTATGGATCAATCTCGATCATATCTTCATGGCTCAAAAAAAATTTGTTCACTGACTGAGAAAATATACTAACTCCTTTCTGATTGCATGGTCGAGTGATGAACCGATCTGTGTTATTTTCTTTGGGTGTTCATCATCTGGGATAATTAATTCCACTATTTCCATAACTTTCCCCTTGATACATTATGCATCTTCACGCAGATCCATCGTTTCTATCGGTAGGAAGTGGTCAGTTCTTTTTAGTCTTCCTAGTCAGCTGAAGTGTACTATCACTCTCTAGCTTCAATCTGATTCCCTTTAACTATATTGACTCCATAATGAGTGGTGAAATTTAAACACTCATAAACAGTAGAAGGCAGTGCTTTAAAAATTTTAGTCTGTCTCTGTCAATGATAGTATCATATGCTCACTTAATGTTTTTGTCTCAAACGAAGAAACAAATCTTCTTAGTTCAGCAGGTCGGCCAAATACCATTAAAAACTTCAAAAATAATTGTCCCCCAATGATACACATGTTATCTTGAGAAACCAATGAGGGGACTGTACCCAATAATTGTCCCCAAAAATAATGATTATCGACCAAAACCTAGCCACTCATCCTTCATGGACCATCATCGTGACAATGAGGGGGTCATTATGAGAATAGTGCACTCCCAATAGATCATATTTAGATAATCCTACCACTAGACAATCTCTTTTTATTTTCATCAGATAGGTTTCCACATCATTAGACAAGTTAATATGTCGAATATAACCACAAGCTTCGGCTTCATTGAGTTAGGCTATCCTCTTTGCTATTTCATCTCCTCCTCTTACGTCAACTCCTATAATAAAGTAAGAGGTAAAATAAGTCATTTTTACCTTGCGTACGGCCTCCCTGAGTCTCCTTGATAGGTCCAAATCATCTTTGGAGACATTATCCTATCTCCTTTATTATTACCTCCTCTTCTTCAAGGGAATCTAACCGTCTCCTGGGCTCCCACTCATTCGCATGATTTATACAGTCTCCTATATCTACGAGATTTGATAGTTTTCCTCTTCGAATCAGGTTCTCAATTTCATTCTTCAGGACTTTATAGTTGTTGGTGTTATGACCATGATCTTTATGTAATTCACACTATTTATAAGATGTTTCGGAATAATTCTTCCCTTTCATACTTCTTGTTATATTTCCCCTAGTTAGGAGACAATCATCTTTTTTATTGTCTCCCTCTCATTATTAGTTTGAGTTTATTTCTCTCTTCCTCTAGTTCTAAGTATAAGATCTTCATGTTCTAGAAAATAAGATTGTTTAGATCCGATGGAACAAAATCTCATCCTTTTTTTAAACTTAGGTGTATCATAAAACTGTCTCTTTGGTTTGGAGGATATTTCATCTTCCCAATACATTGGTCTTTACTACCACAAATATTCTCATGTACTCGCGAGTGGCCTCTCGAACTCCCTATTTAACACTTAGTAAGTGAGCTTCCTTTTTGAATACCCTACCTCTAAAACAAAAGTTATAGATGGACAAATTAACTAACTGTTAAAAATAAGAGATTTGTCCTCGTGGAAGGTTATTGTACCTGACTTGTGCCAATCTAATAATAGTACTAGAAAATTCTAGGCAATTCATTTCATCAAGGATTGAGTAAATGTCATAGGTACATAGGTACTGTTCAACATGTAGTAAAAAATTCATTTTGCCATCATATTTTGGATTCATCACGGGTGGCTTGAACTTGACAGGTGTGGGGTAGTTCACAATTGAAGGTGTGAAGAGTGATCCTTTCACAAAACTCATATGTAAGGGATTTTTTGACGTGGCTATTTCCACCAAAAAATCCTCCACACGTTAGATTAATCCCTTCAATGATTGGTCATTTTCATTAACCATGGTCGAGACGTATTAGTTGATCGATCATTATTTTTCACTAAGCTCTCTTCATGGGAAGTCTTCTCGGCACGTACATACCTTCCTAAACTAGTCTTTGACTTGATGCATCCTTATCGAAGAACTATGGATCTTATAGGCTCTCTCTAAAAATTCATCATCACCTCTCGAAGACCTAGGTGATCAAACGGTGAGCCTCAACTGATTCTCTCCAATACGCTTGTTTTTTCTTCGAAGAATGATTACTCATCATAATGATCATCTTGAAAGATTAAGTGTCATTTGTTGGACTAGAATAATTTGGTCTGCTTCTTTAATTCTCTGATCAAAATTCATCCTCATAGGGTTTAATATCACCCGTTAGTGATAGGATGGTAGCCTATCTCTATAGGGACCAAGAGGCAACATTTATCCTCTATTGTTAGAGAGTTCTCACCCAGATAGAGTGATAGGGTATGCTATGAGATGATTTCGACTGACTTAAAGTAACTGAGTCAGTTGCTTCAGTATTTCCTGGATTGTTTCTTGACCTTTGGCTATGCTCATCAATATTCCTTATAGATCCCACATCCTCACAGGGCTCAGGGAGGAATACTTTTATTCTGCCCCCTACTTTCGGCATTATCCCCCATGTCTTGCAACAAAGGGGATGACAGATGAACTTGAATATGATATAATTAAGGGTTTGTCTAATCGTTTCCACAGACGATGCAAATAGGTTATTGTCTAATGCTCGTATAAGGATGATTTTAGGTCTTATCTATAAATACCATTAATAAACTATAACAAATATAAAAGAGATTAATTGGATCTTGAGGGACATGAGATATGGATAAGGTAACAAAATATTTAATGTGGTTCTCCCTAATGGAGTACTTACATCCACTAGTGTAAAACTACTTTTTATTGGGTCACGATACAAGCTCTCAAACATCTTTTTTAGGGTTTAGTGTGTGTTATTTTCTTCATGACCCAGCCATAGGTATAGTGCATTATTTATAGTAGGGGTAAGAAGAAAAAGAGGTGGAATGCCTTATAACTTAGGCAATTACACCTTTTAACATTCTTGCAGACAACCATCATGATATTGCTGGGAGGTTTAACCAACATGCATTTATAAAAGGAGATAGTAGGTATTCCCACACATACCTATGCCTTCATAGTTCGCTTTGCAAATTGTTGGACTTCCTGCTAGTGGTCGACCGCACTTCTAATGGCGGGAGAATATTGAGCCCATAAAGATAATGACTTAAGAATAATTCCTAGTTGAGTATTTCATGATGACATGTGCCATAATTTCATTAGTCCACAACATACTCTAGTTTTATGGTACAACAGTGTCACTTGGTTTCAATGAGGAATATATGGTGAATTAAACACATTAAGGTTGTGTTTAGCAATGGTTGTTTATGTGGCCGTTGTGGTAGTGAGGTGAAGGTGGTGGTGGGAGGGGTGAGGATGGTTCATTTGGGGAGATTCTAGAGCTTGGATTTCTAAATAAAAGGTGAGGAAGGTGGGTTGTTTTTTGTTGCTTTTTGTTTTATTTTAGGGTTATATTTTTCCATTTAACTGAAAATGAGGGAACCGAGTTTTGGGTTTATTTGTAATGGGTCTTTTGTTTAGGGGTGACTTTGTCGAGTATTTTAATTGAGCGATTTATTTGTAAACATGAAATAGTTTTAAGGGATTTGGTGTAATTTACCATTAATGGATTACAAAATTTATTTTTAATTATTAACTAAATCATATTATTAAATATGGCCCACATATTTCAATACATTACCATTACTATAACACAAACCCAATTATATTTATGTAGAATGTAAAATTACCCTCAAGTCAATTGTTGAAATCAATCTTCCAAACGTCAAATCACATAAGCTAATGTTTTCCTCTTCTATCTCTATAGCCGCTAGTGTCGTTTAAAGTGTATTAAGAGTTTTATATTAACCAAACTGACTTATTTTATTTTTAAAATTTTTAATTACACTAAGGATTTCTATTTTTCTAATCATAAAAGGTGCACAACAAGCCATTAATAGTCATAAAGTTGGACCAACATATATACTAACCCAATGGACCATTTTCCCACTATTTGTTTACACATTTCGTGCTTTCTAAACATCCTATGAACCTACGAGGAGTTGACATTTTTCTCAACTCAACTCAACAAAGCCTTTTCCCAATTATTTGGGGTCGGCTACATGAATCCTATTTTTCCATTTCATTCTGTCAAGTGCAATATCTTCGGTTAAACCACATGACATCATGTCCATTTTTATAATATCCCACCAAGTCAATATTAATTAAATAATTAGTTGACATTTAGTTGACATTTTTCTAAGGGTTGGTTATTTATTTGAATACATTAATATGCAAATATGTGTCACTTTTAATGGAACTCAATTATTAATTAAATAATTATGACTCAATATTATATTAACCTAATTCATGATCTATAGGATCCAATTCCAAGGAAATAATCCAAATAAGGAAACCCATAACAATCAGTCCCATGACCATTACATATCAATGCATAATCACTACACCAAAATAGCGGAGTCGTCACGGTATTTAACCATGTCAACAAACAGTCGATGATCTCAATTCCAAACTCCCTTCTTAACATGAACTGATTATCTAAATCACTTTGGATTATCCCGAGGACCTACAACGAATCTCCAAAGTTTTAGACAGATCGATAAGGGATACCTAGATCTCTAGGACTCGATATTGCACCTATTTAAAGATCTCAAACTCTTTCTTCTATCTCTTGTTGTATTATTTTTGGAGATCGATATACTTGTCTTCCCCTGAACCTTGAATTACCCAAACAATAGAAAAAATAAAAGGCAAAACTATGTTTAAATTAAAAAATCATGGTTTTGAATATAATACCTCTGCATATCCGGTTGTAATATGAGGGTGAGAAAGGTATTCATTTGTGATGACAACCTTCCTTCTATCGGATGTCTAAATGCTTGCTTTGACTCTCTGAAATACTTCTATGTTTGGGTATATGATCCTCCCAAATCCTTGTGTTTTTGTGGGAACCTTTTGAGATGAAAACATTTTCTTTTGAGTGAGATATGTTTTTCTCCCTTTATGATCCATTACAAAAAAAAACATTATATACTGTTTTCTCACCCTTATCAAACCCTAATAATGAATGATGTTGCTTTTGACCCCAACATAAACCAGTGTATACTTGTTTAAGAGTTCAGATTAGGCTAAACTAGATTCCATGAGAATCTGTGCGTACTACTTTGGTGAATCAACTATATTAGGAACCAAAGACAGAGAATTAAACTAAGTTCCAAATAAATATTTGGAAAATCAAAATTAAAAATCCCATAAATTATTTTCTTATTTTGTTGCATTTAATTCCAATAAATAATTATGACTGCACTCCAATTTAATTATCTCATAAATCACAAGGATATAATGAGGTATTATTTATAAAGTTGATATTAGTACATAACATGATTCTCCACGCCAAGTGGTCGATACCTACATGGTCAAATTATTTTTCTAATAATTGACTTTAACCAACATCTAATCAATTCCTTAATTATTAGACTTAAATTATATTTATACTTCATCATATTGATAAAATAATCAACTAGTAAATTTAATTAGTAGAAACAAATCTTGTAAGTTAATAAAGGAGGTATCGCAACCCAAGATATCCCTAGATTTGGGTTCCTACGAATTAAGATCTCAGACCTACTCATAGAACAATCAGCCATTATTCAGGGAAAAACTAATTAAATAGACAATTGAATCGCTCACAAAGAAATAAAAATAACAATTATATTAGAATATCCTGTATTGCTCTAAAATAAGAATTTATGGACCCTTCGAAAATAATGTAAGATTTAATGGTTTAATCAAGACACCCTTCGACTCAAATTTCATACATGTTCGTGTTCAATACACTCACGTGGTGTACCAATCATAATCCTCAATCAAACTGTGGTACAAGATGTTGAACCATTATACAGGTCTCCACTGTTTGAAATACATTAGAACCATTTTAATAGGATATCAACTCTTTATCTAGGTTATGAATTTTCCAATAATGATAGAGCTAGAATTTGATCATCAAATAATCAACCTCATGTCAACTCACCTGTAAACACCACATACTCAGACCTTCCTGAGCACCTCCTTAGGTCCCTAAAACTCACTCATCCATCGAAAAAATTAGGTCATACTCTGAGTACTGATCTAAAAGCCACCGCATGCTCTAGGACCCCATTTGACTCTAGTCAACTTTCTTACCAGAGAAAAATCACAATGAATCTTCAAAGGCATCTGAATACTCTTTCCAATGGTCTGACCTGTGCATAAATCGACCTTACGATTCAGACGAACAGTCAGTTTTACTATCAAAAACTTATCTAGAGGCCTCCAAGCATTCTTAGGCCCCGTTCTGACCCCAATCAACTTCCTCACCTGAGTGGAAGTTCAATGCATCTTTGAAAGGATCTGAATCCCCATTCTAACGGTCCATAACATGCACAAATTAAACTTACAATTCATAAGAACGATCCCTTTTACCCCAAAAACTGATCTGAAGGGCACTGGGCGCTCCCGAGCTCCGTTTGACTCTTGTCAACTCTTCATCTTGAATGAGACTAAATGAATGTTTGAAATGATCTAAATCCCCATTCTAATGGTCCACCCCATTCAAAAATGAGCCTTATGGTTCGAACGAATGACCCGTTTTACTCTAAAGGATTACCGAACGCTTTTGGGCCCCATTAGACCAAGGTCAACTCTTCGAACTGAATGAGACTAAATGAATATTTTAAGGGCATTGAATACCCTATCCCATAGTCTGCCCCATGTGAAAATAATCTTTATGGTATGGATAATTGACTCATTTTACTCTGAAGGGTTATCGGGCAATTTCAGGCCCCATCTGACCAAGGTCAACTCTCTTAACCGAACGACACTAAATAAATCTTTAAAGGTATATAAAACCCATTTCCAATGGTCCATCCCGTGCACAATTCTAACTTGCGTTTTGGACGAACGATCCATTTTCCTTCGAAAATTTTTGTTACTAGTAACCAACGGGCATTTTCAAGCCCCGTTTGACCTCGGTCAACTAGCAAACCTGGGAATGGATTAATGGATTCTTAAAGTGCTCCGAATACCTTTTCCCATGTCCTGTCTCCGTGCGCAATTCTGACTTATGATTTGCATTTTATGATCATTTTTATCAAAAACCTGCATCAAACTACTAAATGGCAACTACAGGACCATGCCTATTGGCAGTGTGTCTAGGGGTCTCTGTCGATAGGCATGTAAAGGACCATGCTAATCGGCACGTCCCTTGGACCTATAAATAGAGGCCATAATCTCACTTTGAAGGACACGCCTAAGCACCCCTGAACATCCCTCTAAAAGAGAATTCCCTTGAATTCAAAGTTGTTCTTACCTTAAAAGCCCATTCCCCACATTCCTTCCATTATTTTCATAACATTTTGAGTAAATTCCAACCCACCTCCTCTGATCACCATCACTCCACCTTGAGGTCATCCCATCTACAAGGAAGATTTACTTAAAGTTATCATAAGGAAGTCCATTTCCTCCCCTTTGTCTTTCATTTCTCTAAATTTCGCATCAGTTACTTCATTTTTGCTTTAGTATCTTATTTCATTACATCACACATCTTGATTCTAAATTTTTAAGTACTCTCACATTTTTTATTTTCATGGAAAAACCCAAAAACAAGAAAAAGATGGTTCACTTGTAAATTCCAAATGAGGACTTCTCATGAAATTTTCTCACACTAAAACACATTTTTTTACACACGGATATGATGAAGTCCCTGGTTGGATTTATGGGTTTACCCCACCTCGTATAATTTTCAAACTACGTGGACTTTGATGCTCTCGGGATACGTAGGTGTCTTGGGTAAATCCCTCGACTCGAGTCCTCCCACATTCATTCGTAATGTTATTCTCATCATATATTCATCATATATACATCTTATATACTTGTTTGTTTGTGTATTGTCCAATATGCGAAATTGTTCTTTTATAACAATTTGGTAATCAATAAAGACTCACAACATATCATTTATTACTATTTTGGGACATTCCTAAGGATGGCCTCGATCTGCCTTTATCCTGACGTGAGTTGAGCAATTCCATCCTTCATTTATATTATACAAATAAGCACACACATCACAGAATTCTACAGAAGAAGATTATCACATTCCCATGAGAGATTGAAACACCTTCCCATTCAGTAACTTAGTAACCGAACCTTCGAACTACTTAGTTTAGCGAGCATCAGTATCGTCCTTGATTCCATTCTCTCGAGGAGAAAAATATTATTTTGCCTGTTTTGTACAAAATAGCTTTGTGACTCTATCTCTACATATCACCCCACATCAACGACGATAGATCACCCTTTAAAGGACGCAATCCCACCTGCTCACCGAAATAGGAAAACAAGAGGGAAGGAATGAGGGATCCACCAACGGAGACGCCGACCCCTCGACGTCCCAGAATGGCCACAGTAGCGACTCTGATAGCGATTCATATAAGAGAACTAGACTATATTTTTTCATGGTCATTATTCTTTTCTTCATGTGTGCATATGCACCTACGTGTATGTTTCATTTTGTCCTCTCTTTACCTGTTTTTATATATCTCACTCATGTATATATCACTTCCCACTCATTTGTATACTTCACACACTTGTATATACTCTCTATGTACACATCACACAATTGCACTGAGTTTCACTTTACACTCACACACTTCACACACCACTTAGAATATCCATGCTTAGGCTTCAGTATCACATAACCACACTCTCTACACCTGTATATATTCTCACATGTCACACACCACTTGTAGTTCATCCATGGATAGGTTCACTACCACATACACTCACTTTTATATATTCCCATGACACATACTCACTCATGCGTATCCATGCATAATATAGTTTCCATGCTAGATGTACTTATATACGCTCCCCATTTAGTGTATTTTTTTATATACTCATCATGCCAATAAAAAATGATCAGAGATACTCTCTCTGCATAATATGTTAATTAAGTCTCATGCATTTTTGCACGCTACATCACCAAAGAGCATGGCAATTGACAAAAATTTTGTCCTGTACTAGGGGTCACTTTGTGATAGGCACTGAACCTGTGGGTTGCAGTTAGCCTAAATGATATGACTCTCACATTCCATTGGCCTCATACCTTCTATGTATATCTAACGGTTCCCCTGCATTGTACCGCTTGACCGAACTCATGACGGGAGGTATATAGAAGGGAACTCATTCATATACATCGAGTATATTGAATTTTCTCTCACACATACTATCCCCACGAGGTATATAGTGAGGCAATTCACATACACTCAGGTATATCAAATGTCTTGTACACACGTACGGATGAATGATTGCCCTTATAGGCAAGAGGTATATCATGGAATTCACACCAAAGGGATAAACCTTTGCTCTAACCCAAAAATTGCATAAACCTCATATATATGTCAAGCCTGGTATAATCATATTTAGTTTGTCGGATACCATACAAAACTATATCGAAATTTCAAGTTGGCATACCGCTCGAATCTTCGCGCAATTTCGTCTTTTTTTCAAAACAGGACCCCACCAATGAACCTGGAAACAAGTCCAATTGTGTATTACATATTTTTCAAAACCTATTTTCCTAGGCTCGGGATCATCATGGAATTTTGTATGCGTTTAGGCAAACCTAATACGAGTGAAAACCTAATAATAACACTGATAATAATCATGTTGAGATTCCTCTCCTTTTTTCCTGCTTTTCCAAAAATACCAAAAACATTTTTTCTCCTCCTTTTGGAATACCCAAAATTTTCTCCATCCCACTTTCAAAAATAAATACTAACTGTTTGTCCTCTCAGGTCTATCTCATACATAATTTTGATCTGGTTACCTATTACTTCGGTCTTCCATCAAATTGCCCCGATTCTCCATTGGTTGTTTTGCTACCTCATTCGAGTTTGGGATTTACCTTCACGAGATCTTCATGGAGAATGTCGACCAAGCACCGAATATGCAGCCCGATCTAGTGATCATCTTGTCCCATCTTAGTGCTAAGATTGACAACCTTCAAACTAGGGTCCAAGAGATACTACGTCACGGGGCCTCAGATTCTTGAAGGACCCGAGGTCCTCTTTCCTCATCCCATGGTTCTACCCACTCCCAAGACTATTTTTATCCCAGAAGAGTATCAAAATGCTTCTTGCACCCCACCTACCAATAGGACACTGCCAGCTCACCTCCCTATCTTGAACCTTTCCTAACCAAGGGCCAACCTTCCAGTACCCACGGATCTTAAGGAAGAGGAACCGAACGAGGTTAAGGAAGACCTTAAGCTATTGTTAAAGAAGTTTGACCTGTCAAGATATCCCAAAACTATATAGATTACACCCATATTCTTTCCTATACCAAATCCACACTACCAAAGAAGTTCAAATGGCCCCCAAACATCGAGAAGTTCGGGGGTAGCGGACCCCAAGTTGTTCACCTTCGAAGCTATCACTGATCCATGACCCTCCTTGGTTCCTCTGAAGAGATAATGGTCCAGATGTTCCAACAGGCCTTAAGAGAAAGAACCTTTCATTGGTTTCTGTCCCTCGAAGAATCCAAAATCCGTAGTTGGGAGGAAGTCGCCCGAGAATTCATGTCACAGTACAAGTCTAATAAGGAGCTATAGGTTATGTGCCGAGATCTAGAACTTCTAAAGGAGAAACCTTAGGAAACGTTTAATATCTTCATAGGAAGGTGGATGGAGAAAGATACTAACATGAACAATAAAATCTCTGAGGAGGAACAAGTCAGTATCGTGAATAAGAATATATTGCCACATTTTCGAGCATCCATGGTAGGAAAGTGTAACACCCCGCCTAATTAAATACCGGGTGACCAGTCCCATACCAAATTAAAACAGAATATACAGTTGGCTCATTCTTAGCATCACTGTCGAAAACATTTACAACTCACCCAATATCCAATTAAGCTGGTGTTAAAAACTTTCCAAATTTAAATTTCAACAAAACCATTTTTAGTTTTTAAGAATAACACAACACATTTATTTTACAACACTGATAACACAATAAGTATCACAAAATAATTTAAATGCAACTGGAATAAACATTCCCAAGTAATATAAATCCTTTAAAATAATCCCGACAATGTTAAATGTATTAAAAGTCAGAATACAACAATATTTTACTCCAACAGAAAATGATAACTGAAATCCTTTTGGGCGACATGCCCTAACTAAGAATACTGTGAATCAAAAAAATGATAAGCGTCTAAGCAAAACTTCCATAGCTCCATAGCTCGTCACAATCAACTATGGTTGGCGTCCCTATTGCTGGACACCTGATATAGAGATACAATAGAAGAGAAAATATACAAGGAAACGGGTCAGAGCCCGAATGTGTAGAGTATTTTTAAAACATCAAGTATTTAACAAGTGCAATAAAGCATTTATTATGTACATGTTAGATCCAACTCTCACTTGCAATTCTCACCTCTCATCTAGAGTGCACACTTAACGTCTCCTATTAACCTCCTAGTTAATGGTTCCTCTTTTCTAGTCTCCATATTATCATTTCATTCCCATAACATAATCCTCGTATGTCCCATACCATACGTCACATTATTATACATTTACATTTCACCTTTATATGATTAGTTTCTCATTAACAAGAATCATTACCCATTAATATAATTCGTTTCTCATTAACATGAGTTAAGCTTTTCAATTCCATAAGCATAAACATTCATTAACTTAATTCCATTATCTTACTCTATTCACCGTTATCTACAATTATCACCGTAGATAGATTTAACCACAATATATTCATTTAATCATTTAATCCATTATATATATATATTCATATATAATACGGCACCCCGAGTCACAGCTGCGGTGCAATGAATTACTCTGCTATCATGTCCCATCATCACAGGTTGCCTAATAGGGGACTAAAGGTTAGGTAAGATTCCACGAACCACAAACAACAACAAACAAATTGGAGGCAAACATAGTTCTCGTATCCATGGGTCACGCACATACCTACGCACCCACAGTCAGCGGACTTATCAACTCCCCGATAAGTCTTTCATAGACCTATGTTCTTGAGTGACAAATCAAAGATCCCATGGATTCATCAGGATATGACTGCCCTCACGCGCAAACCTCCAACCGATAGCAAGTAAGCTAGGTATGTCATACACATAAATCATCAATCAATCAAATAGGTATTATCATACCTATAATATAATATCAGTAAGGTAATTATCACGACCCTAAGATATTTCCCATACGTAGCATTATATCTCTTTTAAATTCCACGTATTAATATATAACATATTTAATTATCCTCGCATCCTATGACATCTCTCCACTCCCAACGTTGTTAAGGTTCATGCGCGGAGCGTCTCGCAAAGTGAAATCCAAACAAGGAACCCCTCCAATACACTACTACTTAACTTTATCGATCGAGGAGGTCCGAAAACTTCAACTATGCGATCGAGATAACCTCATATCTTCTTTCAACCAAAAGTGTTCCAAACTCCCATTTCTATCTAGGAGCCATACCACTATGCTCTTATAATTTAATTATTCTCATATACTAACATCACTCCACTCCCGACGTTGTTAAGGTTCATGCGCGGAGTATCTCGTAAAGCGAAATCCAAACAAGGAACCCCTCCATTACACTACTACTTAACTTTGTCGAGCGAGGAGGTTCGTCAACTTTAAATACGTGATTGGGATAACCTCATACCCTAAGGCTACCCTCTCTCAATGCACAAGATTCAAATAGGATTTTCCTCAACATATATTCAGTAAGAAGTCACTAATATCCTACTGGTCCATAACATTATTTCTCCCGAACTACTACGAGTTTACTTCTCCTTTTAATTAAGGTTAAAACCGATAGTTTCAAATCTCTTATAAACACATATTCTTTCACTTAGGATTAAACCCTCTTATAAACTTAAGGATACCCAGGTATTCTATAAAATCACCCCTACTGGTCCTATCATAAATCCTCATACATCACCATTTAGATTTTAACAAATGAATCTAGCAACCGAAATTCCATTCGATATAATTTTCATCCTTTTTAATCACTTGAATCCAAATCAAATTAATTCAAATCTTATCAAGGGTTTACTGATATTTTCTAAGTCCCATAATCTCCAAATGATAGTCCCCAAAGATCCAAAAAAGGTTTGGGATAAGGATCAACATTTAAAAAGAAACAACTTTACTTAAACTGGGGAGGTCGATCGATCGAAGGTAGGGGTCGATCGATCAATCCCTCGGGTCCAGGCCTGATTTTCTGCATTTTCTGCAACTACGGGTTTAACAACTTTTGATCATTTAAACCTTCATCTAAACATCCCAAATGACTTATAAACTTTACTACATGATATATCAACATATATGAACGATTTCCGATACTCTAAACATCCTAGAATCATCAAAGGATTGGATTAAAAAGCATGTTTATCTCCTTATTCCCAGAAATTTATTAACATAACCTCTTCAAGAACACATCAATGGTTTCCATCGTTTCTTCAACAGATTCATGACTAATTCGTGGATTATTATCATCCTAACACATGAGTTAAATTCCTATATCATTTCAGTTTTCCAGAAATCCATTTAATGATCCATTATCTCTTCCAAACATGAATAATCTTCTCTTTTCATTCTATTCTAACATGGACAATATACAAACTTAAATTGCTATTATCAAACACTTGCCTTAACTGTAGTTCTGATCCTTTGGTGTAGTATATCTCAGCTGGTTGTCCCTTCTCCGGTCAAACTCCGGTGGTGGTTGGTGGTGGTGAACCTTGGTTCTAGTTCTTCTCCTTCCCAAGTGACTTTTCCTTTCCCAAACACTCTTTCTCACTCTCTAGGAAGATGGATGCTCTACTATGTGAAGAGGAGATGAATAACTCCCATTCACTTAATCTACCAATACTTATAATGGTACCAAATCCGAAATCACTATTCATCCCCCCTAAAAAATGACCAAAATGCCCTTTCGGGTTGTCTATTCATTTCCAAATGACCCGAGACTCAAAATTAACATCCAAATAGACTTTTCTGACTATTTCGAACCTTCCGGACGCAACGACGCAGTCGAAATGACTATTAGGTCGATAGAAAATAAATTTCCTTTTTAATTTAATAAACTAGTCCCGACACGTCCCATACCGCGCCTGACTAAAAATATAAATTACCGAATTTATATCATACGGTCATCTTAATGACATCACATTCATATATTACCTAAATATCTTTAAGTAATATTCAGAATCATCCATGTCCATATCCACAGTCCGGATAAAACCCAAATGAATTAATTAATAATAAAATCCAATTAATCCATTAATTTAAAATATAACCCATTTTAAAAGTCATTTAAAATTACGGGGTATTACAGAAAGTACTACCCATACTTTTGAGCCCTCCAAGAAGTTGGTGTAGAAATTGAGTAAGGCATTGTCAAGATCGAATCTGAGACGAAGAAAGGGACTAGACAGTTCACTCCCCAAAAGTATGAGAAACCTGCCAATGCTATAGTCTCAAGCATCAAAACATCTCCCAACCTGCTACCTATTGGTCACCGAAAAGTTGCCCCCACCCTACCAAAAAATAATTCACTAAGATTCATGCCCCTTGTTAAAAGTATACAAGGCCCTACTAAGTCGAAACCTCATCAAACTCTTGGATCCTCGTCCACTACCAAATCCACTCCCTAAAAATTTCAAAGTCAATGGTCGTTGGGATTTCCACCAGTCTGTTGACCATACTACCGACCAGTTCTTCCATCTTCGGAATGTGATCTAAGTTTTAATTGACCAGGGCATCATCGTCCCACCAGCCAATCCTAAACCGATCACCACTAATAACCCACTTTCAAGCCATGAAAATGAATTTTTCTAGAGAATGACCTGGAATTTGATCCATTTGCTCAGATTGTGCCTTGTAAAGCACCCATCATACCCGTAATTTAACCAAAACTTCTCAAAGTTTGCTCATATTTTCTCCTACAGCCTACCTACTTCACCGAGCTAGCACTATCACTCCTCACAAGGGATTATATTATCGTTTGTAAGGATATGGAGGTAGCTATTGTATTAAACCAAATTTTGGATTTTGGGTTGAAATTGCCCATAAAGATTACTTTCGATTGTTGCAAATTTAGTGGCTTGTTCATGGAAGACAAAAAATGGGCTTAGAAGTCAGATTAGAGGGTGTTACCCATTGATGAAGTTACTCTATATGACGTAGTATAGATGATGACCGATGAATTTTGACAGATAAATGAAATATACAGTATTGATGAGCTACTCACCACCTTGAAGCTTCCGGGATGGTTAGTCCCTTCGCTCCTGAACCTCCTCGTTGACTGGAAAGATTTATACAATGAAGCCATTAAGGTTTTTGAATGCATTAATTTCTATTGGAAAGATAATATAGTCACCACTAGATGGGGTGACAACTTTGACAGATCAGGTGACTATCTTGGTCAATAGGGCACCCGTCTAGTACCTAGTTTATGCAAGATGACATCCTTCGAAGATTTATTGGGAAAATCAATAAAATGGTCCTTCAGCCTGAAATAGATGAAGATAGAGGGTTCATATTCTTCCGTTCCTTAGTAAATCACATAACTAGATCAGGTAGACACTATAGAGATTCGTCTCCTCATGTGATCGAGATAGTTAAAGGAAAGGGAGTTGTAAAAAAACTTCTCATGCAAGAGATGACCATAGAAGAAAGTAAATTCCTTGTCTGTCTCAAAAAAACCCAAGCCAACATCACCTTATAGGAGATTTTAATGTCCTCCCAGCTGTACCAGAATTATCTAATAATACTCCTCGACGGGACAACAGTGAAGAAGCCATGAACATAGTTGGATACTTGACTTCTTCTAAAGTCCTTTCCTTTTTTGAAGAAGAGATACCGAAGATCGGCCCTAGTAATAATTATGCCCTCAATATCCCCATTGAAGTGTTGGGAAAGATAACCCCACTCTTTAATATTGATAACTGACCAGCCCTCAATGTTTTCCCTCTAAGAATCTTCAATTGCTTGGGTTTAAAAGTTATTGTTCTCATTCCTACTTTCGCAACTGTGCATGCTTATGACAATACCCATCGATAAGTAATGGGGTCTATAAAACTCATAATAAGGGCTGGCCAAATCAATCCTCTCACTGAGTTCCAGGTTATTGATATACCGACATGTTTCAATCTTCTTATTGGTCATTCATGGCTCCATAGTATTCAAAGGGTATCATCTTCTCTTCATTAGATATAGAAATTCTTCACCAATGGCCATGTTTCTTAGGAGACGACGATAGTTCAGATACTTCTAGTACTAGAAATTTGGAATTAGATCCAAAAGGACAAATGACATGCTTCTCTCTAGATTCAGAGTTAACCCACTTCCCCTTCTAATGGGAGATAATTTTAAAAACTGGGTTTATTCGCAACACCACCCTCATAGTAAATTCAGTGTGATTCAGATGTTTGATAATATGTACTTCATGCCCTAAATGGGGCTAGGACAATGATAGTAAAGGACCCTTGAGACCATATTCCCAAAAGAGGACTTTATACTATGTGGCATAGGCTACCAACCATCACTAGAAAAACTCGAATCTCTCTAATGGATACGATCGGAAAGAAGATTGGAAGAAGAAAGAACAGTTTTGAGAGACCTTTTGAATGGAAGGTTTATCAAGGAAGGAGAATATTTCCCCTTCTGCGGCATCCCCGAACATGGTATGACCACGTTGATAAGAAGATGAAATTGGGGATGGAAATCATCTTTCAAAACACCAATACTTGGGTCGTAGATTACCTCCATAAAGTTCAACCTCTCACTAAGAAAGGTTTGACATTTATCAGGGATTTTGAGGAACCTGATTCCGAGGACTCATTCAACTTATAAACACTCGAGTTAAGTCTCTTCATGATCCATTCATATGTCGCACCATCTGATTCATCTACTCAGATTAGAGTTGATGACATGACTCTCCTCAACTGGAAAGACATACCTATCTAACCTTCCCAGATTACAATTGACACTGCTATCTACTCTAACTAAATTTCTTCATCCAATGTTATTGTTCACTTTTCTGATATTAATGTAACTGAGATTTGTTTTGACAAGGTTCTCAATGCTATTTTTTCTGAGAATGAAATAAATGAATATTTCGAGTATCTTGTTGTGTCCTACATTAATTTTCTTAATTCTCATCAAACTCTTGATGATGATGATTTTGCAAATGAACAATTATTAACTGATCTTAATAAGGAGAATAACAAACAACATAACCACATTCAAATAAATGATCATGAAACTATTGATATTAATATCGGTTCTAGTGCCATGAATGTGCACAAGTCGAAGAACTTATAAACGAATTCGTGGGCGTCTTTATGTGGTCCTACAATGGCATGCCTGACATTGACCCAGAAATAGCTCAACATGAGATCCCAACTTTCTCAGAATGCAAATCAAAAGTAAAGGTTCGCATGTGCACCGACTACCAGAATTTGAAGAAGTCATCCCCGAATGCCAATTACCCATTACCCAATATCAGCACGATCATGGATAACACGGTTATTCATTCCCTCAAGTCATTTGTTAATGGATTTGTCAGATATAATCAAATCAAGATTCACCTGACCATCAGGAGAAAACTGCCGTCATCACCCTATAGGGAACCTTCTGTTACACTGTCATGCTATTCAAACTCAAGAATGTCAGGGCTACCTACCAGAGGGTTGCCACAACCATCATGCATGAGTTTATTCATAAATAGGTCTAAGTCTATGTGGATGACATGATCATCAAATATAAGACTTAACATTGTAATATTCTCACACTCTGTAAGTTTTTCCAATGACTACGGAAATACCAGATGCAGTTAAACCAACAAAAATGAATTTTTAGCATCACAAATGGAAAACTATTAGGATTTACGATCAGTGAAAATGGCATCAAAGCAGACCCTACCAAGTTGAAAGCCATATTTGGCATGCCACCGCCATAGACGAAGAAAGAAGTTTAAGGATTCCTAGAAAAATTACATTACATAAGCCGCCTCATATCCCAACTAACTTCTATATGTGAACCCATTTTCAAGCTTCTTCAAAAAGTCTCAATCAAAATCCGAAATGAGACTTGCCAATAAGCCTTTGACCGAATCAAGTGGTAACTTACTCGACCTTCGATGCTTATGCCTACGTATCCAAGTCTCCTCATACTCATATATTAGACCGTGAAAGATATTGCAGCTGGGGCTTTACTAGCACAATACATTAAAGAATACCAAAACAAAATATCCATTTACTACTCCACCTAAAACTTATCTAGGTAAGAAGACAACAACACTACTTTGGAGATATCATGTGTTCCCATGGTCTAGGTCACACAAAAGCTATGACATTACATACTTGCCTTTCCCATTAGACTTATATCCCTCATGGATCCCATTAAGTACTTGCTAGATTAACATGTCTAACTGAATCGCTTGATGGTTGATGTTGTTAGCCAAGTTTGATATTTTTTATGTTACCCAAAAAGCCATGAATGGGAGAGCCATCTCTAACTACCTTGGTGATTACCCGACAAAAGAGGTCGATATTTGTGTCTCTGAATTCCCAGAGGAAAATATTCTCTGCACCTCTCAGGAGGACCTCTGATGGAAAATGTTCTTCGATAGAGACAAAAAGGGATACAGTATTTGGATACTCTTGATCACTCCTAATGGCTCTCACACCTCACTTTCCATCAGACTAGATTTCCCCTGCACTAACAGCATGACTAAGTATAAGGCATGCACTATAAACCTCAAGATCACCCTAAAAAAATGAATCCATCACTTAGACATCTACGGAGATGTTTATCTTATCATTGGCAAAATCCTCAGAAAATAAAAGTAAAAGATGAAAAAATCATACCCTTCCATGCCCACCTTGAAGAACTGGCCTCCCAGTTTAAGGATGTCACCTTACACTACTTACCTCGTGTAAAAAATAACCTAGCTGATGCCTTTGCCACCTAGGCCTCCATGGTCGATATGCCCGAAGGAATAATAGTGGACCCTTTCCTGGTTCAAAAATAAACTAAGCCTACCTATTGGTACCACATTGAACTCATTACTGAGGAGGAATACTACACAACCGGATAATGTCCCATAAGCTTCAAAATCATGAATTGCCCACATCAACATGGCCTTCAACGTAAACTCTTTTTTTCTAAAAGAGTCAAATTATTGAACACCCTCTTCCCATAACTCATTTAATTCTTCTACCAAAGGAGCCAGGTAGACATCGATGTCATCACTTGGTGCCTTTGGCCCAGGTATCAACAAAGACATCATCAAAAATTCAGGTCTCATACACTGTGAAGGAGGGAGGTTGAGTGGGGCTAGGCTCTCTGGACATACACTCTGATTGGTGCTTAGATTTCCAAATGGATTGAAACTATCTGTTGATATAAAAAATTAATGTTGCGCTGTTCTCTAACAAAATCAGGATACTCATAATCCATCCTCCTCCAAGCTTTATAATCAATAGGATGAAGCATAAGATTAACTCCTACTTCTGCCCTAGCATGCCAAGTCATTGCCTCCGCTATCCATGGTACTATAAAAAATCACTTTAATCTAGGCCCAACGGGAAAATATTTCAACACTTTTTGATGAACTTTTGAGCTTATGCCTTCCTTACCAGTAGATTGGACATATCTAGGTTCATCGCATACCGGACAACGATCGAGATTTTCATACTCCTTTCGGTATAGTATGAAGTCATACAAACAAGCATGAATCTATTTATACTTCATTCCCAAACCTTTTAAATTGTTTTTCATAACAGGATAACTATTTGGAAGCGTATTCTCCTTGGGTAGTAAGCCCTTCACTCATTTCAGAATTCCTATCATGCTATTGCCAGACAAACCATACTCCGTCTTCAAACTGTGCAAATCAACCATGGCACGTAAAGTTTTTTGATCTTTCTCACAGCCAGAGTATAACGGTTGGGTCGCCTTAAATTTTAAACTTTGGTAGTCATCGTCAAGGTTTATTGTGATATCTTCACGAGCACTTGAACCTTGTACATTATCAGTAACCTCATTCTCCACTTCTTTATAAACTCCGTACGCATCATCAACTAAATCCTCTAACATATTATGATCTATGCCATCCCCTTATACATATATCCTACTCGTTGAATGTTGTTGTGAAGGTTGTTCGTGGACAAAAGGAACTTTCAATTCACAATGAAAACTCCAAAATCGATACATATCTTGCATACCCAATCTTAATAAATATAGTTAAAATGTTTTCAACTCAAAGACCTTACCATAATTATGACATCTCGTTGCGTATTTAACAAATTCATTAGCACCTCTGCGAAACACATCCCCCATTCTATTTGTCTCACCCATCCACTCTTTGTATTTTGGATATCCCATCACAGCTACCACAACTAATCACCTATTAAAGGTAAGAAGCGTATATTCATGGATTAGTATAAACGAAACTTAGATTTATAGTATGTTTCATTTAATTATGTCTTATTTACATTCGATTTTTAAATTTCAAATTCAAATTCAAATTCAATTTATAATAGAAACTCATATTTCATCCATCTCCTCTAAAGGGTGAGTGGTCCTATACCATTCAAGACTGCATGTTTTTGTAATATACTTAACAGCTCATGGACATTGTTACGATTTAAGAAAAAATCGCCAGCTTATCCTTGTAGTTCTCCAAGTACACGACGTAGTTTGGCAAGTGTGAGTGTTATTAAAATTGATCATTGAAATAACAGTCACACTTGTGAATCTAGTATGTACCCAGAGAACATTAGGATACGACTATAGAATTTCCTCCAAAAGTAACAACTTTAAGCCACTAAGAATATTATTATATAGAAATTATGCAGTCCCAAACTGTCCAAACGGGACAATTCGAGAGATCTCATTACACGGGTAATGACTCTCGAACAGGTCTAAGGGCTATTGAATGCGTACGCATAAGAACTAAAAGGCTAGTATCTATGCGCGCTATATGTAATTTCAAGTATGTTTCATTTAATTATCATACTATATATATATTGTTCGTTATACAAAGTAATTTTCAAATAAGTTGAAAAGATCCCACCCCCATATGGACAATAATCTAGTGGTCATGCCACTTTTAAAATAACCAACCCAACATCGATCCACTATAATCCAACCGCAATGGAAACAACAAATGTGTATCCCGTACTCCTTCTAGTTCATCTACTCAATTAATTATTTTCATCAATTCAACTAATGATTAAAGTGTACAATTATTAATTTACTGATTTACAATGAGAGGCAATCCTACTTGCAGATGAAAGGGACACTAACTATTAATTTACAAAAAAAATTAACAACTAATCAATATTAGATCAATCAATTCTTTTACAAGGGGCACTAATTTACACACGCACATATACACACACAACCACACACCCCCTGCCCCCCGCCCCTCCCCCCACTTTCGTTGCCCACCACACGCACGCGCACGCGCACACACACACATATACACACGCACACATACACACGCAAATACACACCCGCATATATACACACACAAACACACACACAAACACACACGCTCAAAAACACCCCCTCCCCTCCCCCCAGCCCTGCCCCCTCCCCCCCACATGCACATATATACACCACCCACACACATTCACATTTACACACACATATATACACACATGCACATATACATACACATATATATAAATGGAGGAGAAACAGAGAGAAAACATACCAAAGTTGTAGAGAGAGAGAGAGTGTGCAGTCGCTAGAGAGAGAGAGAGAAATGGAGGGAATGAGAATCTATGGAAAAAAAGCAGAGGGAGTTTTTTTTTACTAACATAATTGTCTCGAACATGTCACGATCAATGACCATGACAAAAAAATGCGTGTTTTTTTTTGTCATGGTAAATGACTATGACAAGGTTGGCCGGTTGAAGGGTGCCAATTTGACCATTTTGGTGTAGTGGTCTGCAAGTTGAAGAGTAACCCGTGTAGGTTTCATGTTTTGTAAACCTAACTCAAGGTAAAGAGAGTAAGGTAGGAAATTAACACTGCTCCAAGATCAAGCAAATCCCAAGTAGTGAACTTATCTCCTAACATGCAAGAGACAGTGGGACAATCGGGGTATTTATACTTCACAATACCATTTTCATGGATGAGGGACGTGGCTTGCTCAGTGACAAAGGCACCACGAGGTACATTCGCCCGCCGCTTGAAGTCCTTCAAGAATTTTTCATAGGAGGGAACTTGTTGAATCTCGATGAGGAATGGAATGTTTATGTGAAGATTCAGAAAAACTTTCTCGATCTCATCAAATTGTTGAGCTTTCTTTGTTGGGGCCAACCTATGAGGGAAGGGGGATTTAGGGACAAAAGCAATGGTGGCCTCAGTACGTTTAGAGGCATTCTTGTCGGTGGATTTATGGGATGGTGGGACCTTAAGGAGTGGTTCTAATGGGAAATTCTGGGTGGGTGGGATTGGAATATCATAGGGAACAATAACACCATTGTCAACTAGTTTACCTGATCAAAGAGTACTCAACGCTTTCATATCCGCTTGGTATGTGGGTGGAGTGGAAGTAAATCCAACCTCATAAGCTGACTCATGTCCATTCCATTTAGGTTTAGGAATGGGTTGACTCGAAAATGACCTTTCTCTTGCTTGGACTCAAACAGGTTAAGACATTGCTCAAGCCTTTGGATGGCTTGAGTCTGTGCTTCCATGGTTTGTTGTTGAGTCATGATAAATTGAGTGAGAATATTCTCGATAGAGGAGGTGGATGATTGGGGTGGTGGGGCATAAGGGGGTTAGGGGACCAACTCTTAATTAGAACGAAGCGGTTGTGAATACTCATAGGACAGAGGTGGGATAGGGACAATTTGATGAGTGGGGTGGGATGTTCCTCCTTCGGGGACAAAGGAAAATTGATGGTGTTGTTGGTGGTGTGGAGCATGGTGGTGCTGGATAGGATGGCGATGTTGCCTTTCCGAATTTTGGTGGAACCCTAGTGGACCACCAACATGTCGTTTTGGTTTGGAGTAAGGTGATTGTCGTACTTATAAGAAAAATAGGGATGGTTCCTATTATTCGGATGGTAAGTAAACGACGATGGTGCGGGTTTCCTAGTGGTGTCATAGGCACATGCTTCGGATAGAGTGGATTCAGGATCATCTTGAATAAGGGGGGCACAAATGAGATAAATGATATTGACTTAAACAGACATGACAAGAAGAACTAGACTTGTTAAAATTCATCACTGCTTTAGAAAGAGAAACATTTTGTTGCATATAACAACTGAGACCATCAACTGTCTTAGTCAAAGTGTTTAAGCCATGAAGCAAGATTTTAAAATAGGGATCAGTTTTTACCTCATAAGTGCCCCCTTATTCAAGATGATCCCGAACCCACTCTAGACCAAGCATGTGCCTTTGATACCACTAGGAGACCCTAACCACCGTTGTTTACTTACAATCCGAATAATAGGTACCATCCTAATTTTTCTTATAAGTACGAAAATCACCTTGCTCCATCACAATCACAACAACATGTTGGTAATCGACCAGTGATCCACCAAAACCCATAAAGGCAACATCGCCCTCCTATCCAACACCACCATGATCCACACCACCAACAACACCATCCATCATCCTTTGTCCCCCAAGGAGGACCGTACCACCCCACTCATCAAATTGTCCCTATCCCACCTGCGTCCTGTGAGTATTCACAGTCGCTTAGTTCTAACCGAGAGTTGCTCCCCCAATACCCTTATGCCCATTCATTTAAAGTAGGCGCGCAATCATAACTAGACAAGATATCTTTAGAGAAAATAATTGGGCTAATCAAAATTGAAAATAATTAATTTATGGTTTTTTAACGTATGATATGGTGAGATTAAACCGAGAATTAGGAGCTTGAGAGGTTAGGGTTAATATATTTTGGGACAAAATAAAAGGTTATGGATTTTATATACAATTTTTATGATATTATGGGATGAATGTAAGATTATATATTTAATATACCTTTATTTGATAGTGATGATAGTATGCCATGGCAGCGTAGGGTCTATACGTCTGTGATTTAGATTAACCCAATTATTAGGGTTACTCATATGTATGCTTTAGCCCATTAGTAAGGGTGGAAAATTTCTTGTGTGTTTTATGTGCAATGCACATCTGAGTTCTCGTTAGTAGGCGTACTAGGGGGATTCCAAGATGGGGAATGTGCGATGCGGAGCACACTAGTACTCCAGTGAGTAGACAAGCTCTTATTTAGTCATATTTTACCTTTTGGTCACATGTCTAGGTACTCGCGATTGAGATAATCTTCGGAGATATTAATTTTATAAGTCTTGGTTATGGTAGGATGTATTTCTGATGGGTATACGTGGTGAATAATCCCATACCATAATTACGACATGTGTTTGAGACGACCTTAAACTTTACTAGTACGCGTTAGATATCCTGAAGGTAATAAAAGTAGGACATCGTTATGTGCGGGCAAGAGAGATGATCATCTATTTGTACAAGTCGAAGGTTGTATCGTGGTACGGATGTCAGATTCGAGTGGTGTCTTTCTAATTATATATGTGATTTTGGTGTGGTGGTTCTTGAGATAGTTGATCGGTTTATGTGCTATACTATGTAATACCCCTTATTTTTGAGTAATTATTTTTATATTAATTTGCCATGTGGGTTAATTATACCAAATAAAGGAAGTTGGAGTAAATATTATTTTAAGTAATTTAAGAGATAGTATTTACTGATTTCTGCATATTTACTGTTAAGTGCATGTAAATAGCATCATATTATGATTTACTGTGTCGTTGTGCCTAAAGCGACGATTATGATTTAAAATGGTGTTGGAACATGAAATGATTTATGTTATCTAAGATGCCAATTTAGAGGGCGCGGTTAGTCCGAAAATGGTCAAAATAGTCAAAATAAGTACCATGTTGTATTTTTGGGTTCCGGGTACTTTTGACAGGTTATGACTTAATTATGTTGTTACAAGTCATTTTAATTGTGTAGTAACATTTAAGGATGGAATTTAGTGTTAATGGGAATTTAAGTCTTCAAATAACATTTATTCTCATTTATATCTTCTAAACCTAGAAAGAGAGAGAGAGAGAGAGAGAGAGAGAGAGAATTTGGGAGAAAAAGGGAGAGAATTGAAGATAGGAGCTTGAATTTGTTGCTACCGGAAGAAAATACGAGACTACAACGCTAAGGCAAGTTTCTAACTTGCAAATGTATGTTTTTATGTGGATAAATTGTGGTGATAGTTGTGTATTTGGAAGAATTGAACAAATTGTGGGTTTCGAGAAATCTTGGTCTTTAACCCTTAGATCTTGTTGTTTGTAAGAGTTGAGTTGATTATATTGGTTTATTGTTGTGTACAAATTTTGTGGTAATGTTGTTAGTTGATGGGGTTGGGATATGGGAAGGAATTAGGGTTAGAGGTTTGGGTTTGGCTTGTTAAAAGAGGAGTTTGTGCATGAGATCTGGTGAGCGCAGTCGACCGCGGTCCATAGCCCGGTCGACCGGGCCTAAAGAGAAAAGCCCTCTGCTTCTCTCGATAGGCATATTTAAAAAGAGCGGTCGACCGCGGTCTCATGACCATTCGACTGGGCATTGAGGATTAGTCTTACTCCATTTCTTCTAAGGCAAAACCTTAGAAGCGCGATTTATCGGGGGTCAAGGGTCGGTCGACCAGTCCCTTGTTTTCACCTGAAAACTTTAGTTTTCCTTACCTCATTTCTTTTAAGGGTTAGACCTAGTAACCTTCTTGCATTAAGTAAAACTAGAGTATTAGAGTCTAGTATTAAGGGTATCGATAACCTAGGTTAGAAATTGAGTGTTGAGGCTTAGTTCGGGAATTGATTAATTAGTTGTTAGAAGAAGGTGAGGGTCCTTTTCATATAGTGAGCTAGTCTAGGAGTAGGGGGAAAAAGCGTTATAAAATTGTGAACTTTTAGACTTGGGATGAGGTACTAGTATACTTGATGGCTTATAGGGTTGTTGTTAATTCATGAAGACTAATATAAAGATAATTGAATGTTGTGTTTTACGTCGTTAAAAACATATGGCTCCGGTTATAATGTAATGTACATTTTTTCAATTGGCTTACCTTGTGAATATCGATTTTCATATACATACCTCTCTAAATGTTATTTTAAGGGAAGTTACGTGAATGAGGTGAAGTCCCCTCGCTAGTGAATGCAGGGTGAATATAGTCCTCGGCCATAGGATCGATTGTTATGTTGTTATGTTATTTTATTCGAAGTGAGGTAATTCTGGTATGGTTCTGACTCACTATCGAAGGTATATGGCCGCTTCCCACGCGACGTGATTTAGGATGCCCAAGTTGTCTTGGTGATAGGCCCTAGAAGATGATAGTTATTTAGGGGCGCATCCAGTGGGGTGACTCCCGGAGGGATGGTCTTAGAATCATTATATATTGTGATTATAACTATTCCCCCGAATATGACATTTTGTAGATGGATAAAGTATTCTATAAATCAACAGTTTGGAATAAGTTTCCTAATGGGGAATGGACTAGTGAAGTCATATTGTGCAAAATTGTATTGTAAGCTTATTAAGTTGAAATTGAGTTATTTCTCTTGAATTAATGCATAGTTAACACCACATATGATGTAGCGCTAGGTTGTGCAATTTAGTTGAGAGGTGAGGATTATTCTTAATATGAAGAGCAAGATAGGCTTGTTCATGTTGTTATATATTCATAACTGTCATATATTCTATTTCCATGTATATCATATCAACCCCGGCCCTGACCCGTTTCTATCTCTTTGTTTTGTATGGATTCTATTTACGTCTAGGTGCTCCGCCGCATGGACGCCCGCATTTTCCCTTCCATCCAAGTGTTCAGGAGCTATAACATTTTTGTGGATGTTGTAGGATATTTGTTATAGACGCTGCAATCTTTTGTGTACTCTAGTTATGATGAGTATAAACATTCGGGCATGTTTCCCCAGTTTTGTACTTGCTTATATACTGTGACATTTATTTTTAATACTCGGTGTAACCGCTTGTACTGGTCTGTTAACCGACAGCTTATTCAGTTATTATGTTGTGTATGATTGTGAAACTATTATCCATCTTTATTTATATCCACCATCTCTTTAAATTGGATGTCTAAATGGTTTTTTTTAAACTTACAAAAATTTATTTTACATTCGATTTCTAAAATAAATGGTGGTTATCTCGTATTATTATTTTCACGACAGTGATGCTAAGAATGGGCCATCTATGATTCCTGTATTTATGGAGTATTGGGCTGGCCACCTCTTATTTTAATAAGAGGGGTGTCACAGATGGTATCAGAGCATCAGATTCTTGAGTTATTAGGATCTATGCGGACTTATCACGTTCTATCGTAGCGTTCTTTGATATAGAGCCCTATTTTTAGGACTATTTTGTTTGTATATGCTTGCAATTTTCTGCAAAGATAAGTTGTTTTAAATTGTATTCTGATTCAGTTGTTTCTTCGTCTCAAATACCACCTAGAAAAGGTCGTCGGGTAAGAAAAATCGAGTTGTAGAAGATAATGTAGAACCTTCCACAGTAAGGAATGATTAATGCCATAGAGGTGGTTAACATCGTCGCCCAGGCAGTCAACGCTGCAATGACTACCATGGATCAACAATTTCCTCAAGCACAACAACCGATAGTGCCAGAGGTGCAAGCCCATATGGGACCTTCCCCATGGGAGAGAGTTACATAATCATTCTTAAAAGGTCACTCCCCAAAATTTTAGGGCGGTTCTTATGTGATAGTAGCAAACTAGGGGAAGAAAGATATGCAACGTCATCTCCGAATGGTAGAGTGTTGCAGGGAACGGAAGCACATCCTTGCCACTTTCAAAGTAGTAGGAGTATCTTTAAACTGGTGGGAGTCGGTGACCACACCGGAGCAGCGGGATACCTTATCTATATCTAACTTTTAAGTTTTGTTTGACCGAAAGTATTTTCATCCCGCAGTCCAAAAGGAGATGAGGAGGACACTCCAGGATGTGGTACAATGAGAACGTTCAGTTGCGGAGTATGAAGAGGAATTCACTCATCTAGCAAGCTTTATGCTGGATGAAGTAATTCCGGAGGAAAGGAGGATATCGAAGTTTGTTGGAGGGTTACGTTGGAGGATACGACAACATTTGCTAGGAAATCCATCTTTACAAACATTTGGTGACGTGATGAATGCATCTTTGCTTCATTACCAAGATCACCGTTTTCATATTCAAGGGAGTAAGAATATTTCAGTTTCGGGTCAAGTTAGAAAGCAAGGAGGTAATGGTGCCGCTGGGGCTCTACCCTCATCACAATCGTCGGTAAGAAAATAGAAAGAGAAGGAAAACTAGCAGGGGGATTCATCCAAGAGACAACATTTTGGGGGATTTAATTTTGGTGGAGGCAGTTTTAGGCATGGTCAGGGTGCCTAGAAGTAGCAACAGGTGGGCCAACAAGGCCAAACAGGCTGAAGTAATAATGAGGGTCGAGACCATTCGGGCCAAGTCATGGTGCAGTTTCAAAATAATAATTGGGGCCGTTATCTGGAGAATATGGTGGGTCGTTATTTTCAGTGTGGGGAACCGGGTCACTTTAAAAAGGCTTGTCCAAAGTTGATTGGGGGACAGTTGCCTAGGGTTCCACAACATCAGCATGCGCATCTATTGCCACCAATGCCTATTCTAGTCGTCCCTCTATAACGGGGAAACTTCAGTATAGGCGTGTTTATCATATTCAGGATGCTTTACTCCCCCCATCCTTAGCCGAGCTGCCAGCTATCGAGGGTAAGTTTCCCATTCACGGGTATATGGGTCGTGTGTTATTTGATACGGGCGTAATGCACTCATTTATTTCTAGACATTTTTCTCAATCGACAGGGTTGATTAAGTCTGCGAAGAGTACCTTTACTAGTGTCGAATCTTCCATAGGTGATGGTTCACTCATATTCTTTGTTTGTAAAAGAGTAGGAATAGACCTTGGTAATTTATGTTTTGAGGACGATTTACTCATCTTGGATATGGTCGGGTATGACGTTATTTTGGGTATGGATTGGTTAGTGAAATACCACGCTATGGTAAATTGTTATGGGACGAATATAGTCTTTCCCATTTCGGGGAAAGAAATGTTTCTACTGGCTATGCCTCTTTCGGAGGGAGGTTCGAGCACGTATTTATATTGTATTACGGAGGAGACTTCACGTGATATAGTCATTTCCTTATATTCAATTCCTTTAGCTAGAGACTTTGAGGATGTTTTTAGGGAGATTTCGGGTTTACCTCTAAGTCGTGAGATCGAGTTTGGGATTAATTTAGCATCGGTAACTCGACCGATTGCTAGAGCTTCATATCGTATGTCTTTTATGGAAATGAGGGAGTTAAGGGATCAAATTCAGTAATTATTAGAGTAAAGGTTTATTCGGCGTAGCATGTCGCCGTCGGGTGCTCCTGTGTTATTTGTGAAGAAGAGAGATGGTTCCCTCCGATTATGTGTTGATTATCAGGAATTGAATAAGGTTACCATCAGGAACAAATACCTATTACCTCTAATCGATGATTTGTTCGATCAATTAAGGGGAGCGTCGTACTTCTCTATGATAGATTTGAGGACTGAGTATCATCAGTTGTGGATTCGAGAACAGGATGTGTCCAAAACTACATTCTTAACTAGATATGGGTCCTATGAGTTTTTAGTCATGCCTTTTTGGCTAACCAATGCTCCTGCTTTATTTATGGACCTAATTAATAGAGTGTTTTAGGACTTCGTGGACCATCTTGTTATATTTTTTTATTGATGACATCCTAGTCTATTCTCAGACTGAAGCCGGTCATGCTAAACATTTACGTTTGGTCCAACAAACACTACAGGATCATCAGTTGTATGCTAAGTTTGAGAAGTGTGGTTTTTGGTTACAAGAAGTGCAATTTTTGGGTCACATTGCAACAACTGAGGGCATTTTGGTGGATCCGAGTAAAGTTACCACGGTGACGGAATGGGGTCAGCCCACGACGCCCACAGAGATTCGTAATTTTCTGGTTTGTTTGGTTATTACCGCCATTTCATTAAGGGGCTTTCCAAGATTGTTAGACTTTTGATAAATCTGACCCAGAAGGGAGTGATGTTTATTTGGGACGATTCTTATCAGCTAGCCTTTGATGAGTTGAAGGATAAGTTAACTTTCGCTCTAGTAATCGCGTTACCAAGGATGAGAGTAGAATATTTAGTCTTTACTGACGTGTCTCTGCAAGGATTAGGAGGTTTGTTACAACAAGAGCATCGGGCTATTGCTTATGCTTCTCGCAAGCTAAAGCCCCATGAGAAGAATAATCCAGTTCATGATCTGGAGCTTGCTGCACTAGTGTTCTCTTTGAAGATTTGGAGACATTACCTCCTAGGGGAGAAGTTTAGTCTTTTCACGGACCACAAATCGTTACAATATTTATTCTCACAGAAGGATTTGAATATGAGACAATATCGATGGCTGGAGTTTGTCAAAGACTATCAATTTGACATTCATTATCACTCGGGTAAGGCTAATTTGGTTGCGGATGCGCTCAGTCGAAAACTCGAGGGGGATTTAGCGAAGGTATGGAAGGCTAAATGGAAAGAACTTAGCCAGGAGGATGCTGTAGCGAGGGCAATTATGTCAGTGTTGACCGTTATACCAACGATTGTGACGAGAGTTATTGAAGTTGAAGGAAAGGAAAAAGATTGTTAGGATCGTATACGCCATTTGTTAATTGAGGGAGCAGAATCCAACTCTATAAGTTCAGAGGGTGGGTTACATTTCCACGAGAGACTTATAGTTACAGATGAGGGAGATTTGAGTCGTGTCGTTATGATTGAATCTCATGGGTCCAGATTTGCAGTACATCCTGGTGGAGAAAAAATGTACCAAGACATGCGTCGTCAATATTGGTGGGCGGGTATGAAACGGGACATCTATTAATTTGTTTCCCAATGTACTACTTGTCAATTTGTGAAAGTAGACCATCAATGACCAACGGGATTGCTACAATCTTTAGAAATACCGATATGGAAGTGGGAAAGTATCTTGATGGATTTCATCAAGGGATTGCCAACGTCCCCAAGAAGTCATGATTCCATTTGGGTTATCGTCGATCGTCGGACCAAGTCAACACATTTCTTATCGGTACGTACGGATTACAATACGGCTCATGACGCCTGACTATTTATTACAGAGATTGTGAGACTCCATCGGGTGCCCATTAATATAGTCTCCGGTCGAGAAAAGATATTTGTGTCCTATTTTTGGCGAAGCTTCCAAGAAGCCATGAGAACCGAATTGAAATTGCGTACCTCCTACCACCCTCAAATGGATGGACAGACGAAAAGAGTCAACCAGATGTTGGAGGATATTCTTAGAATATATGTACTTGACTTTAACGGAGGATGGGAGAAATACCTTACCTTGGTCGAATTTTCTTATAATAATTCGTACCAATTCATAATAGGTATGACACCTTATGAAGCATTATATGGACGGCTGTGTAGATCACCTAATTATTGGTTGGAAGTAGGGGATAATAAGATCCTTGGACCTAAAATGATCTAAGATACTTCTTTAAAGATTGAACTTATTCGCAACCACATCCGAATCGCTCAAGACCATCAAAAGAGCTATGCCGATGCGAATAAAAGGAATGTGGAATTGGAGGTAGGAGACCAAGTTTTATTACGGGTGTCACCATTAAAGGGCATAACACGATTTGGGAAGAAAGACAAGCTTGCGCCTCGCTATGTAGGACATTTTACCGTTATTGCTAAGGTAGGCCCCGTAGCTTATCAACTCGCCTTGCCAAAATTACTACAACAAATTCATAATGTGTTTCATGTTTCATCTTTGAAGAAGTACAAAAGGTGTGATTGATCTCAGTAGCACATTCCTTTGGATGATATTGAATTGCAACCCGATATTTCATACGAGGAACAACTAGTTGCAATCTAAGATCATGGAGAGCATAGGCTAAGGTCTAGGGTGGTGCCCTTGGTTTGTGTCCAATGAAGACATCACAATACTAAGGAAACGACATGGGAGAGTGAGGACGATATTCGAGAGAAGTATCCACACCTCTTTTTACAAGGTACGCCTGAATTTTGAGGGAAGAATTCCCTTATAAGGGGGAGTATATAATACGCCTTATTTTTGTGTAATTGTTTTTATATTAATTTCCCATATGGGTTAATGATATAAAATAAAGGAAATTGGGGTAAATATTATTTTAAGTAATTTAAGAGATAATATTTACTGAGTTCTTCATATTTACTGTTAAGTGCATGTAAATAGCATCATATTATGATTTATTGTGTCATTGTGCCTAAAGCGACGATTATGATTTAAAAGTATGTTGGAACATAAAATGATTTATGTTATCCCGGATGCCAATTTAGAGAGCGTGGTTAGTTCGAAAATGGTCGAAATAGTCAAAATAAGTACCATGTTGTATTTTTGGGTTCCGGGTACTTTTGACTGGTTATGACTTAATTATGTTGTTACGAGTCATTTTAATTGTGGTACATTTAAAGATGGAATTTAGTGTTAATGGGCATTTAAGTCTTCCAACAACATTTATTCTCATTTATATCTTCTAAACCTAGAAAGAGAGAGAGAGAGAGAGAGAGAGAGAGAGAGAGAGAGAGAGAGAGAGAGAGAATTTGGGAGAAAAGGGAGAGAATTGAAGATTGGAGCTTGAATTTGTTGCTACCGAAAGAAAATCCGAGACTAAAACCCTAAGGAATGTTTCTAACTTGCAAATATATGATTTTATGTGGATAAATTGTTATGATAGTTGTGTATTTGGAAGAATTGAACAATTTGTGGGTTTTGTGAAATCTTGGTGTTTAACCCTTAGATCTTGTTGTTTGTAAGAGTTGAGTTGATTTTATTGGTTTATTGGTATGTAGAAATGTTCTGGTAATGTTTTTAGTTGATGGGGTTGTGATATGGTAAGAAATTAGGGTTAAAGTTTTGGGTTTGTCTTGTTAAAAGAGGGGTTTGGCCGTGAAATCTGGTGAGCGCGATCGACCGCGGTCCATAGCCCGGTCGATCGGTCCAAAAGAGAAAAGCCCACTGCTTCTCTCGATAGGCATATTTAAAAAGAGTGATCGACCGCGGTATCATGACTGGTCGATCGGGCAATGAGGGTTAGGCTTATTGCATTTCTTCTAAGTCAAAACCTTAGAAGCGCGGTCGACTGGGGGTCAGGGCCCGGTCGACCGATCCCCTGTTTTTCACCAGAAAACTTTAGTTTTACTTACATCATTTATTTTAAGGCTTAGACCTAGGAACCTTCTTGCATAAAGTAAAACTAGAGTATTAGAGTCTAGTATTAAGGGAATCAAGAACCTAGGTTAGAAATTAAGTGTTGGGGATTAGTTCGGGAATTGATTAATTAGTTGTTAGAACATGGTGATGGTCCTTTTCATATAGAGAGCTAGTCTAGGACCAGGGGGAAGTAGGGTAATAAAATTATGAACTTTTAGACTTGGGATGAGGTAATAGTATACTTGAAGGCTTATAGGGTTGTTGTTAATTCATGAAGACTAATATGAAGATAATTTAATGTTGTGTTTTACGTCGTTAAAAACATATGGATGCGGTTATAATGTAATGTAAATTTTTTTAACTAGCTTACCTTGTGAATATCGATTAGCATATACATACCTCTCTAAATGCTATCATAAGGGAAGTTACGCGAATAAGGTGAAGTCCCCTAGCTAGTGAATGCAGGGTGAATATCGTCCTCGGCTACAGGACTGGTTATTATACTGTGATGTTATTTATTCGAAGTGAGGTAATTTCGGCTATGGTTATGACTTACTCTCGAAGGTATATGTTCACTTCCCACGCGACACGATTTACGATGCCCGGGTTGTCTTGATGATAGGCCTTGAAAAATGATAAATATTTAAGGGCGCATCTAGTGGGGTGACTCCCGGAGGGATGGTCTTAGAATCGTTATATATTGTGATTATAACTATTCTCCCGAATGTGACTTTTTATAGATGGCTAAATCATTCTATAAATCAACTGCTTGGAATAAGTTTCCTAATGAGGAATGGACTAGTGAGATCATAATGTTCAAAATTGTATTATAAGCTTATTAAGTTGAAATTGAGTTATTTCTCTTGCATTAATGCATAGTTAACACCATGTATGATGTAGCGCTAGGTTGTGCATTTTAGTTGAGAGGTGAGGGTTATTCTTAATATGAAGAGCGAGATAGGTTTGCTCATGTTGTTATATATTAATAAATGTCATACATTTTATTCACATGTATATCATATCAAACCGGGCCCTGACCCATTTCTATCTCTTTGTTTCATATGGATTCTATTTACGTCCAGGTGCTCCACCGCAAGGATGCTCGCGTTCACCCTTCCATCCATGTGTCCAGGAGCTACAACATTTTTGCAGATGTTGTAGGATATTTGTTATAGATGCCTCTATGTTTTGTGTACTCTAGATATGACCAGTATAAACATTCGGGCATGTTACCCCAGGTTTGTACTTGCTTATATACTGTGATATTTATTTTTAATACTCGGTGTAACCGCTTGTACTGGTCTGTTAACCGACAGCTTATTCGGTTATTATGTTGTGTATTATTGTGAAACTTTTATCCATATTTATTTATATCCACCATCTCTTTAAATTAGGTTGTCTAAATGTTTTTCTTTAAACTTACAAAAATTAATTTGACATCCGTTTTCTAAAATAATTGGTGGTTATCTCGTATTATTATTTTCACGATAGTGATTTTAAGAATGGACCATCTATGAATCCTGTATTTACTGGAGTATCAGGTTAGACACCTCTTATTTTAATAAGCGGGTTATCACATACAATAAATGTATATGACCTGCAGTAGGGATGTCTACCTACATATGCATGATTCAGATTCATGTAAAAATACACTACTGATGTGTATTTTTTATTATTGTCATGAGATAGTCAAATATGTATAGATTTGAGATATGATCTTGTTATTAGTATCGTGATTATTTTATGAGAAGTACTTTAGGGCACATTATTTGACTCATATTTAAATAGATTAAAATGTTATAGTCAATGTTAAAGATTAAAGAATGATGTTATTATAACTTAATCACATGGGCTACATATGGGTTCATGATTAAGAAGAACATGATGTTTTAGGTTGTTGGTTTGGGGCACTAATAATTTGATATATGTCAAAACACGAGAGAAAGATGTGTCGTTATGAGATGACCCATATTTAATTATAATCTAGTTCAACATAGGCATGTTATTTACGTTTTCTTTTAAAAAGTGTTTTTATAGGTCCCTGTTGCAGTAGTCCCTGTAGATGTGGGGTCATTGGAGGATCATATCCCCAACATCCTATTTCTTACTCCTAGAATTGTTGGAGTTGAGAAAATGTAACTCATCCTTTTATTGTACTCCTTCATTTTCAGTTTGTTTATACATATATTTATTTTCAGAGATGGCTTATGTTATTTGGTTGATGATTGGTATGAGTGTTAGTTTTGTGTGAATTTCGTATTTCATTATATTGTGTTTGTTCTTTTGATTCATGTTTATTTATTATGATAAGAATGTTACCCAATATTTTGATTCTTGTTATTTTTATGGTATACCTAATCAATCTATTTAGGAATTTTTGGGGTATCACACTTACATTACCAAAGATATTTCATTATTCGTGTTTCTTTTCTCTCCAAGGTTTGGAGAACAAAATCTCACTGTTCAAGAGATGGACACTCTTGAAATACCCTCATCCTTTAGATTTTGGTTTTGGCCCCAAAAAGTTGGATGATAACAACATTTGGACCTAATTATTGGCGAGGATGGGGACTCTTAATGCCAATGATTTTGAAAAGTATGGAATTTTTCTTGTTTTATAACTTTGTTGGAAAGACATAGAGTCTGATCCATAAATCAATTGTTGTGCCCAATACTTTAGGATCTTGCCAATAAATTGGCCTAAAGTTCTTTTACAAACTATATTGAAATCCCTCAATTCACCTCTTTGGATGACTCCCGTTCGACTCAAACCACCTATTGCAAAATTGGTTGATCTTTATTGGGGGAGTTTGTTCATCCTAATATATTTATAATGTCTAGTGTCACTCTTTCCATACAATGCTTCTAAATATTATAGGGAGATATACTTACTTGCCAAAATTGCAAGATGACTTGGGTTTCATCAATCCATTTTTGTTTAAATGAGCATCAATCCAATCCTGATGTGTTTTCCAGGATCCCACATGTTTTGAAAGAAATTGTCTTGCATGTGATAACTCATTACCATAGGATATAAATAAATTTTCACACGGTTAAATTTTGTTTTCATGCAGTTATGACCCCAATTTTTAAGGATTGGTGGGTTGGGTAAATCAAGGTTTGCTTGAAACCCTTGCGACCTAACAAATAACATTCGAAGCCTTCCTCTCTGGGTATAACTTTGATTATTTCCATAAGATTTTATTATTTATTGAGTTAGATTAGCTCAAACAATTTAAATTTTGTAGAGGATCCTCTTATTGAGGATTATAAATCTTTCAATATGAGGAAACTCACTCCTTCAGTCGAGGAAGCATTGGAAGTGTTTTTTCTTAAAAAAAAAAGTAGAGATTAGGAGGCATCAGAGAATGTTTCTCTTGTGATGACTAAAAATGAAAATTTCTCTTATGATAATCTAACAAGTAGTATGGATGAGCCTCCTATCTCATCTATAGGAGGAAGTAATGTTTTTTACACTAACTATTGAGATAGTGAGAATTATTAGGAAATTTATTGTTATAAAATAATTATATCCTTGAAATTTAATTAATTAATTAATTTATTATTTGTATGAATATTTAGAGCAACCTTTTATCTTTCTTTCTTTAATAATATACCTTAATTAAACATAACTCTAAAACCTTTGTTTATATAATCCTTTAGTTACAACATCACTCTTAGCATCATTATACAATTTCTCATGTCCATAACTCTTCCCTACCTTTTTATAATTACAATTTAATCCTTAATTTAATTTATTGTAATACCCCGTAATTTTTATGGTATTTAATTATAGGATTAATTAAATTAAATTGGGATAAATTAATTTAATATTAATCCGGATTTTAAAATAAACATTTACTAGCGTGACAAAAGTTAGTAATTATTGGTAAGAATTATGTTGAGTATTACTTAATGATTAAAGTAATATATGGGACTGAATTATTAAAATTGTCGCGAGTGAATATTAAGACAGTTATAGAAATTAAGTCGAGATGCGCGTTTGTCGTGTCGGGATTAAATTAATGGGATACAAAGGTAAATTAATTCTAAGTCACCCATATGGTCATTTCGAGTGTGCCAATGTGTCCGAAATGGTCGACATAGTCAAAAAAGTGTACCCCGGGGTTTAGTCGGGGTCTCAGGACATTTTTCGGCCTAACTAGTAACCTGAGAGGGCATTTTGGTATTTTCCAGTTTTAGGCCTTAATTATGGACGAAAATTGAAGGGTTATATCCGATGGGAGTTAGAGTCCTTGAGGGATAGAAACATTGGAGTTTCAGGGAGGCTAAGGAAGATATAAGAGAGAAGGCTTCTACCAACCCTACACCACTCTCACTAATTCCACCACCAACGCGTAGATCGGGGAACGAGGAGCGGGATCAGACTTTCAAGGGTTATAATACAACTTGTGGTTTGATTGTTTGGGAGTTTGGTACGAATTAATAGTGGTTTTGAGAAATTAAATTGATGAAACCTGTAGGAAAAGAATTTCAGAAATTGGTCCAACAACAGCTCGATCGATCGATCGACTCAAGAATGTCAATCGATCGACCCTTTTCATCGATCGATCGACTCTTCCTAGAAATGAAAAATTCTCCCCTTTTTAAATGTTAATCCAATAAAAATGTATAAGGACCTTTGGACATAATTTAAATATCATAATGGGATTTGAGAAGGACCAGTAGGGTATAGGTAGGGTCCGAGTAAAACGCCTTTATATGAGATTTAATCGTGAAATTTTGGGGGTATAAATTGACTGGGAAATCGTGTGTACGTTAAATTAGGTCTTAAGAGAATTAATAAGGACTTAGAGTAGTAGGGTAGAGAGTGTACACCTACTGATTTTGTACTTATCACGATGAAACACTTTGAGAGACGAGAAGTACTTAAGAACTTGTGGTAATTGAGAAAATGAAAGAATGATTTCATTATACGTAGGACTCGGGCATTATGTGCCACGTATGGTTAAAATATTATGGTTCGTGGGCGTACTTAGATGAATAATGTGAATATATATATATGAGTGCATGTATATATGTATAATATTGAATATTTGTGTGTAATCATACCTGCGCTACTTGCTATCATAGAGGTTCCGCGCTGGGATAGTCTTATCTCGATTGGACCTTTATGGGGGATATCGACTTGTACCCTATGACATAGAATTCTTGGTATAGGCTATCCGAGAATGATAGTCAGGCGGTCCTAAGAGACGTGAGGATATGTACCAACCTCTTAGAAACTTGGAACTATGCTTCGCCTCCAATGTGTGTTTTGTGTTAATACTATTCGAGAGTGATTCCGAACTAGTATTCTCCTTTTTGTACGAGAGATACGAGGACTTGATAGTAGAGTATGTCAGCACCATAGATTTATGTGGGGTGCCTTTTTAGTATATATATTATAAGTAATAAATATATGTACCGGTGATTAATCTACTATGCTTGTTAGTAGATAAAATGGAATAATTAATATTAAATAAATTAAGTGGATAAGAACTTAAGTCTGTACTGAGATGAACATAAATGGATTAATATATTTAAAAGAAAAAGTTTCCAGATAAAAATTTATAGTTATGCGTATTTGAAATATTAATTGGTGAGGGGAAATTAGGTTGGACTAGTTAATTGGGTTAGCTTTATCTAGATTAGTTCTGCAAATTGTTTGGCGTGCACACTAGTTAAGGTGTGAGAATTCCCATGTGAGTGTCAAAGTACTAACATGTATGTAATATCATCGGGTAAGCATTTTAAATACTTGGTAAACTGTTTTAAACCTAGCCACAGGGGCGTCAGGCTTAGATCTTTGGACTATTGACGTTTGCATCTAGTATGGGAGTTGCAGGTTCTTGTAGTAGACGATTTCATCCTTATCTTCTTAGTCTCCTATTTATTCATTATCATGTAGGGCATGTGTCTCCCATTTCCATATTTGATTCAGTTCAAAGAGAGACTTGTACTCTTTATTATTTCAATATTCAACTATTGTTGGGATTGTTTTATTTATTTTCTTGTCCTCCGATATGGGATATTTTATTTGGATTGGTTAATCTAGATTGTTTATTTCATTTAGCTAATTTGGTTTTTAATATTATTATCCGTGTTCATAAAAAAATGTTTTCGTGCATTAAATTACAACCTTGTAACTAAATCTTTAAAATTAAATATTTTGACACCTAGCTTAATTATTTATTAGGTGATTAATAAAGAAAAAATATTTTTTGAGAGTGATGCTAAGAATGAACCAACTAGACACTTTGAGTTAATTTAATAAAGGACTGCTCACTCGATATTTAATTAGGCAGGGTGTCACATTTATTTAAAAATAAGCATAATAAATTTATGAAATCACCAAACACTTTCTAAAATCCATTAAAAAATTGTAAATTATTATAATTGTCATGACTTCAATTTAATTACACACCAACTCCGATTTAACATATAAAATATTACTTTCGTTATTTATATCATATAAAATTCAATTTGCACTAACATAATTTATAAAATTTCTCTAAATTTCAATGTTTAATTATTTGATAAACCCTGCAAAATTATGGGGTATTACCTTTAACAACTCTTGGGGTATTACCTTTAATAACTCCATAGCTAAATTTGATAACTCTTTGGAGGAGTGATCCAGAACAACATTAGTTGATATTTTGATGTAGACATAACTTATCATTCCCTCAAATAGAGAAAAACTGATGAATGTTGAAATCATTAGTGACTTAAAATCCACATCTTCTCCCCTCTAGACATGAGACAGATAAGAGGAGAAGAGTGTCAAAGTGTGATATAGTGATAAAAGTGGTTCTAACCAGAAGGTCTATTGGTATCGACAAGGTGATAGAGTGTTGGAAAAAATATTGCAGGTTGGTAAAATAGTTAATGTGAACATTAAATTGATATGGGAGTCTTAAATGTAAATGTCCCGATCTTGTGGAAGTAGGTGAGACAGTGACATGCATTTCACCTCACCGTTAGACTAGTTTTAGGGGCTTTGTTTAAGATTTAGGGGACAAGTAACTACATCGAAGTTGATATAAGTTTGCCTAGGGATACTTCATGGTGATTTACATTATTATGAGGGTTAGTTGACCTCGGGAGGTTATTTCCCTTAAGTACGAGGTCATTTTTGGGTGACAAATCAGGCGAAACCCTAGTGATGTGGTCCCTGAGATTTATTGAGGAGATATGATGGAATCACTAACCATGTTAAGAAGGAGTCAAGGTGACTGAGGTATATTATAGATCCACTGGATTCTTTTGTGTGCAACGGAGGTTTGAGGTTTAAGGTAACTGCATGTTTGGGGTTAGTGGTCATTAATGGTTCTTTAGTCCTTTATTGAGGATAGTTGAGAAACTTAAGGGCTTTTCAAAGGTCAAATGTAAAATGCACGTATGTGTGTGTATATGTGTGTGTATACCCATTAATATAGTTCACAAGGGGTTTAGTGATGTGGCTATCGTAGGACGCAGGGAGTCAGGGTGTCCGGAAGTGGATCCCACCTTCCTTTCCCCCATTTTCCATCTTCCAGTGTGCGGGTGGGATTGTGTCCTTTATAGGGGAGCTCGACCGTCGTCGATGTGAGTGATATTTAGAGATAGAGTGACCAACCTATTTTGCACAAGACAAGCAAAAGAAATTTTTTCTCCTTGATAGAACATCATCAATGACAATACTGATGCTTGTGAACTCAAGTAGTTCGAAGGTTTAGGGAATAAGTTACGAAGAGGGAAGGTGTTAGGAATCCATCCCTCCCTTTCGGTCTCTTATGGGCATTTGTTAATCTTATCATGTAGAACTCTGTGATGTGTGTAATTATGTACATAATATAAATGGACGATGTAATTGCTCGACTTGCATCATGGATAAAAGTGGAGCGAAGTCATCCTTTGGAGTGTGCCCAAAATGGTAATAAAAAATATGATGTGAGTATTTATTGATTCACATATCATTATAAAAGAACAATTGTGCATATCGGATAAGACATAAGAAAACAATCATATAAAATGTATATATCCTTAATATATGATGAGAATAAAATAACTAATGCCTGTGGGGGAACTCGTGTCGAGGGATTTACCCAAGACGCCTACGTAGCGCGGGGGCATCAAAGTCCATGTAGTTTAAAAATGATATGAGGTGGGGTCCAACCCATAAATCCAATCGGGGACTTTATTATATGTGTATGTGCAGAAAAAGGTGGTTTAGTGTGAGAAAATGTGATGAGAAATTCCCGTTTGGAATTTTCAAGTGAACCCCCTCTTTCTTTTTCCTTTTCTGGGTTTTTCTATGAAAATAAAGTATGTGCGAGTACTAAAAATTTATTATTAAGATGTGTGATGTAATTAAATAAGATACTAAAGAGAAAATGAAGAAACTAATGAAAAATGAAGAGAAATTAAAGGCAAAGAGGAAGGAATGAACCTCCTTATGATGTCTTGAATTAAATCTTACTCAAAGATGCGTTGACCTCAAGGTGGAGTGATCGTGATTTGAGGAGGTGGTCAGAAATTTACTCAAAAGAGTATAAAATAATGGAAGGAATGTAGGGAATGGAATTTTAAGGCAAGAACAACTCTGAATTCGAGCGAATTCTCTCTAAGCGAGATGTTTAGGGGTGCTGAGGTGTGTCCTTCAAAGTGAGGTCATGGCCTCTATATATAGGGCCAAAGGGCATGTTGTTCGGCATGATTCTTGACCTGCCTACAAGCATAGATTTGTTGACCTACTCTCTGATTCAGAAGTTAATTTTGGTCAAATGGGGCTTTGAAGATCCCATTGGTACCTAGACAAGATATTCTTATAGGAAAACATTTGAAAGGGGCTTTAAAGACCTTTAAAGATTCATTCTGTCTCATGTGGTTTAAAGAGTTGACCTTGGTCAAATAGGGCTCGAAACAACTCGATGACCCTTCATAGTAAAATGAGTCATTCGTCCGTACAATAAGGATGATTCATGCATGGGGTGGACCATTGAAAAGGGTATTCAGTGCTCCTTAAAGATTCATTTAGTATTATTCAGTTTGGAGAGTTAACCTTTGTGAAACGGGCCCCAGAAGCGTCCGATGACCCTTCAGAGTAAAATTAGTCATTTATCTTAACTGTAAGGCTGATTCATGGATGGGGTGAACCGTTGGAAGGGGCATTCATATCCCTTTAAAGATTCATTCAGTCTTATTCGAGATGAAGAGATGATAGGAGTCAAACAGAGCCCAAGAGCAGTCGATGCCCTCGGGATTAGTTTTTGAGGTCAAATGGATCGTTCGTCCGATTCATATACGAGATGGATCGTTGGAAAGGGGATTCGGAGACCTTAAAAGATTCATTGATCTTCCATTCAGTTGAAGAAGTTTATTAGGGTCAGAATGGTGCTCGGGAGCGCCCGATGGCTTTTAGATCAGTTTTTGATAGTAAAATTAACTGTTCGTCCGAACTGTAAGGGAAATTTATGCACAGGGCAGACCGTTGGAAAGGGGATTTAGAGCCATTCGAATTCTCATTGTGATTTTTCTATGATGAAAAATATGATCAGAGTCAAATGGGTTCCTAGAGAGCCCAATGTCCTCTAGATCGGTACTGAAAGTATGACCTAGGGTTTATGGTGGATGAGTGAGGGCTAGGGACGTAAGGAGCTATTTAGGAGAGTCCATCCCTCCACGAGCAAGCTTAGAACAAGTGAAGTTCGTTGAATGATAAATAACACATTAACATTGCGAAAGAATTTTGGTAGGTCGATTTCGAGGACCTAGAGGATGAGGTTTACTGATTCAGCAAGTCAAGATCGCTTATGACGATCTCAAGGGATGAGGATGACCGATTCAGTGGGTCGATGATGTGCTAAAATTGATTCCAAGGAGGTAGGGAGACCAATTTGGCGGGTCGAGGTTAAATTTAAAATCTTTCTAAGGGATGACCAATTTTTAGGGTTGAGGTTGATTCCGAGGACCTGAAGTTGTAGCGATCAAATTTGAGAGCCGAAGTCAATTATGAGGACCTAAAGTTGTAGAGGTCAATTATTAGGGCCAAGGTTAATTCTAGGACTTAAAGTTGTAGCGAACAATTTTGTGGGTCGAGGTCAATTTTGAGAACCTAAAGTAGTAGCGACCAATTCTGTGGGTCGAGGTTAATTTTGAGGACCTAAATTTGTAGCGACCAATTCTATGGGCCAATATCAATTTTGAGGATCTGTAGTTGTAAAGATCAATTCTGAGGGCCGAGGTCAATTTTGAGGACTTATAGTTGTAGAGACCAATTCAAAGGGTCGAGGTCAATTTTAAGGATCTGAGTTATATCGTCCAATTCTAAGGGTCGAGGTCAATTCCGAGGACCTAAAGTTGTAATGACCAATTCTGAGGGTCGAGGTCAATTTTGAGGACCTAAAGTTGTAGTGGCTAATTTTGAGGGCCAATGTCAATTCTGAGGACCTAAAGTTATAATTTGGGGAGTTGATTTCAGGGAATTATAAATTATCTTAGGTGTGATGATGAATCCCCGGTTCCTCTAGCGGATTGTGTTGATTTGAGACTTCACTATGGAAGGGTTTATCTTTGATATATTCAACTGGGGATTTATGTTGGAGATAAGGGTATAAAATTAACCCGACGGGGGTTCTGAGAGTTATAAGGGTATTGGTGCTCTCAAAAATGAGTTTCTTAGAATATTGAGGATTTACATTTTCCTGGGATTTTTAGGAATTTTTCGGGCAGTTTTTGGGACTTTTTTACAATGTTCTAGAATTTTCTGTACGAAATTTGTAGGGGGTGCTGATAGGCCGTCCTGGGCTTCCTAAGGGAAGGGAAAAGATACCTATCAACTGACATGGTTAAGAGAACTTCCGATCAGCAAGTCCCTTAGTCTTCAATAAATAGGGGGCGAATCCTTCCCATAGTTCACACCTTCAAGTGTTCGAATCTGTTGATTTCTTTATCTAAAATTGTTCCTAAGTACTTCTTTGTTCCAGACTTCAAATGGAAAGTTCAAGTGAGGTATATGACAATGCATGGTTGGACCTCAATGACTGGGTTGGCCTGGAGTAGCAGTCTAGGGTGCCTCTTGCCTTGGGCAACGAGAATATTTTTGATCTGTTTGAGTCCATTGCTTAAGAGCGTACTCTTATACGAGAGGTGGCACACCACCATTCATCTAGGGTGAGGAACCCTAGTAGCTATTTAAGTTTCCTTACTTTTGGTAATTCCTTTCATTTTTTTTTCTTTCTTCTTTTGTCCTAATGGAGGGTTTTTTCTTCAATTTGTTTTGCAGATTGACATTGCCCCTTCAGCTATCTAGTCTTGAGGTATGATGGATGGTATCCTATACGGGTTTTTTTTTGTTTAGAGAAGGCTCTAGATAAGATAGAGCATTCTACTGTGGTTTTGTGTGCTCTGGGAGAGGGGTGGTGGGAAACTACCCACACTTTACATCTTGTCTTTGGGGAGATGACGGTGACTCCCATAGACATTTGGAAGCTGATGGTGCTTGAGTGTGAGGGATTTCAGATAGTGGTGGACCGTACGTTGAGGGTGACGCCGAAGGGGGTACAGGCGTCATTAGGTGATGTAGATTGGATCATTTTTGGGGATTTGATCTGAATTTCTTCTTTGAAGGAGACTCTTCTACAGAGGAGGGTGTATGTGTCTAACGGGCGATAGGTGAGGCATACAACCTGTTTGTTTATTTTTCTTTTGTTGGGTGGTTTTCTGGTGGAGATGAGCGGCGACGTCGTGCATCTTTGATTCTTGTCATTTTTGTAGACGATTTCTAGGTCCATATGTATGATCGGGGGAGCATGACCTTGGCGTTCCTTTATTTTTCTTTGAATGCTTTCAGCTGATGCTGTTGACAGACCTTCACAGGGGTCACATATCTTTTGGAGGTAACCTTGATTTCATTTTTCTATTTATGAATTTCCTTGCATTCTTCCTGGGTTTCTTTTTGCAGATCCTTACCTTTTGAAGATGTGGTTATATGAGGTGATAGGGTGTAATACAGGGTTGATAGCCCCGAAGGATGAGATTTTGGGGGATTTTTGCCAGATGTTTCAATGGTGGAAGTCAATCGGATGTCGATTCGTGCTTTTTCCATGGCATGCGGCGGGTTTTGAACACCTTAACAAGTGATCAAGTTATCTTTCTTTCTTCTCTAAATTGGTATCTTCATTCCTGAATAGATACTGATTCTCTATTTTGGATTACAAGTGATATTCTATCCTTAGGGGAAACTCATCTTGATATGTGGGTGACGGGTTTATATGCGCGGATGTGGTGATTGCTCGCGCATGAGTTTGGGGTACTTAAAGGTGAGGGTTGTTAGATAGATCGTGGAGGATGAGGTAGTGGTCCCACCGTTGGCACCCCTTATCTACATGAGGCGAGTGAGGAAGATGTCTAATGATGCCTGGGAGACATCAAAGACTGGGGAGCCTTACATGCTCTACACGGATACGATGATGAGTTAAGACCACCGTGACTTTGTGATGAGCTAGTTGTTGCCTCACTCCATCTATGATGTTGACAATATGCCTCCACCTACTACATTTTCAGGCAAGGGGACCTGTGCACCGGTGGGATAGGACCATAGTGCAGGTGGTTGCACATCGGTGGTGGCAGAGGGGGATCCGATTATTGAACTTAATCCCCCTTCCTATAATTTATTATTGTACAACAATGAGTCACTAAGTGTACATCGTCCTCACGCATCAGTGCCTGGATTGATGGCTGTGGCCATCCCTGATCCTGATCCTCGTCGTGTGGGGGGGGGGGGGCAGCATGAGAATGAGGATCCTTAGGTCCCGCGCATCCCTCTCGGGAGCGCTTTGGTCGACGTCATTTGAGGTGAGGTGAAAGATGTAGAAAGATTAGAGTCGCCAGTCTATTTTACTCAAAACAGACAAAAGAAAAGGGAAAACCATCCCGAAGGACAACCTCCAAAGACATACTGGTGCATACGAAACCAAAATGATTGGAGAAGGGTCCAGAGGCTATGTTACTAAATGGTAAGGTGTTAGGCACCCATTCCGCCCTTTCGGTCTCTCATGGATTTTTGTTATTTTCCTTTATTTTCCCCGTGATATGTGTGCATGTGTATATATAATGGAGATAGAAATCATCGACTTATACCATGGAAGAGGTAAAGCGAGTCATCCGTAGGAAGGTATAAAAATATTAGAAAATAGGATTTACGTGATTATCCTTACGTTGACTGTTATGAGGGAATGATAAAGCATATGGAATAATACGCCCCTAAGAACAAATATATGTATATATATAGTATAAGAAAGTGGAATTTAAAGACGATAGAAAATGAGAGACAAAGAAAAAATAGGACTCAAGTCTCGGGTATTACCCCGAGACGCCTACGTAGCCTATAGAGGCATCAAAGTCCACGTAGTTTGCATGAAAAACAAGGGGTGGGATTTATCCCATAAATCCAACTGGGGATTCTCTTATTTGTGTGTGTGTGTGTGTGTGTGTGTGGAAAAAGTGTTTTAGTTGTGAAAAAAGTGTAAGAAAAGTATGAGAATTCCCATTTGGAATTTATGAGAAAACCCTCCTTTTCTTATTTTTTGGGTTATTATTTATATGAAAATAAGAGATGTGCAATAATACTAAATAAAAAGTCTATTAGGATGTGTGAGATGAGATAATAAAAGCACTAAGTAATAAAACAAGTTATTGCAAATTTATGAGAATTTGAGGAGAGAGTTGAGAAAATTGGACCTTCTTGAAGATCTTGAGCTTGATCTTGAATCTTGGAGAGCAGCCGTTAGACTTAGATGATGATGAGGGTAGTAAATTCACCAAGTTTGATGAAAAGGATGATGAAAAGTGAAGGTTGGAAAGGGATTTGGGTGTAGATATCATGCTAACTTCGAGAGAGGTTTTCGGGATCTGCTGAGAGTTATAAGTTTCTAATTTTTGGCCACCATGCAATGAGGTAAAGTCCTCATTTTTATAGGCCCAGGGCATTACCGATAGGAATAGCCCTATTCTTTTCGTTCGTCACACTTTCGATAGACAGGGCCTGAGACCTGCCGTTTGGTAGTGTCTTTTAGGCCTTTTTGGAAAATCGGCTGCAAAATGCAAACCGTTGATTAGAATCGCGCACGGGATGGACCGTTGAAAGGTAATTCATAGACATTCAAAAGTCCTTTGTACCGCTCCGAGGTTTGGGAGTTAAATTTGGGTCAAATGTGGCTCAGAATCATTCATCGGTCCATTGGACGGGAAAACGTCGGACGCAAATGGATCGTTCGTCCATATGGTAAGTTTGAATCGCACACGGCATGGACCGTTGGAAAGGTTAGGAGATTTACTTCAACATTCCAAAGAGTTTGACCCGGTTCGGGTGGTTGACTTTGGTCAAACTGGCCCTGGAAGCATTCAGTGACCTTTCAAAGTAAAACGGATCATTCGTCTGTACCGTAAGTCAGAATCGCGCATGTAGCGGACCATTGGAAAGGGGTTTTAGTGCACTTTGTAGATTCATTCAGTCTCGATCAATATGAAGACTTTGACTTTGGTCAAATGGAGTCCAGGAGCGCCCGATGGCCTCCTGATTTAGTTTCAGGGGGAAATGGGTCGTTTGTCCGCATGGTAAGTTGGAATTGCGCACGGGATGGACCATTGGAAAGGGGTTTTAGTGCCCTTCGAAGATTCATTCAGTCTTGGTCGAGCTGAAGACTTTAACTTTTGGTCAAACGAAGCGGAGTGCCCGATGGCTTTTAAGTCAGTACTCGGGGTATGGTCTGGGTTTGTGGTGATGACGGGAGGTGCTAGAGACATAAGGACAGTTTAAGGGGTAACATAATGGGGTTTCTACAGAGCCCCTCGCTGGGTGAGTTTGGAACAAATGATAGTTGTGGAATAAACACCGCATGATGCTTTTGAGGAAGGATGACCAATTCAGAGGGTCGAGGCCAATTCTGAGGACCTAAGGGAGTGTGCTGGGAACAATCGATTCTGTGGGTCGAAGCTAGTTCTATGGGGTTAAGTATGAGATGACCAATTTTACAGGCCGAGGCCAATTCTGTGGGCTTAAGGTGAGAGGACTAATTCTGTGGGTCGAAGCCAATTTTGCGGGTCGAAGTCGATTCTGAGGGCTTAAGGTGATGATCCAAGATTGAGGTCAATTTTGACCTAAGAGACGTGACGATCGAGGACCGAGGTCAATTCTGCCCTAAGAGTGGTGGCGACCAAGGACCGATGTCAATTCTGACCTAATTAAGGTGACGATCCTAGATCGAGGTCAATTCTGACCTAAGAGAGGTGACGACCGAGGACCGAGGTCAATTCTAACCTTACTAAGGTGACAATCCAAGACTGAGGTCAATTTTGACCTAAGAGAGGTGACGATCGAGGATCGAGGTCAATACTGACCTAACTAAGTTGACGATCCAAGATCAAGGTCAATTCTGACCAAGAGAGGTGACGACCGAGGATCGAGGTCAATCCTAACCTAACTATGGTGACGATCCAAAACCGAGGTAAATTGTGACCTAAGAAAGGCGAAGACTGAGGACTGAGGTCAATTCTGACCTAACTATGTTGATGATCCAAGATCGAGGTCAATTCTGACCTAAAAGAGGTGACGACTGAGGACCGAGGTCAATTATGACCTAGCTATGGCGACAATCCAAGACCGAGGTCAATTCTGACCTAAGAGTGGTGACGATCGAGGATCGAGGTCAATTCTGACCTAACTAAGGTGAAGATCCAAGACCGAGGTCAATTCTGTCCTAAGAGTGGTGACGACAGAGGATCGAGGTTAATTCTGACCTAACTAAAGCGACGAACCAAGACCGAGGTCAATTCTGACCTAAGAGTGGTGACGACCGAGGACTGAGATCAATTCTGACCTAACTAAGGTGACGATCCAAGACCTAGGTCAATTCTGACCTAAGAGAGGTGACGACCGAGGACCAATGTCAATTCTTACCTAACTAAGGTGACGATCCAAGACCGAGGTCAATTCTAACCTAAGAGAGGTGACAACCGAGGACCGAGGTCAATTCTGACCTAACTAAAGTGACGATCCAAGAACGAGGTCGATTATAACCTAAGAGAGGTGACGACCGAGGACCGAGGTCAATTCTGACCTATCTAAGGCGATGATGCAAGACTGAGGTCATTCTGACCTAAGAGAGGTGACGATCGAGGTCAATTCTAACCTAAGAGTGGTGATGATCCAAGATCGAGGTCAATTCTGACCTAAGAGAGGTGACGACCAAGGACCGAGGTCCATTCTGACCTAACTATGGTGACGATCCAAGACCGAGGTCAATTCTGACCTAAGAGAGGTGACGACTGAGGACCGAGAATCGAGGTTAATTCTGAACTAACTAAGGTGACGATCCAAGACCGAGGTCAATTCTGACGTAAGAGTGGATGAAGATTGGATTTTGGGTTCCGTTGGGGAATGAGCTGGGGAAAAAGTAGAGTGTCCTTTGGAGACTTTGAAAATGGCTTTTTGGATTTCCGCTTGAGGGAGTGTGAAATTTTCTTGGTGAAAAGGTTTAAATCCTTTCCAAGATTTTTAGGAATTTTCTGAGGATTTTTCACAATTTTCTGGTATTTTTTGGGAATTTTTGTACGAAATTTCAAGGGGTTGCCGGTCGGCACAGTTCAGAGGGTGCCATTTGGCAGTGGCACGGACCTTTGGACTGCCTCGAAAAGGTAAGAGGGCAGTGTCGATCGGTGGGTGGGGTGTCAATGCCGATCGGCATGACGCTTGGCATTCTATATAAAGGGGGCGAATTCTCCTCATTTTTCACAGCTTTTTGCTTTCTTTCTTTCTGCTATTTTCTTCTGCAAATCATTATAGGATTCCGATCTCTAAGAAATGGCCTCCTTTGTGAGCACTGCAGCGCATAGGGAATGGTTGACCATTGATGACTGGGAGAACGTGGAGTGGAGGGACAAGGCGCCTCTTGCTTTGGGGAGAGAGAACTCCTTTGATGCGTTCGAACTGGTTACGAATGAGCAAACCTTGCTATGGGAGTCGTCGCATCATCTCACCTCGAGGGTGGTGAACCTTGGTGGTTATGTAAGTAACCTGACCTTTGGAATTCTTCTCTTTTTGGTGATTTTTCCTTCCTTCTTGAATTTTGACAAGGTTTTTTGTTCTTTTGATAGTTTGATATCTCTTTGAAGAACATGCGTGCTCGTGGGACGATAGAACTTAAGGATGTTTGGGAGCATCTTACATCTGTGGTGCGTTGGATGGTATCTTCAGCTGGTTTTGGGAGATTGGCGTCTGCGCTGGATGAGATGCCTCGTTCGACATCGGTCCTGTGTGATTTGGGGGAGAGATGGTGGGATACTACCCACACCTGCCATTTTGGCTTTGGGGAGATGACCGTGACTCCCATAGATGTACAGTCGCTACTGGGGTTGGATTGCGATGGGGAGTTGATAGAGGTGGATCTCTCTCTAAGGGTGAGGGCGGAGGCGGTGAGGGCGGCGCTCGGCAACATAGAGAGGATAGTGCCTGGGGATTCTATCTGGCTGTCCTTGATGAAGGATATTCTGCTGAGTAGGGTGGTTGATCTGGAGGATGGACTGTAGGTGAGGGAGATGGCCCGGTTATTCATTTTATTGGTGCTGGGAGGCTTCATGGTGGCGTCGAGCGGCGACGTCGTCCATTTGTGGTTCTTGCAATACTTGAGGATATTTTTGAACATCCCTCTCTATGATTGGGGGAGCTTAACTTTGGCGACCCTCTATTTTTCTTTGGACGCATTCATCCGGTGCTGCCGACAAACTTTTACTGGAGCCACGTATCTCCTCGAGGAATTCTTTAATTTTGCGCATTTTCCTTTCGTGCATTCGCATTTTCCTTATGCGTCTCTTTTTTATTGTGAATTCTTGTCTTTGGCAGATGTGGTTCTATGAGGTGATTGGGTGCAATGCCCAGCTGATCGCCCTAAAGGACGAGACTGTTGGGGATTTCTGTCGATTATATCGATGGCGAAAGGCCAATCGGCAGTCAAAGGGATCTCTCTCTCTGGAGGCGGTGCGTCATGTCTTGAATGGCCTGACCAGTGGTAGGGTAAGACTCTTTCCTTTTCAGCCTTGGTTTTTGGCATGTTCTGATTTTGTATTGACTTATTCCCGCTTTGGATTTTCAGGTGACCTTTTACCCTTAGGGGACAACCATTCAGGATACGGGGGCGGTGAATGCGCAGATTAGGCGTTTACTGGCACATGAGTTCGGCCATTCCTGGTATCTTGGGGAGTGAGTGGTTCGGAAGATTACTGAGGAGGAGGTGGTGGGGCCACCTGCGTAGCCTCCTATGTGTATGTGGCAGGAGCGGCTTCTCCCGGAGGATGCGACGATCGTGGCGATGATCTGCGAGTCCTACTTGTTGTACACTGATACGGCGGCACCGTATGACTATATGGACTTTATGACGAGTTAGTTGATGGCGCCCATCATATATGATGCCTTGCCTTTCCCTCCTGTGGGTTCGAGTCGGGTGGTGGGGTCTTCCCACAGTGGTGGTGGTCCGGCGACGTCTGCGACAACGGCGATCTTAGAGGTCCCCTTTGTGAGATTGCACACCCCTTCGTACAATATTCGGTGGGCTGATGGAAGGATGGTGTCGATGTTGCATCATCCTCAAGCGATGGATCTGGAGGAGTTGGGTTTGATAGAGGAGGTTCTTCGTCCTGCGATATACGCTCTTCCTCTTTTTGGTTCTTTTCCCTTTGATCATTTTTTTGATACTTATTTTTGCCTTTTCTTTGCAGCAAGTTCGGGTGTCGACCACTTGGCTGAGGGACATTAAAGATTGGATATCTTCGTTGACTGCCCATATTTGGGATGCTATCCCTGTTCCTTCTTGCTTGGTGCCATCCGCTTCGTCCGTGGAGGACTCTGGCTTGGGTAGCAGTGGTGCATCATCTCGCCATAGGTGAAAGAGAGCGCGTCACAGGGGTCGAAGATCTTAGAGAGAGAGGTGAAGGGTAGGTGAGAGAGAGAGAGAAATAATGTGGGTTCAGGATGAGTCCCATTGTTTTTTGCTTTTCTTTTATTTCCTGCAAAATTTGATGTAACACAGAAGAATACATATATGGAATTCAAATGGAGATTTTTATTATCTTTTGTTAATGATGAACGAGTGAATGCATGCACATGCACTTTTTACTTTGATGTTGAGACCGTGAAAAGAGATATTTTTGGGATTTTGAGGAAAGTTTTAAGAAATTGTATAGGGTGGAAAAGGATTTTTGAAATTCTGTTGCGAATATCAATTTATTTTTGGGCTTCTGATATTTATAAAAAAGGAAAAAGGAAAATTTCCAAAAATAGGGGGTTGCCGATCGGCAAGACCCTTGTCCTGCCTATCGGCAGTCAAGTCCAGTCCCATCAATTCAAAGCTTTTGATTTGTTCCCTCTTAAGCCTTTTGTACTTTGTGGGGTAGGACTCCCTCCGATTTCTGTAGGGATTGTGTCTCTTGTGAGGGTTCTTAAGTATAAAAAAGGGGGAAGGGTGGAGCGTTTCCATCACACCTTCATTTGTCTACTGTTTCTTAGTATTGCAAGATGGCTCTTCCTAGTAGCATTGATTTTGATAACTACCTCGAAGCCTTGGAAACGATGTGCTCTTATAACATTGACTACGATGCGTTCAACATGCGTCGAGTCTCTTTGTGGCCCAATCGGCCCATTGAGTGGAACATCCTGATGGTGGTGGTACAATTTTGCTACACCAAAGGCCATGTATTCTGTTTTGGGTAGGATGAAGTTTGTCCTGCCTACGAGGAATTTTCTGTCATGCTGGGGGTAAATCCCAGTGTTGCTGCAGCTTTACCCGAATTTTCCCATTCTCCCAAGGATTTGCTGGCTGGGATTTTTCGCATTTTGCCTTCGATGACTAGATCACTGGTTGTTGGAGGAATGATCTCCCTCCCGGCGGTGTTGCAGTCCATACATCTGCGAGAAGTAGGCGATGTTGGCTATACCGGAGATGTTGTTTTGCGCTTAGTTTCAAAATTGCTGCTGGTGACTAGGGAACTTCTAGTGGACCCACAACTTGCAGTCGTTGCTTCATGGATGTCATACCATCATAATCCTACGGTGGTCATACTGGCGGAGACCCTGAACGATCTATATGCCTGGCGAGAAGGTCGTTCTGACTTCCTGCGGGGTAGCCCTGTGATGCTGTTCAAGTGGTTGTCTGAAAGAGTTCGCCTGGTGACTCTTCCAGAATATACTTTGTCGGTTGTACCCAACTTCTTTTTGCGTCACTTTTTCAGCGTTGGCCTGGATATTGAGAGCTGAGAGAATTGGCTTGTGGAGAATGGGGCACGAAATCTGTATCGATCAGTGCTTTGGTGGGGATAGTTGTTGCCTGTTCTGGAGCTAGGAGAATACCCGTATGTGCGACTGGTTTGTCTCAAACAGACCTCTTTTTATTTCCCTTGGCGACTTTCGTGCTAATTTGGATGGGCATAGGTCGTGCCACCTCAGACACTGAATTTATTTCTAGTAGAGGATTTAACCGAGCGTCTGCGTATGAGGCTTGGCTCTATATGGGAGAATCGATGTTCGCCGACCCGTCCTTCTCAGTCTATTGGGAGAGTTTGGCATATCATGGGGATAATATGAAGTGATTATGGAGGAGAGTGGTTAGCAAGATGTTGACAGTGGAGACTGGACAAAAGTGGTTTGTCTCTTTTGACACCATGTAAGGAGTTGTTATGGTTTTTTCGAAGATGGTTCGAGCTTATCGGTCGATGGAGTGTCTGCAACACTCTGTTCAGGCAGAGGAAACTTGAGGACCCCAGGATGTAGATGATGATGATGATGGATCGGTCTCCTTCGGTAGCTGTGGATAGGACTCCTGGAGAGTTTATTGTGTAATGGGGGATAAATGGGGTGATTTTATTTTGGCTTTTTAGGAAGGTAGGGGGAAGGGAGTTATCCGTTCCTTTACGTTATCTGTACCGAATTTTCTTATTAGTGAAATAAACAAGTTTTTGATCATCTAGTTGTTCCTTTTGATGAATTTTGTGTTATGTGAATTATCTATACCGATCGCTAAGGCATACATAATCCTTTTGTTCAATTATATTTTGGAGTTGACTGTTGTTCTCGGAGATAAGAAAAGAATATTATTTTGAAAAAGAAAGGGTCATGCTCATTTAAGGTGTATGAGCTGCCTACGTACCTCTGGGGTTTTTGAAAAGTTTTAATTTTTTTTAAAATGGTTATTTACAGAGGATCAAGCCCACGTAGTCCTGGGTAAAAGGAAATGAAGAGAATTTTTTTTAGAATAGAAGGGAGATGAGAAGAGTTGTAGTGCGCCGAGATTTCGGACTAGTAGTAGCACTTCTTGAGACGGTCCAAGTTGACTGGGCGAACCATCTCTTCCCCATATATGTTGGTTATCATGGAAGCAGTGCCAGAGAAGATCTTTTTAATAATGTAGGGGCAGCCTTGATTGGGCTTGAATTTCCCTCTAGGGTCCCAGATGGGTTCTATGATTTCTTTGAGGGCTAGGTCCCCCTCTCGAACACCGCGGTCCTTGAATCTTTTGTTGAATGGTCGCGCTATTCGGTGATGGTACCCTTGTATGTGGTATAGTGCTTTCAATATCATTTCACCTAGGAGGGTCAGCTCGTCAAGACGGCTTTGGCACCCGTCTTCTTCACTGACCTTTCTTTCAAGCATGACGCGTACTGAGGGTATCTCCAACTCCACGAGTAGGACTGCTTCCAAGCCATAAATTAGAGTGTAAGGGGTATCTCCAGTAGAGGTTCGAATTGATGTTAGGTAGCCCCAGAGGGCGTACGGGATCCGGTTGGACCAATCCTGACAGTTTTCTGTCATCTTGCTGATGATGACTTTGAGGTTCTTGTTGGCGGCTTCAACTGCACCATTGGACTAAGGTTGGTAGGGAGAAGATTTGTGTCTTTGAATCCCATACTCATTGACCACCTCTGTGACTTCTGCTTCGAAATGTAACCCGTTATCTGATACTAGCTCGTACGGGACCCCATACTGGCAGATGATGTTTTTCTTGATAAATTTGGCCACTTTCTTGGCGTTTAGCACTGTGTATGACTCAGCTTTGACCCATTTGGTGAATTAGTCAATGGAAACTAGGATGAACTCATGCCCATTGGAAGCCTTCAGTGTAACCTTCCCTATGATGTCGATGCCCCAGGTGGAGAACGACCAGGGATAGGTCATGTTGTATAATTCGCGCGGAGGCAGATAGTGATGGTTGGAGAATTATTGGCATTTGGGGCACCTCCAGACATAGGCGGTGCAATCCTGGGTCATGGTGGTCCAGTAGTAACCCTGTCGGATGATCTTCTTAGCAAGCATGTGACCGTTCATATGGGGTCCGCATTCCCCACTGTGGATTTTCCGCATTATCTTTTCAATGTCAGCCCCTGCGATGTAGTGCAGATGAGTTCCATCGAAGTTCCTTTTGAGTAGTGATTTATGACAGATGATGTACTAGGCAACTAGACTTCAGAGGGTTTCTCAATCTTTCTTGTTGGAACTCTCGAGATACCTACCATGCTTGAGGAGGAACCAGATATCATAGTACCAACAATTGGATAGTTCGGGATCTTCTGTGGGGACGAGCCCAATGTGGTAGCAGTGGGTTAGTTTGTCCTGCTTTTGAATAAGGAAGGGGGTCATTGTTATTCCTTCGAGAATATCGACCATGGAGGCCAAGGTAGGAAGGGCATAGGCTAGGTTATTCTTTTCTCGGTGTAGGTAATGGAAGGTGACATCCTAGAATTGGGAGGCTAGCTCTTCTAAGTGGGCATGGAAGGGTTGGAGCTTCTTGTCCTTGACTCTCCATTTTATGAGCACTTGACTGATGATGAGGACAAAATCCTAGTAGATATATAGGCATTGAATATCTTTATCGAGAGCAACCTTGAGGCCTACTGTGCATGCCACGTATTGAGTCATGTTATTGGTGCAGAGAAATCTAACTTGATAGCGATGGGAGTGTGAGAGTCATCTAGGGCGATCAGAAGTATCCCAATGCCATATCCTTTCTTGTTGGCAGCGCCATCAAAGAACATTTTCCATCGAAGGTTGTCTTGAGCAGTGCAAAGGATGTTTTCATTTGGGAATTCGGAGATCCAAACATCAGCTTCTTCTACGGGGTAATCAGTGAGGTAGTCAGAGATAACTCTTCCTTTCATGGATTTTTGCGTGACATAAACGATATCGAACTGGGCTAGGAGCATTAACCATCGAGCATTCGACTGGACAAGGAGGGTTTCTCAAGCAGCTATTTGATGGGGTCCAATTGGGATACAAGTTTGATGGGGAAGGCAAGCATGTAGTGTCACAGATTTTGGGTGACCCAGACAAGTGCGACACACGCCTTTTCCAAAGTTGTGTAGTTAAACTCATACCCGGCCAATTTATGACTGGCATAATAGATGGCTCTTTCTTTGCAGGAATCTTTAAGGTATTAGGCTAGCAAAGCCCCAGTTGAAGTGTAGGTTATGGTTAGGTATAGGAGCAATGGGAGACCAGGCCGTGGTGGCATGAGTGTCGGGGTTTGGGTCAGATATTATTTGATTTGGTCAGAGGCTATTGGCATGACTCGTTCCAAACTTTAATTGAATCCTTTCGGAGGAGTTTTAAGATAGGTTCGCAGATGGAGGTTAGTTGGCTGATGAACTGACTGATGTATTGAAATTTCCCGAGGAAACCTCGAACTTCTTTCTCTGCTTGGGGAGATGGCATCTCAAGTATGGCTTTCAGCTTGGCGGGATCTTCTTTTATCCCTTTCTCACTAACCATCAATTGCAAGAGTTTTCCTTTTGTAATTCCTAAGACGTATTTCTATGGATTGAGTCTCATTTGATATTGTCGTAGTCGTTCAAAGAACTTTCAGAGAGAGGGAACATGACCCTCTCTAGTCTTAGACTTAATAATCATATCATCCACATAGACCTTAACTTCTTTGTGAATCAGATCGTGCAGGATGGTTGTGGAATCCCTCTAGTAGGTAGCCCCAGCATTCTTCAGACCAAATGGCATGACAGTGTAGCAAAAGGACCCCCATGGGGTGATGAATACGATTTTTTCTTGGTGGTCTGGGTGCATTTTAATTTGGTTGTATCCGGCAAACCCATCGACGAATGATTTTAGAGCATGACTGGTTGTGTTGTCCACGATCATATCGATATTGGGTAACGGATAATCATCATTTGGAGAGGCTTTGTTAAAATCCCGATAGTCTACACACATCCGAACTTTTCCTCCTGATTTCAACACGGGCACTATGTTGGATAGCCAGGTGGGATATTCGATCACATGGATGAAGCCTACGTTCAACTATTTGACCACCTCTTCTTTGACCTTGAGCGACCATTTGGTGCAGAGTTTTCTCAACTTCTGTTTAACCGGTTTGTAATCTGGGAGAGTGGGAATCTCATGTTGATCTATTTTAGGATCATTGTCGGGCATATCATCATAGGACCATGCGAATACATCCACGAATTCCTTTAGCAATTCTTCGAGTTGTGCACGCATATGCTCGTCAAGGGTAGTCCCTATCCTAATCTCGCTTAGTTGGCTACTAGAACCGAGGTTAAAAATAACAGTCTCTTCTTCATTAACTTGAATGCGGTTATGTTGTTTATTATTAACCTTATTTAGATCAGTTAAGAATTGTTCATTTGCAAAATCGTCATCATCAAAAGTTTGATTAGAATCTAGACAATTAATGTAAGGCATAGCAAGATACTCAAAATCCTCGTTTATTTCATTGATAGAAAAATAAACATTGAGAACCTCGTCAAAAGAGGACTCAATTACATTTAAACAATGATAGACATCATAAGAAGAACGGGAGTAAACATTGGGATTAGGGGAGATTTCAGCAGGTAGAACTGGTGCAGCATGCCAGTTGAGGAGAGGTGTATCTGCAGATTTAATCAGTTGGGACGGATCCGGTGATATAGTTCCCAAGTGAACCATACAAAGTGTCAGCCCTAGTGTCTGTAAGTTGAAGGAATCTTCAGAGTCACTTTCCTCAGTCTCTTCGGTATCTTTAATGAGCGATTGTACTTGGTGTTGGGAATCTTCGGCCCATGGGTAGCTATCTTGGAAAAATACCTCCATTCCAGGCTTCATCTTCTTATCTGTATGGTCATACCATGTTTCAGTAAAGTCGCCAAAGGGGACGTATTCACCCTCTTTCATGAATCGTCCATTCAAGGAGTTACCTGGGATAGTCTGAGCGCGATCTAGTTCTCTCTTTGGTCGAGACTGGCGGATCATTCTGAGCTCTTATTCTGACGGTTAATACCTCAAACCATAAGGAGGGAAGACCTTCTTTAGTTCAATCGGCTCAAGTATCCCTTGTTGTCTTTGTCCTAGCCCCAGTCCGGGCATGAAATGCATGTTTCTAAACATCAGAATCACATTGACGTTGCCATGAGGGTCATATCCTGGACAAACCCTTTCTTTGAAGTCATCCCCTACTGGGAGTAAAAGTGGTTCAACTTGAAATCATGATAGGAGCATATCATTTGACCTGTGCTGTATCTCAAGGATTGGACTGATGGTACTTGCACCATCGGCATTGTCGTCGCCACCCAAGATGGTAATGACCCGTCCGTCGGCGAAGAACTTTATTTTTTGATGGAGTGAGGAGGACACACCCTTGATACTGTCGAGCCAAGGTCATCTGAGTAACAAGTTAAAACAGGCTGGGATATCAATAACTTGGAATTCGACGACAGGGTTTATAGGGCCAGCCCCTATTACAAGCTTTATGGATCCCATCACCTCCCGACGGGTATTATCATAGGCACGCACAACATCGAAGGTTGGAGCAAGGTCTCTTTATTTTAGTCCTAAACATTTGAAGGTTCTCAGTGGGAAGACATTTAAGGCGGATCCATTACCGACAAGAGAGAGTGGTACAACCTTCCCCATAACTTCGATGGAGTTGTTGAGTGCATGATTGTGGTTTGGCCCAATCTTGAGGATTTCTTCTTCGGAAAAGGATAACATTTGGGTAGAGGTTAAGGATCCGACCAAATTTACCGCTTCTTCTGGTGTGGTAGAAGAATGAACTGTGGGTCCAGTGAGCAACTTGATCAAAGCGTTTATGTGCATCTGAGAAGGCATAAAAATCCCCCATAGAGTGATGTTAGCTTGAGTTTTCTTTAGTTCATCGAGGATCTTATTTTCCTCGAGGGTCATCTCTAGCATCGAAAGGTTTTTAATACCCTTCCCTTTGTCATTGGCTGGTAGTGAGCTTGGAATCTGGTAATGCCTCCCTGATCTAGTAGTGTGATTTACCGAAGAAGGGAAAAACATGAATCCCGTTTCCTCGTTAATCTCGAGTTGTTCTGCCACCTTGTTTATTTCTTCGAGGAGTTCTTCAAATGATATCATTCCACATATGTCGGATACCGGGACATTTTTCTTTGAAGCTTTCTCTTTATTCGAATCTCAGAATTCTTCACCCCATCCGGTGGCAACAATTTTGTCTTTCCATGTAAAGTCGATGCATTCCATAACTTTAACAGCTTCTTCATATAGGTCATCCCATTCTGTGGGGATGTGTAAGGGTGAAGGGACCAAGCACCCCTGTAGCTTCAGAGCATCAAGTAACTCGATTGTATTGCAAATGTTTTTTATCTGCCTGAATAATTTTGCTATAATCTGGACCACATCATCCAAGCTGACTTCATCGGTTGGTACTACCCAACTATTTGACTCTCGGGCCCATTTTCGTGCTTCCAAGAATAGAGTACTGAACCTTTGGCAATCAATAATCATCTGTGAGGGCAATTTTAGCCCGAACTCTAGGAGTTGGTTTAACACTTGTGAAAAATCCATGCTTCCATTTTCAGAACAAATACGGACAGTGATGCATGCTCTGGTAAGGATTGACAGTGCATGATCAGCGAGGCTAACAAGGTGTAGGAGAAAATATGGGCAAATTTGGAGAGGTTTAGGAGAGTATATGGGTGTGATTTGATTTGAGGGATCAAATTCTGGGTTCTTTTCTAGAAATATGGGATTGGTATGATTTGGAGGTGGGTTACGAGTAGTGTTTGGCTTAGGATTGGTTGGTGGGTTAATGGTACCTCGGTCAATTAGACCTTGGATCATGTTTCGGAGGTGAAAGAATTTGTCAGTAGTATGGCCAACTATTTGGTAAAAGGCGCAATGTGCATCTGCCTTGAAGTTTCTCGGGAGTGGATTTGGCAATAGACGAGGATCCAAAGGTTTGATAAGGTATCGACATAGCAGGGCTTGATAGACTTTGGAGAGGGGAGCATGAAGATCAATGTATTCCTTTCGGACTGGGACATGGCGGCTTTCTGGGGCCCATGATGTGGTTGGTTGAGAGATGTTATTAATGGTTCAGACTGTAGCACTGGTAGGCTTGTCATATTTTCTAGAGGTGAACTGTCTGGACACTTTCTTTGGGTCAACTTATGTTTTAGCAAGACCTTCCTTGAAATCTACTCCTTCTTCTCTGAGAGCTTGAAAATGGGGATAGTATTGTCCTCCCATTGTTGCTCGAACATGGGGTAAGAAGTTCTTCTTCACTATGATGACTTTTTCTTCCTCGAAAGGCCGATTAGTCATGGTTGCTGCTTTTTCCCTCCATCGGGTTATGAAGTTACTGACTGATTCTCGAGAGTTCTATTTGAGCAGCTCTAAATCACGACGGGTGACCTCAAGCTCTTCATTGTATTTGTACTGTGACATAAATTTTTGAGTCACATCCTCCCAGCTATGAATTATGGACTCTTCGAGAGACAAAAACCATCAGAGGGCGATATCCTTTAGAGTTTGCTGAAACAATTGGTCCATCACTTCTTCAGAAGCCCCTAGTAGAGTCATGTAATAGTGATAACTGCGAAGATAAACAATCGAGGGTCCACTTCCTCCGAATTTCTCGATATTTGGCATCTTGAACTTCTCAGGTAACCTTGCTTTAGAATAAGGAGACAAGTGGGTGTAGTCCAAGTAATTTTCTGAGATTATGACTTGGTCAAACTTCTTGGTGAGCATCTTGAGGTCCTCTTTGACTTTGTTCAGCTCTTCTTCCTTCGGATCAATGATCATAGGCAAGTTAGCCCCATGATGGGTAAGATTCGGCATAGGAAGTTGGGCAGGCCGTGGCCCATTAGCAGAAGGGACACGTGGAGCTTGCTGATACTCTTCGGGAACCCAGGTGGGCTCAGGTGGATCCATAGCATGAGGGAATAGGGCCTCGAGTTCCTAAGGAATGGGACTCTGGTTTCGTTGCATTTCTCGGACCTCATTTTGGAGGTTGTCAATCTTGGACACAAGCTGAGCTAGAACTGCCGTTAGATCCGGCTGCACAACGGGTACTTGATCTATGTTCTCCATGGAAGGAGGATGGAATCCGGACTCATAAGGAGTAATAGGGGAACAAACGGAACTCTGGGGTGACTTGAGTGAAGACCAAAGCTAATAAGGAGCCAGACCAAGGGTTTGCGATCGACCTGAGAAGGCGTAAAATGGGATTTATTTTTAAGAAAAGGGGATGATTTTTTTTTCGAGGTGGAAAGACAAAATGTTTTTGGATTTTTGATAAAGACAGGAAAAATATTTTTGGATTTTTGATTAGGAAAGGAAAAAATATTTTTGGATTTTGGATAAAGAAAAAGGAGAATTTTCCCTTTGGATAGATTCTCCTAAATTATTATTATAATTATTAAGTTTTCACTTGTATAGATTCTCCTAAATGTAAAATGAAATGCCGGACGGGACCCGAGCCTAGAAAAATTGGGTTTGTAATATATGCAAAGCTATGGCTGGACTTGTGACCAGGCTCACGGATAGGGTCCCGTTTTATAAATGCGTAAGAATTCGGGCAGCAGGACGACCCAAAATTTAGGCAGAGTTTTGGGTTGAAACCGAGAATCTAACATGTGTATCCTAGGCTTGACACCTATATGTGGGTATGCAGTTGGTTGGGTGACTCGGAAGGGGTTCCCCCCTTTGGCCTAACTTCCATGATATACTTCTTGCTCTTGCGGGCAATCGGTATGTGTGGACAAGACATTTGATATACCTTAGTGTACGTGAATTGCCTCACATATACCTCGTGGGGAAGGTACGTGTGAGGGATAATTCTATATACTCGGCATACGTGAATGAACTCCCTGCGATATACCTCCCGTCATGACTTCGGTCAAGCGGTACGATGTGGGGGAACCGTTCATTATACGTCAAAGTTACTTGGCCAATGGAAGGTGAGAGCCATATCTCTTAGTCTAACTGCGCCCTGCCAGACCAGTGCCCATCACGAAGTGACCCTCCAGTTACTAGGTAAAATTTGGTCAATCACAATGCTCTTTGGTGATGTCGTGTGAATCATGCATGATCCTCTTATTAGTATCTTATGAGAATGTATTTATTGATTATGCCAACAGGGAGCGAAGTACAAGTACCCATGGTACACCAAGTATGTGTGAATGATGCGTGCAACATGTGGATATATGTGACCCTAGGTGCACGTGGTGCGAAGTCTACATGGAGAATTTTCTACAAGTGTGTGAATATGAGCATAATCATGTGGTACACATGAGTAATGAAAGGGGGAACATGCAAATAGGGAAAATATAAACAATCATAACACCCATGTAAATAGAGTCTAGACCTCATGAAAATATCCCCAGCGGAGTCGCCACTGTGGCCATCCCCCATCCTGATCCTCTCCGCGAGGGGGGGGCAGCGTGAGAGTGCGGATCCTTAGGTCCCGTTCGTCCCTCTCGGGAGTACTTCGGCCGATGTCATTTGAGGTGAGGTGAAAGATGTAGAGAGATTAGAGTCATCAGCCTATTTTACTCAAAACAGACAAAAGAAAATGGGAAACCATCCCGAAGGATAGTATCCAAAGACATACTGGTGCATATGAAACCAAAATGATTCGAGAAGGGTCCGGAGGCTAAGTAACGAAATGGGAAGGTGTTAGTCACCCATTCCTCCCTTTCGGTCTCTCATGGATTTTTGTTACTATCCTTTATTTTCCCCGTGATATGTGTGCATGTGTATGTATAGTGGAGATATGAATCATCGACATGTACCATGGAAGAGGTAAAGCGAGTCATCCGTAGGAAGGTATAAAAATATTAGAAAATAGGATTTACGCGATTATCCTTACGTTGACCGTTATGAGGGAACAATAACGCATATGGAATAATACACCCCTAAGAATAAATATATGTATATATATATAGTATAAGAGAGTGGAATTTAGAGACAATAGAAAATGAGAGACAAAGTAAAAATACGACTCGAGTCTCGGGTTTTACCTTGAGATGCCTACGTAGCCTATAGAGGAATCAAAGTCCACGTAGTTCGTATGCAAAATGAGGGGTGGGGTTTATCCCATAAATACAATCGGGAATTATCTTATTTCTATGTGTGTGTGTGCGTGTGTGTGTGTGTAGAAAAAGTGTTTTAGTTGTGAGAAAAGTGTAAGAAAAGTATGAGAATTCCCGTTTGGAATTTATGAGAAAACCCACTTTTTCTTATTTTTGTTTTGTTTTTATTTATATGAAAATAAGAGATGTGCAATAATACTAAATAAAAAGTATATTAGGATGTGTGAGATGAGATAATAAAAGCATTATGTAATAAAACAAATTGCAAATTTATGAGAATTTAAGGAGAGAGTTGAGAAAATTGGACCTTCTTGGAGATCTTGAGCTTGATCTTCAATGTTGGAGAGCAGCCCTTAGACTTGGATGATGATGGACGGTAGTGAATTCACCAAGTTTCATGAAAAGGATGATGAAAAGTGAAGGTTGGAAAGGGATTTGGGTGTAGAAATCACGCTGACTTCGAGAGAGGTTTTCGGGATCTGCTGAGAGTGATAAGTTTTTTATTTTTGGCGTCCTTGCAATGAGGTCAAGGCCTACTTTCTATAGGCCCAGGGAATTGTCGATCGGCATATCCATATTCCTTCCATTCGTCAGGTGCGTTTAGGCACACTGCCAATAGGCAGGGCCTGGGACCTGCCGTTTGGCAGTGTCTTTCATGCATTTTTGGAAAATCGATCATAGAACACAAAAATTTGATGAGAATCGTGCACGGGGCAGACTATTGGAAAGGTAGTTTAGAGACCTTCAAAAGTCCTTTGGACCACTCTCGGGTTCGAGAGTTAACTTTGGGTCAAATGTGGCTCGGAAGCGTTCGTCGGTCCATTGGACGGGAAAACGTCAGACGCAAACGGATCATTCGTCTGCGTGGTAAGTTTGAATCGTGCATGGGGTGGACCGTTGGAAAGGTTAAGAGATGTAATTTGACATTCCAAAGAGTTTGATCCGGTTCGGGGAGTTGACTTTGGTCAACCGGGCCCTGGAAGCATTCAGTGAACTTTCGAAGTAAAACGGATCGTTCGTCCGTACCGTAAGTCGAAATCGCGTACAAAGCGGAACATTGGAAAGGGGTTTCAGTGACCTTTGAAGATTCATTTAGTCTCGGTCGATCTGAAGATTTTAACTTTGGTGAAATGGAGCCCGAGAGCGTCTGGTGACCTCTTGATTGAGTTTTAGGGGAAAACGGGTCGTTCGTCCGCATGGTAAGTCAGAATCACGCACGGGACGGACCGTTGGAAAGGGATTTCATTTACCTTTGGATATTATTTCATCCTCGATCGAGCTCAAGACTTTGACTTTTGGTCAAACGGAGCCTGGGAGTGCTCGATGGCTTCTAGGTCAGTATTCAGGGTATGACCTAGGTTTGTGGTGATGACGGGAGGTGCTAGGGACCTAAGGAGAGTTTAAGGAGTAACAGAATCGGGTGTCTATAATGGCGATTACCAATGATGTGCTTCGTCCTGATCTATATCTCTTTCCATTTCTTCTCATTCAATTAACTTTCCATGGCTTCTTGAGTGATTGATTTCCTTTTGTTGTTTCTTCTTGAAGTGTGTCCCGGTGTCGACTACCTGGATGAGGGATATCAAGGATTTAATGCCCTCTATGAAGGAATATATTAAGAGATCACCTTTTTCATGCTTCGTGCCCCCTACAACTTCTGATGAGGGCTCGGGTCCTTGGAGTGGAGGATCCACCGCTCGTCTTCAGGGAAGGCGCGTCTGTTGTGGGGGTTGAGGGTTTAGAGAGAGAGAGAGAGAGGAATATTGTGGGTTCGGGTTAGGTTCCGTCTTTTTTATATTGTTCTTCTAATTTGAACAATGTTAACTCAGTGAAGCAATATATATAAAAACATTCATTTTCTTTTTGGCTTGGTTTAGTGACCTATCTTATATGCACTTTTAATTCCTACTGAGGTTGTTTATTTTTATGAAAAGATAGAGATAAGTATGGTAATGGTAATGAAAATCAAAAGGATTATTATTAAAAGGAATAAAAGTGACAAACTCAGGGCAATTATTTTTTTTTGAGTGAAAATGATTCTTTTGGGAGAAAGAACGGAATAAATAACCAGGGGGTAATTTTGAAAATGTGGATTTTTCTGCAATTGACTTTGATAAAAAAGGAAAGATAAAATTTTCCAAAATAGGGGGTTGTTGATCGGCATACCCCTTGACATGCATTTTGGCATGACGATCAAGTCAAATCATCCCTAGGTATTGATTGCACTTTCCTGCACTCCAGAGTACTCTGGTTGAGTTGGATTCTGCTAGAGTTTCTAAGGCCCTTATTTTTAGCCAAAGTTTTCAAGTATATACAGGCAGTTTTCAAATTATCCTTCATGATCGGATAATTGACTGGCAGTGTATTTTCTTTGGGGAGAAAATCTTTCGCCCAGAGGAGTATTGCCGTCACACTTTTTCCCTACAAGCCAAATTTGCTCTTTAAGTTGTGCAACCCCACCATGGCATATAACTTTGTGTGGTCGGAGTTGGAGTTATGGTATAATGGTGTTGCGGCTGCTGCTTTTAACCGTATATAATCCTTAACTTGGTCCGTATCGTTGCCAATATGATCATCACATCCTAAAGCATTCCCTCTACTATCTTGCTTTTCTTGTGCTGCGTGCACTTCATACGTATCATTTATGAGATCGTTTAACCTAGCATGTACTAACGGGTCACCATTTGTGTGAACGGTTTCATTGACAAGTATTTCTTCTGGAATATACTTAAATTCCCTCTCCCCATGGAAATGCCAAAACGTGTAGTCAGCTTGCATACCCCAATGAAACAAATGTACTTTTACATCTACCCCTTTCAAGCGTTTCCCATTTTTACAACGATTGCACGGGCATGCGATAATATCAGTTTCGAGATTCTTCGTTGCATAATTCACAAAGTCTTTAACCCCAGTAACGTATACTTGCCCCACTCTACAACTTTCACCCATCCACTCTTTATATTGTGGAAACCCCATTAATTCTACAATACAAACAAATAGAATCTCAGTAAATTATAAAACTAAATGAAGTTTGAGCTAATATTTAGAACATAATCTCTGACTTATCACTGCATTAATACTATCATTGCATTAAAACTCACAGGAAAACCCAACCAAGCACAAAACGTCAAAACTTCAACGAGCACAAAATAATGGTTATTTAATTAATTTTTAGATAAAATAAATATGAATAGTATAAAATGATTATTGAAAAAAATCTAACATATTCCCAAACAAGATAATATTCAAAAAACGAAAGAGGTTAAATGATGTGTAGATATACTCACAACAAAACAATCAGATTTGATTATATTTTGTCTAGAGAACGTTGACCACAAAGCTCGGGCAAAACTCGTAATATTAAAAATCCATTGGATTATATTTTGTCAAAAAAATATAATGTCTAGAGTTTTTGAATAATATTTTGTCAAAAAAATAACCTCAATACAATTTCTAGGGCTTATTAACATAAAATACAATTTGTATATAGATACACTCATAAACACACATATAAACAGAAATCTATACATACACATACATACACACACATGTAAACATAAATTTATACATACACACACACATATAAACAGAAATCTCTACATACACACAAATATACACACATACCCACACATAATAAGAATCGAAATTAGGCTTTAGACAGAAATTATACAACAAAAATACCCAAAAATATACCTGTTTGATTCACAGAAATTAGGGTTTTAGATTCTCAAATGCTTCTTCACATCAACATCTTCTTCACAGCTAAGACAAAATTTTGTTTTTGGCAAATTAAATAACAAACGAAATTTATGTTATTTGTGTGTGTGTATGTATAAACGAAATTTTTGTTTTTGCCAAAATTTCATTTTTGGCAAATGAAAAAGAGAGGGAAATTAAAGCGGGAGCTCTTCACGTAAGATAGAGGGAAATTAAAGTAGGTGAAAAATTTTGTGACTGCTAATAGCAGTCACAAATTTGTGACCGCTAATAGCAGTCACAAATTGAGTCTAAGATCAAAATTTGTGACTGCTGGGAGCATTTACAAATTTATGACTGCCAATCGCAGTTACAAATTAAGTCTTAGGCCAAAATTTGTGACCGCTAATAGCAGTTACAAATTTGTGACCGCTAATAGCGGTCATAAATTAAATCTAAGACTAAAATTTGTGACTCCTCATAGCAGTTATAATTTCGTGACTTCTCATAAGAGTCATAACTTATGTCTACTAATAAGCTTGTGATAGTTATAAATTTGTGACTGCTTATAGGAGTCACAAATTAATTATATGGTAACATTTGTGACTCCCATTAGCGGTAACAAACTAATGCACTCAAATTTTTTTTAACTAATTAATTTTATCACCCCTAATGGCAGTCACAAATAATTTTGTGACTGCTCCCGGGAGTGACTAGTTTGTCACCCCTATTGGCAGTCACAAAAAGGCAGTCACAAAATTAACATTTTGGTGTAGTGATAAAATGGGGCAGGGGGAGGGGTTTTTCTCTAGCCATAACCATATTCTTCGTTCTTGATCTAAATTCCTCCTTTTTATTTGGCTCATTCCATTCATGACGGATTCTCTTTGTATCTCAATAGTTTGGAGAATATGTGCTTGTATAATGTAGACTATGAAGCTTTCAACTTGCGTCGAGTTTCCTTGTGACATAATCGTGTAATAAATTGGAAACTATTATGTGCACCAGTGTTGTTCTAGTTCCTCAATGATCATGTTTTCCATTTAGGTATAGACGAGATCTGTCTCACTTATGAGGAGTTCTCGATCATGTTGGGGGTCAACCCTGGTGTGGCGATGGCCATGCCTAATTTCTCCCGTTCTCTACGATTTTTCTTGCCGAAGTTTCTTCACATATATCCTTCGGTAACTAGACCATTGGTTAATGAAGGGCCATTTCTCTACAGGTAATAATGTATTCCATTCATCTGAGGGGTTTTTCGAATGTCAACTTTGATGAGTGCCGTCGCCTTAGGCCTAACTACGAGGATACTATTGGTGACAGAGGATTTAACTACGAATCCTCAGGTTAGTGAGATAATGAACCGGATGCCTTACCACCATAATCCTACGATGGTGATACTAGTTAAGACCCTGAACGACCTAGATGCGTGGAAGGAGGGTTGTTCTAATTTTTTGAAGGGGAGCCCTGTAATGCTGCTCACGTTGCTTGCGGAGAGGGTCTATCTGGCAACCCCTCCTGAGTACCCTTTGGTGATTGTTCTAAATTTTTATGTCCGACCTTTCTTCAACTTCGACCTATCTGTGGAGAGTTAGGTAATCTGTTTCATAACGTATGGACCCTGGTGCCTTCGTTGGTCGATGCCATAATGGGGGGACTTACTCCTTATCTTGTAGATTAGGGATTATTGATATGTGTGGATGGTGGGACTTTGGTAGACTTATTTCTATATCTTATGGTATCTCGTGTGCCAAGTTGGATGTGAACAGATCGTTCCCCTTCATATAACAAATTCTTCCCGATGGAGGATTTGACTGAATCGTTGAGGATAATGTTAGGCTCTTTATGGCATTCTCGTCAGCCTTCTATCTGTCCATCACAGTCTATGGAAAGGGACTGGAATGTATCCGGGGATTACCTGAAATGGATATGGAAGTGAGTAGCAGAGAAGGTCATGGAGAAAGAGATCGATAAGGGGTGAATCGTGGCTTCCGATACCATAAACGTCAGAGTTATGGTTCTCTCCAGGCTTGTCGGGGTGTACCACACCATGCAATGCATACAAAATGTCAATTAGGAATGGAAAACTTAGAGACCCCCAGGGGAAGGTAATTATGATGAGGTAGTCCCTCCAGCAGTTGAAGGTAATGAATCGTGTGAAGCTTTTGGTGATTTTTGTGAGGCTATGGTAATTTGGATATTTTTTTTATATTTAAGGTTTGGGATAGTTTTGTGTAGATTGGTTAGGATTAGGTTCGTTTAAGAATAGTTTGGTTAACGTAGATGGGTGGTTAGTTGGACTCCATCTGCTGATACTTTGTGTAACAACACTATTATACTAATCACTAAGGCATACATCATCTTTTTGTTAATGTAAATGATAAAAATGAACCACCGTTCTTGGAGGTTAGAAAAGAATAGCATTTTGTGAAAAGAAGGGGACCTGACCCATGTATGGCATATGGGCTGCATACATACCTCTGAAGGTTTTGAAAGTTTTCATGAATTTCATTTTAAAAATATTTTCGAGGGGATCAGGTCCCTCATAGTTTTGGGTATAGGGAATTGAATTTTTTTAGAATAGAAGGGGGTGAGAAGAGTCATAACGCGCCAAGATTTTAGACTAAGGGTAAAACTTCTTGAGATGGTCCAGGTTGATTGGATGTGTAATCTCTTATGCATCAAGGTCTATGGGAATAGGAGCGCCTCTTGAGATAATCTTCTTCACGATGTAAGGTCTGCTCCAATTTATCTTGAATTTACTTTGGGGTCCTAAATGGGTTTATGATCTCTTTGAGGGCAAGGTCTCCTTTTGGGACACCATGGCCTTGGACTTTCCTATTGAATGATCGCGTTATCCGACGATGGTACCCTTATATATGGTATAGAGCCTTTAATCTCTTTTCATCCAAGAGAGATAATTCGCCTAATAGGCTCTTATGCCATTCTTTTTGGTCAACTTTTCTTTCAAAAAATACACGGAGGGAAGGTATCTCCAGCTCAACGGGTAGGACTGCTTCCATGTTGTATATTAAAGAATAAGGGGTATTCGTAGTAGGTGTTCTGGTCGAAGCTGTAGCCCCAAAAAGTGTAAGGACTCCAGTCGGACCAATCTCTGCAACTCTGAATCATCTTGTTGATTATGGTCTTAAGGCTTTTATTGGATGTTTCGATAGCACCATTAGTTCGAGGTCAGTAGGGAGAAGATTTGTGTCTTTGAATCCGGTATTCGTTGACTAGTTCTATAATGTTATCTTCAAAATGGAGTCTATGATATGACACTAACTCGTGGGGAACTTCGTATCCGTAGATGATGTTATTTATGATAAACTCGGCCACTTTCTTAGAATTCAGCACCACGTATGACTCAACTTTGACCCATTTGGTGAAGTAATCAATGGTCACTTGGATGAATTCATAACCATTTGAATCTTTGGGATTAATTTTCACTGTGATGTCGATTCCCCAGGTGGACAAAGGTTGAGGAGATGGCATGTTGTACAACTCAAGAGGAGGCAGTTGTTGGTTATTGGCTAATTGTTAACATTTAGGGCATCTTCGGACATAGTTAGTGCAATCTTGAACCGTGATGATCCAATAGTACCCTTGATGGATGATCTTTTTGGAAAGCATGTGACCATTCATGTGGCGCCCTCATTCCACACTATAGATCTTTTGCATCATTTCTTCAACATCATCCCCGACTATACAGTGCAAATGGTTTCCATTGAAGTTTCTTTTGAATAATACTCTATTACAGATGATATATTGGGCAACTAGTTTGTAAAGGGTCGCACAGTCTTTCTTATCGACATCTTGGGTATACCTAACATATTTAATGTGGCGCTAAATGTCATAGTACAATAATATGGACATATTTGGGGTGTCCTATTTGTGGAGAGGAGACTGAATCTCTTCGTCTATCATTTAGCTCTAAAAATGTATACCATTGCCATAGGAGGTTTTTACGCCCGGCTCATAGTTTCAGATTTGAGAAAGGTTTCAATTTTTTATTGGGCGGGGTTGAATATAGGCTACCGCCGAGGCAACTTTCAAGTTCAAAAATTGAAAGTAAATCTTCTGAACGTGGCCCTAATATTCCATGTAAGAATATCACATTTAAGATAGTCAAACATAAGAAGACCCCAACTGGGAATGAAACTGAGACAAGAAAGGAATGGTCTAGGAGGTCAATTTTATTTGACTTATCTTATTGGAAGAATAACCCGGTGTGCATGTGTGTGGACAGTAGGGGTGGGGTGGGGATGTTTCTGATTTTTAGTAATGGTGCATATTATGATTTATACTAATAACAATCCATTTGGATTTATAGTAATTGTACATATTTGCATGTCTTCTTCTAATTCATTTTGATTTTTACTAATAATAATATTTTTTGTAGAAAATGTCTCCTTCAGGTATAAAGGTGAGGATGATGATGTTGATTATGATTATGTCGTATGGGCTCGGTGGTAGCGGAGGCGACGAGGGCTCCACGGACCCTAGGCTCCCAAAATATGGAAAATTGGGGATGGCCATCGAGAATAAAACGGGGCTATTAGCGAGATCCATCGAGCTGGTAAAGACGATCATCGGCCCGAGGTACACTAGTTGGAAGGAGGTGCCAAATGAGCTCAAGTTAGCTATTTGGGTGGCAATACAGGTAATGTATTTATATTTAGATTTATATTTATATGAATATTTCAATTTCAATTTCATTTTATATTATATTTATATTTATATTTATTCACAACTAACATTGTATTTGTTGGATAGGAATAATTCAGCCTGGATACAAAGCTATGTGATTCCGTCTTGGAGTAGTTGAGGGAGCAACACAAGACGTGGAAGAAAAATATGTAGACCCGGTACTTTGGGAAGACCCGAGAGTCCGTTATCTGAATGTGTTCATTGGGAGGAAACCATAAGGGGAATGGGAAGGAGAAGGTGGTGAAGGAGGAGGTGCAGGAGGACGAGGTGCAGTATGACGAGGATGTGGACCTCACTGCTTCATCGTCGAAACGTGCGAACTTTGATGATCCACTCCCCTATTTGGCGCCTTTCGACCGACCGATGTCGACACTTGGTTGGTCGAGCGTGTTTTTACTGGACATTAACGATGGCCAGTGAATAGGGAGGGGGTTGAGGGACCCGAATACCATCTAGGGTATGCCAGTTCATGGACGTTCGCTTCAAGACATTGAGTCCAAAGTGCTCATCACGCATGTGATACCCGAATAGGAGAACTCCCCCTTTTGCTTGCGTGAACAATGAGGCACGATGTATATTACTGGTTGTGTCAATTCGTATATCGTGTGTCCTACTCACCTCCTTAGAGCTAACCTTACACCAGACATGTAGTGACATTATTTGAATTGAATTATTTGAAGTTGATAGATTTGAATTATATTTGGATTATATCGTGATGCATATTGTTTTGAATGCATGTTTGCATTATCTCTATTTTATTTGGATGTATGATGTTTGAACATGTACAACGTTACTATAACATGTACAAATATACTGTTGGGCAGTGGCCATGGCCATACTGCCCAGCAGATTTTTTTTCAATTCTACCCAGAATTGTCTAGGTCATTGACCGTGATAAGTCCGTGACAAATAAAACTTGTCACAGACTTGTCATGGTCAATGACCATGATAATCTTTTATTAAAAGTCATGGGTTTGTTACGGTTTATGACCGTGACAGAACTTGTCAAGGTCATAGACCGTGATATGACCGTGACAATTCTAATGAACTTGTCACGGTCAATGATCGTGACAAGTTTGTGACAACAAAAGCTGTCACCCTAAAATTGTCACGGTCATCGACCTTGACAAGTACATCTTGTTAAGGTCAATGACCGTGATAATTGAGAAGATTTGGTGAAGTGGACCATTCTATGAAAGTGCCTAAAGGAATCGTTGAAGATGTTTTGGTGAAAGTGTCTGACTTTTATTAACCTGTGGATTTTATCATCTTAGACACTCCTGCTCCTGACCCAACCAATACTCCTATCATTTTGGGTTGCCCCTTTTTGGCAACTGCCAATGCCATCATCAATTGTTGAGATGGGTCAATAAGTCTTTCTTTTGGAAGCATGACCTTCGAAGTCAATATTTTCCACCTCATGCAATAAAAGGCCGATGTTGATTCTATTGATGAGGTGTGTATGATTGAATCCTTAGCCAAGAGATGTTGGATGCCACCTACCTAGAAGATCCTATCCACCAATGTTTGACTCACTTTGGGCCCGACTTTGATATTGATTCTTCCATCTCCGAGGTAAATGCCTTGTTAGATTCTACACCTCTGCTGGACACTTCCACTTAGGCTCCTCCATTTGAACCTTTCCTTGTCGATACTCTTATTTCTGTGGATGATCCCGTCAACCCTTGTCCCGATATTCTCCCAAGCTCTGTTCCTGCGTCTGAGTTCGATGCCTCTCTTGAGCTACCACCTAGTTTGGAGCTTAAACCATTACTTGTTGAGTTGAAATATACTTTCTTAGGCCCAAACCAACATCACCCCGTCATTATTGCTTCTGACTTAAGACCGGTTCAAGAAGAGCAATTGATCCACACTCTCACTCAACATAGCACTGCTTTAGGGTGGACTATTTCTAACATTCAAGGTGTCAACCCCAATGTCTGTAGCCATCATATTCATTTAGAGGAGAATGCCAAGACTTCTCGTGAGCCACAACATCGACTCAATCCGGTAATACAAGAGGTCATTCGAGATGAAATTTTAAAATTTCTTGATGTTTGTATTATCTACCCCATTTCAGACAGCCAACGGGTCAGTCCCATTCATGTGGTGCCTAAAATGTCTGGAGTCACCATTATAAAAAATAGTGACGATGAGCTTGTGCCTAGCCACATACAAACTGGCTGGCATGTTTGTACTGATTATAGAAAGCTCAATGATGTCACTTGCAAAGACCACTTCCCTCTCCCATACATTGACCAGATGCTTGAACGCTTGGTAGGCCATGCTTACTACTGCTTCCTTGATGGATATTCAGGGTACAACCAAATACCCATTACCCCTAAAGACCAAGAAAAAACTACCTTTGCATGTCCATTTGGCACATTTGTGTACTCTCGTATGCCCTTTGGCCTTTGCAATGCGCCTGAGACTTTTCACAGGTGGTATAACTAGTATTCTCAGTGACATCGTGGAGCATTTTCTCGAAGTCTTTATGGATGATTTTTCTGTAATTGGTTCATCATTTGAACAATGCCTATCTCACCTCACTATGGTCCCTTAGCATTGTCAAGAAAAGAAGTTGGTCCTAAATTGGGAAAAATGTCATTTCATGATAAAAAAAAGTGTATTTTTTAGGTCATGTTGTCTCCAGCTCCGGTATTGAGGTCGATAAAGCAAAAGTTGACTTCATTTCTTCACTCCCCATTCCTAAGTTTGTTAAGGACATTCTCTCCTTCTTAGAACATACGGGCTTCTACCGGCGCTTCATTAAGGACTTTTCTAAAACTGTGCGATCTTTAACAACCCTTTTATCCAAAGATGTCCCTTTTATCTTTGATGAAGCATGTGTTGCCACCTTTGAGAGCCTAAAAGCTGAGCTCACTTCTGCTCCTATCATGAAACCTCCCATTTGAGCTCATGTGTGATGCTTCTGATTTTTCACTTGATGCCATGCTTGGCCAAAGAGTTGACAAGATCCCACATGTCATCTATTACGCTAGGAAAACCCTGCATGATGCTCAACTTCATTACACGACCATCGAAAAGAAGTTGTTAGCGATTGTGTTTGCTCTTGATAAATTTCACTCATATTTCATGGGTTCCCCTATCATTATGTATACTGACCATATTGACCTTACGCACCTTCTTCATAAGAAGGATTCCAAACCACGATTGATACGGTGGATTCTCTTACTCCAAGAGTTTAACCTTGAAATTCATGATAAGAAAGGTTGGGAAAATATTGTTGCAGACCATCTCTCTCGCATTACTGTCACGTCTGACTATGATCCTCTTCATATTTCAAAGTAATTTCACGATGAATAACTTTTTTCCATCTCCACCTCGTCTTGGTATGCTGATATTATTAATTTCCTCATTACTGACCAACTTCCTAATCATTGGTCAAAACAGGATCAATCCAAATTCATGGCGAATGTGAAGTTTTACTCTTCGAATGACCCATTTCTCTACAAGTATTGCCCCGATCAAGTCATTCGTCGTTGTGTTCCCGAATGTGAACAACTCAGTATTCTGTCCTTCTGCCACAATAGTGCTTGTGGAGGCCACTTTGGCTCAAAGAAAACTCCAGCCAAAATTTTGCAAAGTGGTTTCTATTAGCCTACCCTTTTCCAGGTTGCCCATCAATATTGCCAGGCTTGTTATAATTGCCAACACTCTGGGCGTCTCTCTCGTCGTCATATGATTCTTCTCACGCCCAACCTCATTGTTAAAAAAAAATTATGTGTGGGGTATCGATTTCATGGGACCATTTCCCTCATCTCATGGTTTTCAGTATATTGTAGTTGCTGTTGACTATGTTTCTAAATGGATCGAAGAAATTACTTGTCGCACCAATTACCATCGCGTTGTGGTCCAATTTCTCAAAGAACATGTCTTCACCCATTTTGGAACCCCCAAAGCTATCATTAGTGATGGGGGTAAACATTTTTGTAATCGAGTATTTGAATACCTTGTCAAAAAGTATGGTGTTACCCACAAGGTTGTTCTCTCTTACCACCCACAGACTAGTGGTCAAGTTGAGGTCTCCAACCGCGAGATCAAGCAAATTCTTGAAAAAACCGTTAATCCCAATAGGAAAGATTGGTCCCTTTTGGGCATACCGTACTTCTTACAAGACTCCGATTATTATGTCTTCTTATCGCTTGGTCTTCGGAAAGCCTTGCCACCTTCATGTTGAGCCTGAACATCATGCTTATTGGGCCGTCAAAGCCGTTAATTTCGATTTTCATGAGGCGGGTATCCATAGGAAGCTGCAACTTAATGAGTTAGAGGAAATCATAAATGATGCCTATGATTTGTCCAAGAAGTATAAGGACAAGATGAAGTGGATCCATGACCAAAGTATCATTCACAAAGACTTCCACCCTGGTCAAAAAGTTTTGTTGTATAATTCTCGGTTGCAACTCTTTCCCGAGAAATTGAAAATCAGGTGGTCAGACCCTTCATTGTTGATTCAGTTACCCCTTATGGTGCCATCACCGAGCAAAATCCCAAGGATGGTAGCCTCTTTCAGGTCAATGGTCAACGCTTGAAGCTTTTTATGGAGCTAGGCTCCACTCATATAGAACAGATTGACCTTGTTGACCCCACTTATGAAGACTGACCGTTCAGTCTTGTTTGGGGGTGATTCTCATCCCCCAATTCTTATACCATCCCGCGCATTCATAGATCTTATCTTTTGGGTGAGATTCCATCGGTCTGGCTAAAGACGTTAAACTTAGCACTACCGGGAGGCCACCTGCTTTTTTCTGAGAATGAGTCTTATCCTGTTTGGGGGTGGTGTTTCACACCACCCAATGTTCTATCAGGATTATAGAGTTGTACATATTTTCTATCTCACTCATTTATTCAGGTTTCATCTTAGCTTCACATGTCCCCTTCATTAGAGGTTGATTATGGTAATCTCTTTCCTACCTTATGATCTCCATTTTAAAAATCATTTTACTTAACATTACGAACGATGTTCCTTTGAAGGAGGTGGATAGTTTGACCCCCGATTTTAATTTTCTTTTAATTAAAATATTATTTCCTTTTACATATATATTTCAAGATGAAGAAGCCTAAAGAAGTGTGATGGTTCACAAACAAACGAATTACCAAATTTTAATTTTCTTAAACAAATTAAAATTAAACCGGGTGAAAATAAATTAACGCATTAAAATCAATTTCACTTCAACCAAGCTAACTACACATTGCCCAAATTAAACACGTAGAGATTAAATTAAACCAATTTTTATCTTTTTACCTAAGCATGTGTTCTAAGTGATTTTGCAAAAAATAAAATAAACAATCAATCCACTATGCCGGATGTACGAGGAAAAACCCAAGACGGGAAACAACCTCGGACGGCCCTAGCCTCAAATCCACTAGATACGAAATTTACAAATACAAGACAGAAAGGCTTACAACACACGACTCGATCCCTCTCAAGCCCCGACTCTTCTTCTTGTAGATACCTCTTCCTACCAAATAACCTTGGAGCTCCACCGCGGTCTCGGAATCCACCGATCGGACTTTATATGGTCACCGTCACCCGAGCAAGGAGCCTTTCTCCTAGTGGGTAATGTCGCAATAACCTCTTCTTCTTTCTTTATGGGATGTAGAAGTAAACCCGAAACTTCTCTTTGAATGGAAGAGATGAACCCGGTGCCAAAATCCAAGCAAGATATATGAATATGGGAACTTGTAAGAAACTAATTTGGGTGTAAACTAGAGTGGTGTATATTTTTCTCTTTGATAAAAACACACTCAAAACATGATCTTTTTCCCTCTTTGATTTTACTCTGAAAACACTCTCTAGGAGTTAGTAGGATATGAAAAAGATTAATTAGAAAATGTTATTCCCGCACATAATAAAGTCTGAGAAAAGGTTGTTAAGAAACAAGTGGGGAAGTGGGAGAAAAAACTGCTTAAAACTGCCAAAAACTGTTCCCGCCTGGCATCTCGTTCGAACGACATTTCGTTCGAACGACATTCTCGTTGGAACGACATTCTCGTTCGAACAAAGTTCCAGTATGAACTCGTTAGAAACTCGTTGGAAATCTCGTTAGAACGACAATCTCGTTCGAACGACATTTCGAACGAAGTTCCAGAATGACTTAATGGGAAGTCGTTGGCAATCTCGTTCGAACGACATCTGGTTCGAACGACAATCTCGTTCGAACGACATATCGAACGAACTTCCAGAAAGTTTGGAAAATTCAATTTTAGCCCAGAAAACTTTATAAACTTATTTTAAAGTTTTAATTAATTCTTTCTGAAAATAAAACACAGTTTTAATTAAACCTAACACCCAATTAAACTTGTTCCAAGCTCCTATATATATAATATTGCATTCATACCCTGGGAGCATGGAACTACTGTTGATGACGTACAAACGAGGCACTTAAACTGGGCATTTTGATTAAGCTTTATTCACTTGGCCGCTACGTCTTCAACAAACACGTCATAGGCTTGAAAGATGATCAATATACTCTATCCTACGACTCAAACGTTTTTGTCCGGAATTAAGCCAAAACTACAAAGGACTCAATTGGAAATTTTTGTCCTTACAAATCTCCCCCTTTGGCTATTCCGGGACAAAAAAACAACAAAAATCCTAAAGGGATGTCAAGCTCTACTTAGACTAATAAAAAGTCCCACCCAAAATAAAAGTACAATGCTTGACTCAAATAACCCAAAGGATCACAATCTTTGCCGGTTAAAGTTGCCACTTATAATATGATTCCTGCACATTTAAGCAGACACATTACACGCATAGGGAATATCAAACTATTTAATGCAAGTAAAGTTAGTACTCCCCCTAAATTAATTCTTTCCCTTTATCAAGTATGATCAACTTAGAAAGACGTCTCCCCCAAGATAAATCTCCTTAAACTAAAGTGCGATAGATAAGATTATAATAAAATAAGATACCGTTTCTCCCCCTATCATTCTCCCCCTTTTTGTTCAGGAATAGGCAAAGGATAAAGAACAAATATAAATGCCTGTTGAAGCTTAAAGTGAGAAGACATGAAAGCATATGGGCAACAAAAGCATAACTAATCCAAGATAGATACCAAAACGAAAGTATACGCATAGAAGGACTAGACGGCAAGGCTAAGGCAAAACAAAATACCATATATATATGTACTAGAAATATATCAATAATGCACACGCACATATATATATAGATATAAACACACACATGACACAAAATACAATAAGTTTGCACACTCGTATGGCAAAAATGTGTCATATGGAAACGGAAGTGTTGGGGTGTGAACTAGTAACAATTAAATTTAGACCCAATCACTTAAAAATATGTTCACGGAGTTCTCATTTGATTGTAAACTTCATCACATTTAAATATAACCTCATGTGACAATATAGTTTGCACTCAATGAACAAACATACACAATGCATACAAGCCTAGCATATTGATGATTCTACAAACAAATAGAGTCATGACATGAAATACGCAACTAGGATAAACGGACATTGTGCAAACCGTTGATATACCATCCAATCTCCCTCAATAAGCATATATTAATTTTGAATGAATATATCAATCAAGCATAGGCCTTGGCAAATTATTTCTCTTTTTAATGCCACATTTTCTATTTTTAGACCTTTGGACCACGTATTTCTTTTAGGTCCATTCGAAACGGTGGCTTACAATCGCAAAGGATCACTTAGTCCTTTCGGAGCCCTTCCCCGTGCACATTTACATTTATCATGTTTTCATTTTTCACACAAATCTCACGTGCAACGGATTTTGACATGCACTAGTCCTCCTAAGTCACAAATATGTAGATGACAAGATTGGAAGGAGAACACCTCATATAGCTCAAATATACATTTGAAATTAAATTTCAAAAGAGCTCGTGCATGTGTGAATAGATGCATATAAAAATAATATCCATTTAACCAACACAAAATCCAACTACTCCATAAAAATATTGTAAAGAACATTTTAAGGATTGACAATCTAAACCAAAAGTTTTAGCCACATGGGAGCATTAAAGGAGGGATTCAAACACAAGTATATGCCACTTAAAGTGTGTCAAACAAAAATTACACACAAAATAAAATCTTTTTGAGTTTTTGAAATTTTTAGCCAAAAATAATAAATATATACTCAAAAGACAAACAAAAATCATTTGAATTTTTCATTAAGCTTAAATTACCAAGAGATAAAATCCAATTGATAAACAAAAATCTTTTTGTATTTTTCATTTAATGCAAACAAAATGAAGGAAATATAATACAAAAGATAAACAAAAATCATAATTCTAGCATGTTATAAGCATGGAGCATAGACTAGAAAATGATTAAACAAGCATACATTTAGCATGTGAATATAGCATGAAGTACAAAAGCTAAAGTATGCAAACAACTAACACATTTATCCTTTAGATTTAGCAAGGGAGGAAGCATGTGATAGTAAATGAGAATCAAAAACCCTATTTTGCAAGGAAACTAAGTCAGATTTCCTAACCCAAATTAATGAAGAGTGACTATCTTGGGGTGTAGGAATTTTAAATACATTGGTTGCATTACGTTGGGATTTTCTAGGAATTCGTTTAAGATCAAAACAAAATTTCTTAAGATGACCTTTTCGACCACAATGTGTACAAGTAAAAACATGTCGAAAAGATTTACCTAAGGAGTGATCTCTAAATGCATTCCTAGTAGATTATCCTAAAACGTTGGTCTTGGCTTTATGAGTAGATTCATTACAAGTATTGAAGTCTAAACCACACATGTCATTTTTAATTTGGACCGTTCCTAAGATTTTATCTAATTTTTCCGAACGACACTCCAAATCAAATTTGACATTACTAGAGTCTTTTAATTTATTTTGCAATTCGAAAATGTTTGACTCTAATAAAACATTTCGCTTTTTAAAAGCAAGAAGCTCCTTTTTCAAGGATTCCATTAAACCCCTAAGGCTATCTCTCTCGCCTTCTATATATTCAAACTTCTCTAAAAGGGCTTTCTCTCGTGTCCTAAGGTCTTCAACCAACATACTATTATCAACGACCTCGACACGTTCTTTCAAACTAGCTTCTAACTTCAAATTAGCTCTTTTTAATTTAATAGATTCTTTATATAATTCTTGAAAAGCATTTTGAAGTTCACTCACATTAACCTCTTCTTCATTTTCACTCTCTCTTTCTTCTCCACTCTCACTATCATCAAAAATAAGAGAATCATAAACTATAACCTTGGAAGTGTCATGTGTTAACGTTTCATCAATCGATGAGTTCTCACTATCACTCACATGACTAGCCATAAAAGACACAAAATTAGGCTTAGTGGGGGAATCGGGTCCCTCTTCCTTATCACTATCACTAAGGGTCGCATTGTATACAATGGGTCGTTTAACCTCTTTCCTTAGTTTAGTGGGGCACTCATAAGCCATATGTCCATAACCCTCATAACCAAAACACCTATTAGACTCGTCCCTATTTAAATTTTCATTAATAGGTTTAGGGATCTTCTCGGCTTTAGGTATCTTCTCGGCTTTGTCATGCTTACAAGTTTCAAATTTCTTAAAATTATTTTTAAATTTATCTTTGTTAAATTTAAGAAATTTTCTAAATTTACGAGCAAACAAAGCCATATCTTCCGAGTCACTATCACTCTCGCTCTCTACTACTTGTTTGACCTCTTTTCGGGCTTTTAAAGCAACGCCCTTTTCAAATTTTTTTTCAGTTTTAGAGGGAAACATATCTACTTCATAGCATTGTAAATCACCTACAAGCTCTTCTAATTTCGTAGAGGCTAAAGTTGGTAAAGAATTTAAAACGGTCACTTTTGGAATAAATCTATCGGGTAAGGACCTTAATATTTTCTTTACAACTCGGTTGTCGGGTATTTTCTCTCCTAAATTAAAAGATGAATTGACAATATCGAAAAGTCTAGCATAAAATTCATCAAAAGTTTCATTATCGTTCATTTTGATAGTTTTAAATTGAGTGGTGAGGTTTTGGAGTTTTGAAGCTTTAACGACACTAGTTCCTTCATGAGTTAGTTGTGAAATATCCCAAGCTTCTTTAGCGGTTTCACACGTCATAATACGTCAGAATTCATCCGGTGTGACAGCGCTATACAAAGCATTCAAACCACGGGAATTAAAATTAGAAAGTTTAAACTCATTCTCAGTCCATCTATCGGCTGGTTTGGGAACACGTTCATTTTTAACTAAATGAATTGGTGGAGACCACCCGTTAACTACAAACATCCAAACCCTTTCATCGATAGATTTAAGTGTCGATTTCATTCGCGCTTTCCAATACGCGTAGTTAGAACCATCGAAAATAGGAAATTTTAAAAATGGGGAAAATTCCATTTTAGCCAAAAATTATTTAAAGGATCTTTAACGAAATAATTTATCGCTTTGGCTCTGATACCATTTGAAGAAGGATAGGCCCCCGATTTTAAACTCTTTTGTATTCTCAATTAAAATATTATTTCTTTTATATATATTTCAAGATGCGGAAGCGTAACGAAGTATGATGGTTCACAAACAAACGAATTACAAAATTTTAATTTTCTTAAACAAATTAAAATCAAACCGAGTGAAAATAAATTAACGCATTAAAATCAATTTCACTTCAACCAAGTTAACTACACATTGCCCAAATTAAACACGTAGAGATTAAATTAAACAATTTTTTATCTTTTTACCTAAACATGTGTTCTAGGTGATTTTGCAAAAGATAAAATAAACAATCAATCCACTACGCCGGATGTACGAGGAAAAACCCAAGACGGGAAACAACCTCGGACGTCCCTAGCCTCAAATCCACTAGATACGGAATTTACAAATACAAGACAGAAAGGCTTACAACACACGACTCGATCCCTCTCAATCCCCGACGCTTCTTCTTGAAGATACCTCTTCCTAGCGGATAACCTTGGAGCTCCACCGCGGTCTCGAAATCCACCGATCGGACTTTATATGGTCACCATCACCCGAGCAAGGAGCCTTTCTCCAAGTGGGTAATGTCACAATAACCCCTTCTTCTTTCTTTATGGGATGTAGAAGTAAACCCGAAACTTCTCTTTGAATGGAAGAGATGAACCCGGTGCCAAAATCCAAGCAAGATATATGAATATGGGAACTTGTAAGAAACTAATTTGGGTGTAAACTAGAGTGGTGTATATTTTTCTCTTTGATAAAAACACACTCAAAACATGATCTTTTTCCCTCTTTGATTTTACTCTGAAAACACTCTCTAGGAGTTAGTAGGATATAAAAAAGATTAATTTGAAAATGTTATTCCCGCACATAATAAAGTCCGAGAAAAGGTTGTTAAGAAACAAGTGGGAAAGTGGGAGAAAAAACTGCTTAAAACTGCCAAAAATTGTTCCCGCCTGGCATCTCGTTCGAACGACATTCTCGTTCGAACGAGTCTTCTAACGAAGATCCAGTATGAACTCGTTAGAAACTCGTTGAAAATCTCGTTAGAACGACAATCTCGTTCGAACGACATTTCGAACGAAGTTCCAGAATGCCTTAATGGGAAGTCGTTGGCAATCTCGTTCGAACGACAATCTCGTTCGAACGAGATATCGAACGAACTTCCCGAAAGTTTGGAAAATTCGATTTTAGCCCAGAAAACTTTATAAACTTATTTTAAAGTTTTAATTAATTCTTTCTGAAATTAAAACACAGTTTTAATTAAACCTAACACCCAATTAAACTTGTTCCAAGCTCCTATATATATAATATTGCATTAATACCTTGGGAGCATGGAACTATTGTTGATGACGTACAAACGAGGCACTTAAACTCGGCATTTTGATGAAGCTTTATTCACTTGGCCGCTACGTCTTCAACAAACACGCCATAGGCTTGAAAGATGATCAATATACTCTATCCTACGACTCAAACGTTTTTGTCCGGAATTGAGCCAAAACTACAAAGGACTCAATTGGAAATTTGCGTCCTTACATCCTTTTTGTTTGGGGGTGGGAAATTTTATCAAAATTGTACCTCTTTTGAAATTTTTTGATTTTTGAACCTGATTTTTAAAATTTCATGCAGTTTCTTTAATCTCATTTATTGACATGAATTTTCTATCATCCATCTTTCAAAAGTCTAAGAATCAAGCCAGATAATATTTTTTTCTAAATAGCTTATGTAATACATAATAAGGCATCTTGCACCATGAATTTCTAGACTCAACAAAATTTGCACACTTATCACGTCACTACGGTTTAGAGTTGAAGAGTACTATATTCTCAAGAGAACCTTAAGGATCACTAGTAGAGACTTTAGCTTGTGAGATTCGTGTCTTTCACCCTTTCAGAGTGTTTTACGCAATCTCCGAGTCACAAGTTGATTCAACTTCATTTGGGTCCGCACTTAAATTATTGCATGATCTCATTATCCTTCACTAAATTTTGGCTTGATCACTGAGAACGACATCACTTTCGAGTTGTAAGAAACACATGTCATGAAATTTGTTCTGATCAGTAGATTTTCACCCATACACTACCCATTACTTTCCCATATTTCATATACATACCCCACACCATCCATTTATCATTCCATTCATCTATCATCCATTATTTTGAGAAAAGGAGTGTTAATTCCAAATGTTAAATGTCTATAGTGTCGGTTTGAAAAGAGAGAGAAATATAAGAAAAAAATAGCAAAAATAAAAATAAAAAAAGAAGAAAAATCGAAAAAAGAGAGAAGAAAATAAAGAGAGTTTGTAGTTAGTTTTATGTAATAAAGAGATATGTTCTTCAACTATAGAACACTCTCCCATCGCATATCCATCCATCTTACATACATCACCATCCAACCTCATATCTCATCCTTCTCATTTCATTTCACCCTCACCCACTATCATCCATGTTACCCTAGGTGTTCGGGCGAATGAAAGTCAATGTGGGGAATAACTCAACATTCTCACTATAGTGATTAGCATGTCTTTCATGAGATCACTTTTCTTTCAAAATGTACATTCTTACTTATATGTGTGTAAGACGTTTGAAGTTGCTTACATTTACTCACCTCCTCACGCACAAGAGCGATACACTTACCCTAATCTCGAGAGTTCGTTTGAGAGAGCTATATCCAGTGAGATTTGAAGTTGAAGCATTGATTCCGACAAGGCAATCTAGGAATTACTCTTGTGATGCTCAACCCGTTTTGACTGATTCTCACTACACGCGTTGAGTTCTAGGAAGGATGTGTCTTATGTATTCACTTAGCTAAACTTTTTGCGCTTCTAGATTATTTTTCTGAAACATTTACCTCGTGATGGACTGTGTGATAATTCTATGTCTAATAAGAGATAGACTGCCTTTTACAAATAATAATTTTGTGGGTATATTCCTTGCAATCCCTCACGAGACACAACTCGTCCTGTAGGGCAACCTATAGGTTTAAAGGCTTGTTGTACATGCTAAGTGCAATCGCAAGTGCCCGCGAAAGTGGTACACTTTTGGTTTCTTATCTTTATCTTTCTCTCTATCTTTTTGCTCGAGGACTAGCAATGTTTTGTTTGGGGGTGGTGTGATAAGCACCCAAAAGTGTTCATTTTATACCACGAAAATATGCATTTTAGTCGCTCGTTTATAATCAAAATGGTCTTATGTGCTTTATTGTCTATTTTGTAGGTCGAATGAACGTTACGGTGTTCAAACGCGTATTTCAAGGCAGTTGTGCGGATTTTAGAGCTAATTACCCTTGTCCCGTACCCTAGCCTACCCTAAACCTACCTAAACCTGTCCCGAACCGTGTGTGTTTAGTTTGTCCCATTTATTTTATTTGCGTCATTTTATTTTTAGGGTTTATTTTATTATTTTATTTTATTGAGTCATGTATATATTTTTTTATAATTTTTATATTTTAATTTTTAGCGCGCCGTGTATTAGTTTTTATATTTTCTTTTATTTTCTTATTTTTAGTTAGTTTATTATTATTTCCTTTTTTTATAGTTTTTATTTTAGTTATGTTTAGTTTTCTTTAAAGTTTGTATAGTGTGTCGTGTCGTATCATTTTTATTTTAATTGATTTTTATTTTTTTAGTTTAGTTAAATTTTTGTTTTGTTTTATTTTATTTTTAGTTTTAGTTTATTTTTTGAGGGGTCATAAGTTAAACAAACACACAACCACTCACACCCACTTACCTACACACAAACAAATCCCTTATGCCCACCTTATTCACCTACACTCACCCACAACAAATCAACTCACCCCCCACTATTCATCATCATCTCCACACCTCCACTCTCTCTCATCTTCCCTCCATAACCAATAAAACAAACACCCAACCTCCTCTCAACCTTACCCCCACCATAGCAGGTACCCACCTGCTCAAACCCAAGCCACAAATCTTACCCGGACCAGCCCCATGTGCGACCCAACTGCACCAAACCCGGGATAACTCCCCAAACCCATCGATCCATACCCGGTCGCAGCTCTACCAGAGCACCGATCACGATTCGAAACATTCCGGACCTGCCGAAATCCCTCCTATCTCAACCTCATCTCGCAGAAAAAAAACTCCGCCCCGGTCGTGACCTACCTCCATACCAGCAAACCCAAACCCGTCGCCCCATACCAGATACCTTTTATGTCCAACCCGCAACCCAAATCGACTCCACCAACCCGAAACCCAGCCAACACCGCTGTGGACCTCCGAACCCACCTCGATTCTGCTGAAAATCGAACCTACCCTTGCTCCACCTTAAACCCATTTCTCCCAAAATGTAAAGCTTCGATTTCCACCTGCTTTTGTCAATCCCAAACTCAAGTCAAAGATCAAAAATAAACAAACCTCACATGTGCGTAAAAATCCACCCATTACCCTTTTCCCAAATTAACCCACAACTAACACCTCTTAACCCTTATACCCAATATACCCCATAACCAAATCTGATTTTAATTCCCTCATCCACATGACCTCAGACCCCATTAACATGCTCATCCCCTAGCCTTTTACCCAATATACCCCTTTAGCTCCATGGGCCACTATAAAAAGAAGACATCACTCCATTAAAAAGAGGATGGGAAGACTAGAGATTAGAGAATTAGAGACTTGGAGAAGAAGAAGAAAATAGTTAGAGAGAGAAAATTTTAGTTTTATTTTTTTTTCTTTACCAAAAAAAATATTGAGAGATTGTAATTGAAGATACCATTTCAAGTTGAAGGCAAAATGGGGTTTGATTAATTCTTCTCTTATTAATCATGTTATGTTATTACTTGTTTACAATTATTCTTGAATGATGATCATGTTAGGCTAATCACTCCATTCAAGGAATGAAATGAAGCCCCATGAATGCAATTAGATAATTAATTATTCTTGTTTACTTTGTTTCATTTAGTTAATAATTTGATATTCATATTTGTGTTTATGCATCGAGAGATGGTAAACCATCCTTGAGAAAGGATTGAAATCTAATATGCTTTTGATCTTTGGATTCAAATTAGAGATAGGATGATCCATTAATTATAAGTATATTATATTTTGTTAGCTCATACACTAATTTTTTGGGATTTAAAGTTAATTATATGAATTTGCTTTAGCGAGTGCTTTATATAATTTCTCTAAATCATCTCTTCACTTGAGTAGTAGGAATGAAAAATGAATTAACTAAATCTATGTTAGTTTATTTTGTCAAATGATGAAAATCAATTGATGAAATAAATTAATATTTGGGAACTTAGTAAACTATAATAATCTAATACATTTAATTCATGAATTGGAGGTGAATTTTCATTCCTTGAATTTTTCTCACTCAATCTTCTCTCAAATTAAATATATCACATTTTAGTTACCTAGTCTTGTTTTAGCACATTTTTTTAGTATTGTTTTATATCTCTCACTTAGTGTTGCTACTTAATTTTCACCATCATAAATATTGTTTTAATATTTGAAAACATAACAAAAAGAAGAAAAATCAAAAAGTCAAAAAAAGTAGTCAAGTGAATTATATTCGTTATTGTCTCATTTTAGCATGTTCACACCTTAGATTATGATTGATATCCTTACTTACCATTCTACACTTGAGTTTGTTATATATTTGTAGGTATTTGAGGTTTTGATTAAAGAGCTTTCACAACAACGACACACCAAAAAGTAATTCATCACACAGGACATAATTACTACCTCACTTGGGGAGGTTATAACCCAAATCAAATCGCACTCAAAGGGTATTCATCCCACTCGTACATCCTAATGACTTAAATCAAATTCGGATAACACAAATAACATAACGATATAAATGGTGACATCTCTATTCGCAAAAAGTATACATAATTAAGTTCCATAATTTAATTAATTAAATAATATGAATAAAATTATGGGGGATTACAGTATGGGCCAATAATGGTGAGCTATATCTCATTAGAAGCTTTGATAGGGCAAACTATATCCCCTACAACAGTATATCCCCAACAGCAATCCGAGCATCCCCTGAAATCCTCTTCACAATCTCCTGAAATGCAATAACTTTATTAGTGTCCAAGAAGCAGGACGTTATTGCTGGTGAAGGGTTTATGAAGAAAAACACGAGAAGAATGGATCTCATTATAAAAGTGGTGATGAGTGATGTTGATGAAGTAGTAATAAGGGCAATTTCTCTCTCTGATTGGATAGAATAACCCCAAGCATCCAAAACATTCCTATATGCATCCTCTCCATATCAAGAAGGTTAAAAGGTTGGACAGGTCATGAGCAAGCATAAGCATTGCGTGAATGAGCATTAAGAGTGGGATAAACTACTTGAGAACTACTATCGAGTGGGAAATGGATACGTCCAATAAACATCTCAAAACCATAATCTATGGCTTCATATTTTCTCTTCATAGGGGCTTACCATGAACAACCACAACCTGGATATCGATTGGTGCTACCACAAACTGTAGCTGAAAGATCACCATGTGGATTGAACGAAGTACAGAAGACCTAGTTGGGTTCATAGTAAAACCTCTCAACTAGGGCACCGGGGCTTAGGTGTATTATGTATTCGATAGTCGGTCCTCTTCTTCAGGTGGAAATTTTTTATCACATTGATGAATGATAGAAAAAATCGAATCCACCGTAAGAGAATGGAAAGGAATAACCAAAATGATCACATCTTGGCTTACCTATGGAAATAGTACAAATGTCATCATCCTAGCGACCAAGATCATATTCACCATCGAGATGGAGTATACAGAGGAATATTCATGAGGACATTTACAGTCGGCATAATTATTTCTTTGAGGATCTATTTATGAACGGAAAACAAATGAGACAAATAACTCAGAGCTCAAGTAACGACCCCACAACCACAAACCGTGTATTTATGCAGATAAGTAAGCATGACCTAACATGGGATAATAGTAGGATAATGGCTTAGAAGACCTCAATAGTCCACTAATTATTCTTCTCCTAAAATCGGTTAGTGTGGGGATATGTTAACACTATGTTAATTCCAACCAGTGAGATTTTGCCACGTAACTTCTCAATAGTTACCAAATAACAGTTACGTTGCATCGCGTGAAACACTCTCCATCATTAAAAATACATTTCTGTTAATTTTATCCTCTTTTTCTTTTCTTTTATTTTCTTTCTTTTACGTGCAACATTTCTTTCATTCAACGGTGGATTGTAATGTAGTTTAAAACATTTTCCTTAAATGTTTATTTAATGTTTTTTCATTTATGTTTGCTGTCAATTACTTTCTTACTTTAAATTCCCTTTGTGTAATCTTCAAGTTTACTTGCGCTTTACTTTTTGGCAATTATTTTACTTTAATCTCATTTTCCTTTCTTTTGTTTACAAAGAATTGCTTTTATTTAGTTCATGCAATTTATATTTTCCTTTGTCCTAGTTAACTACCATAATTTATCACTCACATCAAAGTCTTCCCTAAGGGAAGGATAAGTTCTCGAAATCGAGGCACCAAATGCAACACTATCACCCAATAATTATCACTAGGCTAAGATCTTTATTTGACATGATCACAAATCTTGCCTAGCATGCTCGCAATTTTAATTATTCACGAAGCCCAGGGAAATAACCTAAACAGTCATGATTTCAATTTGGCTACAGTTATTCCTTTTAGCCCATATTGATGGGATTACTCACAGTGTCACTATATAACCACTTTGGCTATTTTTTCATTTTATTTTACAATTGAAATTTTTTTGTAATCTACGAGGTTCTCTTCTCTCTCTAGATACCCAAGATATGAGATTACTTATTCCTTATATATCTTTGTATTGTGATATATTTTTTATTTAGCCTTATTCACTTCACATAACTTCATTTTGTTTTAGATTTATAATTGATTTAGGTTACTAGATGTTTATATCTCACATACTTGTAATTCGATCAATGCAATTTGGAAAAATGTTAACTAATAAAAAATTAACATGAAATTTGATTTAATTAGATCTAGTGTAGAATTTCCATCACGATGCATTGTAATTGAACTCTAAATTCTATAAAATCTTCAATTCATTGGTTTTAAAAACTTTTCCTGAACTAAAAATTGGATCTCATCCTATAAAGGGGAAGTGGTTGATAATTTGCCTAAGGAGTATAAGCTTGAATTTTATTGTGCAAATCGAACATCATTGTTGAACTTCACTTTCAGGTTTGCATTGATTTCATAAGTTTTATCTAATATAATTTAAATCTATTTTTCTATATTTGATAATGTTTTTGAAAGTTCTAAAACACATTTGGGTTTGAATAAGAAAAATCTTTAATTAGATTTTAAATTATCATTAATTTTGTATATGACTTATCCACCCCGTCCAGGACATTCACCTGCCGAATCTTGCATTTTAAAAATGAATAACTATGATTTTATAATGAGAATCCCATTTTTATCACATGGTCATGCACTAAGGTTTTCAAATGGGATCCAAATAAATTATTTATTCACCCTTAACTATCTCAAAGGTGTTCACAACCCATGGTCACTTATCGCTACCATTTAATGTGCTTATATAAATAACAAGTCCCTGAATTAAGTTCAAAATAATAATATTAAATAAAATTTAACAATAAATCTCACTATATAAATTAAAATATTTCACTCCAAAGTTGTCAACAAAGTTTGCTCTAAGTCGCAATCACACCCCTAGAATTTCAAACCAAATCCAACCTTAAACCCATACGAGTGCAACTGAACTTAAAACCGAAAATCAACTTGTCCAATACAATAGTTTTCTTAATACATGATAAATAATAAATATATTGAAATAAGACAAAAAAAAATAAAAAATAGGTATTACAATTATAAACATATGACATAAGCTTGAATTTTTTGTAAGTGTGATAAATTTTTCCATATTTTCCTTATTAAAAATGTTCAATGCATTGCTCTCTTTTGAATAAATATACTTGTACCTAATTTTACAACCCACCATAGAAAAAAGTTACAAACAATTTATATGTTCTAATTTATTTTCCACCTTATTCTCTCATTATATAGTTAGTGACCTTTTGATGTTGGCTAACTCTACTTTGGTTATATCTTGAACATTCCCTTCTCTTGACTTAACTCATCATATGTGTTGATTCTTTATGTTAACGTGTTGTGTTTCCTATACTTGGAGTTTCATATATTAGTGAGAATGTTATGGATGATTGGAAAAATCACAATTTATAACTAATCTTAATTTTTTTATATCATTACTCTATTATTGTCTTAAGACTTTTGTCTTGATGTTGTTTATTCGTATTATGT